>OY728163.1:1592580137-1594054304 GCA_963277665.1 Viscum album | reverse complement strand
TTTTTATTTTGGTTTGTTTTTTTATTTTTGAAGTTTTGATATGTGTTTTATGTGATATATTATTATCTATTTTTTATACTATTAAATGATATATTTTTAAAATATTCAATTTTAAGCAAATGATGAAAGATATGTTATGTGTGATCTGATAATTGTATGCTTGTATGTTCGCTATGATTTTATATACTATATTTATATAATTATAGGATATAGTTTGTGATAAATCTAGATGAAGTTAGGTGATGTTTAATTTTTATTTTACATTCTTTATTAATCATTTATATCTTTATTTCTAAATGTATAGAGAGAAGTGTGGCAATCCATTGCCAATGGATAAAAGTTGGATTAATTTACCTCAAAACACACCTCATTCTACGAAGGGTTTGGAAGATTTTTTAGATTATGCAGTTTCAAACCGATCAGTGGATGGTAGAATAAAATGTATGCACCCTAATTGAAAATTCAAGCAATGGTTGAATAGATATGAAGTATATGATCATTTTATATTGAAATAGTTTCCTACTCGATATGTATGTCGGATTTGGCATGGTAAATAGAAATTTATGTAAAGTCAAAAAAATAATTCATTTTTAAAGTTGATAAATGACGCATTTAGCTTTGCAGGATACAATGTCCAAGATTTTAATAGATTAAAAAATACATTAGTAGATCCTGAACAGGTTAATCTTGCTCAGAACTATGAATTATGGTTTTTATTTGATCTTATTTTCATATTGAAATCATTCCATGTTTATTATATATTTTATATTAATTAACCATTCCATGAAAACCATGAAAAACTAAGTTTAATTTCGAGTTTTTTATTATGCTCATTTTGTTGATACTAGAGTTTTTTTGCCTCGCCAGGCTGCTAATCCACATAGGATCTTGTACATTGGGCATTGGAATTTGGTTGGGCCTAATCCTCTAGTACTATTGTGACTTAGAGATCCTCATTATTTTACTTACTAGCCATCAATTAGTTTTTTTTTCCATTACATCTGCACCGTCCACTTACCCAATTATTTATCCGTTACACTAGGTTTTTTGTTTTAGTGGTGTGTTCATGGCGCGCCCTAGTCGGTTGTGTCATTTCAAGATGCAACCATTATTAGAGGGAATTGATCACCCCCTGAGCTAAATTGATTCACCACTGGATCACTTTTGGTTCTCTCCCTCAGTCCCAGCTCTGCTCTCAGTTTTCCTTCAGTGAAACCCTATCTCGGCACCTGCTTCATCGAAGACCTATCCCGACTTGTTTCTCTCTCCTGTCTCTATCTTTTTGTCAGCTGTGTGGTGGATATGATACCCTTCCAAGGCATAATAATTGAAACCATTCTCAATTAAAGTTCCTCAAGAATATATTGGAGAAATAATAGATAGAGCCAGGTACATTTTCAAATCGGCTACCAGATCGAAAAGGTCAGGGAACCTTGATGTGCCCGACTGGTTGTGCCCAAATTTACCCTACTTGTAAAAGCGGTCGTTGAAGTACAAGTAGGGATCGAATCCATAGGTACCAAAGAAGAAACCTTGAGACACTTTGATTAGATGCGGGATTGGATATGAAGTGGCCAACTATGGTGTTGATTGATTTGAAGAAATATTTATTTAATTTAAAGAACATAACCAATAAAATTACTTGAATTAAAACAACTAATTAAGGTGAGTTGATCCTAGGTTGTCTCTTGGGCTTGATTGGATGTATTTTTTTTTCATTTGATTTTCTGTTCATCGGTTCAAGAGGTATCCATTAAATGAAATAATTCCTCAATATCATTCTCCGATTTAATCCATACACAATTTCAAGGCTAATCACCAATTCACTTAGAGGATCAATTAAATGAGCACTCCAAGGAATTAGATCATACTAGCACTCAAAATGTGTCATCATTAAAGTCGGTGAAGACAAAGAAGAAGATAAATCAAATAAAGGAACTCTTAAAATAAAGAACAAATTTAAGAATTTAAGAACATCAAATAACATTCAATCCAACTCATGAAACTCCCAAGGATAAACCCATAAAAGGTTAGCCCTCCATTGATGATATTTTATCAATGGAATCGGGTAATTGAATTAAAGGAGCGGCATTGGAAAAGAAAGAAAAGAAAAACATTAATCAAAATGAACACTCCATCGTTGTGTGATGAATTCACAAGTGCGGGTGTGAATAAATTCACACTAAGATTCAACGGTATCAACGTGTGAAGAAAAGGAAAATAAAAAGTGAAAATGAATAAATTTTATTAAAATACTAAACGTGAATGAAAAACTTACATTAGAGAAATTGACGATGCCATTACAAAACGAAAGCGGAAAATTACAATTGAAAGAAAAACATGGATTCAAAGGAAAATGTTAGATGATTATTCCCTTCACCACCAGCTCCTTATATAGGCATATTAGGAGCCTTATGTCCACCCCCAACAATAAATTCACCCCCCAACAATTAAGAGAGTCAAAATGAGGGTGAAGAATCAAAAGGAAATTAACGTTACAAAGTTGACCACAAAACCAGCCAGATTCATCCTCCATTTTGACGTGTGCGTTTGACACTTCATACAGCCGAATCCGGAGGTTTCATAAATAAGATATATCTTCTTCCATGTGTCTTATAGAAGCTCTCAAAATTTCAGGAAAATTGTCTCATCCTTTTGGATGTTATGGTTGAAAAGGTGGGATGGATTTCTGTGCATTAATGTCGGGTCCACCATTTAAATCTCAACTTCAGATCCCTTTATCATCATGAAAACATCATAATTAGATCTGGACACAGTTGAATAAAATGATCCTCATATTTTTATCTTTCTACTGTATAAATTTTAGCTTAATTGGGATTTTTTTCTGGGCCGAACATTTGTTTGATGGGCCTTAGGCCCATTATGCTTTCTCCAGCAAATTTCTGCATTCGGGTGCAAAATTCTCCATCTTCCCTTGGGATCCATCCATCGGACCTAAAAGATAAAATGTTCCAAACAAAGTGATCAATAATATCCAAAACATTAAAATTCAGAAAATGAATATAATATTGTCAACAAACAAATGAATGATTGGGCCCAAATTTGCATTTTAAACAAGAATTGCATTTTAGATGAGAAATGAAGTTTTATTTATGTAATGCACTAAAAACAATGTTTATGGACTTTGTAACAATGAATATAAAGATATTAACAATGATTATTAGCTACTTTTAGTGACTAATCACACCCCCCAACTTGAGTTTTTCTAGTCCCGAGCAAAATAAATTACAAATATGAAATTCAAATCCCCTTTTCCAAAAACATTTTAATACACATTGCTCCCCGAAATATCTAATATCAAAAAAAATTATGAAAACCCATCAAAATCATTAAAAACTAGCTAGGTCCATAAGCATATCCCAAGCCCAAGCCCATTCCTTTGTTCAAATTCATCGCCACATTTCATCCAATTCCAATTAAGCATGATAAAGTGTTGTGCATCATAAAAGATATGGGGCCCATTTTATTGTTCAAGGGGAAAAAATGGAAGCGCTAGGTGGGAATCACATTAAACCTTAAGATTAGTATCCATTTCTTTTTAATATTTTTTTGATTTTTTTTTTATTTTCTTTAACCACAATAGATATGAAAAGACTAACTCTGGGCAAGACAACTATGGAGTCACGATCCCCAAGTGCCGAACGCCACGCATTTTTTCAATTTCATGCTCTAAAATAGAGATATAAAGCCTAACTCTGGGCAAGAAAACTATGGAGTCACGATCCCCAAGTTCCGGACGCCACACATTTGGACCAAACATTGCTCTATGTGGTCATTATTTTTTCAATTTTTTTTTGTTTTTTTTTTGTTTTTTTGTTTTTTTTTTTGTTTTTTTTTTGTTTTTGGATACTCAAATTAAACTAAAAGTGACCCCAAAACCCTATGCTATAATGAAAGGGACCCAAGAACTCAAATTTACACCCACAATCCAGAAGACATGCATTGTGGCATTTTTATTAAGAGGATGACAATGTAAACTTTGAAAAATCACATCGGACAACTGCACTTTCCAAAAACTATGCTCATGAACTTAAACTTGCATTAAAATCAGAATCAAGGCATGCAAAATTTATTTGATATCCAATTTTAGATTTTTCAATGTGTGTTATCATGTTCAAGTTTAATGGAATTTTTCTTTTCATGCATGTTTTTATTCAAAAAAATCATTTTTATCCCCCTCCAACTTAGAATAACACTTTCCCCAGTGTTTAAAGAAAAGAAAAGTTAGAAGGGGGTAGGAGAGGAGTTCAATGAGGAAATTTAAAATAAAAATCATGGAATGAAGTCACCTGGTGGTTGATGATGATAGCGCATGCCATAGTCTCCCTTCTATCATGGATTTGAGTCTCAGTGGCTTGGATGGTGGTGAATGGATTTTCCTTATGGATTTCAACATGTCCTTTTATTTTTTTTAACCTATAAATAATAAAACAAAACAAAATAAACTGATGATACATTGTCTTCTTTATATTTTCTGGGTAAGGTATTACTCAGAGATCACACCACGTGACACGGATGAATATGGCGCTCCCCTTTCATACCCATCCTTACTCATAAAAGAAGAACAGGTCAACAGATTATGGTAATTTATTATATGAAAAATAAAATGATTCAAAATGATTGGAAACAAGAAAACTATGGGTTGCCTCCCATGCAGTGCTTTTGTTTAACGTCGTTAGCTCGACTTGTACCCCCCAACTTATCCAATTCCAACTTTCAAAATTTTAATTAACCCATCTTTCTCCACTTCAACAAGATTGAGATTGATTGTTTTTTTGACATTTGTTTCATATGAAATCCTATTTTCTACAATGATTGGTAAAATCCAAGAAATATCTAAAATGGTTGATCGTGTTTTATCTGGATTGTTTCCTATGATTTCAAGGTTCATTCCTACATGGTGATATTCTTGATGAAAATTGATGATAATTGAATGGTCTTGGTTATCATAAATATAGGGATTATTGAGTAGGGAAGGAAGTATTAAAACATCGAGTTCAGTTTGATGGAATTTTCTTAAAGAAGAATGATAATTTGAATCAAAAATTGTTTCTTCTTTAAAAACATTTGAAAGAATTTGTTCCTTTTGAAAAGATGATTCATCCAAAAAAATTTCCATTTGAATTTCATGAGTGGGTATAGACACAATATTCGTTATATCTCCCAATGGTTCAATGATCGGTGATTCTAAAAAATTGTTATTGGAGAAATATTCTGAACACTCAATCCATGAAGACAAATTTTTCCCTGGTGAATCCAAAAATTTAATTTCATCCTGATTTAAATACCCTTCAACATTTCTTTGATCTTGTTCCGTTATCCCATATCCAAAGGTTAGTTCTTTTTTCAATTCATGGGAGGTTTTTGGGATAAAATATTCATCTATCAATGATGAGGAAAGAATATGTTGAGTGGGAACGGGTTCCTCAAAAGTCTTAAAGCTTTGTAGTTCTAATATGAAAGATGAAACTTCTGAATTCATTTTATCCATTTGTTCACACAATTGTTCAAGAATTTTTTCAGGATTAGGGTTGATATATGATTTTACATCATGGAATTCCTCATTATTTATCTTTTCAATCATTCTTGATAGGTATGGAAATTGAACTTGTAAACATTCAGCATCCCATTGATTGTACATCTCATCTGGTGTGGTGTATTCAATTAAGGATTGGTCAATGAAATTACCTATGTGAGGTGTTTCCCAATATTGATTTCCGACTTGATTACAACATTGATTTATGAAGGGGTATTTTGGAGGATAATCCATTGGAATTGATTGAAAATTAGTTTTGGGGTTTTTTGGACACATAGAAATAGAAAGGGGAAAAGAGAAGAGAAATTAGGGTGAGAATAGAGAATTTGGGGTGAGAAAAGAAGATTTGGGTCTAAGGTACTTACTTGGGTCCCCGGTAAAAGCGCCAAAATTTGGTTGCGCCAAAATTTACCCTACTGGTAAAAGCGGTCATTGAAGTACAAGTAGGGATCGAATCCCCAAGGACCGAAGAAGAAACCTTGAGACACTTTGATTAGATGCGGGATTGGATACAAAGTGGCCAACTATGGTGTTGATTGATTTGAATAAATATTTATTTAATTTAAAGAACAAAACCTATAAAATTACTTGAATTAAAACAACTAATTAAGGTGAGTTGATCCTAGGTTTTCTCTTGGGCTTGATTGGATGTATTTGTTTTTCATTTGATTTTCTGTTCATCGGTTCAAGAGGTATCCATTAAATGAAATAATTCCTCAATATCATTCTCCGATTTAATCCATACACAATTTCAAGGCTAATCACAAATTCACTTAGAGGATCAATTAAATGAGAACTCCAAGGAATTGGATCGTACTAGCACTCAAAATGTGTCATCGTTAAAGTCGGTGAAGACAAAGAAGAAGATAAATCAAAGAAAAGAACTCTTAAAATAAAGAACAAATTTAAGAATTTAAGAACATAAAATAACATTCAATCCAACTCATGCAACTCCCTAGGACCAACCCATAAAATTTTATCCCTCCATTTATGTTATTCTATCAATGGAAGCGGGTAATTGACTTAAAGGAGCGGGATTGAAGAAGAAAGAAAAGAAAAACATTAATCAAAATGAACACTCCACTGTTGTGTGATGAATTCACAAGTGCGGGTGTGAATAAATTCACACTAAGATTCAACGGTATCAACGTGTGAAGAAAAGGAAAATAAAAAGTGAAAAAGAATAAATTTTATTAAAATACTAAATGTGAATGAAAAACTTACATTAGAGAAATTGACGATGCCATTACAAAACGAAAGCGGAAAATTACAATTGAAAGAAAAACATGGATTCAAAGGAAAATGTTAGATGATTATTCCCTTCACCACCAGCTCCTTATATAGGCATATTAGGAGCCTTATGTCCACCCCCAACAATAAATTCACCCCCCAACAATTAAGAGATTCAAGAGGAGGGTGAAGAATCAAAAGGAAATTAACGTTACAAAGTTGACCACAAAACCATCCAGATTAATCCTCCATTTTGACGTGTGCGTTTGACACTTCATACGGCCGAATACGGAGGTGTCATAAATAGAACATATCTTCTTCCATGTGTCTTATATAAGCTCTCAAAATTTCAGGAAAATTGTCTCAGCCGTTTGGAAGTCATGGTCGAAAAGGTGGGACGGATTTTTGTGCATTAATGTCGGGTCCACCATTTAAATCTCAACTTCAGATCCCTTTATCATCATGAAAAAATCAGAATTAGCTCCGTCCACAGTTGAATAAAACGATCCTCATATTTTTATCTTTCTACTTTATAAATATGAGCTTCATTGGGCTTTGTTTCTGGGCCGCACATTTGTTTGATGGGCCTTAGGCCCATTATGCTTTCTCCAGAAAATTTCTGCATTCGGGCGCAAAATTCTCCATCTTCCCTTGGGATGCATCCATCGGACCTAAAAGATAAAATGTTCCAAAAAAAGTGATCAATAATATCCCAAAAATTAAAATTCAGAAAATGAATATAATATTGTCAACAAACAAATGAATGATTGGGCCCAAATTTGAATTTTAAACAAGAATTTCATTTTAGATGAGAAATGAAGTTTTATTTATATAATGCACTAAAAACAATGTTTATGGACTTTGGAACAATGAATATAAAGATATTAAAAATGAATATTAGCTACTTTTAGTTACTAATCACTAACAATGTAAGTTTTTTCATTTTTTTCATTTATTTTGAAGCATTTAAATTTAATACTTCTATTCATGTTTTTTTCTCTCAATTCTTGCTAGTTCATTTCACCCTATATCATTTCTATTCTTTGAGGATAATAAAATTATTTTCTACGGGTGGTGTTCTTCTCATGCACATAGGTCCTCACAGGACCGAAGCATGTTAAATATTCATGTTATTTTCTTATTTTCTTATAACCTTTTGTTTATTGTATTTTTCTCAAATGGTTTTTTTAATGTTTGTCTTCACACAGCAAAGATCTAGTTCGGTCCTATTGTTGTTTGGTATTTTTCCACTATTCATGTCACCTTTCAACCTCACAAAGTGGTATCAGAGCCTCCCTGGCTTTCTTTTTTTTGTCAAATTTGATTGTGGTTTCATCCTTTATTTATTTATAGTTATTGTTTCTAGTTTTATTTCTACACTGTGATCTCACTCTAAAATCTCCATTGTCTTTCTCGATTGAATTTATCTAAATCCTCTATCATGTCTATATTTATATGAATTTTGTATCTCTTTGGATAAAAATTGTTTACCCAAGAGATTATTCTATTATTGGGGGTGTGCACTTAACATTTTCTACAAGAACTCGGCATCTACACTATTGGTAAACATGTCAATGATGAGATATGAAATAGTGAAATCTGATGGTGTTAATGACTTTAACTTATTTCTAATTAATATTAGAGTTTTACTTGTACTGTAGGGCCTAATTGATGCCCTCTCTAGGACTAAGAAACCTGTTATTACTATAAGTAAAACTAGACATCCAACTACTGAATATATAGATGTTGCTCTTAATATGTTAGTTAAAACACATAGCTCTTTACTTCTTTCATTAGGTGATAATGTCCTTAGATAAGTATCTTATTAGTTGACTTCTTCTAGAATTAGGATTAAGCTCGAGAAATTGTACATGACTGCTTCATTAGATGGTAGGATTTACAAAAAAACAACATGTTTACATTCAAAATGAAACCTAGTAGTTTTATTAGAGACCATCTAGATGAGTTCAATAAAGTATTGTAGGATTTATCCAATATTAATGTTTCTATTGATGATTAGGATCAATAAATGATCCTCGTAATCTCTTTAGATAATTCATACAGGTCACTTGTTAAGACCATGATGTATAGTCGAGACTCTTTAACCCTAGTAGAGGTAAAATCATCCATTGTTTCTAAGGAAATACATTCTTAAACTAGAATCAAAGGCGAGTTCGAGGGATTATTCTCTATAGATAGAACTCAAACTAAAATTAAGAATAAAAAATTTCATAATGATAAGAGAAAAAAGAAATAAAGAACCCAATCCTAGTTATAATTATATGGATAGAAAGGATACCTATTTTCGTTGTGGAAAACCAGGGCATATTAAACTTGAATGTAGGAAACTCAAGCATGAGATAGAGTCTAAAAAACCCACAGAATAATCACTTATGGTAGACTCTGGTTATGAAACCACTGAGGTCCTTAATGTGTCCACCCAATCACTCAATCAAGAGTGGGTCCTTGATTCAGGTAGCTATTTTCATATGTGCGCTTTTAGAGAATATTTTCTATAATTATTTGAGAGGGTAGAAGGAGATATCCTCTTAAGTAATAATAGGAAGTGTAAGGTTGAGGGTAGAGGTTCCGTTTTGTTATAACTTGAAGACCTTGTTTTCATTACTTTACCTGATGTCAGTTGGGTTCCCAACCTTCATAGAAACTTAGTTTCCTTAGGGTCCTAGACTAAAAGGGTTTTACCTTTAGGTCTAAAACATGTTTTCTTAAAATCACCAAAGGATCTACAACCCTTCTTAAGGGATCTTTAGTCAATGGGATATATGTATTGAACGGAAAGACCAATTCAAGGAAGTTGGGTAGTGTCTATTCAACCAATTTTGATAATACTTTTCTTTTTCATTGAATATTGGGGAAAGTTAGTTCCAAATTCCTTGAGGAACTCAAAAATAAAGGCCTATTGAATGACATCACACCAAGAAATCTTCCATTTTGTAAATATTTTGTGATGGGAAAGTCCAAGAGGGTTAGTTTTGGAAGGTCTAGTTTCAAAGCCACTAGCCCCTTAAAATATGTATACTCTGATATATGGGGTACATCTATGATTTCCTCCCATAGTGGAGCTTCATACTTTGTTACTTTCATAAATGAATTATCTAGTAAATTTTGGATTTACACTCTTAAAAACAAATTTTATGTTTTCCAAATATTTAAAACCTTGAAAATTTTAGTTGAAAACTAAATTGGGAAGAATGTTATAACTCTAAGAATGAACAATAGTCTTGGACACCTATCCACTAAATTCATATAAGTTTTTTGAATATGAAGGTGTTAAAATACATATAACAGTTAGGGAAACTCTCCAAAAAAATGTATTAGTAGAAGGAATGAATAATACTATCCTAGAAAGAGTCTGGAGCATGATTGCATGCTTAGGCCTCCCCAAATCCTTTTCAAAGAAGGTTGATAGCACTGTTGTATACCTAATTAATAGGTTTCCCTCTTCTTCTAATCATTTTAAAACACCTAAAGAATTGTGGATTGTTAAGATCCCTTCCTAAACCTACTTAAGGGCCTTTGGTTGTACATCTTATGCTCATATTAAGATTGACATGTTAGAACCAAGATCTTTAAAATGAATATTTTTTGGGTCTCCTAAGGATGTTAAGGGGAATAAACTTTGGGTAGATAAACCTGGTTATCAAAAGTGCATTATAAGTAGATATTTTTCCTTTCATGAGTCTTCCCATCCTAAAACCAATACTACCACATCAGGCAGTAGTGATCCATCCCTTGAATAGGAAGATGAAACTGAGCTTCCAGCCCAATTTTGAGGCTCCTATCTAGCCCTACCCACTTTATGAATAACCTACTATACAGGTTGATTCCTATTGTACATCGGATTTAAACTCTAAATCTGAACTTGTTTCCCCTAATAGAAACTTCCAACAGACCCAAGATAGTGAAAGGTGGGTTCCAAGACCTCCTTTTTGGCTTAGTCGGTATGATATGGAATCTTATTCCTTCTATGCATCCCATGATCTATTAGACAATGATCCTCAAAATTATAGGAAATCCTTAAATGAAAAATCCTCAAAGAAGTGGTTCTCTTCCTTGAATGAATAAATGCACTCTTTGGAAAGAATCACACTTGGACAATTGTGGGAAGACCAAATAATGATAAAATAATTGGTTGCAAGTTGATCTTTAAAAGAAAAATATGATAAAATTGAGGGAGTTAAAATAAAGTATAAATCAAGGTTAGATGTTAAGGGGTTCCTTAAAAGAGAGTGAATTGATTACTATGAGATACTTTCCCATGTTGTTAATCATTCTTCCATTTGGAACTAACTATAATTTTCATCCATTAATGATCTACATACACAACTGCAAATCGGGACTTTAAAAGAACTAGTAAAAGGGCTTTATCAGCACTATAGAAGCACTGATAATGTGATCAATGTTAAAGGGTTATATTTAATAGCACTCATAAAAAGCACTGATAAAGGCCCCCTTTAACAATTCTAAAAAAGTTCTAATAAAGGGGGCCTTTATCAGCACTTTTTTAGCACTCATAAAGGTGGCCTTTATCAACTATTTTTTTAGTATTGTTAAAGGCCCCAATAATAAAGGGGTTGATTTTTTTTCCACATGACCTTTTTATCATAGCCCCCCCCCCCCCCCTTATCATTGCTCCCCCACACACACAAACACCTTTATCTACGCTTCAGATAATTCCACCTTCATGCATATGCCAGTGCCTCCAGTAAGTTTAAAACCTGAGACCTCAATCTCATATGTGATCACCTTTTCCACTCACCAATATTGTTTTATTTTCTATTTTATGATATATCTATATATTTATATATTTTTTATTACATTTTGTATCTATATATTTATATATATGTTTATATATATATATATATATTTATTTAAATATATATTTGTAAATACATATATAAAATATTTTTGTGTGTGTATGTGTGTGTGTATGAATACTTACATACATACTTATATATATGTGCATCTATAAATATAATTATATAAATTTATATTTATTTACATATATTATATATTAATATTTATATAAATATATTAGAATATATAGATAAATATGTTCCTGTTTTTCAATACACACACTAATATATATATATAAACATTATATATATATATACATTAATTGAAGAGGTAAATAAATATTCATACATTTTTTTAAATAAAATAGATATTAGTTTTTATTTAGATAAGGTTTATATATTGGTAAATATATTTTATATGGAACTATGTTTAAATATTTATTTATAAAATTAAATTTTTATGTGTAAATATATAAATAAATATGTATATATTGTTATATATTTGATTATAAATAATAGTTTATTATAAAAAATGATAAAATTTTGGAACCATAATATCAAAATGAATTTATTTCCTTGAAATAAATTCAGTTCCCACTGAAAAGGTCAAAAAGGCCCCCTTAAACAAGGCTGAAAATCCCTTGAATGTTAAAAATCGGGGCACACCAACTAAAAACTCATTTTTGGAGGCCTTATGGGCCTTTTTTTACCTCAAAAAAATCAACTAGGGTGCCCTAGTCCCTAGAGAATAGAGCTCGTCATAAGTTTTGATTTGATATTTGGTAGACCCCAAACTAACACCCGGATCAAAAGTTATGGTTATTTGAATTTCAACTTAGGTTTTCAACTTATTTTAGATCTTTTACTAATTTTTTTATTGTTTTATCATCGACTTGTTACTAAATGACTATTACTCGATAAAAATTAGAAAATTATTAATTAAAAATATTTTTTAATTATTTTATAAGTCATTTTCACTAAATATCTTATATATTATGTTTAAATGCCTATTTAGCCTTATCTAAAACATATTTAAAAAATATATATTATATTTATATATTAATATATATTTTTTAATGAAATATGTTTTTTTTTTGAAATATACCCTTTATCAGTGATTGTTTACAAGCACTGATAAAGACTCCCCCCCCTATCAGCATTTTTTTAGCACTAATAAAGGTCCACATTTATTAGTGCTTTTTTAGCATTGTTAATGGTGGTTTTAAAGTGTGATAAAAAATCACAGTTAAAGACACCCATTAATATTGTTTTTCTAGCACTAACAAAGAGGATTTTTTAACACTTATTTTTTCTAGAACTGGATAAACCCAGTTTTGTAGTAGTTATATTGAATAATTATTTGTTAAAAATACTTTTTTACATGGTGATTTGAATGAGAAATGTTATACGAAAACTCTTGATGGTTGTTCTAATGAAATCAAATTTAATCAAGTCTTCCTTTTAAACAAATCATTTTATTTCCTGAAACAATACTCTAGGAAATGGAACATGAAATTTGATTCATTCATGTTTTCTAATCAGTTCATTGGGAGTTAGTATGATGCATGTGAATATTTTAAATCCAAAAAACCCATCATGCTTTATTTTATTCTTTATGTTGATGACATGCTTATCATTTTCAAAAATATAAATCACATTTTTTCTCTATTAAATAAAAATTAAAAGGAATTTTTGAAATGAAATACTTAGGTTTATCCAAGAAAATATTAGGTATCAAAATAATTAGGCACATACCAGACTAAGTACTTTATTTATGTCATCATTCTTATGTTTTAAACATAATCAAGAGATACATGTTTGAATATCTCAAACACATAAGTATACTTATTGGAATTAATTTTAAATTGTCACTGGAACCCAAATATGCTGATGATGTACACTTTATGTCTCAAATACATTATGATAATATTGTGGGAAGTGTCTTGTGTGGCATGATTTTCACCCACCCAGATATTTTCTATCTAATATGTACTTTAAAAAGATTTATAGCCACACCTAGGAATATGTATTGGAATTCCCTTGAGTGGATTTCAAGATACATATCCTATATCTCTAATATTTCATTATTTTATGGTATAAATATGGATATTTCTGAAATAATTTCTAGTTATGTCAATGATGACTATGTTGGAATCATTGACACTCATAAGTCATTAAATAGTGTTGTATTTACTACCTATGGTGGTCCTATTTTATGTAAATAGAACATGCAATCTATGGTTTCTCTTTCATCCATAGAATCCGAGTATTTTTCCTTAACTGAGGTAGTTAAAGAATCTTTGTGAATCAGAGATGTTTCTTTTGAACTTGGTCTTTATAATTCTATTATCAATTCGTATTCTGATATCTATTCTTCAATTCACCTGTCCAAAAATTTAGTATTCCATGGTAAATATAAGAACATAGATATCGGGCTACATTTTATTAGATATTTTTTGGAATTAGGAACTATGTGTGTCAAGAAGATACACACATACATCAACCCAGCTGATAGTTTGACTAAAGTCATGGTGTTGTCTAAATTAAATTATTGTTTAGATATATTGAATTTGGTTCGAATTCCATGACCATTGGTGCAAAGATATTGAAATTTTTAATTGAAAATGGTACAGATTTCATAATTATTGATTTAATTTTATCTTGTTTTCATATTGAAATTATTCCATGTTTATTTTTCACTTTATATTGATTCATCATGCCTTACAAATCAAGAAAATTTATGTTTAATTTAGAGTTTTTTATTATGTTCATTTTGTTGTTTCTGGGGTTTTGTTACCTCATTGGGTCATTAATCCATGTGGTATCTTATACATTGGGCCTTAGACTTTTGTTGGGCCTTCTCCCCATGTGTGTTTGTGACTAAATGATCCTAGGTGTTTTAATTACTAGACATCAATTAGATTTTCTTCTCATTGGATCTTCATTTTCCACTTTCCCTATTGTTTATCTGATGTGATGGGTTTTCTGTTTCTATGGTGTGTGTGTGTGTGTCATTACCTAGTTGGATATGCTATTTCGAGCTGCAGGTAGTGTTAGGGGGAATTGATTACCCCTTGCGCTACATTGATTTTCCACTATATCACTTTTGTTTCTCTCTCTCTCCTGACTCCGCTCTTAGTTTTTCTTCAGTGAAACCCTAGCTCACCACCTGCTTTGTCGGAGACCTGTCTTAGCATGTTGCTCTCCCGCAGCCCCATATAATTGTTGGTTGTGTGGTGAAGAATTTATCCTTCCATGGAGAAAGAAGTTCTTCCATTATCAATGATAGTTCCTCCAGAACCGAGAGGATAAATAAGAGATAGATCCAGGTACAATGTTTAATCAGCTTCAAGCTGGAAGAGGTCAGAACAACCAGACCTTGATGCATCTGAAACTATAATTTTTTTTTTGTTTTCATTCATTTGGAAGATTTTAAATCTCATACTTCTATACCTATTTTTTTCTCTCGGTTCTTACTAGTTCATTTAACCCTATAGCATTTCGTTTCTTTTATGTTAATAAAATGTGCATGTATGGGTGGTTTTCTTTCCATGCACATAGGTCCCCATGGGACCAAATCCCATTAAATATTTTTGTAATTTTATACTTTTGTTGTAACCTTTTGTTTGATGTATTCTGCTTATATGGTTCAATGATTTTCATCTTCGCACTAAAAAGACCTATTTCGGTCCTATTATTACCTGGTATTGTTTCACTATTCATATCACCTTTAAACCCAAAAAAACATTAGCAACCAAAAAAATGAGTTTTATGAATTAGTTGAATACAACTATAATTTCAAAAAGGGTGTGAAAAGTATTCAAAGTTGTCTTTTTTACTTGAGTTGTATCATACAAAGTGTCTCTGGGGAATTACTGACAAAGAAATGTACATGATTTTAGAGATTCTTTGTGATGCATTTAGTAAAGTTAAGATCTGTAATTCTATGTGATGAATAATTTCAAAAAAATATTTAAACTTGATTATAAAAAGATACATAAATTTTCTAATTATTGCATGATTTTCTGGGGAGAAGAGTTCGATAAAGCAGAATACATATGATATAATACAAGAATATGGAAGTAAATGAAAAACAATGAGAATATAGATCAATTAAACCTTAGTAATAAATGGCATAAGAAAAAACCTATAACAGTATTGTGTTACTTTCCTCTGAAACCAATCTTGAAAAGATTATTCATTTCATCTTAGACTGTATACTACACGAAGTGGCATGCTCAGGATAGAAATGATGGTTTGATGATACATCCAAAAGCTTCAAAATAATGGAAGTTGTTTGATTCATTATTTTAATATTTTTCTTTGGATCCTAAGAATATATGTTTCAGATTGGCTTATGATGGTTTTAAACCTTTGGGTACTTTAAGTAATAATTATATAATTTGGCTATTTGTTTTGATCCCCTATAATCTACCTCCATGGATGTGTATGAAGAAGATTTATTTCATTATTTCGAAGATTATTCCTGGAAATAAAATACTTGTAAATGTCTTTGATGCATACCTTAATCCTCTAATAAAAGAATTGAGGGAATTATGGGATGATGGCATGGAAACATATGATAATTCGATGAGAAAACTATTCAAAATGCATGCTACTTTAATGTGGAAAATTAACGACTTTACGGGACTGGGAAATTTATCCAATTAGAACACTCATACAAGTTTGGATTTTATAGATTTTAATTTTGATTTTGAACATCAACGATTAACTCAGGTTATAAAATGGTGTTTTATATGTCATCATCAATTTCATGATGCTTCTCATAAATTTAGTTTTAAAAGGACACAATTCAATTGATATATTGAATTGATAAAGTCATCGAATATGTTATCTGGTTCCTAAATTTTGGGTTAATTAATGAATGTCACTAAAGAATTTTAAAAATATAATCAGTTTAAATAAGGGGGAAGGGTATGGGGTATAATATTTGAAGTAGTTGGAACACAACAATGGAAGAAAAATAGCATATTTTTCACACTTTCTTATTGGGTATTTAATTTGTACATCATAATCTTGGAGTAATGCATATTTAGAAGAATGTTTGTGACAATGTAATTTTCACATTGCATAATGAGCAGTATAAATTAAAGGAGCACCTTAATGATCATAAGGTTTTGGATTCAATGAATATAAATAATGGTTTGTGGTAAATGGGAATGGAAAGTATCCTTTGTCTATTTTTACAAAGAAAACTCATGATAATGATTTATTCCTTTTAACTTTGAAGAATGTAAAATTTATAGATGGATATTCAAGTAACATATTAGGGTGTGTTGACTTAAAACATTGAAGGTTACATGGATTGAAAATTCATGACTCACATATGATAACAAAGTAGTTTTTTTCATTGGAATTTCATAATATATTACCCTAAAAACTAACTGCAATTCTGATTTAGTTTTATACCTTTTTCATAGATATTTTTGGGAAAACTAAAAATCTAACTAAACATGATAAAATTCAAGAAATAACTATCTTGATACTTTTTCATTTGTAGATTTTATTTCCTCCTTCATTATTCATAATAATGATTCATTTAACTATTCATTTGGTTGAAGAATCTAAATTTAGTGGACCTGAACACTATTGATGGATATATCCAATTGAGAGGTATGTTGATATTTTCTATTTTCATTGGTGAATTCAAATTTATCAAATCTTTTTGTAATTTTTTTTAATATTTTTTTTATTTTTTTCATCAGGTACTTAGGTTATTTGAAATCATATGTGAGGAATAAATATCATCCAGAAGGCTCTATTACCGAAGGTCACATAGCCAAATAGTGCTTGACCTTATGTTATTGGTATTTGGATAGGATTGAAAATAGATTCAATCATGTTGGAAATGTTGATGACATATCCACTAATTCTCTTTCTGAAAATGATTCATTGGAATTTCCAACGATTGAACATCCAATTGGAAATGAGTAAAATTTTACAATGACTGCTACTAAATTGTCTTGTTTTATATCCATTTATTAAATAATTATGATTCTAAACAAAGAGGCGACTAAGAGTTATAGCTCAAAAATGAGATGTAATTAATAAAAGCTATTAATAAGAAGATTATTGAATGGTTTTCCCATTATGTAAGTATATACTCATATTTATATTATTGATGTGTAGTCATTTTTTCTATGTATAAATTAGCATATTATATCTTTTTTCCAGATAATTAATTTTTAAAATCGAGTTAATATATCTAATGATTTGACTTTTTGGGTTGAGGTCCTCTAAGGGAGGCTAAGATATTTAACACCTATAATATTCATGGCTTCGGGTTTCAAACAATTTATAATGAAGAAGACTCGAAAACACAAAATTGTGGTATATTTACACTTTTAAAGGTTGGATACTATGAAAATATGAATAATATAATTAAATTAAACTATAATGGTTAGTTCTAGTTATCTTATTCAAATGATTGTGGGTAAACATTAATAGGGGTATAATGAAATATTCATTACATTTTAATTATTTCAACTTCTCTCGCATGATCCATACTAGTGAGCATGTATAGAATAATCAATTTATCTTAGATTTACATGAGAATATGTTTTATTTTGTGGGTGATAAAATACATGAATGTTGTAGTGTTATTGTACACATAATATAGAGATACTTATATGATATGGGAGATGGAGATCAATTGTTACTTTGTGATAGTGAGAAACATCAACCACAAAATTGAATAGTTTTTTCATGATAATGTCGAAATAATAGAACTTACAATAGATTGTGAAAATGAAGCACTTGTCACAATAGAGGTTGATAACAATGAATAAAATTAAGATGAATATAATTGAATGTATAAATTGGTAATGAAAATATATTGAAATATCTCATTGATAAGTGTTTCTTACTTATATACATTGTTCTAGTTTTCCTTTTTTTTGTAAATAGGTTTTATTTTTTCATTTATTATACATTTAAATATATCTAAACCATTTGAATTCCAGTAATTCCAAGAATAAAAAAATTTCAAGATCCTAGGTAAATAGTATCTTGGAGTATGCCACCACTTTCATTAGCTTCAGTGGATATAAGTGACTCTATTTTACCTGAGACTACTATAAATCCATCTGTTTCCATAGATGCTATTGGAAACCCACCATATGATTCACCTCTGATGATGGAGATGTTGGTCACCCCCCACCACCCATATAGGGGATATTGGTGAGTTACCGTTACTCGTATGTATTCCATGGAACAAAAAAACACTATATTTTATTAATTGTTGAATGAATTTGTAAAACAGATAAAGATAACAGTAGAAGAGATATAAATATGAACATAGTAGATGTATGGGACCTGAAGGAATTCAATATTATCATTCTATTTGATGATTTCATGGTTCCTACCAGTGATTCCACCAAATCTATGGGCAGATTCTTGGGAAAATT
Source organism: Viscum album (assembly GCA_963277665.1). Taxonomy (NCBI): domain Eukaryota; kingdom Viridiplantae; phylum Streptophyta; class Magnoliopsida; order Santalales; family Viscaceae; genus Viscum; species Viscum album. The sequence goes on along the minus strand of OY728163.1, from coordinate 1,594,035,273 downwards.
TCTTACAAGATGGTGAGGTTTCCTATTAATTATAAATATTGGATGCACATTCCTATAGATTTGAAAAATAAGGTCTTTCGTACTCAATAAATGGTAATATGAATTTGATATTCCTTAATAACCATTTTAAAATACCTGAGTAAAATTTTGTAATATACTTATAAAGTGTTATATTTTTAATTTCTAGATTTTTTTTAGTTTGATGTCCCTGACTCCATTTCATGCCCATAGACTCTAAAAATTTTGGGCATGAAATGGGGAGATTTTAAATGGATATTATGACATGAATTTAATGACACATCTATGAGCTCACAAAATATGAATGAGAAAGTGCATGAATGAATTTATCATGAGTAATGGACGTTTTTTTATATTAATAGAGATAAACCTCAATAGATAATTGCATATTTTATATTTCTTGATAGAATAATCATAATAAAATTATAATTTTTATTAATGTTACTATTATTTATAAGAATTATCTAAAAAAATACCATGAATCATGAGAAACAAGTCATTTATTACATAACTATATCTTAGAGTTTTTCAAGAAAAAGAACATTTTGGGTTTCTATTTTATTCATTATTATTTATATCATTTATTTATAATTCCAGGTTTTTTATAACTTATTTATATTTTTTTATAGAGGCTAATGAATTATGTCACTTTTTTAGATGAATAGAGATGTGGTTTAAGGTGCATATTAAAATTGATGGTAATTATGTAAATAACCCTACCAAAGGCATTAGAGTAGGTAATTTCATTAACACTTCATGTTATTTCATTATTATAAAAACATAATAATGAAAAATATATTATAAAAATAAAAAATACTTAAACCCAATTAAATGGGAATGGATACATGGATCAAATGATTCCAATTTTGCATCATTTGATACATTTAGTCAGCCTCAATTAATTGGGTTTAAGGATTTTTTGTTTCAATAATATATTTTTCAATATAATGTTTTTATAGTAATGAAACAACAATAAATATTAATGAACAATTTATTAATTATACAATATTATGATGTTCGTATGTCTTAAAAAACATTGTTAATATTTTTGTATTAACAGTTTAAAATTCAAGTATTCTGGGATGAAACCCATTCACAATAATCATTGGTTTCCTAGAACATTGTAATTGTGGTCATTTTAGGGAAGTAGAACCACAAACATGTATGGGTGATGGGTTCTGGGCCTAATCCATCAGTTTTCTTTAATAGGTCATCGTCATCAGTTACTACTATACCCAGTGGGGGTTTGAGTAGTGTTGTTGATCAAGAATCACAAAGAGAAATTGAAAGGTTGAAATAAAAATTTCAAGAAAAAGACTCCTATCGGAAAACACAAGAGTAGTGGTGGTTAGTAATTGAAAATTCTTTATTTTATGTATTTCAGAGGATGACTCGATAAACAGTTTTAAAGGTACATAAGTCTTTAAAAACATATTTTAGTGGGTTAAAACATATAAAATGATATCGGATTGACATGAAATCATAGGAAAATGACCATTTATCAATTTCTGAAGTGAAGTAACTGATATCAATTCATTATGAGTTGATGTTTTCCCATGATACCGGTAAATGTGTTTTTAGTGCTTTAAAATTGTAAAATGTGCTTGTAATAGACAATGTCATAGGAAAAAACCTCTTATTGACATGAAATCATGGGAAAACAACTTTCGAGTTATTTTTGACATATAGTAATAGACAACACATCAATCTGATGTGCGGTGTGGTTGGAATTACTTGGTAAATAGTTTTTAATGATACCAAAGCCTTTAGAAACATGTGTTGTGGGGTAAAAATCAAGAACACGAGGTTAGATTAACATGAAATCAGAGGAAAATGACCGTTGATTGATTTTTGAAATGTAGTAACCAATATCATGTCATTCTGTGTTATGGTTTTCCCTAGATTCCTGTAAACACGTTTTTAGTATTTTAAAAAACTAAGACATGAGTGTAATGGTCAAAACCATAGAAAATTACCTTATATTTATTTGAAATCATGGTAAAACTACTGTGGAGTTATTTTTGATGTTTACATGTAGACAAAAAATCATTCTGACATGAGGTGTGGTCATAATGACACAGTAAACAGTTTTTAAAGACATTGAAGCCTTCAAAAGCGTGTTTCTAGGGGTCAAAACAAGGAAAATAACGTCATATTGACATGAAGTCATAGGAAAATGACTTTATAATTAGTTTTAAAATATTGAACCAAAGGCACATCATTATGAGTTACGGTTTTCCTAGGATGCTTGTAAATGAATTTTTTGTGTTTTAAAACACTAAAACATGTATGTAATGGTCCAAACCATAGAAAATGACATCATATTGATGTTAAATCATGGGAAAATAGTTTTTGAGTAATTTGTGACATGTATGAGTAGACAACACATCAATTTAATGTGTGGTGTGGTTGAAATGACTTGAAATCATTTTTTAAAGGCCCAAATTCCTTTAAAAACATGTGTTGGGGGTCAAAACAAGGCAGGTGATGTTGGATTAAAATTAAATCTAAAGAAAACAACCATCAATTTATTTTTAATATGTAGGATCAGACAACACGTAACTCTGAGTTGCGGCTATTCCAGGATGCCCATAAACACATTTTTAGTGTTTTGAAACACTAAAACATGCATGTAATAGTTAAAAACATAGAAAATGATCTTATATTTAACTGAAATCATTGGAAACCCACTTTTTAGTTTTTTGTGACATGTATACATAGACAAAACATCTATCCAATGTGTGGTGTGGTCAGAATTACTTGGTAAACAGATTTTAACAACACCAAAACCTTTAAAAACATGTTTCATGGGGTCAAACCCAAAAAAATGATGTCATATTGACATGAAATCATATAAAAACTACCATCAATTGATTTTTAAAATTTAGGAACTGACTGCATGTCATTCTGGGTTGCAGTTTTTCTGGGATACCTGTAAACATATTTTTAGTGTTTTAAAACACAAAAACGTCTGTGTAATGGTCAAAACAACAGAAAAAAGTCTTATATTGATGTTAAATCATGGTAAAACCACCATTTATTTATTTTTGATGCGTACTTATATTCAATACATCAATATGACATGAAATGTTTTCAGAATGACTTGGTAAATAGTTTTTAAAGGCATCAAAGCCTTTAAAAATGTGTGTTGGGGGGTCAAAACCAAGCAAATGATATCATATTGACACAAAATCATAATAAAATGAACTTTTATTGATGTTTGAAATGTAGGAATGGGAAGAAAATCATTCTAAGTTAAAATTTTCCCGTGTAATTCCACATGAGTTCCTATCCGTGTGACCTGTCACACGGGTCGTCCAACTGAGAAGGGAGTACATGGCATGTAAGAGACAATGCATACTTTTTTATCCTTAATTTTCCCAAAAACCCTAGCTGTTGTTAGAGGAGGGGCTATTTTCTATGTGTTCATCCTTGAACATGGCGTATAGTTGTAATTTCAATAGAAATCCCAGATCTGAAAATTCACCATGAATCTGATCGTGTCGCCATAGATATCACCTCAGATACATTTGGGATGAGAGGATTTAGCCGTGAATCATGGATCTTAGATGTTGATCACTATAAAATGGTTTCCATTCATCCGGAGGGTTTCACTGCACGTTATTCACGTCGTGACACCTATAGTCATCGAGTTATTGATATTTAATCACCAAACTGATCATCCTCATCTTGCAAAAATTCCAAATCTAGGATCGTTTCATCAAACTATTCTTGTTTCATTGATCAATCATGAATCTGGGGGTCTGATTAGTCACTAAAAGTGGCTAATATTCATTGTTAAGATCTTAATATTAATGTTTTTAAAAGTTCATAAACATCAATTTTAGTCCAATTCAGAAATTGAACTTCATTTCCCATCATTGTGCAATTCATGCTTAAAATGTCAATTTGGGCCCACTCAATAATTTGCTTGTGGAAATTACACTATTCATCATTTTAATTTGAAATTTTGGTATATGATTGATCACTTTGTTTGGAACATTTTATCTTTTAGGTCCGATGGATGAATCCCAAAGGAAGATGGAGAATTTTGCGCCTGAATGCAGAAACTTGCTGGAAAAAGCATAATGGGCCTAAGGCCCATCAAACAAATGTGGGGCCCAGAAACCAAGCCCAATGAAACTCAAATTTATACAGTAGAAAGATACAAATATGAGGATCATTTTATTCAACTGTGGACGGAGCTAATTCTGATGTTTTCATGATGATAAATGGATCTGAAGTGGAGATTTAAATGGTGGAGTCGTCATTAATGCATGGAAATCCGTCCCACCATTTCGACTATAACTTCCAAGCGGCTGAGCGAAATTTCCTGAAATATTTACAGCTCATAGAGGACAGATGGATGAAGATATTTCCCTTCTACAGACCCTCCGGATTCGGCCTTCATCAATTTCTAATTCACACGTCAATGTGGTGGACGAATCTGGACAGTTTTCCGGGTCAAATTCAAAACATCAATTTCCTTTTGATTATTCACCCTCCATTTGACTCTATTAATTGTTGGGGGGTGAATTAATTGTTGGGGGATGTACCTAAGGATCCTAAAATGCCTATATAAGGAGCTAGTGGTGAAGGGAATAGGGGTGGAAAATTTTCTTATCATCTTGGATGCTTTGTTTTCATTGTAATGTTTTGCTGTCCATTTGATGTTGTAATCGTTCTTCATTCTCATGTAAGTTATTTGAATCACATTAGTTCTCAATAAAAGTTCTTCATTTCATCTTTTTCTTTTTCTTTTCTTCTTATCACTTTGATACCGTTGCTTTAAGGTGTGAATTTATTCACACCAGCACTTGTGAATTTATTCACACAACGGTGGAGTGATCGTTTCATTGTTTTATTTTTCTTCTCCAATTCTGCTTCTTTAAGTCGACTTCCCGCTTCCATTTATTTAATATCATAAATGGAGGGCTAAACCCTTATGGGTTGGTCCTAGGGAGTTGCATGGGGACGATTGGATGTTATTTTATGATCTAAAATTCTTTAATCATTTCATTAATTTAAGATTTCCATTTGATGATTAATTTCTTCTTTATCTTCGCCAACTTTAACAATAACACATTTCGAGTGCTAGTACGATCCAATTCCTTGGAGTGATCATTAAATTGATCCTCTAAGTGCATTGGTGATTAGCCTTGGAATTGTGAGGGATTAAATTGGTGAATGATGTTGAGGAATTATATCATTTTGTGGACACGTCTTGAATTAGTGAAACGAACGTTATAAGATAATAAATACATCCAATCTAACCTAGTAACAACTTAGGATCAGCTCATCTCCATTAATTGTTTTAGACTAAGTAAGTGTATGTTTTAATTTATTTTCTTTAAATTAATTCAGTAGTTATTCAAATAAAATCAATCCAAATAGTTGGCCACTCCATAGCCAAATCCTTCCAAAATCAGAGTGTCTCTCGGTTTCTTCTTCGGTCCCTGTGGACTCGACCCCTACTTGTACTACAACGACCGCATACTTGTAGGGTAAATTTGGGCGCAACCAAATTTTTGCGCCGTTTTTGGGGACCCAAGTAAGTTTTCTTAGACACTCGTCTTCTTTTCTCACCCCAAATTCTCTATTCTCACCCTAATTTCTCTTCTCTTTTCCCCTTTCTGTTTCTGTGTGTCCAATGAATCCCAAAAAATAACTTTCAATAAACTACAATGGATTGTCTTCAACAATACCCATTAATATACCAAGACTATAATGAACTGGAAAATCAATATTTTGAATCACCTCAGATAGAAAATTTCATTGACCAAACCAGGATTGAATACACCACACCAGATGAGATGTACAATCAATGGGATGCTGAATGTTTACAAGATCAATTTCCATACCTATCAAGAATGATTGAAAAGATAAATGATGAGGAAGTCCATGATGTACAATCATATATCAACCCTAATCCTAAAAAAATTCTTGAACAATTGTGTGAACAAATGGATAAAATGAATTCAGAAGTTTCATCTTTCAGATTAGAACTACAAAGCTTTAAGACTTTTGAGGAACCCGTTCCCACTCAAGATGTTCTTTCCTCATCATTGATAGATGAATCTTTTATCCCAAAAACCTCCCATGAATTGAAAAAAGAACTAACCTTTGGATATGGGATACCTGAACAAGATCAAAGAAATATTGAAGGGTATTTAAATCAGGATGAAATTGATTTCATGAATTCACAAGAGGGAAATTATTCTTCAAATATTGAATGTCCAGAATATTGCACCAAAAATGATTTTTTAGAATCACCAATCATTGAACCATTGGGAGAGTTAAAAAATATTGATTCTATACCCACTCCCGACATTCAAAAGGAAAATTTTTGGGAGGAATCAAAATTTCAAAAGGAACCAATTATTTCTAAATTTCATGGAGAAGAAACTGTTTCTGATTCAAATTTCCATTCTTCTTTTGTAAATTTTTATCAACCTGAACTCAAAAATTTTCTCCTTTCTTCCCCACTCTTAAATGTGGATAACCAATACCATGAAATTTCAATTTATTATCCTCTTGAAACTAAAAAATTGGGAATGTTTATTGATGTCTTAGGCAATACTAGATATTCAATTCAATCAACCATTTCCGATATTACATGGATTTTACCGCTCATTATAGAACAAAGGATTTCACAAGAAAAAAATTCTAAAAAAAAGCATAATCTGAATCTTGTTGAGTTGGATAAAAATGGGGTCCAAAAAATGTTGAAAGTTGGAATTGGATAAGTTGGGGGGTTCAAGTCGAGCTAACGACGTTAAACAAAAGCGCTGCATGGGAGGCAACCCATGGTTTTCATGTTTTCTAATCATTTTGAATCATTTTCTTTTTCATATAATAAATTAACATAAGCTGTTGACCTGTTCTTCTTTTATGAGTAAGGATGGGTATGAAAGGGGAGCGCCATATTCATCCGTGTCACGTGGTGTGATCTCTGAGTAATACCTTACCCAGAAAATATAAAGAAGACAATGTATCATCAGTTTATTTTGTTTTGTTTTATTTTTATATTTTTATAGGTTAAAAAAAAGGACATGTCATAAGCCATAAGGAAAATCCATTCACCACCATCCAAGCCACTGAGACTCAAATCCAGGATTGAAGGGAGACTATGGCATGTGCTATCATTATCAACCACCAGGTGACTTCATTCCATGATTTTCATTTTAAATTTCTTCATTGAACTCCTCTCCTACCCCCTTCTAACTTTTCTTTTCTTTAAACACTGGGGACAGTGTTATTCTAAGTTGGGGGGGGATAAAAAATGGTTTTTTTTTGAATAAAAACATGCATGAAAAGAAAAATTCCATTAAACTTGAACATGATAACACACATTGCAAAATCTAAAATTGGATATCAAATAAATTTTGCATGCCTTGATTCTGATTTTAATGCAAGTTTAAGTTCATGAGCATAGTTTTTGGAAATTGCGGTTGTCCAATGTGATTTTTCAAAGTTTACATTTTCATCCTCTTAATAAAAATGCCACAATGCACGTCTTTTGGATTGTGGGTGTAAATTTGAGTTCTTGGGTCCCTTTCATTATAGCATAGGGTTCTGGGGTCACTTTTAGTTTAATTTGAGTATCCAAAAAAAAACAAAAAAAAACAAAAAACAAAAAAACAAAAAAAAATGAAAAAAATAATAATGACCACATAGAGAAATGTTTTGTCCAAATGCGTGGCGTCCGGCACTTGGGGATCGTGACTCCATAGTTGTCTTGCCCAGAGTTAGACTTTATATCTCTATTGTAGAGCATGAAATTGACAAAATGCGTGGCGTCCGGCACTTGGGGATTGTGACTCCATAGTTGTCTTGCCCAGAGTTAGTCTTTTCATATCTATTGTGGTTTAAAAAAATAATAAAAAAAAATCAAAAAAAAATCAAAAAAAAAATGGATACTCATTTTAAGGTTTAATTTGATTCCCACCTAGCGCTTCCATTTTTTCCCCTTGAACAATAAAATGGGCCCCATATCTTTTATGATGCACAACACTTTATCATGCTTAATTGGAATTGGATGAAATGTGGCAATGAATTTGAACAAAGGAATGGGCTTGGGCTTGGGATATGCTTATGGACCTAGCTTGTTTTAAATGATTTTGATGGGTTTTCATAATTTTTTTGGTATTAGATATTTGGGTGAGTAATGTGTATTTAAATGTTTTTGGAAAATGGGATTTGGATTTCATATTTGTAATTTATTTTGCTCGGGACTAGCAAAAATCAAGTTGGGGGGTGTGATTAGTCACTAAAAGTGGCTAATATTCATTGTTAAGATCTTAATATTAATGTTTTTAAAAGTTCATAAACATCAATTTTAGTCCAATTCAGAAATTGAACTTCATTTCCCATCATTGTGCAATTCATGCTTAAAATGTCAATTTGGGCCCACTCAATAATTTGCTTGTGGAAATTACACTATTCATCATTTTAATTTGAATTTTGGGATATGATTGATCACTTTGTTTGGAACATTTTATCTTTTAGGTCCGATGGATTAATCCCAAAGGAAGATGGAAAATTTTGCGCCTGAAGGCAGAAACTTGCTGGAAAAAGCATAATGGGCCTAAGACCCATGAAACAAATGCGGGGCCCAGAAACCAAGCCCAATGAAGCTCAAATTTATACAGTAGAAAGATAAAAATATGAGGATCATTTTATTAAACTGTGGACGGAGCTAATTCTGATGTTTTCATGATGATAAAGGGATCTGAATTGGAGATTTAAATGGTGGAGTCGTCATTAATGCATAGAAATCCGTCCCACCATTTCGACTATAACTTCCAAACGGATGAGCTAAATTTCCTGAAATTTTTACAGTTCATAGAGGACAGATGGATGAAGATATTTCCCTTCTACAGCCCCTCCGGATTCGGCCTTCATCAATTTATAATTCACACGTCAATGTGGTGGACGAATCTGGACAGTTTTCCGGGTCAAATTCAAAACATCAATTTCCTTTTGATTATTCACCCTCCATTTGACTCTATTAATTGTTGGGGGGTGAATTAATTGTTGGGGGATGTACCTAAGGCTCCTAAAATGCCTATATAAAGAGCTAGTGGTGAAAGGAATAGGGGTGGAAAATTTTCTTATCATCTTGGATGCTTTGTTTTCATTGTAATGTTTTGCTGTCCATTTGATGTTGTAATCGTTCTTCATTCTCATGTAAGTTATTTGAATCACATTAGTTCTCAATAAAAGTTCTTCATTTCATCTTTTTCTTTTTCTTTTCTTCTTATCACTTTGATACCGTTGCTTTAAGGTGTGAATTTATTCACACCAGCACTTGTGAATTTATTCACACAACGGTGGAGTGATCGTTTCATTGTTTTATTTTTCTTCTCCAATTCTGCTTCTTTAAGTCGACTTCCCGCTTCCATTTATTTAATAGCATAAATGGAGGGCTAAACCCTTATGGGTTGGTCCTAGGGAGTTGCATGGGGACGATTGGATGTTATTTTATGATCTAAAATTCTTTAATCATTTCATTAATTTAAGATTTCCATTTGATGATTAATTTCTTCTTCATCTTCGCCAACTTTAACAATAACACATTTCGAGTGCTAGTACGATCCAATTCCTTGGAGTGATCATTAAATTGATCCTCTAAGTGCATTGGTGATTAGCCTTGGAATTGTGAGGGATTAAATTGGTGAATTATGTTGAGGAATTATATCATTTTGTGGACACGTCTTGAATTAGTGAAACGAACGTTATAAGATAATAAATACATCCAATCTAACCTAGTAACAACTTAGGATCAGCTCATCTCCATTAATTGTTTTAGACTAAGTAAGTGTATGTTTTAATTTATTTTCTTTAAATTAATTCAGTAGTTATTCAAATAAAATCAATCCAAATAGTTGGCCACTCCATAGCCAAATCCTTCCAAAATCAGAGTGTCTCTCGGTTTCTTCTTCGGTCCCTGTGGACTCGACCCCTAATTGTACTACAACGACCGCATACCTGTAGGGTAAATTTGGGCGCAACCAGGGTCCGATCGAGCTCAGTAGCTCCTGGAAAGGTCAAATCGGGACCGCGGGGATCCAACCGGTGAAGAGATTTAAGAAGCAAGGGATAAAATCACCATTTACCAATGTTTAAACATATTTGGATAAGAGTTCTTGACCAACAACCAATAACAGGGATTTCAGATTAGAAAACAGCCGAAAACAGAGTAATTTCTATACATGGATACATCTAGAGACTACAAAGGGGTTCATATCAAATAACAACAATCGATTTACTTTATATATTTAATCAAGGGTGTAAAGACACCAATTGAAGAGCCCTACATAAATTACGGATCTATTGTTGATGAATAACGCACCCAGCAACAATTTGAGAGGAGCTATTGTGTTCATTGCATCGTGATTTGATCTGATCTGGTGTTCTGTCGTCATCTGATATGATTTTCTAAAGGAAGGAGGAAGGAGAGCTTCGGTGGTTATTTTAGAATTACGATACTGACCCTATAAATTCTTCCCTAACAATATATTTATAATATATCATTTTTGTTAAAAAGAAATTAATATAATAATTTAATAATCAATTAATCCAATTAACATACCACCACCGAGTGAAGGGTCTGAATGCTCAATGTTGACTCATTTTATGTCATGCATAGGGTAAATACCATGTTCCAAACTAAATAACAGTTTTAGATTTCTAATATGAGCTACCATTTAAGAGTTATCCCATTTTCTATAAGAATATTTGTTCACGCAATATAAAATATTTTTAAAATTTTTAAAATTTTAATTTGGGGAACATTGGGCCTTGAAATTTCAAGTCGTCTCAGTACCTAGGTCTAGAAATATATATAAAAATATTTCAATCTCTTGAAAGGAAAAAAATGGCTCTCTATATCATTCCATCCATCAATCTTTTTTCAAAATGAAATAACTTGGAAAAAACTCAGGGTACTGAGCCCACACTTGGATTTCCCGCTCCCAGGAACTCTCCTACATGTTTCTGTGATTCCACAACACATGAAACAAAGGGACGGTCCATCCATACGGAGTCCACTCCTGTGAGTCCTTGATCACCATTGAGTTCTCTACAATGGTGGATCTATCCTCAATGTCCATCTCTCCCCAATTGATGATGTGCATAGTTTCATGCACTATCTCCTAAAATATGACATGTGTAAGACGTCGTGCACCCTCTACAGCTGTGGGAATAGGGTGATGTGGTAAGAAACCTCACCAACCCTCTGAATGATCCATAATTACCTAATGAACATTAAGGATAGCATGCCTCCCTGACCAATCCTCCACAATCCTCACTTTGGGGGAGTCTTAGGAAAAGTTGGTCTCCCTGCTCGAATTCCAAGGGCCTATGATGGTGACCTGCATAAGATTTCTATCTACTCTAGGATTTTCTCATCCACACACGGATGACCTGGACTTTCTCCATCATCACTTACAAAATATCTAGTCCCACAAGTGATCACTCATCAATCATTGTCTAGCATAAGGGTGACATGTAGGGTCTCTCATACAAGGCCTCAAAGGGTGACACACCAATGGTAGAGTTGTAGCTATTTTTGAAAGAAAACTCTACCAAGGGCAGGTGATCTTCACGGCTCTGATCAAAGTCCAACACGCAAACTCTCTATATATCCTCTAGCACCTGGATAGTGTGATCGGTTTGCCCATCATTCTGGTGGAGAATAGATGTACCCATCCTCATGTGGGTCCTGAATGCCTCATGCAATCCTCTCCACAATTGTGATGTAAACCATGTATCATGATCAGAGATAATCATCGAGGGAATCCCATAAAGTAAAATGATCTACCGTACATACAACAGCCCCAAAATATCCACCAAACTATGTTCAATAATATAAAATAAGTGCACCGACTTCATGAGTTGTTCCACTATAACCTAGATGGAATCATGTATATTTTCTCTATGTAGAATCAATTTGATAAATTCCATGGATATGTTGTCCCACTTCCACTCCGGGATCTCGAGGGGTTAGAACAAACCAGCAATAACTTTTTTCTCAACCTTCACTTGCTAACAAGTGAGGCACCAAGAGATGAACTCTCTTATTATATGCCTCATGTCAGACCACAAAAAATACTACTGATGGTCTCTATACATCTTCCCTACACCGAGATGTATAACTAGTGGAGAAGTGTGGAACTCCCATATCACCTCCACCCATAATGTGACTAGAACCACTGTTCACCCCTAGAACAATATTACATGATTACCTCATTCAGAACACACATCTGGTGTGTATCCTATGGATATATGATCACATAAGACCTCATAGTTGATGTCCCCTAGATGGGACTCTCTCACACACTTAATAAAAAAAGGATTCAACGCCATCGACTGCAAAAATGTTGTAGCCTCCTACTCCACCAGGGTTGACTATAGGGAAGATGACTACTCTTAAGCTTCGTACACTAAGAAATCATGTGACTTCCTAATAATTAAATCTTCTATAATGTTTCCCTTCCTATGATTATAGACTATCTCAATGTTTTAGTCCTATAGGAACTCCTACAAGCATCGCTGTCTCAGGTTCCAGTCTCAATACATAAAGACATAGGTGAGACTCTAGTGGTCTGACTAAACCAAAAATCACTCTCCTTAAGGTAGTTCCTCCACATCCTTAGGGTGAAGAATATCATTTCCAGATCTAGTTTATGATTCCCATAGTTATGCTTGTGAGGACTCAACTTCCTCAACCCGTATGCGATAATTATCTTACACTGCATCAACACGCAATTGAGCTGAGTTCCTAAGGAATCACAATACATTACAAACTCCACAAATTCCTCTAGTAGTCTCAACACTAGAGTGCTCATCAGACACTACCTCAACTCCTCAAAGGCCATCTGGAACTGCTCCGACCAGGTAAACGGATTCCCTTACCACATCAGGGTGGACAAAGGGGATACGATTCTGGAAAAGTATACTACAAACCTCCTGTAGTACCCATCCAAAACAAGAATGTTCTGTACCTCTGACACATTCTTGGGTGGCTCCCAAGAAAGCACTACATTGATATCCCATGATCAAAAATTATATTCCCCAGAAAGTGAACCTCATGTATCCTGAATTTTAACTTTGAGATATTTTCATAAATATGGTTCACTAAAAGAAAATCTATGACCATCCTCAAGTGTTATGCATATTCCTCCTATGAAACCGAGTAGATGAGTATGTATTCAATGAAGATAAAAACAAATTGTTCCAATTATGGATGGAATACCTCACTCATCAAATCCATAAACATGACGGGGGAATTCATTACACCAAAGGGCATCACTAGGAACTCATAGTGTCTGTAGCGACATCAAAATGCCAACATTGTAATATCAGCCTCGCAAACCCTAAAATGGTGGTATCCAGATTTGAGATCAATCTTTGAGTACCTTATCATGCCTTGAAACTGGTCAAAGTGGTATTCAATTCTCATAAAGGGCTACTTTTTCTTTATTATGTCCTGGTTTAGGCGATGATAATCCCCACAAACTCGTAAGCTCTCATCCCCATTTTTCACAAACAGGACTGAAGATACCCAGGGGATACACTATGTATGATGAAACCTTTCTCATGAAGTCCCTCCAACTTCAATTGTATATCCCAGAGCTCAATAGGTTCCATCCAATATTTCGCATAAGATATCGTTGCGGTCCCAAGATGAAAGTTGATGCAAAACTCCATCTCCCGTCTCATAGGTAGTTCTAGAATATACTCATGGAAGAAGACCATGTAATCCTACACAAATGAAGTAACCAAGATTCATGAAGAGCCTAATACACCAAGGGTTGTACTTTTCAGCTATTCAGTGATGATTTGCAGCCTCCTGGTCAAATAACTCACTTGACCTGCTATAAGATCTCTCTATCCAAAAAAGGAGAATCTCATCCCATCCGCATGTCACCATCTGACTTGTCTACGGTGATAGTCAATCTAGGCTCGGAACATGGAAAACCAATGAATAACCAATATGAAATCATAGTTTTCCATCGTGATGACTAAAAGGTCCCATGTGAACCTCTCCCCTCTAAGCCATAGCTCCCACTACCAGCAAACGAAAGATACAGAAGAAGTGTTCACTGTAAGAACCTCAAGATGAAGCTGAAGTCCTAGTTCCTCAATTGGGAGCTCCAACTATCACACCAAGAATATAAAGATAAAGGAATTAATATAACCTATGTATAATAACATTGAAGCAAGAGTAGAAAACACATAAATCGTACCTCTTAACATCTTGTGCTTATTGGGGTCATAGACATCCTATGAATGGAACTACCAATGGCCCTAGCCTCTAGATCCCTAGGCCTAATGTGGGTTTCCTGGTGGTGGTGGCTATAGGATCTCATAGTTTCATCCTTAACCTATAGTTCCTAATACTCTTCTTCTATCTCCACCGCCCTGGGGACCACCATGTCCACACATGTGAGATCACTGATCACACTGCTGCCTCTACTGTGGCAGTCCATCAGCTATCTATTGGTGTTACTCAACATGTCTGGTTGGGTAGTCACATGCCAAGTGACCTCGCCCATCATAAGTAAGACACATCCCCTATTTTGTTTTCTCTGTTCCTCAATGCTACCTATGACGAGGTGCATGAGTCTAATCATTGAAGGATCTCCTACACCAAGAACCTGGAAACCTGGACTCTACTAGCTGCTACAAACATCTCATCTCTATGGTACCCACTACCAGCTATAGATACCTACCATCCCTCTGACTGAAATGTCTCTGTCACCAATGCTCGCTCCATCACCCCATCATTGGTGGCGATGCCCAAGGGTACAACACTAGCGTGGATCTCTCTTCAGATTACCTACTCAAACTTACATGATTAGAAGTAACAGTCATGGATCATGTCAAAGGAGTATCGAGTAAGTTCTGTGAACCTCGCTGCATACTTAGCCACTATCATCCCTCCCTGTTAAAGCTCTAGAATCTTTTGGATTGGGATTGAGCATAGGAATAAGGGGTAGTACTCTTAATTAAAATATTTACTATAAATCGGTTTATGAGAGTGTTGACACATCATCCATCTATATAACAGGGCTCCACCAATGCCTAGATTTTCAATGGGATATTCTATCTATCAGTGAAAACACTTGACCCATCAGGGTCCAAAAAATACTAATGATATGGGACACTACCTCAATCCAATCCTATGCTTCCTAAGGATTTGGCTCATCAGATAACCTCAACTGTCTCTGAATCTGGAACTCATAGAGCACAATAGACCTTCACGAGTCCTTAGACTACTCTATTGGGATGATTTGCTACTCGAAATAGGGAGGTGCTGCTACCTACCCACCTAGAGAAAGGGGTAATGGGATAGAGCATGAACCGATGTCTCGTCACTCATCAAATATTCTTCATGAATTGGAGTTGGTATCCTAGATGTATGTAGTTGGGGATCCATTATAAAAGTTATGAAGGGTTACTATATTGAACACTACCTTAGTATCCTAGATCCAATGCCTCAATTTACTATAATGGCATAGATACAAGTTTCGAATACAAAAGGACTGATCATTTTAACAATCTTGGAAAATAGATTACATACATGAACCTTTCATTACAATTCAAAACATAAAATACATTAGATATAAACCTTTGAGACTGTCATTATTCTCCAAACTTAACCAGGCATTTCAATCATAATATACATTTTATCATCCTAGGAAACTAAAACCTAAGAAAGGGGTGATATCATATGCTCAATAAGGGTATATAATACAGAAGAATCTATCATAAATAAACTATTAAGGTAAGGTGTATAAATGAAACACACACCTTTTAAACATAATCTTGAGAATAATATGGAAATAATAAATCCAATAAAGTCGTATAAACTTTCACATGGATATTCTACTATTCAATTAATCACATGTAATATTAATAACTAGTCACATATTGAAAGAATTCATAATGTCGGATATCATAAACATTCCTTGAAGTCTTAAACCAAGACACTATACATAAATAGGTAAAAACACAAACTAGTTTATATCATGAGACCTACCGATACCTCAAGGGGATATATTGGGCCCCAACAATAACTTATTAATTCCAATTCATTCCTCATATGAAAAGGGTTAAACATAACCAACATAAACATTCGTATAAAATCTAGCATATGAAATGTTAATACATTAACCACAAACCATGAATGGTGTCAAAATAATATATCCAAATTTAAACATATCATAAAACCTTTCAATAAAATATGGTAGATGCTATCTTAAGATACCAACCTCAATTAAGCATTAAATACAACAAAGGATGTTAACATAGATGAAAGTAGTCTAATAAAATCATTAAAAACTTCTTAAGAGAAATACCACTTTTTATATTGAAATTATTTTAAAAGGGGAAATAAATTTTAAAACAAAACATTTTTTTTGTGAAATGTATCTTTTAATCTTGTAAATGAATATTTTATCATGTTATATAAGTTAAAATAAATAACATTACTCTAGTATTTTTTCAAAAAGGTCATAAAGCAACTCATTTGGAAAACTAAGAAAAGATTCCTTTCAAAACATTTTATAAAATGTCATACATGGGTAAACATGACTTTAAAAATGTTTATAATAATAGTAAGAATATTTTGAAATAAATTTTTAAGAAATGTGTACATTGATTGTAAATATGTACCAGTAAATACTTACGTATAAACAATTCTGGATGAAAATGAGATTGTGAAATTAACCATTGTAAAACCTTAAAAATATTTCTCTTGAAAACATTTGTATGAACATAAAAATAGACATAAAATATCATTTATAATAATTTTATATTTATATAAATAAATATTTAAAATAATATCAAGAATATTAAAATGGATAAACTATTAATTACTTATAAATTCAAATCATACCATGCCACTTTGAACATTTAAATCATAAACCCAATGAAAGAATAATATTTATCAAAACATTAAATAACATGATAATAAATAAAATAATATTTATCAAAACATTTAATAACTTGATAATAAATAAATTAATTATAAGATAATTCAAACCGGCTTATATACACCACATAAAAGAAGTTAGGTGTATAACATGAAACTATGCCTCAATGAAAGAATTTTGAGATGAAGTCCCTTAACTTGCATTTACTTTTGAGTGAAAATATTTAATCTCATGTATAATGGTTTTAAACATGTTATTAACTTATAAAAAATCGTAATTTTATTTATAATACCATACATGATCCTCTTATATAATCTTATCACCTGTTTGTTAATAATATTTCATTATTATCCTTGTTTTGGGTGTTAACAGCTTCATTTTCCTATGAATGTTTTTCATGAATGTCTCAATTATTTTGAATAGGATATAGATACAACATATACATAATGATATTAGGTTCATAGATATTATATTTAATCATTATATAAATTTTTATAATCATTCTTAAATGGTTAATCTGGAGAATAAATCTCATCACTTAATGAAGATGGTAGATCGTACGTACGCATAAGCGACAATAACATTCTCTTAATTGTAAGGGGGTAAGAAATTGGATTATATATTTATTATAAAAAATAATTATTATGTCATATTTATTATTTATATACATTATATTCATCATTATACCTATCCAAATAAAGTTGTGATGAAAAAAAATTACACCATAGCATGGAGACGGTAAGTCATACGTATGCACGCATAGTGATATTGTTTTTCATATGAAGGAGAAAAGGAGGGAAATGTTTTTATGATAATCCTAATAAAAACTCATAATATAGATGATATTTTATTTTTTACTTTATTATGGAAACAACATAGTAATTTGGAGTAGAAGAAGAAAATAACTTGAATGAGTTGGTAAAATAATTACCTCTTCTTCGATGGATTTCTTTTGGATATCCTGCTAGGGGCACTAGGGATGGTATTTTTAGAATTCTAGGACCTAAATAACTTAGAAAATAATTTTTTAAGTATAAATTGGCAGGTTTTTGTAGATCTTTAAGTCTCATTATGGTGTGATGAAGTGAAGGAGGAGGTTCTTTTTTATAATAAAGGTGAAGGGTACTTTTGGAATCTTTTAAAATATTAAACTAATATAAATTAATTTTATAATAAAAATGGATTCAAAGTGAGTTAAATAGAATCTAGGATAAATATGGGTATAAATCCTACAAACCAATGATTTTTAGACATATTTAGTTCCCATTATTAACCTTATCTTTTGGCATTGACCATTAGTTAAACCTTTTACCTCTTACCATGACAACTCGTCTTTTTATTCTTTAGGGATAATATATTTAATATAAAATTAAAAATGAATCCCAAATGGATAATTTATGTCATATTTAACCTTATTATAGTTATTTGGATTAATTATATATTTTTATGAATTTTATATCATTTAATAAAATATTATTTATTTTAAAGTACCATTTATGTCAATTTTGATACTATTAATTATATATCTTTTTTAAAATATCATAGAAACATGATAAATTCAAAAAAACATTTATAATATATCAATAACATATATAATTTATCTATAATTTTTTTATATCATTAATTACGTAAAATTATGTTTATTTTAATATTTTTAATATCATTTATTTGATATTTCCATCGATTAAACAATTACTCCATCATCATTATGAAGGCCTTCAATTAAATTTTTTTATCTAAAAAATAAAAATCTACTATCATGATGAAGATAAATTTATTATATTTCAAATTAATATTTATTGTAGAAATTATATTTGGTATAAACCTATAATAAAAATGATTTATTTATTAAAAATATGAGTATGAAATTTTTTACTTATCTTTAAATAAAATATAATAAATGTCATATTATTACCTAAGTGGAATGAAAAGTTTAAGATTTCAGCCTAAGGTTGATTTAGGTTTAAACCCACTCATAAAAATAAATTTGGACAAGGATTAGGGTAATTTTATAATACTATAATATCATTGTTATCTTTAATTACCAGATTTACCCTTAACCGTGATAAATAAAAATTTACTAAAGTTACTATTCATAATATCCAAATAATTAGTTGACCCTATTATAATCTAAATATTATACTTATTAAAACCATTTAAGTTCATTTTTTCAAATTAAATTCACAAAAGTGGAAAAATTAAGTTTAACGCTAATCTTGCAGATGTGGCGAGAAGGAGGGTAAAAGAGACATTCAAATGTCAATAAGTATTTATATCTAATTTCAACATAAAAAAAAGGATTACAATTAACTATATTGGATTTATATATTTAATATTTATATATTTTGACTTAAAATATAATTTTAAACTATAATAATTATTTTAAAAAAAGTTAATTTTTTTAACAACAATATAGTATTTTTCACTATTCATTAAAAAATGAAACTTCTCAGAAAAATACCAAAAAAATAAACATACATAATTTTGATATAATGAATTCATAAATGGTTTTTATTTTTAAAAATAAAATTTATAAAATTTCCAAAATTTATTTTTAAAATAGGGGCTCAATTAAAAGATGGTAAAATTACCTTTTTGATGATTATAGTTTTTAAGAATAAAATTGGATTTTTTTTTTATAATTATCTATAAAACTCATAATTTGATTGTTAAAATTATTTTTAACATACAAAAATTTCATAATTTGGTTAATATTATTTGTACCGCCATTTAATCGGCTTTGTTAATTGATCGTGGGGCGCTCAAACTCGATGTTGTGTGAAACAAAAGCTATTGAAGATATTAAATTTAAAAAGGTACATACCATAAAATATTAGGGTGTTGCTTTATCCCCTCCTTAAATAAATTTATTCCTCATAATTTTAAATTGTACTTAGAAAATCAAAGGTTGATACTCAAAAATTCCTTTCTGGGAAACCCACATTGAAAATAGGGTTAATAAAACATCCTCTTAAGAAGAGGGAAAGGGAAATGTTAAGGTCACCACAACATTATGATTTTGAATAGGATAACAATAGTTTAAAATGAAAACTGATACATGGAAGATAAATCAAACCATCATGTTATTATGGAGAATAATAGAGAACGTGGTCATTAGAAATTCAACCATTAAAAAACCGTATATATGTGATAGGTTAAAGAGGTCATTGATTTCTCAAAAAGAAAATTAAATGGGTAATGTTTTTGTTAGATAAATAATTTTCCTATAGTTGAGGGATTCCTTTACTATATAGATAATAACTTGATAAAATAAATTTACATAATTACTTCCCATGTCATAATCTCATCAGTTGGTTGTGCTTCAATCCATTTTTACTTCATTTTTCAAGATGAATTTTTACACTTGAAGCACTTTTAGGAATCATAAGATCTACGAGTCATTCCTTTGGATTTTAAATAATTTATGAAACCAAATTGGTTAGAATAGATTATCCATTTTTCTAAATCATACTTTAACCTAAAATAGTAATATTCAAATTTCAACGTAATCCATTCCATAATTAGTTACCTTAAGACATCTAAGATACATTTTTTTCAAATACAAAGACAAAAAATTTATAAGGACGATCACTAAATTTCAAAAATCAACTTAACAATAGATTCCCAAAACAACATAATTCAGCTCTAATTGTCACATACCAAATATATGAATACCTTTATCACCTTTAAAAACCTTAATGAAAATGTTCATGCTTCCAATTCCTTAAAGAATAATTACTACAATATAATCGTTATATATTACATAATTCTTATAACTTGTACATCATTGAAAAAATACTAAAATGACGTAATTATTGAATCCAAAAATAATCACACTAATCATTCATCTTCATCTGTGGTAGTATTATAATCCTTACTATGATCCATTAGTCTCTTTTAGGTTATGTTCCTTTAATTCACAAGACATTGATTTTCCTAGTATCCCATCTCTTGGAAGTTTAATAATTTTACATTAGAAACCATTTTCTTATCCATACAATCGCATGCATGGTTTCCTTTATCACCACACTTATAACAAATTCTCATTCCTTTTAATCATGTACCAAGGGGATTATTTCCAAAATTATTACAAGTGGGAAATACCTTTTTCCTTTATTCCATTTATCAATATTTTACTAGTTTTCCTCTTATTCTCATTCTTCCATCTGAATCCATAATACTTAGAGTATTTTCTACTTATCCCGTTATCACATGATACTGTGTCCTCAAATGATGAGAATTCTTGGGAGACTATTTCGCTTCGAAATACTGGCTTAAGACCATAAAAGATATGGTCCTTCTTACTCATTGGATCATGTGCATCAGTGAGGTTCACATTCCTTCTACTATGCTCTATTTTTAAATGACGACATGAACTAGATTAGATCATATCATAATGTATTACCCTAAAACTATAAAAATATATAACCAAAATTGATAAATTAATGCACATATGATATCATAATCATAAATATGGTTTCTTTGGGGACATATTTTCTTTTAAATCCTTCATAATGGTTTTTATAGAAAATGTTAATTATCCTAAGAATATCTCTCGGGAGTGTCAAACTAGGTGTGCACTAAGTCTTATTGTCATGTACCGGGTTACGTCAATTCAATCCTGACACACCTTGTCAGAGTTAATACCCCTAGGTACATAAGTTCCAGAACCACATCCACTTGCATTACCCATACAGGTATGTATTTCTAAGAAGACCCACATAATATCTATCTTACCAAAATTCTAGGGTGTTCTTCTATACTTATCCTCAAATACTATCTTAGGGTTATGTTCCCTAATCTATGTTTTCTAAATATAGTTTCTATAGTTAATGCTAATCATATTTTGATACCAATTATAATTACCCTAACCCAAGTATCCCGAAGGTGGTGCGTCAATTTATTACATTTTCCTATATACAAATGTCTTATCCCAAAGGATCGATCAGTTTAGCAGTCTTGGAAAATAGATCATGTACATGAACCTTCCATTACAATTCAAAACATAAAAAATAAAATATATAATCCTTTGATAAATCTATTATTATCCTAGATTAACCCTTCATATCAATCATAATACACATCTTGGAATCCTGGAAAAATAAAACATAAAAAAGGGGTGACCTCAGATGCCCAGTAAGGGTAAATAATACATCAAAATATATAATAAATAAACATTTAAGGAAAGGTGTATAACTTAAACACAAGACTTTTAAACATAATCTTGATCATAATACAGTAAGAATAAATAAAATAATTCTATAAAAACAATCACATAGATATTTTACTAGTCAAATAATCACATATAATATCAATAGATAATCACATAATGAGGGAATGCATAATACCGGACATCATAAACATAACTTCAAGGATTTAGCTAAGAAATCATACATAAATGGGTAAAAACCCAAACTATTTTGTCTTATGAAAACTATCAATTCATAAAGGGGCCATAGAGGGCCCCACCCATCACTTACTAAGTCCTATGTATTCCTTATATTAAAAGGGTGAAACATAACCAATATAAACATCTGTATTAAAAGTAGTATATGAAATTTTAATACATTAATAATAAACAATGAATTGTATAAAAATATAATTTCCAAAGTCAAACATATCACAAACCTATTAAATAAAATATGGTAGATGGTATCTTAAGAGACCAACCTCAGTTAATCATAAAATCCAATAAAGGATGTTGACATAGATGAAAGTAGTCTAATAAAATCATTAAAAATTTCTTGAGAGAAATACCATTTCTTATATTGAAATTAATTTAAAAGGGGAACATAATTTTAAAATAAAAGATTTTTAGTGAAAAGAATCTTATAATATTGTAAAGTAATATTTTATCATGCCAAATAAGTTAAAAAACAATATTCCTTCAGTATTTTGCTGATAAGTTCATAAAGTACCTCGTCTAGAAAACAAAAACAAATATTACATTAAAAAGGTTTTATAAAAAGTCAAACTTGGGTAAAAATGACTTTAAAATTTTTTTTATAAGAATATTAAGATTATTTTTAAATACATTTTTAAGATACATGGACATGGGTGATAAATATTTTCCAGTAAATACTTACTTATAAACAATCCTGGATAATAATGAGATTGTGAAATTAACCATTACATGAAAACTTAAAAAGATTCCTTTTAAAAAATCTCAATGAACTTCAAAACAGACATAAAATTTCATTCATATTCTTTTTATATCCATATAAATAAATATGTAAAATAATATAAAGAATATTGAAATGGAGAAAGAATAAAATTTTTAAACATTCAAAGTGCCCCATAACACTTTGAACATTTAAATCATAAACCTAATTAAAGAATAATATTTATCAAAACATTAAAAAAATTAATTATATGATAATTCAAAGAGGTTTTATATACACATCATTAAATAAGGTGGGTGTATAACATCAAATTATGCCTCAATGAAATAATATTAAGATAAAGTCCCTTACCTTGGGTTTCCTTTTGGGTGAACATATTTTGACCTGTTGTATAATGGTTTTAAACAAGTTACTAACTTATAAAACAACCCTAATTATATTTATAATTCCATATATTATCCTATTATATTATCTTATCACTCGTTTGTTAAAAATATTTCATTATTACTCTTATTTAGGTTGTTAACTACATCATTTTTCTATAAATGTTTTGTCATGAATGTCCAGGTTATTTTGAATAGGATATAGATCCAACATATACAGAATGATATTAAGTTCATAGATATTATATTTACTCATTATTTATATTTTTATAATCATTATTGAATTATTAATGTGGATAATGAATCTCATCACGTCGTAGAGATGGTAGGTTGTACATACGCATGAGTGATGATATCATTCCCTTAATTGTAAGGTGGTAAGGAATTTAATAGTATATTAATTGAACTGAAAAAATATCATGTTATATTTATTATTTATGTCCATTGCATTCATCAATATATCCATCCAAATAAAGTGGTGATGAAAAACAAATTACACCACAACGTGGAGAAGGTAAGTTGTACGTATGCACAAATTGTGGTTTTGTTTTTTGTAGGGTGGATAAAAGGATGAATATGGTTGTACCATAATCATAATAAAATATTAGAATATATATGATAATGGAGTTATTAATTTAGTATTGAAACAACATAGTGATAATAAGTAGAATAATAAAATAACTTGAATGAGATGGTAAAACAATTACCTCTTCTTCGATGGGCTTCCATTGGATCTCCTCTTATGGACAGTAGGGTTTGTCTTTTTAGAAGAAAAGGACCTCCAAATCGTATCTAAGAATTTTTTTAGGATAAATGGTCAGGTTTTGGTTGATCTATAAGGCTCAATGTGGTGTGAGGAAGTGAGGGAGGATGTTCCTTTTTTAAGAGAGGTGAGGGGCACTTTTGGAATCATTTAAAATATTAAATTAATATAAATTAATTTTTTATTAAAAAAGTATCCAAATATATTTATTTATAATCTATTATGTTTATCAGTAGAAATAATACTAAACAATTATTTTTATATAATTTTAGGTCACATTATCAATCTTAGCTTTTTGATTTAACCATTAGTTAATCCATTTAACTCTTACGATGACAACTTGTATTTTTAGAATTTAGGGTTAATATAATTACTATAAAACACCAAACAAACCCCAAATAGATAATTTATGAAATATTTAACCTTATTATAGTTAGTTGGTCTAAATTTATATTTTTATGAACTTTATATGATTTAATAAAATATTATTTATTTTAAAGTATCAATTATTTCAATTTTGGTACTATTCAATATTTATCTTTTTAAAAATATCATAACAACATTATAAATTCAAAAAAACTTAAAATTTATCTCTAACATGTATAATCTATCTATAAAATTAGTTTATTTCATTAATTATGACAAAATATATTTATTTAAATATTTTTTATATCATTTATTTGATATTTCCATTGATTAAACAATTACTACATCCTCATTATGAAAGACTTTAACTAAATTTTTTATTCTATAAAAATTTAAACTAAATTATAATTGAAGATAAATTTATTATATTTTCAATTAATATTTAAATTTGAATTTATCCTCTGTATAAACCTATATTAAAAATTATTCATTAAAAATATGATTTTGACATTTTTAACATATCTTTATATAAAATATAATAAATGTCATAGTCTTACCCAAGTGGAATAAAAAGGTTATAACTCAGTCCAAAGGTTTAATTTTGTGTAAAATCACTCATCCCATTAAATTTGGACAACTGTTAGAGTAATTTTATAATATTATAATGTCATTTGTATCTTCAATTACCCGATTAACACTTAACCGTGGTAAATAAAAATTTTCTAAAGTTACTATTCATAATATCCTCAAAATTAAGTTGATCCTATTAGACTCTGTATATCATACTTATTATATCCATTTATATTCATTTTTCAAAATTTAATTCATAAAATTGGCTAAATTAAGTTTAACGCTAATCCCGTAGAGATGGCGAGAAGGCGGGGAAAAGAGGCGTTCAAAAGTTCAATAAGTTTTTTATGTCTAATTTCTATATAAAAAGGATTAAAATGAAAAATATAGGATTAATATATGTATTATTTATCAATTATGAATTTAAAAAATCAATTTAAAGTATAATAATTATTTAAATGAAAAGTCAATTTGTTAACTATAATGCATTATTTTTCACTATTCATCAAAAAATGAAACTTCTCAGAAAAATATAAAAAAATTTCCCTAAGCTAATTTTGATATTCCAAATTCATAAAATGATGCCTATTTTGAAAAATAAAATTTATAAAAGTTCCAAAATTTAGTTTTAAAATAGGTGTGCCATTAAAAGGCTGTAAAATTATCTTTTTGATGAGTATAGTTTTTATGTGTAAAATTGGATTTGTTCTTATATAATTATCTCGAAAATAGAAGAAGAAAAATGAATGTTAAAATTATATGGTGTATACAAAAATTTAATAATGTGGACAATACAATTCATAACCGTTATTTAAACAGCTAGGTTAATAGATCACAGTGTGCTCGAAATCGGTGTTATGTGCAATGCAAGCTATCAAAGAGAATAAATTTAAAAAGTTATATACCATAAAATATATGGGTGTTACAAGTTCCATGTTCAGATGGGAATATATATATATATCAACAATAATTTGGAGAAAACTCAAGGACAATCAATACTCAATCATATATGATGCATGTACCAATAATACCTGCAAAAAATGTCTCGGCATGCCAAGTCGACAAGAAGGTAGTTAAGGTCCTGATGAATGGATAAGTCTAGTGACACACCATCACTGGGCTCCCTATCTTGAGAACTGCACTCAAGACACTTTGAAACTATTTCCCTAAACCCTACCAAATCCTCTTAAGGGGATATGTTTGAACAACATCCCAAGGAATGAACTTTCTATGATACCAATTTGTCACGACCTGGCCCAATCTGGGGATCAATTAAATAATACCCCAAGACCATCTCTATAAGCGAGGGGATGGAGACAAGCATCGAAGGCATAACTAACTCGGGAGGCCTTTTCCTAAAATCCTATTCACACCCACATATCCAACTCAATGCAAAGATGTAGAGGGAAAGAAGAAAAGATGAAACACTACTATAAAGTAAACCACGAATGAATGAACCTCTAGACAGTACAAAAGTATGGTTGTTTAAACTGAAAAATAAAGGAGAAAAATACACTCCCATCCATAAATATGTTCCAACATGACAGAAAACTGGACAGACTAAAAAGTGGAGAGAGCCTAGCTTATGAATCTCAAGCTACAACCATCGTATGTGGTCTCAGAACCATGTATCCCTAAGCTCATCGATAGTCATGGTCAACATGTATTTAATTTGTATTAGACACAATGTCTATTGGAAAAACCCATTCAGGGGTCAGTATAAGCATACCCAGTAGGAAACCCTGAAAGCTGAAGGGGGGGTAGTAAGAGATACAATTGAAGAGAAAAACAGTAGATGGAACAAGGTGTATTGAAAGAGTACAGCTCAAACCAAACCAAGAGTGAAAGTAATATCATCCAGACACAAGGGGCTAAACATAGTGTGTAGATAAACTACCCATCATATCTCTTCCACCTATAGTAGGAGAGTAGACTCATGCAACAACAAGAATCTAAACACATAAAGAATGTTGCATACCTCGCGTTCCTTTGATTTTCTTGGAAAGAGAGTACCCAAATCCAAGGTGTGGATACAGGAGAAAGGTATATATATATGCTCAGTCAAATAATCCCAAACAAGAGAGTAATGGAATCTTCATCTCATAGCTTAGACCAAGAACAAGAGTAACCCACAATTCTAAAAGTCCAACAATGATGCCTAGTATCTCTTGTGTCTTCCCTGAACACACAAGTATAGTGAACCTATTCACTACACCTTAACACAATCCACTTTGGGTGGCACTGACCCACCCACATGGTTTTGTTCATGTCTAAAAAACGTGTCTTAGTGGGGAAAACAACCATCTTCCATATGACAGTAAATCTACATCAAGACATAGCTTTTCACTATGACACATCGGTGAGGGGTCTCCATTTCTTGGTATAGGACCAATTACGTAGTATGACAGGAGGGTTCCACTCTGGATCATTGAGGACCCATGACCTACCTAGTATGAGGTTTCCACATGGAATGTCAAGGAACCATGCCTAGCCCATCTGTAGAATTCCACTCTAGGACATCAAGGACCCATGCCCTTCCCCATAGGAGGGTTCCACTCGAAAAATCAAGGACTCATGCCCAACCCGACTAAAGGGTTCCACTCTAGGTCATCAAGGACCCATGCCCTACCCCGCATGAGGGTTACACTTAGAAATTCAAGGACCCATTACCATCCTGGATGGAGGGTTCTACTCTAGGTCATCGAGGACCCATGCCCTGCCTCGTAGGAGGGTTCCAGTCATAAATTCTAGGACCGATGCTCAGACCATCTAGAGGGTTCCACTCTAGGTCATTGATGACCCATGCCCTACCCCGTGGGAGGGTTCCACTCTGAAAGAAACCTCTTGTGATCTCATATGATCACTTCATCTATCGAGAATTACCTTAAAATGTGTCATGCCTAGAACATTCCACATTATATCTTGAAATCCACAACCAAAGGAACCATCACATTCTACAAATAAAAGCACTTAGGATAGGATAATAAAGGGACAAAATCCAAGTACAAATGAAGGGATACAGAACTTGGATGTTTTCTGAAAAGGGATAAATTGTTACATAGCATATGAGGGGCCACACATGGCACGTGGCCCCACTGCACATCCTTGTCATGTCCCTGGCTGGAACATGACTTCATGTTAGTGTCGCATTACATACCGTGTAGGTGGACTACTTGGCATGTCCTAGCTAAACGAGGCTAGGGCTCATGTTATGCTCTATGTATCCACGGCTGTATACTGAACCCTGTGTACTTCCACATAGGTTCCTATCTGTGTAACCCGTCACATGGGTTTTCCAACTAGGAAGGGGGTACACAGCGTGTAGGAGGGACTACATATCATTTTATCCTTAATTTTCCCCCAAAACCCTATTTGACACCATGAGAGGGGCTACACATTGTGTGTTCATCCTTGAATATAGCGTGTTGTCACGATTTCGATAGAAATACCATATCTGAAAATCTTCCATGAATCTTCTCACACCACCATAGATCTCACATTGAATACATCTGGGATGAGCTGATCTAGCAGCGATTCATGTATCTTGACTATAATTTTACCTAAAATGGTCGTTGTTCGTCATGAGGGTTTCACCGCATGTTTTGCTCACTGCTACACCTCCATTCATCAAGTTCCTGCTCTTTAATCAAAAAATTTATCATCCTCATCTCACAAAGATCCCATATCTATTCTTCATTCATCAAACCATTCTTGTTTCGTCGACCCACCATGAATTTGATGGTCCAATTGAGCTCAGTACCTCCTGGAAAGGTCAAACCAAGACCACAGGGATCCAATCAGTGAAGAACGTGAAGCAGTGAGGGAGAAAGGCATCATCAACCAAAGTTTAAAAAATGTTGGTATAGTGTTCTTGGTCATGGACCAAGAACATGTATTTTAGATTAGAAAACAACTGAAAACAAAGTAATTTCTATACATGGGCACATGTACAGGCAGTAAAGGGGCGCATATTGAATAAAACTAATAAATCTACTTGATATATTTAATAATGGGAATAAAGACACCAATTTAGGAGTCTCAAATTGATTACAGATAGATCATTGATTAAGAAATCACCTGCCAATAATCTAAGAGAAATTGATGCGTTGGTTATATCCTGATTTAATTCAGTCTGGCATTTCATTGTCTTCGGAGATAATTTTCCATCGGAAGGAGGAAGGAGAGATTCACCAGCGATTTTAGAGTTATGAGGATAAAATTGGAGATTCTTCAATAATGATATATTTATACTATTTCATTTATTTTAGAAATTAATTGATTAATATATTTAATAATAAATTAATCCACTTAACATATCGTCATCGATAGAATCGTCTGAACACCCAATGCTGACTCATTTTATGTCATGCCTAGGGTAAACACCACATTCTGGACTCAACCATGGTCTCATATTTCTATTCTGATATGACTTTTAATAGTTATCTCATTTTATTTAAAAGTCTACACATGTTCAATATAAAATATATTTAATATTTTTATAAAATTAATTTTAGGAACACCGAGCTTCAAAATCACATGCCGTCTCATCACCCAACTCTAGATATATATATATATAGAAATATTTTAAAGTCTTACAAGGAAAACATTGGGTCTCTACATAATCTATCTGTTGCAGGTGATACTTGTTCATTATCATGATTTTATTGAGCTCAGAATAATCAATTTAGAGGCACATTGATCCATCCTTCTTCTGGAAAAAAAGGACTGGTGCACCCCACATTGAAGCATTCGAGCATATAAAACCCTTGTCCAGATTCTCTTGTAATTGCTTCTTTAGTTACTCTAACTCAATGGTGGACATTCTATAAGGTTTATTTTATAAATTAAAATATCCATGGATAAGTTCAATTGATAACTCAATCTATATATTTGGATAAAGACTAGTAACTTCTTCAAGGAACACATTAGTGTAGTCCCTCATAGTGGGAATGTCTTCAAGAGTGATTATCTTATTTGTCTCAATCATATGATCTAGATATGGTCTCTTATAAGGTAGTAATATACACACTTGAGATGATAATTTTGATGGAGATTAATCCTCCTACTTTCACTTTTACATAATTGGATGATGCTTCAGGATGTGATGAGTGGTCTCCCTTTCTCAACAGCTGATGTTGGCTTTGTATAAAGATATCCAATCCATGCCATATATAGCATCGAACTCCGCTAAAGTATGTATGATGATATTTTTTGTGAGGTTCAGTCCACAAAAACTAACCAAGGAGGAGTTATATACTTTGGATACAATAATTTCCCCATTTTTTCCCATAGATAAATCAACCTATATATTTTGAAGTGGTGTTTGAATAGTTCTACTAAACATTCAAGAAACAAAAGAATGTGTAGAACCAGAATAAAAAAATACGTTTTTTATTCTTGAATTAATAACCAGAATACATATCACCACATATTTGTCATGATCCACCTCAGAAATAGTAATAGCATATTACCTTTCATGCTACCTTGGAGGTTGTTGTTGATTTCCTCCAACAAACCTTGGCTTAGGGCGATGGTTCACATAATGCCCATATTTCTTATAGTTGAAACAATGCACTATAAGATGAGTGTTTATTTGAACATTCCTCTATTCATCCACATTGGTGGGATTCTTCATATCCCATTAGCAGTTAATAGCCAGATGCTCCATTCTTTCACATTTGATGCATTTCTTGGTTCCCTTTAGACAGTTCCCATGATTCTTCTTCCAACAATTTTGACACATGGGATATTGGGTTTTCTTTCCATCTTGGGATTTATATATTTATCAGCTCATATTAAACTCCATTTTCTATGTTTTATCTCTGATACAATGGGACTATTGAGAGTCTTCAATATTTATTTCAACCATAAGGGTACAATAAACAATCTCCTCATAGCATTCGAAGTCTCAAATCTCCAATTATTTTCATATACATGGATTTAATCCACTAAAGAAGTGATCCACCTTGCTTTCGGTGTTCATGAAAATGCCAGAGGAATATATTTAAATCCGTGTAAATGTTTCCTCATATTCCCTGATAGACTCATATTCCTTTTTCTTCAGTATGAGGAACTCCCTTTCCATCTTAAGATAGAGGGTTCAGCGAAAATATTTACTGAAAATATTTTTCTTGAAATATTCTCATTCCATGGAATCAATTTCCTCCTTGTTCTTCATGTTATTGATTATTTTACACCACTAATCATCTTTCCCATAAAAATGATAGACTCTTAGCACAACTTTCTCTTCTTTTGAGCACTGGAGGACAGAGAATATATTCTCAATGGAGTTAATCCATTATTCCGTGATGATGGGATCAGAAGATCCACTAAATATGGGAGCCCTTTTTTACTAAACAATTCGACCACAAATTAATCTTCCTTAGTAGAATTAGGGTGTTACACATGACTCATGTTATTATTTATAACTTGATCTAGTTAAGAAAGTACTATCATGATATTTTGAGCACCTATTCCCATCATATTTGGCATGTCATTAGGGAAATCGTCACATTTCCTATCACATTGATTATTGGCATGGGTTATTATATTTCTAGACATTAACTAAGAAAAAGAAAGTATAATTAGGGGCTTTAATAGTTATCTGAAAATTATATCCTAACATGTGATTTCCTAGGTTTCAATCCAGCTTATCCATGGTGATAGAATTATCCCTAGGGTTCTTAGTAAAGTTCTCTGGTCCTAATCTCCAAAAATAACTAGACCACCTTATCATACCAACTATAGTGATCCTAGCCTTTTACACATATTATTAAATGATTTTAAGCATAAATAAACTTCATATAGAAACCAAGGATGTTAAAGTCTAGTGTCTTTAGAGGATTAGGTACATAAAAATAAAAACTTCAAACAAAAAAGGAAAATATATTGTATTTAAACACTATAATGAGCTCCTAACTTCTTTGAGACCTTACATATGCATAGGATAACCTAAGTAAATACATTAATAAAGGGATGGGATAAAAATCCCAATAAGGGAATAAACATAGGGATAAAGTATAACACATCGGTCAGAAGGCATAACATTATGACATAAAAATGCATGGATCATGAATAAACATATGGAAGCATAACATATAAAAGATGGGATCATGTTATAATGGAACCATTGAAATGTGGAAACAACATATAACATGACATAAGCATGAGTCAAGGCTAACCACCAAGACCATTTCACACGGGGTAGCATGATTCAAGGCTAACCACCAAGACTATTACATATGGAGGATCATGAGTCAAGGCTAACCACCAAGACCATTGCACATGATTAGCATGAGTCAAGGCTAACCACCCGGACCATTATACACGGCATATCATGATAAAAAAATTACCCAACACATTGGAGCACAATCTAGGTTCACCCATCATAACATTTTTATAAATATGTGTTCCACATGAACAATCAATCATAAGGTTTAATGATGGAAAGAAATGGGTATTATAATCATGTCATAAAGAATAATAAATGGGTGTATCAAAAAAGTGTTAATGAAAGAGTGGATTTAAATCATATATGGAAATTAATAAGGGAAAATATGCATATATCATCCTAAATTATGTCCAACTGAATTGAAAATATTCCAAATAGTGTTTAAGAAACTTTATAAATGAACAACTTTAGAGCGGTTTAAGGGAAAATTTAAAGATTATATAAAACAGAGAAGACATAATTATTTTTACAAAACCAGAAATGAACCATGAAATTATTTCATGATAAAACAAGTTATATTATAAAAATAATGGTGAATTAAAATAGACCTTGGAGAATAATTGAATGTGGGTTAGAAATTAGGAATTTCACTTTAATCAAGCTTTCTTATCAAGATAAATTGAGAAGGGAACCTCTTTAAAACATGTATACCCATCAAAGAAGGATGAAATGATCTGGATAGAAGTGTTTGGAACATATTCATAGAATGTAGAATAATTAAATAAAAATAAATAATAATTACATTAGGTTAAAGAGAGATAAAGTGTAACCTGAATGAAAAATGGAGGTTCGAAAAGAATCTCTTACCTTATGTCTGAAATTGTTATGCACTTGATCTTAATGTCTAGGATAATCAAATTAATTAAGTAATTAATTAATTAATTCATAACCTTTTCTAGATATATTTGATTTATTATAACTTTATTAAGTCTATTTATGGCCTTTTTGATGAGTTATAAGATACAATTTTATCATTCAAGAGCATTAATTTCCTTGATTTTCATAATCGGTTTACTTGTATACATGTATAGAAAATCATATAAAATTATAATAGTAGCCTAAAATTGAAATTATATGTTGTTAATGAACATAAATAATTTTAAATGGTATTATATATCATTTTTTTCTATATGTGAGGATGATTCATTAGATAAAACATTAATGATAGTCGTTTAGATTATTTTTTCGCTTTTTTCGATCATCACGGACTATTTTTGTTTTATTAAGTAATATTATGTATATACACTGGTTACAGAACATTAAATAAGTTGTAATACATATATTATAATATTTTTTATTCATAAAAAATCTTTTATGAACATCCTTTATGGTGTTAATGGAAACTGAAAACTTATCATCCTTGAAGGTCATAAAACAACACCTCATGGACGATGTTTCAATTTTTAGAATAAAAAGGAGAGGAGTGGAGGGTTGAATATGAATTATTCCATTAAAAAATAAAATTCCAGTATTTATAAGATATTAGAGTTATCATTAAACTTTTATTATGTGATTTTAGGAGAGAATAATAAAATAAAAGAACTTGAAAAACAAATTAAAAGAAACGGAAGAGGGTTTTACCTCTTGAACTTCTTCTTCTTGAGAACCTCCTTAGGGAAATTGGATTTGATATTTTTTCAATACTAAAGGATCCTATATTGGGGGTGCCTTGGGAAGATAATTAGGTAAAAATTGAACAAGTTTAAAGGATTTGGAGGTGTGAGGAGAAGGGGTGGTATTTATAGTGGAGGAGAGAGAGGTTTTTTATTATTTTATTCTATTGTTTATTATTTTGGTCAATGACATGTAATAATATAGATTCTTGTGACTAAGTATAGTAACTAGTGCATGTGATTTTTAACTAATGGTTTATTACATCATACATGATGTTAAAATTCATGTATTTTTCTTAAAATGTTTAATATCGTAAATTACTGTATTTCACTATTCACCAAAAATTCAACTATTTCATAAAAATCCCAAAAAATCACCCTAACCATTTTTTGATATGTAAAATTAAAAAATGGACTCTATTTTATGAAAATAATTTTCAAAATATTAGAATTTTAATTTTTAATTAAAATAATTGTTTGTTCGAAAGTTACCAATTTTTAAATTTAATTATTAATTTAATATTTAATATATTTTATGAATATAAATTTTCTTTTAAATCATTTTATTAATTATAAAATTGTAATTATATATTTATTTTTTATAAAAATTCCAAAATTTAGTTTATCATTTTCAAAACATTTATTTACATATACTATGATATAATTATATCATATTTTCATTTATAAGATGCATAAATTTTATTTATACTTTCATTGGTGAGTTTACTATTCTATTGTCCAGTTTACTATTCATAAGGGTCGTATTACTAACCTAAAGTTCAAGTTACTATTACATTGGTATTGGTTCCTTAAATTCTGAAAAAAGCCTCTTATTTCATTCATTCTTAATTTATAAAGTTTGTTTTGTGTTCTTTATGTGATTTTATGTGATTTATACTATATGAAATAATTATAAGAGGAGAATTTCCATTGTTAAAAATTCGGGTTGTTACGCTATCATTATATGAGGCCCTTCTATGTAAGGTTTCTACTTGTATACAACTGATTTGCATAAAGGTAATACCGAGGTAACCCTTACACAAACCTACTACGTAAGGGTTTGACCTTTTCATATCATACCTGCGTAAGGGGAAATAAATTTTACCTTTATGGAGCTCACGTATTGGTCTGTGAAAATCCTCCAAATTTAAGAAAACACTATTTTTCATTTTTCTTCAAAAACTAGTGATCAAAACATGTATAATTCTTGAAGAAACAAAATCTGATACCATAGATGGGTTTCGTATGATCATTCAACAATCATTTGCAGTGGAAAACAACCCAAATAATAGGAAGATCTACCTTCAAGAATTAACATTTAAATTAAACTCTAAAAGAGAGTACCTAGTATTTGAAAGTCACAATAACCATTTCTTCTCTTTAGAAGAGAATTCTTGAGGGATATCATGTGGAGTAGCATACAAAATCACCTTGTCTCTGAGGGAGTACACCTAAAATGGATCTGTGAATGCTTCGTGAGAATAATCATAATCTAAAGGGGTGTCAGAACCTTCTCAAAATGGATAAACAAACTTTTGTGAGGGAGAGAGTTTAGAAAGAGGCTCATACACATCACCCTATACACACCCAAAAGGAGGATCTCATCCTCTTATATAGTTGAAGCTCAAGCATTCTCAATTGCATCATAGGTGTCTATGCTTGTGGGGGTACAATTCATTGAACATTTTCAATGAATTTAATCCAAAACCTTAAAACAATTCATAATGGATTTTTAACTGCTAAATAAATCATTCGGGAGAAATAAATAATATATATATATATATACTATATTAATGCATTACATGCATTCAATATAAATTATACATTGTATATATAATCTCATAATATATGTGTGTGTGTGTGTGTGTTTATATATATATATATATATATATCATGAATCATATGCATGTGTGCCTAAATGTAGTATTGTCTATACTACAAATATTCCTTTTATCAGTGCTAAAAATGGCCTTTAACAGTGCTAGAAAAGCGCTGTTAAAGCCGGCGAAGATAAAGGGGTCCTATATCAGCGCTTCCTTTATCGGCGCTTTCGTTTTAGCGCTTATAAAGGACCATTTTATCAGTGGTTTTAAAAAAGCGCTGATTAAAGTTAACAGAAATAAAAAAAATTAAAAAAATTAAAAAAAATTAAAAAAAAATTAAAAAAATCCGGCCAATTCGGATGGGCTTTTATAGCACTTGATCCCCCCTTTTAACAGCGCTTTCCACCCCCTCCAGCACCCCGTACGCACCCCCTCCACCCTTTATCAGTGCTAGCCCACATCCACCCCCATGTGCGCGCCTCTGCCTCCACCAGGTTTTGAACTCAAGACCTCCCCCCTGCGCGCCTAAGCCCTTACCACTACTCTACTTTGATTTGTTTGTCATTTCATGATATCTATATATATATATATAGTTATATTTATTCTTATAGTAATATATATTTATATTAATATATATATAGTTATA
The DNA here is from genome assembly GCA_963277665.1 of Viscum album. Lineage (NCBI taxonomy): Eukaryota > Viridiplantae > Streptophyta > Magnoliopsida > Santalales > Viscaceae > Viscum > Viscum album. The sequence continues at coordinate 1,593,998,795 of OY728163.1, read as the reverse complement.
TTAATATATATATATATAGTTATATAAATATATATATAGTTATATTAATACATATATAGTTATATTAATATATATATAGTTATATTAATATATATATAGTTATATTAATATATATATAGTTATATTAATATATATATATAGTTATATTAATATATATATATATATATATATAGTTATATTAATATATATATATAGCTATATTAATATATATCTTTATTTATATATATATAGTTATATTTATTCGTATAGTAATATATATTTATATTAATATATATATATAGTTATATTAATATATCTATATATAGTTATATTAATATATATCTCTATTTATATATATATATTTAGTTATATTTATTCGTATAGTAATATATATTTATATTAATATATATATATTTATAGTGATATTAATATATATATTTATAGTGATATTAATATATATGTAGTTATATTAACATATATATATATATAGCTAGATTAATATATATATATATATATAGTTATATTGATATATAGTAGTTATATAAATATTAATATATTGGTATTTTAAATAAAATGGATATTAGTATTTATTTAGATAAATCTAATATATTTTATATGTAAATATGTTTAATTATTTAATTTAAAAATTTAATTTTAGGTGTGAATATATAAAAAATAAGTACATATAGTTATATATTTGATTATAAATAGCAGTGCATTATAAAAAACGGTAAAATTTCAAAGACATAATATCAATATGAATGTAATACCTTGGAATAAATTCAGTCCCCACCCAAAAAAGCCAATAATACCCCCTTAAATGAGGATGAAAATCCACAAAATGTTAAAAAATTGGGGTATCCCGACTAAAAAATTAGTTTTGGAGGCCTATGGGCCTTTTTTGGCCTTGAAAAAACCTTGACCTGGGTTTCCCCGATTATTGCGACGTAGATCTCTTCACAGGCTTCAATTTGATATGTGGTAGAGCTCAAACGGACACTCGGATCAAAATTTATGGCCGTTTGAAGTTTGAGTTGCATTTTCAACATATTTGGGATCTTTTTTTAATTTTTTTTAAATTTTTTTAGTCTTCAAATTGTTATTAAATTACTATTACTCCATTACAAATAGAAAATTATTAATTAAAAATATTTTTTTAATTTTTTAAGAAGCCATTTTCACTAAATATTTTATATATTAAGTATATTAAGTGTAAATGTACATTTATACTTATCTAAAATATATTTAAAAACTATATATTATATTTATATCAATATAAGTATATTTATATATAAATATATCTTTATTAATTTTTTTTTTAATTTGACCCTTTATGATCGCTTTTTTTAAAAGCGCTGATAAAGCCCCCCCCCCCTTATCAGCGCTACTAAACAAGTGCTGATAAAGGGGGTCTCTTTATCAGCGCTGATAAAGGGGGGGGATTTATCAGCGCTAAAAAAAGCACTGATAAAGGGGTACTTTTATCAGCGCTTTTTTTAGCGCTGATAAAGGCACCCTTTATCAGTGCTTTTTTGAGCGCTGATAAAGGGACCCCCTTTATCAGCGCTTTTTCATTAGCGTTGATAAAGGGGGGCGCTGGGAAAAACTGTTTTGTGGTAGTATAGGAGTATTATTATTATTATTATTATTATTAATGTAAGAACCCGACATTTGCTATAAAATACTTTGGAATATTCTTGATGTTATTCCAGAGTAGCTCTTTTAGACGGTGTGCGATTCTGAGCCCTGGTGTGGCCAGAATTAAATTTTCAGTGCGTTCACACTGGGCACGCCAAATAAATGGGATAACTCCTAAAGGTTGATTCAGATCATAGATCTGAGTGTACGAATGGGTCCGAAATGGGGTGTTTACCCTAGGAACGACATAAAGCATTTTGGCGCGGGACGTTGGGACCCCTTGCCCGTTACCGGAACATTAAACAGATAAATAAAATAATTAATTTATTCATTTAATGGCTTAACTCAAGTATCTCTTAAACAGTTGGTCGGATGGGAAAATGAGGGCACTGTTGAGTTCGGAGCATGCCGTTTACCCTAGGAGGGGTATAAGTTTCACGGGCGTGGGCCGTCTGTGAAAAATGGCCCCAGGGGCGTTATCGTAATTTGGTGGCCTAGCGCAGCGGTCCGGCGAGCGGGCGCGGCGGCACAGTGGGGGTCCAAGCAGGTGGCTCAGCTTGACCAGGATGGCGGCAGGAGGAAGATCGGAGGTGGTGACGGCTCCGGCGGATCGTCGGTGAAGCGTCGGGCAACGCCCACAAGGTAGGATTGTGTTTTTATCTTTTTAATTCCCGCAAACTCCTTCAATTAATTTAATTGCGCCGAATTGTTGTCTGATCGTCGTGAGAATCCCATACGTGAGTTAGAATCGTTCTATGCTTTCCGACGTAATTTACGGTTTTGAATTCCAAGCTCTGAGGCGTTCGTGGCTGTCCGACGGAGTTCGGATGAATTTCAGGGTCATTTCTGGCGGTCCGAGGTGGCGGCAGAGTGGGCTACGGCAGTGGCGGCGCGAGGCCAGGTGGAGACGCGAGGTGGTGTAGGCTGGGTGAGGGAGTCGGCCGGGCTTCAGGCGGTCGGGGCTCGCGGACGGCGAGCGAGCGCCAGCAAGGGCGCTCCACAGCGCGGAGCGGAGACCGGGGTCACGTCGCGCGACCCTGCTGCTAGACCGAGACCCACCTTTGGAGGGTCTCCGCGTGGAAGAACCGACAGTCCTCAAGGCCGGTCGGCGGAACCGTGGATAGCGGGTCCACGGCCGGCCCGCGCGGCTGAACCGCGGGCCGGCCCTAGCCGGTCCAGCCCAAGGGGCTTTTCCCCCCTCGACTCGGATACCCGTAATTTCCGCTAATGGCATCTGTTTTGCATGTCGTCTATGGAAGTGTACTCCAGATGTCAAGACAAAGCTTTTGAGATGGTCTCGGGGATTTTTAATTCCCGAGACGAGGGCCTCGATGGCGTGTCACGCCTTTAAGCGGATTGACTTTTTCCGGGGGTTCGTGTTTTAAGCGGCGCGGACGTATACGACGTCCAATTTGAGTGCCGTCAGCGGCATTGGGACCCTGGTGTTGAGGTGGAGTTTTACATTGGGTTTTCGGGCGTTGAAATCGGATTTGAGGCGTGGGCTCCACGACCTGTCTTTCAAGCTGCACACAGCTTTTTGTACCTTTGGCATCGGTCATCCGTTTGGGGCGTGCGAGCAATTGTTTCTGGGTGTTTTTCCAAGGGCATTGCAACGGCGCAATCCGACAGCTTTAATTCTGCATGGTGGTGCAGGCCCCACGAGGGCCATTTTGGGAGTTGGCGGTGATTTACAGCTTTATCACTAGGTGTCTGTTTTGGACAAGTGAATAGTCCATCTTGTGTACTTTTCTGAGAGGATCGCAACGATGTGATTTGTTGGAAACGCTTCGGACCGGGATGCGGGTCCCACGAAGCACCTCTCGTGTGCGGTATGGAGAATGCATATTTTCCTCCGGATATCCATTTCACTCAATTTAGTTGTCAATTTGATGTGTCTTTCTGAGGATATCGCAATGGTGCGATGCGCCCGACTGTTTTTGGGACCGAGACTTAGGATCACGGGACGTCGTTCGGGCGTAAAGCGGTGTTGGTGATTTTTCCGTCGGATATCCATTTGAGGCATGTAAATAGTCTATCTCACATGTTTTTCTGTGAGGATTAGAATGGTGTAATCTGTTCTGGTGAGTGGAGCCTCTTACGTGATCTTATTAAATGTGGAAATATGAATGGTGCTCCGGTGGTGGTTCTTCTACTATGTTTGTAGCGGACCCTTGGCGTGTGATCGCATGTGCTCCTGTGTGAGTGAAGTAATTCTTGAAGAGTTGTAGTTGGTCGTGCCTGGGCCGATGGGGGTGGCAAGTTGGAGTTTTTACGTTTACACCCTTCACGTTGACGTTGGGTTCCGTGTGCACGAAATCCTTTGGGCTGATAATGTGGTATACTTTGGGAGTATACGGGAACGCTTGGAGGTATATGTGGTCGTTTGTACCTGAGAACGTTTGTGCGCTTGGTTGGAGTTGACTTGGGGTCACACGTCGTGTGGGCCCCATGTGCGTGTTTTGTTCTACTTTGCATACCCTTTACCTCTCACGACGTAGAGGGTCCCTCTATTCTCTATTGTTGACCAACGGGGTTGAGTTTCCCCCTAGTTCTATTCTCGTTTGTTTGGCCAGCAGGTTTGAGTTTCCCCCTAGTTCTATTCTCGTTTGTTTGACCAGCAGGGTTGAGTTTCCCCTGGTTATGTTCTCGTTTGTTTGACCAGTAGGGTTGAGTGGGTTTCCCCTGGTCCTGTGCATGATGGTTTTAACCAGCAGGGTTGAGTGGTTTTCCCCTGGTTCTGTTCTCGATGGTTTGGCCGGCAGAGTTGCTTCGTGTTCCCTGGTAGAGTTCTTGTGGATTCGGTGTGACCAACACATTACGCGAGCACCGATCCTCTACCCATGAGGTTGTTTCCAGTAGGGCTGGATAGTGAGGTACCATCCAACAGGGATGGCCAGTGGGTTACCATCCAGCAGGGATGGTCGGTGGGTTACCATCTAGTAGGGATGGCCAGTACAGCGGTGTTCACCGAGCAGTACCATCCAGTAGGGATGGCCAGAGCGGTTCTGGGTTTACCTCCAGCGGGGCTGGGATGTGGTCCCCGATGTTGGGTTTACCTCCAGCGGGGCTGGGAAGTGGTCCTTGATGCCGGGTTTACCTCCAGCTAGGCTAGGAAGTGGTCCCCGATGTCGGGTTTACCTCCATCTCAGCTGGGAAGTTGTCCCTGATAACGGTTCCGAGCCTCCCTCCAGTGGAGTACCTTTTTACGGGACTGGGCATTGGGACTTGTTGACGACTTTAGCCGGATCTCCCTCCAGTGGATTACCCTTTTACGGGGCTGGTCATTATGGAACCCATTGACTCTTCTCGGGTCTCCCTCTAGTGGGAACCCATCGACTTCCAGGGATTACCCTCCAACGGGGATGGGCAGGGTATCGCCTATCGACTTTGAGGAGAACTCTCGACTGCGGGGCAGTGACAAGGTGTGGTTTGATGCTCCCCAGAACTCTTAAGTACGAGGGGCACTTTCCCCACCGAGACGCTTCCTTGAGACGTTACCTAAAACCATGCGGGCGAGTCAGTGCCGCCTAAAGCGGATAGTGTCAAAGTGTGGTTATTTGAGCCCCTTGACTTGCAGTTCGGGGTAGACGTGCGGGATGCTGGAAATCGATAGTGTTTACTTTTGGGACTGTTGGCTGCTCAATTTCTTGGGTTGTGCTACGGGATGGAGATCCCCTTACGATCTTGTTCGATTTTTTAGTTTGATCATATGGATATGTATATACCTTGTTCAAGTACCCACTTATTGGGTTTTGGTTACTCTCCTTCCAGGAGAGGCAAAGACGCGCGGGGTATGCCACGTGCTTTCCGTGTCTAGCTTCTCGTGGTTGGACGAGTCTACTCTCCTGCTATAGGTAGCGAATACTTTACAAGAAGTTCATCTTCACACTGCTTCTATCTCCTTGTGTTTGGATGAGTCGACTTCCTTCCTCTTGTTGGGCTGAGTTGTACTCTTTAATGCACTCCCGTTTGTACTCCTTTACTTTTCATATTCAATCATCTGCTCACCCTTCGGTACCTCCTTTGTTCCTCCCTTAGGCATTCAGGGTATCCTACTGAGTATTTTTATTCTCACCCTTGCTTGGGCTTTACCCACACTTGGTGTGCCCTTGTAGACGACGAAAAAGTTGGTCGTGACAACAGTGGAGCTTAGGAGTACAGGATCTTGGACCGCGTGTAGTGGTCTTAGTTGGGCTCCAGGTGTGGGATGATCCCAGCTGTTTTACTTTTGTTTACCTGTTGCTGGGTTGTGGCACTTTTCTTGTTGGGTGTGTGTTTTTTCCATTTTCTTTTCAGCTTTTACTTTGTACTATTTAGAGGTCGATGCACTTTGTGGTTTATTTATAGCAGTCGGTACTTCACCTTTTTTTTAATCTGCACTTTTGCATTGAGTGGGTTGCGTGTGTGTGTACAGGTACATAGGCAAAGGCCTCCCCGAGTTATTTAGCCTTCAGCGCTAGTCGCCAGCCTCTGGCCTATGAAGGCAGGCTTGGGGTAGTTGCGGCTCGAGCTCAGGTAGGGTCGGGTCGTGACAAAGTGGTATCAGAGGTGGTTCGTTCCTTGGGACGTTGTTCAAACGTCCCTAAAAAGGAATTGGTTGGGATTTAGGGCAACATTGTTAATGTGTCTTGAGGGTGGCTCTCAGGCTAGGGGGTCCAGTGATGGTGTGGCGGTCGACATATCCATTCACCAGGACCCTAATAACCAGCTTGTCGACTCGGCATGCTGATACACTCGTTGTAGGGAAATTGGTTTGTGCATCACATAGGATTGAGTCTTTGACTATCCTTTTTGAGTCATCTCCCCATTGTTGTTACTATTATATACATATATGCTCATCTGACCGCTGCACTCCTTGATAACATTTAGGATGTCTCTGTGAAGATAGCCAGCCAGGATACCAGCTTTGGTTCGTGACGACGACCCTGTGATCTATGAGCCCTCAGTCCAAGACCCATCTTGTGAGCCCCTTTCTCTGGGTGGGACGGTAGCAGCACCCCCACCTGTTGAGCAGCAGACAGCTTCAGCAGAGCAGACTGAGCTTGAGCCAAGGATGAGCGCGCTCCGTGAGTTCCAGCGACAGAGACCACTGAGGTTCGGTGGTGAGCTAGACCCTCAGGCAGTAGAGGATTGGCTGGAGATAGTGGTTCGCCTTTTCAGGCTTGTGCAGACACCGACAGATCTTATGGCGGCTTTGGTCACCAACCTTTTCTGCGGAGCAGCTTGGAGGTTGTGGAGTCTGGTGACTCTGTTTCTTGATGAGTCGTCGCTTTCGTGGGGTGACTTTTAGTTGTTGTTTCATGAGGAGTTTTTTCCCTTCTTCTTACGCTCCGTTCGGATTCAGAAGCTCCTGCAGTTTTAGCAGGGAGGGATGACGGTGTCCGAGTATGCGGCTAGTTTCATAGATCGTGCACGCTTTTATCCATACTTGGTCCATGACGGCAACTTCCGAGCGCGGAAGTTTGAGCAGGGTCTCCGCCGAGAGAATCATGCTATCATAGTACCCTTGGGCATTCCCACTTATACCGGGGTGCTAGAGTAGGCACTGGTGACAGAGATCTTCCTGTCATGTTCTACAGTTGGTGGTGGCAGTAGGCTCGACAGAGCCGAGACGTCTTCTATAGTGAGTGGTCATCGGCAAGAAGAACCTCGACGTAGGTGGCTTTCTGATAACCGGACTCAGGGGCGTGGTCGTACACCACAGTGGCGCCGGAGGGTACCAGTGCAGCCTGGAGAGCGCTGGTGCTATGCTTGCGATGGGTGAGGTCACTTGGCATGGGACTGGCCAACTAGGCATGCGGAGAGCATCGGGCAGGCAGCAGGTGCACCACCGCGGCAGAGGCAACGCAGTGATCGGAGTAGCGCCCAAAGAGTTGGTTCTTGTAGAGGAGCGGGAGGATCTAGAAGTGGAGGACGACCTTACGAGGTCTTCCCATCACCACCAGGAGGTCCATGTCAGGCTCTGGGAGCTGACAGTTGGGACCACGAATAGCCACGAGCTTTGGATGTCTACGATCATGCAGAGCATGAGGTGATAAGAGGTACTCTCTACATCTCATCTACTTTTTGCAGTATAATTGTTAGACTCCATGTGTGGAATGATTTTTCTCCCTTCTCCTTGCTTGGGTTGTTACCAGGGAGATGCGGGGCGTCGGTGTAACCCTGTGTTGGTAAGGTTGAAGGATTGGGACCATTTCTTTATTTAATGGTGTCGACTCCTTCGCTCTCCGAGTGTGTAAGAGAGCCTGGGTCGTGGGACACCGACTATGGAATCTTGTGTGACCAGATATCCTTGGGTGTTTCACTATATGGATGTTCTGAAGGAGGGAATCACCGGGCTTTGTCCCAGGTCCAAACGGTGATTCCAGTCGCGACGTGCGATGTGGGGGTTCGATCGGGGAGGTGAGCTACCCCCGAGGGCCTTCGGGCCGTTTAAGACCGTGTGAAGGGATGGCGAGGTTCCCTATCGCCTTGTCCTAACCCCAAAGGCTGGTTTGGGTGCATAGCGTCTCCCGTGTGACTCACCCGAGGAGATGTGTTCGTACTCCTATGCACATCATCGGAAAGGGAAGACCTCGCATGAACTAATCAAATCCTTTGGTCTGTGTGCAATGATGTGGGACTTTGCAAGAGTTCTTTTGGGTACGGGAGAGCCAGGTGTGTGCTTAGTACTCTGAGTTGTTCCCTGGTTTTGCTTTTCAGGGACAAAAATCTTGAAGGCGGTAATGATGTAAGAACCCAGTTTTTTCTATAAAAGACTTTGGAATATTCTTGATGTTATTCCAGATCAGCTCCTTCAGACGGTGTGCGATTTCGAGCCCCAGTGTGGCTGGAATTAAATTTTCAGTGCGTTCACACAGGGCACGCCAAATAAATGGGATAACTCCTAAACGGTGATCCGGATTAGAGATCTCAGTGTATGGATGGGTCCGAAATGGGGGTTTTACCTTATGAATGATATAAATCATGTCAGCGCAGGACGTTGGGACCCCTCGCCCGTTATCGGAACGTTAAACGGATAAATAAAATAATTAATTTATTCATTTAATGACTTAACTCAAGTATCTCTTAAACGGTTGCTCGGATGGAAAAACCAAGGGAACCATTGAGTTCGTAGAATTCCATTTACCGTAGGAGGGGTATAAGTTTCGCGGGCGCGGTCCTTCTGTGAAAAATGGCCCCAGGGGCGTTTTCGTAATTTGGTGGCAAAGCAGGGCGGTCCGGCGAGCGGGCGCGACGGCGTGACGGGTGTTTAGGCGGGCAGATCGGCTTGACCGGGACGGCGGATCGAAGGTGGCGACGGCTCTGGCGGATCATCAGTGATGCATCGGGCAATGCCCACGAGGTAGGATTGTGTTTTTATCTTTTTAATTCCCACAAACTCCTTCAATTGATTTACTAGCGCTGAATTGTTGTCTGATCATCGAGAGAATCCCAAACACGAGTAGGAATCGTTCTAAGATTTCCAACGCAGTTTACGGTTTTGAATTCCGAGCTCTGAGGCATCCGTGGCTGTCAGACGAAGTTCGGGTGAATTTTGGGGTGATTTCGGGCGGTCCGGGGAGGCGGCAGGCGGCGGCGGAGTGGGCTACGGTGGCGGTGACGCAAGGCCAGGCAGAGGCGCGAGACGGTGCAGGCCGGGCGAGGGTGTCAGCCGGGCTTCAGGCGATCGGCCTCAAGGCTGGTCGGCGGAACTATGGGCCGCAGATCCACGACCGGCCCACGCGGCCGAACCGCGGGCCGGCCCAGGCCGGTCCAGCCCAAGGGGCTTCGCCCCCTCGACTCGGGCGCCCGTAATTTCTGCTACGGGTGTCCGTTTTGCATGTCGTCTGTGGCAGTGTACTCAAGATGTCAAGACGAAGCTTTTGAGATGGTCTTGGGGATTTTTAATTCCTGATATGAGGGCCTCGGTGGCATGTCACACCTTTAAGCGGATTGACATTTTTCTGGGGGTTCGTGTTTTAAGCGGTGCGGACGTATACGGCATCCAATTTGAGCGTCGTCAGCGGTGTTGGGACCCTGGTGCCGAGGTGGAGTTTTCCAGTGGGGTTTCGGGCATGGAAACCGGAGTTGGGGCATGGGCCCCATGGCCCATCTTTCGAGTTGCACACAGCTTTTTGTACCTTTTGCATTGGCGGTCCGTTCGGGGCGTGCGAGCAGTCATTTCTGGTTGTTTTTCCGAGGGCATTGTAATGCCACAATCCGCCCGCTTTAATTCCACACGGTGGTGCGGGCCCCACGAGGGTCGTTTTGGGAGTTGGTAGTGATTTCCAGCTTTATCACTGGGTGTCTGTTTTGGACAAGTGAATAGTCCATCTTGTCTACTTTTTCGAGAGGATCGCAACGGTGCTATCCGTTGGCAGTGCTTCGGGACCGGGATGCAGGTCCCACGAAGCACCGCTCGTGTGCGGTACGGTGAATGCATCTTTTTCTCCGGATATCCGTTGCACTCAAGTGAGAAGTCAATTTGATGTGTCTTATCGAGGAGATCGCAATGGTGCGATGTGCCTGGCTGTTTTTGGGACCGAGGCTCGGGATCACGGGACGTCGTTCGGGCGTAAAGCGGTGTTGGCGACTTTTCCATCGGATATCCGTTTGAGGCAAGTAAATAGTCTATCTCGCATGTTTTTCTACAAGGATTACAATGGTGTAATCTGTTCAGGCGAGCGGGGTCTCTTACACGATCTTATTAAATGTGGAAATATGAAAGGTGCTCAGGTGGCGGTTTTTCTACTGTGTTTTTAGCGGACCCTTGGCGTGTGATCGCATGCGCTCCCGTGTGAGTTAAGTAATGCTTGAAGAGTTGTATTTGGTCGTGCCTGGACCAGTGGGGGTGGAAAGTTGGAGTTGTTACATTTACGCCCTTCGCGTTGACATTGGGTGTCGTGTGCACGAAAGCCTTTGGGACGAAAACATAGTATACTCTGGGAGTATACGGGAACGCTTGGAGGTACATGTGGTCATTTGTACCTGAGAACGTTTGTGTGCTTGGTTGGATTTGACTTGGGGCCACACGTCGTGTGGGGCCCATGTGCGTTCCATGTTCTGCTTCGCGTACCCTTGACCTCTCGCGACGTAGAGGGTCCCTCTGTTCTCGATTGTTGACCAGCAGGGTTGAGTTTCCCCCTTGTTCTGTTCTCGTTTGTTTGACCAGCAGGGTTGAGTTTCCCCCTAGTTCTATTCTCGTTTGTTTGACCAGCAGGGTTGAGTGGGTTTCCCCTGGTCCTGTGCACGATGGTTTTGACCAGCAGGGTTAAGTGGTTTTCCCCTGGTTTTGTTCTCGATGGTTTGGCCAGCAAATTTGCTTCGTGTTCCCTGGTAGAGTTCTTGTGGATTCGGTGTGACCAACACATTACACGGGCACTGATCCTCTACCCAGGAGGTTGTTTCCAGCAGGGCTGGCCAGTGAGGTACCATCCAACAGGGATGGCCAGTGGGTTACCATCCAGCAAGGATGGCCAATGGGTTATCATCCAGTAGGGATGGCCAGTACAGCGGTGTTCACCGAGCAGTACCATCCAGCAGGGATGGACAAAGCAGTTCCGGGTTTACCTCCAGCGGGGCTGGGAAGTGGTCCCCGATGCCGGGTTTACCTCCATTGGGGCTGGGAAGTGGTCCCCGATGCCGGGTTTACCTCCATCTGGGCTGGGAAGTGGTCCCCGATGCCGGGTTTACCTCCAGCTGGGCTGGGAAGTGGTCCCCGATGACGGTTCCAAGCCTCCCTCCAGTGGAGTACCCTTTTACGGGACTGGACATTGGGGCTCATCGATGACTTTAGCTGGGTCTCCCTCCAGTGGATTACCCTTTTACGGGACTTGGCAGTGTGGCACCCGTCGACTCTTCCCAGGTCTCCCTCAAGTGGGAACCCGTCGACTTTGAGGAGACCTCTCAACTGCGGGGTAGTGATGAGGTGTGGTTTGACGTTCCCCAGAACTCTCAAGCATGAGGGGCACTTTCCCCACCGAGACGCGTCATTGAGACGCGACCTAAAATCGTGTGGGCGAGTCAGTGTCACCCAAAGTGGATAATGTCAATGTGTGGTGATTTGAGCCCCTTGACATGCAGTTCGGGGTAGACGTGCGGGATGCTGGGCATCGATGGTGTTTACTTCTGGGACTGTTGGCTACTCACTTTCTTGGGTTGAGCTACGGGGTGGAGATCCCCTTACGATCTTGTTCGGGTTTCTAGTTTGAGCATATGGATATGTATATACCTTGTTCCAGTACCCACTTCTTGGGTTTTGGTTACTCTCCTTCCAGGAGAGGCGAAGACGCGCAGGGTATGCCACGTGCTTTCCGTGTCTAGCTTCTCGTGGTTGGACAAATCTACTCTCCTGTTATAGGTTGCGAAGACTCGATGAGAAGTTCATCTTCTCACTGCTTCTAGCTCCTTGTGTTTGGACGATTCTACTTCCTTCCTCTTGTTGGGTTGAGTTATACTCTTTACTGCACTCTCGGTTGTACTCCTTTACTTTTCCTGTTCGATATTATGCTCACCCTTCGGTACCTCGTTTGTTGCTCCCTCAAGCCTTCGGGGTATCCTATTGAGTATTTTTATACTCACCCCTGCTTAGGCTTTGCCCGCACTTGAGTGCCCTTGCAGACGACGGACAGGTTGGTCGTGACGACAGAGAAGCTTAGGAGTTCGGGAGCTTGGACTGCGTGCGGTGGTGGTAGTTGGGTTCCAGGTGTGTGACACTCCCAACTGTTTTACTTTTGTTTACCTGTTGCCGGGTTGTGACACTTTTCTAGTTGGGCGCGTGTTTTGCCTCTTTTCTTTTCAGCTTTTATTTTGTACTGTTTAGAGGTCGATGCACTTTGTGGTTTATTTATAGCAGTTGGTACTTTACCTTTTGTTTTTTTTACTCTACACTTCTGCATTGAGTGGGCTGCATGTGTGTGTACAGGTACTTAGGCAATGACCTCCCCGAGTTGTTTAGCCTTCGGCGTTGGTCGCCAGCCTCTGGCCTATGGTGGCGGGCTTGGGGTAGTTGCGGCTCGAGCCCGGGTAGGGTCGGGTCGTGACAATTAAGAAGTATTTTGATTTTACTTGAATGATTTTTTAAAAACCAATAATTTCAATTTATATTAATTATATTATTAATCACTAATTATATAAAATATATTAACTGATTTCATTAGTAAAAGTTATTATATTATTAAATATGTCACTACTGTAGATTATGAAATATTAAGCGCTACCCTTTATCAGTGCTAGCTAAAAGTAGTGATGAAGGGGGTGTCTTTATGAGTGATAGCTAAAAACATTGATAAAGGGTACTTTTATCCGTATTGGAAAAAGTGCTGATAAAAGCATCCATTTGTTAGCGTTCATAAAAATAACATTTATCAATGCTTTTGGCTTCTATTGATAAAGGGTGGCCTTTATAAACGCTATTTTAACATAGATTAAAGGTATATTTTATAAAAATATATATATTATTAAAAAACATATATTAATATATAAATATATTTATATTGATAAAAATATAATATATTTTATTAAATATGATATATACGAGACTAAATATGAATTTACACTTAATATATCATATATTTAGAAAAAATGTCTTATAAAATAATTAAAATTTATTGTTAATTAATAATTTGATGATATTTAATGAGTAATATTCATTTAATAACCATTGGATGATCTAAAGACTAAATAATTTAATGAACGATCTGTGATAAGTTGAAAACATGAAATGAACATCAAAAGAAATTGTGATAAGCTTGCGAAAAAAACTATGATGTACTAGGGAACCCTGATCACTCTTTGAGGTCAAAAAATGTATCAAAGGCCTCCAAAACTGAGTTTTTTGTCAAGGTACTTTTAATTTTTAACATTTGATTGAATTTCAGCATCATTTGAGTGAGAATTTCATTAGAGACTAAATTTATTTGCAGTTCTTAAGTTATATGTATACTGCAGTGTTTAAATTTTACAGTTTTTCATATTGTAGTGTTATTTATAATTAAAACTATACATATTTGGATGTATTTGCATATAATAACTCAATTGTACAAATGAATATTTAAACATAAATAGAAAAATATATTATTAAATATATAAATCATATGGAAATAAATATATATTAATATTCATTTTACTTAAAATAAAACATACCTTATAAAGATGAATTAATATGCATACACACACACGCGCGCGCATGTGCGAGTAATGTTTATATATAAATATGTGTCTAAATAATCAAATATATACTTATGTTCATATTCAAATATATGTAAATAAACATATATGAAAACTTTAAAAATATAGTAAACCCTATATTATTTTTAAAATTTTATAATTTATAAAGAATGGTGTACTTCATTGGGTCCCCAGCATGGGTGCATTTTATTTTTTTGGGTGAATTGTAAACCAAATTTGATGTTTTAAAAAATTATATATATATTGTAGATGGAGTTTAAAAAAAAATAGGGGGTTAATTTTGGTGTTAAACCCACTACTATAGATAGAATTACATGCCAAATATTATAAAAAGTTGGTGGGCAAGTGATACACTGAGTTTAAGATTACAAAGATACTTGAGGGTGTGCATCATTGAAGACAAATACATAGCAGAAGTAAGATATTAATAGATGGGAAAGCGGGAAGAAGATCCAAAACAGAAAAATAGTTAACGGCGGCAGCGAGAAGGACAGCCAGTAAAGGGTGCTGTTGCAGGTTTCTTCTTCACATCCCTCATCTCTGCTTTGACAGCTTCTTCCTTGTTAACTGGCTTTGCGTCCACGGATTCTTCGTTCTTCACACACTTCATCTCTGCTTTTACACCTTCGTCCTTGTTAACTGGCTTAGCGTCCTGGGGTTCCTTATTCTTCACATCCTTCATCTCTGTTTTAACAGCTTCTTCATGCTTTACAGGCTTAGGAGACTTGAATTCCATTTTCAGAGTTTCCTCTTTGATGGGAGTCGCAGCGGCAATTTGATTGGGTTCCTGAATGCAAGAAGTGACGGTTCTGGAAGACATGGTTTTTGAGAGTGGAGAATGGTGTGGGTGAGGGAAAACAGTGGAGGAGTATGCGTAGAATTTATAGGAGCAGCTGTATGGGATTATGATTCCCATAGTGGGACGAGTTGAATGAATGATAAAGGATGTCTCTTAGCCTTACTGTTTCAACGCCACCACTGCGTGCCGCTTCGATTTTATTTATTCGTTTTATATCTTAAATTTTCCGTCCTCGGCCTTGGCAACGACGCAATAAGTATTTCAGAATTATAGGATGACTCTTGGCGTTAATGTTTCAACGCCACAAATGTATGTATGCACCGGAAATGTTAAGGAAATCATAAAATGTTTTTGTAATCAAATTTACAATTACAATAAAAATTAATTGAAAAATTGCACCGGTAATTTTTTTCATTATTTATGATTCTAATAATAAATTTTCCTTTTAATTTTATGTGAACATTTGATACCAAAGATCAACTTGTTCATACATAGGGGTAACTTGCATCTCTACTTGATGGTTGCGGTCAAGCCAGGAGTAGCTACAAGCAATCACAGGTTACCATGACGAATGATGGTCCCTCACAAGTTTCATTGGAATTGTTTGACCGGTTGGACCCCACCCGGGTGGGATCACATGTACACATGTCAAGTATTGTAATTAGTGATCTAAAAATTAGAAAACTTCTCAAATGAGATTGCAATACTGTAACTTCTAAATAAATGAGAATTGCATCACTGTCCACACCATAAAAACGGATTTTTGCAGCGCCACTCTTTAACATCGCTAAAGAAACGTGGATAAAAGGGGTTTGTTTATCATCATTTTTTTAGCCCAATTAAAATGACTTCTTTATCAGCATTTTTTTTCATAATGCTGATAAATGGGTCTTTATCTATGTTTTTTTACTAGCACTGATAAAGGATATATTTTAAAAAATATCATTAAAAATAATATAATAATATAATAATATATTTATATTGATATAAATATAACATATATTTTCTAAATATGTTTTAGATAAGTATAAATAGACATTTACACTTAATATATAAGATATTTAGAGAAAATGACTTGTAAAATATTTTAAAAAATATTATTAATTAATAATTTGCTAATTATTATCGAGTAATAACCATTTAATAATAATTTGAAGACACAAACAAATTAAAAAATTAATAAAAGATCTAAAATATGTTAAAAACGCAATTCAAAATTCAAACAAGCATAACTTTTGATTCCAGTGTCTGGTTGAGTTATACCACATATCAAATCAAAGCCTGTGACGAGCTCAATTTTCTGGTGACAAAAGAATTTTTTTCCATGTCTTTCGAGGCCAAAAAAAGCCTAGAAGACCTCCAAAACTGAATTTTTAGTCGGGATACCGAATTTTTTTAACATCCGATGGAATTTAATGCTCATTTAAGGGGGTCTTTTTTCTCTTTTTCAATGGGCACTGAATTTATTCCCAAGGATTATATTCATTTTAATATTATGGCTTTGAAATTTTATTGTTTTTCAGAATGTAATGTTATTTATAATCAAATATACAACAATATATACATATTTTTTATATATTCAGAGATAAAAATTTAATTTTATAAATAATTAAATAAACATATTAACATATAAAATATATTTCTCAATATATACGCCATGTCTAAATAAAAACTAATATCCATTTTATTTAAAATATAAATATATGAATATTTATATACTTGTATAATGTGTGTGTGTGCGCATGTATTAGTGTGTGTCTGTATTAACAAACTGATATGTACTATCTTTATATTCCATTAGATGAATACACATATTAATATATAATATATGTATATATATAAATAAATATATATAAATATGTACAATTATACTTACAGATACTCATATATATAATATATATACATGTGAAAGCATGTTGTATATATGTATTATTCTTATAAACACACAAAAAAATAACATATTTTATCAATGTATTTAAAACTAATCTTATAAATATATATTAATATACGAATAAATGTACGAATACAAAAATGAAACTATATATATATATTTATATTTATATAAATTTATGTTAATATATGAATAAATATAACTAAATATATATATCATTAAATGGAGAACAAAACAAGATGAGCGGGTGGTAAAGGTACATGCGCGTAAGGAAGAGGTATTGTGTTCGAATACAAGCGGAGGTAGGGGTGCGCAGACAGCTGCAAAGGGGGGCTAGAGCTATTAAAGGGTGGGGGGCTGGGTGTCTAGCACTATTAAAGGGGTTAAAGGGTGGGGGGGGGGGCTGGGTGTTTAGCACTATTAAAGGGGTGGCTGGCACACGCACAGGCAGGACTTCATAGCGCTGTTGAAAGGGGGGTCAAGCACTGTTAAAAGGGGGTGGGTCGGGGGTGGGTCTACCCTCTGATTTACAGTTTTTTTTGTTTTTTTTGTTTTTTCTTGACTTTTATCAGTGTTTTTTAGCACTGATAAAAGGAACCCCCTTTTAATAGTGTCTAACCCCCTTTTAATAGTGTCTCAATTATCAGTGCTTTTTTAACGCTGATAAAAGTTTTTTTTTGTACTGATAAAACCCTATTTTGTAGTAGTGGTAGGACTAATGCTTGAAGAAATCCTTATTGTTCATCACTTCCTTTTATTTCATTTGAATGTTTTTTTTTCCGTGAGTTTGTATTTAGAGTGTGGACTCAGTGCGATGATTTATGGTGTTTTGAATACCTATATTTTAGTACATTGAAGTCATAGGGTTATTCCGGTTTGGGACATTCTAGTGCGTTGTTCAGTGCTTGAAGTTTTGGTGGACTAACATCCAGTGGTTTGTGCTATGGAAACCACAATAAGTGGTATCCAAATAGGTTCCTGTTCTAGTGGCTTGAGACACTCCATAGTAGACTCATGTAACACTCTTATATTGTCGTTGTTCATTTCAGTTGGAGTCATTATTTTGGAAGGTATGGCATTTGAAGAATGAATGACATAAATAGAAAAGATTGAGGGGATAGGCATTGGTTTTTAGAGGATGCAGACGACACAACCACAAAACAGGGTTTTATCAGTGCTAAAAATGTTGGGCGCCTTCCTGGTTGGCGCACTGCGTAACACCTCCTCAATTGGACCACCACACTGTTTCTCCTTTAATGAGGTGATTTAATGCGGGCCAAGACCGCGTGAATTAATTCATGCGGTGACACTCTTTTGAAGCGGTGACATTATTTGACGCTGATTCTTTTTATTATATAAGGAGGTAGAGGCAAGGTATTTCAACATCACCAATAGAAAAAACACCAAGAGGAAATCCCATTTGGTGATCGCCTTTCTTCGATGATCATCTTTCTTACTCTCCATCTTTGATTCATTACTTTTATTCTTGAGTATTACTTTTGAGATCCCTTCCATTTTGGGGAGTCTCTACCGTGTATCTCTTGATTTTAGTGGATCCCTATTTCTGGACTAGTTCCCGTGGTTTTTCCCTTTTGGGTTTTCCACGTAAAAATTTCCGGTGTCAATCTTTTACATTCTGCACATTTACTTTTGGTCGCTGCGCATCCACTTTAGTTCCGCAGGCTTTTATTTGGAGGGAATGATTTTATTTCCGCTGCGTGTTCGCCTTTTTCTATCGTTTGCAAGTTCGTTGCTTTCTCGTCTTTCCCAACATCTGGTATCAGAGGGTTTGGTTTTTTTATTTCAAATTTATTATGGAGGCCAATTATAGTCGGATGATTTTTCTGAATGGTACCAACTACCATATGTGGCGACTTAAAATGAAAGATATACTTTTTGTCAAGCGAATGCATCTTCCAGTGTTTAGTACCCAGAAGCCAAAGAGAATATCAGACGAAGAAAGAGCGTTCGAGTATGAGATGGTTTGTGGCTTCATTCGCCAATGGGTCGAAAACAACGTGATGAACCACATTGTCAACATCTCTCATGCCAAAACTTTGTGGGAGAATCTTGAGACGACCTACGCTTTGAAGACAGGAAACAATAAACTGTTTCTTCTCAATAAAAAGATGAACTTGAGGTACATAGAAGGAAAGTCTATTTCTGATTATTTAAGTGAATATCAAGGATTTTTTTTATCATTTGTCTAAAATGGGTATCAATTTTGAAGATGTGGTTTTAGCTCTTTTGATGCTTAACACTTTACCTGATTCATTGGAGAATTTACGAGTTTCTCTAACCGGTTCTGCTCCTAATGGTGTTGTGACATTTAGTTTTTTCAAGTCTTCTATTTTAAATGAAGAAGTCAGGAGATGTAATCCGGAGAAATCTTCTTCAGATCTTTTAGTCATAGAGAACAGAGGGAGAATCCAGGATCGGGGGCAGAGCAGTCGAGGTAAGAGCAGAGGCAGAAGCAAATCCAGACCGAAGCAGAGAGATTTCGAATGTCACCATTGTGGTAAGAAGGGGAATGTTAAGAAATTTTTTTATCAGCTGAAAAGAGAGAATAGATTGAAGGAAATCCACAGAAGAAAAATGGAGATGGAGATGATCATGTCGCCACTACTACATGAGGTGATCTTATAATTGTTTATGACTCCATTAACATTGCTTTTGATGATTCTTGTTGGGTTGTTGATAGTGGTACCTGTTTTCACGTGACATCGAAGAATGAGTTCTTTACAGCTTACAACCCAGGTAATTTTGGGATTTTGAAGATGGGCAATGATGGTTGTGCTGAAATTGTAGGCATTGAGACTGTTTGTTTAAAGACCAGTACTTGAAGTAAGCTGATTTTGAAGAATATTCGATATGCACCTGAGGCTTGCTTGAATCTCATCTCTACCAGCATTCTTGATGATGAAGGGTTTATCAATACTTTTGGTGATTTCCAATGGAATATTTCCAAGGTATCTTTTATTGTGGCTCGAGGGAAGAAGCAATCAGGTTTTTACTATACTAGAGCTTCTATTTCTTGTGATTATGCTTTCGTTGTTGAGTGCAGTGTTTCGTCCAAGTTGTGGCATAAGAGGCTCTGTCACATCAGTGAGAAAGGCCTTGGTTGTTTGGCCAAGAGAAATCTTCTTCCAGATTTGAAGACTGTCTAATTGGACACATGTGATCATTGTAGGGTTGGGAAACAGAGCAGAGTGTGTTTCAGCACTCATCCTCCACACAGGAAGTCACAGGTACTTGAATTGGTACATTCTGGCGTTTGTGGTCCTTTGAAATCTAAGACCATTAGTGGCGGTCTTTATTTTGTTACATTTATTGATGACTACTCAAGAAAGCTCTGGGTTTATGTTTTGAATGCCAAAAGTCAGGTGCTCAGTATTTTTAAGCAATTTCATGTTTCTGCTAAGATGGGATCAGGCAAGAAATTGAAATGTATTTGCATTGACAATGGACGAGAGTATTGTGGTCCTTTTGATCAGTACTGCAGGCAGGAAGGTATTCAGCATTAGAAGACACCGCCCAAGACACCACATCTTAATGGTGTATCTAAGAAGATGAACATGAATTTTCTATAAAGAGTTCTGGTTATGCCCAAATTTACCCTACAGGTATGCAGTCGTTGTAGTACAGGTAGGGGTCGAATCCACAGGGACCGAAGAAGAAACCTAGAGACACTCTGATTTTGGAAGGATTTGCCTATGGAGAGGCCAACTATTTGGATTGATTTGATTTGAATAACTACTGATTTAATCAAAATAAAATAAATTAAAACATACAATTACTTAGTCTAAAACAATTAATGGAGATGAGTTGATCCTAAGTTCTTATTAGGGTTAAATTGGATGTATTTATTTTCTTATACCATCCGTTTCACTAATTCAAGATGTATCCAAAAAATGATATAATTCATCAACATCATTCACCAATTTTATCCCTACACCATTCCAAGTCTAATCACCAATGCACTTAGAGGATCAATTTAATGATCACCCCAAGGAATTGGATCGTACTAGCACTTGAAATGTGTCATTGTTAATGTTGTCGAAGACAAAGAAGAAAATAAATCATCAAATAGAAATCTTAAAATAATGAAATGATTATAGAAATTAAGATCATAAAATAACATCCAATCTTCCCCATGCAACTCCCTAGGACCAACCCATAAGGTTTTATCCCTCCATTGATTCTATGATCTCAAAGGAAGCGGAAAGTAGACTCATAGGGGCGGGATTGAAGAAGAAAAATAAAACAATGAAACGATCACTCCACCGTTGTGTGAATAAATTCACAAGTGTTGGTGTGAATAAGATCACACCTTGGGGAAATAGTATCAATGTGAAAATAATAAGAACAGCAAAATAGAATAAGAAGAACATTTATTGAAAACTAAGGTGATTCAAACAACTTACATGTGAAAGAAGAACATTACAAAGGCAATTTGGCACAACAAAATTACAATGAAAGTAAAACTCCAAGATCCCTAAATCCTCCACCAAAACTGTCTTAAATAAGCAATAAGTAGGACTTTGGTTGATCCACACCTTCCCAAGTCTCTTTAATTAATTTTGGTGGGCCAAGTTGGGTGGACATTTAATGCATAGGAGACTTTTCAATTCTTCCCTTGAAGTGGGATCCATCATACTTACACCTATCTGAAGCGCCGAAATCACCTTCTAGAAGGCCGAATGGGAGTGGGACATAGAAGACTTAAATGAATCCCCTGATGTCCCCTAATATCTTGTAAAATATCATCCCAATATACTTTGTGGTTTACGATATATGATTTAAATGGTTGGTCTGTCTTTCTGGGCCGCAGAATCTGGCCCAAAATTGCATCTTCAAATTGGGACTCATGGATATCCCTTCAAACCACATAATTATCTCTTCCAACTGTTGAATAAAATGTTCCAAATGATTTATTCTATCTCCATATAAATTTACAGACTTTTTTGTCATGAATCATGGCTGCTACAGTTCTTTTATTGGGCTGATGTCCAAATCACTTCGCCCAGAATGTGGTTGGTTCAAGGCCCACTCTGGTGGTCTTTAAAATTGAATCTCCATGTGCTCAAAAAGAATGAATTGTTCCTTATATCATGGGAGACCTGAAAATGGAATATGAAAATAAAATCAAGAACATTTTGTGTTTTATGATATGTTCAAGAATGTACCATGTAATAGTGCACTTTAGGAAAGAATTGCAATCATGGTGTGAAATGATGTTCAAAGTGAAAAATGCACTAAAATGGTATTTATGAATAACATATCACATGAAAACTATATAAATTAATAATTAATATTATCCTCTTCCAGTGGCTAATCAAGTTCATTGTTTTCTTTTAGAAGCAAAGCTACCTAGACATTTTTGGGGTGAGGCTTTACTTACTGCTACTTACATTATCAATTTATCACCTGTGGTTGCTTTGCAGATAGACACTCCTGAAAAATTTTGGTATGGAAAAGAGATCTGGTACGATCACTTGTGTGTTTTTGGTTCCAAGGATTTTTTTCATGTGCCTAGAGATGAGAGATCCAAGCTGGATGGTAAGACACACCAGTGTATTTTTATTGGCTATGGACACGATGAGTTTGGGTACAGGTTCTATGATACTGTTTCGAAGAAACTTGTCAGAAGTCGCGATGTAGTGTTTAAGGAGGATTAAACTATTGCAGATGTTGATAACGGAGAAAAAGAAGCTTCTCCAACTTCTAATGGTGTTTTCAATCTTGATCCGGGTTTTGATTCACATTTACCTCATATTGTTGATTTTAATGATCATGTTTATGTACAGAATGATGATCAAGGTGAAAAAGTTGGTGTTGATATTTCCTATGCACGTTTTGTTTCTGATGATATGGTTCTAGGGGTTATTAATGAACCCACAGTTCCACTCTGGAGGTCATCTCAGCATCGCACCGCTTCTACTCGATATTCAACTAATGAGTATGTGCTCCATGCTGAAGGGGGAGAACCAGAATCCTTTGATGAGGCAATGGAGAGTGAATAGAAGGACAGATGGGTTTTGGCAATGGAAGATGAGATGAAATCATTGAACGACAACCACACTTTTGAGATGGTGAAGTTACCAACGGGGAACAGAGCTTTGCAAAATCAGTGGATTTATAGGATTAAAAATGAAGAGTCCAGTTCTGTTCTACAATACAAGGATAGGTTAGTTGTAAAAGGCTTCCATCAGAATAATGGTATTGATTTTGATGAGATTTTCTCACCTATTGTCAAAATGTCTTCCATTAAGGTTATTCTTGGTTTGGTTGCTAGTTTAGATCTGCAGATTGAGCAGATGGATGTGATGATTACTTTCCTCCATGGAGATTTAGAGGAGGAGATTTATATGGAGCATCCAGAGGGTTTTTTTGAAACAAGTAAAGAAAATCACGTCTGCAGGTTGAATAAGAGTTTGTACGATTTGAAGCAAGCTCTGAGGCAGTGGTATACGAAGTTTGAAACTGTCATTTCTCATCAGGGTTTCAGGAAGACATATTTTGATCATTGAGTTTTTGTACAGAGATTTACTGATGATGATTTTATTATACTGTTGCTTTATGTTGATGATATGCTCATTGTTGGCCATGATACTTCTAGAATTTACATATTGAAGAAGGATCTTTGTCAGTCTTTTGTGATGAAAGACTTGGGGCCAACACGAAAGATTTTTGGCATGACGATCTCCCGTGACAGGAAGGCCAAGAAATTGTGGTTATCTCAGGATAGATACATTGAGAAGGTTCTTCAGATATTTTCCATGGATAGAGGTAAAGTGGTTAGTACCCCTCTTGGTTTACATTTTAAGCTCATCACCAGTCAGTCACCTTCTACAGATGAAGAGATAGAGGAGATGTAGTACATACCTAATTCATCTGTCATTGGATATTTGATGTATGCAATGGTATGTTCTAGACCTGATATAGCTCATGAAGTTGGTGTGGTTCATCGTTTTCTATCAAATCTAGGTAGAGAGCATTGGAAACTAGTGATGTACATTTTTCGTTATCTTCGTGGTACTTTTGATCTGAGATTGTGTTTTGGAAAAGGGAAACCTATGCTTTGTGGCTTTATAGATTTAGATATGGTAGGAGATATCGATTTGAGGAAGTCCGCTTCAGGCTATTTGATCACTTTTGCAGGGGGGCTGTATCTTGGTAGTCTATATTACAGAGATGTGTTGCTTTATCTACCACATAGTCAGAGTTTATTGCAGCTACAGAGGAATGAAAATAATTGTTGTGGATGAAAACTTTTATTCGTGAGCTTAGTCTAAATTAGGATAGGTATGTTTTATTTTGTGATAGTCAGAGTGCTATTTGTTTGGGAAAGAATTCCACTTTTCATGGCAGGTCAAAACATATCGATGTTAGATATCATTTTATCTAAAAAGTCTTTGATTCAAGATATTCAGATCTTGAGAAGATCCACACTGATGACAATGAGTTAGACATGTTGACCAAGAGTTTAACTAGAGAAAAATTTGAAACTTTCCGACTGATTTCAGGGTTGGCGGTGATGCCCATATGAGTCGGAGGGGGAGTTTTTTGGGTTCTTTCCTAGTTGGCACACCGCGTAACACCTCCTCAATTGGAGCCCCACGTTGTTTCTCCTTTAATGAGGTGTTTTCATGCGGGCCAAGACTGCATGAATTAATTCACGTGCTGACACTCTTTTGACACTGCGACATTATTTGATGCTGATTCTTTTTCCTATATAAGGAGGCATAGGCAAGGCATTTCAACATCACCAGGATAAAAAACCACCAAGAAAAAAAATCCCATTTGGTGATCTTCTTTCTTTTAAGATAATATTTCTTTCTCTCCATATTTGATTCACTACTTTTATTCTTGAGTATTACTTTTGAGATCCCTTCTATTTTGGGGAGTCTCTACCATGTTTTTAGTTGATCCCTATTTCTGGACTAGGTCCCGTGGTTTTTCCCTTTTGGGTTTTCCATGTAAAAATTTCTGGTGTCAATATTTTACATTCATCACATTTACTTTTGGTCGCTGCGCGTCAAATTTAGTTCGGCAGGCTTTTCTTTGGAGGGAAAGATTTTATTTCTGCTGCGCGATCATCGATTTCCCATCTTTCCCAACATCTGCTTTCAGAGGGTTTGGTTTTTTGATTTCATATTTATTATGGAGGCCAATTACAGTCGGATGATTTTGTTTAATGGTCCCAACTACCATATGTGGCGACTTAAAATGAAAGATCTATTTTTTTCAAGCAAATGCATCTTCCAGTGTTTAGTACCCAGAAGCCAGAGAGGATGACAGACGAAGAATGGGCGTTCAATCATGTGATGGTTTATGGATTCATCTTCCAATGGGTCAAAGACAATGTGATGAACCACATTGTCAACATCTCTCATGCCAAAAATTTGTGGGAGAAGCTTGAGAATACCTATGATTTGAAGACAGTAAACAATAAACTATTTCTTCTCAAGAAAAAGATGAACTTGAGGTACAGAGAAGGAAAGTCTATTTCTGATTATTTAAGTGAATATCAAGGATTTTTTTATCAGTTGTCTGAAATGGGTATCAATTTTGAAGATGTGGTTTTAGCTCTTTTGCTGCTTAACACTTTACCTGATTCATGGGATAATTTATGAGTTACTCTAACCGGTTCTGCTCCTAATGGTGTTGTGACATTTAGTTTTTTCAAGTCTTCTATTTTAAATGAAGAAGTCAGGAGATGTACTCCAGAGAAATCTTATTCATATCTTTTAGTCACAGAGAACAGAGGGAGAATCCATGACCGGGGGCAGATCAGTCGAGGTAAGAGCAGAGGTAGAAGCAAATCCAGAACGAAGCAGAGATATTTAGAATGTCATCATTGTGGTAAGAAGGGTCATGTTAAGAATTTTTGTTATCAGCTGAAAAGAGAGAATAGATTGAAGGAAAATCCACAGAAGAAAAATGGCTATGGAGATGATCATGTCACCGCTGATACAGGGGGTGATCTGGTTATTGTTTACGACTCCATTAACATTGCTTCTGATGATTCTTTCTGGGTTGTTGATAGTGGTACATATTTTCACATGACATCGAAGAAGGATTTATTTACATCTTACAGCCTAGGTAATTTTGGGATTTTGAAGATGGGAAATGATGGTAATGCTGACGTTGTGGGCATCGAGACTGTTTGTTTAAAGACCACTATAATAAGTAAGATGATTTTGAAGAATGTTCGACATGCACCCGAGCTTCGCTTGAATCTCATTTCTTCCAGAATTCTTGATGATTAAGGGTTTATGAGTACTTTTGTTGATTTCCAACAGATTCTTTCCAAGGGCTCTTTGATTGTGGTTCGAGGGAAGAAGAAATCAGGTTTTTACTAGAATAGAGCTTCTATTTCTTGTGATAATGCTTGCGTTGTTGAGTACAATGTTTTGTCCAAGTTGTGGAATAAGAGGCTCAGTCACATCAGTGAGAAAGGCCTTGGTTGTTTGGCCAAGATAAATCTTCTTTTAGATTTGAAGAGTGTCAAATTGGACATATGTGATCATTTCATGGCTGGGAAATAGAGCAGAGTGAGTTTCAGCACTCATCCTCCACACAAGAAGTCACAAGTACTTGAATTTGTACATTATGATGTTTGTGGTCCTTTGAAATCTATGACCTTTAATGGCATTCTTTATTTTGTTACATTTATTTATGACTACTCATGAAATCTCTGGTTCTATGTTTTGAATACCAAAATCCAGGTGCTCAGTGTTTTTAAGCGATTTCATGTTTCTGCTGAGAGGGAATCAGGTAAGAAATTGAAATGTATTCACACTGACAATGGAGGAGAGTATTGTTTTCCTTTTGATCAGTATTGTAGGCAGGAAGGTATTCGACATCAAAAGACACCGCCCAAGACACCTCAGCTGAATGGTGTAGCTGAAAGGATGCACATGACTTTGCTGTAAAGTGTTCATTGTTTGCTTTCAGAAGGAAAGTTGCTTGGACATTTTTGGGGTGAGGCTTTACTTAATGCTACTTTTATTATCAATTTATCACCTGTTGTTTCTTTTCAGACATACACTCCTGACAAATTTTGGTATGGCAAAGAGATCAACTATGATCACTTGTGTGTTTTTGGTTGTAAGGCTTTTGTTCATGTACCTAGAGATGAGAGATCCAAGCTAGATAGTAATACATGCCAATGTATTTTTATTGGCTATGGACACAATGAGTTTGGGTATAGGTTCTATGATACTGTTTTGAAGAAACTTGTCAGAAGTCCTGATGTAGTGTTTAAGGAGGATCAGACTATTGCAGATGTTGATAAGGGAGAAAAGGATGATTCTCCAACATCTAATGGTTTTTTCAGTCTTGAGCTAGGTTCTAATTCATATTTACCTCATATTGTTATTTCTGATGATCATGTTGATGTACAAAATGATGCTCAAGGTGAACAGGTTGGATTGGATGTTTCCGATGCACATTTTGTTTCTGATGATCTAGTTCCAGGGGTTATTAATGAGCCCTCAGTTCCACTCCAGAGGTCATCTCAGCATCGCACTGCTTCTACTCGATATTCACCTAATTAGTATGTGCTCCTTGCTGAAGAGGGAGAACCAGAATCATTTTATGAGGCAATGGAGAGTGAATAGAAGGACATATGGTTTGCGGCAATGGACGACGAGATGAAATCATTGCACGATAACCACACTTTTGAGCTGGTGAAGTTACTGACATGGAAGAGAGCTTTGCAAAATCGGTGGATTTATCAGATTAAAAATAAAGAATCCAGTTCTGTTCTACGATACAAGGATAGGTTACTTGTCAAAGGCTTCCTTCAGAATAAAGGTATTGATTTTGATGAGATTTTCTAACCTATTGTCAAAATGTCTTCCATTCGGGTTGTTCTTGGTTTGGCTACTAGTTTATATTTTTAGATTGAGTAGATGTATGTGAAGATAGATTTCCTCCATGGATATTTATAGGAGGAGATTTATATGGAGCATCCAGAGGGTTTGTTGAAATAGGTAAAGAAAATCACGTCTGCAGGTTGAAGTAGAGTTTGTATGGTTTGAAGCAAGCTCCGAGGCAGTGGTATAAGAAGTTTGAATTTTTCATTTCTCATCAGGGTTTCAGGAAGACATCTTCTGATCATTGTATTTTTTTTTTCAGAGATTTACTGATGATTATTTTATTATATTGTTGCTTTATGTTGATGATATGCTCATTGTTGGCCAGGATACTTCTAGAATTGACATATTGAAGAAGGATGTTTGTTAGTCTTTTGTGATGAAAGGCTTGGGGTCAGTACGATAGGTTCTTATAATGACGATCTCCCGTGACAGGAAGGCCAAGAAATTGTGGTTATCTCATGAGAGATACATTGAGAAGGTTCTTCAGAGATTTTCCATGGATAGAGCTAAATTGGTTAGTACTTCTATTGCTTTACATTTTAAGCTCAACACCAGTCAGTCACCTTCTACTGAGGGAGATAGAGAGGATATTCAACACATACCTTATTCATCTGTCTTTGGCTATTTGATGTATGAAATGGTTTGTACTAGACCTGATATAGCTCATGTAGTTGGTGTGGTCAGTTGTTTTCTATCAAATCCAAGTAGAGAGCATTGGAGACCAGTGAAGTACATTTTTCATTATCTTCATGGTACTTCTAATCTGAGACTGTGTTTTGGAAAAGGGGAACCTATGCTTTGTGGCTTTACAGATTCAGATATGTCAGGAGATATTGATTCAGGGAAGTCTACTTCAGGCTATTTGGTCACTTCTGTAGGGGGGGAGCAGTATCTTGGCAGTCTAGATTGTAGAGATGTGTTGCTTTATCTACCACAGAGTTAGAGTTTATTGTAGCTATAGAGGCATGCAAAGAATTGTTGTGGATGAAAAGTTTTATTCGAGAGATCAGTCTAAATCAGGACATGTATGTTTTATTTTTCGATAGTCAAAGTTTTATTTTTTTGGGAAAGAATTCCACTTTTCATGGCAGGTCAAAACATATCGATGTTCGATATTAGTGGATCCACAACATCCTTCATTTAAGACAGTTAGAGCTTGAGAAGATCCACACTGATGACAATGGGTCAAACATGTTGACCAAGAGTATACCCAGAGAAAAATTTGAGACTTGCCAACTAATTGCAGGGTTGGCGGTGATCCACACATGAGTTGGAGGGGGAGTTTTTTGGGTGCCTTCCTGGTTGGTGCACCGCGTAATGCCTCCTCAATTGGAGCACCACATTGTTTCTCCTTTAATGAGGTGTTTTAATGCGGGCCAAGACCGCATGAATTAATTCACGCACTTACACTATTTTGACGTGACAAAATTATTTGATGTTGATTCTTTTTCCTATATAAGGAGGCAGAGGCAAGGCATTTCAACATCACCGGCAACAAAAACACCGAGAGTAAATCCCATTTGGTGATCACCTTTCTTTGATGATCATCTTTCTTGCTCTCCGTCTTTGATTCACTACATTTATTCTTGAGTATTACTTTTGAGATCCCATCCATTTTGGGGATTCTCTACCGTGTATCTCTTTATTTTAGTGGATCCCTCTTTCTGGACTAGGTCCCATGCTTTTTCCATTTTGGATTTTCCAAATAAAAATTTCTAGTGTCAATCTTTTACATTCTGCACATTTAATTTTGGTCGTTTCACATCCACTTTAGTTCTACAGGCTTTTATTTTGGGGGAAAGATTTTATTTATGTTGTGTGTTCGCCTATTTCTATTATTTTTGTGTTAATTAATTTCCTATCTTTCCAAAAAAAAGCACTTTATCAGCACTGATAATCAAGACGCTATTAAATGGGGTCCCTTTTATCAACACTAGAAAAGCACTGATAAAACAGGTATTTTATCCATGCGAAAAAAAGAACTGATAAAGTTAAAAAAATCAAAAAAATCTTTAAATCGGGGACCCCCATTTAATAGTGCTTGATCCCCCCCTTTAATAGCACTAGGAAGCCCCGCTAGTGCCCCCACCACCCCCTTTAACAGTGCTAGCCCCCCCTGCACCCGCCCACACACCTTTCCTCTACTTGGATTCGAACTTGAGATCTCTCCCTTAAGCGCATGCACCTTTACCACTCAGTCATCTTGTTTTGTTCTCCATTTAATTATATATCAATTTTTTTTATATATATAGTTATATTTATTTGTATATTAATATATATTTATATTAATACATATTGTTATATTAATATATATATATATATATATATTCATTTATTAATATATATTTATAAGATTAGTTTTAAATACATTTATAAAATATATATTTTTTGTATTTTTATAAGTAAATAAATACAAATATACAACATATATACACATGTATATATTATATATATATGTGTGTGTGTGTGTGTGTGTATCTGTAAGTATAATTAAATATATTTAAATGTATTTAAATGTATTATATATTCAGATGTATATTCATATGTTAGAATATATAGATAATATATATCAGGTTTTTAATACAAACACACACTAATACACACACACACACATTATATAGGTATATAAATATTCATATATTTGTATCCAGAGTAAAAACTCAGTTTTGGAGGCCTTTTGAGCTTTTTATGGTCTTGAGAAATGTGACATAAGGTTCTATTTTTTCGCCAGCATGTAGAGCTCATCAAAGACTTTGATTTGATTTGTGGTAGATTTCAAACGGACACCCAGATCAAAAGTTATGGCCGTTAGAAGTTTGAGTTACGTTTTCAACTTGTTTTAGATCTTTTATTAATTTTTTTTGTTTTTTTTTGTGTCTTAAAATTGTTATTAAATGATTATTACTCAACTATCATTAGAAAATTATAAATTAATAATATTTTTTAAAATATTTAAAATCCATTTTCACTAAATTTATAATATATTAAGTGTAAATGTCTATTTATACTTATCTAAAACTTATTTAAAAAATATATACTACATTTATATCAATATAAATATATTTATATATTTATATATTTATATATTATTTTTAATGTTTTTTTGAAATATGCCCTTTATTAGCAATAGTAGAAAAAGTGTTGATAAAGAACACCCTTTATCAGTGCTAATAAAAGAAGAACCGATAAAAGGGGTCCCTTTAACACTACTAAAAATAGCACTGATAAAGGCAACCCCTTTATTAGTGTTGTTAAAGGGTGGCGCTATGAAAACCTATTTTTTGTGGTAGTGTGGATGAATTTATAATTCCGAAGGACCATGTGGTTCCATTGAAGGGGGTTAAACCAAAGACAATGGAAAAAGTGAAATGGGAATGGTTTAAAAAAATGGCACTCAGATTGATTTAGGTGTCGTTATCATAGAACATTTCATTTGAAAAATGGGAGATTATGACCAAAAAATAGTTTATGAGAGCTCTATAAAAAATGTATGAGAATCCATGAATGATAAAAAAGGAGTTCCTGATATAGAGTTTATTCGACATAAGACTATCAGAATGAAGGCCAGTGGCCGATCATGTAAATGAATTTAATATGATTCAAAGTTAGCTTAAATTAGTTAAAGTAAAGTTCATGAAATATTTTTGGGCACTGCTTTGGTTTTAATCACTACCAAATTCATGAGATGCATTGGTAACTATTTTATGTAACTCTTTTCAGAAGACCAACCTTGTGTTTGAGGATGCAAAAAATTTTATTATGAATTAAGAGCTCATATAGTGGCGATGAAGCTAGTATTTTCACAAATTTTCTATTCTAATTCAATGTTTATAATCCCACTATAGTGTTCTTTTATATGAAATTTTCAAATTTTACGGTTTTAGAAGTATTTTGAGCTGAATTTTGAAAATGACTTATTTTTTTGAATTTTAATTACTTTAAGTCAGTTTTGTAATTCAGTCATGACATTATTTTCACTGACTGAAATTGTAAAATTCATTTTTAGTATTCTATATTCATTGGGATTCATTTCATTCAACTATACCAAATTCACAATCTAACATTTTGAGGCCCATAACATGTTAATAAGTCAGGCCTTAAAATTTGGGCCTAAATCTTGAGAATTTATAACATGGCCCTATGTCTCACAATGTATCAACCCATATGAGCTAATAATTCACCTAGAGATATAAAGTAGCGTGAGGTAAATTTTTCATAACCATGTCCATGCATGATTATGCCTCTTTCAAGGCCATAAATTCATGGTAACTTGGTGAATGGGAACACAAACAATCATCCAAGCCAGAATTATTTTTCGGAGTAAATATACCATGACGTTGGCTACACTTTCAAAAAGAATATGATTTTTTTGGAAGAATGGAGAATAAATAATGGAACATCTTTCATGGAGAAACTTTTTTGAAATTCAATCATTTATGGGGGATACTATGCACATACTTCTGAAAAATTGATTTGGAGCCAGAATTTTCAACCATATTTCCTATAAATTTACACCTCCTCTTCCAATCAAAGGAGTTTGGAATTATTCATTTTACAAGTATATATTTTCTTATGGAATAGTTTTCTTCTCTTTGAATATATATTAGCCTATTTTTCTCTCAATATTTGTTTTTAATTTTGTGTTCTTATACAGTACCTCTCTAATACTGACAATGGTGTAAACCCTAGTCTTGACCTTGAGGAGGTTTTATCAGTGTTTTTAAATTCATTTTCTTCCATTCTCAATGTTTATTTTATATTTTTAATAGGTTTGTGGGTATATTCAGGGGTGATGCAGTGATTGTCCATCATTTCAAGATATTACCCACTATTTTATTCCATTCCCTATAAAACATCATTTCCCTCCCTTCTCTTAGGAATTCTCTTCATACGATGGAGTTGAGTGTGTTCAAGGGTTGAAATAGTATAAAATTTTATCAGTTCTTGGAAGGTGTGACCCTCTCAATTAAGGTGATTTCAAATTTTATTGACTATTGGAGGCAATGACATTTGGTGTGCCCATGAGATCTTCTAGGCATGTTAAGTTTCACAATCAATGTAGGGGAAATTATATCATGTATGATGTGATGGATTATCAAACATAATTTAAAAAATAATAATATATAATGATTAAACCCAATAAGTCAACTCTATGAACAATTTCTTCCTTTTTAACATTTGTTTATTTTTTAATGTCTCAATTTATTTTCATGAATTTCATTATTCTTATCCCAATTTTGTTCCTCTATTTCCTAATATTAAATATTCCAAAAAATAAAAAAAAAGTGTTTGGAATAGTGATTCATTGATTGTTAATGCTCCTCAAGAGAGAGGACCTAGGTCAGCCCCTATGTTGTAGTTAGTGTAAGATACTAAATATTTTTTGGGTGGACACAACAACGCTTATTCATAGGGATTTCCATGAAACTATTGAAAATACATTGAATGCAGAAGGTAGATGATGTTTTTTTCAATGGAGATGTCTTAAAAAATTAAATTATTTATCATTGGGGAAAATATAAGGAAGATCGACTAGTACTGAACCCATATATTGGTACTACAGGAAGAAGGGGAATCTCAAGAATGATTATAGGGATCACATGGTGAATTATTGAAGGGTAGCTTCCAAACGTTAAATTTCTATGAACTCTATAACTGAAGGTTGTAACAGTTTATTACTGCATGTCAACATTCCATTAGAATCAATGATCTTTGATTTTCGGGCTTTGTTCCACTCTATAGCTGAGAAGAGATGTATGAAAAATCATGTATATGAAACTTCTATAAGATTTAATTAGCCAATTATGAATCTCCTGAGATCACATGGAAGAATAATTTCAAAGAGACAATGGAGGCATATCATGGTGTGGTCATCAAACATATTTTTCTATGTTATATTTGAAATTCTAGTTTAAACATTTACTTGTATTTTTTAACCTCTTATTATTAGCAGATTTTTTAGTGCTTCCCCATGGTTTTAAAATCCTTCTTATTAAAAGGGTTTTCAAATTTAAAAAATCGTGTAATGATATTCATCATTATGATTTAAATTTATTTTTCATTATTCCATTGGTCTTCTCACAAATCCATTACAAGGGATTCTGTTCCCAGGACCATGCAACTCCCTAATAGTTGTCTTTTTTTCTTTAATGATACAAGTTCTATTTTTATGGGAAATCAGTTTTCCTTTTCCTTTTTTCATTTAGATTCCCTTTTTCTCATCTCTTAATATATATCAAACCGATATCATATTTCTACTTTGAGTATTTCACTTCAATAATAATAACCCTATTTTTATGTGCAATCTGAAGCTCACAGTATCACTTACCCTCCATATTTTCCAACTTATTATAATATTTGAAATGTAATACAATCTATATTGTTGGGGTTAACACCAATATTAGTTCCCCTATTTTCTTATCTTTTAAAACTCTATCAAAAATATTATTAATATTTAAAAAAAATATTTTTTATTAATAATAAAATTAAGTGTACAACTCATGTAAAGGATAAAAATACACCCATGACTTGATCATGAACCATGGGTGAAATGTGTAATAACAATAATAATAATAATAATAATAATAATAATAATATCATCACCAAGTTTTTAAGAACAACATTTGATTATTTTTCTAGGAAATTATTCGAATCCCAATTTCTCTGGTTTGAAGAGTATATGTTGGGTTCAATTCACATGACTCGGTGGAGGACATCTGTAGGTGATAAACACTACAAAAATACATCAAATAAATATATATGTGTAAATATATAAATAAAATATATAAATATAGTATACATGTAAATATATCTAATAAAAATTAATATACACATATATAAATGCATTTATGAATCATATATATATAAATGTGTTTATAAATAAATATTGTAAATATATTTATAAAAAAATTATACATATACTTAAATAAATTATATAATTTTTCAACAAGGTAGGTAGTGTAAGCATGAAAGTAGGTAAATTTAACATTTTCTATGTCTGATTGATAACTTAACATCATATCCTATATGGTTGTACTTGGATCTCAACTGGATGATCCCATGTAATCCAACTAGGAAACATAAACTAAATTAAAAATAAGCCTCATTTTTTTGGAGGACGTTGGAGAATTCTTTTCGTTTCTAGTGGGCATAGCTTGAAGGATCCAAATGGGGAACCCTCTATATCATCTAAAAATGATGCATATATTTTTTGTTATCTAACTTTTTTATGATAGCATAAATAATTTGAGAAACTAATGATGTCACATCTTTCACATGATGAACACATAATTGAATCAATGAATGAAAGATTGATTCAATCTCCATATTCATCACTTTCTCACACCAACCTAGAGAAATAATATGAATGATAATTGAAATTCACTCTAGAGGCTATGTATAGGCTTTTTAGGTGAAAAATGTGTTTATAGATAGGTTATACTTCTCAAAATTTTGGTTTGGAACCTATATAAGTTTAAAATCTAAAAAACCAAGTATGTCACAAATTACATAAAATGTCAGTTGTGACATGAAAACCCCAACACTAAAATATTACATTATTAAATAGTATATAATAAAGGGATTTATTTTGTGAATGATCATTTGTTCTACACCATTAGTGGATAAACATTTTGTAACACCACCACCAATACCACCATGCACTACCACAACACCCCTTGTAATTGAATTCACTCACCAGAGGTGAAATGAAACCAAGAATGGTTCAACAGTAATACAGATAACTGATGAGGCTACTAATGCACTCAAGGGTCTTCAGGGTGGCAGATAATGCTGTTGAGATGGTCAGGATTATCTTGGGGGGTTTTATGGATGTCTTACATTTATGTATTCCAAAAGAGTGAGAAGGTCATTTTTCCAGGGGGTATGGAGGCTCTAGATTCGTTAGTAGGGTCATGTTTAATCCACCAACTCTACTCATTTCTCTAACACATGTTCAAAAAAGATCGTATAATAAAACATTCATTTGAAAAAAATGAATTACTCATATTCACATATTTTTAACTTAAATAAAATTTGAATACCAAGAATAATAAATTCAATTTTTTTGATTCTAAACATGAATAACATATAACTGAATTTATTTATTTAGTTACATGGGATTGTTTGTTCTATGATGTTGATCGATCTATACAAGATGATCCCACTTCAACCAAAACTCCAATTCATTCAAATGAGTGGAAAATATTGATTCACATAGTTTTTTAACCTTTGGGAACTTATCTTTATAGTAGTGAGTGTTAATTCCATCAGTTAGAACATGACCAATTTGGGATTTTTCCACTAATACAAAGAGAAAATATAGATGGACCTTTATTGAATTACATCGTGGGTGAGCATGACCATTCTTAATTGAGTCACATGAGATGTCACTACCAAATAATTAGATTTTTCCAACATGGGTATATCTATTGGTAAAAGTGCAATTTCTTTTAGTAAAACATTTTACCAACAAAAATTATCCTGTCACTAATCTATTGGTAAAAAATATGTCACTAAATGTTATTACGATAGATAAAATAATTTTGTTACAATTATAATAATACCCACAGATAATATATATGTTGGTCAAAGTGTGTAGCAACATATTCATATGACAAATATATCTGTTGGTAATAATATTACCACATATAATATCTATTTATAAATTACATTTAAATAAAAATTATTAATTTTTATTGATAGTAAAATTTCATATTATATATATTAATTTATCATATATAATACACATGTTTTGATTTTCAAACCGAAGATGATTTATGTTCAAACATAG
Organism: Viscum album; assembly: GCA_963277665.1. Lineage (NCBI taxonomy): Eukaryota > Viridiplantae > Streptophyta > Magnoliopsida > Santalales > Viscaceae > Viscum > Viscum album. The sequence goes on along the minus strand of OY728163.1, from coordinate 1,593,962,640 downwards.
AAAAAGACTAATTATATTAATAATGATATTTAATACAAAATGAATCAATACAAAGTAGAAGTTTATTGATAAATAAAGACCACAAAAAAAAAACAACCCAAGATCCATCTACACAACCACCACTGACGCACACCCCCCTCCCCAAATGAAAAAAGGGCATGTCATCTGTTGACTGCAATCATCCAGCACCCATCATGGAAGAAAAATAGTTACTTCCACCGAAGTTCTTTTATCGCCCCCAAATAGGCCGTTAGAAGAATTAAACCAAGTGAACTCCAGTACCAGTGAGGAAACTCATGTCATTGTTATTCCACACCTAGTAGCTCCATGATCTGCACCGCACAACCAAAGAAAATACCCAAAAATCGGTGAAAAATATCTACATTAATTGAAACCAAAATATAAATAAATGAAAATAAAAAAAATTGATCTGCATAGAATGAGAATTTTCTATTAATCATTGACATCTCAAAAAATCAAGTCACCTCCTGTACCACTGAGGAACCTAATGTCATTGCTATGCCACACCCTTTAGCTCCAAGATCCACACCACACACAATGAAAGAGCATACCCACAAATCTGTGAAAAATATCTACTTGAATTAAAACCAAAATAGAAATAAATGAAAATAGTGATAGTAAATGATATAATAAGAAACCAAACATTATAGAATGTTTCTAGTTACCTAATTGAAAGTGCATTTAAAAGCATAAAATATGTGTCTTTGAGGCTATGAACTTTATTACTGTTTCCATGCCATATCTTTAGCTCAAGGGGCCATTGGCATTAAGAGGATTCTTTTAATAAAAGTTATTTTAATTAAAAAGTATTGGCATATTATTTACTAAGAACGTTTCATGGATATTGAGCCTGAAGTATTGTAGTTTCTTTCATTGGGAGAAGTTGATGCAGACAAGTTGGAAGATGATATGGTAAAAGGATTATCCCAGGTGTCCTGAGAGAAAGTAAATGTTAGCTTCCACTATAGAAAGCAGAGGTTTTTTCACCCATAGCCTCATATAGGTTAAAGATTACACCATGCACTAAGAAGGTGCAGATGTTATACAACACATGATGGATCACTTTCATGTGTAGAAGTTGTGAATTAGATGATGAAAAGTGAAAGTGTTTTTAAAATCTAGTGGATACATAGTATGAGAATGAAAAGGTAATTTGGAAATAAATCTAGTCAGTCTTTTCAGTCTTCATTTTATTCATGATGCGATCTATACTATGTTGATTTATATTTGCTTTGCATCTCGAGGTTCTAGATGTGAAACCTATTTACAACAGTATCATTTTCTAAAAATGATTCATTAAAGACTCATAGAAAATTTCTCTACAATTAATATATAGTTTTATATTGTGAATATAGTAAAGAATATTTCTTTTAATCTACAGATACAACAGAGATATGAGTATGAATAATTTTACTTCAAGAAAATCCTCAATTCTCATAATGTATAATGGGTTTTGAAGAAAATCCTTATTTCTCACAAACCTGTATGCCCTTTAGAAACCAATTCTTTTACTAAAAATGAAACATTAAAATCTAGTACACTCCATATATAACACAAACAACATAATAGTAGTATGGCACTCAAGGGGAATAATAATTTGATCTCACCTCGCAACTTAGTATGTTTTTCACGTCCTTGTACTGATTCTTACAAACATTCATATCTTTATAAACATCATCCTCATTAAATATTTCTTCCACAATTTGAATCATCCCATGTGAATATATTTATCCTGACAATGAATAAATATCTGCAGAGCCTAACATGAAAAATTCATTAGCCAAACATTCTAACAACAAAACAAGAACATTGAATTGGGTATGAATGATGAGAACCTGCCATATGATTAAGGACTCAAATACAATGAGAAACATGAAATATGTAACATACCAGTTGCACCAGAGGTGGGAGGATAATCAATATTCAAGGAATGATAATGTTTGAAATTCACAAAAGCTAGAAGAGTATGAATAAGCATCAAAATAAAAAGGGAAATAATACATGAGATGAAGATTCCAAAGCATATAAGCCAAAAAATAATGATAAGATGAAATCAAGATAATGATACTAATTTACTTTCAGTGAATAAAACTAATAAATCAAGAATATGAAAGTAGATAGTACTGAAAATTGTACATTTCAAAAGCTATTGAATATCACTTGCAGTTAAATATTTCAATGCATGTTATAAATAAGCACATAGTAATCCATAGTAAAACATTATAGTTATATGTAGGAATATTGAAACTATATATTAAAAAGTCTAATGAATGCATAACATATCATTGTAGTCAAACTGAAAGTAAATATTGAACCTGCATATTACAGTGTTATTGAAATTTCATAGTGTTACTGGAAACTATACATGACAAAGACTCCTAAATCCAACTTATAGCAACATTTTTTAATGCATAGTATATAGAATCATACAGATTGAACGGATGTTGAAAGTACATATAAATTCAAGGGGACATAATCTGCATTTGTACTGAAAGTGCATAATTATATGCAGATTTTTTATTACATACACTTAATCAGGTATGATATCTGTTGTAAATTTCTCCGCAATAAATATATAAGCAAATTAATTTGAAATACTAAATACAATGAGGTAGAGAAAAATATATCTATGAACATCAATAAATAACCACAAAATGAATTGACAAAGCAAGTTAATAAAGTTAGTAAAATGTGGAGAATCTATGTGATGCATAGAATGTTCGTCATTAATATGCAAAGAAAAAATGTGTTAAATTCACTGAGTTGTAAATTTTTCCTGCATAAATAAAGGATAATTTCTATAGTTTATGTAATATAAATAATTATTAGAATCCAAATATATGTTATATCTAAAGAGAGAACTTCACAAAATCCAATATAGATTGAATATAGTTATAATCTGCTATAAAAGTTTCTTACTGTACAATGATTTTAAATTTCTATACATTGCACAGAGAAACTATAGCCTTTAATTGTGTCTCACTGTTATTCTCAATGTAATAATCCTACGAATCCAAGTCTATCATGAAGGAAATAATTTAAATAAAAAATAACAAAAAACATCCATACATCATACAAGATCAGCACCTACTTCTGAACTGATTAGATACTAGATCAGTACCATGAATTGCCTCAAAAGAAAGATATCAACAACTGCCTCCAATCCAGAGAATAAAAATCCAACCCAGAATCACTTCCATCGTTATTTTTCAATGTCTTCTTTGAGTCAAAATATTTAAAATCGAATACCAACAAAGATTGCATTATGTATTCTAACAAAGTCAAAGAAATTCAACATTAACAATTGTAAAAGTTCATGTCAGGTATGTTTGAAATCAGGTGCTCAAGGGGTAAAGAATTTGGAACTAACATGGAAGCAAGGAACTATGTCATTCCTTTTGTCATCAAGGATACCTAGAAGAATGTGTGAAACCCCACAACTAGATGTTCTTCAACTCGAACTCCAATTTACAAGCTAGAATCGTATAACCAAAGGTTTCACATGTTCCACTACTTCCACTCTACATATCCTCGTTTAGACATAGAGTGAAGTTTATACCCCCACCAAGTTCTAGGGGATCATTCAAGCTCAAGTAGAAGTATCAATTCATACCATTCAGTCTAAATAGCCTTGGTTCACCATAAAATGTTGTAAATACTAATGTTTGATTTGTACCTTGATATTTTCTATTTGCAGTAGGATTCAAGGGACATTCCAACAGCCCTCCAAATATAGCCCCATCTATATCTCCTTTGATCAGCAAATAATAACTAGAAATATCTTCAGTATTATGAATCAGTGTGCGAAGTGATATACCAGGTTTCCTATTCAGTAGGGCTAAGCGCATCCTCAAACATATTAGAACCACTAGTACTCCTTCCAGAGTCATGTTCTTCTTCTTCACAGATGCCTGGTATACACTCATATGTTATTCCTGAACAGCTTTCCCCAAGTTCATGTGGAAAATCAAAATCCTTGTTTTATCCATTTAACAGGAGTTGATCACACCGACCAAATATGTTTGTTCATTATGAAACCATAAAAGGTAATATGAGAGAAAAAAGATGAAATCGATTTCCTATATGCTTAGGTTCTGAAACGATGGAGGTGGGAGATGGCCTAGAGGAAGGCGAATGGGGGGCAGCAGAGAATCTAGGATGAGAGGGGATGGGGATGCAAGGCGACACAGAGTAGGGATGGGGCAGTAGTGGAAGGTGGGCTGCGACGGGGTTGCACAGGGATGCCGGGGATGGGGGGTGTTGGGATGCCATGGATGGAGGAGTTGTTGGGGGATGCTAAGGTGCTGGGACGTCGGGGACGAAGGGGTCATGAGGGGATGTCGGTCGACAATAGGAAAGGGGCCACGTGAGGTTGTCGGTGGGGAATGATAAGGAAGATGGAGCCGGTGAAGATGTGGGTCACACTGTTGAGGGCAAGGGATAGGGCTGGGGGGACGAGGTGGGGTGACGATAGGTAAGGCCGAAGCAAGGTAGGGTGGGATGTGAGGAGGGAGAGCAGGATGAGCGTCGAGGCAGCGGGAGGCGAGGCCGAACACAGGAATTAGGGTTTTAGTGGTGTTATTTTTTTATAAAAATATATAATTGTGTATTAAATAAATAATATTGAAATATGTAAAAAGAGTTAATATTTTGATAAAATTGAATAAACAATATTGAAAAATATAAAAACATTAAATATTTTGAGAAAATTGAAAATTAAAATCAATTATGAAATGATTTTAATAAACTCCTGAGAATAAAAATTTACTTTGGTCATAAAAATAATATATACATATATATATGTGTGTGTGTGTGTATATATATAAACTATGTTTCTCTTGATTAGATATCAATAAGATCTTTTTTTTGTTATTGAATGGTTTATTGTAATAGTTTTTATTGAGGGAAAAATATTTGTTAGAAATGACATTATTAATAACATATTCATGTGTTAGTAAAAAAATCTTGGTATTAGTATGATAAAGCAATAGATTCTACTATTGGTAAATGATATGTTGGAATTGAATGATCAATATCAACAGATATATCTTTTGGTAAAAAGAAGTGTTGGTATTAAAAATTAATACCAATAAAACATAATATCTGTTGGAATTGCTCATTTTTACCAACAGATATATTATATGTATATAAATTTCTGTTGGTATAATCCATTTTTTTAGTGTGTTCTAAGCTACTTAGATGAAGTGAGCGTGATGTGTTCGTATTTTAGATGAATGACATGTGATTTATTCATCGACCATGTCAATATTTTTCAAATAATCAGGAAATTATGAGATTCTATATACTAGATTAGCATTGTTCCATCCCTATTATCACTTAATGTCATGGGAAACGGAATTATATAGGTATATGTATGATATATATGATACATCTTCTGAGGACATGTTTGTATGATATATGAGTATATTCACACTATACCCCTTAGTATCTTGAGTAGAATTGAAGATTTTCTAGATTCTAATCTTTTATTACATCTATAAAATGGGGATTTAATATTAGTTTTCAATGCTACTAAGGCCCATAGGGTCACAAAATTAGGCTATTGGATAAGTATTATACGACCCTGAATCCTGGTATCCCTTTCTTTGTGTATTTTGAGCATTGGAGGTGTTTAGACAAGGTTATAAAGTGAATTGGGGGATGACGGAGAGTTAAGCTAAAAAATTATCTTAATAGAGGATTCTGCGCTACAGATGTATGCACTACACCATAGGGATGATATCCATGACATCGAAGGCTTGGTTATAGCATAGGGTCATAGGAGGAATAATGTTTATCCACTTCCAATTTTGGAATGGATTCTTTATGGGGGTAGGCTGCGGTATAGTTGGGATGTGTTTATGTAACGTGGAGTGTGGCTACAATGTAGGATGAATGGATTTTTCACCATGGAGGTCTTGACTACAGTGTATCACTTTCAGGAGGTTATGCCAATTTAGTGGGTGACTATAAAATGATAAGTAAGCTAAAACGTATTCCCCTTCCTGGGAAAACAAGATCCCGCCATGGTCGGTGCCATGTTCATCGAACACTATTTGTAACGAACTGAACCATGTTTCCCTTAAAAACTAAAACCCAACATGACCCGCTATATAATTGAAGGGCATTCCTGATTCCCATGGGCTAGAAACTTACACAAGAGCATCAAACAAAGACTAGAGGGAATAATTTTATGCAACCTAAAATAAGATACATGGAACATATACACAACAGAAAGAAATAGTGGAAGAAATAACTAGAAATATATATTCCATAAAAGAAGAAAACCAACAGTAGTGATACAAACCAAAAGAAACTAAAAAAACTCCAATAACATGTCAAACTACAAAGGGAAAAAATAAGAACCAATTACTCCATGTGATAATGTGGGAAACATCCTACAATCTCACCACCAGCAACCCGTACCTAGCAGATATAAACCTTTCCACCTCACTATAGAACCTTTCCTTTCCTTATATCAAAAGAAAATACTAGGTCCACATACCACTGAAGCGGTCTGCAAGTTGTTAGCTAAAAAGGATTAGTGTTATCCCACCGAAGTGCTCCATATAAAGTATCTATAAAAAAAATGCCAATATGACCAATTTATAGAAAAACATGGCATGATAAGTAGTAAAGAAGTTTTATATCAAAATCATGGTAAAATATTTACAATTTTTTCACAATTCCAAAACCAGACACTTTTAAAACATGGGTAATTATATATAAGTATAATTCTATTTATATATATTTATATATAAATAAAATGCTATGATTATATTTATATATATATGTATATTTATATTTATATTTACATTCAAATACATTAGAATATATATAAATATCATAATATATATATATATAAACACACAAATATATATATATATGTATATATATATATACAACCCTCAGGGGGAAACTCAGTGGTGGCCACCCATGTGGGTCTGGGCATGGTCTTGAGTTTAACCCTCCTCGAGTTCTTCTATGCATTTGTGTGTTGCATGCTTTTATTTGTAATGTAGCTCATTTCTCCACAACAATGTAAATAAATAAATAAATATATATATATATATATATATTAATATATATAACCACACACACACATATGTATAAACACACACAGACAGATATATATGAACATATATATAATAATATATATCTTTATATATATAAACACAAACACACAAACAAACAAATATATATATATATATACACACACACTCACACACATATATATTTATATATAAAAACATGTATATATTTTAAATTTATCCACGTTTTTAAGATGTGGCTAATTATATATATATATATATATATTTATTTATTTATAATTATAATTTTACTAATTTAAATATATACAAATATAAAAATTTATAATTATAATTATATTAATGTATATCTAAAAATTTATATTGATATACAAATACATTAATATATATTTAAATATCATAATATATATATATATATATATATATATATATATAAACATACATACATACACATATATATTTACACACACACACATGTCTGTGTGTGTGTGTGACTGTAAACACGCACATACACACATACACACATATATAAACACACAGACACACAGACACACATACACACACAAATATAAAGATATATATATATATATATATATATATATAAACACAAACACACACACACACACACACATATATATATAAACACACACACACACAAAATCATATTAATTATTTATTAGCACGACTTTCAGCCTGTCCAACATCATAAAACCATTGTGGGTGAGGTATCACCCAATCCGAATTGGTTTGTCAGTTTTGTATTACCCACTACTAGTAATAAATAATATATATAAATATATATATTGATATATGTATATTAATAAAGAAATATATATATATAAATATAATATTATTTTTTTATTAAATAAATCTATTAACATATATATAAAATATGGCATAATAAAAATTTATAATCAAAATTACTTTAAATGAGTTTGTCTGGTTGATTATTGTGAGTCTGTAGGTCCTGTCATCGAATCTTGAAGGTGGCAAATTTCTTTAAATATGTATATATATATCTAATATATTTATATGTGTGTATATATTTATATAAATATATTAATTAAAATATTTAGATTTATTAAATATATGTATATTAATTAATTTATATATACATTATATATAAATAAACTTATTTATATTTATTAGTTTATATGATTTTTTATATTAACTTATATATGAAAAATTAATATAGAAAACTGTAATTTTTTTAAATACCCCCACCATCGCGTGTTAGGGTTACCCCCTCAACAGTGCTTTGCGTAATCAACATCTCATCTCCCTAAAATGTGCAATGTCTCCTTCCCCTCACCCATCTTGAACCTTTCCCACATCTATCCCTTGCTATCTGCATAACATATCATTATGGCATGCCTCCTAAATCATGTGCTTAAGACATATCCTTATGTTCATCCCTTACTGGGCTTTTCAGCTATCCCTTTGTTCATGTGTTCCCTTGGGTACCCTGTGCAGATATAAGGGCTCAAAGGAAGTTCAGAGCTCTTTATGGAGATTAAATAAAGAAATGTTTTCTAGCCCCATGTTTTATGTTTTATGTACCTAGTCTTCCAAGAAACTAGACTTAACGATCCTTGGCTTCTACTCTAATGTATAATTATGCTTAAAATCATGTAATGTTATATGTAAAATGCTTGGGTCTCTATACGGTATGACTCAAAGTGTCCGTTATGAGTTTAAAATTGACATTTTAGTTCAAAAAGTGTGTCAATCACTAGAAAATCAAGAAAATATTCTCCAATTGTCTTGATAATTTAAGAAAAATATTTATAAGTCTTGTGACGTTTTGGAATCAGTCTTCCATCAAACTGACACTCTATGTGACCAATATGTCTCAAAGTGTGTGTTTCTAATTTAAAATGACATTTTAGTAAAAAACATGCAAGTGACATACACAAAACTGAGAAAACACATTGATATTCTTTTGATACTTGATAAAAACAATTCATATGTCATTGGTGATGTGTAAGAATTAGACACACCTCAATACAATGCACGATGTTACTGATATGACTACAACTGTGTCTTTTTATTTAAAATTGACATTATTTTTAACAAAAAAGAATAGTGACATACTCAAAACAGATAAAATTCATTGATATTGTTTTGATACTTTAAGAAAATGATCCAAAAGTCATTTTTATGTGTAGGAATCATCCTCAACACAATCTGATACACGATGTGCCCAGTATGACTCAAATTGACCGTATGTATAAAATTGATATTTTAGTTCAAAAAGTGTGTCACTCACTGAAATTTTAGTTCAAAAAGTGTGTCACTCATTGAAAACTGAGAAAACACTCTAATTGTATTGATGATTTTATAAAATGATTCGTATGTCATTTGTGACATGTCGGAATCAGTCTCACATCAAACTGATACATGATGTGACCGGTACGCCTCAAAGTGCGTGTTTCCAGTTTGAAATGACATTTTAGAAAAAAACACAACTAACATACTCAAAACATAGCAAACACATTCGTATTGTTTTTATATTTTTGGAAAATGATTCATATCTCTGTTGTGATTTGTAGGAATCAACCGCACCTCAATCTGACATACAGTGTGACTAGTATGACTGCAAATGTTTCTTTATATTAAAAATCGATATTAATTTTATAAAAAACTACAAGTGACATACTCAAAAATGATCAAACACATTCATAATGTTTTGATTATTTTAAAAAAACAATCCATAAGTCATTTGTGACTTGTAGGAATCAATTGCACCTCAATCTGATGCACAGTGTGATCTGTATGACTCTTAGTGTGGTTTTTTATTTAAAATTGACATTAATTTTTTGTAAAAAGAAAAAGTGACATACTCAAGATCGAGAAAACACATTCGAATTATTTTGATACTTGAGGAAAATGATTCAGAAGTCATTTGTGATGTATAAAAAATAGCCACACCACATTCTGATACACCGTATACCTGATATGTCCGTTATTAGCTTAAAACTGACATTTTAGTTCAAAACATGTGTCACTCACTAAAAACCAAGAAAAATTATCATGTTGCCTTGATAATTTTGGAAAACAATTCATAAGTCATTTGCGATGTGTAAAAATCAGTCTCACATCAAACCGATGCACGATATGACTGACATAACCCAAAATGAGTGTTTTTAGTTTAAAATGACATTTTTATTAAAAAATACAATTGACATACTCAAAATCATGAAAACACATTTGGATCAATTTGATATTTTTTGAAAACGATCCATAAATCATTTGTCATGTCGGAATCCACGACATCTCAATATGGTACACGGTATGCCCGGTATGACTCAATGTGTCCATTATCAATATAAAATCGACATTTTAGTTCAAAGCGTGTGTCCCTTACAAAAAATAGAGCAAATGGTATAAAATTATTTTGATACTTTAAGACAACAATTCGTAAGTCATTTTTGATGTATATGAATCAGTCTCTCATCAAATCAACAGATGATGCGATTGACATTTAAAAAAAGAGCAATGACATACTCAAAGCCAATCAAATGTATACGGATTGTTTTAATATTCTAGGACAACAATCCATAAGTCATTTGTGATGTGCATGAATCATTCACACCTCAATTTGACACACGATGTGATTGGTATGGCTTCGTGTTTCCTTTTATTTAAAATTGGAATTTCATTAATGTATTCTTTCGTATTTATGTTTAATTTATTTCTTTATAGTATTACTAACATAAGAAATTTTTTTCTTATACTGGTTGATATTATATATTTTGTCCGGCTAATAATATCTTTTGTCCGCGTAGTATAGGCTACAAGCACCTTGTCTTATTAAGGGTAAGACATTCCCTATATTTATTTCCATGATCATTTTATATGGTTTGCATATTATTAAGGTACTATTTTGCAATTTTCCCATGGAATGACAACTATGTTGCTTGAGCTGGAGTGGTTTATTACCGTGATCGGGCTTTTTTGAGTAGGGTTGTGGGTGCCAAAGACAATAAAACATTGTTTTTAAGTGTTTGTGGATACTAATCAATTGCATCTGTAATCATACAAAACGTTTCGAAATGTGTATAATGTAGTGTTTTTTTTGTTTGTGATGTAAATTTTATTTCAATTAAATTATGAATTTGCGTACAAATGTATTTAACATCACACTGTGCCAGTAGGGCCTGTTTAACAGCGGTGGCAACAATGATTTTTTTCATGGCGTTAAATCCCTTTTTGTGCGTTGTTGAAGGGCTTCTCTGTGGTAGTGTTTTATATAGATAAATAAAAGAAAAAAATAATATAATATAAAATTTTAAAAAATTGAAAGAGTCGCGAAACCAGTTCTCACCTCCTGTGTGCGCAATGCACTGGGGCATGACCGAGGATAATGATTCTTTCCTTGACAAAAGATAAGTGAAAGCCAAAAAAAATGAAACAAAACAAAAAAGGTGGGGTTGTTTGGCTGGAGTTGGGTGTGTGTGTGATTCGAGGGGTGAATCTGGGGGCAGGCGTGTATTTTATTTTCTTTGGGTGAACGGTAAACTTCATTTAAAAAAAATCTTAGATAATATTTTTGTTGGAATTTTGATAAATAAGGCAATAGGAGAGCTGATTGTTGTGTTAACCCCACTACGGTAGGGCCAAATATTATAAATTTTTTGTAAAAATGGAGGTTAAGTGAGAGACAAATATTGATGACAAATACTCAAAGGAGAAGTAAGATATTTGGTTGATATATATTAAGAGATGGGAAAGAGAGGGAGAAGATGGAAAACAGGAAAAGGGCAACTGATTTCCCACATAAAGAACAGTTGCATCATTCAGCCAAAATAACTAACGGCAGCAGCGAGAAGGACAGCCAGTAATGGATGACGTTGCAGGTTTCTTCTTCACATCCTTCGTCTCTTCTTTGACAGCTTCTTCTTTGTTAACTGGCTTAGCGTCCACGGCCTCTTCGTTCATGACATCCTTCATCTCTGTTTTCACAGCTTCTTCCTCCTTTACAGGTTTAGGAGACTTGAATTCCATATGAAGGGTTTCCTCTTTGATGGGAGTCGCAGCTGGAACTTGATTGGGTTCCTGAGTGCAGGAAGTGACAGTTATGGAAGACATGGTTTTTGAGTGTGGGTGAGGGAAAAGAGTGGAGTATGCGTAGTATTTATAGGAGGCAGCCATGGCGATTATGATTCCCATAGTGGGAGTCAGTTGGCCGAATTGAATGAATGATAAAGGATGTCTCTTGGGGTTACCGTTTCAACGCCCTCACCGCGGGGCGCTTCCGTTTGATTTGTTGGCTTTATCTTAATTTTTTTGGTACTACGCAGTAATTGTAGTGTTTTGCAGGTTTACATACCAATTGGATAAGTACTTCAGAATCATAGGGTTTGAGCAATTTAAAATTTTGATCACCAGAGTATTGAATTAGGAAAATTGTGTTTATTTTCATTTTTATCAAAATGAAAAGAATTGAATTACGTAATCAAAATAAATAATAAGACTCATTGCTTTAAAATTTTAGAACAACAATAATAATGGTCTGAACGCTTTTAAAAATATAAAATACATGAATTCATTGTTTTGTAATTGATGTATATATGTATTATATATATATATATCATATAATAAATATCATACTAAATAGTATATATATACATATATTATATAAATTTATATATTAAATACTATATATGTATGTATGTATGTATAGAGAATAATAAAGCTTGACATACATCCTAAAAGAAAAGAGCAGCAAAGACATTTTTGTCTGGAAATTGGTTTATATGGTCAAGTCAGCTACCCCAACTTGAGATGATCTGAATTCAGGTATTTGATGGCATAACCCACCCAATTTATGCCCATGCCCCACCCTTACAATGACATATTAGATACACCATTTTTTGAGATCCTACCTGTTAGGTCCCCAAAACCTCCCAACCAGAAGTTATATTTGAACTTAGCTGAAACCAAGAACCGAAAACACTAAATCGAAACTTGAACCTGCATAATTGATGTACTCGATCTTAGAAGACAAATCACAATTAATTCATGACATTGAAAAACACAAAAAGATACTAGACAAGAACTTTCAAAATACAACGATTGAAAGAAATAACAGTAAAGAGGAACAAAAGCAATTTACATCGTTCGAACTAAGTCCTAATACATGAGGAGAACATCGTAATAATTTTATTCAAGAAGCAGAAGATGATGACAATTAGAACAAATCTAAAAAACATATGTCCCCACCCAACTACTTAAATAAGAGTCCAGCCAAAGCAACCATTTCCACTACCTCAATCTCTGTAGAATGTATGACTAGTTGGATCCAATATTTTCAAGCACCTCCTCACCCTGTCAAAGACATCCACTGCCTTAACTCATAAATCTGGGGAACAACACATGATTCTGAAAATTACAAGAGTTAACTCATACATATCATCTTGAAGACCCTTACATGCCCCCTCTGCCACAAAACAATTGAAAAATATGAAATCTCTTTCAAGTTTTGATTTAGGAAACCAGAAGGAGAATCTTTAGGCGATTTAATTTGTTTAGATGTTTAGACTAGAGGTATCAGAAGAACAATAGAATTAAGCAGTTTAGAAGTAATATTTTAGAAGGCGTGCAATGTTCATTTATTGTAATTTTTGAAAGCAGAAGTTACAACATATATAAAAGTCTATTTTTGTCACATAAAGGTATTTATGTCAAGTTTTACAAAAAAAGAATGATATGTAAGAGTAAACTATTTATATGTGTGGGTAAATTAAATCTAAACCATAAGTTTTTAGTAAAGCCAAGAGAAAATACATGCAATTAGAGGTTATCATGACCAAAGATGGGTTTCTCACAAGTTTCAGTAGGTGGTGCAACTGGTTGACTCACTAAACCCCACTATAATTGAGTGGGACCACAAGAACATGTGTCTTTCAATCATGTGATTAGTGATCTAAAAATCGAATAACATGTCAATTGAGATTGCAATCTTGTAACTTTCGATAAAATGAAAATTGCAACAATGTTCTTCGATGGATGTTCGACTAACTTCTAAACCACATAATCATTGTTGTTCTTTATATGAATTTATTTTGATTGAATGTTTTTTTCATTGAGTTTTTATTTGGAGGGTGTGAGGAGAAACGACTAAGTGTAGTGATTTAAGGTGCTTCGACTTCCTAATTTCCTATACATTAAAGTATAGGGGCTCTTCCTGTCAGGGAGTTTCTAGTGCATTATTCAACATTTGAAGTTCCAATAGATTTTATTTCAATGATTAGTTTTCATCCAACCCCTAAAGGTTTTATCAAATAAATTTATTGTTATGGTGTCTTAGTAGACACAAGTAACACTCTCGTCTTAAAATTATATGATTCAGCAGGAATCATTATGTCATGACTCGTCCTAGTGGGGCTCGTGTTGTGACTCCCCAAGCCCACCTCCAATAGGCCAGGGGCTGGTGAATAGCACCGAGTAGGCATATCACTAATATGAGAAAAATTTCCTAAGTACCTGCACACACACACACACACACACACACACATCTCTAAGCCTAAGATATACTGAACTGTAAAAACAAATGAACATCCAATGCATGAATACATCTATATCCCACAACCAGAGTAGGATGGGAAGTAAAGAAAAGTGTATAGGTCCAAATACAAGCCCACCACAAAGAGTCTATAACACAAGTCCAATATGAATATAAAGGAACTGGGACTACTATATGTAAGCTACAGGAACACACCTCGGTATGTCCGGTCTCACTAGGCACCGTCTGGTCCTGGTTTTCCTTGCACTTTGTCAAAAGGTTGATCGTCTTCTCAATACATGACACGTGCGAACAAAGCCTGTGTATGGGTGAGTATGACAATACTCAGTAGGGTTCCTCGAAACCAAAAAAACATACAACAAAGGAAATAAATTCCACTCTACACTGGTATAATTCTATAACACATATAAAATGAATATCCAGATATACTCAACAAAGAAAGACAGTCTAGAGGTAAGTCACAGCCATAGTATACCAACCTTAGGATTCCTGCTCAATGGATCCACGAAGAACTCTTCTGGGAGAACGCACTCCCAATTCTGATAGCACTGATGACATCTGTCTGAGAGGTATTGTTTGTTGAGTCTCATCATGAGAAAGATCACACTGATAGTCCAAAGAGAATACAATGTACATTTGAGGTTCACTACTAGTTCCATGGGGTGATACCAAAAACTCAATCACGATTAACCCTCTAAGTAGAGGATGGATGACCGCATAGTTTTTATGGCATCCCACCTTTTTATTACATAACATTTCATTACATTTTCCAATTAGAGGATCTTTAATTTCTAGGGTCTTGGAAAAAAGGTACACAATACATGAAAATATAAAACAATATTTTAATCCAATTGAAAATGTTCTTGAAATGTTCTTCCTAAGTACAATTACTGCATTTCATGACCTAGGGACATACATCAATGGAAAGGGTGAGCAGAAGGCCCAGTAAGGGTAATCAAGGGTATTAGTTTACTTGTGATATCAAAAAGAAAATGATAAAATACATAAAGACATGGGCAATGGAAAGAGAGACAAATCATAATAAAAATAAAATGAATAATAACATGAAAATTTGGCTACAAAACATAATTTATACATTCATAATCATATCACCAAGGTCAATCTCCAAGGTTTCATAAAAATTACAAAGGTTATTCACTAAGGTATCGTAATACTTTTCATCTCTAGAGATTAATTTCTTTACCCAATGCATTAGAGCGTTATCCGGGCACTCCCTTAATATATTTTTATTTTCATATGATCCACATAGATTATAATCAAACATTTCATAAATAACTCATAGAGAATAAAATATATGGGTTTTATATCAAAATCATGGCGTTTTAAAAAGTGCTTGAAATCATGATCATTTTATCATTTATAACCCATGGAAAGGGAATGTGGTTTTAATGTATGTCAATTATAGAATAAAATATATCATTTTTATGTCATGAATAATTACCTAGGAAATTAAATAGGTTTTGTTATTCACATAAATAAAATAAGAGAATTTCTTGAGAAAAAGAGAGAGATTTTGAGACGAAAATTCTGCAGCATAACGACTACGCAACATGGTTTTAGAAAAAATTAAAAAGTAAGGGGATAGGGGTCACCCATTCATAAAAGAATCATAATACAGTATAGGGAAAAAAATAAATTGGAAATAAGAACATGGTATGGAAACTTTAAAGACATAACACAAAGAAGAGAACTTGAATGGAAAAAGAGATGTTGAGAATTCCCATATGAATATTGGGCAGCCTAACGACATCATTTAAAAATTTAGAAAATGATTTTATGATAGAGAAAAGGGTCTCTCATAATTTTAACATAAAATGTAAAGTAATAATAATATATAAGAACATACCACAACATAATAAATTGGAAATTAAAAGGCATAGCATAAAACAAGTATTGACTAAAAGAAGAAGGTGAAAGGTTCCCTTACCTTGAAGAGTAACTTAAAAAACTCGAAGGTTGGGACCTTGGGGGATTTAGGTAACCTTGGGAGGACTATTTGGGAGGTAAAGAGACCATAAATTCATTTAGGAGGAATTTTTAATGAAAGGAATGGAGGAATGGGTTGGTATTTATAGTAAAAGGAAGAAAATATTTTATTAATTTCCAAGAGACACCTCATTAGTGGTATTTTCAAAACCATGGGCTTGCCCATGGTATTTGACCATGGTTTTGTCCACTTGATACACATCATATAATATTTTAATTCAAATTATTTTACCAACATTTTAAATTACATATTATATCATTATGATGTCAAAAAACACACCAAAAACTCAAAAACTGTATTTTCACTCTTCATTGAAAAAAAAAACATTTTATAAAAGTCTAACAAATTCACCATAACCTAATATTGATGTTCTGAATTCCAAAATTAACTCCATTTTACAATTTTTTTTCTTAATGTGAGATATTTAATTTTTATATAAAATCATTATTTACCTGAAAAATACTAATACTTAAATAATAATTTTTGAAATAGTTATTTACTTATGTTGTTATATCACATTACCAGTAATGATGCCTAAATTATATTTATACTTTCTTAAGTGAGGTTACTATACCATTAGTCATGTTACTATTCTTAAGGGTAATATTACTATTCATAAATTACTATTCACCAAAAATTAAGTTGATCTTATCAAACTCCAATTTTCATACTGATCACAACTGTATATGTATTTTTTTTGAAAATAATTTCACATTATTAATTATTTAAAGTATAAAAAAATAATTTAAAACAATATTTTTATTTAATATTTATCAATAATATTAACTGCCTAAAAATACATCCTATATTTATTTTGACATTTGAAATTCCAAAATTTTACCATAATAAGAAATAAAAATTTTATTTTTAAAAAAGTATTACACAAAGAAACTAAGGCCCTGTTACATAACCCCTTATAAAACATGCATAGGACCTAAGAGTAAGGTCTTCTCTGGTGATAGAATCTTAGAGAGGCTCATACAACATTTCCCGAGTGGTTATTTTTATCAGCTTGAACTTCTCCCATAGGTGATTCCGTTCAAGCTTAACATGTTGAAGCTCGACTTGGGCTTGGTCCAGAGAAAAGCCCATGGTTGCTACCTCAAACTTCGATATATGGGCTTCACATGTACCAAGTCTACTAGATGAGTCCATCGACTCTTCTTTCTGTATTAATTAACCATGACGATTTGTATTTATAAACAATAATCATAACATTAAGTGTATAGTTTTCAATGGTCATATGGACCAACAGTCATATGGACCAACAGTCATAATTAACCAATGGTTATATAATGGTCGAAACCCAAAGGTCTCATTTCAATTATTCTCACTTCATTAAAAAATGATATAGTTTCGTTGAGTACAACATAACATAACACACAAATCCAGGAAAAAAAATTATTCCAAAGTTCGGGCCGTTACATTCTTCCCCCCTTAAGAAATTTCATCCCCGAAATTTCAACTTTTACCCTCTGAAAGGAAAAGGTGTGGTTACTTATGCCTCATATAATCTTATGGTTCCTACACATCTTCTTCATATTTGTGGTTCCTCCACAACACTTTAATAAGGTGGGTAGTCTTGTTGTGTAAAACCTTGTCTCTATGATCCAAGATCTCCACCAGTTTCTCCTCATAAGAGAGGTAATTTTCTAGTTGTACCCCCTTTGGATTTAGTACATGTTAAGGTTCAAGTATGTAATTTCTCAAGAGGGATATGTGGAATACATCCTAAACTTGTGCTATATTTAGAGGAAGTACAAGCTTATAGGACACTCCTCTTATGCGATCAAGGATTTCATAGGGGCCAATGTACTAAGGGTTGATCCTCCCTTTCTTCCCAAACCACTTGAATATCTTCAAAGGAGAAATTAGAAGAAATAATTTGTCACCAACATCAAACTCCAAGTCCCTTATATGGTTGTCTGCATAACTCTTTTGCCGACTCTGTGCAACCTTAACGTGTTGCTACATGGCATGAACCTTTTCTGTCATCTCTTTCATAAGATCTGGCCCAATGAGCTTTCTCTCACCAATTTCATCCCAACAAGTAGGAGTTATAAATTTCTTCCCATATTTAGATTCATAGGGTTCCATTTTAATTCTCGAGTGGAAACTATTGTTGTAAGAGAAGTCATCTAATGGGAGATGTTGATCCCATCCACCATTAAATTCCATTGAGCATGTTCTCAAAATGTCCTCAAATGTTTTAATAGTCATTTCAGAATGTCAATCAGTTTAGGGTTGATAGGAAATACTAAAATTCAATTCAGTACATATAGAATGTTAAAAACTTCTCCAGAATTTTGATGTGAACCTTAGATCATGATCAGATATGATAGAAAATGGAACTCCATGTTGCCTTACCACTTCATTCACATAAATCCTGTCAAGTGGATCAAGAGATAAATCATCCCAAAAAGAGACCAAATGCGTTGTCTTGGTGAGACGGTCCATTGTGACCCATATCACATTGTTTCCTTTGGAAGTTCTCAGGATATTAGTGACAAATTCCATAGTGATATTGTCTCACTTCCATGCTGGTATGGGTAGTGGTTGTAATAACCCTTTCGGAAGTGGTCGCTCTGCCTTCACTTGATAACTTACTAGGCACCTTGTAGTGTATTCAGCAATATCCCTTTTCATATTACCCCACAAAAAAATGATCACAAAGGTCCCTATACATTTTTTGTGCTTCTAGGATGTATAAAAAAAGTAGAGCTAGGAGATCCATCCATCATCTCCTTCTTTATTTCCGGAATAGATTGAACACGTAGTCTTGTACAAAATTTTAGTACACCTTCTTGATCAATATTGAACTCAGGAAACTTCCCATCCTTCGCAACCTCAAACTTCTTATGTAACAAAGGATATTCTTTCTGATCCTTCTTGATCATCTCTAGTAATGAAGTTTGAGAAATAATTTGAGATAGGGTTGATGATGTCCCTTCCCTTATATTTCTCATGTCCATTTTCACTACATCATAGATCAAGGGATCTCTTTGAATCCTCATCATGTATAGAACAACTAGGTAATTCCTACTTAATGCATCAGTGACTTTGTTTTCTCTTCTGGGATGATAATGAATTGAACAATCATATTCTTTAAGAAGTTCCAACCATCTCCCTTATCTCATGTTCAATTCATTTTGTGTGAAAATATACATCAAACTTTTCTGGTCTATGTATATATCACATTTTTACCATAAAGATGGTACCTCCATATCTTCATATTCAAAACAACCACAACATGCTCTAGATAATGCATAGGATAGTTCTGATCATGATTATTGAACTGTCGAGATGCATAAGCAATGACTTTGTCATTTTCAGGAGGACACACCCAAGAATTTTTAGAGATGCATCACTAAAAATAATGAATCCTTATCCTCTTGAGGGAAGAGTTAACATATGTGTAGTAACCAATCTATTCTTCGGATCTTGGAAACATTCCTCACACTACTTTGTCTCGATGAACTTGAACCCTTTTCGAGTTAACTTGGTTAATGGATTATAAATTCATGATTTTTTTCACAAACCTCCTATAATATCCTTCTGATATAAGGAAACAATGAATCTTAGTTATTAATGTAGGATTAGGACACTCCCCAATAACCTTTGTCTTTACAGGGTTAACTGTGATTGCTTCATTGGTTACAATGTTCCCCAAGAAAGAATCTTTTTTTGTAACCAAAACTCACACTTTCTGAACTTTTGAAAAGCTTCTCTTTCTATAGAGTTTGAAAAATAACCCTTAGATGATCCTCATGCTCCTCACTAATTTTGGTATATATTAGAATATCATTAATAAAAACTACCACAAACTTTTCAATGTAGTCCTTAAAGACTCTATTCATCAAATCCATAAAAATAATAGGTTCATTAGTCAGTTTGAAGGGAATAAAAACAAACTCACAATGCCCATATCTTGATCGAAAGGTAGTTTTTTGGAATATCTTATTTATTCAACCTCAATTGATGATAGCCAGATCGAAGATCAATCTTGGAGAAGAATTGAGCCCTAGGAAGTTGGTCAAATAATTCATCAATTCTTGGAAGAGGGTATTTTTTCTTCACTGTGATCCCGTTCAGTTCTCTATAATCAATGCATAACTGCATTGATCCATCCTTCTTCTTTATAAAGAGAACAGGTGCTCCCCAAGGAGACACACTCGGTCAGATAAACCCCTTCTTCAAAATATCTTGGAGTTGTTTCTTTAATTAATCTTACTCCACATTTTCCATCTTATACGAGGTTGTTTATATCAGATGAGATCTAGGTATGAGTTCAATGGATAACTCTACCTCTCTTTTTAGGGGAGGTCTAGGTAACTCCTCAGGAAATATGTCAATGTATTCCTGGATGATTGGGACATTTTATACAATTATACTATCATTTACTTCCTTTTATTCACCACTAAACTCCATAAATAAGGGTATATGAGGTTCTTCTAGACAAATATCAGGCTGAAATATCTCTCCTTAGAAGATAAATGTAGGTTTTCCATTCAATAATACAGATATTTCCTTGCTTCTGTATTTGATCTTAGAATTATACTTTGAGATCCATTCCATCCCTAGTATAATGTCGAATTACATCATGGGAATGACTACTAAATTTGAGATAAGATTATGCGCACTAAATTAAATACTAGAGTTTCTAAACACTGATGATTCTTGGATAATCCTACCAGGAGTCTTGATTAATAACTCTACTTTTAGAAATTTAGGGGGTGATTCTAAATTCCTTGCAAAATCAGAGGAAATAAAGGATTTCGTAGAATTAGGATCAAACTAAGTACTTTCCAGCTTTGAGAGAACAACAATAGTTCCTTCCACCATGTCATTTGGAGATTCAACATCAGTTATTGTGATATAAAAAGCACTACCTTGCTCCCTTGGCCTTTGCTGGTGCTGATAGTGATTCCCCTATACTTCCCTTGGATCTGGGCAGTGATTGGAAAAGTTCCCAAGATGTCCACACTTATAGAATTGGACTTCAGGTAGGTCCTGTGTCACACCCCGACCTGACATTTATTATATTTTAATTTATTTTAGGTCTTTCTTTGAGTTTCAGTTTGAATCGATTCTAATTTAAAAGGGTTTTGTGATCTTATACGGGCGGGAGCCCGTACGCGCGACCATGTGTAGCACCCAATCATAATTGGATGATGTTTTATTATTAAATGTGTTATTATTTTTGTGTGAAACCTTGCACATGACCCCGTGCATGTTTCCAGACCCGACTTGAGCCTTTGCATTTTGATGATAAAGGAGTGTTTTGACTCGGTAGTGTCTGGCGCATGCACACGGAATGGGCGGAGCCACATGGCTTCATTATATGTTCATGCGACCTACCTGATGCACGAGTAATCAATTAATTAAAGTGTTGAATAATAATTTAAATGCAAAAACAAAATATAAAAAAATGATTAATTAATTTAAGAGTTGTTTAATAATATTATTATTTTTATTGGGGATTATTCTTCTTATTATTATTTCAGCTAATATTTTTATTAGTTGGATAATATTAAATTATTAAAATGGTCATAAAATTTTTAGCTCATAAGTTTAATTTTATTGATATTATTAACTTTGTTAAGATTTTAATTAAGTTTTAAGTATTTTTAAGTTAACGTTGTAAGTTTATTTTAGTTTTAATTTATCTTTATCTTTATTTTCTTTTTATTTCCTTTTTATTTTCTTTTTATTTTTATTTATTATTATTTTTTTCCTCTATCCCTCCCCCTTCTTTCTCTCCGTCGCGCGGACCCTCTCCCCCCCTTCTGTTTTGTGCAGCGCGCATTCCCCCCTAACCCTAGCTGGCCCTCCGCTCAGACCTTCTCCGGAGAACCACACCACCGCTCGCCCTTTCACCTTTCCTTCCTCTGGCGTGGCCTCCTCCAGCACAATCTTCATCGGCACAACCTCCTCTGGCACAACCTCTAGCGGCGCGGCCTCCTCCGGTGCAACCTACTTCGGCGCGACCCCCCTCCGGCGCGGACCTCCCCTTCGTCCCTCCTCACCAGACCGGCTACCACCCAAGCTACCACCTCCCTCTCGGTCGGACCACCCAGCGGATCTCCCCATCGCGAAAACCCTCCGCTGCTGCCCGAGCGGCCTACTCCGGCGCACCAGACCGCACCCGCAACCCCCCCTATTTTCACAGTTCTGTCCAGAAAAGCTTCAACCTATTCAGCACACCTCTGGTCGCAACTCCCTTGGTTACACCCTCTTCCGGTGAAGCTCCAGCCAGCGCAACACCTTCCGACATCCTCCATCTCACTCGGAAAGCTTCTCGGACCCCCTTGCCGTAGGTGAGTTTCCCCTTAGCAATTGGTTCATTCGATTTTATTAAGTTGAGGTTAGAATATAGTGTGGTAATTGGTTTGATTTTGATATTTTGGATTCGCGTTTGGTCCGATTATGGTGTAATTGCTCCGATTGCTTGTTTTAGGGATTAATTATGTTGTTTGTGGTGTGTTTGGCATGCGGTGGGAGTTTTGCGCCAAGCTCACGAGGTTTCCTACATTCCGATGTAGGTGGTTCCATGCCTTGACATCCTTTGGATAATTTAATTTGGTTGTTTAGTTAATTTAATATGTTATATGATTTAATTGCGTGATGTGATCTATGTCTAAAATGGTTTGGCATGCTCGTTTGATGAAATCGAATTTCCAAAATAGTATGGTCTTGTTGTTTATTTGTTTGTTTTTGTATAAATGGTTGGCCGTGATTTACAGGTTGTGCGAAATGCGTTTAAAAAAAAATTATTTGACATGTATGCGTTTTTGAAAATTTCCCTTTCTTTAGAAACGATCATGTTTTTCATTTCGACCTTATTGGGGTAAATACTAAAATTGCTTAATCAATTGTTTATATGGTGCAAGTGAGGTTTTAGAATAGTTGAGTGTGAAATTGATTTTAAAATGGCCTTTGCACGTAAAAATATATGTTGTTTTGGTGCAATGTTTTCAAGTTGGGTTCTAGGTGCAGATGGTCCAGATAATTGTGTAGTTGGTGTGAAACTAGATTTAAGGATAATTTATTAAGAAAGTGGTTTGAATGACTCTCTTGTTTGAGATTGGGTGTGATTATTTGCGTCGACCATTGTTGTGTTCTTTAAATAATGCTTTCTAAGTTGTGCAAATTGTTTATGTTCTTTGAGTGTTGCCGAATGGGGATTTGCGAAATGATTACGTAATGATAGATGTATTTTTGGAAAGGTATTTTTGTGTGCGTGAGTTTTTGAAATGTGTTTGGGTATGCAAATGATGAATTTTGTGTGCAACATCTTGTTTGGTATGCGATATGAGAAAGAAATATACTATGTGAATGTGAAACTTGTTTGAGCACAAGGGAAAAACCTGGGTATCTAGGTGGGCAGACTAGAACTAGTGCGCTAGTGAACCAGATGGGTATCGTCCCTGTTTCACTTAGCTGGATTGACGATTGCAACAATAACTAAAAATATGATATTTGAGGGTTGTGGCCTTCTAAGCCATGTGTTCTGAGGGTCGTGGTCTTCTAAGCCACGTTTTCTGAGGGTCGTGGGCTTCTAAGCCACGTTTCACTGAGACACAAGGTTCTAAGGTCCCACTCGAGCTTGATGAACCTTAGGGGATTTACCCATAGTGCTCTACCATCTATGGCGTGGTGCCTTCCATCGGCATATGGAGGACCACTTGGGTGTGAGTGTGTGTGTGTGTGTATGTGTGTGTGTGTGAGTATGTGTGTGTGTGTGAGTGTGTGTGTGTGCCCATAATGAACTTTTCTCTTCCTCTTTAAAATTGTGTTTG
Source organism: Viscum album (assembly GCA_963277665.1). Lineage (NCBI taxonomy): Eukaryota > Viridiplantae > Streptophyta > Magnoliopsida > Santalales > Viscaceae > Viscum > Viscum album. The sequence continues at coordinate 1,593,938,235 of OY728163.1, read as the reverse complement.
TGAAATGAGTTCTTTTTAGTGTTTTCCTTTAGCATTTGGTTTGTAAATTTTTTCTTTAAAAACATTTCGAAAGTATAACTTGAATAAGCACATTAAATTGTCCTTTTGATGTTGTGGCATGAAACCCTTTTATTGGGTGACGTCCTTCTGGGCCTTTCGCTCACACCCTACATACACCTTCGGGTGTATGTAGACTTTGTTTCTTGTGTATTCCAGGTTGTGAAATCGTGCACAACGATGGTGGTTCGAGTTGTTAGTTGCCTTCTCATGCAGGTTGGTGTTGTGGCGTGCATATGCTACACCACTCTTGTCTCTTGGAGGTTTGAGTAATAGTTTTAGTCTCTTTTGTTGTCGTTTATTTTTGGACGTTGGTTCTAGTTGTAAACCTTTAAATTTTGATTTCAGTTTAATGGTCTCTTTGGTTTTCGATTCCTAGTTTCATTTTTATTAACTTGTTAGTGTTTGTGTATACCATTTCGGGTAAACCATTCCCACAGGTTACTCTTGATACCCGGGCACTTGTGCCAGCCCGTGGGGATCGGGAACGCCCTTCGGGCCATGTCGCGGACCAGGTCGGGCGCCAGGGTGGATGGTGACCTGGCTTGGTTCATGAAAAAATGGTATCAGAGGAGATTTTTTTGTTCTTTTTATTTGGGATGTTAGGTAGATCAGAGATAGGATTGTCAGTACTCGAGTGGTAGGTGCGGGAAGAGCGTCGCGAACTCTTTCTCGTTCCGATCCTCGAGTAACCATGGGTAGTCCGGGATCCAAGTTTAAGCTTTGGTATTTGTGTATGGGGGATGACAATAGGAGTAAACCAGTACTGCACGTAGTCTCACATGGGGTAGCGACCCATGTGATGCCCGAGAGTACGGTTCGACACTCTTAGTGGTTGGTGCTTGCCTAGGTCATGGTCTGCTAAGCCATGTAGCCGGGTTAGACACGACCACTAGTCCTCCGCCCGGGTGATTTAATGATTGTGATGTATTGCTTTAGTTTTGGGAGTTGGGGTGAAATTGTTTTCCTTTAAAAATGGAAGCGGACTTTGTTACTGCTCTTATTTCATTTTGGGGTGCGTTTCTCCTGGACCTTGTTTTTGGAATTTGGCATTGATTTGTCAAAGTTGAATTTCTAAAGGGATGTTTTGGGTCATCTGAAATTGAAATGGGCTGTTTTAGAAATGGAAATCATTCTTGAAATTTGCCTTGAATTTTTGAAATGGTTTTGAAAAGAAAAAGGTATTTTCTGATACTAAGAATGTTTTGTTTTGAAAGCAGAGTAGCCTTGTTTCTTTCCAGTGGTATTCATATGGGTGCTCTCATGTGCATGTGGACTAGATTAATGGATAGTTGGTGGATTGTGTGGATGGGTACCTAAGTGGCATGAAAATTCATACTTGTGGGGCACCATTGAATATCAGTGGTGGTTGATTGATTTCTCAAGTTGCTTCTTGTTTCTTAGAAAGTGGGCCTTTTTCTTAAATGGGTTTTTGTGATTAAATGGTTTTGGAAATGGAAAAAAATGACATGGTGTTTAGAGTAAAGATGGATTTTCAAAATAGATTTTGGGCTTGTTGTGTAGTGCTTGGTTTTTCAAGTGAGCATTTTTATTTGAAAATTAATTGTTGTTTTATGTTGGAATTATTGTATTTGTTTCTAGAATGTTGATGTTTGTTTTGTGATGTGTTTGGATTTTTGGAAGGTTGTTTTGTGTTTCTTGTTTGGGATATGCCCCTAGAAATGTTCCATGGGTTCCAGCAGGTCTCTCTCAGTTCGTGGCCCGACCTAGACTCTCAGTGGAGTGGCAAAGTTGGGTTCTGCTCGGTGGTGTCGACTGTTCATAGACATCGATGTCAGTTGGATGTTGTTGAGTGATTTGGGAAAGTTTTAAGTGTCTCTGGTTTTGAAGGAACTTAAAATGTTGTGTGGATGTAAGATTTTCTTGAGTAAGTCTGGTGGAGTGGGACTAAACAAGTGAATGGTGATCGTTCCATTTTTGTTGAAAATGAGGATGTCGTGAGAAATCCTCAAGACAAACCTCATTCTATAATTGTACCTAAGGAAGTGAAGGCAAGGAAAATTGGTTGATCTCATAGGTGCTCGACCAGTCAACATGCGGCGAAGGAGGTGTGTTGACCTTTCTGATGAGCTAGTTCCATGTGCCCCAGAAGTAGTGTGGAATCGTCGGTCAAAAAAATGGTACAAGTTGTTGGTCCTGTTTATATTGTGGTAAGAGTAGGTCCCTCATCTGATGAAGAGTGTGAACCAAATGGACTTGTTCATAGAGTGTTCCTTCCATCAGTTCGTGTTGCGTGTCAGACAGAGTGCTCAACCTCCTATCTCTAGTGTGGTCAGTCAGACACTCTAAGTCATTCACTACAATACTCAGTGGGTATGTTAATAGAGTGGCCACGCAAGACATGAGGAGAAGTGTGCAGGCTGCTTTTCCAGCGAAGGAAGTTCCAGTTAGAAGTGGTTAGCTTGGGACTGCGAGGATGGAGATGCTTAAGACATCAGTTCCCCAGCCATAGGTCTCGGGGTGAAGCTTGCGCACAGTCAAAAACTCGTCGGGCGTGGTACGGGCTTGGTCTGACTTTAGTCCGCAATGTCAGGACGGGGACAACTTAAATTTCCCTATTGCGATACCCTATCTAAAGGCATCATTCTTGTTGTGAGGGGCATGGAGCCCTTGTTTACTTGTCATGGTCTTATTTTATGGGAGTTCCTCTTTGGCCTTAAAGAGGTTCGGAAAAACCCATATTCTTGTAAAGCATATGGGTGTGCTTCGTGAACCTTCTTGTGGTCGGAGATACTCATGTCTTGTGGAATCATTGTGCGCCTGTCTGGTTCATCTCCTGGTTAGGTGTTTCTGCTATCAAAGCTATCTCATGTAGCAGAGTGTTGTCCACTGTAGGAATGATCAGTGCGGGTCAGCCCGTGTGGTGAGTTCACGATGAAGGGTTCAATCAGTATTGCTTAAAGTAAACTAGGAATGCCCATGCGGGTTTCGTGGTGTTAGGATATTTTAAAATGGTGGGGAGACCCAGTGTGGGTCCTGCCGATCTCCCCTCTTGTGTTGGTTAACCATAGGGTGTTTGAAGGGTCAAGCCAGTGTTGGATGTCTGTATGGGTTGGTGAGTTGTTTTGGTTTGAAGAACCAATGTCTGACGAGAACCCTAATATGATGGGGAGACCACCATAGGAAAAGATTGTGGAAGACTCTGTTTCAAAGTGCGCTTGGCGGAGCAACCCTTTGCTTCTGCTCCGCCTGATCTCGACCATGCTAATTGGTTAGCTTGGATAATGGTTCATGGGCCGAGTGTTTTTGGAGATCTCGAGCGGCCCCGGTGATTCCTAAGTTGGGGGTCGGGGTGTTCCATGTTGTAGTTGTGTTTGAAGGTGAATTCCTTGTTGTTGGATTTTCTGCTTAGTGATTTTGTTTTGGATATTTTTTAAGTTTCAGGTCATGGTGTTTCGAATGCTCGGTCTTCGAGTGATTGAGTTTTTATTTTAGGTATATTCACGGTCTTGCTTGGAATCTTTGGGTTGGGAAAGTCCTTTGGGACTTTCTGGGGGCAGAAAGTGTCATGGTGGGGAGAATTGTCACTCCCTGACCTGACGTTTATTATATTTTAATTTATTTTAGGTCTTTCTTTGAGTTTCAGTTTGAATCGATTCTAATTTAAAAGGGTTTTGTGATCTTATATGGGTGGGGGCCCGTATATGCGACCGTGTGTAGCGCCCAATAGTAATTGGATGATGTTTTATTATTAAATGTGTTATTATTTTTGTGTGAAACCTTGCACATGACCCCGTGCATGTTTCCAGACCAGACTTGAGCCTTTGCGTTTTGATGATAAAGGAGTGTTTTGACTCGGCAGTGTCTGGCACATGCACATGGAATGGATGGAGCCACATGGCTTCGTTAGATGTTCGTGCGACCTAGCCGATGCATGAGTAATCAATTAATTAACGAGTTGAATAATACTTTAAATGAAAAAACAAAATATAAAAAAAAATGATTAATTAATTTAAGAGTTGTTTAATAATATTATTATTTTTATTGGGGATTATTCTTCGTATTATTATTTCAGCTAATATTTTTATTAGATGGATAATATTAAATTATTAAAATGGTCATAAAATTTTTAGCTCATAAGTTTAATGTTATTGCTATTATTAACTTTGTTAATATTTTAATTAGGTTTTAAGTTTTTTTAAGTTAACATTGTAAGTTTATTTTAGTTTTAATTTATCTTTATCTTTATTTTCTTTTTATTTACTTTTTATTTTATTTTTCTTTTTATTTATTATTATTTTTCCTCTATCCCTCCCCCTTCTTTCTCTCCATTGTGCGGACCCTCTCCCCCCTTCTGTTTTCCGCAGCACGCTTCCCCCCTAACCCTACCCGGCCCTCCGCTCAGCCCTTCTCCAGCGAACCACACCACCACTCGCCCTTTCACCTTTCCTTCCTCTGGCATGGCCTCCTCCAGCGTAGTCTTCATCGGCGCAGCCTCCTCCGGTTCAGCCTCCAGCGGCGCGACCTCCTCCGGTGCAGCCTACTTCGGCGCGACCCCCCTCCGATGCAGACCTCCCCTTCATCCCTCCTCACCAGACTGGCTACCACCCAAGCTACCGCCTCCCTCTCAGCCGGACCACCCAGCGGATCTCCCCATCGCGAAAACCCTCCGCTGCTACCCGAGCGGCCTCCTCTGGTGCACCAAACCGCACCCTCAACCCCCCCTATTTTCACAATTCCATCCAGAAAAGCTCCAACCTGTTTGACACACCTCTGGTCGCAACTCCCTTGGTTGCGCCCTCTTCCGGAGAAGCTCCAGCCGGCGAAACACCTTCCAGCATCCTCCATCTCACTCGGAAAGCTTCTCGGACCCCCTTTCTGTAGGTGCATTACCCCTCGGTTATTATTTCATTCGATTTTATTAAGTTGAGGTTAGAATCTAGTGTGGTAATTGTTTTGATTTTGATATTTTGGATTCACATTTGGTCCTATTATGGTGTAATTGCTCTGATTGCTTATTTTAGGGATTAATTATGTTGTTTGTGGTCTGTTTGGAATGTGGCGGGAGTTTCGTGCCAAGGTCACGAGGTTTCCTACATTCCGAGGTAGGTGGTTCCATGCCTTGACATCCTTTGGATAATTTAATTTGGTTGTTTAGTTAATTTAATATGTTATATGATTTAATTGCATGATGTGATCTATGTTTAAAATGGTTTGGCATGCTCGTTTGATGAAATCAAATTTCCAAAATAGTATGGTCTTGTTGTTTATATGTTTTTTGTTGTATAAATGGTTGGCCGTGCTTTACAGGTTGTGCAAAATGCGTTTAAAAAAAAATTATTTGACATGTATGCGTTTTTGAAAATTTCTCTTTCTTTAGAAACGATCATATTTTTCATTTCGACCATATTGGGGTAAATCCTAAAATTGATTAATCAATTGTTTATATGGTGCAACTAAGGTTTTAGAATAGTTGAGTGTGAAATTGATTTTAAAATGGACTTTGCTTTTAAAAATCTATGTTGTTTTGGTGCAATGTTTTCAAGTTTGGTTCTAGGTGCAGATGGTCCAGATAATTGTGTAGTTGGTGTGAAACTAGTTTTAAGGATAATTTATTAAGCAAGTGGTTTGAACGACTCTCTTGTTTGTAATTGGGTGTGTTTATTTGCGTCGAACCTTGTTGTGTTATTTAAATAATGCTTTCTAAGTTGTGCGAATTGTTTATGTTCTTTGAGTGCTTCCAAATGGGGATTTGCGAAATGATTACGTATTGACAGATGTAATTTTGGAAAGGTATTTTTGTGTACATGAGTTTTTGAAATGTGTTTGGGTATGCAAATGATGGATTTTGTGTGCAATATCTTGTTTGGTCTGCTATATGAGAAAGAAATATACTATGTGAATGTGAAACTTGTTTGAGCATAAGGGAAAACCCTGGGTATCTAGGTGGGTAGACTAGAACTAGTGCACTAGTGAACCAGATGGGTATCGTCCCTGTTTCACTTAGCTGGATTGACGATTGCAACACTAACTAAACATATGATATCTGAGGGTCGTGGCCTTCTAAGCCACGTGTTCTGAGGGTCGTGGTCTTCTAAGCCACGTTTTCTGAGGGTTGTGACATTCTAAGCCACGTTTCACCAAGACACAAGGTTCTAGGGTCCCACTCGAGCTAGATGATCCTTAGGGGATTTACCCATAGTGCTCTACCATCTATGGCATGGTGCCTTCAATCGGCATATGGAGGACCACTTGGGTGTGAGTGTGTGTGTTTGTGTATGTGTGTGTGTGTGAGTGTGTGTGTGTGTGAGTGTGTGTGCCCATAATGAACTTTTCTCTTCCTCTTTAAAATCGTGTTTGTGAAATGAGTTCTTTTTAGTGTTTTCCTTTAGCATTTGGTTTTTAAATGTTCTCTTTAAAAACATTTCAAAAGTATAACTTGAATACGCACATTAAATTGTCCTTTTGATGTTGTGGCATGGAACCCTTTTATTGGGTGACGTCCTTCTGGGACTTTCGCACACACCCTGCATACACCTTCAGGTGTATGTAGACTTTGTTTCTTGTGTATTCTAGGTTGTGAAATCATGCACAACGATGGTGGTTCGAGTTGTTAGTGGCCTTCTCATGCAGTTTGGTGTTGTGGCATGCGAATGCTACACCACTCTTGTCGGTGGGAGGTTTGAGTTATAGTTTTAGTCTCTTTTGTTGTTGTTTATTTTTGGACGTTGGTTCTAGTTGTAAACCTTTAAATTTTGATTTCAGTTTAATGGTCTCTTTGGTTGTCGATTCCTAGTTTCATTTTTATTAACTTGTTAGTGTTTGTGTATACCATTTCGGGTAAACCGTTCCCACAGGTTACTCTTGATACCCGAGCACTTGTGCCAGCCCATGGGGATCGGGAACGCCCTTCGGGCCATGTCGCGCACCGGGTTGGGCACTAGGGTGGATGACGACCCGGCCTGGTTCGTGACATCCTGTACCATCTTCCCTTTGTGTTTAGAGTTGGAAAGTTGATGCTTCACCTCACAATGAAAATTTTGCAAGATATAGCGATATCTTCCACACTTGTAGCACTTCCCACTCCCTAGAAGGTAGTTCCTCGGATGCTTCTTCCCACATTTATTACAATGGGACATTGCACTTACTTGCCTCCTCTTCCCTGATCAAAGATCCTCCCTAATATTGGATCCATTTATCTCTTCTTTTCATTGGATTTATAAGAACACTTCGTTTCACTGAACTCCAATTCAACTTTCATATCACTTCACATGATATCCCCATAGTTGTCATAGTCTCAATTGGCTAGATTCTTCCACAGATGAGGTCTTAGTCCACCAAATAATATATCAACCTTCCCATTAGGATCTATGACAAAGCATGATGTATAATTAGAAATTCTTGTGAAGTTCATCTTGTAGCTTCCAATAGATTTTTTCTCTTTCTGCTTCAGCTTAAGAAACCTCTTCTCCATTTTTGTTCTCATAAAATTAGGGAAATACTTATTTAAGAAGATCCCTATGAACTCTTCTAACTCTATAGATTCAAAATAAAATCTTGGAATCTCGTTTTTAATCAGTTCCCACCACTGATCAACTTCTCCCTCTAAGCGGTAAACCTCTAGGGTGACCTTCTCTTGTTCTGAATATCAGAGCACATAAAAGATATTTTTGATAGATCATATCCATTGTTTCGCAATCAATAGGTCAGTAGTTCCACATAATATTGGTGGTCGTTGATGCATAAAATAATCAATATAATTTTTTTCCATTCATGGTGAATTCGGTCTCTTAGCTTGATTCAAGTTATTTCCCATAACTTGAATCAGTTGGTTCATTATTCTCATGAAATTTTCCATTACGACTTCCATTGGAGGGTCGTCAACGCATGGTCCATTATGGTCACCATTTGGATGGTTCCTCCTATTTCCCTCTATATTCTAAAAGAATAAAACCTTACTGATATTATTATTTTATTTAAAAACAATTAACTATAATGGATTTTTATATCTTAAAACATCATGCTTAAACATATTTTTCTTAAAAACAATTACATTTCTCTATAAAAATTTCATAATGATTCATAAAAAGCAAGTGATTAACCAAACATATCCCCTAGGAGTGTCATAATAGTAGTGTGGTAAGGACCATTTTCGTTCACCATTTCCCATTCGAGTCTATCTCAAATAAGTGTTTTTGGGTTTTACCCCTAGATACATCTATTCCAGAGCCACATCCACTTGTTTATATCAAGACATTGATCTCTTTTCTCGAAAACCAACTACTTAATATTTCACCTAAATACAATGAAGATTTACTATATTTAAACTTTTATATAGGGTTCTTCTAAAGTTTTCATAAACTATTTTCCACAAATAACTAAACTATCCTTTGATACCAACTATGGAATCCCGCCTTTTTATTACATAACTTTTCATTAAATTTTACAAACAGAGGATCTTTAAAGTCTAGTGTCTTGGAAAAAAGGCACATAATACATGAAAACATAAATTATTATTTTAAGACTCTTTAAAGGATTATTTAAATTTTCATTCTAATTATAATTATTGTATCTCATAACCTAGGGACATACATCAAAGGAAAGGGTGAGAAAAAGACCAGTAAGGGTAAACTAGGAAATCGGTTTACTTGTGATATCAAAAAGAACTTGATGAAATACATAAAGAAATGGGAAATGGAAATAGAGGAATATCGTAATAAAAATAAAATTAATCATAAACTTAAAATGTGACTACAAAATTTAATTTATACAATCATAATCATATCACCAAGGTCCATCCTAAAGGTGTCATAAAAATTACCAAGGTTATTAACCAAGGTATCGAAAAACATGCCATCTCTAGAGATTAATTTCTTTAACCAGTTAATTGGAGTTATATAAAGGCACACAATTAATATGTATTTATTTTTAGGTGATAAAAATATTTAATAATAAAAAATTTCATAAATAACCCATAGAGAATAAAATATATGGGTTTTATATCAAAATCAGGGTGTTTTAAAAAGAGCTTGAATTCATGATCATTTTATCATTTATAACTCATGGAAAGGGAATGAGGGTTTTATGTATGTCAATTACAAAATAAAATATATCAATTTTATGTATCAATGAATACCCCTAGTAAATTAAATTGGTTTGGGTATTCACATAAATAAAATAAGATAATTTCTTGAGAAAAAGAGAGAGATTTTGAGACGAAAATTCTGCAGCATAACGACTATGAAACATAGTTTTAGAAAACATTAAAAAGAGAGGGGATGGGGGTCAACCATTCATAAATGACTCATAATAAATTAGAGGTACATAATAAATTGTAAATAAGAATATGGTATGGAAACTTGAAATACATACCACAAAAAAGAGAACTTGAATAGAAAAAAGGGACGTTGATAATTCTCTTATGAAAATTCGGCAGCCTAACTACGTCACTTAAAACTTCAAAAAATGAGTTGATGAGAGAAAAAATTGTATCTAATCATTTTCAAATAAAATATAAAGAAATAAGGATAAATAATAACATACCACAACATAAGAAAGTGGAAATTAAAATACATAACATTAAAGAAGTCTTGACGAAAAGAGGAGGGTGAAAGGTTTTCTTACATTGAAGAGTAACTTCAAAAACACGAAGGTTGGGACCTTGGAGGCTTGAGGGAACCTTGGTAGGACTCCTTGGGAGGACACATTAGGAGGTAAAAATACCATATATTCTTTGAGGATGAATTTGGAATGAATGTAATTAAGGAATGGGTTGGTATTTATAGCAAAAGAGAGTGAATATTTTATTAATTTCCAAGGGGCACCTCATTAGTGGTATTTGAAAAACCGTGGGCTTTCCCATGGAATTTTCCCATTGTTCTGGCCAAATGGGACACATCATATATTATTTTAATCCAAATGAGTTGACCAACATTTTAAATTACATATTATATCATTATGATGTCATAAAACACACAGAAAACTCAAAAACTGTATTTTTACTATTCAATGAAAAACAAAACATTGTATAAAAATATCATAAATTCACCCTAACATAATATTGAAGTTATAAATTCAAAAATGAACTATATTTTATGAAAATAATTTTCTAAAATGAGGTATTTAATTTATATCTAAAATCACTATTTACCCAAAAAACTAATACTTAACTAATAATTTTTGAAATAGTTATATACTTACACTATTATATAACATTACCATTCAAGATGCCTATATTATATTTATACTTTCTTAAGTGAGGTTATTATTACATTGGTCACATTACTATTCATAAGGGTAATATTACTTTTCAAAATTTACTATTCACCAAAAATTAAGTTGATTTTATCATACTCTAAATTTATTATTGATCAAAACTATATATGTCAATTTTTTGAAAATAATTTCACATTATTAATTATTTAAAGTATAAAAAAAATATTTTTAAAAAATATTTTTCTTTAATATTCATTAATAATATAAAACATCTAAAAATTCATCCTATATTTATTTTAACATTTTAAATTCAAAAAATTTACCATAATAAGAAATAAAAATTTTATTTATACAAAAGGATTACACAAAGGTACTAAGTCCTCGTTACATAACCCCTTATAACACCTACATAGGACCTAAGAGTAAGGTGTGCAGTGGTGAAAAATATTGGGGTGACTCAGACAACATTGTCTGAGTGGTGATTTCTATCAGCTTGAACTTCTCCTATCATCAATTTCGTTCAAGCATAACATGTTGAAGCTCAGCTTGGGCTTGGTCTAGAGAAAAGCCTAGTGATGCTACCTCATTCCCAAGCTCTAACAGATGGTCTTCGTATGACCCGAGTCTACTAGATGAGACCATCGACTCTTCTTTCTATATTAATTAACAATGACCATTTGTATTTATAAATAATAATCATAACATTAAGATTATAGTTTCAAACAGTCATATGGACCAATGGTAATAATTAACCAATGGTTATATAATGGTCGAAACATAAAGGTCTCATTTCAATTATACCCACTTCATTAATAAAAGGATATAGTTTTGTTGAGTAAAAAATAAAATAATACAAAAATTTTGGAAACAAAATATTATTCAAAAGTTCGTGTCGTTACAGTTTTGGTCTTGAAGATACCAAGATATCCACCTAGGGAAAAAATGTGAATAGAGGACCTCACTTCAGGCCTATTGGAGGGATTCCAACGACTCTATCTCGGAAGTCCTGCTGATTGTATCGTAGTTTTAGGAGTAGGAAACAATTCCATACCATCCTTCTGGGAAATGATAAGGGGAACAAAACCTATCAAAACTTATCCATGTCCCCAAGGGAAAGGGCTCTAAGACATGTATAAAAGAGTACATAGCATATGGAACGGTTCCACGTTGTGTCCCTTGACCCTGGGTCCTGCCTGTGTAAATGGCCCATGTCATCAAATTGTGTCTGTGTAAAAGTACAAACTGTATAGGTACCTTGTGTATTATTCCCATGTTCCAGTACACATCTCATCCCATATACTTGGTCCAACCCATGTCCGTGTGGGGGGTACACGCTGTGAAGGAAACCCGTGTAATCCACCCCATGCCCGTGTACTTCCCAAGGTATACAGAAGTTAGACAGAAGAGACTGCAGACCATGTAGGTAGAGCCACACACCATTTCATACTTATTTCATACCTGAAACCCTAACAGTCACTTAGGGGGGCCCACATGTCATGTAAATATGGTTTACACACTATGTTCTATGAGATTTTCTAGAATCCCATATTCTTCCTCAACGAGTCCAGTCGATGATCCAACCTCAGATCTGTTGACTTTAATGTCGTGAAACTCATGATCTAGCCTCTTCTAGTCATTTCATCACTGAACCAATAGGATTTGGGCTTCGATCAGCTCTGAAAATGAGATCATTTTCATTCTTCATTACACACCGAAGAATGTGAAATAATGAAAGATCAGGTGTTAACCATCATTCGATCCACTACCTTAACCACTGTGACATCACCACCATGTCACAATGATCCTGGATCTGTGATATAAGATCGTTGTGCCAAGAATCAGGTGTGCAACAATCAATTATTTGATAAAATTTCGAACCATGTCCAAACAGATAATGTCGCAATGAATAGATAATAAAGAGGATAAAATCATAGAATCAAACAAGAGGAATGGACCTTTATTGATGTTTGTGTCGATCTTAGATCATTTTTTTAGAATGAAAAATCAAAGTAATAAAATGAAAAGGAATTCTCCCATCAAAACCCCTCATAATAATCCCATCATACAAGATGATCAAACCATGAATCAATCTGTTCATTGATTGGTTCAAGTTCATCATAGAAACAAGAAAATGGAGAAGAAAAACAAATAAAAAATAGACCCTACCTCAATTAGGGTTGATTTCTGATGAAGAATGATCCGTCATCATCACCGTCGGCAAGATCCATTGAATCCAAGGTGCGTCGATCGTCGATCCACAATTCAGGTTGATTGCTAAGTCCCAGGTACATCAGCCCCTTAGAGATCCTTGATCGAGTTAGAGATTTGGCCTATCGACTATCACTTCCACCTACCATGTCCAAGGTACATGATGTATTTCATGTATCCCTCTTAAGGATAAACATACCAGACTCTTCACATGCACTCTCTTTAGAGGTGGTATAGTTAGAGGATGATCTTTCTTACAAGGAGAAGCCAGTGAAGATCTTGGATCATAAGGATAATGTTCTATGTAAGAAAACAACTCACTTGGTCAAGGTACTATGGCAGAACCATATGTACAAAGAGACAACATGGGAACTAGAGGATGCAATGAAGGAAAAGTACCCACACCTGTTTTTGGCCAAGAATGTAAAATAAAATTTAGAGGGAAAAATTTCTAAAGTGGGGAAGAATGTAATGACCCAATTTTTTATAAATGGAAATTCCTTTCTTATACATATGTCATAAAATCACATGAAAACAGAACATAATGAACTTCTAAGTTCTAAGTGACCTTTAAACATATGTTTTTCACTTCTGTGTTTGTAATTTAAAAATTCTGAAAAACATGGTTGCAATTAGTAAGTTATTTGGAGTCCGATTAGAAAAACCTAGTTTTTTGGTGAATAGTAACCTAACATTATGAATAGTAACATACCCATATAAATTATGATATACCCTAATGAATAGTAACCTTATCTATGATAGTATAAAAATAATATTCAAATAAAATTATGATGTACCTATATTTTAGAATAAGTAAATGAATGTTTTAAAACTGGGATTTTAAAAATAAATTATGATTTTAATTAAATATTAAATTAATCATATTTAGAAAATTATTTTTGAAAAATGGACTTCATTTTTGGATTATACATGTTGAAAAATGGTCAGGGTGAATTTTTGAGATTTTTCTAAATTACTTGAATTATTGATGAATAGTAAAATTCGATAATTCACAATAAATGCTAAAACCTTAATTTATGAATCATTCTTGAGTCATGAATGATGTAAATGTCTTTTGGTTCTAAGTCACATGAATTTATTACAATTATTTTTCATGGAAGACTTACAATTCCTGGTCTTGTGAAGAAATAATGAACTAATGATTAAAAAACTATGAAAACCCTCCTCTCCTCCACTATAACCCCCCTCACACCCTCTTCTCTTCACTAATCTCAAGCCTTGTGCCTTGAAAATATTCTAAAAAAATATCTCCCCAAGCTCCTCCACCACCTCCAAAAGCCCCTATCCTCTTCAAAATATGAAATCCTCTCCCCTTAAGAGGTTCTGAAAGGAGGAAGTCTCAAGAGGTAAATTTCTCTTTCCAAGTCCTTCATGTCTTTTAAGTTCTTTCTTTTTGTTTCTTTCCTCACATGCCTTCACCCAAATAGTATGATAACTCTAGTAACATACATTTAATGGAAGTTTTTTATTCTATTGAGATATTTCATTATCATCTCTCCTTTACTCATCTTTTATTTTAATGAAATGAAAGCACCGTATGAGATATGCTAATTTAGCACATTCAAGGACAACAATTTATCAATTTCTATTATCATCTTTAATTATGGTTATGAAACCATTTTTGTTATGGCTGAACCAGATTATTATATATGTAATATATCCTATTTTTTATTTTTCAATCCTTTTTTACAAATAGGATTATGTTATAAAGAAAAACATGTTCTTTGTAATCAACCCCACCAATTAACAAAAACTGTTGTGACTATGGTTTTATATAATAATTCGACTTCAATCTAAGTAACCAAATTAATTTTAAAACTATGTAATCTCTTGTATGTTAACTAATATAATATAAATTTAATTCTGTAGAACCACTTTCATCTTACATGTTTATCCAAACTTGAATATAAGCGAACTGGCCATTAAAACTAAGTAAACAAATGAGCCCGAACAATGAAATTGAGACTCATAACCAAATCAAAACGGTTATGAATGAACTTAAAATGATTAAACTAAACCAATAAAATATATAAGAGGTTCTGGAATTTTTAATTAATAATCCTAATTTGTTTATTCAGGTCTTTAATAACAAGTGGAGAACACCAACAAATTTAAGGTAAGAGATCCTCTCCATTTCACTCTTAATCAAGATTGTCCTCTATGTTATACCATTTTATGTGTAATCCCAAATGACAAGGTATGATTTTTCACCTCCACCATACTTCCCTCATGATTTATAAGTGATTAGAAACTTCTTTTCTATAACGACCCAAAGCTTGACATACATGGACATTACATTACTTTTGCGGAATACTTAGTACATAACAAAAATAGACACACAAGGACCTCAATAGTTTAGTGTCTTTGGAAACTTGGAATGTAATATTCTAATCGTGGTGAAAGATCTTCAACATCTCCCATAAAGATCTTCCCCTTTGTTTTTCTTACTTAAAACATTTCTTTTTATCCTGGGGAAAGGAAAACATAAAAAGGGTGAGATCAAATTCTCAGTGAGGGTAAGCATGGAGAAAATAAAACAAACCATATACATTTGAACATAAAAACATGTACATAATGTTTAAACATCGAAATCTTGTGTAATGACATAAAACATGGAAGTACGTAAGGCATAGATCAAAATAGAACATCAATCATGATAAAATAGCTTGTAAATAAAACTTGTAATTGTGGAAAAACATTAAGCACATGATATGATTTCCATAGTATCCAAGGCATTGCTTCCAAGACCATCTTAGTGGACAACGTTCCTTTCTGAATCGAGTTCACTCCTCGTTCCAGTCATGTATTGCTGAACCAGATTAACTTACCATTACATACATGTCTATCTCATGAGATATAAATCTTTACCCAATGCATTGGAGGGAGATATAGGTCCCACCCATCTCATAATGAAATCATTCTTACTTGTGCCACAAAATAAACATACATCATTCATAATAACCCAATAAATAAAATGGGTTTCATAAACATCATCCCATCATCACACAATCCATATAAAAGAAATGGATATCATTTCATAATAAGAAAAGTGAAACCATTTAAATCATAGATACATTATACTTGAAACATAGACATATGAAATAATGTCATCTTAGATGGAAAATGGTTTTGATAAAACACTTGAAATGAATTCTTGAGTAAAATATCCTTTCTTCTTCAAAATCATTTTCTTTTCACAAAATTCCATGCACTTTTAAAAGAAAAGGGTTTTGTTGAAAATAATCATGCAAACTTGTAGAGGAAGATTTATGAAAATGAGGTGTTATGAAACCGTAAAAATCCAATCATGCCGTATAAGTTAAAAAAAAACATTCTTCTCGTACTTTTGCCGGAAAAGTTAAAAAAAGTACCTCGTAACATAAACAAAATAAAGATTCCTTAAATACCATGTAGTAAAAGTCAAAAATGGGTAAAAAGGACTTTAAACATACATGAAACCATTTTTAGAAAATAGGGACATGGATGATAGATATAACCCCAGTGAATACTTACGAATAAACAATCTCGGATAAAAATGAGATTGGAAAAGTTATCCCTTACCTTAGGTCCGATATGCTTCGTACGTTTCCGAACCTCCTGTATAATGATTTAAATAATGTCATTGACTTATTACAGAATCATATTCATTGTTATGATATCATATATGGTTCACTTATGACTTTATATTACCCGTTCTTTTTTAAATTCCATGTTAAAGCAGCGTTTTTGGTAAAATCATTTTATTTATCGTACATGTTTGGACTTGTTGTTCTTGATATTATTATTACTTATATCTTTATTTAAATAATTCCAGAATGTAAATCATGATTTATATATCATATATATATTCAGTACACACATATATATATATATATATAATAGATAGATAAATGAAATGAAATACACCGTTCATGGAGACGGTAGGCCGTACGTACGCATGAACACTGCTTTTTTGTTTCCTTATTGAATTAAGTAGATTAAATACATATATATATACATAAATCAAGTAGAATTATTATGTCATATATTTCATGATTACTTATTATTTATACTTTTTAATCATTCTTTAATGGTTAACTTGGACAATGAATCTCATCGTGTCGTGGAGACGGTAGTTCGTTCGTACGCACGAGCGATGATATCAATCCCATGATCGTGGAATTGTATTGAAGTGTACGTATAATATTTCAGAATAAATATCAGTTTGAAATAATCATATATAGTTATTTATTTAAACCATTATACCCATCCAAGTAAGGTGGTGGTCGAAAACAGATTACACAATGATGTGGAGACGGTATTCCGTACGTACGCACGCGCGGTGATTTCGTTTTCCGTAGGATGGATAGATGGTGAAATAGGGTTGTTTCATACATATAATAACATATCAGTATATGAGTTATACTGATGTTATTACTTAATAATGAAACAACTAAATAAGAAGAAGTAGAAGAAGAAATAAATTTGAAAGAATCGGTAACAGACATTACCTCTTCTTTGAAGCGCCTCTTCTTAACCTCTTCTTAGGGCACTAAAGATGGTCTTTTAAGAAGACCAGGACCTCTAGGATATTTATAGGGAAGTGTAGAAGAGAAATTTTCAGGGGTTGGCCGAGATTGAAGGCTCAAAGTGGTGTGTGGAAGAGAGCGAGGATGTTCCCTTTTATAAGGGAGGAGAGGGGCACCTTAAGAAAACTTAAAATATTATTTTATTATAAAGTCATATTCGGTTTTTAATAGCTCCAAATTGATTTATTTAGAAGCTAAGGTGGGTATGGGTCGAAATCCTCTCATACAATAGAATTTAGACAAGTTTAGGTTTATATTTTAACCTTATCATTTAGATTTAACATTAAGTTAAATAATTTTACTTTTACCGTGTCTTCTTGTTTTCTTACACTATAAGGTAAATAAACTTACTATAACAAGCCAAACGAACCCCAAGTTGTTTATTATTAATATATATAAACTTATATAAGTCATTTGGCCAAACCTTATATTTTTAGGAATAAAATAACAATTAATAATATAATATTTGTTTTAAAAACTATTTTATGTCAATTTTGACACTATTTGGTAATTGATTTTTGTGAAACTTATAACAGAATGATTAGTTCGAAGAAAGTTAATTAAATCAATAATAACATGTCATATTAACCTATAAAATTAGTTTAATTCATAAAAAGTTTCAAATTACATTTATTTGAGTATTTATAACACCAATCATGTCAATATTTCATTAATGAGATAATTACTGCATCATCATTGTGTCATAAATAAATTAAATTATTTAATGTCTAAAAATTATAAATAAAATACCATTATGTAGAAAATCCTTTTATCTTTCAAATGAATATTTATAGTTGAGTTTATCTTATGTATAACCCTATATTAAAAATTATTTAGTTATTAGACTTTGATTTTAACTATTTTAACTATTCTTTAAATAAAATAATATTAAATGCCCTAATCTAATTACCCTATTTACTTTTAACCATGGTAAAAAAAAGTAAACTGTTACTATTCACCAAAAATTATTTTCATCTCATTGAACCACATTTAGCCTTTGATATTAACCATGTCTCTCGGATTTTCAAAATTCCACTCACAGAAGCGGTAAAATTATGTTTTATATAAATTTCTAAATTCTCTTAGGAGGTGGGTAAAAGACGGTGAAAAGTTCAATAAAATTTTTATATATCTAAAATTATTATAAAATGAATCCAATGAATTAAAATGAACTTATATAGGTATTATGAATTAATTTTGACCTAAAATAAATTTAAATAAAATAAATAATTATTTAAATAAAAAGTCGGTTTTAAAATACTAACCTAGTGTTTTCACTATTCATCAAAAATTGAAAGTTTTCAGAAAAATACCAAAAATTCACCCTAGGCTAATTTCGATATTCTGAATCCAAAAATAAATTTCATTTCGAAAGATAAAATTTATAAAATTTAAAAAAGTGGGTATTACTATTCATAACGGCTAGTTTATATAACATATCGTTATTTAGTGAAACTTGGTATTGCATACAAAACACGCTATCGTGGAAGGTCGCGATTGTGTGTCATGCAAGCCAAGTCAGGGATGCGTGTAGTGCTAGATACTTTTGGCGTAGCATACAACACAAGACCTCAATAAAATTAAAAAGAATATTTTTTCATAAAATCTCGGGGTGTTACATATTCTCTCTCATCAACCCCTCTTAGGTACACCCGACACTATGCTAATAAACCTTAACGAATTCTTTCCGGGCCTTTTTTGTTCTTTCGGGTTGTATTATCTTTCTTTATATCAAAATGGAGTTATCTTATATGTTAATTTATATAAACTAAATGATGTGTAAGTTTTAAAAAATTCATTTATGAATACCCTTTCATCACTCTCTTTCAGGGATATACATGCTTTTAAAAGATTCCCTCCATAGAACTTTCTGATAAGAAAACCAGTTTTAAGGGAACATCCAAATTCTTTTACCTAATTTCAAGTGAACTCTATCCTATATTTTAAACCACCATTTTCTTTATAAAATATGTATTTTTATTATGAAAACCTTCTTGGTTCAATTCAGATTTTATATAAAAGATTTTCCACTTTTCTATTTTAAAAGCTCTATAGTATTTTCCGTAAAACAGCACAATTTTTTTTTATTGATAATGTTTCTCAAATACATTTCTTATATGTTTTCACTTCTTTTTAACACCACCTACCAGGATATATGCCTATTTTAACTTATTAACGTCCATGTATGTTCTAATCCTTTTCTTTCATGGACACTTTCATGATACACTCTTTGGTTATGCTTTATGTCAGGATTGTGGTACCCAATTATTTCAATGGGTATAATTATGTTTATGTATGTTTGATTATGTATGATTATTTATGGGGAAAGAATACTCATGAAAATGTTGGGATGGATGCACCTAGATTGTGCTCCAATGCATTGGGTAAATTTAAGTCTCATGAGATGCGATGTAAAATGGGATTAGTGGTTAGCCTTGACCCACACTAAAATGAAAAACAAGATTGGTGGTTAGACTTGACCCATACTAAAATGGGAAACGAGATTGGCAGTTAGCCTTGACCCACACTAAAGACTTGTTTTATGATTATACCACATTTATATGATTCCATGTTTATATGATTCAATGATTATATGATACAAATTTATATGTTCCATGCTTTGGATATCATTATGTCATGCCTCCTAACTCATGTTCTTATGATGTATCCTTGTGTTCATCACCTTACTGGGATTTTCAGCTCATCCCTTTGTTCATGTGTTCCCTAGGGTACCCTGTGCAAATATAAGGGCTCAAAGGAATTTAGGAGCTCTTTATGGAGATTAAATAAAGAAATGTTTTTAGTCCCATGTTTTAGGTTTTACATACCTAGTCTTCTAAAACAATAGACTTAAAGATCCTTGGTTTGTACTATAATGTTTAATTATGATTAAAATCATGTAATTTTATATGTAAATGGCTTGTGTCACTATATTGTATGACTCAAAGTGTCAGTTATGAGTTTGAAATTGACATTTTAGTTCAAAAAGAGGGTCACTCACTAGAAAATCAAGAAAAAATTCTTTAATTGTCTTAATAATTTAAGAAAAATATTTATAAGTCTTATGAAATTTTGGAATTAGTCGTGCATAAAAGTGACAAACTATGTGACCAATATGTCTCAAAGTGTGTGTTTCCAATTTAAAATGACATTTTTGTAAAAAACATGCAAGTGACATACTCAAAACTGATAAAGAACAATCATATTATTCTGATACTTGATAAAAACAATTCATATGTCATTAGTGATGTGTAAGAATTTGAGTCACCTCAATATGATGCACGATCTTACATATATGACTCCAACTGTGCCTTTTTATTTAAATTTGACATCATTTTTAACAAAAAAGAATAGTGACATACTCAAAATAGATAAAATTCATTCATATTGTTTTTATACTTTAAGAAAATGATCTAAAATTTATTTTTTGTATAGGAATATTCCTCACCACAATCTGATACACGATGTGCCCGGTATGACTCAAAGTGACCATTATCAGTATAAAATTGACATTTTAGTTCAAAAAGTATGTCACTCACTAAAAACCGAGAAAACAAACTCTAATTGTATTGATAATTTTTGAAAATGATTCGTATGTCATTTGTGACATGTAGGAATCAGTCTCACATAAAAATGATACATGATGTGACCGATATGCCTCAAAGTGTGTGTATCTAGTTTGAAATGTCATTTTAGTAAAAAAGAGAACTGACATACTCAAAACCTAGAAAACACATTCGTATTGTTTTTTATATTTTTGGAAAATAATCCATATGTCTGTTGTGATTTGTAGGAATCTATCGCACCTCAATCTGACATACGGTGGGACCAACATGTACTTGTTTTCAATTGTACCTGTATTTTCCTATTGGGCTTGTATTCTGGCCCCTCTACTTTTAGCACTCTTGTATACAGTTTTACTAAGTGTCTTGCTTCCAGCTCGTACTCTATTGTGTGTGTTTTCAAGTTTTAATGGCAATGCCTTCCCAGTTTAGGGATTTAAGCCTTTGGTGCTAGTCACCAGCCCCTAGCCAATGGAAGGCGGGCATGGGGTAGTCACAGCACGGGCCCCGGGGGACGAAAAATGGTTCTTTATATTAAAAATTGATTTTAATTTTATAAAAAACTATAAGTGAAATACTCAAAAATGATCAAACACATTATTATTGTTTTGATTATTTTGAAAAACAATCCATAAGTCATTTTTGACATGTAGGAGTCAACTGCACCTCAATCTGATGCACGGTGTGACCGGTATGACTCTAAGTGAGGCTTATTTTTTAAAATTGTCATTAATTTTAGTAAAAAGGAAAAGTGACATACTCAAGACTGAGAAAATGCATTCGAATTATTTTGATATTTGAGGAAAATGATTCATAAGTCATTTGTGATGTGTAAAAAATAGTCGCACCTCAATCTAATACACCGTATACCTGATATGCCCGTTATCAGTTTAAAACTGACATTTTAGTTCAAAACATGTGTCACTCACTAAAAACCAAGAAAAATGCTCCGAATATTTTGATAATTTAGGAAAATAATTTGTAATTCATTTGCGATGTGCAAAAATCAGTCTCACATCAAACCGAAACACGATATGACTAACATAACCCAAAATGCGTGTTTTTAGTTTAAAATGACATGTATGTAAAAATCAAAATTAACATACTCAAAATCATGAAAATGCATTTGGATTGATTTGGTACTTTTTGAGAATGATCCATAAATAATTTGTGTCATGTTGGAATCAATCGCATCTCAATCAGGTACACGGTGTGTCCAGTATGACTCAATGTGTCAATTATCAGTATAAAATTGACATTTTAGTTCAAAGCGTGTGTCACTTACTAAAAATAGAGAAAATGGTCTAAAATTATTTTGACACTTTAAGACAACAATTCTTAAGTCATTTTAGATGCATATGAATCAGTCTCTCTTCAAATCAACACATGATGGGATTGACATATAAAAAAAGACAAATGACATAATCAAAACCAATCAAATGTATACAGATTGTTTTGATATTTGAGGACAACAATCCATAAGTTATTTTTGATGTGTAGGAATTGGTCAGACCTCAATGTGGCACACGGTGTGATCGGTATGGCTTCATGTGTTTCCTTTTATTTAAAATTTGAATTTTATTAATTTATTCTTTCGTATTTATGTTTAATTTATTTCTTTATAGTATTACTAACATACAAATTTTTTCTTATACTGGTTGATAATATTTATTTTCATGATCAGTTTATATAGTTTGTTTATTATCAGGGTACTTAACAACTATTTTTCTTTTTTTCCCGTGGAATAACTACTATGTTGCTTGAGCTGGGGTGGTTTATTTCCCTGATCAGGCTTTTTTGGGTAGGGTTGTGGGTGCCAAAGACAATGAAACATTGTTTGTAAGTTTTTGTGGATACTAATAAATTGCACCTGTAATCATACAAAATGTTTTGAAATGTGTATAATGTAGTGTTTTTTATTTGTGATGTAAATTTCATTTCAATTAAATTATGAATTTGTGTACAAATTTATTTAACATCACACTGTACCAGTAGGGCCTGCTTACTGGTGGTGTCAACAATGATTTTTTTCGTGGCACTAAATCCTTTTTTGTGCGTTGTTAAAGGGCTTCCCTGTGGTAGTGTTTTATATAGCGTAAAAAAAGAAAAAATAATATAATATAAAATTTTAAAAAATTGACAGAGTCGTGAAACCATTTCTCACCTCCTGTGTGCTAAATTCACTGGGGAATGACCAAGGATAATGCTTCTTTCCTTGACAAAAGATAAGTGAAAGCCAAAAAAACCAAACAAAACAAAAAAGGTGGGGTTGTTTGGCTGGAGTTGGGCGTGTGTGTGATTCGAGGGGTGAATCCGAGGGCATGCATGTATTTTATTCCTTTGGGTGAATGGTAAAATTCATTTAAAAAAATCTTAGATAATATTTTATATGGAATTTTGAAAAATAAGGGAATAGGAGAGCTGATTTTTGTATAAACCCCACAACGATAGGGCCAAATATTATAAATTTTTTGTAAAAATGGTGGTTAAGTGAGAGAAAAATATTGAAGACAAATACTCAAGAGAAGTAAGATATTTGGTTTATATATAATAAGAGATGGGAGAAAGGGGGAGAAGATGGAAGACATAAAAAGGGCTACTGATTTCCCACATAAAGAAAAGTTCTATCATTCAAGAAAAATAACTAACAGCAGTAGTGAGAAGGAAAACCGGTAAAGTTTTCGGTTGCAGGTTTCTTCTTCACATCCATCATCTCTGCTTTGATAGCTTCTTCCTTGTTAACTGGTTTGGCGTCCACTACCTCTTCGTTTTTGTCAACCTTCATCTCTGTTTTCACAGCTTCTTCCTTGTTAATAGGCTTAGCATCTAGGGGTTCCTCATTCTTTATATAATTCATCTCTGTTTTAACTGCTTCTTCATGATTTAAAGGATTAGGACTCTTGAATTCCATTTTTAGATTTTCCTCTTTGATGGGAGTCGCAGCTACAATTTAATTGGGTTCCTGAATGCAAGAAGTGATGGTTCTGGAAGACATGGTTTTTGAGAGATGGATGGTGTGGGTGAAGGAAAATAGTGGAGTATTCACAGTATTTATAGGAGTCGCAGTATGCGATTATAATTCCCAAAGTGGTGTTGGGGATCCTCCTCATCTGGCCCCGATATATATATTTTTTATATCCAATATCTTTAAAAAAATATATTTTTATATCTTTGACAAGATATATCTGATATCTTTGAGAAGATATATTTTATATATTTGATGAGATATATTTAATATCTTTAATCAGATATGAGATATCTTTTAGGAGATACATGAGATATCATCTTCTATTTATATGAGATGTGTGGATCCTCTCTCGGTAGTTGTTGGAGGCAGTGCAGTTGTGTTTTCAAGGAGTGGTTTTCAGATCTACAGCCGATGGAACTACTCTGATTTGATCGGCTTTCATCTGCGGTGGGTTTTGATCTGACCCTAGTGTTTTTCATCTGAACTTTTGTTTGGACATCAATCTTATGCTTTCACGGTCAGATCTATTTGGGTTTCTTTAGCAGGATTCTATCTTCATTTCAGGCTTCATTCAGACTGCATCTATACTCTGACTTTGATCCACTATTTTTCTAAGTATTACTTTTGAGATCCCTGTCATTTTTTGGGAGTCTCTACCGTGTACTTATCTATTTTAGTTGATCCCTCTTTCTGGACTAGGTCCCATGGTTTTTCCCTTTTTGGGTTTTCCACTTTAAATTTCTGGTGTCAATTTTATTTTCTGCACCTATTTTTGTCGCTACGCATCCGCAGTTTGAGGGAACGATTTCTCCGCTGTGCGTTCATGTTTTTTGTTGTTTGCATGTTCATCACTTTCCATCTTTCCCAAAATTTGGTATCAGAGGGTTTGGTTTTTATTTCATCTTCATTATGGAGGCTAACTACAGTCGGATTATTTTATTGAATGGTTCTAATTATCATATGTGGTGACTTAAAATGAAGGATCTGCCTTTTTTCAAGCGAATGCATCTTCCAGTGTTTAGTACCCAGAAACCAGAAATGATGTCAGATGAAGAACGAGCGTTCAAACATGAGATGGTTTGTGGCTTCATTTTCCAAAGGGTCAAAGACAACATGATGAACCACATTGTCAACATCTCTCATCCTAGAACTTTTTGGGAGAATCTCGAGACTACCTATGCTTCAAAGTCAGGAAATAATAAATTATTTCTTCTCAAAAAAATGTTGAATTTGAGGTATAGAGAAGGTACGTCTATTTCTGATTATTTAAGTGAATATCAAGGTTGTTTTGATTAGTTTTTTGGCATGGGTATCAATTTTGAAGATGAGGTTTTAGCACTTTTATTGCTTAACACGTTACCTGATTCTTGGGAGAATTTACGTGTTACTCTAACCGGTTCTGCTCCAAATGGTGTTGTGACATTCAGTTTTGTTAAGTTTTATATTTTGAATGAAGAAGTCAGGAGACGTACTCAAGAGAAATCTTCACAGCTTTTAGTTACAGAGAATAGGGGGAGAATCCAGGAAAAGAATCAGGGACAGAGCAGTTGAGGAAAGAGTAAAAGTAGAAGCAAATCCATATCAAAGTAGATAGATTTTGAATGTCATCATTGTGGTTAGAAGGGGCATGTTAAGAAGTTTTGTTATCAGCTGAAAAGAGAAAATAGAATGAAGGAAAATCAACCAAAGAATAATGTCAATGGATATGATCATGTCACTGCTGCTATAGGGGGTGATCTTGTTATTGTTTATGACTCCATTAATATTTCTTCTAATCATTCTTGATCGGTTGTTGACAGTGGTGCCTATTTTCACATGACATCAAATAAGGAGTTCTTTACATCTTACAAACCAGGTAATTTTGGGATTTTGAAGATGGGTAATGATGGTCATGTTGATGTCATAGGTATCGGGACTGTTTGTTTAGAGACCATTACTGGAAGTAAGCTGATTTTAAAGAATGTTCGACATGCACCATAGGTTCTCTTGAATCTTATTTCTACCAGCATTCTTTATGATGAATGGTTTATCAGTACTTTTGGTGATTTCCAATGGAAGCTTTCCAAGAGATCTTTGATTGTGGCTTGAGGGAAGAAGCAGTCAGGTTTGTACTGGACTAGAGTGTCTATTTCATGTGATACTGCTGGCGTTGTTGAGTGCAGTGGTTCATCCATGTTGTGGCATAAGAGGCTCAATTACATCAGTGAGAAAGGGATTGGTTGTTTGGCCAAGAGAAATCTTCTTCCATATTTGAAGAGTGTCAAATTGGACACATGTGATCATTTCATGGTTGTGAAACAGAGCAGAGTGAGTTTCAGTAGTCATCCTCCACATAGGAAGTCACAGGTACTTGAATTAGTACATTTAGACGTTTGTGGTCCTTTGAAATATAAGACCTTTAGTGGTGGTCTTTATTTTGTGACATTTATTGATAAATACTCACAGAAGCTTTGGGTTTATGTTTTCAAAGCCAAAAGTCAGGTGCTTAGTGTTTTTAAGCAATTTCATGTTTCTGTTGAGAGGGAATCAGGCAAGAAATTGAAATGTATTCGAACTGACAATGTGGGAGAGTATTGTGGTCCATTTGATCAGTATTGCAGATAGGAAGGTATTCGGCATCAGAAGACACCTCCCAAGGCACCTCAGCTAAATGGTGTAGCTGAGTAGATGAACAAGACTTTGTTGGAAAGATTTCGTTGTTTACTTTCAGAAGAAAAGTTTCCTGGACACTTTTGGGTTGAGGCATTACTTACTGCTACTTATATTATCAATTTATCACCTGTAGTTTCTTTGCAGACAGACACTCCCGATAAGTTTTGTTATGGAAAAAAGATCAGGTATGATCACTTCAATGTTTTTGGTTGCCAGGCTTTTGTTCATATGCCTAGAGATGAGAGATCCAAGTTGGATGATAAGTCACGACAGTGTATTTTTATTGGCTATGGACACAATGAGTTTGGGTACAGGGTTTATGATCCTACTTTGAAGAAACTTTTCAGAAGCCGAGATTCAGTGTTTAAAGAGGACCAAACTATTACAGATATTGATTATGAAGAAAAGTCCACTTCTCCAACTTTTGATGGCTTTGTTAGTCTTGAGCTAGGTTCTGATTCACATTTACCTCATATTGTTGATTCTGATGATCACATTGATGTGTAGAATGATGCTCAGGGTGAACATGTTGGAGTTGATATTTATGATGCACCTTTTGTTTATGATGATCCGGTTCCTTGGGTTATCAATAAGCCCGCAGTTCCACTCCAGAGGTCATCTCAACATCGTACCATTTCTACTCGGTATTCACCTGATGAGTATGTGCTCCTCACTGAAGGGGGAGAACCCAAATCTTTTGATGAGGTGATGGAAAGTGAATAGAAGGACAGATGGGTTGCGACAATGGATGACTAGATGACATCATTGCACGACAACCATACTTTTGAGATGGTGGAGTTACCGACAGGTAAGAGGGATTTGCAAAATCGGTGGATTTATCCGATTAAGATTGAAGAATCCAGTTCTATTCCATGATACAAGGCAAGTTTATTTGTTAAAGGCTTCCATCAGAATAAAGGTATTGATTTTGATGAGATTTTATCACCTGTTGTCAAAATGTCTTCCATTCGGGTTGTTCTTGGTTGGGCTGCTAGTTTAGATCTACAGATTGAGCATATTGATGTGAAGACAACTTTCCTCCATGGAGATTTAGATGAGGATATTTATATAGAGAAACCAGAGGTTTTTGTTGAAACAGGTAAAGATAATCATGTCTGTAGATTGAAGAAGAGTTTGTATGGTTTGAAGCAAGCTCAAAGACAGTGGTATAAAAAGTTTGAATATGTCATTTCTCATTAGGGTTTCAGGATGACATCTTCTGATCATTTTGTGTTTGTTTAGAGATTTACTGAAGATGATTTTATTATACCGTTTCTTTATGTTGATGATATGCTCATTGTTAGCCATGATGCTTCTAGAATTAACGGATTGAAGAAGGATATTTTCCAGTCTTTTGCGATGAAAGACTTGGGGCTAACATGACAGATTCTTGGCATAACGATCTCCCGTGACAGGAAGGCCAAGAAATTATTCTTATATCATGAGCGATACATTGATAAGGTTATTCAGAGATTTTATATGGATAGAGATAAAGTGGTTAGTACTCCTCTTACTTTACATTTTAAGCACAACACCAGTCAGTGACCTTCTACTGATGAAGAGAGAGAGGATATGCAACACATACGTTATTCATCTTCCATTGGCTGTTTGATGTATTCCATGGTATGTACTAGACTTGATATAGCTCATGAAGTTGGTGTAGTCAGTCGTTTTCTATCAAATCCAAGCAGAGAGCATTGGAGGGCAGTGAAGTACATTTTTCATTATCTTCGTGGTAATTCTGATCTGAGATTGTGTTTTGGTGAAGGGGAACCTGTGCTTTGTGGCTTTACAGATTCAAATATGGCAGGAGATATCAATTCGAGGAAGTCTACTTAAAGCTATTTGATTAATTTTATAGGGGGAACTGTATCTTGGAAGTCTAGGTTGCAGAGATGCGTTGCTTTATCTACCACAGAGTCAGAGTTTATTGCAGCTACAGAGGCATGCAAAGAATTGTTGTGGATGAGAACTTTTATTTGAGAGCTAAATTTTAATCAAGACAGATATGTTTTATTTTGTGATAGTCAGAGTGCTATTTGTTTGGGAAAGAATTCCACTTTTCAGGGCAGGTTGAAACATATTGATGTTCAGTATCATTGGATCCACAATGTTCTTGATTCGAGATATTTATAGCTTGAGAAGATCCATACTGATGACACTGGGTCAGACATGTTGACCAAGAGTTTACCCAGATGAAAATTTGAGACTTGCCGACTGATTGCAGGGTTGGCGATGATCCCTAGTTGAGTCGGAGGGGGAGTTTGTTGGGGCGCCTCCTCATCTGGCCCTGATTTTTTTTTTTATATCTTATATCTTTAAAAGAAGATATTTTTATATATTTGACAAGATATATCTGATATCTTTGAGAAGATATATTTTATATCCTTGATGAGATATATTTAATATCTTTAATCAGATATGAGATATCTTTTAGGAGATACATGAGATATCATCTTCTATTTATATGAGATGTGTGGCTCCTCTCTTGGTAGTTGTTGGAGGCAGTGTAGTTGTGTTTTCAAGGAGCGGTTTTCAGATCTGCAACTGATGGAACTACTCTGATTTGATCGGCTTTCATCTACGGTGGTTTTTGATCTGACCCCAGTGTTTTTCATCTGCACTTTTGTTCGAACATCAATCTTATGCTTTCACAGTCAGATCTATTTGGGTTTCTTTAGCAGGATGCTTTCTTCATTTCAGGATTCATTCAGACTACATCTATACTCCGAATTTGATCCACTATTTTTCTAAGTATTACTTTTGAGATCCCTGTCATTTTTGGGGAATCTCTATTATGTACTTATCTATTTTAGTGGATCCCTCTTTCTGGACTAGGTCACATGGTTTTTCCCTATTTGGGTTTTCCACATCAAATTTCTAGTGTCAATTTTATTTTCTGCACCTATTTTTGTTGCTACGCATGCACTGTTTGAAGGAATGATTTCTCCACTGCGCGTTCGTGTTTTTTGTTGTTTGCACATTCATCGCTTGAAATATCTCCCAAAAAGTGGGACGAATTGAATGAATGATAAAGGATGTATCTTGGCCTTATTTTTTTAACGCCACCACGACATGGAACTTCTATTTTATTTATTGGTCTTATATCTTAAATTTTCGGTCCTCGGCCTTGGCAATGACACAATAAGTACTTCAGAATTATAGGATGTCTCTTGGAATTAATGTTTCAAAGCCACCAATGTATGTATGAACCGGAAATGTTAAGGAAATCATAAAATGTTTTTGTAATCAAATTTACAATTATAATGAAAATTAAGCGAAAATTTTCACTACTAAAAATTTTCATTATTTATTTTTGTAATAATAAAATTTTCCTTCTAATTTTATGTGAACATTTGATACCAAAGAGAAACTTGTTCATACATAGGAGTAACTTGCATATCTACTCAATGGTTGCGGTGAAGCGAGGAGTAGCTACAAGAAATCACAGGTTACCATGACCAATGATGGGTACCTCACAAGTTTCATTAGAATTGATTGACTGGTTTGACCGCACTGCATAGATGGGGTGGGATCACTTGTACACGTGCCTTAAAGTATTGTAATTAGTGATCTAAAAATTAGAAAACTTCTCAATTGAGATTTCAATACTATAAATTCTAAATAAATGAAAATTTCACCACAATACACTACCAAAAAAAAAAAACAGATTTTCGCAATGCCACCCTTTAACATCGCTAAAAAAACAATGATAAAAAAGGTACTTTTATCAGAATTTTTTTAGCCATGTTAAACAGACCTCTTTATCAATGTTTTTTTCATAACGCTAATAAATAAAGGTCTTTATCATAATTTTTTACTAGCGTTAATAAAGAAATATTTCAAAAAAATTCATTAAAAATAATATAATAATATATAAATTTATTTATATTGATATAAATTTAATATATATTTTCTAAATATATTTTAGATAAGTATAAATAGATATTTACAATTCATATATCTGATATTTAGTGAAAATGACATAAATTTTTTTAAAACATATTATTAATTAATAATTTGTTAATAGTTATCGAGTAATAATCGTTTAATAACAATTTAAAGACAAAAAAAATAAAAAAATTAATAAAAGATCCAAAATAGGTTGAAAAAGTAATTCAAAATTCAAACGATCATAACTTTGGATCCGAGTATCTGTTTGAGATCTACCACATATAAAATCGAAGCCTGTGATGATCTCTACACACTGATGATAGAGAGAAACCCATTTCCATGCCTTTCGAAGCCAAAAAAGATCTAGAAGACCTCTAGAATTGAGTTTTTAGTTGAGAAACCCAATTTTTTAACATTCGATGGAATTTAATGATTGTTTAAGGGGATCTTTTTGCGCTTTTTCAATGGGGATTGAATTTATTCTCATCTGTTACATTCATATTGATATTATGGCTTTGAATTTTTTTTATTTTTTACAATGTACTGTTATTTATAATCAAATACATAATGATATATAGATATTTTTTATATATTCACACATAAAAATTTAATTTTATAAAAAATTAATTAAACATATTTACATATAAAATATATTTCTCAATATATAAGCTTTGTATAAATAAAAACTAATATCCATTTTATTTAAAATATAAATATATGAATATTTATATACCAATATAATGTGTGTGTGTGTGCTAGTGTGTGTCTGTATAAACAAAATGATTTATATTATCTATATATTCTAACATATGAATACACACATTAATATATAATATATGTATGTATATATATAAATATATATAAATATGTACATAGATATATAAATATATATAAATATGTACAATTATATACTTATAGCTATATATAATATATATACATGTGTAAGTTTGTTGTATATATGTATTTATTTTTTTACACACAGAAAAACAAATTTTATCAACGTATTTAAAAGTAATCTTATAAATATATATTAATATACGGATAAATGTACGAATAAAAAATATAACTATATATATAAATAGATATTAATATATGAATATATATATATAAATCTATATTAATATATGAATAAATATGACTAAATATATATAGAAAAAATAGATATATCATTAATGGAGAAAAAAACAAGATGAGGAAGTGGTAAAGGTGTATACGTGTAAGTGAGATGTCTTGTGATCGAATCCAAGCAGAGGTAGGGGTGCGCAGGCAGGTGGAGAGGGGAAAGCGCAGTTAAAGGGTGTGGGGGGGTGTCTAGCACTATTAAAGTGGTGGCAGAGGCACACAGAGGTGGGGCTTCCTATTGTTGTTGAAAGTGGGGTCAAGCACCCTTAAAAGGTGGTGAGTCTAACCTCCGATTTACATATTTTTTTAGTGTTGATAAAAGAGACCCCCTTTTAATAGTACCTTGATTATCAACATTTTTAGCACTGATAAAAGATTTTTTAGCACTGATAAAACCCTGTTTTGTAGTAGTGGTGGTACTAACTCCTGAACCACATAAGTCCTTATGAATCTTTACTTCATTTAATTTATTTGAATGCTTTTTAAGTGAATTTTAATTTTGTGTGTGGTCTTAGTGTGATGATTTATGGTGTTTTGAATACCTATATTTTTTCACATTGAAGTCATATAATTATTCTGGTTTGGGTGTTTACAGTGTGTTGTTCAGTGCTTGAAGTTTTAGTGGATTTACATCTGGTGATTTGTTCTGTGGAAACCACAATTAGTGGTATCCAAATTGGTTCATATTCCAATGGCTTGAGACAATCATCATTAGACTCATGTAACAATATTATCTCATCGTTGTTCATTTCAGTCTAAGTCACTATTTTGGAAGGTGTGGCATTGGAAGAATGAATGATCTAAATAGAAAATATTGATGGGATAGGCATTGGTTTTTGGAGGATGCAAATGGCACAAGAACAAAACAAAGTTTTATCAGTGCTAAAAAGACCATTATCAGCACTAGAAAAGTAGTGATAATCAAGATGCTATTAAAAGGGGTCCCTTTTATCAGCGCTAAAAAAACCGCGGATAAAATGGGTCTTTTATCATCGTTTTTTTAAAAGCACTGATAAAAGTTAAAAAAATAAAAAAATCTTTAAATTGAAGATCCCCTTTTTGACAGTGCTTGATCCTCCCTTTAATAGTTCTAGGATGCCCCTTCCTCTGCTTAGATTCGAACTCAAGATCTCTTCCTTACGCGCATGCACCATTACCACTAGCCCATCTTATTTTTCTCTCTATTTAATGATTTATCTATTATATATATAGTTATATTTATTCATATATTAATATATATTAATATTAATATATATAGTTATATATATATTTATTCATTTCTTAGTATAAATTTATATCTTTTTATTAATATATATTATGTTATATTTTTTATCAATATATTTATTCGTATATTAATATATATTTATAATATTATTTTTAAATACATTTATAAAGTATTGTTTTTGCATTTCTATAAATAAATTAATAAATACAAACATATATACAACATACAGTCACACATATTATATATATATATATATCTGATGTATAATTAAATATATTTATATATATTTACATATATTATATATTCAGATGTATATTCATATGATAGAATATATAGATAACATATTTCAGTTTTATAATACACACACACACACATTATATAGGTATATAAATATTCATATATATTTATTTTAAATAAAATGGATATTATAAGGCTTATATATTGAGAAACATACTTTATATGAAAATATGTCCAAATATTTATTTACAAAATTAAATTTTTATGTATGAATATATAAAAAATATATATATATATATTGTAATAAATTTGATTATAAATAACAGTATATTGTGAAAAATGATAAAATTTCAAAGCCACAATATCAATAAGATTATAATCCCACAGAGTAAATTTAGTCCTGAATGAAAAAGGACAAAAAGACCCACTGAAACGCGGCTAAAATTCCATCAAATTTTAAAGAAAATTGGTAACCTGACTAAAAACATAGTTTTGGAGGCCTTTTTGGCCTTTTTGAACTTAAAATATATGACACAAGGTTCCCTTATATAACCAGCATATAGATCTTAGCACAGGAGTTAATTTGATATGTGGTACAGGTCAAACAGATACCCAAATCAAAAGTTATGGTCGTATGAATTTTGGGTTACGTTTTCAACTTATTTTAGATTTTAATTATTTTTTTTTGATTTTTTGTGTCTTAAAATTATTATTAAATTATTATTACTCGATGATAATTAGAAAATTATCTATTAATAATATTTTTTATATATTAAAATTCCATTTTCACTAAATTTCATATATATTAATTGTAAATGTCTATTTATATTTATCTAAAACATATTTGAAAAATATATATTATATTTATATCAATATAAATATATAAATATATTTATATAATAATATATTATTTTAATGTTTTTTGGAAATATACCCTTTATTAGCACAAGTAGGAAAAGTGCTGATAAATACCCCCTTTATCAGCACTAATAAAAAAAGAACTGATAAAGGGGGCCCTTTTAATAGTGCTAAAAAGTAGCCCTGATAAAGGTACCCCCTTTATCTGTACTGTTAAAGGATGGTGCTATGAAAACTCATTTTTTTGGTAGTTCGGATGACTTTATAATTTAGAAGGACCATGTGGTTCCTTTGATGGGGGTTAAACCAAAGACAATGGAAAAAGTGAAATGAGAATGGTTTGAAAAAATGGACATGGATTGATTTAGGTGTTATTAGCATTGAACATTTCATTTAAAAAATAGGATATTATGAACACAAAAGTGTTGATGGGAGCTCTATCAAAAAATGTATGAGAATCCAAGAATGATAAAAAAAGGTGTTCCTAATATAGATGTTATTCAACATATGAATATCATAAGGGAGACGAGTGGCCGATCATGTAAATGACTTTAATATGATTCAAAGATAGCTTAAATTAGTTTAAGTGAATTTCAAGAAATATTTTTGGGCACTACTGTTGCATTCATCACTACCAAATTCATGATATTCAATGGTAATTGTTTTATGTAACTCTTGTGGTGAGACCAACCTAGTTTTTGAGGATGCCAAAAACCTTATTCTAAATGAAGAGCTCTTATAGAGGTGATGAAGCTAGTATTTTTACACATTTTCTATTCTAATTCAATGTTTCTAATCCCACCATAGTGTTATTTTATGTGAAATTTTCACATTTTATGGTTTTAGAAGTATTTTGAGCTGAATTATGAAAATGAATTATTTTTGGGAATTTTAATTATTTAAGTTAGTTTTTTAATTCATGCATGACATTATTATCACTGATTAAAATTGTAAAATTCTTTTTTAGGATTCCATATTCATCCGGATTCATTTCTTTCAACTGGACCAAAATCTCAATCTAACATTTTGTGGCCCAAATCATGCTAACAAGTCGTGCCTTGAAATTTGAGCCCAGATCTAGAGAATTTTTAACATGTCCCAATGTCTCACAAAGTATCAACCCATGTGAGCTAATAATTCACATGAAGATAGAAAGTGGGGTGAGTGAAATTTTTCATAACCATGTCCATGCATGATTATGCCTCTTTCAAAGCCATAAATTCATTGTAACTTGGTGAATGGAAACATAAATAATTATCCAGGCCAAGAAATTATTTTTCAAAGTAAAAATCTCATGACTTTGGGTACACTTGAAAAAATAATATGAAATTTTGTGGAAGAATGGAGAATAAATAGTGGAACAACATTCATAAATAAACGTTTTCGAAATTCAATCATCCAAGGGAGATACTACGCACATAATTCTGAAATATTGATTTGGAGCCATAATTTCACCCATATTTCCTATAAATTTACACCTCCTCTTCTAATCAAAGGAGTTTGGAAGTTTTTATTTTACAAGTATATATTTTCTTCTGGAATATTTTTTTAATATTTGAATATATATTATCCAACTTTTTCTCTCATTATTTATTTGTAATTTTTTGTTCTTATACAATACCTCTCTAATAATGATGATAGATTTAACCATAGGCTTGGCCTTAGGTAGGTTTTATAAGTGTTCTTGAATTCATGTTCTTCAATTCTCAATGTTTATTTTCTATTTTTAATAGGGTTGTGGGTATATTGAGGGGTGATGTAGTGATTGTCCATCATTTCAAGATATTACCCACTATTTTATTCCATTCCCTACAAAACACCATTTCCCTCCCTTTTATCAGGCGTGATCTTCATATAATGGAGTTGAGTGTGTTCAAGGGATGAAACAATATAAAATTGTACCGGGTCTTGGATGGTGTCACCCTCTCAATTAAGGCATGTTAATTTTTTTTTACTATTGGAAGCATTGACATTTGGTGCACCGATGAGATCTCCTAGGAATGTTAAGTTTCACACTCAATGTAGGGGAATGCATTTCATGTATTATGTGATTTATTATCAAACACAATTTAGAAAATAATAATATATAATGATTAAACCCAATAAGTCAACTATATGGACACTTTCTTCCTTTCTAAAATTTGTTTAGTTTTTAATGTCTCTTTATTTTCTTGAATTTTGTCATTCTCATCCCAATTTCATTCCCATATTCCCAAATATTAAATATTCCAAAAATAAAAAAAGTGTTTTGAATAGTGATTCACTGATTGTTATGGATCCTCAAGAGAGACGACCTAGGTCAAACCCTATGCTGTAGTTAGTGTAAGATCCTAAATATTTTTTGGGTGCACACAATAATGCTTATTCACAGGGATTTACATGAACCTAGAGAAACTATGTTGAATGCAGAAGGTAGAGGGTGTTTTTTTAATGTAAAGGTCTTAAAAAATTGAATGATTTATTGTTGGAAAAAATATGAGGAAGATCGACTTGTACTGAACCCATATGTTGGTACTACAATAAGAAGGGGAATCTCAAGAACGATTATAGGGTTCGCATGGTAAATTATTAAAGGGTAGCTCCCAAATGTTCAATTTCTATGAAATCTATAACTGAAGGTTGTAATAGTTTATTACTGAGTGTCAACATTCCATTGGAATCATGGATTTTTGATTTTGGGGCTTCGTTCCACTCTACAGCTGAGAGGAGATGTATGAAAAATTATGTATATGAATCTTCTACAAGATTTACTTATCCAATTATGAATCTCCTAATATCATGGGGAAGAGTACTTTCAAAGATATAATAGAGGTGTATCATGGTGTGGTCATCAAATTTTTTTTCTATGTTATATTTGAAATTCCAGTTCAAACATTTACTTGTATTTTGTAACCTATTATTATTAGTGAATTTTTCATAGTTTCCCCATGGTTTTAAAATCCTTGTTATTAGAGGGGTTTTAAACTTTAAAAAACCATGTAAAGATATTCCTCATTCCAATTTAAATTGTTCTTCCATTATTCTATTGGTTTTCTCATAAATCCATTATAAGGGATTCAATTCCCAGGACCATGATTCTCCCTAATAGTTATATTTTTTTCCTTAATGATAAAAGTTATATTTTTATGGGAAATCAGTTTTCCTTTTCCTATTTTCATTTAGATTCCCATTTTCTCATCTCTTAATATATATCAACCAAATGTCATATTTTTTACTTTGAGTATTTGGCTTCAATAATGAGAACCCTATTTTTTATGTGCAATCTGAGAATCTCAATATCACTTATCAATAATGATAACCCTATTAGTGGGGTTAACACAAACATTAGTTCCCACATTTTTTTATATTTTTAAACTCCATAAAAAATATTTTTTTTTAAAATAATGTTTATTAAAAAAAAGTATGTGTACAAATCATGTAATGGATGAAAATACACCCATTACCAAATCATGACCCATGGATGAGATGTGTAATAATAATAATAGTAGTAGTAGTAGTAATAATAATACCATCACCAAGTTGTTAAGAACAACATTTGATTATTTTTTCAAGAAATTATTTGGATCCCAATTTCTCTAGTTTGAAGAGTATGTGTTGAGTTCAATTCACGTGACTCAGTTGAGGACATCTGTAGGTGTTACACACTACAAAAATACATCACAAAATATATATGTGTAAATATATAAATAAAATATATAAATATAGTAT
This sequence comes from Viscum album, assembly GCA_963277665.1. Lineage (NCBI taxonomy): Eukaryota > Viridiplantae > Streptophyta > Magnoliopsida > Santalales > Viscaceae > Viscum > Viscum album. The sequence continues at coordinate 1,593,900,978 of OY728163.1, read as the reverse complement.
ACATGTAAATATATCTGATAACCCTTAATATATAAATATATAAATATATTTATGAATCATATATATAGAAATATTTTTATAAATAAATTTTGTATATATATTTATAAATAAATTATATATATACTTAAATACATTATGTAATGTTTAAACAAGGTAGGTAGTGTAAGCATGAAAGTTGGTAGATTTAACATTTTTTATGTCTAGTTGATAAATTAACATTAGATCTTGCATTGTAGTACTTGGTTATCAATAGGATGATATCATGTAATCCAACTAGGAAATAGAAACTAAATTAAAAAGAAGCCTCATTTTCTTGGAGGAAATTGGAGCATTCCATTCATTTTTAGTTGGCGTAGACTAAAGGATCCAAAAGGGGAGCCCTCTATATCATCCTAAAATGATATGTATGTTTTTGGTTATCTAACTTTTTTATGACAATATGAATAATTTGAGAACCTAATGTTGTCACATCTAACATTATTCTAATAAACTTGTAGGGATTCATAATAAGTTCTTCATATGTAAAATTATTTCATCTCATAACCTAGAGTCATACATCAATGGAAAGGGTGATCAGAAGGCCCAATAAGGAAAGCAAGGGAATCAGTTTAATTGTGAAATCATTAAGAACTTGATAAAGACATGAGAAACCAAAAAATAGGAATATAATAATAAAATAACATTAATCACAACATGAATATGTGGCTACAAAATTAGATTTATACATTCATCAACATATCACTAAGGTTCATTCCCAAGGTGTCATAAAAATATCACCAAGGTTATTCACCAAGGTATTGTGAAACTTGTCATCTCTAGAGATTAATTCTTTACCCAATGAATTAGAGCGCTATCCGGGTGCACTCATAATGTGTATTTAATTTCATGTGATCCACATATATCATAATTAAACATTTCATAAATAACTCAAAGAGAATCAAAGAAATGGGTTTCATGTCAAAATCGTGACGTTTTAAAATTACTTAAAAATAAGATCATTATGTCATTTATAACCCTTGGAAAGGGAGTGAGGGTTATATGTATGTCAATTATAGAATAAAATAGATCAATTTTATGTATTTATGAATACCCCTAGGAATGAAAATATATTTGGGTATCCACATAAATAATATAAGATAATTTCTTGAGAAAAATAGAGAGATTTTGAGATGAAAAGTCTTCAACATAATGGCTACATAACATCATTTTAGAAAAAATTAAAGAAAGAGGGGACAAGGGTCAACCACTCATTAATAATTCATAATACAGTATCGGTACATAATAAGATCATGTTAGGGATATTTGAATGAAATTACACATGAAAAGAAAACATGAAAGAAAAGAGTAGACACTCTTTCTTTTACGAAAAATGCAGCAGCCTAACGACATCGCTAAAAAAGTTCATAAAATAAATTGATGAGAGTAGAAATGGTCTCTCAACCTTTGGAAATAAAATGAAAATTAATAATAATATATAAGATAATACCCCAAAATAAGAATATGGAAACAAGAAGACATAACATAAAGGAAATCATGACTAAAAAGAGGAGGGTGAAAGGTTCCCTTACCTTGAAGAGTAACATCGAAAGCTTGAAGGTTGGGACCTTGGGGGGATTGAGGTCACCTTGGGAGGACTCCTTGGGAGGTAAGAAGACTAGAGATTCGTTGAAGAGTATTTTGGAATGAAATGAATGAGGGAATGGATTTGTGTTTATAGGAAAAATGAGGGAATATTTAATTAATTTTCAAGGGACACCTCATCGGTGGTATTTGCAAAAACATGGGCTTGCCCTTGGTATTTTCCCATGGTATTGGCCACTTGGGACACCTTATAGCATATATTACTATTAAAAAGTCAACCAGAATGATTACATCATCATTACATCATCAATAATGTTATTATATACTCAAAACTCAAAACTATATTTTTACTATTCACTGAAAATTCAGCTGTTTCAAAAAAATCCCAAAAAATTACCCCAACCTAATATCGATGCTCTAAATTCAAAAAATGAACTCTATTTTATGAAAATATTTTTTTTAATTTTTTTAATTTAATTCTTAAATAAAATCATTATTTATTCAAAAAAACAACTCTAAAACTATAACATATTTTGTAACACATTGAAAAAGTAATCAAGGACCCATAAAATTACTGTATAACCATAAGAAAATAAAGTAACAATTTATGATTAAATTTTATGAAAATAAATTTTCATTTTAAATTATTAAATTAATTATAAAATTGTAAATAAAATATTTATGTCCTACCAAAATAAAAAAACTTATACTATGATCAATTTTTCACTTTTAAGATGTCTAAATTATATTTTTACATTCATGGGTGATGTTTCTATTTTTTTGCTCGATTTACTATTCATTACAATTCATAAAGGTATGTTACTATTCACTAAAAATGTTGATCTTATTAGACTCTAAATTTCTTACTGATCACAACTGTAGAAGACCATTTTTTTAAAAATCATTTCACATTATTAATTATTTAAGGATTACATTAATATTTTAAAATACCACTTTTTTTCCAAATTCTATTAGTAATATGAAACTATAAATTCATCCTACATTTATTCGAATATTTGAAATCCACCAACTTTTCCATAATAAGAAATAACAATTTTACTTATACAAAAAGTTTACACAATTAAGTAAGGCCGCATTACATAGACCCTTATAACACCTGCATATGACCTAAGTGTAAGGTGTGCTATGGTGATAGAATCTTGGGGTAGCTCAGACAACATTGCTCGAGTGGTGATTTTAATTATATTGAACTTCTCCCTTAGGGGATTCCATTCAAGATTCACATGTTGAAGCTCATCTTGGGATTGGTCTAGAGAAAAGCCCAAAAATACTACCTCATTCCCAAGCTCTGATAGAAGGGCTTCATACGGCCCGAGTCTACTGGATGTGGCCATCGTCTATTCTATCTGTATTAATTAACCAAGATCACTTGTATTTATAAACAATAATTGTAACATTAAGAGTTTAGTTTCCAATGGTCATATTGACCAATGACCATATAATAGTCAAAACCCAATGATATCACTTCTTTAATTAAAGTATATAGTTTTGTGTAGTATAAAATGATATAACCCACAAATGTAGGAAATAAAATTTATTCAAAATTTCAGGTCATTACATCATTCCCCCCTTAAGAAATTTCATCCATGAAGATTTAACTCGTACCCTCAGAAGAGAAAAGGTGTGGGTACTTCTACCTCATAGACTCATCTGGTTCCCACGTGTCTTCTTCGCATTTGTGGTTCCTCCATAACACCTTAACTAGGTGGGTAGTCTTGTTGCATAGAATCTTGTCTCTACGATCCAAGATCTCCACCGAATGTTCCTCATAAGAAGGGTTATGTTCCAGTTGTACCAACTTTGGATTTAGTACATGTGAAGGGTCAGGTATGTACTTACACAAGAGGGATGCATGGAAGTCATGATGAACATGTGCTGGATTTGGAGGAAGTGCAAGCTGATAGGCCACTGCTCCCACGCGATCAATGATTTCATAGGGGACAATGCACCTAGGGATAAGCTTCCCTTTAATCCCAAATCTCATGACTCTCTTCCATGGTGAAATAATAATAAATACTTTTTCACCAACCTCAAACTCCAAGTCCCTTCGATGGTTGTCGGCATATCTTTTTTGCCGACTCTGAGAAGCCTTAATGTGTTTTTGGATGGAATGGACTTTTTCTGTCATCTCTTACACAAGATCAGGCCCAAGAATATTTCTCTCACTAGATTCATCCCAATAAGTAGGAGTTATACATTTCTTCCCATATAGATCTCCATAGGGTGCCATTTGAATGTTCGAGTGGAAGCTATTGTTGTAAGAGAACTCAACTAAAGGGAGATGTTGATCCCATCCACCCTTAAATTCCATTGAGCATGTTCTCAGCATGTCCTCAAGTGTTTGAGTTGTCCTTTCATATTGGCTATCAGTTTGGGGGTGATAGGCCATACTAAAATTCAATTCCGTACTCAGAGCATGTTGAAGAATTCTCCAGATTTTTGGTGTGAACCTTGGATCATGATCAGATATGATAGAAAGTGGGACTCCCTGAAGCCTTACCACTTCCTTCATGCAAATCCTAGAAATTTGATCAAGATAGAAATATTCCCAAATAGAGATAAAATGGAAATTCTTTGTGAGATGGTCCATAATAACCCCTATCACATTGTTTCCCTTGGAAGTTCTTAGGAGACCAGTGACGAATTCCGTAGTGATATTGTCCCACTTCCATGCTGGTATGGGTAGTGGTTTCAATACCCCTTTAGAAAGTTGTCACTCTACCTTTACTTACTAACATACCAGACACCTTGAAGTGTAGTCGACAATCTCCCTTTTCATATTATCCCACTAATAATGATCACTAAGGTCCCTATACATTTTTTTTCTTCCAGGATGTTTAGAGATATGAGAGCTATGAGCTCCATCCATCAACTCCTTCTTTATTTCTGGAATAGATGGAACACATAGTCTTGTATGAAATTTTAGTACACCTTCTTGATCAATATTGAACTCAGGAAACTTCCCATCCTTCATAGCCATAAACTTCTATTGTAACATTGAATCTTATTTCTATGCTTTATTGATCTTAATTAGTAATGACGATCGAGAAATTATTTTGGATAGGGTTGATGATGTCTCTTCCCTTATAATTCCCATGTCCAGCTTTACTAGGTCATTGATCGAAGGATATCTTTGTATCCTCATATTGGAATGAAAAACTTGGTCTTTCCTACATAATGCATCAACGAATTTGTTTAATCTTCCAGGATGATAATGAATTGAACAATCATAGTCTTTGAGAAGTTCCAACCATCTCCTCTGCCTCATGTTCAATTCCTTTTGTGTGAAAATATACTTCAAACATTGATCGTCGGTGTATATATCATATTTGTCCCCATAAATATAGTTCCTTCATATCTTCAGAGAAAAAAATACCACAACCTGCTCCAGATCATGCGTAGGATAGTTCTAATCAAGATTCTTCAATTGTCGAGATGCATAAGCAATGACTTCGTCATTTTTCATGAGGACACACCCAAGACCTTTCAGAGATGCATCACTAAAAATAAAAAATCCTTCTCCACTTGAGGGCGGAGTTAACATAGGTTCAGTAACCAATCTCTTCTTCAGCTCTTGGAAACATTCCTCACACTCCTTTATCCAGATGAATTTGACCCCCTTTTGAGTTAACATGGTTATTGGATTAGAAATTCATGAAAAGTTTTTCACAAACCTTTTATAATATCTCACTAATCCAAGGAAACTATGAATCTTAATTATTATTGTAAGCTAAGGCCACTCCTTTATAAATTTTGTCTTTGCAGGGTCAACTATGATTCCTTCATTGGTAACAATGTTCCCCAAGAAATCAAATTGTTGTAACTAGAATTCACATTTCCTAAACATTCTAAAAAAAAATCCTTCTGTAGTGTTTGCAAAATACCACCTAGATGATCCTCATGATCCTCGGGACTTTTGGAATATATCAGAATATCATAAATAAAAACTACCACAATGTTATCAAGGTAGTACTTAAATACTCTATTAATCAAATACATAAAAATTAAAGGTGCATTAGTCAGTCCAAAGGGCATAAAAACAAACTCATAATTCCCATATCTTGATCGAAATGAAGTTTTTGGATTATCTTATTTCTTCACCCTCAATTGATGATAACCAGATCGAAGATCAATCTTAGAGAAGAATTGATCCCCAAGAAGTTTGTCAAATAAGTCATCAATTATTAGAAGAGGGTATTTGTTCTTCACTGTGATCCCGTTTAGTTCTCCATAATCAATGCATAGCTGCATTGATCCATCCTTCTTCCTCACAAAGAGAATAGGTGCTCCCCAAGGAGACACACTTGGTCAGATAAACCCCTTCTCTAAAAGATCTTGGAGTTGTTTCTTTAATTCTTCTAGCTCCACATTTTCCATCCTAGAGGGTTCTTAGATATCAGATGAGACCAGGTACGAGTTCAATAGAGAACTCTACCTCTCTTTCTGGGGGAGGTTTGGGTAACTCCTCAGGAAATATGTCAATGTATTCCGGGATTATGGGGAAATTTTCAATCTTCAAACTCTCATTTCCTTCTTATTAATCACCGATCAACTCCATAAATAAGGATATAGGAGGTTCTTCTAGACAAATATCAGGTTGAGATATCTCTCCTTATAAGATAGCTATAGGTTTTCCATTCAATACTACCGATATTTCCTTGCTTCTGCATTTGATCTTAGCATTATACTTTGAGAGCCAGTCCATACCTAGTATATTGTCGAATTCCATCATGGGAATGACTACTAGATTTGTGATAAGATTGTGCTGACTAATGTAAATATTAGAGTTTCTAAACACTAATGATTCTTGGATAATCCTACAAGGAGTCTTGACTGATAACTCTACTTTTTGCAATTCAGGGGTTGATTCTAAATTCTATACAAACATAGAAGAAATAAAGGAATGCGTCGAACCAGAATCAAACAAAGTACTTTCTAGCTTTGAGAGAACAAAAAGAGTACCAACCACCATGTCATTTGGCACTTCAAAATCAGCCGTAGTGAATGAAAAAGTACAACCTTGTTCCCTTGGCCATTGCTGAGGATGATGGTGATTTCCCTCCACTACCCTTGGATTTGGATAGTGATTAGAAAAGTGACAATGTTTTCCACACTTATAGCATTGGTTATTAGGTAGAGCCTTTTTCATCTTCCCCTTATCGTTAGTGTTGGGATGTTGAGGCTTCACCTCACTATGATAATTCTGCATGATATGGCCATCTCTTCCACATGTGTAGCACTACTCGCTCCCGAGCAAGCAGTTTCCTGAGTGCTTCTTCCCACATTTATTACACGTCGGACGTTTCACTTTCATTACTCTTCTTCCCTGATTGAAGCTCCTTCCAAAGATTGGATTCATTGATCTTTTCTTGTCATTGGATTTATGAGACCATTGCATCTCACCAAACTCCAGTTCAACATTCATCGCACTTCACAAGATCTCTTCATATCTATTATAATCTTGTTTGGCTAGAATATTCTACAAATGAGGTCTCAATCCACTGAAGAATATATCAACCTAACCATTTGGATCCATGACAAATCTAGAGGTGTAACCTGAAAGCCTTGTGAAGTTAATCTCGTAGCATCCCACAGATTCATTCACCTTCTACTTCAGCTCGAGAAACTCTTTCTCTATTCTTGTTCTCATTGATTGAGGGAAATAATTGTTGAAGAATAAACCTATGAACTATTACCACTCCATAGCTTCAACTTCCACTCTTGGACTTGTGTTTTTAATCAGTTCCCACCACTAATCAGCTTCACCCTCTAAGCGAAAAACTTCCAAGTTAACCTTCTCTTGATTAGAACAGTGGAGGACATAAAAGATCTTCTCGATATAGTTTATCTGCTATTCAGCAATCAATGGGTCAGTAGATCCCCTGAAGGTTGGTGGTTGTTGATTCATAAAGGATTCAATAGAAATTTTTTCCCTTTGTGGTGAGATCGGTCTCTCAACTTGATTCAAGTTATTTTCCATAACTTGAGTCTATTGGTTCATCATTTGTATGAAAGATTCCATTCCGGATTCCATCGGAGGGCTGTTAGTGAATGGTCCATTGCGGTCACCATTTTCATGGTTCCTCATATTGACCTCCATTTTCTAAAAGAAAAAATCTTTAGTGAGAATCTTACTTGATTTATGAATCTTTTAACCATAAAGGATTTTATTTCTTAAAACTTCATGCTTTAAAAAATTACATTTCTCTATAAATCCTTCATAATGATTCATAAAAAACATATGACTAAACAAATATATCCCCCGAGAGTGTTGTATCCAAGAGTGCATCAAGGCCCATTGTTAGGTACTAGCTTACCCCGGGTCAAGTCCAAAACTCCTTGTCAGAGTTTTCACTCTTAGGTACATCTATGCCAGACCTGCCTCTACATGTTTGTATCCAGACAAGGATGTATTTTCTTGATAAACCACTTACTCAGTACTCCCCAAAATAGCAAGATGTTTTCCTATATTTAAAATTTTCTACAGGGTTATTCCTAAAGTTTTCATAGACTAATTTCCATAAATAACTAAACTACCATTTGATACCAACAATGGCATCCCACTTTTTTATTACATAATTTTTCATTATGTTTTACAAATAGATGATCTTTAAAGTCTAGTGTCTTGGAAATGAAGAACATAAAAGATGAAAAAATAAAACATTATTATAATCCACTTATAGGGATTCAGAATAAGTTCTTCTTAATTACAATTATTGAATCTCATAACGTTGGGACATACATTAAAGTAAAGGGTGAGCAGAAGGCCCAGTAAGGAAAGCAAGGGAATCAGTTTACTTGAGAAATTAATAAGAACTTGATAAAGACATGAGCAACAGAAAAAGAGGAATATCATAATAAAAAGAACATGAATAAAAAATTGAATATTTGGCTATGAAATTTCAATTATACATCCATGAACATTTCACCAAGTTTCATTCCCAAGTTGTCATAAAAATATTACCAAGTTTATTCACCAAGGTATCATGATACTTATCATCTCTAGAGATTAATTTTTTACCCAATGCATTGGAGATTTATAAGGCTGAACCCTTAATATGTATTTATTTTCATGTTATCTACATAGATCATAATCCAACATTTACAAATAACCTAAATAGAATCAAATAAATGAGTTTCATGTCAAAATCGTGACGTTTAAAAAGTACTTAATAATAAGATCATTATGTCATTTATAACCCATGGAAAGGGAGTGAGGGTTATATGTATTTAAATTCCAGAATAAAATAGATAAATTTTATGTATTTATGAATACCCCTAGAAATAAAAATAGATTTGGGTATCCACATAAATAATACAAGAGAATTTTTGAGAAAAAGAGAGAGATTTTGAGACAAAAATTCTGCAGCATAATGGCTACAAAACATCATTTTAGAAAACAATAAAAAAAGAGGGAACAAGGGTCAAACACTCATAAATAATTCATAATACAGTATGGGTACATAATAAGATCATTTTATTGGTATTTTAATGACATACCACATGAAAAGAAAACATGAAATAAAAGAGAAGACAATATTTCTTTTACGAAAAATTTGGTTACCAAATGGCGTCGCTAAAAAAAATTGGAAAATAAATTGATGAGGGAGAAAAGGGTATCTCATCATTTTTATATAAATTGGATAGTAATAATAATATATAATAACATACCCCCATATGAGAAGATGTAAATAGAAGACATAACATAAAGGAAATCATGAATAAAAGAGGAGCGTGAAAGGTTCCCTTACAATGAAGGGTAACTTCGAAAGCTCGAAGGTTGGGACCTTGGGGGCATGAGGGAACCTTGGGAGGACTCCTCAGGATGTATAAAGACCATAACATCTTCGAGGAGGATTTTGGAATGAAATGAATGAGGTAATGACTTGGTATTTATAGGAAAAGTGAGGAAATATTTAATTAATTTCAAGGGATAACTCATCGGTGGTATTTGAAAAACCATGGGATTTTCCCTGGTATTTTCCCATGGTATTGGCCAATTGGGGAACCTCATAGAACATATTACAATTTACAAGTCAACCAGAATGATTACATCATCATTACATCATCAATGATGTCATTAAACACCTGAAACTCAATTTTTTTACTATTCACTGAAAATTCAACTGTTTCAAAAAAATCCCAAAAAATTACCCATACTTAATATAGATGATCTGAATTCAAAAATGAACTCCATTTTTTGAAAATAATTTTTTTAAACATTTTTAATTTATTTTTTAAATAAAATCCTTATTTTTTCAAAAAAACAACTCTAAAACTATAACTAATTTTGTAACACATTGAAAAAGTAATCTAGGTCCCATAAAAATATCGTATAACCATAAGACAATAAAGTAATAATTTATGATTAAATTTTATGAAAATAAATTTTCATTTTAAATTATTAAATTAATTATAAAATTGTAAATAAAATATTTATGACCTACAAATATAACAGAGCTTATACTATGATCATTTTTTCACTTTTAAGATGTCTAAATTGTATTTATACATTCATTGGTTACGTTTCTATTTTTTTGGCCAAATTACTATTCATAAAGGTATTTTACTATTCATAATTTACTGTTAACTAAAAATCAATTTGATCTTATTAGACTCTAAATTTCTTACCGATCACAACTGTAAAAGAACATTTTTTGAAAATCATTTCACATTATTAATTATTTAATGTTTACATTAATATTTTTAAATAATTTTTTTCAAAAATTTATTAGTAATATGGAACTATAAATTCATCCTACATTTATCTAGATATTTGAAATTCCCCAACTTTTCCATAATAAGAAATAATAATTTCACTTATACAAAAGGTTTACAAAAGTAACTAAGGTCGAATTACATGGACTCTTATAACACCTACATAGGAGCTAAGTGTAAGGTGTGCTATGATGATAGAATCTTGGGGCGGCTCAAAAAACATTGCCTGAGTGGTGATTTCAATCAGCTTGAACTTCTCCCTTATGAAATTCCGTTCAAGCTTCCCATGTTGAAGCTCAGCTTGGGCTTGGTCCAGAGCAAAGCCCAGAGATGCTACCTCCTTCCCGAGATGTAACAGATGGGCTTCATATGTCCTGAGTCTACTAGATGATGTCATCAACTCTTCTTTTTTGTACTAATTAACCAAGATCACTTGTATTTATAAACAATAATTGTAACATTAAGAGTTTAGTTTCCAACGGTCATATTGACCAACTATCATATTTACCAATGGTCATATAACAGTCGAAACCCAGCAGTTTCACTTCATTAAATAAAGGATACTATTTTGTGGAGTATAAATTGGAATAACACCCAATAGTAGGAAACAAAATTTATTCAAAAGTTTGGGTCGTTACATTCTCACGCCAACCTAGAGAAATAATATCAACGATAATTGAAATTCACTATAGAGGCTGTGTATAGGCTTTTTAGGTGATAAATGTTTTTATAGATAGGTTATAATTCTCAAAATTTTGGTTTAGTACCTAGATAAGTTTAATATTCTAAAAAACCATGTTTATCACAAATTACATAAAATTTCGGTTGTGACAAGAAAACCCCAACACTAAAATATTACACTATTAAATATTATATAATTAAGGGATCCATTTTGTGAAAGATCTATCCGTTTACACAATTAGAGGATAAATATTTTGTAATAACACCACTAATACCACAATGTCCTACCACAACACCCCTTGTAATTGAATTCAACCACCAGAGGTGAAATAAAACCAAGAATGGTTCAATAGTAATGCATATGACTGATGAGGCTACTATTTCACTAAAGGGTCTTCAGGGTGGAAGATAATGCAGTTGAGATGGTTAGGATTGTATTTGGGCGTTTTATGGGTTTTTTACATTTATGGATTCCAAAATATTGATAAGGTCGTGTTTCAAGGGGGTATGGAGGCTCTAGATTCATTATCAGGGTCATTTTTAATCTACTAACTCTACTCATTTCTCCAACACATGTTCAAAAAATCATTTGTAATAAAACATTCATTTGAGAAAAATGAATTACACATATTCATGTATGTTTAACTTAAATAACTTTTGAATACTAAGAATAATAAATTCAATTATTTTGATTCTAATCATGAATAACATATAACTGAATTTATTTATTTAGTTACTTGGGATTGTTCATGCTATTATGTCGATCAGCCAATAAAATATGATCCCACTTCAACCGAAACTCCAATTCATTCCAATGGGTGTAAAATATGGATACACACAGTTTTTAACCTTTAGGACCATATCTTGATAGTAGTGAGTTTTAATTCCATCTGCTAGACCTTGACCAATATGTGACTTTTCCACTAATACAAAGAGAAAATATAGATGGACCTTGATTAAATTAACCTGTGGGTATAGTTGACCATTCTTAGCTGAGTCACATGAGATTTTATAAGCTACATAAACAAAGTGAGTGTGATGTGTTCATATTTTAGATGAATTAAATGTGATTTATTCATCGACCATGTTAATATTTTTTAGATAATCAGGAAATTGTGAGATTCCATATACTAGATTGGCATTGTGCCATTCCTAGTATCACTCGATTTCATGGAAAAGAAATTATATAGGTATATATATGATATATATGATTCATCTTCTAAGGAAATGTTTGTATGAGATATGAGTATATTGAAACAGTACCCCTTAGTATCTTGAGCTGCATTGAATCTTTGTTAGATGCTTTTATTTTCTAAAATTTATAAAATGAGGATTTAATATTAGTTTTCAATGATACTAAGTCCCATAGGGTCACAAAATTAGGATCTTGTATAATTATTATATGGAAACGAATCATTGTATACCTTCCGTTGTGTATTTTGATCATTAATGGAGTTTAGAGAAGTTTATAAAATGTATTGGCGGGGGAATGGAGTGTTAAGCTGAGAAATTATCTTAATAGAGGATTTTGTGCTGTGGAGGGATGCACTGCAGCATAGGGATGGTAGCTGGGACATGGAAGGCTCAGTTGTAGCATAGGGTCATAAGAGGTGGAATTTTTAGCCTCTTCTAATTTTGGAATGGATTATTTTTAGGGGTATAATTTGGTAGATTTAAGATGTTTTTATGTAATATGGAGTGTGTATATGGCGTAGGTTGAATGGATTTTTCACCATGGAGGTATTGACTATAGTGTAGCACTTTGAGGAGGTTCTACAAATTTAGTGGGTAACTGTGTAATGAGAATTATGATAAAACATATTCCCCTCCCTGGGAAAACAAGATCAAACCATGGTTAGTTCCATGGTCATTAGACACTATTTGTAATGAACTGACCCATGTTTCCCTTAAAAACTGAAACCCAACATGAATCGCCATATACTTGAAGGGAGTTCTTGATCCCCATGGGTTGGAAACATGAACAAGAGCATCAAACAAAGACCAGAGGGAATGATTTTATGCACCCTAGAACAAGATACATGGAACATATACAAAAAAACAATAAATAGTGGAAGAAACAACCATAAATATATATTCCATAAAATAAGAAAACAAACAGTAGTGATACAAACCAAAAGAAACTAAAAAAACCATAATAATATGTCCAACTACAGAGGGAAAAAATATGAACCAATTTCTCCATGTGATAATGTGGGAAACATCCCACCATATCACCTCCATCTACCCATACCTAGATGAAATAATCTTTTCCACCTCACTATTGTACCTTTACATTCCCTATATCAAAAGACAATACTATGTATGCATACCACCGAAGGGGTGTGTAGGTTGTGAGCTAAAAAGTATTATTGTTATCCAACTGATGTTCTCTATATCAAGTCTCTGTAAAAATGCCAATATGATCAATTTATAGAAAAACATCACATGATAAGTAGTAAATAAGTATTATATAAAAATCATGGTAAAACATTTACACTTTTTCCACAATTCCAAAAAAAGACAAGTAATAATATTTTCGAAGAATAAATCCAAAAAACCAATTCATTTTCATAAAAAATTGGTACATCAAAGAAAAAATAGAACAAAGCCAAATTATAGTGTTAAAAAAACTAGGGGTAAGATCAATGTTATATTAGATAGGGAAATCACATTTCAATAAGATTTTTGAACACCAAAAGTCCCTAGAACCCACACATCATTGTTCAGGGAATAAAGGAACACCTTAGAACATGAACCCTCCTACAATATCAGGTAAACTCCTTGAAAAAAATGCATAACACTCTAGGAGATGATGGACAACCAATAAATTGAACCCCCTTACAATACAAAAATACAAGCCCTAATATCACACATTCCACCTATGTACCCAAGGATCCAATTTGATTCATTTCAAATAATTTACAAAGGGAATAAACATTTAAAAATAGAATTTCAAACACCTGTTTTCCATCAAAACACACTTTGAAGCCCATTTCACAATCCATTTCATAATGCTTTGAAAATCATATTTATTTTTTTAAAGTAAGCGAAAATCCATCTTTTATATAAAAATCAATTTATTCACACATAGAATAATTTCATTCCATTTTATTTAGAAAATTATTTAATAAAAAAGAGTAATCAATATTTCAAATAACATAGGCTAGAGACGGTACAACCCACCCCAAATTTTGGTCAAACACTACCCAAAATAGGATCCACCAACACTGGAAGGACCAAAAAGAAAATAATAGAGACCCTAGAAAACATTAACACATATTAAAATCAATTTATTAAGATAAACGGTCGACAATGATGATAGATCACAATATAACTCAAGAAAGGTACATGACACACCCCAACCAAAATGTAGACAAGCGCCTAGAAGAATGTCACAAAATGAATATAGAAGGGATCAAAGAATCATAATCATATGATCAGTATACTCATAAATGGTTCCCAATTCCCCTACCACAACCAAGAGCATTGAAGAAGAAATGCTTCTTACCATGAGATAAGCAACCCAATAATGTTGGATATCAAGAACTGAATGATGATATTTGGAAGAGGAGGAGACACCCAAAATTTCCTAGAAGAGGAAAGGGTTTGAGGTAAATAAGAACAGACTAAATGATATGGGATTCATATGAGGGGTAGATAAAACCTTTTATGTAGAGTGTATTTTCATCACAAATCTGCGAGTTACGACGGAAATCTCCCATAATGCGAGTACACTAAAAAACACACCACCTTAGGTTAATTTTATCACGAGTGACCATTTTACAATATAAAATCTATATTTACACCATAAATATTTTATAGAAAAAAGGATTTTATGGAATATATCATAGGAAATATTTATGACATACACTATAGTCAAAAGTTGAAAAAATTTCATGCAAGAAACACCCATCCCAGACTCTTATGAATGAATCCCTAAATGAATATTGAAACCCTCCAAACCCATGAAAAACAATATTATACAATAAAAATAGAGTTCCTTTTTTATATATAGTGTTACAATATCCCCACCATTGGACTTTCTATCCTCAATAAATCATGTGGAAGAATAATACTCCACAAATAGGTGAGGTCACTTCTCCCTAACTGACTATTCATTCTCCTAGGTCTCATTAGAACATGATATGTATCTCCATAATAAAATGAAAAATGCAATATACTTACTACACAAGTCTGTCACATAAGAATCAATGATCTCCACTAGTTTCTAATAAATGTAAATATCTGGATCAATCTCAATCTATTCCCAAATCATAACATGAGAGGGGTCAGGATTGTATTTAATGAGTTGAGATATGTTGGGAAAATCATGTATACCTAACGATTGATCCATAAATTCCAAATGATAATAAACTTTCCCAAGGCAACCAAAGGCCTCAAATATTCCAATGTATCTCGAATATAGTTTCCCCAATTTCAGTAGATGACAGTGGCCCAACTAAGGAGAAATAATAAATAAAACCTAGTCAATAATGAATAAATCCAATTGAAAATTTCGACCATATACATATTTTTCCTTCCATATTGAAGCAATAACCAAGTGTCGATGTATATCCTAAATGACTACTAACATATCTTGAATGAGACTTTTTACCATAAGATAAGATTCTCTCACCTATTACAAACAAAGAGGTGACCTACATGGATGACCATACTAACTCTCAACGGGTTCCATTCATATCAATGACTAATAAATATTTTTATAAGAAATATTAACCATTCCCAAATGGATATCCCATGATCCACAAAAATACAAGAAAAAGTAACATAGAATATCCTCTAGAATCTAAATATACCACCCCATATGACCTTTTTTGTGTGTAGATACTATGCTATTCTTAACCTGAATTGAGTCCCCATTACCTATTAGATACTCTTATGGAACTTGGATGTAAACCTGAGGTCTTTATCCGAAATAATGGAAGTGGGAAAACTACATAACCTCATGATCTCCTACATGTAAAAATTTCCCAGATCTTCATCTTTAGTGGTGTACCTGATTGGAATAAAATGGGATAATTTTTTTTCAACCGATCAATCACAACTAAAATAGAATTCTTCCCTTGGGGCGTCCATGGGAATCCAATGAATAGGTCCATTGAGAAATCATCACATTTACACACCATCATAGAATGAGTCTAGATAAGACCTGAAGGCTTTAGGTACTCCGCCTTATCTATTGGAAGGTGTAACAATGAGACATATAATTTTCAATGTCATTCTTAATACCCCATAACCATATTTACCATACCATATCATAATACTTATTTATAGTGCACATGTGAACAAAACATGAATAAATATGAAAGTAAAACCATATTAAATTTCTCATAGATTTGGGAATGGATAACCAATTCATGATGTGAAGAATACAATTAGAAGAGAGAGACCAACCAAAATGATCTCCCCACCATAAAAGGTTTCCCTGATTCCACCAAACCGATCATCTTGTTATTGAATCTACATGATAGTATCTGGGAGAGATGACAGTAACTAAAAATTGGTTAGTACCATAATTGAATCATCCATCCATGCTTCCATATTAAACTAAGTGAATAATCCCCTCAAGTTCCCTTCCTATTTCAATTCCAAAATACCATATGGTGGAAATTTCGTTCTGATAGAATCTAAGATGACATTCCCCATACCTAGGGTGTAAAGGATATAGAAATAAAATATATAAATGTATTCCTCCCAATACCACTATATTAGATTCATGTAATTTGGAAAAATATATAGAACATACTCATATGATTAGAAATGACCAGGAATAACTTCCAAAAAAGATAGTTCACCCAACATTTAAGCACATACATAACTGCAAAAAGCTCCAGATAATGATTGGGGTAACTCTTCTTATATGAAAAAAGATAACAAGATCCATAGGACAAAACAAGATTATAATATAAAATCATGAAACTTATACTAGCACCAGAAGCATCACGATACATAACATACCATTTACCAATCTCATGTAAGATTATAATTGGTGATGATGTCTCAATTCATATCAAATCATCCCAAGAAATCTGACACTTAGCATCACATGTGAACCTCACCCCTTTATTGGTAAGAGGATTAAAATCTGATAAAATCCTTAATAAATCATTGAATAACCACTGATAGTATCTCAAAAGACCCAAGAATGTCTAAATCTCAAGGATTTTTTTCTTCTTCCCATGGATAGACAAACATTAATTTCATAGGATTAATTGAATGTCCTTGTTCAAAAATCACTTTCCCTAATAATTTCACTTTACATATCTAGAAACATCATTTCAAGATCTTCCCTTAATGATGGTGGTTTCTCAGTATTTACAAATCTAGATTCAGATGGTGCTCAAGATCAAACTCATATCTTCAGTAAACAAGAATTCTATTCATGGACACTATGACAAAGGTGTTGAGATGTTGATGGAATATCTAGTTCATAAATTCCATAAAAATAGATGGATCATTATTCATACCAAAAGGTATCACAAAGTATTCATAATTTCCATACCTAATCCTTAAAGGGGACTTCGAAATATCAGACTCCCAAACTCTAAACTATTGATAACCTGACAAAAGATTTTTTTTGAGAACCAATTCACCCTTTTTAACAGGTAAAAAAACCCACATGGGGAAAAGGGTACATATTCTTAATCATCACCCAATTAAACTTCTAATAGTATACACACAAATAAAGTGAATATTATACCTTCTTAGAAAACATCACAAGGGAAGCTGATGAAAAAACAATAGGGAAACAAAACTATTCCCTGCTTAATCATCCAGATGGATCTTGAGCTCTTTAAACTAAGTGTGTCCCATATGAACAAAGGTTATTGAGTGAATATTCATACCCAACATAAGATAAATCATAAACTCTACCACCCTCTATGGAGTAATACTAGAGAATTTATCTGGGAAATGTCAGGAAAGTCCCAAACAACCATGGGAAGATCAAAAATAGATGAAACATCTTCTGGATTAACTATAATGGTATACAAAAAAAATCCCATGCTCTGTGTGGGAAGGAAATTTACTACCATATCTCGGATCCCACTCTCCCTAAAACACCAAAAATATCCCATCGATTTAAAATAAAAAAACACAATTTTAATAACAATCAATTTCATCATGATGTGAATATATCAAATCTATCCCAATAATAACATCGAACAGATACATACTGAGAACAAGAAATTCACAAGCTAAATCAGTGTCAACTATTGATAGAGTATAATAAGGACATCAAAACCCATTCCACTTACTCTTTACATGGGGCATATCTAACACCATAACCAAGGAAATGAGATCTGTTGGATATTTGATCCCAAAAAAAAACAAGAAAATATAAATTATCATAAGGCACGAGTATTAATGAAAGAATTATCTATATATGATTCAAAAAAAATTGTACCTCCCACTATCTCTTGGAACACATCAACCTCTCTTAGAAAATCATCCACTGAGTAAATATGATTCACCCTGGAGCCACCAGTTAAAGACCTATATGCTTAGATGTATTTGAATACAATGTATAATCCCTTGGAAGTGAAGAATCCTAACCATAATAAGGCATATACATTTCTTGGAAGAATCACTACACATGGACTCAGTGACTATAAGCATTGAAAATATTAGTGTGTACTAGACAATCATGTTGGTTGTGGCATAAATTTCCATACTTATAGAAATTTAGAGGCACACTACTAACTACTTATGATGTTGTGGAGGAAGCCTGAGGATGTGAACTACCTTAAAAAACCCTAAGATTGTTCTACCAATTACTCTTCATTCCCATAATTCCACTAAAACAGCCACTGGATAGAAGAGATATAGGTAATAATAACTAATATTTTCCTTTATATTAATATCATCCATCATATCGTTTTCAATTTTATCAGTTTAGATTTAAATCATCATGATATAAATATGTGATTAAAAATATAGTTTCAAATAATATATGAATTTCTATGATTTCCACTGGTCACTCATCACCCCTCCATAGAAAAATGAACTAGCTCTGCAAACCAATTGGTGTACTCTGACACTGATCACTCTCCCGGATATAAAGAGAGTAACTCCATATATTTACCTATGATCATATTCATTGGATAGAACTACTAAAATAAGAGGGTTTTGAAACCCATCCAATCTAATCCCACATGTCGACCCTCTTATACCATTGAATCCCACCCCTTTTTATTGGGACCCTCAATCCTAAGAAATGTGTATTTTACTATGATATCCTCAAGTGTCTGCATCAAGTAGACGACCTGATCAATCTTGTCCAACTGGTCTACCACCCCTCAGGGTTCATTTTACCCTTAAATAATAAGGGCTTCTTATGTAAGAAATGTCGTAACCGATCTATATCTCCTCCATATAATAGATTTGCCTCAAAATACTTATCTTGAACTTATGGAACATTATGATCCATGACATTCACTGCCTGTACGATAGATTCTAAAATAATTGGTTCCATATGTGGATTCCTAAGAGGAGCATCTCTCACCGTACCCTCCCATGGATTTTTTTCGAGACTTATCAAAGGAATATTTTTACAAGCCATAAATAGAAGAAATTATTAGACAACAGGATAATCTCTACTTAATAAAGAAAATTGTATTTTGAAACTAAGGAAAAAATCAAGAACTCAATACAGGAGACACACATCCAAACATCCCATGGAAACATGAGGCTCTTCATAGCAAGAGTTGGATAGACACTCACCATAATCAACCTCTTAAGTACTTACAATACTATCATACATCAACTAAACATCCAAAGACATGGATTCTTAAGGAAAAACCTCTATCTAATACCAATTTGAAATGATTCAACCCAGGTTAACCTCATTAAATGGTACCTGACCTGATCTGCTACATAACAAAAGGACGTTCCCATTCCCCACAGGCTAGTGAATTACACCCGAGCATAAAAAACAAACCATAGGGAATGATTTCACCCAACATGAAATAATATACATGAAATATATACCAAGTATAAAGAAACAACGGAATAAAAAACTAGAAATATATATGTCAAAAACAAATAAAACCAACATTAGTGATACAAATGGAAAGAAAGTAAATAAAACTCCAAGAAGATGTCCAACTATAAATAATGACTAAAATATGAACCAACTACTCTATATGATAATGTTTTCAAGGTCCCACAATGTTACCACAAATTATCTATACCCATATAAAATAAACCTTACATCCTCTCTATGATGAATTTCTATTTTCTACATCTGAAGAAAATACCAAGTCTATATGCCACCATAGGGGTGTGTAGGGTGTGAGCTAAATAGGATCAGTGGGTCTCACCTAGGTGATTCATATCAAATTTCTGTACAACAATACAAATAAGTTAAATTTATAGAAAACATGTTATGATAAGAATTAAAGTAGTTCTATATCAAAATAAAGGTAAAATATTTTCCCTTTTCCCACAATTTCAAAACAATCCATGTAAAATCTACTTTAAAGAATAAATCCAGCTAACCATTTCCATTTCATCAAAAAATAGGTACATCAAAGAAAAGAAATAATACAAGGCCCATGCTCAAAAACACCAAGGATAATCTCATGGTCAGGTTAGATCAGATAATCATACATAAATATGACTATTGTTCACTAAAAGACCCTAGAAACCAAGAATCAAGGTTCAAGGAAAGGAGGAACACCTTAGAAGGTGAACCCTACTATAATTTCAAGTCAAGTGCTTGATCCAAATGCATCTAGTTATAGGAATGGGCAGACACACCATAATATGAACCCCATTAAAACAAAAATGGTGATCCCCAATACCACAACTTCCACCTAAGTAACCAAGGATCCCACGATCTACATTTCAAATCATTTCAAAAAGTCTTAAATATTTCACAATACAATTTAAAATACCCTTTTTCCATTAAACCCATATTTGAAACAAATTTCATAGTATATTTCATAATGATTTGAATATCCTATTTATTTTACCAAAACAAGGGGAACACCATATTTCATTTAAATCCTATTTATGAACACAATTAAGTAAATCATTTGATTTAATTTAGAAAACTATTTAATAAAAAAAGAGAAATCAATAGTTCACATAACATAGGCTAGAGATGGAACCAACCAACTCAAAATTGAGCTGGACACTATCTACAATAGGATCTAAAAACACTTGAAGATACAAAGAGAAAAAAATAGAGTCCCTATAAATGATTCCCATATATAATAATAACTTACATAAACAAAATGATCAACAGAGAGGATAAATCACAACACACCTCAAAAAATGCATGTCCCGTAACACAATTAACATGAAGAATAGCCTTTGAAAGAAGATCATACAACAAATATAGAAGGGTTAAAATAATTACCATCATATGATGAAAATATCCATAGAAATATCTTAACATTTTTAACAAAACTAAGAGTGATAGAGAAATAGAAATTCTGTTTACCCTGAGAGAAGCAGGAAAACCAAGCCGGTGATCGAGTGATGAATAAAGCAATCTATAAGAGGAGAAGACACGTAAAATTTCCTAGAAAATCTTAGGGTTTGAGGATGGGAAGAAAAAAAAATGATGGAGGAGTTATATGAGGGGTAGATAATACATACTGAGCCAAATGGATTTATGTCATAAATCCTAGATTTACAACGTGAATATCCTATAATATGAGTATGATGAAAGTCAAGTCAAATTTGGATAATTTCATCCCGAGTTACCTTTTTTACTACATAAATTCCAAATTTACATTGTAATGTGTTATAACTTAAAATGTTTTTACATCCTATATATCATTACATATTTACACTATAAGCTACAATAGTAATACATAAAAACATCATGCATGAAAAAACTATCCCATGATATACTAAAAAACTCCAAAATGATTTTTGATGCCCTTTGAACCATAAAATCACTATCTTAAACACTAAAAATAGATTTTTTTATACAGGGTGTTTCACTATTTGACCGAACAAGTTGTTCCATGGTTTAGGGTGACTACATCATAGTTTAGGTGGTTTAGACCATGGTCCATAGGGCTTTGTTTTAGTCTTATAATTTTTAGTTTTTCTATAAATAAAAGAACCCCCTCCCAACCAATTTTAACCGAAAGATTTCTCCCAAACCCTAGACACATGAGGGTGGATTTTCTATGGTATTTTAAGCACTTTTTGATTGGGAATAATACCCATATTCTCGAGATTGACCTGTGATGATACAAGGGGAGTTATTCAAATTTTATTGTGGTTAATCCTCTATTCGATCTCATTTCCATCTAGCTATTTTTTTCATGATACAAAATTTGATCACCATAATTATAATTGATTTTTTATTTTATTTTTTAGTGTGTTCATGATGTGATGTACTTTCAAGATTGTAGTTTCCTTGCGGGAGAGGTGATAAGAGATCCTCATTGTTGTTTTATTTCCATTTGAATAATGATAAAATAATTATGGCAGAGAATTTGATTCTTATCTTTTATTTATGTTAAATAATAAATTTATCATGATTTAATTTCATTGTGTGGTGTTGGAATTGACCTGATAAAGGGAAATTAGAATTAAATAATAATTGGTTTATGACTTATGATCGCATGTGTTTTTTCCACGATAACGGTTTGCCTAATGATTTAGTAGATAGTGTTCTATCCATGTTATGTTATTTATCATGATTGTTATGCTTTGATTAGTATGTTGTTATTGATGAAATTATTAGAGAAGATAATGATGATTATTGGTTGTTTGGATAAATAATTAAAGAGGAATGTGCAATGAAACCATTGTTATGGTAATTTGATGTAAATAAAATTAATGATTACTGTATATTTAATTTAATGTATTTATTCCATGATTAATTAATTTGGATAAATAAAATTAAGATTGAAATATTTGTTATTATAATAATAAAAATATTCATGATAAATGAGAATGATTTTTCACTTAGTTTTTTCAAACTGGACATAATGCTAAGAGAATGATTAAATAATTGTAATTTCTTATCATATTAGAAGCCTTAGGTTTATTATGGATGTAACATATGATAAATTAATATGTTAATTAAATATGGAATGAAAAATAATTTTTTGATAAGATAAATGTTCGATCCCAAGAGTTCCCATTTTCTTATAAATATTGAATGCCTTTTGTTGGGGGCTGTGAGACCTCATTTCAATGTGGAAGATGAATGCCTTATTTTTTGGGCCAAGATTCCATATTGAATATGTTTTTTTATTGAAACCTATTGGGTGATCTGGAAAATATCCTTGCTATGTGACGTGATGTGAGACAAGGATGGACTACGAGATAGGGGAATAGAGGCCCGTGATTATGGTAGTAGTTGATGACGTTGATGGAGAGATGCACAATGATATTCATGAGGGTGTATGGGGTAAAAAAATTTTTATGGAATGGATTAATGTATGGATTTCCCATTTTTGTGATAAAAGTTGGGATTGTTTTTCATTAATGTTCTTCTTAAGGGTTAGATGACCGAGTTTCTTGTGTTTGTGTCAATTCCTTTCCGCACTGCTTGTGGCAGAAGGAAGTGCCTGGTTATGAATCTATTTAATGTTAGATATGAATTTCTTTCTAGAGTAACTAAAATTATGGAATATTAATAATTTTTAATAAATGTTTTAACCCATGTGTTTGGTTTTTACTAGAATAGAAAGATGGTAAATCCTAAGAATCCATAGAATTAGTAGGATTTTTCCTAGAGGGAAAGAACTTTGTTTGAGGATAATAAAGTGTGGTTTAAATAAATGTTGATTGATGGTAGATAAATGTAATTTGGAAAACAAATGATTAATATCCAATGAATTAATTAATTTATGGTTAATTTTTAGAAATAGAAATAAGTAATTTAAGGAAGGTCTTATTAAAATGATTGTGTTCTTATATCCCAAGTAGTGGAAGCTAGGTGTCTGAGTGATGATATCTATAGTTGAGACTAGGGGTAATTTATTCTCATAGTGTGGTAGTAAGATATATTATATCCTTTATGATTTATGATTTCATACACTATCCAACCCTTGTCAGTTAGGGTGAATGACCCCTAGTGGACTATGTGAGGGTGTTTTCCCCAACATTTTGGTTGGTGAGGGATGGATAACTGATTACCCCCTCTATCCTTGCTCTATACTCCTAGTAGTATTATGTCCTAGTATTCATGGTGGTATGTTCCCATATATGTGTGTAGAGGGTTGTAATGGATAGGTGTTATTTTAGAAACTTGTATCTCCCTATATTGTATCAAAATGATTATTATAGGTATGACATGTATGGGCTATGATGGTTCGAGGAGTAATACTTGATATATTGTATATGATAACTTGAGGTATAATAACCAATGTATAATACACATCATACAGGTTGTGGTGGATTCTGAAAACTACTTGGCTACTATATGGATATGCAGATGGGATGATAATATGATATGATGCATAAGATGTATGTTTTGATACAAAAAAAAAATGAATTTAGAAATGTTTTAGCCACATTTAAAAAAACGCTATTTTAAGGAAAAATTTAAAAATTTCTAATTTTATGTTTAAAAAAGTTTTTTAGAGAATGTTACTAAAATAGAGATATTTTTTAAGAAACCTGGATAATTTAGCAACGTTTGGTTTGAAATATTTAGAAATTTGGAAAATTCTAAATTTAGAAATGTTTTGAAGAAAAAGTGGCTAATTTGGAGATGTTTTTAAGTAAATATTTATAAATTAGCAACATTTTAACAATTATTTTAAAACATTGTGACATTTTTACAAAACTGTGGATATTTTAGTTACATTTTGTTGCCAATATTTTAAAATATGAGTAATCATATATATATGTATAATTCTAATTATATATATTTATATATAAATAAAATTCTATAATTATATATATAGGTAGATTTATATTTAAATTTAAATACATTAGAATATATTTAAATATCATAATATTTATATATTTATAAATATATATATATATATCCCTTAGGGGGAAACTCAGCGGTAGCTGCGCATGTCGGTCTGGGTGTGGTCTCGAGTTCAAGCCTCATCGAGTTCTTTTCTGCATTTGTGTGATGAATTCTTTTATTGGCAATGTAGCTCATTTCTTTGAAATGATGTAAATATATATAATCACACACACACACACACATATTTATAAACACACACACACACTATAATGTCCCAGAATTCATATGTATTTTTTTTATTACATGGAATTATTTCAAAATCAGGCTCTTAGACGACACATGATTCTTAGGCCCATATAGGCCATAACATATTTTAGAACTTTTTTGAAAGTATGTTAAATAATCGTGCAAGAAAGTTTTTATAAATTTTGAACCCATGCTTAGATCATAAATTTGAGGGCACTGTTGAATTCAGAATGCCTAGTTTCTCTTAATAATGGCCAAACCTTGACTGGTGCAGGTCAAATGAAAAAGATAAATTTCAGACATTTAGTGAAAAAATAAAATAAACTTAAAATAAATTCCATGTTTATTTTTATTCAAACTATTTTTTCTATGATGAAACAACCAGTTAACACTTTGGTGTAGTGATGAGGAAATGATGAATCATTAATGAACCTCATTAATGAGACAACGTAGCGATACACCACACATCTCCTTCCTTTAAATAAACAGGGATCTAGATTTAAAAAATAACCCTAATAAATCCACTGAAAAATGAGTAATCTCTATCTTTATCTCTCTGATGAAGAAATCCATCGAAAAACGTCATCGAATCAAGGATTGATGAATGCCGGTGGGACAGATTCGAGAGATGAAGAATGACAATGAATGCCATCGAATCATGGATCGATGAACGCCAATGGGATGGATTTGAGAGATGAAGAATGCTACTAATTGCTAACAGATTAAGAAACGATCATGGCTCAGAGCTTCATCCCTCATCAGGGAAAGATCCTCAATCCAGGTAGGGGTCATTTTATTTCTATATGATTGCTTCTTCCCATTATTCTTTCCAAATGATGAACACTGATCAACCCACAAACAGGTTGAACCATGGTTCAATCATTCCTATGGGTTAGGAAATCATATTGGGGGGGAGTTACGGGATATAAAATCTTTTTTAGAATTATGAAACCCCAATGATAACTATTTGTAAATTCTAACGTGAAGAGATCAGTCCAACACGAACAAGGCCCAGATCCCTTAGCAGTGGGAATCTGTGTTCTTCGTGACCGAATGGAGGAATCTACAAACCAGTGGACCTATGGACATTGAAGTGGTGGCGGTGACCCAAGAGGTCTAATGCCATAGATGGATCTGAGATCGGACAACTGGAGTGATGGCATCGGCGACCAGCATCAGTGGCCTGCAGCGGTGGTCAGTGGTGTTGGCCAGCGGCGGTGGCCGCTGGCAGGAGGCAGCACCACCCCTGGTGCCCCATGCAAGACAAAGTGTCCCACCCTCACCATCCACATTGGTGGAGGCCGCACGCCCAATGCACACCGCAACGAATGAGGGCCGTGATCCATCAGCTACGGTGGTGGGATGGATGCAATGCAGCATAGGAAGAGCAGCCCACAATATGAGAGCCACATGTTGACCAAAGGGGGAGGCCAGCTGATTGGCCGCATGCGCCTCAACTGGACTGACCGAGCTGGTCCGGGATGAATCAGAGTAGGCTGCCCAGGGGGGGGGGTGATTAATTTTTCAAGCCAGTCTGCTTTAGTGGACCAGGACGATGGGTTAAAGCTAGGCCACGAGGCGACCCAATATGGGAAAAGAGACCGGCCCACTAGTGCGGGCTGGGCTAGATAAATTCGGGTCCCTGGGTGACCGGTAAGATTATATCCATGACCAACCTCATTTGGATATAGTGAGACACAATGGACCAGGATAATGGGCCAGAAAGATAGGATCCGGTCATGCCAAACCCCGGGTCGGGTTGGCCGGGTTGGTCCGAACAAGTCAGACCGTGCCTGGACGGAACTGACCCCTTTTTAAGAAAAGGGACGTATCTCTCAGACCATGCATCTGATTGATGAAATGTATGTGGCATTGGGACCCACATGATGGGGCAGTCCTTATCAAATCATCTATGTAATATTTCATGAATGCTGACCCAGAAAGGCTTCTTGACTCATCTACCCGACGAGGCCCCATGACCCAACTACCTATTGAGGCTCTATGACTCAGCTATCAGCGAGGCTTCGTGACTCAGCTACACAGAGAGGTACCCTAATTCAGCTACCCAGCAAGGCTCTGTGACTCAGCTACCCAATGAGGCTCTATGATTCAGCTACCTAGTAAGGCTTCGTGACTTGGCTACTGAGTGAGGCTTTGTTACTCGGCTACCCAGTGAGGCTTCGTGACTAAGATACATAGTGTGGCTTCGTGACTCAGCTATCAGCGAGGCTCCATGACTCAGCTACTCAGTGAGGCTTTTTGAATCATATACTGAATAGGTTTAGGGAACCTAGCAAGCCCAAATAACTCATCAGGGATGAGGGACTTTGTAGTGATCGATGTTCAGTGTTTGCAACTGTTGGTTTTGCTATTAACACTTTATATTATACTCGTGTCGAGATGACTCTAGTGACTCAAATATTGGTGCATTCTTTTGCGATTTCCTTTTTTGATTTATGTCAGACCCAAGTTTGTTTCATATTTCCTAAAGAGTATTGTTTTGCTCACCCCTGCATGAGTTTCACTCACACATGTTGTGTCTTGTGCAGAGATGTACAACTTTGATTGGGATCTTGGAGAGCCAGGGCAAGGTGGTTCTCGGAGGTGGATCTACAAGCACAATGTGCTTCATCCACATCCGACAGTGAGATACACCTACCTTTCGGTAGGATCTTTGGAGGAAGAACTCTAGAGCTTGTACATCCATTTACTGTACATTCCTTTTCAGTTGGGTTTGCATTCTTTCCCCTTTTTCTTTCAGTTGGACCTTTAATTGTGTGGTTTCTTCCTCATGTGACATAGTAATTGTTGGTATCCAATTTTCAGATTTACTTTAGGTAGTATGGGCTGTGTGTGTGTATACAAATTTAAAGGCAATGCCTTCCCTTTTCAGGATATACATTTTTGGTGTTAGTCGCCAGCCCCTAGCCTATGGAAGGCAAGCTTGGGGTAGTCATGACACGGGCCCTAGGGGACAGGTCATGACACACACACACACACACAAACATATATATAATAATATATATCTTTATATATATAAACACACACACACACATAGACACACACACACACACCTATATATATATATATATATATATATATATATATATATATAACAAACACACACACACCCAAATATATATAAATTTATAAATATGTAAATATAAATAAATAAATAAATAAATAAATAAATATATATATTTATACATAAAAACATTTATATATTAGAATTTTATCCATGTTTTTAAGATGTGGCTAATTATATATATATTTATAATTATAATTATATTAATTTAAATATATATAAATTTATAATTATAATTATATATATGTATATCTAAAAATTTATAATGATATAAAAATACATCAACATATATTTAAATATCATAATATATATATATATATAATAAATATATATATATAAACATACGTACATACACATATATATTTAGACACACACACACACACACACAAGCACACAAAGACACACACACACACACACATATAAATATTATTATGAGGACAATTTCGTAGGTCCTGTCAACGAATCTTGAATGAGGACAATTTATTTAAATATGTATATATATCTAATATATTTGTATATGTGTACATATTTATAAAAATATAATAATTAAAATATTTATATTTATTAAATATATGTATATTAATTAATTTAAATATACAATATATATATATATATATATATACAATTTTGTATTTATTAATTTATATTATTTTTATATTAACTTATATATAAAAAACTAATATGGAAAACTGTATTTTTTTAAATATCCCTACTATCGTGTGTTAGGGTTACCCCCTCAACAATGCTTTTCCCAATCGACATCTCCTCTCCCTAAAATGCACAATGTCGCCTTCCCATCACCCTTCTTGAACCTATGCCGCATCTATAATTTTCAGTCTACATGACATCAATACTGCTCCACTACATGGAATCTTCACCTCCCTATAACACCCCATGTTTCGTTAAAATAAATATTTAATATTGTTTCTGTGTATTTTTATGTTTTATGAAAACGTTTTCAGTGAGTTTTAAAATCATTGTTTTTTAATAATGATAATTATATTAAGTAATAATTTGATACAAGTGAAAATTATATTAATAATAAATAAAATAATAACAATAATAATATAAAATTAATTAATAAAAATGAAATAATAAAAATAAATATTATAAGATGGATAACACTCCCACACATGAACCCCCCACCCCCACATCCTCTCCACCCCTTCATCCTTCTTCTCAAATGGAGCACCCAGGACACTACTATTCTCCCTCTCACGCGGTGCACCTAGGATGGATGGAAGTAGATCACCATCCTCCCTCTCATGTGGTGCACCCAGGTGAGACCCAAACAACGTGAATACCCTCCTCTGGTATCTTTTGATCCTTGATCGATACTCCTTAGAAAGGACTCCACTTTACTCTTCCCCCCTTTCTATATTTTTTACCTTCCTATCCATCATATTTTTGTTTGGCTAAACCCAAGGGGTTTAGGTTGTCCAATTCTCATTATGTTATTGTTTCATAGGGTGTGCGTTCAACTATTCAAGTTTTGTTGGTTCCCTATTTGAATTTCTGACCTGATTTCTATAATATTGATGTAGGTTTTCCCATATATGAGGAATTTAATTTCTTAAACATGGTTTTATGGTGGGGGGAGTTAATTTTTGATTCAATTTTCTAATGGTAGTTTTGGTTATCTACTAATTTCATGATTATTTGATTTTATCTTGATTGTTGATTTCTTTGAGTTTCTTATTTTATTTATATATATTTAAAATTTCCTAAAAAATTTGAAATAAATTTAGATCTTTTAAATCCATTAGGTTTTATATTATGAATTTTTCAGACATACTATTTCAGTCCATTTTAGGTCGCAAATCAATTTTATATAATACATGAAAAGATGGAAGATGTACTAGGGTTGAGTTGATCAACATGGTGACAAATTGTTGTAATCCGAATCATTAGGCTATTTTTTGACCATATTTTAATGTTGGAGAGTTTGGTACTACCATGTAAAAAACAACCTAGAATTGCATCTGAACTGATATCTGAGTTGATTCTATACTAACTCGAAGAGTGTTCTCAATTTCCATGGGCTGAAGAAAAGCTCATGGGCATCAAAAATAATCCTTTGGGAGTGATTTCTATGATAAGAGAAAGTAATAATCAAATTACACTATGGAAATGACATAAGATAAATAAATCAATATGTCTATCTTAGAGTATATATAAAAATTATAAAATCTGAAAGAGGAAAAATAACAACAAAAACCCGTGTCCTAGTGGTCCAAAACCACCCTCCATGTCCAAGTCACCCACCCTCATACACCCATGCATGAACCCACAAAGGAATATGAGATCACACATAACTTCAATATGATCATAAAGGATACAAACACAAAATGGTACAATCAGTGTGTGAGCTAAAAATCCTAGTAGGACTTCACCAATGATTCTATGAAGTTACTTTCTAAGGTAATGAAAATATGGAAAAATATTAGTACAATAAAGTATTTATAACTCCTTACATTTTGGAAAGGAGAAATAAATCCATATAAAAAATTTTACAATGATGATTAGTTTAAAATATAAGTGTAATCACTTCAAAATAATTTACAAAAATTAAGATGGAAACATGCCATTTCCTCATTGAAAACAAAACCATTTCTTGAAAACCATTGAAATCCATTTCACAAGCTAGATTAAAATCAATAAAGAAAAGTAAGAACATTCACCTAATATCATGAGTTGTTTAAGAGTCAACACAATATAGTCAAGGTGTAACATCTCAATAAATGATCAATCATGAGCATGAATCTATCAAATAAGTAAACTCTAGTTCAAATTAATGACAATGAACATTGAAATGTATCGAGAATCATATATCTATGGATGCAATTGGTAAATCATAGATACGATAGTGATTCCACCATAGTAAATTTAATTAAAATACATTGTGAATGATTTTTGGGCTTACATCTAGCCTCATGGGTATAAAAAAAACTAGTTATACACACACATGACTTCCTAGCCACACGTCCATAGCCTAAAAATTTATTATTCTCTATGGAAACACTAGAAGGTGTTTGATTATACTAGAAAATAATATGTATAGGTCATGTAATCTAACCACCAAGGTTCCCATGACCAATCAAAATAGGTGAGTGAGATAATCATGTTACAAGAACCACAATGTAGATCCTTATCAATATCAATCATGGGTTCATGACCTCAACATTTCAATCATGTGCATGTGCCCTCAAATCCATTTCCACTATAACCCACAAGGTCCCTTGAAGTAAATAATCCATTTTTCAACACCCATCAATGGGATGTAATGAAACCAAGAAAGCAACATTAATGGATTATTATAAGAGAATATAATCATAAATTTCTAACCAAGTCACCAAACATCATCAATTCAATTCAAAACCTTTTCATGAATTCAAAATTAAAAAGGTATCCATACCTTATTCCTTTCACAAACCAACTTGGTAATGACAAATATTCCTTCAAAATTATAATTTAAATCAAAATAGTCAAAATGGATTCAAAAGAAGTTTTACAATTTTAAAAGTATTAAGCTCAATTCAGAACACGGGTTTACACCCTCATTCCATGTGAATAAATTACTAATTTTGAATTACCTAGGAATGCCCATTTCAAAAAAAGGGTAACATCATTCCAAGAGGGGACTTTCTCATTTCATAAATTCATGAATTTTAAACTCTATGGAAATCATCAAATATTTTAACCCATTTCATAATAGTCAAATAATTCAACTTTAGATATAAAAACTGAGAATAATCCATCACTTTCAATAAGTAATCAATGAATAAAATCTTTGAAAGGGAATTAAAAAAACATAGAATTAATTAATTTATAAAACCCAAAGAAGGAACCCATTCCATGTTAAATTGACTTAAAAGAGGATAAAATAGGATTTCACAAGTCAATTGAAGATATAAAATTATATAACATGTGTTGAAAGGAGTCACATATCTATAAATTCTGAAGAAAAAATTATTTAAAAAATAAAGGAAAATCATAAAAACACCAACTTGAAAAAACTTAAATCCAATTGCAACGGATCTGAGAGGTGTTTCCTCTGATGGAGATCAATGAATCTAAGAAGACAAATCTTGATAAAAGATAAAAAGACCAAACATACACAATTTCACATCAATTAACCACGATCCAATTGAATAGAATGTCATCATAATATTTAGGAAGAACTAATCAAAAGAATAATAGAGTTAATAGGTCAAGAGGAGAAGAACATACTGGAATGGGAACACAATTTTGATTATCACTTAGATCTGCTAAGAGATGTGGTCGAGAGATCGAAAAGATTATATTGAGGGATCCAAAAAGAAAAAGGATTAAATTAGGTTAAATTAAGTGGTTTTTGGGGTTAAATAGGTTGGTCTTAGGATGTTAATTATA
Source organism: Viscum album (assembly GCA_963277665.1). Taxonomy (NCBI): domain Eukaryota; kingdom Viridiplantae; phylum Streptophyta; class Magnoliopsida; order Santalales; family Viscaceae; genus Viscum; species Viscum album. The sequence continues at coordinate 1,593,868,336 of OY728163.1, read as the reverse complement.
ATTTTTAGGGGCATTAAAAACACATTCACAATGTTTTATGGGTAGGCCACACGGTTAGAAGTAACTGTGATGCTATGCATGCAACCCAAATAGATCCACTTAAAAAGACTCAATGTTTGGACACACAATTTGAAAAACCATGAAACAAACATGAAAAAACACTAGGAATATTAGAATAGATACATTATTTGGCGACAGATTTTGACAAACCATGCAACAATAGTGTGCTTTCCTCAGGATCTCTAATAAAAGGTTCACATTTTCTTAAGAAATCAAACATAGTTTTCACTTACCATGCATTAATAGCGATAAGGGTTAGAATCCTGTAAAAAACCATATTCCTCCAACAAAAACCAAAAAAAGGATCCACACATTGGTGAATCAAAACAAAGGGTCAAAACACATGAAATGTTATAACAGGTTGCTACACTCTCCACAATATAAGACATTCTATCCCCAAAAAGATTCCATTCTATAAGATATAAGGATATGAAACAAGATGAATTCCCTCAGTCATCTTATGAGGTATAATTCTCATAGTCCATAAGAGAGACCCACCCAAGGACTAGCATCATGCACAAATCTATCACTGGAACACTAATACTATCATAATCATTCAAACTAGAGAAATACCAGAGACCAATAATATGTTTCCCCACCATTTAATGATTTATAAAAATGCTGTAACAAAGGAAAATAATGTCCCTTCAATGGAAAGAAGATAATTCAACCACTTTCTAAGGAAAACATATTATGGGATACACAAAGAACTTTAATTGAACATAACATCCAAACAACTCATGATTTTGATAAGATACAAAACTCTCATGGGCCATCTATAATCAAACATCCACAAAAAAGGCATAAGACTGGCACAATTTTCTACCATGGGAAAGTACTCGACGATAACCTAGGATTTTTTACACAAAGCCTAACCCCTTGATAATCTCCCCAAATCACACTCCATCTCCTCTAGTGTTTGGTCCATCAAAGAGTTACATTGTCCTAGTTACCTAATTACATTCCCAAAGACTATACTAGTCCATCCGAAAAGAGATAAAAAAATGTTAATGTAAAATAAGTCATTATACACTCACAATGGAGATCATTAATCACATAAAAATGATGCTCTAATCACTAAGGAAAAATAATAGGATACCGCAGAACATCACCCAATATTAATAGAATCTATCATCGACCTTATAATGATATCTAATGAAGGAAACATAAGTGAATTTTAAGAACCCACACCCCAAATATCAAGGTTTTTCAGTATAAGATTTCACTCAATCACTAAGAGAAAAATGAAAATCAAGGAAATAAATTCAATCTAAAAGGAAGGTTAATAATTCACGAGTTCACATAAAAAGGAACCCCTATAGAGGTCTCATGAAAAAACACCATCCACATGATCAGAACCATGGTCCAATGAGATCATCCTAAAAGAACCCCAAAATACAATAAGATATATAAAACAAAGGGTTAAAAAACAATATACGTCATAACTAGTAAAAACTAAACCAGTTTCCACTCTGATGTTAGAAACAAGAGTTGGATCCACATCAACCACCACCAGCCGCTGCCCCCACTATGTGAAAATCTTCACTTCAAGAACTATGGATGGAGCTTTATTATCTTTGAGAATATACTAACCCACTATTAAGAGACGATGATAACCAATTGAAACATCCATTTCTAGTCTCCCAACATATAGAACCTATTAAGGTGACCCAAAATACCGCACCATTTATATAACCTCAGAGCTATTGAACACAACTTCTTAGGATGACCATGTGCTTCACACTAGAAACACACAACATGCATCTTATTTAAATAGTAATATTACCATTTCTAAACCATGAATTAGTAATTATTCCCTTTATATTGATCCTATAAATCTTATTCAGCTGAAAAGGACCTTTTAAGCCTCATTAGATAAGAGGTTAAACAGCCCACAGACTTGGCAGTAATATGGTCCAGGAGAAGACCTTCTCTAAAACAGATAGCCTTAATGATGTTATCACCAATAAACCTAGGTACGAAACATACCAAATATGATAATTCATTGGAATAATCTGAAACTAGTTGGTCCTATTTACTAAAACCCAAGAACATAGATACATTTTCATTGTTCAATTAAGCATGACACTATTACCAAATGAAGACTTAATTGAAGAATTACCAAGACATTATATCATATAGATGAGATAGAATCACAATATTATACCAATCTTGGATAGTAACCACAAATAATAAGTAGATATACTTGAAATTCATTTAATCAAGAGTCTTGATTGAATCAAAGATCCCATCAACAACTTCAAGACACTTCACTACTTCAGGAGAACACTACTGAACCTTGTAAAAAGGTGGTCAACAATCCATGAAATCCTGGATGGGTTCCAAGGAATGGAATGGATCTGACTCCACAACTTTATTTAGAGTTTGTATAGAGTCATCAATGTTATATGACACTTATACGAAACATAATGAAATACCCTAAAGACCAGACCATTGGACCAACATTATTTTTTTCATGATGGTCTTTGTAGGAAGAATTTCTAAACATTACAAAACAGAAACAAATCAACTCAAGCATCAATGAAACCTGAAATAGAGAACAAAATATTTTCAAAAAAGTCACAAAACACTTCTATAAAATCATCAAATATTCAAAATAACAAAATATTTTCTATTTATGAAACATTACACTTTTCTTTAAAATATAAAATCTTGATATAAATTCATTATGATTTTCAAAAATTATTTACCTTTTCATTGAAATCCTTCCATGATTTCAAAATAATTAATCCCATTTTCTAGTAATTAAAACCATTTATATTTGAGACCTATTACCAACCAATTTTCTTCTTTAAATGTTTCTTTAACACAAAATCAAAGTGTATTTGAAAATTAGTTCTTAAAACAAAAAATTTCATAAAACTCACTTTTTATTAAGTGAAACAATTTCTCAAAGAACTCAATAAAAACATTATTTAATAAAAAAATTGGTTTTATAAATTGAATTAAAATCATCAACAAGGGATTAAAGTTAAAATGAAAAAACAAGAGCATGAAACAAGACAAATCAATAACCATCCTAACTAACCACACAAAAGTGATGTCACCAGGAAGGGAAAAAAACAAGGTGTCAAGTTTAGAACCATGTTAGAACTATTAATGGATTTGTCATATGTTATGGTAAACCAGACAACAACCTCAAAAATTTTCTGGGATGGATTTATAGATCAGTGAAATCGATTCCTCATAGTTACCTGATTGTGAAAAAATGGTTCAACTATAATGATCGTTCTATTCTGATTCTGAAACTCATAAAAGATTCCAAAAATAAATGATAGTCTCATTGGGAATATAAATATCAATTTTCATCAGGAAACCAATAAATGAATAGAATCTCCCATGTCCCCACATCCATGGTAACTGAAGTCTCATCGCGAGGAGGTGGTGATCAACCACCCATTCATGAACTACCTCTTGAGTCTCGAAACATCCTTAATCTCTTTCCTACCATGACTCCCCCAAAATAACATGAGGAATTTCATAGAGATAATATTCCTTTCATGGAAATACCTCCTATGATACCATTTATAATAGACCATCCTGGAATTCTATCTTAATCGATATTCAAGTCAATTATCCAGTAACATGAAGATAATTACTGATCTACATAGGCTAATAACAAGCACCTGGGAATCTATAAAAAACCATTGGGAGTGATTTCTCCCATAAGAAAAAATATTAATCAAAGTACACCATGGAAAAAAAATTAGATAAAAAAATCAATACATCCATCTCAAAGTACAATGAAAAGTTATAAAAACTAAAAGTGAAAAAATAAAAAGAAAAACACATCTCCTAGTTGTCAAAAACCACCCGTAATGTACCAATACACCCACCCTTAGTCACCCAAGGAAGAAACAACAAATGAATATGAGAGAATGGGTACCAGATATAAGATAATAAGGATGAAAACACTAAAGGATAAAAGCAATATGTGTGATATAGTGCCCAGTTGGATTTACCCAAAGTCTCTATACAATTACTTTATAAGGCTATTCGAATATTCTAATAGAGGAGTAGAATAAATTGAGCACTAGTATTCAAAATTTTTAAAGGATAAATGAATCCATATGAATAATTTTACAATTGATTTGTTTTAATGATAGATGTTTTAACATTTCAAACTCCATATGAAGACCTAATTTAAAAACATGAAATTTGATCAGTGAAAAGAAACATTTCTTAGAAAACATTGAAAACCATTTCAAAAGATAAAGTAAAATCAGTCAAAAAAAGGATGAACATACACCTAATATGAATATATGTACAAGAGTCAACACAATATAGTCAAGGTATAACATCTCAACAAATCAATAAATCAAGAGCATGAATAAATGAAACAAGGAAACTACAGTGCCAAATAGTGAAAACCAACATTTTCATATATCGAGTATCATGTATATGGATGTCATGGGTAAAGCCTAGATATGACAGTGAGTCCACCATATTCAAGATAATAAAAAATACATCATGACTAATCACTGGTCCTATAACTAGTTGCACAAATCTAAAGAAAACTTGTTTGACACACACCTCCTTTCTTAACTGCATGTTCATAGCCTAAACCTTTCATGTTCTATAAAGATCCACTATAAGGGGTGTGAGTCCACTATCAAATCATATATCTAGGTCATGTCATCTTACTACTAAGGTTTCCATAACAAGCCAAAATAGGCGAGTGAGATAATTAAGTTACGTGGATCACAATGGATTTCATTATCAATATCAATCATGGGATCATTCCCTTAAAATTTAAATCATGGGAACATTCCCTCAAATCACATATCACCCTCAACCTTGAGCTCATTTGAAGTAAATAATCCATTTTTCAACACCCATCAATGGAAATTACAAGAATCAAGTAAGTCACATTAATGGATTATCGAAAGATAAGATCATCATAAAGTGCCTACCTAGTTGCAAACATCATCAATTCTATTCAAAACCTTTCATTAAATTTAAAATTTAAAAAAGGTATCCATACTCACTTTCATTCATAAAAAACAAGGTAATTCGATTTTATCATTTAAAATAATAATTTCTTCCAAAATATCCCAAATTCATTAAATGGATGTTTCCAAATTTAGAAAGGATTAAGGTTAATTCATAACATGGGTTTAAACCCACTTTTAATGTAAATAAATTAATCATTTAAAATTAACCCTAAATTCCCATTTCAAAATAAGGGTAACATCTTTCAAATAGGGTTCTTGGCCATTTCCCAAATTGAAGTATTTGAAACTATATAGAAATCATAACATATTTTAACCCATTTCATAAAAGTAAAATCATTTCACTTGAGAAATAAAAAATAGGCCTAAGATCTCAATTTACACAAGGTAACCATGAAAAACTCTTTAAATGGGAATTGAAATAACCATAGCGTTCATCAATTTATAAAACCATGATAATTAACCCATTCAGTGTTAAATTTAATTAAAATAGTATGATAGATGATTTCTTAAGGCAATTAAATTTCAATAATTAAAGTACATTTGTGTGAAGGATTCATATATCTATAAAATATAAAATAATAATTAATTAAAAAATGAATGAATATAAAAAAACACCTACATCGGAAAACCGGTATCTAATTCCAACAGATCTGAGATGAGTTTCCTCTAATAAATATAATTGAATTTTGGAAGTGGGATCTTGATAGATAATATAAAATACCATAGATAAACAATTTCACAACAATTAGACATGATATAATGGATCACATGGCCATAATAACCTTTAGAAATAATAATTCATAAGATGAAGAGATATCAAAGGTCAATAAGAGAAAAAAATACTAGAAGAGGATCATCACTTCGATCGACACATTAATTTACCAATAGATGAGGTTGGGAGAACCAAAAACCCTATAAAGGTATCCCAAATACAAAGGATATAATTAGGTTCAATTATGATGTGTTTAGGGTAAAATAGGGGGTCTTATAATTTTAATTACAATTTTTGGGGCATTAAAAACCAGTTTGTATGGTTTGATTGTTAGGCAGTTTAGTTAGTACTAACCATGTGCCTAATAATGTGCCCCAGATAGACCCACAAGAAGAGTTACACGGTTTTGATACATGGTTTGACAAAAAAATGCTAACCATGCTTCACACCTGGACTACTTGAAGAGCTTCATTTATTGGCTACACATTTCGAAAAAACATGCACCAACCATGTTCCCTCTTTGGGATCTCTTTTTAAAGGTGTACTGTTTCCTAGTAAAGGATGTACAATTTTCACTGACCCTGAGCCATATAGGATCTGGACCATAAAACATAAAAAACAAAAATATTCCTCCAAAAACAACACAAAACGAGATCCATACAAAGGGGAATATAAAAAAGGGTAAAAACATATATAAGATGGTAATAAGATGTTATATTCTCCTCACCATTATACATTCATTCCTTAAAAATATTATTTTCCAAAAGATAGAATAAAATGAAACAATAATAACTCTATAAATCTTATTTTTAGGTAGAAAGACCACAATCTTGATGAGTGACTCACCCAAGGGTTTAAATCATGCACAAATCCAAGATCAACACACCAAGAACATCACAAAATTTCAAACTGGGCAATGACTGGAGACGTTCCACAGGTATCCCCACCATTTAAATATTCATAAAAATGGTGCAACATAATAAAATAATGTCCCTTTGATATAAATAATATACTTTAACCACTCACCATGGAAAACATCTAAGGGATGACATAAGAAACCACAAATTAACAAAACATCCAAAAAAAGATTTCCTTAAGAAACAATAGTATCATGGTTGATATATGATTCATGTACAATAGAAAGACATATAACTAATAATGATTTATACCCTAGGTAAGTACTCGTTGGTTTCCTAGGATTTTCAATACTATGTATTACCCCTTCATGAGCTCATCAAATCACACTCTAGAACCTACTTGTAATGCCCCGACCCCAGTTACCCACAGTCTGTGCATTATTTTAATTCATTGGCATGATTACATGGAATCAAGTCCCAAAGGATCGATCAGTTTATCAATCTTGGAAAATAGATTACATACATGAATGTTACATTACACATTATAACATACTACACAACATAAATAATCCTTTATGAATTCCATTATTCTTTTAGCTTATCCCTGCATATCAATAACAATACACTTCATGGAATCCTAGAAAAAATAATACATATAAAGGGGTGAGCTCAAACGCTCAGTAAGGGTAAGAAATACAGCGGAAAATAACATAAATATTAAGCATGGTGAATAATTGAAACCTCATGCCTTTACCAATACTAAACATGAATACTTTTATGGTAAGAATATGAGATGAGTAAATAATTTCATAATAAAAAATAATCATGGGTATTCTACTAGTCGAATGACCACATGAACCATCAATATTATTTCCATAATGAGGGAATATATAATGCTAGAAATTCTAAAACATTTTGTCATGGCCATGGTCAAGACGTCTAAATATGATTAAGGCCACAACCAAAACCATAAATCAAATTGGGAAAATGCCTTGGCCAATTCCACATCTAGTTGTCTCATGAGATGTACCGATGCATCGAGGAGCTATAGTGGGCTCCACCCATCACTTACTATGTCCAATACATTCCTCATATGGAAAGGTTGAAATATAACATAAACATTCATATAAGAACTAGGATATGAAATTTCAATACTTTAACCATAAACCATGAATGGTATAAAAATAACACATCCACATTCAAACATATCACAAAACCTTCAATACAATATTGAAGTTTTGTATCTTAATAAATCAACTTCAAAAAAAGTTTAAAATCCAATACATGATTTGACATATATGGAAATGATTTGTAAAACTCTTTTATTGAAATATCTCTTTTCATGAAAACATTTAAAAGTCACACAATTTAGAAAGGAATACCTTTAAAGACATTTTGGAATCAAAGTGTCCCATACCACTATGAAACTTTTTAAAGTAATTAACATTTTAAAACATTAATGTCCATTTAAATAAATCCTTAAAACCATTTTTCAAACATGGACATTAATGAGAATTGTTTAGAAGAATAAATCATTAACACATTTAAAATGATGTTGACATAGATGAAATCAAAACTATTTGAGAGAAATATCTCTTTTTTGAAATAATTTAAGAGTAAAATAATTATAAAAGAAAAAATTTACTTTGAAAATATTATTATAATCTTGTAAGGGAAGCTTTGAAAATTTTATAATGGCAGAAAACAACTGCACCCGCCGTATAAGTTAAAAAAAGACATTCTTATCTTAATTTTGTCGAAAAGGTTACAAAGGACCTTGTTTGGAAAACAACGGAAAGATTCCTTTATAAAAATCTTATAAAAAGTCAAACAAGGGTATAAATTACTTTAAACCATAGTCTATAAAATATTAATAATGTTTTGAAATACATTTTTAAGAAACATGGATGTGGATGATAAAGAGGTCCTAGTAGATAATTACATATAAACAACCTCGAATAATGAAGAGATTGTAGAATTAACCCTTACCTTGTACTTTTCCTTGGTCGAGGGTGGGTTAAACTCATGTATAATAGTTAAATCATTGTTATTAAATTATAAAATAATCATATACATAAATATGATATTATATGTGATCTTTTAATATTGTTTTGTTAATAATATTTTAGTATTATTGTCATTTGGGGTGTTCACTTACTCATTTTCTTTTATGTTTTTTACATAGGCCATATTTTTTATCCATAGGTTGTATCTTATTAATATCCAGAATTATATCAAGTACTTAAACATTATTTTTAATCGTCAAATGAAAATTAGTCTTTAATGGATACGATGGGGAATGAATCTCATCGCGTTCGTGGAGATGGTAGACTGTACGTACGCACGAGCAATAATATCATTCTTTTGATATAAAAATAACATATAATTGGATGGTGTATCATATATGTAGAATAATTATCATGTTATATTTATTATTTACATGAATTGAACATCATTATTATACCAATCCAAAAAATAATGTATTGAATAACAATTACACCACGACGTGGAGACGGTAAGCCGTACGTATGCATGTATGGTGACATGTCATTCAAGGGATGGATAGAATAATGAATTTGGTTGTAACATATTTATAATAACATCACAGTATATATATGATACTGGAGTTATTATTTTATAATGGAAAAAACAAAGAAAAAGGAAGTGGAAGAAGAAAGGAACTTGAAAAAGGTGGTGAGATTTTTACCTCTTCTTCGGGTTCTTATTTTTGATTTAATCAAAAGGGATCCATAGGATGGATTTATGACTAAATTGGGGCCTATATGATGAATTTAGGAAAGTTTAGAGAATATTTGGGCAGGGTTTGGCCGATCCAAAAGGCTTTGAGGGTATGGATTTAAGAGAAGGGGGAGTTCCCTTTAATAAGAGGGGTGAGGGGCACCTTAGGAAAAGCTAGAAATATTCTCTTATAATAAATTCATATTCGGTTTCTAATGGCTCCAATGTGGATTATTTAATGTATAAGGTGGTAATAGGTCATAAAAAATACAACCAATAGGTTTTAGACAGGTTTGGGTCACTCTATTAACCTTATCTTTTAGTTTTAACTCTTAGTTAATTAGTTTGACATTTACCATGTCACTTTGTATTTTTATATTATATGGTTAATAAATATAATATATAGATCCAAGAGACCCCCAAGTGGTCCATTAATGATAAAAATATCATTATATAAGTCCTTTGGCCGAACATTATATTTTTAGGAATAGAATATCAATTAATAACATAATATTTTTTTAAAAACTCATTTATGTCAATTATGACAATATTCAATAATTGTTTTTGGTTAAAGTCCTAAAAACATTATTAATTCCAAAAAAATTAATTTAAGCGATACTAACATGTCATATTAACCAATAAAATTTGATTATGGCATCAAAATTTGAAATTATATTTATTTTATCATTTATAAATACAATTATTTTATTCTTTCATTAATAAGGAAAATACTGCATCATTGTTGTGTCATAAATAAATTTAATTATTAAATGTATAAAAATTATAAATAAAATACAATTATGTAGTAAATATTTTTATCTTTCTAATGAATATTTATAGTCTAAAATATAACATATATAACTCAATTAAAAATTGTTTTCCTAAAAGATATATGCTTATGTCGTTTTTGTATTTACTTTAACTTAATTAATATAAAGTGTCATTATCACTTACTAGTGGCTCCATGGGGTCCCAAAATCAACCCAAAGATACCCATGGCCAGACATGTATCAACCAATAGGGTTAGGACACGTTTTAGGGTAATTTAATATTATTATAATATTATTTTCCCCCCTTATTTACTGAATTTACCCTTTAACCATGGTAAATAAAATATTTACCGAAGTAATTATTCAAAATGTATAAAAATAAGAGTTACCTATTTAAAAAATTTTGAAATCCTAATTACAATTATGGAATCCATTTTTCCAAATTCAAAACACATAAGTGGTAGAAATTAATTTAAAATTAATTCCTGCAGTCAAAACAAAAAGTGCGTTTTTAAGAAATAATAACTATCAAAATATTGACAGTTGTTTATTTCCAGTTCAAATGTGAAATTACATGCAATGAACAAAATTTTATTAAATGGTAAAAATATATTCTAAATATATTTTAAAACCACTCAAATTCATAATTTATCACAATTAATTATTTCGATTAAAAAATTTGTTTTTAATTAAAATTTAGTAATTTTTACTATACATTAAAATATGAAAGTTATCAGAAAAGTACCAAAAATTCACCCTAATCTAATTTAGATATTCCAAATCCAAAAATGAAGTCCATTTTATAAGATAAAATTTATAAAATTTCAAAAAGTGGGTATTACAATTCATAATAGCTAGTTTGATTGGTTGTAGTGTGTGTTAGAACTCGAAGTTGCGTACAACACATGCTACTGTATTATTCAAAGAGAAGCGTAACATGGAAGATTGAGGTTTTAAATTATTCCCTCCTTCAATAAATTGCATCCTTGAAATTTATTCTCGGTATTGGAAACTTGGGGTGGATATTTCAAAATATGTTAGTTGAAATCCCACATCGAAAAATGGATTAATGAGGTCTCTATTTAAAATAAAGAGTGGTAAGTATGAAGGTTAATGAAAATAACACATACTAGGGTTCCATCTAGGAAAACATGGATATGGAAGAGAAATATGACCATCAATATCTGATGGAGATTGGTAGAGAACATGGCTATGAAAAAGCCAACAATCACAAGGCCATAAAATAGCGACGATCTAAGGTACCATATAGGACAACATTTTTGTTCTAAGTTTATTTTCTTAATGTTGAGGAATTTATTTATGAGATTGTCTATGATCATAAGGAGATATAAAATCTTTATAATTATAGTTTTATCCATTAATAAATTTCTACCACAAACTCATCTTTCACTCCAAAACATAATACATCTAAAAAATACTCTATTTATCCTAATTGTATGGGGTTACAAATATAAAAATATACCATTTAAATGATTAAAACTATTATGTAACAACTAGATACTTCCTATAGGCTAGTGGTTGGTAATAAAGGCCTGTCTCACTATGATTGTGGGTTCGATTCCTACAGCTTTGTCTGACGTGGCAGGTTATCACCCAACCCGCAGGTTATCCTTTTCCCAAGACTATTGTATTATAATATTCCAAAAATAATCATAAGAAATGTTATAACCTTAAAAAATACTATCCAAAGTTCAAATTAATCCATTAAAAGCATTATAGTTATCCAAAATACCTCTATCCAGACTCTTTGTAAATGGTATCTAAATTCCAAAATCAATTGTAACATCAAATTCCCTAAATAAAGTAATGTTTATATTATTATCACATTCTGAAAATATGATTACCTTAGTAATATTAAAACCTTAATTAAAACAACAAGTATTATAGTATAGTCCTTATATATATCACATTATTCTTATAACCATAATATAGTTCTTGAATCCAATTAATAATTATTCAACTTCAACTGTAGTAATAACATAAGCTTGTCCTTGCTCCCTTTCCCTTTTCTGAGGTAAGTTTCCTTGGAACTTAGGAAATTAATTTCCATAATGCCTCATTTATCTACAATTATAGCATTCCAAATTGAAAAAAACTTTATTTCCCTTACAATCATGAGCTTGGTGGCCTTTTTCACCACACTTGTAACAGACTCCCATTCCTTTTAGGCAAGTACCAGGGTGTTTCTTCCCACAATTATAACATAATGTAAAATCCTTCTTTCCCTTTTTCTAATTACCTGTCTCTTGCTCCACCATTCTATTTTTCTCTTTAATTACTTTATTCTCATAAGATTTATAGAATTCTTTTCTGTCTTGATAGAACATGAGACAATATCTTCGTATGACGAGAAGGATTGCGATACTAATGCTCGATGAAGAAATGGTTTTAACCCATCAAAGAAATGATCAATCTTACTTCTTGGGTTACGTATATAATCTACAGCATGCCTCACTAACCTTGTAAAGTTATCCTCATACTTTGCGACATTCTCATCCTCCTTTTATCTCAGACTCATAAATTTTATTTCCATATCTGCTCGATGGTCACGAGGAAAGTATTTTTCTAAGAAAATTTCATTAAACTCCCTCCGTTCCATATTTGATACTTAATCATCTTGCTTTGTGTTTTGAATCAATGACCACCATTGATTAGCAACTCCAGTGAGGCGGTAAACTGCCATGACAACGTTTTCCCTTTCATTACTCCCCAAATCATGGAATATTTTCTCAAAGGAATTTATCCATCACTCAGCCTCTAATGGATTTTTACTCCCATTGAATGTCAGTGGTTGTTGCCTCATGAAGAGATCTAACATTGATCCTCTGCGTTGTGGATCAGGGTGCTCCATACAGGTAAGGTTATTATTCATAACTTGAGTGAGTTGTCCCAGTATGGTGATAAGTTGATCAGCACCAGTTGTGTCACCAGCTCCACTATAATTTTATTGAGTAGGAGGGAAATAACTACATGGAGTACGTGCATTGATACGATTTACATTCCTTCCACTAGGTTCCATTTCTAAACAATGGTATAAACTAGATTAGTTTATGAATTAAAATACATAATTCCAAACTTTTAAAATACCTAACATAAATTGACGATTTTATGGATATAATCCATAATCATTAAAATGTTTTCATTGAGTAAGTAAATACTCATAATCCCTTTATAATGGTTTGTAAATAAAATGATAATCATAAGAATATCCCTCAGGAGTGTTGTAGCCAAGAGTGCAACAAGGACTGTTGTCATGCACCAGTTCCCGTTCAAGTCTAGCTCAAAGTGGTGTTTTCAGGTTTTACCTATAGGTAAATCTGTTCCAGAGCCGCCTATACTTGCTCATATCTAGACAGGGATGTATTGCTTGGAAAACTCAAAAAATATCTATAATACCCAAATTCTAGTAAGTTATTCTATACTAATCCTCAAAGTTTATCTTAGGTCTATATGCTCTAATCAGAGTTTATCTAAATCTAGTTTCCAAGGTTATTGCTAAACTTCCTCTGATACCAACTGTAATGCCCTGACCCCTGTTACCTAGATTCGGAACATTATTTTAATACATTGGCATGATTATATGGAATCATGTCCCGAAGGACCGATTGGTTTAGCAATCTTTGAAAATAGATCACATACATGAATGTTACATTATAATTTATAACATACAACACAACATAAATAATCCTTTATGAACTCCATTATTCCCTTAGCTTATCCATGCATATCAATCACAATACACTTCTTGGAATCCTGGAAAAAATAAAACATAGAAAGGGGTGAACTCAAATGCTCAGTAAGGGTAACCAATACAGCGGAAAATAACATAAATATTAATCATGGTGAATAATTGAAACCACATTCCTTTAACAATAATAAACATGAATAATTTTATGGAAAGAATATGAGATGAGTAAATAATTCCATAATAAAACATAATCATGGGTATTCTACTAGTCGAATGACCACATGAACCATCAATATTATTTCCATAATGAGGGAATGTATAATGCCAGACATTCTAAAACATTTTTTCAAGGCCTCGGCTAAGACGTCTAAAAATTATTAAGGCCTCGACCAAAACCATAAATCAAATTGGGAAAAGGCCTCGACCAATTCCACGTCCAGTTGTCTCATGAGACCTACCGATGCATCAAGGAGCTATAGCAGGCTCCACATATCACTTACTATGTCAAATACATTCCTCATATGAAAATTTTGAAACACAACATAAACATTCATATAATAACTAGGATACAAAATGTTGATACTTTAACCAGAAACCATAAATGGAATAAAAATAACACATCCACATTCCAACATATAACGAAACCTTCAATACAATAGAGAAGTTTTGTATTATAATAAATCAACTTCAAAACAAGTTTAAAATCCATTAAAGGATTTAACATAGATGTAAATGATTTGTAAAACTCTTTTATTGAAATATCCCTTTTCATGAAAACATTCAAAAGTCACAAAATTTAGAAAGGAAAAAATTTGGAGACATTTTTGAATCAAAATGTCCCATACCACATTGAAACTTTTTAAAGTAATTAACATTTTAAAACATTCATGTCCCTTAAATCCTTAAAACCATTTTTCAAACATGGATATTAATGAGAATGGTTTAGAAGAATAAATCTTTAAAACAATTAAAATGATATTGACATAGATGAAATAAAAACTATTTGAGAGAAATATCCCTTCTTTGAAATCATTTAAGAGTCACATAATTATAAAAGAAAACATTTACATTAAAAATATTCTTATAAAATTGTAAGGGAAGCTTTGATGATTTTATAACGGTGGAAAATAGCTGCACCTTCCGTATAAGTTAAAAAAAGACATTCTTACCTTAATTTTGTCGAAACGGTTAAAAATGACCTTATTTGGAAAACGACAGAAAGATTCCTTTATAAACATCTTATAAAAAGTCAAAAAAGGGTATAAATGACTTTAACCCATAGTCTATAAAATAGTATGAATGTTTTGAAATACATTTTTAAGAAACATGGATATGGATGATAAAGAGGTCCTAGTTGATAATTACGTATAAACAACCTCAGATAATGAAGAGATTGTAGAATTAAGCATTAACTTGTACTTTTCCTTGGTAAAGAGTAGGTTAAACTCCTGTATAATAGTTAAATAATTGTTATTAAATTATACATGAATCATATACATAAATATGATATCATATATGATCTTTTTATATTGTTTTGTTAATAATATTTTAGTGTTATCGTCGTTTTGGGTGTCATTTACTCATTTTTTATATCGTTTTGTTACATAAGCCATGTTTGTTATCCATAGGTTGTATATTATTCATATCCATAATGATATCAAGTCCTTAAACATTATTTGTAATCATCAAATGAAAATTATTCTTGAATGGATACGATGGAGAATGAATCCTATCGTGTTCGTGGAGACGGTAGTCCGTACGTACGCACGAGCGACAATATCATTATTTTGATATTAAAATAATATATAATTGGATGGTGTATCATATATACTGAATAATTATCATATTATATTTATTATTTACATGAATTAAACATCATTATTATAACCATCCAAATAATAATGTATTGAATAACAATTACACCATGACATGGAGATGGTAAGTCGTACGTACACATGTATGGTGACATGTCAATAAAGGGATGGATAGAATAATGAATTTGGTTGTACCATATTTATAATAACATCAAAGTATATAGAATATACTGTATTTATTATTTTATAATGGAAACAACCAAGAAAAAGGAAGTGGAAGAAGAAAGGAACTTGAAAGAGGTGGTGATATTTTTACCTCTTCTTCAGGTTCTTCCTTTTGATTTGATCAAAAGGTATTCATAAGTTGGATTTCTGACTAAATGAAGACCTCTATGATTAAGTGAGGTAAGTTTAGAGAATATTTGGGCAGGTTTTGGATGAGACAAAAGGCTTTGAGGGTATGAATTTGAGAGAAGGGGGAGTGCCCTTTTATGAGAAGGGTGAGGGGCACCTTAGGAAAAGCTATAAATATTATTTTATAATAATTTAATATTCAGTTTCTAATGGCTAAAAAGTGAATTATAAAATTTATAAGGTGGGGATAGGTCTAAAAAAACTCAACCAATAGGTTTTAGATTGGTTTGGGTCACTTTATTAACCTTATCTTTTAGTTTTAACTCTTAGTTAATTAGTTTGACATTTACCATGTCACTTTGAATTTTTGTATTATATTGTTAATAAAAACACTATATACTTTAAAGAGACCTCCAAGTGGTCCATTAATGATTCAAATATCATTATATAAGTCCTTTAGTATAACCTTATATTTTTAGGAATAGAATATCAATTAATAATATAATATTTGTTTTAAAAACTCATTTATGTCAATTTTAACACTGTTCAATAATTATTTTTAATTAAACTCTTAAAAAATTTATTAATTAAAAAAAAATTCATTTAAGAAATACTAACATGTCATATTAACCAATAAAATAATTTTATGGCATAAAAACATTCAAATTATATTTATTTTAACATTTATAATACCAATTATTTGATTCTTTCATTAATAAGGAAAATACCGCATCATTATTATGTCATAAATAAATTTAATTATTCAATGTCTAAAAATTATAAATAATATAAAATTATGTAGAAAATATTTTCATATTTATAATGAATATTTATAGTCTAAAATATAACATATATAACCATATGTAAAAATTGTTTTTCTAAAAGATATATGCTTATGTCAATTTTGTATTTACTTTAACTTTATTAATATAAAGTGTCATTATCACTTATAAGTGGCTCCATGGGATCCCGAAATCGACCCAAAGATGCCCATGGTCGTAAATGTATCAACCAATAGGTTTGGGACACATTTTAGGGTAATTTAATATTATAATATTATTTTTTTACCCTTATTTACCAGATTTACCCTTTAACCATGGTAAACGAAATATTTATCGAAGTAATTATTCAAAATGTCTAAAAATAAGTGTTACCTATTTAAAAAATTTGGACATCCTGATTCCAAATATGGAATCCATTTTTCCAAATTCAAAACATAGAATTGGTAGAAATTAATTTAAAATTAAGTTCTGCTGTCAAAACAAAAAGCGTGTTTTTAAGAAATAATAACTATCAAAAGATTAACACTTGCTTATGTCCGGTTTAAATGTAAAATTACGTCCAATGACAAAAATTGTATTAAATGGTAAAAATATATTCTAAATATACATTAAAACCACTCAAATTAATAATTTAGCACTACTTATTATTTTTATTAAAAAAGTTGTTTTTAATTAAAATTTAGTGATTTTCACTATTCATCAAAATATGAAAGTTATCAGAAAAGTGCCAAAAATTCACCCTAAGCTAATTTCGATATTAAAAATCCAAAAATGAAGTCCATTTTTAAAGTTAAAATATATAAAATTTCAAAAAGTGGGTATTACTATTCATAACAGCTAGTTTGATTGGTTGTGGTGTGTGCTAGAACTCGAAGTTGAGTACAACACACACTACTATATTAATTAAAGAGAAGCGTACCTTGGAATCTTGGGGTGTTACATACTTGTGTTTGGAATATTAAAGAATCAATTCTTCTTAATCACCTGAGAACATTATGAATGTCAATCCAGGTTCTTCTGGAAAGAGATCAACTATTACGGTCAGTGCACTATAGGGCTTTGCATTCTCCCAAGGTAGATTATCCATCAAATAAAAATTGATCTCTAACCACCAAGAAAAAACAAGAGGATACCTTAGAATAACAACAAAAATGATTTTAATCTAACATCCTCCATCTGAAAACAACCATGCAATGAAACAAAAGCAATTTTGAAGGAAAACAAAACCCAAACATCTCAAGGCTTCTAAACACAAGATTCCACTCAATCACCAAGAGAACAATGAACATCACGAAACTAAAGAAATTATAAAAGAAGTACAAGCATTCAAGATTTCACATCCACAAGGCACAAACATAGTGGTATCAAAAAATGAAACCATCCACACAATCATAATTATGTTAAAAAGAGATCATCCACATATATCCGAATACAATTCAACCTGATTACTAAAAAATGGGTTGAAAAAAATAGAAAAGACAAAATAAGGAAAAACTGAAACATTTTCCACTCTGAAATTAGAAACAAAAAGTTGGATCAACATCAAACCTCACCAGTATCCCCTCCCCCTAAAGGAAAAGATTCACTCCAAATCCTATGGAAAGAGGATTATTATCTTGAATCATATTCTATCCCATAGTATGGAGCTGATGATCCCCATATGAAACAACCCTTTCTAGTCTCCTAACATACCAGACCTATTAACGTGACCCAAACTACTACACCTTTTACAACCTCTCAATAATTTTGAGAAAAAAATGTTTGAAATTTCGAGGTTATCTACACTAGAAACACATGAAATTAATCTTGTTTCCAAAAGAATAATATCCTTAATCAAGAAAGAATGAAAAATTATTCCCTATGTGTCATATTTATAGCTCTGCTTCATCTGAAAAGTCCCTCTCAAGCATCCCTAAAAAAGATGTCAACCATCCTGTAGTCTTGGTGGTTATAAATTCTAGATGAAGACATATTCTAAAATAGATAGCCTTACTAAAGTAGCCAAAAACAACCCCAGGTAAGAAGCATACCAAAAAAGTGAATTCATAATCATAATCTATAATTGGTCACTCATATAGACAAAAACCCAATAACTTAGAAACTTTTTCCTCTTCATTTTATCAGGATACTACAACCAAATGATGACTAACATGAATAATCCCCAAGAAATTCCTTCACAAAGACATGAGGTAATCACGTCTTACCACTACTATTGTCCGGGAACCAAAAATAAATAGTTGATAGACTTGAACTTGAGATCATCATGAGTCATGAGAGAATTAAATATCCTATCAACTTGTTCTAGCCACTTCACTACTTTAAGAGAACCCTACTAACCAATGTGAAAAGTTGGTCAATAATTCAAGAAATCCTAGATGGGTTCCAAGGAATGGAAATTCTCTAGTTCCAAAAATTGATAGAGAGTTTTGGTAGAGTCATCATTGTTAGATGCCACTTTGGGAAAAAATAAATAACTACCTCAAGTACAAGACCATTGGACCAAAAGTATAACTTTCTTAAAGGAATTTTTGGGAGACATTTCTGAACATCAAAAAAATAAGCATATCAAATTAGGCATAAAATAACACTCAAATAGAGAACACAACATTTTAATCAAATTCACAACCCACTTTTATCAAAATCCTAATATATTTCAAATAACCCAAGATTTCCTATTTATGAAATTTTACAATTTTCATAAAAATGTGAAATCTTGATATATGTCTAACATAGTTTTCAAAAATAATTTACTAGCTGATAGAAACTATTCCATGGTTTCAAAAACATTGATCCCATTTTCCAATTATCAAAACCATTTATATTTCAAACACATTAAAAACCTAATTTATTCTTAAAAAATTTCTTTTACACTTAATCGATGATTCTTTGAAAATAATTTATCCAAACCAAACAATTCATAACAATATATTTTTTTAATTGAATAATTTTCTAAAATAACCCAATCAAAATTTTTTTTTACCAAATTTTGTTTTTAGAAATGGATTTAAAATCATCAAGAAGGGATTAAAGATGAAAAAAACAAACAAGATCCTAAAAAAGACATCCATAACCCTTCTAATTAACCTCACACAAGTGAAGCCACCTGAAAGAAAAAATAGGTAAGGTTTCAATTTCAGAACTAGGTGAGAAATATGAATGGATTGGACATATGGGCTGGTAAACCATACATCACTAACAAAAATTTTCATGGATGAATTTGCAAATTGGTCACATCGATTCTTCAGAGTTTACCAAACTGTGAAAACATGTCGTGACTGTGGTCATCCTTATGTTCTAATTTCAAAACCCATAAGAGATTCAAAAAATATAAGATATCCTCGTTAGGAATCTAAATCTAAATTTTTATCTGTATACAAATAACTCAAAAGAAACAATCAAGTCCCATTATCCTAAGTAACTCAAGTCTCATCATGTGGAGGTGGTGATCAAGAATCAATTCATGAACTAGGTCCTGAGTTCTAACACATCATTTATCTCCTTCCTACTATGAATCAACCGAAATAATGTAATAGATTTCATGTTGATATATTTATTTTCAAGGAAAGACCCCCTCTAATACCAATTGTAAAAAATAAACTCAGAATGAAATCTAAACTTAAATCCATGTTAATTAACCACTAACCCTAAGATAATTCCCGATCTCCATTGGATGAAGAAAAGCACATGTGCATCAAGAAACCATCTCCTAGTGGTCCACAACCAACCACCATGTCCCAAGTCACCGTCCCCCAGTAAGCTAATCATGAACCCTAAAAGAGCATGGGAACCTGATATAAGATCACAAAGGTTGCAAACACCCTTGAGGATATATCGAGTTTTGGATAAAGATATAACTAGATGATTCCATGATCTCGATGTCTCCATATTGTATGGTGCCTTATGAGTTGTGATATTTTCAAGTATAGCTTGATGATTTGTAGGAATGAGGTTTGTTTGGCCAAGTGTGTCCCCTTGGGGTGCACTAGTTTTTTTTGAATAGGGCCAATGGATGATTGTGTCTATATATTGATTATCATCACATGAACTAGGTGAAATGGACAAACTACTATCCTCCTTCACAGATTATTGATTTATTCAATCAGTTGAATGGATATAATTGGTTATTGAAGAAAGATATATAGTTAAGATATCATCAGATGTGGGTGAAGGATGAGGATATTCTGAATAACTATTTCTGATGTCATCATGGGGATTACATGTTCTTTGTGATGTCATTTGGTGTGAAAAATTATACACCCTTATTCATGGGTTTAATGAACATTGTTTTTAGTTATTTGTTTGATCATTTTGTGGTAGTTTTCATTAACAACACCTTTATGTTCTCTACATATGAGTGGGGGGGGGGATTACAAAGCATATGTGTGATATTTTGGGAGTTCTTCATTTTGAAAAGTTATTTTTAATTTTTTCTACACGTGAGTTTTTTTATCATGATGTTCAATTTTAGGGGAATGTCATGCCCCATTAGGGAGTATTTATGGATCCTTAAAAGATCAAGGTAGTTATTTTGTGGGAATCCCCCAAGACTGTTGTAGAGGTGTGAAGTTTCATTATTATTTTAGGCTATTAATGGAGATTCATAGTGATTTATCTTGGGTTGATAATCCTCTAAAAACCTTTAATAGAAATTAATAGAAATTCTAGTTGATCGACCTCTGTCAAGAAGATTTCGAGTACTTGAAGGAAAATATGGTCTGTGCTCCAGTCCACTATTTTTCAATAGAGGTAGTTTGGTTTGGAGTTTTATATGATTATAGTTATCTTGGGTCGGTCTGTGATTTGATTCAATAGCGTTCAATTCTTTATTAGGGGTCTTGGATGTTATGTCCACATGAGAGTAACTATTAAACCCATGGTCTTGAGTTTGAAGCAGTTGTGATTTACTTAAATTTTTGGTGAAATTACTTCATTGGAAAGTGTTTTGTGGTTTTTACCAATCATATGATCCTAACGTATGTTTTCTCTCCGCATGACATGCTCTTGAAACAAAGTTTTTGGACGAAATTATTATAGGATTATGATGTTGATATTTCATACACACCATGGAATATTAATTATGTAGTAGATTCACTAAGTAGGAAGTCACACAATCATGCTATTTTTGAATGTGGAGATTCATAGAGGGTAATGGAAGAGCTCTTAGTAATGATTCTCAACATAGAAGAGGTTGGAATTAGAGGTTGTATTTTTGAGATAATAGTGTAGTCATCTTTGGTGTAGTATGTGGAGTAGTCCTAGATGGGGGATTCAGAGGTGGATTTACAGATAGACCATGTTTTCTCTTTCAATGCCTCTAATGGTAGGTCATATGATTAAAAATATAAGATTTTGTTCTAGGGAAGGATTTTTCCCCTTTAGTGATGCATGATGTGGCTCTACCTGAGTTATATAGTTTAACCTTAAGGGTATATGCATGTTTAAAAAAGATGTACAAAAATCATAGAGGTTAGTTTTGGTGGACTAGTTTAAAGTTTACAGTTTCAGAGTTTGTGTCTCTATGTTATTTTCCAGAAGGTAAAGGTTGAGCACTGTGTTCATGATGGTTTTATCGAGCCATATATATTCCTTAGTGGAAGTACGAGGTTATATCAATGAAACTAATTACTACTTTAAAATGATATAAATGATTCTATGATGATATATGGGTGATAGTGGATGGTCTCTCCCAAATTGACCCATGTTTTTAGGGTTAGGAGGCCACCAGTAATTTATCTTGGGTTGTCAAAAGACCTAAGAAGAAACCTAAAGACACAAACATTATACTTATTTTTTTGGATATAAATTTTCCAACTATGGGATGATTTTATATGGGTTTAAAATAGAAAAAAAGCGCAATGTGATATCAATTTATGATAAATGGTTGATCATAGGTTATTAAAAGGGATAGATTGGATGGAATTCATTTTTTAACAATTTCAATTTCATTAACTCGAGAAGGATTCATACAATGAATTCCAACTAACCACATCCTTTCAAGGTTAAACACCTTAAAAAACACATGGTAATAACATATACACTTTTAGTATCATTTTCATGAGAAATCCAAGGTAAAGGATCTTATTAGCACATAAAAGTGAGGTGATTAAATTCAATAAGGGAGAAGAAGAGATAAAATCATAGAATATAAAAAACTCAAAGAAAAGAAATTAATAAAAATTTAGAAAGTGATAAATAATATCCAATACAGAACCTTTCTACTCTCTTGGATCAACCCATAAATGAGTTATCCCTCCAGTGATGACATGTTCTCAATGGAAGTTAGAAGTAAACTTACAAGGGTGGAATTGAAGAATTAAAAAAAAAATAATGATCACCCCACCGTTGTGTGATAAATTTCACAAGGTTTGGTGGGAATAGATTCAAACATTGAGGCAACGTGATATGGAGAAGAATAGAATATAAGGAATGGAAGAATATTTATTAAGAAACTAAGGTTAATTGAACAAATTACTAGAGAAAGAAATGCTGTTACAAACACAAAGAGACAACATAACATTACAATGAAACCAAGAACAAAAGATTCCTAAATCCTCTAAAAACTACCTTAAATAGAAATTTTGCAATCCTTGGGTCAATCCCCCAAAAGTTCATGCCTTCTTAATAAATGGTGGTTGGCCAAGGTGGGTGGAAAGTTAGGGGGGTGGACTTTTCCACCCTTGACAAAAAATATGAGCCAACTTTCATGGAAACAAAAAGTGTTTACAAAAAAGAATCTAGATGGATGAATTTGGGAAGTACATAGAAGATAAATATAAATATAATGATGTACGCTGATTGTTTGTAAAATTTATGTCCAAAATATTTTTTTTGTTTTAGATTTATGATTTAAACGGTGGGCTGCTTTTCTGGGCCACATAATCTGGTCTAGAATTTCATCTTCAAATTGGGCCACCTGTAACTCTATTTAAACATTCTAATTAGCTTGGTCCACTATTTAATGAAATTTTACCCATGATTTTTTTTATCTCTAGTTAAATTTTGAGAATCATTGGTCCTAGATATTGTCATATAATGTACATTTATTGGGCTTCTATCTAGTTCACTTCGCCCAGAATGTTCTTGATTCAAGACCCATTTCGCTAGTCTTCTAATGGGAATCTTCAAGTGCTCCAAAATCGTGAACTATTCTTTATAGAATGTGGGACCTGAAAATAAAATATGAAAATAAAATCCGGAAAATTATGTTTTTTATGAGGTGTTCAAAAATTTACCATGAAATATTGAATTTTAAGGAGTTAACATCATAATGCGAAATAATGTTTAATTTTTAAAATTCACAAATAATGGTTTTTATGAATAATGATGAACATAAATATTATAATATAAATAATTAATAATATCCTCTTAAAGTGTCCAATAACACCCCCTAACGTGATATTTTTCTATTAACGAGAAAAATATATCTCAAAATTATGAAATTTGAATTCCATTTTCCAAAAACATTGCTCACCAAAAGACCTCATACCAAAAAATTATGAAACCCATAAAAATAATTAAAAGTAAGATAGGTCTAGAGGAATATACCAAGGCCAATCACATTCATCTTTTCAAATTAATCACCACATTTCATCAAATTTAAATTAAGCATGATGATGTGTTGTGCATCACAATAGACATGGGGGTTCATCTTTATTCAAAGGAGAAAATATAGAAGAGTTAGGTGGAATCACATTTTAATATTAATATGAGTGTTCATTTTTTAGGTTTTTTTTGAATTTTTTAATTTTTTCATGGTAAATGTATTTGAACCTAATTGAGTCAATCCATGTAGCAAGACTTTTCTGATGACTCCCAGGCTCAAAGACCTTATAGAATCAAGAAAATCCTATATACTCAGGAATCATCTTGAGTTTAATCAATAAGAAAAATTCAAATTACCAAAATTAGAGATAAAATGCCCAACTCTGGGCTAGAAAACTGTGGAGTCACAATCCCAAGAGCTGAAAGCCACACATTAGGTCAATCCATTTCTCTATGTGCAATTGATTTAATTGATTTTCTTGATTTTTTTTGAATAATAATGTTAAAATTAAAATGATACCCAAACCTATGCCATTTATTATGGGAACCCATGAACTCAAACTAGTTCCCAAAAATCCAAAGGATGTGCGTTGTGTTTTTTGGAGGATGAAAATTTAAATAGGGAAGAATTGCTTCGCACAATTGAACTTTCCAAAACAATGCTCATGAACATAAACATGAATTAACATCAGAATCCAGGCATGAAAAGTTATTTAACATTCAATTTAAAAGTGTGAAATTTTTATTATCATGTTCAAGGTTAATGGAATTTATCATTCTATGCATTTTTTTTATTTCAAAACATTTTTCTTTAATTTTAATTTTTTAATGCACATAAAATCATTTTTTTATTTAACCTCCCATAAAAATAATTTAAATTAAGCTAGGTATAGAGGCATATCCCAATCCCAAGCCCATTCCATTGTTTAAATTTATCACCACATTTTATCTAATTTAATTTAAGCATGATGGTGTGTTGTGCGTCACAATAGAAATGGGGGTTCATCATTATTCTTGGGAGAAAAGATAAAAGTGCTAGGTGGAATCACATTTTAATATTAATACGAATATTCATTAATTTTTTTAATTTTTGTTTGTTTTGTTTGTTTTTTTTTGAATTTTTTTCATGGAAATTTAATATTAACTCAATCGAGTCAACCCATGTAGCGATACTTTTCTGACGAATCCTTGGATTAATGATCTTAGGGAACTAATTGAAGACCACATACTTGAGAATCATGTATAGTTTACTCAATCAAAAACAAATTAAAATTACAAAAAATAGAGATAAAATGACGAACATTGGGCTAAGAAATAATTGAGTCTCGATCTCCAAGTGTCGAAATCCACACATTTGGTCAATCAATTTCTCAATGCACACTTGGATTTTTTTATTTTTTTTTATTTTTTTGAATACCCATGTTAAAATTAAAATGAACACCAAAACTAATAAATTTATTATGGGACACCAAGAAATAAAACTAACACCCCACAATCCAAAGGACGTGCATTGTGTTCTTTTGGATGAAAATGTAAATACTGAATAATCACATCCGACAACCGCACTTTCCAAAACTATGATAATGAAGATAAAATTGCTTTAAAATCAGAATCAAGGCATGAAAAATTATTTGATATTCAATTTAAAGGCATTCATTTTTTATTATCATGTTCAAGGTTAAATAAATTTCTCATTCCATGCATTTTTTTTATTTCCAATTTTTTTTTAAATTTTAATTTTTTTGATACCCAAAAAGTAATTTTTTTATTTCACCACCCCCAAGAAAAAATAACACTATCCGCAGTGTTTAAATAAAAAAAATTTAGAAGGGGATATAGGTAGAGAAGAATATTTCTAAAAAGAATTTAAAATAATAAACATGGAACAAAGTCACCTTGCGGTAGAAGTTGAATTTCACGGTGCAACGAATTACTCCTTTGATCTCCATCTCACTCGAAGAAACCTTATCGATGATGATAGTTTGTGTTTGTACACCTGTGATTTGCCTAAAATACATCAATCTAAGCATACCCTGAATCTTACAAACCCACACAATTAGAACATGATGTGAACCCTTTGATGTTCCCTTAAATAAAAATAAACAAAAACAAAAGGAATGGAAAAAACATACTTTTTTACTTTGAAACTCCGACCTTGAGTAAATATACAGGTAAAGACAGAGTTACCTCTTGAAAAGTGCATTGTTTAATGTTGTTATCCTAACATGGACCCTAAATCTATCAACATTTTTCTTGTTCATAGGTTAGATCAATTGAATCCTCCCTTTTTTATTATTTATTGAATGATTCAATGAGTTGTTTTAAACTATGGCCATTGAATTTGAAGACAAGCCCACTAGTGAGATCCTGAATCTCTAATGCCCTATGAGGGTCCACATGATGCACTATGTATAGAACTAACAATCTAGACCATAACATTCTTGGGTGTAAATGTAGTTTTGAACTATACAATAGCAGAAATTTTACTGGTTCAATGTGTTTTACATTGAAATTACTAGATTGGTAGGCTTTAACTCTAGATTTATTTATCCTTGAATTTTTATAAGCCTCCATCCTAAGTTCCCCAAGTTCTTTAAGATCTAATTTACTCTCTTTTTCCATCCAAAGGAATGTCAAATTTCATTTTTTTGATTACAAAAAGGCCTTGTGTTTAATGTCAATAGGTAAATGACATTATTTTACATAAACCA
The DNA here is from genome assembly GCA_963277665.1 of Viscum album. NCBI lineage: Eukaryota > Viridiplantae > Streptophyta > Magnoliopsida > Santalales > Viscaceae > Viscum > Viscum album. The sequence goes on along the minus strand of OY728163.1, from coordinate 1,593,841,310 downwards.
ACCTAAATGGTGACATTCCTAAAATGATTTTGAATCTATTACTGTAACAACCCGAGATTTTATGAGAATTATTCTTTTTAATTTCATTGATGTATTGTGTTTTACACTACACCAAAATTAGCTTGCACTATACACAACACCGTATTAGCTTGCAGTATACACAACACTATTCTTGGCTCTTGTTACACACAATTTCAAGTTCGTTTTGTGGAAATTATTTTATGCAACAATAAGTATAGATTTTGTTTATTGTATAAATGAAATATGTTTTGATTATGTTATACGCAACACCAAATGGAGCTTTCACTACATGCATCCCTAACTTGGCTTGCATTACATGCAATCAAGACCTTCCTCGATATTGTGTGTAGTACACAATACAGAGTTTCACTAAACGATATATTATTATAATATTATTTTGAACTAACCGTTATGAATAGTAATACCCACTTTTTGAAATTTTATAAATTTTATTTTTCAAAGTGGACATCATTTTTGGATTTGGAATATCGAAATTAGCCTAGGGTGATTTTTTGGTATTTTCTGAAAAATTTCAATTTTTGATGAATAGTGAAAACACTTGGTTACTATTTTAAAATAGACTTTTTATATAAATAAATATTTATTTTATTTAAATTTATTTTAGGTCAAAATTGATACATAATACATATATAAGTTCAATTTAATCCATTGGAGTCATTTTATAATAATTTTAGACATATAAAAATTTTATTGAACTTTTCACCGTCTTTTACCCACATCCTAGGAGAGTTTGAAAATTTACATAAAACATAATTTTACCGCTTCTGTGAGTGGAATTTAAAAAATACAAGAGACACGGTTAATATCAAGGAGTAAAATGTGGTTCAATAAGATAAAAATTATTTTTGGTGAATAGTAACTTTTTACTTTTATTTACCACGGTTAAAAGTAAATAGAGAAATTAAGGGTAAAAATGGTATTATTATTACCCTAACACATGTCCTAATTCTATTGGATAAGTGTAGTTCGACCAAAAACAACCTTAGGGATAAAATATTATCCTTTAGGTCCACTTTGATTAGATTAGGACATTTATTATTATTTTATTTAAAGAAGAATTTACATAGTTAAAATCAAAGTTTAATAACTAAAATAGTTTTAATATAGGGTTATACATAAGATAAATTCGACTATAAATATTAATTAGAAATATAAAAAGATTTCCTACATAACTGTATTTTATTTATAATTTTTAGACATTAAATAATTTAATAAATTTATGACACAATGATGATGCAGTAATTAACTTATTAATCAAATATTAACAAAATTGATGGTATAAATCCCTCAATAAATGTAATTTTAGACTTTTTATGAATTACACTAATTTTCTAGGTTAATATGATAGGTTAGTATTGATTTAATAAACTTTTTTCGAACTAATCATGCTGTTATGAGTTTTAAAAAAATCAAGTACAAAATAGTGTCAAATTTGACATAAAATAGTTTTTAAAACAAATATTATATTATTAATTGTTATTTTAATCCTAAAAATCTAATGTTCTGCCAAATGACTTAGATAAGGATATATATATTAATAATTAACCACTTGGTGTTATTTTGACTTGTTATAGTAAGTTTATTAACCATATAGTGTAAGAAAACAAAAAGACATGGTAAAAGTAAGATTATTTAACGTAGAGTTAAATCTAAATGATAAGGATAAAATAGTAACCTAACCTTGTCTAAAATCTATTATTTGAGAGGATTTAGACCCATACCCACCTTATATTCGTAACAAATCAATCTGGATCTATTAAAAACAGAATATGGATTTATTATAAAATAATATTTTATGTTTTCCTAAGGTGCCCCTCTCCTCCCTTATAAAAAGGGAACCACTTCCCTCCTCTATTCACACCCTTTTGAGACTTGATTCTTGGAAAAACCCTACCAATTACTCTTCCCAACCTCTATAGTTATATCATAGAGGTTTTGGTATTCTCAAAAGACTAACTCTAGTGCCCTAAGAATAAGTTTAAAGGAGGTGCGTCGAAGAAGAGGAAATCTCTTCTACCGGTTCTTTCAAGTTTTCTTTCTTCTTCATCTTTTTCTTATTTAGTTGTTCCATTATAAAGTAATAAAATCAGTATCTCTAATATACTAATATGTTATTATAAATATGAAACAAACCTATTTCACCTTCTATCCATCCTATAGAAAATGAAATCGCCGCACGTGCGTACGTACAAAATACTTTCTCCATGCCGTGGTGTAATATGTTTTTCCACCACCACCTTACTTGGATGGGTATAATGGTGTAAAGAATAACTATATATTATTATTATAACATCATACTGATTTTATGATGTTATATCATCCCCTCAAATTCCATTCAATAAATATGGGATTGATATCATCGTTCGTGCATACGTACGGATTACCGTCTCCACGACGCGATGAGATTAATTTTCCATGTTAACAATTCAAGAATGATTATAAAGTATATATAATAAGTAATCATGAAATATATGAAATAATAATGCTACTGTATTTATGTATATATATATGTATTTCATCTACTTAATTCCATTCAATTCAATAAGGAAACGAAAAACAACGTTCATGCGTACGTACGACCTACCGTCTCCTTGAACAGTGTATTTCATTTCATTTATCCATATATTATATATATATATATGTACTGAATATATATATGATATATAAATCATGATTTAAATTCTGGAAGTAAGTATATCAAGATATAAGTAATAATAATATCAAGAACAACAAGTCCAAACACGTACGATAAATAAAACTATTTTACCCAAAACACTGCTTTAACATGGAATTTACAAAACAATGAGTAATATGAAGTCATAAGTGAATCATATATGACATCATAATAATGAATATGATTCTGTAATAAGTCAATGAAATTATTTAAATCATTATACAAGAGGTTTGGATGCGTACGAAGCATATCAGACCTAAGGTAAGGGATTACTATTCCAATCTCGTTCTTATCCGAGATTGTTATTCGTAAGTATTTTTTGGGGTTATTGTTATCATCAATGCCCATGTTTTCTAAAAATGTTTTCATGTATTTTTAAAGTCCTTTTTACCCATTTTTAAAATTTACCACATGTTATGAAAGGAATCTTACTTTTGTTTACCACATGGGGAACTTTTTGACTTTTCTGACAAAAGTACGAGAAGAATGTTATTTTTAACTTATAAGGCGTGAAAGGGTTTTTATGGTTTCATAACACCTCATTTTAATGAAGATTAATATACACTATTTAATGAATTTTTTCAACAAAATCCTTTTCTTTTAAAATTTCATGGAATTTTGTGAAAAGAAAATGATTTTGAAGAAGAACAAATATTTTCCTCAAGAATTCATTTCAAGTGTTTTATCAAAACCATTTTCCATATAAGATGACATTATTTCATATGTGTATGTTTCAAGTATAATTTCTCTATGATTTACATGGTTTCACTTTTTCTATGATGAAATGATATCCATGTTTTTTGTATGGATTATGTTATGATGGGATGATGTTTATGAAACACATTTTATTCTTTGGGTTATGATGAATGATTTATGTTTATTTTGTGGCACAAATAAGAATGATTCATTATGAGATGGTTTGGACCTATATATCCCTCCAATGCATTGGGTAAAGATTTATATCTCATTAGATAGATATGGATGGAATGATATGCTAATCCGGTTCAGTGATACAAGACTAGAATGAGGAGTGAACTCGATTCAGAATGTGACTTTGTCCACTAAGATGGTCTTGGCAGCAATGCCTTGACTACTATGGAAATCATAACATGTGCTTAATTGTTGCCACAATTACATGTTTTCTTCCTAGGATATTTTATCAAGATTGATGTTCCATTATGATATATGCCTTATGTACTTCCAAGATTTATTTCTTTGCTCAATATTTTGATGTTTAGATTTTATGTTCAAGTTTTTGAATTCAAATGTTTATGGATTCTTTTATGTTATCTATGTTTACCCTTATTGAGCATTTTAGCTCAACCTTTTTATGTTTTTTCCCCAGGATTTAAAGAAAGGTTTTAGGTAAGAAAACAAAAGGGGAAGATCTTTATGGGAGATGTTGAAGATATTTTACCATGATTAGAATATTATGTTCCGAGTTTCCAAAGACAATAAACTATTACGGTCCTTGTGTGTTTGTTTTTGTTATATATTAAGTATTCTGAAAAATTAATATAATGTCCATGTACATCAAGCTTTGGGTCTCTACAATTGGTATCAGAGGAAAGGTTTAGTCAACCTTTGGAAACTAGGATGCGAAAACTATAGTGATATCCCTAGAGATATTTATAAGGTATGTCTAGGGATGTCCCTACGGTTAAGTATAACTATATATTATAGTACTAGGATTATAGTAACAATCTTAGAATTAACCCTAAGATGTTATATATTTAATGTACTCCCCCTTTATTATGTTGTTTTCCCTAGCATGATTTTTGCCTCTAATACTATTCTTTTTGGGTTTTAGATGATGACTGGAACCTCAAGGAACTGTGTTGATCAATGTAATGGACAATGCAATGGTTGTCCTCATGAACAAACTGATGTTATGGGATATGGAGTGAAAAATCTTATTTCTATACTTATATAAGCTATGAATCATTTTGGAATTCCAAATGAGCAGAGAAGGGAACAATATTCTATTGAGTCTTTCATGAGGCAACGTCCACCTTCTTTCAATGGGTCTTCTGATCCACATATTGCTGAACAATGGATCAGTACCATTGAAAAGATATTTTCCATACATCGCTGTTCAGAACATGAAAAAGTCATTTTAGCTGTTTACCATTTCGAAGGTGAAGCATACCAGTGGTGGACTCTAATTAAGAATACCAGGCCCCAATATGAAATTGAATCCATGGAATGGGACAAGTTCAAGAACTTGTTTTTCAGTAAGTACTTACCTCGTATTATTTGAACAAAGATGGAAAATGTGTTCCTTGAGGTTAAGAAGAAGTATGATGAATATGTTGGTATATACGAAGCGAATTTTAGAAGACATGCAAGGTATGTATCTGGAATTATCATCCAACCTGAAAGTAAAGTTGATCAATTCTTTAGTGGCTTAAAACCACATATTTGAAGGGAATTAGCTACAAGAGACTTCAGTAGCTAGGAAGAAATTGTGTGTTGTGCTATCAAGGTAGAACTGGAATTTGGTGTTACATATCCATCTCATGGTTTTGACAGGAAACGAAAGATGGAGTTCAAGGAGAAATCTCAGAATAATGGTGGAAAAAAGATAAATGTTTCTTTATGCTCAAAGTGTGGAAAGAAGCATGGTGAAGATTGTCTTAATGGGACTAGAAAATGTTTTAAGTGTGGAAAATAAGGTCATCGAGCAACTGAGTGTCAAAGTAATGTAAAAAGGGTTTCTAATGATGTGAATAAAGAAAAGACTGCAAAGAACCCACCACCAACACTTCAATGCTTCATGTATAAGGAAATGGGGAATTATGCTAATCAATGACCTAATCCAAGGGTTAATGATGATCAACGTGAGCAACCTCTTAAGGAAAAGGATAAAGGAAAGTCACATGCGATCACTATTTGTGATGTTGAGTATGACAATGATGTTGTGTAATGATTAGGTGTTTATGTAATGGGATTTCAAAATAGTATCATGGAATCTCATTTATGGCATCGTGGAATTTTGGAATATCTATGTTTTGGTTCTCAATAATTATATGGTACCGGTAACCAAGAAAAGTGATTGAAATATTTTTGGAAAGAAGATGATATGTGCATAATGAAGGGATAAAGAAAAAAAATGAAATGATCTCATGACTGATATAAGGACAAAGTTATATTATGGTTTGAGTATATAGAAATTTTGGGATTTTCGTATGTGGAAAGTGTTAAATTTTGACAGCATTCATGGTTTAAATAAGGTTCAATGGGTATTCATTTTTCAGGAGAATACATGATTATGGTATTCACATGTTTGGAATGTGACCAACAAGATATATCGTATGATAAATGATGGTATTCACATGCTCGGTAGATGACATTTCTAGTAATTGTTTTCTTTATACCATGAGATTGGACAGAAGTATTTTGGATAAACCTAAAGATTAGAATGGATTATATTGGACATAAGTCAGTATTGTTTAAGGCTAGAACATTTTTCAATATTATTTATGGAATTTTATAATAATGTAGTTTTAGAAAAAGGACAACCTACAGGATGGGCGAAAACCCATCGCGTCAGACAAGGTTGTGAGAATCGAACCCACAACCAAAGTGCGACGAGCCTTTATTGTCTACCACTAGCCTATAGGAAGTCCCTAGTTAGTAGAAACTAGTTTTATAAAGCGGTATGATAGATGAAGTATAAGTCCATTTTTGGAATCATATATGATTAACCTCGCCATAGATGGACTTATGTATATTTAATAACATTTTCTATCCTTTATTTGGGCCATATGGAATGACCCATCATTCTATCACATGACCTGCTAACACTTCACGAATGAAAAATTCAACATCATTTCTTTAAGAGATGAAGTGGAAATTGATCAAGGCACGAACAACGGTGAGAGTATACCGAAATAAAGTAAGTATTTCTTCTAATTCAAATTATTCAACTTTAGGGAAATGATCTTGAAAACTGAAAATGTTTTCCTAGTGCCCTTATATCCTATGAATTAGATGGTACCTTAGATCATCACAAATTTATGGATATGTGATTGTTGGATTTTCCATAGCCATGTTCTCTACCACTCTCCATCAGAACATGATGGTTAGATTTTTCTTCAATATCCATATTTTCACCTATGTTCTCCTATATGGAATCCCAGTGATTAGTTAATTTTGGTAACCGTTACGTTTCATAATTTAGTTTTTAAAGATCAGTTTTGGTATTCCTTTTTTCGATGTGGGTTTCTATGAAATAAACTTTCAAGTAGTAAACCATTTATAACCCGGATGAATTTCGAGGGAGAAATTCATTTTATAGGGGGTAGAATGTGACAACCTGAGACTTTATGAGAATTATTGTTTTTAATTTCATTGATGTCTTGTGTTGTACGCTAAACTAAAATTATCTTTCACTATACACAACACTATATTAGCTTCCAGTATACACCACACTATTCTTGGCACTTGTTACACACAATTTCAAGTTTGTTTTGTGGAAATTATTTTACGCAACAATAAGTAGAGATTTTGTTTAATGTATAAATGAAATATGTTTTGATTATGTTATACGCAACACCAAATGGATCTTTCACTACACGCATCCCTGACTTGGCTTGCATTACTCGCAATCAATACCTTCCTCGATAGCATGTGTATTACGCAGTACAAAGTTTCACTAAACGATATATTATTATAATATTATTATGAACTAGCCATTATGAATAGTAATACCCACTTTTTTAAATTTTATAAATTTTATTTTTCAAAATTGACATCCTTTTTGGATTCGGAATATCGAAATTAGCCTAGGGTGGATTTTTGGTATTTTTCTAAAAACATTCAATTTTTGATGAATTGTGAAAACACTCGGTTACTATTTAAAAACTGACTTTTTATATAAATAATTATTTATTTTATTTAAATTTATTTTAGGTCAAAATTGATACATAATAACTATATAATTTCAATGTAATTCATTGGAGTCATTTTATAATAATTTTAGACATATAAAAATTTTATTGAACTTTTCACTGCCTTTTACCCCCCTCCTGGGAGAGTTTGAAAATTTACATAAAACTTAATTTTACCGCTTCTGTGAGTGGAATTTCGAAAATCCAAGAGACATAGTTAATATCAAGGAGTAAAATTTGGTTCAATAAGATAAAAATAATTTTTGGTAAATAGTAGCTTTTTACTTTTATTTACCACGGGTAAAAGTAAATAGGGTAATTAGGGGTAAAACTGACATTATTATTAACCTAACACATGTCATAATTCTATTGTATAAGTGTAGTTAGACCAAAAACAATATTAGGGATAAACTATTACCCTTTAGGTCCACTTGGATTAGATTAGGACATTTTTTACTATTTTATTTAAAGAAGAATTTAAATAGATAAAATCAAAGTTTAATAACTAAAATGTTTCTAATATAGGGTTATACATAAGATAAATTCAAATATAAATTTTCATTAGAAATATAATAATATTTAATAAATAATGGTATTTTATTTATAATTTTTAGACATTAAATAATATAATATATTTATGACACAATGATGATGCAGTAATTACCTTATTAATCAAATATTAACATAATAGATGTTATAAATCCATAAATAAATATAATTTTAGACTTTTTATGAATTCCACTAATTTTATAGGTTAATATGACATGTTAGTAATGATTTAATTAATTTTTTTTGAACTAATAATTCTGTTAGGATTTTCAAAAAAATCAAGTACCAAATAATGTCAAAATTGACCTAAAATTGTTTTTGAAACAAATATTATATTATTAATTGTTATTTTATTCCTAAAAATATAAGGTTCGGACAAATGACTTATATAAGGATATATATATTAATAATTAACCACTTGGGGATCTTTTGGCTTGTTATAGTATGTTTATTAACCATACAGTGTAAGAAAACAAAAAGACATGGTAAAAGTTAAATTATTTAACCTAAAGTTAAATATAAATGATAAGGATAAAATAGTAACCTAAACATGCCTAAAATCTATTTGTTTAGAGGATTTAGACCAATCCCCACCTTATCTTCTAAATAAATAAATTTAGAGCTATTAAAAACCAATAATGACTTTATTATAAAATAATATTTTAAGTTTTCCTAAGGTGCCCCTCTCCTACCTTATAAAAAGGGCACCGCTTCCCTATTCTCTTCCCACCATTTTGAGCATTGAAGCTCGGAAAACCCCTATATATTAATCTTAAAAACCTCTCTAGTTATATCATAGAGGTTTTGGTCTTCTCAAAATACCAACTCTAGTGCCCCAAGAAGAAGTTTAAAGGAGGTGCATCGAAGAAGAGGTAATCTCTTCTACCAATTCTTTCATGTTTTCTTTTTTCTTCATCTTCTTATTATTTAGTTGTTTAATTATAAAGTAATAACATCAGTATCTATAATATACTGATATGTTATTATAAATATGAAACAAACCTATTTCACCTACTAACCATCCTATGTGAAACGAAATTACCACGCGTGCGTACGTACGGAATACTTTCTCCACGCTGTGGTGTAATCTGTTTTTCCACCACCACCATACTTGGATGGGTATAATGGTGTAAATAATAATTATATATGATTATTATAACATCATAATAATTATAATATATTATATCATCCTCAAAAATTCCATTCAATAAATATGGAAACGATATCATCGCTCGTGCGTACGTAGGGATTACCATCTCCACGACGCGATGAGATTCATTTTCCATGTTAACAATTCAAGAATGATTATAAAGTATATATAATAAGTAATCATGAAATATATGACATAATAATGCTAATGGATTTATGTATATATATATTTATGTCATCTACTTAATTCCATTCAATTCAACAAGGAAACGAAAAACAACGTTCATGCTTACGTACGGCCTAACGTCTCCATGAACGGTGTATTTCATTTCATTTATCTATATATTATATATATATATATATGTAATGAATTTATATATGATATATAAATCATGATTTAAATTCTGGAAGTAAGTAAATCAAGATATAAGTAATAATAATATCAGGAACAACAAGTCAAAACACGTACGATAAATAAAATGATTTTACCCAAAACGCTGCTTTAACATGGAATTTACAAAAGGACGGGTAATATAATGTAATAAGTGAACCATATATGATATCATAACAATGAATATGATTCTTTAATAAGTCAATTAAATTATTTAAATCATTATATAGGGGGTTCGGATGCGTACGGAGCATATCAGACCTAAGGTAAGAGACTACTATTCCAATCTCGTTCTTATCCGAGATTATTATCCGTAAGTATTTATTGGGGTTATTGTTATCATCCATGCCCATTTTTTCTAAAACCTTTTTCATGTATTTTTAAAGTCCTTTTTACCCATTTTTGAAATTTACCACATGTTATTAAAGGAATCTTACTTTTTTTACCACATGGGGAACTTTTTGACTTTTCCGACAAAAGTACAAGAAGAATGTTATTTTTAAATTGTACGGCGTGAACGGATTTTTAAAGTTTCATAAAACCTCATTTTAATGAAGATTACTCTACAAGATTTAATGACTATTTTCAACAAAATCCTTTTCTTTTAAAATTTCTTGGAATTTTGTAAAAATACATTGATTTTGAAGAAGAACATATATTTTCCTCAAGAATTCATTTCAAGTGTTTTATCAAAACCATTTTCCATATAAGATGGATTTTTTTTCATATGTGTATGTTTCAAGTATAATTTCTCTAAGATTTACATGGTTTCACTTTTTCTATGATGAAATGATATCCATTTTTTTGTATGGATTATGTTATGATGGGATGATGTTTATGAACCCCATTTTATTCTTTGGGTTATGATGAATGATTTATGTTTATTTTGTGGCACAAGTAATAATGATTTCATTATGAGATGGTTGGGACCTATACCTCCCTCCAATTCATTGGGTAAATATTTATATCTCATGAGATAGACATGGATGGAATGGTAAGTTAATCTGATTCAGTGATACAGGACAGGAACAAGGAGTGAACTCGATTCAGAAAGGGACTTTGTCCACTAAGATGGTCTTGGCAGAAATGCCTTGGCCACTATGAAAATCATAACATGTGCTTAATGGTTTCCACAATTGCATGTTTTCTTCCTAGGATATTTTATCATGATTGATGTTCCATTATGATATATGCCTTATGTACTTCCAAGATTTATGTCTTTGCTCAAGATTTTCATGTTTATTTTTTATGCTCAAGTTTTTGCCTTCAAATGTTTATGGATTATTTTATGTTCTCTACGTTTACCCTTCCTGAGAATTTGATATCACCATTTTTATATTTTTATCCCTAGTATTTAAAGAAAGGTTTTAGGTAAGAAAAAAAGGGGAATATCTTTATGGGAGATGTTGAAGATCTTTTACCATGATTAGAAGATTATGTTCCGAGTTTCCAATGACACTAAAATGTTACGGTCCTTGAGTGTTTGTTTTTGTTATGTATTAAGTATTCTACAAAAGTAATGTAATTTCCATGTACATCAACCTTTGGGTCTATACAATTACTATATTCCCAAATGGAATCAATGAGTTTCTTGGACCAATCGTTCCTAGAGGGATTGATAGTTTTTTAAGAATTTTCTTAATCTCTTAATTCGCTAACTTAGGTTGACCATTTGTTTGAGGATGATACATAATGAAAACTTTATGATAAATCCCATTATTAGAAATGAGTGAATAGAATGCGAGGTTTCAGAAATGGGTTCCTCAATCACTAATTGTATCCCTTAGAATTACAAATCAAGAAAATTTGTGCTCTTTTAGAAATCAGATAAAAAATGATGGTTGTTGGACTTGGTGTTAAGATCCTCAACCAATTTAGAGATATAATAAATATATAATAGGATGTAGAGGTTTCTACTAGAGTATGGGAAGGGTCCTATGAAATTAATTCCCCAATAATCAAAGATTTCAATGACTAGAATGGGAGTGAGGGTATTTTATTCCTTTCAGTAATGGATCCTAATTGTTGATATTGAGGAAAACTATGGTAGAATTTGTTGGAATCCTTAGTGAGGTTACGCTAGTAAAAACCACTTTTGAGGAACTTTTTAGTTTTTTTCTTTGTGTAAAAGTGGCCTCCACATGCCTCTCCATGATATAATATTATAATAAACTCTTGCTCAGACTCAGGAACACATCTCCTAATGATTTTATCTGGATATAACTTGAAGAGTTTTGAATCATAAAACACATAGTTTTTGACATAAGTAATAAATTTCTTCACATCTTGGATCCTAAGAAATTTTAGAATATAATACGTAACCAAAGGGTTCTATATATTAGCATACTATGGGAAATTAATCACAGGATAAAGGATCTCATTGGGGAAGGAATCAGACACAGTAATGTTTTGTGAGTTTTCTTTGAACTCCATCCTAGATAGGTGATCAACCACAACATTTTCAACACCCTTTTTATCATTAATGGTTAAATCAAACTATTGACGAATAAGGACCCTCCTAATCAATCTATCTTTGGAATATTGTTTTTGGAAAAGGTATTTCAGGGATAAATGGTCAATGAAGACAATAATAGGTGATCCTAAGAGATAAGACCTGAATTTATTTAAGAAAAATACAACATCAAGGAACTCTATATCAGTGGTGGTGTAGTTAATTTTTTCATCATTTAAATATTTTCTCATGTAATCAATGACACAAGGAGTTTTCTCACATCATCATCCCAAGAATACTCACACAACAAAGTCACTCGTATCACACATGAGCTCAAATGGAAGATTAAAATTGGGATATTTCAAGATAGGTGGAGAGATAATAGATTATTTGAGTGTTGATAATGATTCCTCACAGCTTTCTATCTATAATAAATGGAGCCTATTTCACTAAAAGAGAACAAAGTGGTTGAGAAATAGAACTTAAATTATTAATGAACGTTCTATAGAAACTGATATATCCTATTAAGGAACTCACGTCCTTGAAAAGTTTTGGAGAGGTAAGGAGAAGAATGATATCAACCTTAGCTTTATCAAACTCAATCCCTCTAACAGAGAACGGATGACCTAGAACAAGTCCTTGATTTACCATAAAATGGAATTTTTCCTAGTTTAGGATGAGATTCTTATCCTCACATCTTGTCCAAAACCTTTCAACATTAAGAATAGATCCCTGATAAAATATCCCCAATGATTTATAATCCATCTATAAAGACCTCTAAATAAATCCCCACCATGTCCGAGAAGATCCCCATCATGCACCGATGGAAGGTACAAGGGGAATTACCCAACCCAAAGGGCATGTGCTTGAAGGAAAAAGTGCCGAATGGGCATGGAAATGTTTTTTTCTTAATCGTATAAGGAGACACCGATTTGATTATACAAAAAGAATCCATCTAGAAAGTAGTATAATTGTTGAACAACCACACCCTCGAGGAATTTATCAGTAAAGGGAATGGAGAAAAGGTATTTCTTGGTACATGAGTTGTGATTCATAGAGTCCATATATAATCTCCATACACTACTGACCCTTTGGGGGATAAGGTCACCATACTCATTCGTGATCATAGTGATTCCATCTTTCATTTGGTTAACATGAATTGGGCTAACTCAATCACTCTGAACAATGGGGTAGATGATACCCACATTCAACAACAAAAGAAGTTATCTGCTTACCACAGTTATAAGATTGGGATTGAGTCTCTGCTGAGGTTTATGACATGGTTTGGATCCAGATTCAAGAAAAATTCTATGAGTTCCAATGAGTGGGATAATCCTAGGAATATCATAAAGGATGCATCCAATTTCTTTATTATGATTTCTAGGAAATCTAGAAGCATGATCTATTGATTGGAATCAAGAGAGAAATAAGTAACAACATTAAAGGATTGATTGTCCCCTAAGAATGCATACTTGAGTGATGAAGGTAGGACCTTAAATTTGAGATCATATTGATTATCACTTCAAAATAATGATGAGACTTTGTATTGAACTCAATTTCTTTGTAAATATTTCATTACATAACTGGTTCCTTTTGAAAAGAATTTTCATCGACTAAATTGGAAAAATTAGTGTCATGAATGGGTATGGACTCAATTTTGATGATTTCATTAATGGTATCACTGATCATAGATTTGAGAAAATAATCAAATGATCTATCTGAAATAGATTCAATCCTAGTAGAAAAATTTCCTTCATGTGAATAAAGGAAATCAATATATTCCTGACTCAAACATCCTTTAATAATTCCTTGATGTACCTCTAGTTAAATATCAACACTAATAATCCAATTTACCTCAGGGATCACTTCATTATACAAAATTTTAGAGTTTTCATTGTAGTTGTTCATATTGAGTCTCAGGTTTCGAAAGGATATTGTCATGTTCCCATTTCTATCTCAAATTATTGAGTTCATTGTTGCTAAAAAAGGACAACAAAGGATGATAGGTGTTTTCTCCCAAGAAAATAATATTGGGTTTTTATCAAGGACAATTAAGTCAGTAGGGTAAATGAAAATTTAAAATTTCTCTAAAACACCCTCTAATATCCCCTTAGAAACTCAAACACTACGATTAGTAGGTTCCAGAGTGACAGATGTGGGGTGGAGTTATTTGAGACCTAACAAACAATACATGGAATATGGAATGAGGTTCAAACTATCTTCTAGAACACAATGTTCTTTGACAAATTTTTTCTCTCCTAACTCAACATTGATGTGTGGACATCCTAGATCTTTCAACTTTGGAGGAAGGGTCCCTTGAATGATGGTGTCCGCATTAGAAACCAGAAGGATTTGATTTTTATGGGAAAATTTCCTTTTAAATGTGAATATGCAATTAAGGTAATTTTAGAAGGAATAAATGGTTTGGATTTCATAAATATGGGGAATTTTCAATATAACCTGAGATAATTTTTCCCTTAATGATTCATTCAGTCCTAGTTTAGATTTTCCTCTCATGTATTGAGGGAAGAGAGCAAGTTGTATGAGTGTTTGGTGTGGTTGTGGTTACTTCTTGTTCTCATTGGGGTTTTTTAGAATATATGGGTGGTTCTTTATCATTTTCATTTTTTTTGAATCATTTAATGGTTCTAGAGTGGTTGGTTTAGGTTTTTCAATAGATTTACCACTTCTTAAAATAGTCACTTCTTTTAGTTGTTTATGAGAGGTTTGTGTTTAACTGGATTCTCCCCTTAAGGTTGAGGATGGTACCACTTGAGTAGGCATGAGTAGCTTTCTAGTTTTAATGGTTTTTAGTCCACAATTTAGGTATGAGACTTCTGTGTTCATTTTCTCAATTTTTTTACAAAACTATTCAAGAATTGGTAGAGGGACAGATTGGGTAGGGGCTTGTGCTGGTTGGTTTAACCTAGGAGGATACTTTGGTAATTAGATTGGTTGTTGAATTGGTTTTTGGTATTGAAAAGGATGATGTTGGAATCGTATTAGTTGTGGTTTGAACTAGTTATGGTGTTGAAAATTCTGTGTAGGGTAAGGGTTTGGTCCTTATGGCAGACTAGGTTATTGGTCGGGTTGCTAGTTATCTTTCAAATGGAATCCTTGATGGTCATTATACCTTGTATCAAAAGTGTTATGGTACCGTGGGTTCTAAAAGTTCATAGTATTGACCATTTTTATGGCCCCCTAACATAATATCTTTAATATAAGGGATAGCTGGGAATATTTTAGTCTTGTGGTCATCTTTTCACAAATTGTTCAAACAGGGTCTGTAGTTTGAATTTCATGGACCATCCTAAGATCTTTCTCATCAACCTTCCTAGTGAGTGCAGAATGTTTTTCCATAAGGCTTTACTCTTCCCTAAGGGTGTGAATTCCACAATATCTGGACAGATTCTCATATTAAGTTTATGAACACCATGTTTAGTTTTGTTCAACTAGTCTTTATAGATACTCATAAGCATCATTTGGGGCCTTGTTTTTGAAGGTTCTAATACACATCATGTCAACAAATTGTTTGTTTACCAAACCGAATCCTTCAAAGAAAATTAAAACATGTTCTATGATTGAGAATTCTTGGTGTGGTACTATATTGAGTGTGTCTTTCAACCTTTCCCATGTTTCATAAAATGACTCCCCTTCTCTTTCAAAAAAGTTTTGGATTCTCTTTTTAAGTGAAATTATTTTATGATGGGGAAGTATTTTTTGTATAATTATCTTTGAAATTTGACCCAAGAGTGGATCTATGTTAGTTTTGGATTGTTTAAACAATTCAATTCTTGATCATTTAGTAATAAAGGAAAGATCCTCATCATCTATGACTCAAGTGGATGTGGTGGGAACATGGTTTCAACAATGTTGTTGAACTCTTTGACACGAGGGTTTGGAATTTCCAACTCCATCCCATGGAAGGTTGGAAGGAGGTTTAGGACATGGTGATTGAAGAAATAGTGAAATTACACTAGGGAATAATGCCTAATGTAGGAGAGTTAATTGGTACAAGTAGGTCTATGGTAGTCATCCATGGTTTGATTGACTGCTTTCCACAAGTTTGGGGTCGCCTCATTTGGATTTCCATATTAGTTCCCACCTAGGTTTATGAGTTGGTTTATTTGAATACCCTCCATTTAAATGGGATAATATTCTGAATCTAGATTATTTTGAATATTAGGATCTAATTTAAAGTGTTCTCTAGGGTTATTTACTCCCCAACTTGAGAACTATCCGCCGTAATTTGATAGTTTGATTGGTCACAGGTATAAGCAGACATGCGCCAAGAAAAGTGAAAAAAAGAAAGGGGAAAAGATAAGAGAAGTTGTGGTGAGAAATGAGAAATTGAGGAGAATAGAATGGGTGTTGAGATGAATTACTTGGGTCCCCAGAAAGGGTTCTAATAATTGTTCACACCCAAATTTACCCAAGTTTTTAGCATTAAGCGATCACTAAAAGTGTTTCTTGGGCTGTCAGATCCTTAGAGACCTAAGAAGAAACCTATAGACATGTATATTCTATGGATTGTTTTTTTCTATAAAGTGGCCAAATTTGGGTTGATTTTTATGGGTTTAAAATTCCACAAAAATATCTATTTAATTTCAATTTATTAGAAAAGGGTTGATCCTATGTAATTACAGGGGATGTATTGGATGGAATTCTTTTTTAACGATTTAAATTTCATTTACATGAGAAGGATTCATTCAATTAATTAAAAATAACCTCATAATGTACTAGTTAAACACCTTCCAAAACAAATGATAATCACTTATACACTTTTAGGATCATTTTTATGAGCACTGAAATGAAAAGGGTCTTATTATCACATAAAATTAGGGCCATTAAATTCAATAAGGAATAGGAAGATAGAAAATCATTGAATAAAGAAATAATATAAAATAAATGAATATAAATTTAGAGAGTCATAAATAACATCCAATAAATCCTCTTGATACTCCCTTGGATTATCCCATAAAAGTGTTATCCCACCATTCATTACATGTTCTCAACAGAAGAGCGATGTAGACTTACGAGGGTGGAATTGAAGAAGTAAAAACAAAAAAAGAACGAACACTCCACTGTTATGTGATAAATTTCACAAGGTTTGGTGTGAATAAATTCTCACATTTAGGAAACAATATTAATGCTATATGTATAATAATATAATAGGAGGAATGTATGAATATTTATTATGAAACTAAAGTGAATTGAACAACTTACATGAGAAAGAAATGCAATTACAAACAGAAAGTAGCCGTATAACATTACAATGAAATCAAGCAAAAAATATTCCTAAATCCTCCAACAACAATGCCTTAAATTGAAATTTTGGAATCATTGGGTCAAACCCCCAATATTTCATGTCTCCTCAATTAATGGTGATAGGCCAAGGTGGGTGGAAAATTAAGGGAGAGTGGACTTTTCCACCCTTGACAAAAAATCAGAGCCTACTTGCATGCCTCTGGTAGGTGTGTACTAACTAGAATCTATATGGAATAATTTTTGTGGGACATAGAAGATAAATATGAATATAATGATTTACGTTTATTTTTTGTAAAATTTCATCCCCAAAGCATGTCTAGTTTTCCAGATATGATTTAAATGGTGGGTAGTTTTTATGGGCCGCAGAATCTGGTCTAGAATTTTATCTTCAAATGGGACTGCCTGGAACTCCATTAAAACATGAGAATTAGCTTGAGTCACTATTTAAGGAAATTTTTCCCAAAATTTTTCTATCTCCATTTAAATTTTTAGAATAATTTTATTTGGTAATTATCCGCTAAAATACTTTTATTGGGATGTTGTCCAGTTCACTTCGCCCAGAATGTTCTTGGTTTAAGACCCATTTTGGTGGTCTTCCAATGAGAATATTCAAGTGCTCCAAAATCATGAATTGTTACATAAATAATGGGGGACATGAAAATAAAATATAAAAATAATATCAATACCATTATGCAATAGTGTATTTTAAGAAGGAATTAAAATCATAATGTGAAATAATGTTCAATTTGTAAAATGCAATAAAAAGGGTGTTATGAATAATGAAGCACATGAATATTATAATATAAACAATGAATTTTAGACTCTATATGTGGATAATTAGTGGATCATTTTATGAAATCTACCCCCTTTTAGAGATCAGGGAATCAAGATTATTAGATGTCTTTTAAGGTAGTATTTAGAGTATCTGGTGAGACTCCATGAAGTCCTAAGGTTGATAATATCTATTCATGATCATATTTTTACCTCAAGGATATAAATAGGTATCCAATATTATTTTATCTCTCTGTTATGCCTTAACACTTCTTTTCATACATATATGGATGGTCAGATAGAGCAGACTATCCAGACTCTTGAGGAAATGTTTTTTTGTGACATAGATTTGTGAGTTTCATGGATGGGAAAACTTAATTTGGTCAAGTTTTATTATAAAAATATTTTTCAATCCACCATTGGTATGGGACCATTTTAATCTTTGTACAAATGAAGTTTTTTTTCCAAATTTTGTTGGGCTGGGGTCGAATAGTTAGCAATCCTTGAGCCAAAACAAGCACATAATACAATATAGTTGGAATAAGTAATTAATGAGAGGATAAAGGTAAATGATATCAGACACATATGAGATATCATGAAACTCTAAGGTGTTCCACAAAACATTTTTCTGATCGATACATATTGTTCACATCTCAATCATGGAAAGGTATTCTTGAAGAAATGGAGTCTCAGATGGGGATGAGTTTTATGTTTTATCTATGGAAGGATGTCCAGACTAAAGAGGCCATCCAAATTAATGAATATATGATCTGATAATGCATTATTTATTTCATTGTTTCTTTCAGGAAATATATACTATTATTTAATTGTTCCTATAATTTTTTTCCAATTGTCAATCAATATGGATCCTTTTGATGCTTTGTATGGATGGCTATGGTGTGAACTCGTTATTGGGGACCAGTCTAATCTAATAGATAAAAGAGATAATGTTATTGATTGGGGAAAGATGGGGTACATCTCCTAGTCATCAGAAATCATATTTTTATCATTAGGACCATCCATTTTAATTTATGTTCAGTGATCAGGTTTTTCTAAAAGTTTATCCTTAGTTGGGAAGACAGGGTAATCTGGTAATATGTTATGTCAGGTCAAATGAGATCATTAACTTTTTTGGAAAGGTAGAATAATAGTTTTATTTAACACCTCATATAATTTCCATTCATGATGATTTCCATGTATCCCAACTGAAGAAGTACCATTCATACTTATACCATGTGATCAAATGTTAGGATTTGGAAGTGGAGCTTGACACCTCCATTGTTGAATAGCCTATTTATATCATGGATTATCAGAACAAGGTGCTAAGTGGGAAATTAATTTCCATTAATATGTATACTATGGAGTTTAAATAAATAAATTTATGATATGTGGGAATATAAATCATTGGTGATGGAGCACTGACCTATCCTTCTCACAAATTTATATCCTAAAGGACTTTTTTGGGGGTAAAAAGTGGCATGATGGGGAGAATTGTGACACATGATAGGTCATAGTATGTCATTATATTGTATTTTTATGTTCATTTTATTTATTTTTTTTGTTTCTAGGAGTTAGGGGTTAAAAATGTGAAATTTTGTGAAAATTGATCAAGGTACATAGTGGGTATTCAATTAGTACTAATAGTGTACCCAACTATATAAGTGTTTTCTTAGAGAATTCAAGGTTATTTTTTACTATTAGAGAATAGTTTCAAAAACCATTTGGACTTTCAAGTAAAACTATAAAACTTGTTTTTTAAAGGGGAAGTGATTGATATGTTTTTCTAATGATTTTCCTTATTATGTGGACAAGCGGTATGATCTTCCTAATTTACATTAAATTCTGAATTTACCACATTACCATTATCAATTTTAACTCACCCCACCTATTTCATCACCCATTTCATCTTAATTGGACACTTCCATGTATTAAGATTCTCCACCTCTTTCTCCTTTAGTGTTATCCCATTGATTAGAGTGAAATATTCATGGTAAACCAGCATTTTCTCTTGGATTTCTATTACTATCCCCATGTTCTTCCATCTTATTTAGCTTATAGGAACATAGAATCCCATGGAGGCCAACCTTAGGGTTATTTATGGGATTTTAATGAAAATTCACGGTTATTTGGTCTCATGAGGATCCCATATTCTCGTTTTTAGTGGTATCAAGTGAAGATGATGGGTTTATAATGTGTTTGAGGTAGGTGTCTCTTCCAAAGGGTTCTATCCCATGGAAAAATTTTAGTTATTGATTTTTATTCAGTTTAATTTGATCAATTATAATTTTCATGAGATATTGAGGAATTTTATATGATTATTTATTGTTATTATTTGCGTTGGATGTGTTTAAAAGAATTTTAAATTGGATTTCTTTCAAAATCAGTGCTGGGATTAATGAGTATTTAATAAAAGGATTTAATGAAGAAAAATTGTTTCAAATGGATTTAATAAGGGTGTTTCAAAAAGAATATTGATATTAGATTTGATGATTTCTTATTTATATCATTATGTGAATGGACTATGTATATTTTTTACTATTTGAAACACATGGAAAGCCTCGAGTGAGTTGTTAACTTGAACTGATGCAACCACTAGTGTAGATTGTGTGTAGGATAGGGTTATTGGCCTGTTTATATAGAGTGTAGTAATAGGATGGATTAGTACCCTATAATTTTGTATGTTCTATTAGGAATGTCTGATTGGTTTTTTGTATACTAACTAGAGTGTCTAAGTCTAGTCCATGTTTTCTCAGTTCCGTAGGAGTTAATTTTTACTTTAAAAAATTACATTTTGAATGCATTTATGGGTTAAAAGAAATAGCCATCATCCCATTTTTATGTCACACCCCACTAATATAATATATTTATTTATAAGTATAATATTTATAATTATAATAACTATAATAAATTATTGATATATTAATTCATATTGATATTTTTCATTGTTTGAAAATAAAAAAAACAAATTCAGTTTTTAAACATTCAATTCTTCTTTGAAAATTTGTTTTTTATTATAAATATAAAAAAATTATAATAATAATCAAGGAAAAAAGGATGAGTTTCAAGAGAAGGTATATACACATGTTATTTTATTATATAATTCTTGGTCGTATTTCTAGTTTTTTCTATGATTCATTAAAATATATTTAATACCAGGAAGTTAGTGAAAATCATGAAAACAACCTATAATATCAAAAGTAGTATAGATATTTTTTGATAATTCCCAGAATGATAAGAGTGTCTCTAGTAGAGATTGTAGGATAATTTCAACCTGATTAAATTATGAATCATTGGAGAATATTATTTTTTACTGCATATTTGAAATATATATGATCATATAATTGATAATCAGGTATTGCAATACAGGATCTAATTTTACGTCATTGATCAGATATATTTCTACATTATCCTAGATTCATGCTTTTATGGAATAAATGTTTCAAACATTATATAATGTTTTTCTATTTATTTATATAATGTTTTTATAAATAAATTTTTTATATATTTAATTAATAAACACATTGATTCATGTATATATTGGTGATTATTATTTTTATATAATATTTAATTTATCTATATATTTACACCTATATATTTCACTACCACATAAAATGAATTTGTAAGTTATAAATTTCTCTTTTATCAACACTAAAAAATTATTTATATTGTAAGCACCATCAAATTATAATACCTTTTATCAATGCTAAAAGAAGTGTAGATAAAGTTTCCTTTTATTAGTGATAAAAGATGTTGGTAAAATGGGGCCTTTATTAGAAATTTTTAGCAATTATAAAATGTATTTGAAATTTCAATAAAAAATTGAAGAAGAATGTCGTCACACATGAACCCAACACACCACATCAAGGAAATGATGCATGAGTAACCAAAACCCCTATACCCATATGACCCCACACACTTAACTCTTGGAATAATTCATAGAGAGTGATATTCAAACCCCTACCCACCACCTTCTTAATATACACCCTTACCACTTGGCCATTGATTTTTCTTGTTATATATCTGAGAAAATATTTATATATATACATAGATATTTTTAAATAGGTATTTTTTTAATATATAAATATATACATATATTAAATAAATAAATAAAAATATATATATTTATTAACACACACAGATATATTTATATATAAACATTATATACACATTTGAATCGATATATACATATACATAAATTGTTATAAGTTAAACAAAATGTATAATTAATTCTCATTTCCTTATGGTTTATATAGATAAAAAATATATTATATGTAAATATTTTTGAATATTTATTTGTTCAATTATATTTGTATATGTAATTGTCTTCAAATATGTGTGTGTGTGTATATATATATATATATATTAATTTATAAATAACACTATAATATGAAAAAATTTAAATTTAAACACCATAATATCCATATAAATACATGACCAGCGAATAAATAATGTCTCTATACAAAAAAGACATGATGATCTTCTAAAAATTAGTTTAGATTTTATCAAATGATAAAAAATTTGGGTATCACAAATAGAAAATCAGTTATGGAGTCCTTTTGGTCCCTTTATGATTAAGAAAGAATATGTACCAATGTCCCCTAAGTCTCAATGATGTAGATATTTTCACAAGAATTGATTTTACATCTCCTATAGAAAAAAGAGACACTAAGATTGAAATATATAGCCATTTTAAGTTTAACCCATATTTTCAACTTATTTTAAAATATTAGTTAATTAATCAATTAATTATATCACCAAAATGTTATTAAATTTATATTACTCATTATTAATTTTTCAATTTTTAATAAATATTAATTTTTGATAATTTTATAAACCAATATTCATTAAATCTGCTATACCTTATGTGTAAACACATATTTGAAATTTTATAAATATTATTTCATAAAATATTTTATATTCATATCAAAATAATTGAATTTATTTAGTAATTTTTTTCTAATATATAATTTTTAATGATCTACACCTTTTAGAAGTCCTAAAAATTAGCAGTTTAGTATTGATAAAGGGAAAACCTTTATCAGCATTATGAAAAGGATTGAAAAAGGGGGTCCATTATTAGTGAAACAATGATACATGTCACATTCAATAGTTCTTTTATCTTGTGCTAAAAACATCCCCCCTTAATCAATTCTTTTTGGATAGTGTTGATAAAAGTCCCCCCTTTATCAGTGTATTGTTAGTGCTGATAAAGGGTAACACTTAATAAATGAGAATATATAGTTGTTTATATTATATGTAATTTTTCATAGTGTCACACCTATAAAACCTCCACTGAGTTACATCAATAAAAAAAACATAGATTACTTAAACCAACATAATTGGAGAAGAAATAATTCTATAAAATTGAATCCCATGCTATTCTTATCAAATTGGCGATAATTACAACATCCATGTCCAAAAAATCTCTTAAATTTATGATTCAAGTCATTAATTGACCTTTGGAATGACTCCCCTTATTCCATAGGCTACAAACTAGCTCATAGGGTGTAATGAATATAGGGAGTAGATCATACCCTTTGGTAAAATGATTCAAAAATAGTGGAAATTCGATTAATAATCAACCATGAAACTTGAGAATAATAATGGATAAAACAAAAATAACAAAAATAATAATAATATGTCATGTTATGCTATAATTTATGAAAATCTAAATGGTTTACTAAATTCATGCATGAAAGCCAAAAATAGAATCCAAAAACCTCAGTCCTAAAACCCATGCTCGATCTTTCCACCTTGCTTTAATCCCATAAAAAAATAATCAAGCACAAGGCCCTCAGACCCTTCCTGAATTTACAACCATGAGATCTTCATGGGTACCAAACAATGCTCGAACAGTGTATCAGTATGACATAGTAGGTTGAATCCCATGATGTATTAATAATATAGTCTGATAAATAGAGATGCAATAGTATAATAAATATGGACATTGAATTATATATTAATAAAGGACATCAAATAAATCTACTAACCCTTGAGCTCTGTGTTGACACTCTTGGGTTTCCAGATTTGCACTGGCATGATTCTAGATGTCTCTTTCCTTAAAAAATATTGTAATAACCAGAAGGAATTTCATGTAAAACTCATCATCTCAAAAAAAATGATCATCATGTCCAAAAAATATCTCATCTAGGAAGGAATGTCATGTCCAAACCAATATCCCATCCAGGAAGGGACTCCATTTCCAACCCAACATGTCATCCTGGATGGAATGACTTGTCTAACACAATATCTGATATAGGAAGGAACACTATGTCCATCATATAGTTTTCACCTGAGAAGGAATTCCATATGCAACCTATATTGTAATCCAAAGAGGAACACCATGTACAACCAAATATATTTTCCTTGAAGGAATTCCTGGTTTATAACATAATTTTATCCTGGGAGGAAAACCAAGTCCATCGCATAATTTCATCCACATTCATTAAGTGAATAAAAATTAATAACAAGGAAAAAATTCCAATAAGTCCATTTATAATACCAAGCTACAACATTCCAAAGCACCTTTCAAATTTCTTATTGGTGAATTCATATAATAGAATAATTTTCATGCCATTTTCTCCATTTACCAAGTTTATGCCAATAACCATATACCATGAAACTATCAATTTAAACTATTTTACCAATTTCCAAAATAACTATATATATTCCCATTTCACATATCATTTAAGCACAATTACCATCCCACATCTTATCATATATCTATTTCAATATACCCTTATTCCAATACCTATTAAATGACAAATTACCTTATTTTAATCCATGTAATTTATTCTTAACCAGTCACCATGATTACCATGTTAATCAATTTACACATCAAGCCAAGTTCTCAATTCACATGAAAAATAAATTCACTTTGACATCCCAAATATTTACTAAATTCCAATTAATAAAAGGTACCTATGTTAATTCGATTCATTTTATAACCTACCATCAAAGTTTAGCACACCCCTTAGGTGGCTGTACATCATAGTCTCAACTCCAATAGGACAAATGGTTCTGAGGGAGGTCAATGTATATAGTTAAATTAAATAAGTAAGAAACAAATTTGGTTAAGGTAACATGAAATTTGTGTCCATGTGATCACACATATTGAATATACAACAATAAAATGAAACATACATTAGGATGATTTTATAGACCACCCACCCTTAAATTATGGAAGAATAAAAAATCACTACATGACCAAGGTAGATACATTTTACTCCTTTATTTTTATCAATTAATACTTGGATTATTTTATCATAATACATTAATTATAGATCTAGGGTTGGAATACCCAAAGTATGCTTCTCTCCAAGGGAAAACAAAAGGAACAAGAAGGATAAGAAGAACCAATAGTATTTTCTTCAATATCTGGGTTTGGAACACTAAGATCCAATGAAATAATCATTTTGATTGAAGAGAAATCCAAAAATATCATATGATAGGGATGCAATTCAAGAGAATATTGGGAGAGAGATATGAGAAATGAAGCGTGTGGGAGAAAAATAAATAGCTGGACATGAATCATTCACGATGTGAAGTTGGGTTACACGTCATGAACCCTTATTTTTCCACATATGATGAAAAAACCACCAAGTCATCTTTTGAACCCCTGAAAACCATTTACATCATGAATTAAGTGTCATGTCATTATATGAAAATTAATTGGGTCTATAGAAAACTATTCAGGCTCTAAAAGTGTTTCATGGGGTCTAACCAGAACCACTCACACCGTGAAATGAAAATTCATGATGTGAAGTAGACCATGTTACCATAATTCATCTCCCCTCTATTATTACCTCTAAAAACCTCCAAAACAAAATAAAATTTGGGAAATGGGATAAATTAGAATTTTTTAAAAAATTTAACCAATCTCAAAGAGGTTTAACCAACAAATTAAAGAGAAGCATAACTGAGAAAAGATGGGATCCTAAAACCTCCCCACCATATAATATTTTGTCCTTAATATTTTCTCCATTGTGTTACTGTGGGGTATTAGTGAAAATTTATTTCCACTATGTTTTCATATCATACTCCCTCTCTTAGGTCTACTCATGAACATTCCCATGCTTCCACTATATTAGAACTAGAGGCACAATCTTCCCTTGGAGATTCCTTACACTACAATGGGAAAAAATGATTAGATACTCCTCAAAGGACATATAGACAACTTTCTTGATGCCACCAATGTATATCATATGAGAAGTGTTGGTACGATATCTACAAATCTATGACTTAAGAAACACATCATACATGGAACTGTAGAACCGTGGAAGGGCCAAATGGTATGCCAATAGAGAGACCCTCTCCACTATCTCCAATGGCTAGACTAACATGGGTTCTAGCTTCCCCTATATTCTGATATGATGTTTCCCCTATATAGGGGACACCTAAAAAACATTATAAAGAAAATCAAACTCCATAGGTAATATTTGATTGTCAATACAAATATTATACCAACTCTGTATGGTTACATTACACTTCTTGAATAATTGAACTTACTTATACATCTCCTCCATGAGCCTAGGTCCAACCATTTTGATTCACCTACCACATAGTAGTAAATAGGTAAACAACATGACCTTCAATAAAATTCCTCAAAATAATCCATTCGGATCAATAAATGGAAGATGTTATTATATCAAAAATCCATGAGTTCTAGATTCCACTAATAAGAACCATAGAAAACTGAAACACATTCTCCTAAAATATCATACAGAATCAATCTCACCCACTTAGATTGCTCATTAGTTTTGAGGATGGTAAGATTTACATGAAAGAACCTACGATCCTAGTTCCATATGAAGGCCCTAAATTAATAAATACATGAAAAATGTATTTTATATAAATGATACTACTTGTAATACCATTCAATTGAGCTATTTACCACACATTAAGAAAACCTAGATAATAAATGGTGAATGTCTCCTTGATCTAAAAAAGTGGTCTACCTTCTTCAGTCCAACCATGATTTCCCAAAGTGCATCACTTTTCCATGTAATACTCTGTAATCGTATCATGAAACCTATTATAACATCACACCACATTCATTTTGGAATAGGCGAGGGCTGAATTAACCAAACATGCATCAGATACATGATATTCACATGCTGATGGGTGAATCATATTTCTATAAATCTCATTATCCTCTTCTCCATCATTGGGCACCATTATTTACTATATAGTTCAGGATATATATTTGTAAGAACATGAGGTACCAACCATTTTGAGGCATGATAATCCCTCACCATCTCCCCACACAAGCCCAAAGGAACCCAAATACGACTATATATAGGAAGAAAATTTCCCTGACCAAGAGACTGTCCTATTTGTGGATCCCCACCATATAAGTTTTCCCTCAAAGATAAGGCCTATAGATAATATGAATGTTCTCTATACATCCATTCTAGAAGCACAAGAATAATAGATGTCAATTTTAGAGTATCTCACCCATGATACTCCTAAAAATAAAAAAAAATTATTCAAAGAGTGACATCAGCCACCACTCATCATAAGATTCTTGTACAACCTCTATCTGTGTCTTTTGGCACAATTCACTAGTAATGACAATTCACCTTCCAAGATTTCATACTAGCACAATGTCTAAATATGATATATTTTAGACAATCCACCTACGCTGAATATTTAGGTTTGACTAAGAAAAGTTATATTTGTTGCTCTTTTGATATATGTACTCCACAAAACTCTCACCTAGAAGATAATAGAACTAGTATCTAGTGTGTACCACCATAGCCACCACTTGATAATGAGTAGGATAATTCATCTCATTTAGACTCAACTACGTAGATCTATAAGCAACCACACTATCCTTCTACATCAAAACTCATCCTGGTTTATCTCTAGATGAATAAAAGAATAAAATACATTCCTTTATCAAAAATGGTTAGGTAAGGATTGGTGATGAGGTCATCCCACTCTTCATCTCCTAGAAATCCCTCTCACAAGAATTTAACCAATAAAACAACACCCATTTCATGGTTAGAAAAAAATCAGTGCTTATAGATAATAGATTCTCAAGATAATATGTCAGTAATAACTTTCTAGACCTAGAAAGATTTTAATCATGAAGAAAATCATGGTTCATTTCCTAGATACCATGACTTCACCCTTCTCTAGGTCCAATAATGCACTATACTCGAAGATAATGTGACCCATGAAGTGAATCTTTTCAATCTAGAGGCGGTATATAGATAGATTTTTTCAAACTTGATTCACTATTAGTGTACTCAGGATGATGTCAAGATGTTTGGAATGATTTTTTATAGGTTGTGAGTACAGAAAGATGTCATCAATGAAAACCACCCGAAATTGATCCCATAAATGATGCAATATTTGATTAATCCAGACTATAAATATCATTAGTTTTTTCGTTATACAAAAAAATAAAAAAACTCATCAAATCAATTCCTTGTACTAAAATATATTTTGGGGTTTGTCTAACGGTATGACCCTCAACTAATACTACCTCTAATTCAAGTTTATCATAGAGAAAATTCAAGCACATCTCATCTAATTGAAGTGATTTTCTATATACATAAGGGGATAAAAATTCATGATCATTCATAATAATATAATCCACAAAAAGTGAAAAGTCCTATAAGAATTTAAAAAAACATTGGAGAATCCCAAGATGAAGTACTAGGATTTGTGAATCCATTTTCCTCTAAGTCATCTAACTATAATTTCAGCTCACAAAACTCTACTGGTTCCATCTTATATGGTGGGATAAAAACTAGCTTAGATCCCAAAACAAATTCTGAAGTGAAGTCGATCTCTAACTTGGGTGGTAAGACAAATAATTCCTTAGGGAAGACATCAATTAGGTGGTACACTACTATAGGAAAAGTTCTTTACTTCCACTCATATATGTCTAGAACAAGTTCTACTTTTTAACCCTTGAGAAAATCCAATCATCATTGAATTGTCCTTACATGAACAACGTAAAGAAACCACTCCCTTTGATGGGTATAACTTCTCCTTTATAGAGTTAGAAAAGTAAAAATCCTTTAATGTTAAATGATATGAGCCTTGTACAAAACTTGATAATCCATTACTAGAATAAAATTGAATCCTTCCATGTCAAGATTGAAAATATCCCAAATAAAATGGAATCCAACAATTTCAATTTGAAAATTCATGTAGTGTCTGATACCGTCTAACGTACCCCTAATGACATGTTGATTTTCAGAACACCATGTAAGATATAATCATCCAAATCAAAACCATTTTCTAATTATACAGATAAAAATGAATATTATGATCATATATTAATAAAAATATAGGAAAGAGTAGATGATAATAAAATAATAGATATGATGGTAGAAGGTCTTACATTCAGATAGTTGGGAGTAAAATGTATATCATGAAGCTAACTCACCCCTCAAACAAGGGATATAGTCTGAATCCATTATGATTCTCCCTTTGTCTAGTACTGTATATCATACATTGGGGTGTTACATCCCCTACTCCATCTTAACCGTTTGGGGGAAATCCAACAACTAGTTTTCTAAGGGGTAGATAAGTTCTTCACAGAATCTATTTTCTGTCCTCATCCTCTACATCCACTCTACTGCTAAGGTATCTAATAAAATATCTATAGATAGTTCAAATTAACTAATGAATGAGACTATACTATAGGGTATATACACCAATGGATATTTTTTCTAGACCTTCCACATAGATTTCACTACACCTAGCCAGAGTTCTGAGATGGCTTCCCAAACCCTTAGATACTCCATCCATCACTACCTGGGTGGTTATTATAGAAACTTTGCTTATTTAAACATGAAGAAGAGCTCCCTAATCACCCAACTAAGATTGAATGTCCAATAAAGAGGAAATTATTTAGGTTTTCTTCTATGATGATAGTCTGATTCATCAAATCCATGAATTTACTCCAGAGAAAGAAATTCACCTATGACTTTATCTCTGGTGCATTAGTGCTGGTGTGATCACACCCTACCTATGACTTTATCTCATAACAAATTCCATCAAAGAAACACTTTTCCTTGTAGGTCATCGAAGCTACCAATTATGGATAAAAATACTATATTTTGGTTATGTTTACAATATAGTCCATCACTACCATTGTCCCCTATGTCAAGTTCATGAACTCCCAATCTATCTCATCCCTCAACATCTCTAGATAAAATTGTCTTAGGAACTTCACCTCGATATCCTTCTTAGTTAAGTCCTAAAATTGAATGTCTTAATCTAGTATATCCCACTGACTCTAGTCTAGACCTCCTTTAATATACGAATCAAGCCTCACCATCGTTTCTACAGGTGTATCAATGTTAGTAATGATCATTATGAATGAATCTATCAAGAAATACACTAGTGAAGATAGGTGGATTTTGTATCTAAAAATATCTCTCTAGGACATGAATTAAAGGTATAGTGTGATAAATATCCCTCTCCAGGGATCACATGACCGATATAAAACTATTGTAAAGGTTACTGTGCATTTGGTTCCCATGATTCATAGGAAGCTCTATCTTAGCTATGTTAGGAGTGTGCTTATTACCAATTTCATGATGCTCAACTCAAAGAGTATATGGAGTAATTTTATCTACAAAGTTTATCACACTACATAGGATATAAGATGGAAGAAAAGACCATCCTTAAAAGGTGAAATAAAGATAACCATTGGATAAAGGTTAATCTATACATAACTTAATAAGTGAATTGGTATATCATAACATTTACATTTATTCATTTTTTAACAAAATAAGGCATCACATTTCAAAAGTAAAATAGGAAGATTTATCAAAATCAATAAATATGTCCCTATCACGAATATTTCATGTAAATATACATCCCTACATGCTTACTCATCAAATTCCTTACTATCCCATCAGTATAATCTCAATGAACCATAACATCACACAATAAGTGAACCAAACAAGGTGAAGTAACCAAAATATTTTAACAAATGAACAACATTAAAAACATGAAAAATACCATCTCTAGGAACTCAGGTTTTCTCTCACACATAGGATAGATACTCCCATTAATGAACTCATTACCAAGCCCCAAAACGTCATATTATCCTATCCAACTTTCCCAAATTGTAATGAAACAATAAAAAATCATTAGGATACCATTTTATAACATCACTGACCAATTAATCCATCACATGTATGAGTTATATTTCCAATGGACCTTAATTTCTCCACCCCATATGCTAGCATCTCCCAACTAGTAGTGAGGGTGTAAGGAATATAGCGGGGAGACAATACCCTCTAGTAAAGAGTGATAATAAAAATGAAAATAATATGAATAATAAACCATTAAAATATATAAGAGTAAAGGATATAATCTTAAAAATATAAATAATAATAATAAATCACTTGTTTTCGTAATGTTTTATAATCTATATGGTGTACTAATGTCAAAGAAGTAAAGTAAAAATAGACACAAAAAACCCTAGTATCAAAACCCATTCAATTTCTCATATTAATTATCCAATACCATCTATAAAATTAGAAAATAATGGGTAGGTTCCCCTTACATTATCCAAAAATTCATCCATGAAATATTCCTAGGAACCAAATGATGACTGAATAGGGTGTAGTTACAAACTAGTAAGCCTACAACCATATTTTCTAAAAAATATAGTCTAAATAAATAGTTTATGCAATAGAATTATAAATAATTGAAATAATTTATAAATTAGTGTATAACATCATATAAATATTCCGAACATCGAGCTTCTAGTTGATGCCAAGGGTAAGCTAACCTACTTTGTAGAGAAGCCGAATGTCTCTATCCAAGGAACATAATGTAATAACTGGAAGGAAAACCATGTACAGATCATCATATGATATGGGAAGGAATTCCAAATCCACCCCAACATATAATCCAAGATGACATTTCATGTCTAACAAATACGCCATCTATGAAGGAACACCATTTCCAACAAAATATCTTATCCAGGAAGGACCGCCATGTCTAGACCAATATCCCATCTAGGAAGGAACTCTATGTTCATCTAATAGTTTTCATCCAGGAAGGAATGTCACATCCAACATGTAATTTTATCTAGGGAGGAACACTATGTTCAACCTAATATCTTATCTAGGATAGAATGCCACGTCCAACCCATAATTTCATTCTGGGAGGAATTCCATGTCAATCCCATAATTTCATCCACATTAATTAAGTGTCCAAGGAGTGAAAAGAAGAAAAAAATGAAAAGAAATCCATTTTTTACACCAAGATACCAAATTCCCAACTGTTTATGATTTTTTTACTCAACTCAATAATTATAAATTTTTTCATTCCATTTACTCTATTTAACAAGTTTGTTCTAATAAATAGGTACATGGAAATTATAAATTAAAACCTTGTTACCAATTAACATAATAACATCAACTATTATAATTTCACTTATCTATAATACACAATTGTCATTTCAAATATTATCATATCCCTATTTAATCATTCTCTTATTCTGACAAAAAATACACAACACATTTCCTTCTTTTAATCCATATAATATATTCTTAACTAATCACCACGATTACCATGTTAAGGAATTTACACATCAAGACATGTTCTCAATTAATAAGATAAACCAATTAAAACTGTAAAACCAATGCTTAACCAATTACTAATTAATAAAATGGATCTAAGTTTATTTCATTCAACTTCCAACCTACTGTTTAGGTTTGGCACACCCATAAAGTGTCTATATGTCATCGTTTCTATTATCTAAGACCCAAAAAGTCCAAGGGTGGACTGTTCACATAGTACAATCAATGTAGTGGTCTTCAATGTTTTCTTAGATCATACTCATGATGTTACAGTGTAATCATAAATATTTAAAATACTTCAAAAAATAGATGTTAGGGAGTTTTTATAGACTACCCACCTCAAAATCATGGAAGAAAAATAAATTCATCGATGAACAATGGAGCTTTTGGTTACTCCTTTACTTTATTCAATGAAGAAAAAGAAACTTTTTTATAATAATAAAAAAACTCCAGATCTAGGTTTGGAAGACAAAAAAAGGTTCTCCCAAAGGGAAAACTAATGAAACAAGAAAGAGAAGAATAACTCAGAGGCTTACCTTCAATATCTTGGTCTAGAAAACCAGGATCTAATGAAATATAACTTTGGATAAAATATAAATCCCAAAATCATAGAAGGGAGGTCAATAATTCAAGATAATAATAAGAGAGTGATATGAGAAATATATAGAAAATAAGTTAAAATAAGTTTATGGACATGCCCCATTCATGATGTGGATTTGGGTTTCACGTCAAGAACCCTCAGTTTACAACATATGCCAAAACCCATCACCTTGAATTTTAAACCCTTAAAAACATGTTCAAGGCCTAAATGACATATCAAATTATCAGATAAAAATTCATGGCATCTACCAATAACTATTCATACTCTGAACTAGTTTCATGGGGTCTTTGTAGAACCATTCATTTCATGAAATGAAAATTCATGACATAAATTTTTCTATATAACCATAATTCATCTACCATCTCTTATTCTATTCAAACACCTCTGAAACTCTATCCCATTAAATTATAAGGATTTGATTACCATTTTTTAAATAGTTTAACTAAATTTAATGAGGTTTAATAAAAAAACTAATAGGGAAAACAACTAAAAGAAGATAAGATCATACAATAAATAATAATAATAATAATAATAATAATATTATTATTATTATTATAACACAATAGTTTGGTGGGTGTTCATTGGGTGGAGAGGGATTTTTTATATGTCCAAGGATCAATTTACAAGCATCCGTGTGTTTTATTCATGATTTTTAAACCAAATTTTAGTGTTAAACCCAATACTATTGATTTAATTACATTCTAAATATTAAAAAAAGTTGGGAAACATAATGGGTAAGGGATACAATGAGTTTTAGATTACATAGAAAA
Source organism: Viscum album (assembly GCA_963277665.1). Taxonomy (NCBI): domain Eukaryota; kingdom Viridiplantae; phylum Streptophyta; class Magnoliopsida; order Santalales; family Viscaceae; genus Viscum; species Viscum album. The sequence goes on along the minus strand of OY728163.1, from coordinate 1,593,807,187 downwards.
AAATGTTCTTCATCATTGATGTTGAATACTGAAAGACAAGGTAATATATATAGTTTATTTATATTTATATATGGGAAAGGGGTAAGATTATCAAAAATAGGAAAATGGCAGCTGATGTCCTAAAGATAAAAATTTTATCATTCAAGAAATAAATTTAACAAAAATATAAAGAATGAAAACTTATAAAGGCTGAAGTTGAAGGATTCTTCTCATCCCTCTGAATCTCTATTTTTACATCTTCATCCTTGTTTAAAGACTTAACATTGGCGAATTCCCCATTTTTACGTCCTTAATTATTGTATTGATACATTCTTTCTTTTTAATAGGATTAATCAATGACTTTATCATTATTAACATCATTAATCTATGTTTTTATAGCTTTTTCCTCCTTTATAGGCTTTATAGACATAAAATCAATATTATGGGTTTCTTCTATGATGGGAGTCCCCGCTATAACTTGATCGGGATCTTGAGTGAAGAATGTTACTATTCTAGAAGACATGGGTTGGAAGAGTGGAGAATGGTTGGGTAGATGGGGGTTCTTGAGAGTGGTGTAAGAGTATGTGTAGTGTTCATAGGATCCATTCTATTTCAATTACTATTATGGGAGTTAGTGAGATATATTTAATTAATGATAAAGAATGTCTCTTGGAGTTAGAGTTTCAATAAAACTACTGCAAGGCACTTTATTTTGATTGGTCAGTTTCATATTAGTTTTTCTAAATTCACCCTTTGACGTGATACAATATTTTTAGTGTTTTTTGGATTATTTTCAAAAATTATAAGTAATTTATAATTATAGTCTATGAGTAATTTATATTTTTTACCATAGAAGTATTAAATTTTGAAATTTATTTTTATTAAAATAAAAAAATACCAAATTATGTATTCAATAATAATAATAATAATAAGAATAATCCTCAATTTATTGAAAATTTTAGAACAAAAACAACAATAATGCGAACACCTTTAAAAATATAAAATAAAATAACCCATTATTTTGTTAAATTTTTTTAAAAAATTGTCATGAATTATTTGGTATTTTTTTTAAAATAACCACTCACTACTTACTAACCACTAGTTTCTACTCCTATCTCCCGACATAGAGGACAAGGTTGGGTATTTGAAAAAAATATCATCTCAGGTTTGGATTATAATATAACCCTCCAATTTATAAATGAGATGGATCTTTTGATCAGTAAGGGATATGTGGAAGTAGATAGAATTAAATAACCGATCATTAACTATGAAAGAAAGGGGGATCCATGGGGGGATATCACACCATGATAATTGAATTTGGGCTCATTTTTTCATAAGGAATTAATAGCCCCTCTTTATGAAAGAATTACCTTTGATCAAATTTATCTAATTTTACCAATTTATTCTCTTAATTCTCCTTATATTATTTCTTGAATATAAATGTATGTTTTATCCTTTCATCTTTAAATATTTCACAAAAATGATTTATAGAGAATTCTAGATGCGACGTTTCCTTTAGGGTTTGTAGGTTCATCATGTGGTTTTGTATTGGTGTTCTTAATCCATCATCCCAATTTATCTCAGAAATAATTGAAGCCTTGAATTGAGGTAGGGTATTTTAGTCTTATCATATTTAACTATGTTTTATATGTGTGATTATCATGCTTTTGTTTTTAAGGCATTTGTGCGTCTTTCATTTAATGGTATCCCTCTTCTTCCTGTCTTCAAAAGAGGGTTTCCTTTCTTTGTTCTCTTTAATAAAAGGGGGATATACCCTCAAAATTTTCAAAAAAAATATTATTATATATTGGATTATTTCCTACTCAATCCTTTACATAATTAATTTAACTTATCAATATGGTAAATAAAGATGAATATTTATAAAATAAATTCTTGTGGTTGAATACGTTCAATACTTGTTTTCTAAAGATTGCATGAATTGATTGAAGTAGTATTGATATCTATTTGAAACTATTTCATAAAAAATGATGCATTTCTACCATGTATATATAAAAACACAAACAGACAAAAACACACACTCACACACTCACACACACATATTATAATAGTATACCCCCTTCCAAGTTTTAACTCTAACCCCATTTTGGGTTGGTTTGAATCCTTGGATCGATCTGTGTCGACATTTTTATGGTGGTGTCTTGATGAGATTAATGGAGGGATGGTATGGATAGTGGATAAGGGTGTTGGAGATGATTTTGGGATAGTTGGATTGAGTTGAGATCATTTACTGGTTTATATATCCTTATCTCTTAGTTGTTTTTTACAAGACGTTTTTTTCTTATTCCTGTTTGGGTTTATCATTCTTGATGTAGGGATAGTAATTCCTTGTATCTGGGATTTTGTATAAAAATAATTGATAAAATAATTAAAGGTTGGATGGTCATTGAAGACTTAATGATTAAATATACTGGTTATAGAAAGATAAATTATAATGTTGAATTAAATCACCCTAGTTTTAAATGATTAATGGAATATTAAATCATAATTGATGATAATAAATTATTAAATGATTGGTATTTGATTAATATTTAACTGTAAGAGAGTAATGAACATTGATGCTCGTGTGTGTAGAATATTTTTAGTCCTTACTATTGATATCTAAGTTATATTTGGGGACACCAGTAATAATTTATGTCTTAGGTAGAATAGTTTCCATTATAATGGTTGGGTTCTATATATACTCATATTTTATGTTATTTCATATGCTTCAGCACTCGAGTTTGACAACAAGATGAACACCAATAATCTTACTTGGGTTTGGGTGTATTCCCAACATATTGGGTTTTTATGATATGGATGGATGCATACTCCCCTACTATACTCTCTCTTCTAAATGTAGTATGCATGTAGGAATATCAAGGATATGGTGTTTTTTGTTACAAGTAATGTATTCATATATTATGTAGTAGCACGCGGTTATGACATACATGTATATGTGAGCTGTGGTGACTTAAGGTTATAATATATACATGTATCTAGAATATAAAAGTTTACCTATATTATATGTGTATTTATACATAGACTGTAATAGAATAAGGTATATTACATAATTACACTATCTATAATGGATCTCTGGCATATTATGTGATTATTGGGATGTGACATAGTTGTGTCTGTGCTTATGTGGATGTGGTTGTGATGTGTTTTCATAGATAGAAAATATGAACTTTTAAAGTGATGTGAGATCTAAGATACAAGGCATTGGGGTTTATCTAGAATGGTTTAGAGGGAAAGGTTTTGTGAGGCACCCTACTTCTATATACACTTTTGGATAGTATGTTACCTATATCCATGCATTACACAATGAGATTGGGAATATAATAGACCAGATTTAGGTAACTAGTTTATTTGTTTATTAATTCACCACAACTTTAATATGCTTCTTCTATATTTTCATGAGTGGTTTTGTGGAGGATCCTTCTAATTATACTTGTATAGTCACAGATAAATTATATATATATATACACATATTTGTGTGTATTGATGGACATATATTTTTATGGTCTGTATGTGGGATTTAGTGACCGAGTTGGTTGTTACTAGACCCTAGAGGTATTTTGAGGCTTACTGGTGTTCATGGTCAATGTTGTAGGTGTTTTTATGGTATGTTTTCCATTTTGGTTTTTTATTTTATGAAATTACATGTATTTAAATTGGTTTAATTATTATTATATAGATGATTGGTATATTCCTTAAATTTTCTTGGGAAATTTGAGATCAATGTGTTAGGTTGGAATAATACAAAGTAACATAAGAGGGGGGGGGGTGAATTGTGTCTTTTCCAAAATATTTCACTATTTTGGATTTTAAAACCCTCTGTGATTAATATGGATATGCATTTTTTACTTCTATAATGAGTATAAGTAGCAGATAAACAAAAATAAAAAACACTACATTTTATAGTGGTTCAGGGAAAAAAGATCTCGTAGTATACTCCACCAATCACTCTCTCTATGAGCTTGGTGAATTTCACTATCAAGGTTCTCTTATCAAAATACCATAATTCCACAACTGATTGTAGGCAGTTGACACCTTACAAAACAAGGATAAAAATAGAGCCTTCTAGTTCATTAACAGGCAACCAAATATCCACATTTTATATCAAGAAACTGATACTCCACCACAACAGAGTCTGAGCAGTTGAGACTCCAACAAATTTAAAAGATTGATTTTAAAGATGGATTAGGTTGAACTTCAAAATTGTAGTAGCAGAAATTAAAAGTATATATATATTCTTCTTCATAAATTAATGTCTTCAAGAAATGGATAGTTTTTATGTGTTCCAGTTTCAAATAATCTTCATTAAAAGTAGAACCTTATTTCACTAGAACTGTTACAATAGTAAAATATTGAACATGCATGCCTCTAATGTGTAGCCTATTTCAGAATAAATTGTTCTTTGTAGTAGAACTATAAAATATGTTTACAAGAAATAAATTGTATATAATAAAACATATATTTCATTTCTAAAATTTTAGAACGATATACTAGTAGAATATATATAGTAGATATATTGTTTTCAGAATTTTAGATCCATAAAATACACCTGATAAACCATATAAGTTGAAAAACAAAAAAACCAGGGAGTCCTAAATTCCCTTAGGAATATGATATATTTTCTACATTTAATACAATTATTTGAATCAATTATATTGAGCACTTAATTAGTCAAAAAAATATTTGGAAAAACATGTAAATCACTCATGACCATTGCATAAATCTTGAAAATAATTGGGAAATTTAATATCTGATGTTGAAAATTAAAACATAGGGTTCCTTTACATAATTAAAAAAAGTAAAAAATAGGGTTCAACTATGTAGAATTTATTCCATTAATTTAACGTTTAAAAAATAAGGTTTATAAAAAAATTAAGGTTGACGAACCACACATTTGTGTCATCAAACGTAGGGTTCCATACTAACGTCAGTTTATTTAACCATACTTTATTCTCTTCTCACATGTGAGGTTCCATCCAAACATATGGTTCCTTATCCATATATTTCTTCAATCATAGGGTTGATGATCCATATGAAACTCCTTCCAATGTAAGGTTGAACACAGAAAAATAAAGTTCATGATCCATTTGCACTATTCAAAGTGTAGGGTTTATTCCTTACATTACGTTATGAATGTAGGGTATGAATGGTGTTTCCAGAATACACTTAAGAGTGTTTTAAAAACTTTAACACATATATTTATCAGATTAAAAGCATGAATATAGGTCCAAAATAAATAAGGTAGTTAATAATAATTTACTTAAATACACTAAAAGTAATATATATAGTAAAACAATGAAGGGTATTCGTGAGTATCAAAATAAATTAAGATTTATAGAGTATTGCTGAGGAAAATCATTCTGAACAATATCCCCCTTTTTAATGAAAACAAAACACATAAAATAAGTAAAAAAATATAGATTTTTTGGAAGAAATTTGAATAAAATATTTATAATTTTGATTTCATAGAACTATTTTAAATTAATTTAAATAAAATGTAATGTAATGTTAATCCAATTTTCTCCTCCTTTTTGTGAAATAAAAGAAATATAAGAAGAAAAAAAAAGATTAAAACACTTTCAATTTTTCAAGGAACATTAAATTAATGTTAATATAGTGTACTATGTTGAAAAATAAGGCATTTATTCTAGTAGTAGAGATAAAAAAATAAGAAATGGTAAAAAAACATAAAAGTGAAGTAGTAAAAGTAAGAAGAAAAAAGCAATTTTATAAATAAAAAATTTATAAATATGTTAGGATGGTATTGGGTGAAGGTAAAAAAGGTGAAAATATGGTTAGGTGAAACACTAAATATCAAGGTTAGTTGCTGGTTCTGATTCTGTAAGATCCTGAGCCACTTAAAAAAATTCTTTCAGCCCTTCTATCTGAGCCTATAGAATATCTTCAAGATTGTCTCTGAACTTTCTTACCAATATCTATAAATATTGATTGATGTGTAGATTTTCCATAAAATTTACTTTCAAAAAGTCATCAATATTCTATTATATATTTAAATAATGAGTAAAATTTTCACTGAACATATTGAGAACAATACTAAAACCTGGTTCACTTTAGTATAGTTTCTCAATAAAATACTTCTGGTTATCCAACAAGACTGATAAAGGTTCACTATTTCACTGAGGATTTTTCACTCTCTCATTAATATCATCCATAATTGATGTGATAGATTGAAATATTCTAATGTTATCTAGTGAGGTTGAAGGGGTAGAGTTAGAAGCACTGGACTAACTGACCCTTCCCTTGATGGATTCAAACTGGATACCTAAATTCCATTTCAGATCTTCAAAATCTATTTTAGAAATAGATTCAGATTGGTCTTCCCAATCTCATCCAACATTTCACTTTTGAAGGCATACAAATCTTTTTTTGATATAAGATTCTATTTATGATCATAAAGATGATTCTAAATAAACCCTTACTCTATCCTTGGAGTAGATGATTTGTTCAAATAATCATAAGATTTTCTGGAAGCTTCTAGGTCCCATCTAAGATTACAATTCTCCTCTTGGGCCTTATTAAACTTGATCACAAGATCCTCAATTTGATTAGTCAGGGAATTATATGTCCCTTAATCTATAATCTTTGATTGAACAACATCTTGAAAAATTCATAAGGGATCAATTGATTATTTTTCCAAATATTTTTCCCCTGGAAAAGATATTTTATCAAGAACTAATGTTCTTTCTCCAGAAACTGATAATGGTTTCTCTAAGGAATGAAAAAAGGCTGAGATAGCCTGATGCTCAACAATATCAGTGCCCCCAGTTATTGATCTTTGTACTTGTTGTTCTTATTGAGAAGCTCCTTCTTGGAAAACTGGTTGAGAAACATTTTAATGTTCTTAATATTAACTTTCTTCTTATTGATCTTCACCATGAACATGTTCTTCCAAATGAACTAAATTGGTTGCTTCTCCAGATCCTAACACTGGCTCTTTAGGTGGTTGTTCTTCTCAATTCCTTGGTTTCATAAATAAGTTCCTCAAGAAGTTTTTATTATTACTCCTCTTCATCATGGTTTGTTTTGTCATAAAATATTTATTTTATCTTAGTATACATAGAAAATACTTATATTTTAGATTCTAAAACTCCTTCATTCTGTAAGGCACTTAGGTCACCCTAAGAAAAAAGATCTCGACTGATGGTTGTCACCAACTCCAAAAGGCATCCAGTTTCCTTTTATAGTTCTCTAATAAAAACCATATTTTTTAATAGTTCCAGAATTGAAGACATTATTTTTATGACATTTCAATCCAGATTAAAATAAAAGAATCACATGTTTCCAATTTTTTTTAGAGAAAGTATCCTTCTATAAGTGTAAAACTACATCCTTGATTATGATTGGAAACAATAATTTAGATACCTCATCATGTATCTTGGAATTTTTTTTTGATATCACTGATGAACAAAAACATGATATATATATCTGGGTACAAAATTTTATCTATCTCAGCTACTATTGGAGAAATTGTAGCTTCAATAAACCTAACTAACACTTTATGATATACCTCAAGATCCCTAACAAAATTTTCCCAAATGTTTGTGGAACCAAAAGAAAAATAAATTATATATTAAAACTTATGATGTTGATTTCAAATTGATCTGAGATAGAACTAGAATACTTATTCACGAGGGCATTTCAAAATTTGAGCAATTTCAACTGACGAAATTGAAATTTACTTATCTTATATCTATGAGGATATAATATCTTCTATTTCACCAAAAATAAACTGTACACTACTATAAGAGTGTTTTAGACCTTCCTCATAAGGAAAATATTCATTCTCCTCATTGAACATAAATTACAAACCTTGAAACAAAACCTCTTTCTTGATCAGAAGGTTCATCTCATAAAAACAATCAATGTCTATGACAATTACTTGAAAAATATTTCTCAAGGAAACATGCTGATGTTTCAGGTCACTAGGTTCACCTTGATCAGTTCTCTTATTATTTTCCATTTATAGGAATTTTAATGTTGAAAGTTTTTAGATTCTACGGTTTAAGAGAAAGATGAGGGTTTTGGAAGGTGAAATAGTTCTAAAAAAATGATCAGGTCAGATGATTCGAAGTGTTATCTGACAGATGATGACAAAATCTTGTTTTTCATGCTGATTACATAGGGTAATCATTATTTTTTAGTTTCTGAGAAACACGATTTGAAATTAAAGATGAGGAAAAAAATTATTTATGAAAATAAATGAAATACTAAATTTGAAAGAAAAAATAAAAAAAATAAATAAAAATAGTTAACCATTTCAGTAGAAATAAATAAAAACAAATAAAAACTAAAAACATATTAATTAAAATAAACAAAAAAATATTTATTTAAAATTAAATAATCCCAATTCCTCCTTAATAAAATCAAAACATACAATAGGAAGTTGTTTAGTGAAAATATCAACTAATTGATATTAGATATTAACAAATTATAAAGATATATCCTTTTTAAGAACATGATATCTTAGAAAATGAATCCTTATATCAATGTGATTAGTCCTATAATGATTTATAGAATTTTTTTAAGTATTTATAGCATAAGTATTATCACATAAAATAGGGATACTATTAAAATTTAGTCCAAAGTACAAAAGAATGTTTTTCATCCACAATACATGTGAACATAAAATTCCAACAAAAATATATTATCCCTCGACTATTGATAGGGAAACTGAGTGTTGTTTCTTACTAGATAATGATACTAATTATTTTCCAAAAAAGTGACATGTTCCAGAGGTTCTTTTTCTATCTAATCTATAGCATCCAAAATAATCATCTAAATATGAAATTAACATATATTTTGATGCTTTGTGGTAAATAAGAGATTAAAAAATAGTTCCTTTTAAACATCTAAAAATAATTTTAACAATAGTAAAATGGGATTATTTTGGATTTGACAGAAATCTAACACATAAATATACAAAAAACATAATGCCCGTTCTGCTTGCAGTAAGATATAAAAAAATACCAATCATACCTCTATGTAACTTATTGTCCAATCATTTTACAGCTTTATCCAAATTAAGTTTTATATTGGTACACATATGAGTTGTGTATGTATTTCTATTTTCAATTCCAACTCTTTAAATAAATCTATAATATATTTAATTTTATTTAAAACATTTCTTTAACCATTCTAATAAATTTGAAATCCTGAATTTTTTTTGTTTTCCCATCATACTCATTTAAAATTTTTTATTCACTAGTTTGAAAAATCAAGACAAATATTTTTATTATTTGAACCCAAAATAACATCATCCACATATATTTGAACTAATAAAATATATGAAAAAATTATTTTCCTAAAAAGTGTTGGATCTACCAATCCAACAGTAAATATTTTTTTTAAAATAATAGAACTCAGTCTTTCATACTACAATATAGTTTCTTGTTCAAGGCCATATAGTGATTTAGTGTGTTTTAAAAAATAATTTGTTTTTTTTGGATTTTCAAAACTATGAGGTTATTCAACCTAACCATCTTCCATCAAATAACCATTTAAAAATCCATATTTAACATCCCTCTTATATAATTTAAAATTTATATGAGATGTATAAAATGAAAGGATTATAATGGCTTATAATCTAGCTATAGGAGAAAAGGTTTCATCCTAATATATGATTTCTTCTTAATTATATCCTTTAGCTAATAATCTAGACTTACTTTTGGTATTGATCTCTTTATCATACTATTTTTTTCTAAAGACCCACTTAGTTCCTATAACGGGATTATTGGTTAGTCTCTCTACTAGTTCCCAAACTTGATTGCTCTTAAATTGGTTTAGCTCTTATTGCATTACAAGCATCCAGATCTCATATTCTAAGTATTCTTCATTACAATTTGGTTCTTAATATGATAGAAATGAATGAAATTCAGGTAGGTTTCTTACGTTTCTTTTAGATATAATTCCTATGTCTAATTCTCCTATAATAGTTTCTAGAGGATGGTTCTTTGTGATTTTAGATTGTCTAGGTAAAAAATTTCATATTATTCAGTTTCATGTTATTATGAACTAAATTGAATTTATATATATCATTTTCGAAATAAGTTTTTGGGGTTTCAAGTCTCATGTTTTCAAATGAATCGTAGATTTCTTCAGTTAGATATTTATTTTTAATGAAAGGGTCGGTTTCATAAAACTTCATATGAACTGATTCTTCAACAATCCATGAATTTTTATTAAACACTCTATAAGATTTATAAGTGTATAATATTGTAAAAATATTCCTTCATCAGATTTTGGATCAAACTTACCAAGATTAACCGTAGTGCTCAAGATATACACCATGCATCCAAAAACATTAATGCACTTTACTTTAGGTTGTTTGTTATTCCAATGTTCATAAGGTGTCATCTTGAAAATAGGCCTTATTAAAACTCTATTCATGATATAGTAAGTTGTGATTATATATTCATACCAAAAGTAGGTAGGAATACTATACTCATTTAACATAGTCCTTTCAATTTGTTGAATAGTTCAATTTCTTCTTTCAACAATTCCATTTTTGTTGTGGTGTACTTGGTGCAGAGAATGTGTGTTTAATAATCATATTTACCCAAAAGAATAAAATCCATGATTCTCAAATTCTCCATCATGATCACTTATTACTGAAATTATTTTAAAAAATTTTTCTTTTTGAATTTTTTTTCTAAAAATTTCAATAAAAATAAAAAAATCACTTTTTAGTTTTAGAAAATAAATCCATGTAAATCTAGAAAAATGATCAACTAAAACAAAGACATATAATTTAGCAGCAAAAATTTCTACTCTGGATGGTAAAAACATCCATATGAATATGTTCTAAGTGTTTTGGATTAATAAATTTTGTTAATATATTTGAGAGAAGATTGATTCTATTTTCCAATTTGGCATGCATCACAAAATTTATCTTTATCAAACTTAAAACTAGGAAAATCAGAAACAAACTATTTCTTAGAAAATTTATGTAAAGCATATATATAACAATTACAAAGTCTCCAATTCTAGATGTAACGACCCAATATTTTTTAAATGAAATTAATTTCTTATAAATATTTCATAATCACATTAACCACTAAGTGCTATGGGACCCTTAAAACATAAGTTTGTCATTTTTGTGATGTGAATTTCAAAAATCCGACATACAGAGTCGCCATCAGTAAGTTATTTAGAGTCCAATAAGAAAAACTTAATTTTTGGTGATTAGTAACCTACCCTTATGAATAGTATCATACACTTATGAATAATGATATACCCTAATGAATAGTAACCTTACCTATGATAATATATAAATAATATTCAAGTTGAAAGTACGATATACCCATATTTTAGAATAAGTTAATGAATGTTTTAAAACTGGTTTTTGATAATAAATTATGATTTTAATTAAATATTAAATTAATAATATTTAGAAAATTATTTTTAAAAAATGGAATTCATTTTTGGATTCTACACGTCAAAAAATGGTTAGGTTAATTTTTTGGGCTTTTTTTCCTGAAATAGTTGATTTTTTTAATGAATAGTAAAATACGGTAATTTACAGTATATATACATTATAAGACAAATAGACTATTCCTAGCATCATGGATGATGACACAACCCTTAATCCAAGTTCACATGATAAAATTACTATTCTTGGTCATTGAATACATACTATTATTTGTCTTGTGAAGAAATAATAAATTAATGAGTTTTATATTAAGAAATCCCCTCTCTCCTCCACTATAAAAACTGCCTCTCACCCTCTCTTCCAATCACTCCTCTCAAGCCTTGTGGCTTCTTCAAATTCTGTCCAAATACCATCCCAACCTCCTATCCCATGTCCATCAAGCTGTGGTCTTATAAAAATACCAAAACCTCTCCCTTAAGGAGGTTCTCAAGGAAGTTTGGTTCAAGAGGTAAATTCCTCTTTTCAATTCTTTGTTATTCCTTTCAAGTTCATTTGTTTTCTTTTTCTATTTCCTCTATTTATCCAACTAAATTGATGAATCCATAACCTTATATGTACTATAATTTTTTATGATATTGAAATAATTTATCATCATCTCCCCCTTTTTACCTTCTTTTATACTAGTAGCAAGAACACCATTCGAGATGTGTCAATTTTACACATTCAAGGACAATGGACATTCGATTTATTTTATCATTATAAATTCTGGTCATAGAACCATTCTTGTTATGGTTGAACCAGATTATTATATATAATATAACCTATTTAATATTCTGTAATCCCTTTGGTCAAATGGTGATAGGTTATAATGAAAAATGAGTTCATTGTAATCAAAACCCACAAATTAACCAAAACAATTATCATTACTGTTCTATATGATAATTCATCCTTGTTCCATGTAACCAAGTTATATAAATGAACAATAACAACTATTTATGTTCATTAATAATATATAATTTCAATTTTGACGATTTACATCCATTCCACTTCATTACTTAAAAACAAGTGAACCGAATATGAAAATAAGAGAAACGAACACTCCAGAACGACGAAATTCAATACCATAAGTTGTCAATAAAGACATATATGAACTAACTAGAATTATGGTAAAATAAATACATGTCTAATAGGTTATGAAATAATTTATTAACATGTATAATTTCAGATTCCCTGAGCTTAAGTACAAGAGAGAACACGTTTGGAGTTAGGGTAAGGGTTTTCCACCCGAACTTCCATTTTCATTCGGGATACTTTAATTGTATAATTACCTCGATGGAATTATTATATATTGTTATGTACGCATCATATGTTCTGTGAGAGTATCATATATATGTTTACAAAACAGAATCCTTCCTTATTTTATGGATAGTTACACGTTTTTAAAGAAACTTTAAAAACTCTTTCCAAAATACATGCCCGATTTAAGGGAATTTCTCAAATTCTTATCTATTTTAAAGGGAACTAAATAATATGTTTTTGAGAACCAATATCCTTATAAAATAACTCATTTTATTATGAAAATACTATCTTAATTCACTTTTTGGTTTTATAGAATGATTTTTCCAAAAGAACTCTTCTTTTCAAAATAAAAGAGTATTTATCTCAAGAATTGCTTAATGATAATATAAGAGTGTTTTCGACTAATTCATCACTCTTGTTGATTCCATGGTATTATTGGGTTTAATAATTTATTAAGTCATCTACCATATTTTATTTAATGGTTTATGACTAACTCTATTGTGGATGATCTATCCTAAAACCATTCACCATATTATTCTGAATTGTTAGTGTTTTATGTTTTTGGAAAGATAGTTACATTTCATATGATAGTTTCAATATGAATGTGTTTGTTATTTATGATTATACCCACTCATATGAGGAATTAATTGGACTTATTTGGTTATGGGAGGGGCCCACTATAGCCCCTTGATTCATCAGTAGGTCTCATGAGACAAATAGACATGGAATTGGCCGAGGTCTTTCCAAATGAGATATGGATTTTGGTCGAGGCCTTATCATTATATGTCTTGGCCGAGGCCTTGAAAAAATGTTTCAGAATTTCTAGCATTATGCATTCCATCATTATGAGTTCAGCTATTGATATTTAATGTGGTTATTCGACTATTAGAATACACATGATTATGTTTTATTATGGCATTATTTACTCACCGCATATTCCTGCCATAATGTGTTCATGTTTTTTATTAAAGGCATGTGTTTTAAATTATTCACCATGTCTAATGTTTATATTAACTTATGCTATATTTCTTACTCGTACTGAGTGTTTGAGATCACCCCTTTATTATGTTTCATTTTCTCAGGACATGAAGAAGTAATTTATGAATGACTTGCAAGCATAATCTAGGAGATGTGATAACTCTAGTGGAATAAATTAGTGTTGTTTTTCCTTTACATATGTAAAGTTGAACTTATGTATATATCGTTTTTCCAATAATACTAAACTACTAGGTCCTTTGGGATTTGTATTCCTTGTATGTATGACAACATAATCAAATAAGGCACCGACTCCAGGCAACTGGGGACGAGTCCTTACAGTTGGTATCAGAGGAAGTTTAGTAGAATACTTGGAAACTAGATTTAGAAAACGTAGAATTAGGGAAGAGTCCCTTAGTTATTCTTTGAGGATATACATACAATAACGTCCTGGTATTTTGGTAAGGAATAGATTATTTTGATCTTTCAAGCAATACATCCCTGTCTAGATACGAGCAGGTAGAGGCGGCTTTGGCAGAGATGTATCTATGGGTAAACCCTGAAAACACCACTTTGAGCAAGACTCGAATGGGAACTAGTGCACAACAACGGGCCTTGCTGAATTCTTGGTTACGACACTCTTGGGGGATATGCTTAGGATAATTCATATTTTCTATACAAGCCATTATGAAGGATTGAATTGTAAAATATTCCTCAAAGAAACCGTATTTTTGAATATGGGATTTTCCATTCGTAGGATATCAATCTCTATTTCTAAGTATTTTGTTAAGTTAATATTATACATTATGATTCATAACCTAATATAGTGTATGCCACTATCTAGAGATGTCGCTAAGAGGAAGAAATGGAAGCCGCATGAACACACGTGTCCCTTGTAGGGATTTTCCTCCGATGTAAGATAATGATGTTGGATCTGATGCTGTTATTGGTGATGAGAAACTCATAAATATACTGGTACAACTTACTCAGGTTATGAATAATAACCGTAGCCATATGGAGCATCCGGATCCACCACGTGGAGGAGCTATGCTAGATCACTTTATGTGGCAACAACCTCCATCATTCAACGGGACTACAAACCCGTTTGTAGCAGAGCAGTGGATATGTTCCCTTGAGAAGATATTTCTCACTTTGGGATGTAATGAAAGAGAGAAGGTTTTCATGGAATTATATCATCTATTGGGAGATGCGGATCAGTGGTGGTCATTAATCCAAAACAAAAAGGAGGATGAAGAGATAGAAGAGATGTAATGGAGGGATTTTAAGTAAATGTTCTTAGAAAAATATTTTCCTCATGTGCAGCCAACAGATATGGAGAGACAATTCTTCAATCTGATGCAGAAGGAGGATGAAAATGTTTCCAAGTATGAATCCAACTTCACAAGGTTATCAAGACATGCTGTGGACTATATAGGAAATCAAAGGATCAAAATTGATCGATTCTTTGATGGAATAAATCCATTCCTCCAACAAGCACTGGTCTCCCAATGTTTTTCATCATATGAGGATATAGTTTTGTGTGCCATCAAGACAGAAAAAGAATTCTATAAGTCTTATTAAGGGAAAGAAAGAAAAGAATAGGGCTACTGAAAACCCTGGGAAAGGAAATAAGGAAACAATGAAGAAGGGAAGAGTCAAATTTCCACCATGTGACAATTGTGGAAGGAAACAACCAGGTGAATGCTTAAAAGGAAAAGGAGTATGCAACAAATGTGGTCAGAAAGGACATCTTGCTGGTGATTGCAAGGGAAAGAAGAAATCCAATGATGTTCTATGCTATAATTGTTAGGATATGGGGCACTATGCTAATGATTGTCTAAAACGCTGAGGAAATATGAAATAGAAGAGGCCACGGGATCAAGGACAAGCATATGCGATCACAACTACAGAGGTTGAAGTTCTGTGTGACGTGGTGGCAGGTACATTGATCATTTCATAAAGATTAGCCAATGATTTATTTGATTTTGGATCATTGCATTATTTCATATCTTCCTATTTTTCTAAGAAAATTAGATATTTACAATTTTATTTAACAATGGCATTGTCAGTCAAATATCCTAAGGGAAGTATCATGCTAGAAAGTTCTATCAATCTGTTCCCATTAAGGAATAAAAATGTTCTTTATCTGCTGATCTCATCGTCATACCCATGATTTAATTTGATATAATCCTTGGTATGGACTGGATTTCAGATCATGATGCAAAAATTTATTATAAAAAGAAGGAGGTTACGATTTTTGATGACGACGATAAAGAACACCTTATCTTTAGAGTAGAATCGTCACCACCTAATTCTTATCTAGATCCACCCCTAGTAGCTCAACTAAATTCAATTATTGGGGAGGAAGAGAATGAAATAACTGTGGGTGAGGAAATACATGTTCAAATAGAGGATATACCTATTGTGAGAGGATATGTGGATGTGTTTCCAGAAGATTTACCTAGACATCCTCCAGAACGATAAATTGAGTTTTCCATTGACTTAATTCCTGGTTCAAGGCCCATATTGATGACCCCTTATATAATGGAAACTATGGAATTAGTGGAACTAAAGAAACAACTAGAGGAATTGAGTAATACGAGATTTATCCACCCTAGTGTTTCTCCATGGGGAGCCCCTGTCCTTTTTGTTAAGAAAAAAGATGGATCTATGAGGTTATGTATCGACTACAGGGAGATCAATACTATAACAATAAATAAAAAGTATCCCCTACCTCACATTGATGATTTATTTGACCAAATTCATGGAGCTCAATAATTCTCAAAGATTGACCTTAGATCAGGATATTATCTGTTGAGTGTGAAGAAGGAAGAAATTCTGTAAACAAAATTTCAAACTAGGTATGGGCATTATGAGTTTACAGTAATGCCTTTTTCACCCTTTATCTTCATGGATCTAATGAACAGAGTTTTCAAGGAATATCTTGATGATTTTGTAGTGGTATTTATTGATGAAATCTTGGTATACTCTAAAAGGTACGAAAATAATGAAAATCACTTGCGCATTATCCTAAAGACTCTTCGAAGACATGAATTATATGGGATGTTTAGAAAGTGTGAATTATGGGTTCAGGAGATTTCATTTATTGTCCACATTTTCTCTAAGGATGTAACCCTAGTTGATCCTACAATGAAAAAGGAAATCCAAGATTGGCCCATGCCAGCAAACATAACTGAGGTACGCGGTTTTATTGGCTTAACAAGTTATTATCGTCTTTTCGTACAGAATTTTTCCCGACTGGATAACCCGCTAACGAAGCTCACATGTAAAGGGGTAAAATTTGTTTGGACAAAATATTGCGAGGAATGTTTTGAATAACTAAGGAGAAGATTAGTCAATGATCCTATATTGACTCTACCATTGGGGAATGAAATGTTTGTTATTTATAGTGATGCTTAAATGAAATGACTTGGTTGTGTCATTATGAAAAATGATAGGTTTATTGCTTATGAATCACGACAACTAAAAATTCATGAGAAAAACTACCCCACTCATGATCTTGAGTTAACTGCTGTAATATTTTCTTTGAAGATATGGAGACATTATCTCTATGGTGAAAAATGTGAGATTCATACTGATCACAAGAGTTTGAAGTATATTTTCTCATAGAAAGAACTCAACATGAGGTAAAGGAGATGACTTGAACTACTCAAGGATTATGATTTCATGATACACTACCACCCGGGGAAGGAAAATAAGGTGGAAAATGCTTTGATTGGAAAGGATCATGGAGTTCTGAATTGGATGAGAGTTGAAAGGGATCCTATTTTCATGGATCTAGTAAAGATGGATATGGGAATTATTAAGGAAGGTAGCACATCGCTACATTTTCAAATGGTTGACCAACCTTCTTTACTAGAGAGGACAAAAATTTCTCAGGCTGATGATGAGGAGTTTCAAAAGAAAATTAAAGCAATAAATGATGGGAAGGTGACTGAATTCTCATATAAAGATGGCATTTTGAAATTCGGGAAGAGGGTTTGTGTTCCTTCTATTCATGAGCTAAATAGAGAACTGTTGGATGATGCTCATAGCTCTAATTTCCTTATACATCCTGGTAGCACAAAGATGTATCGAGATCTCCGAGAGAACTTTTGGTGGGACAATATGAAAAGGGAGATTGCTGAATATACGTAAAAGTGCCTGGTATGTCAACAAGTGAAGGCTGAGAGGCAAAAGTCTAAGGGGATGATGCAACCACTAGTCATACCATCATGGAAGAGGGAGAACATTACCATGGACTTTGTCACTGGACTCCCAAGGACATCTAGAGGAAAAAATGCTATATGGGTCATTGTGGATCATCTTACAAAGACAACTCACTTCACAGTGATTCGAGAGGGCCTCTCATTGGATCAACTTCGACGGATTTACATCAAAGAAGTGGTAAGGCTATATAGAGTACCACTCTATATTGTATCCGACCATGATCCTAGATTCACCTCGAAGTTCGGGAAAAGTCTCCAACATGCATTAAGCAATGAACTGAACTTCAGTACGGCCTATCATCCTCAAACTGATGGCCCATCCGAGTGGACTATTCAGACACTAGAAGACATGTTGAGGGCATGTTCTATGGAATTCAAAGGAGGATGGGACCACCATCTTCCACTAGTTGAATTCTCCTACAACAATAGTTTCCACTTGGGCATCTGTATGGTACCATATGAAGCCCTTTATAGAAAAAGTTTTATAACACCGGCATGTGTGGATGAAGCTAGTGAGAGAAAGTTTCTAGGACATGAATTGGTTATATAAATGGTGGAGAAGGTGAAAACCATTCATCAGCATATCAAGGATGCCCAAAGTCGACAGAAGAGTTATGAATATAACCGTAGATGAGACTTAAAGTTCAAAGTATGAGACATGGTATTTCTACACATATCTCCATGGAAGAAGGTCATGCGGTTTGGGAAGAAAGGAAAGCTAGGTCCCAGGTATATCAGCGCATTAGAGATCCTTGATCAAGTCGGAGCTGTGGCATATCGACTGACACTTCCACCAAACTTGTCAAAGGTACATGATGTCTTTCATGTATCCCTCTTAAGGAAGTACATACCAGACCCTTCACATGTACTCTCTTCAGAGGTGGTACAGTTGGAGGATGATCTTTCCTATGAGGAGAACCTGATAAAAATTTTGGATCATAGAGACAAAGTTCTACGCAACAGGACTACTCATCTGGTCAAGGTACTGTGGAGAAACCATAAGTGTGAATAGGCAACTTGGGAACTAGAGGAATAAATGAAGGAGAAGTATCCCCACCTATTGTTGGCCTAGATTGTAAATGAAATTCCAAGGGTGAAATTTTTGTAAGGAGGGGAGAATGTAACGATGTAATATTTTTTAAAGGAAATTACTTTCTTATAAATATGTCAAAATCACATTAACTACTAAGTGCTATAGGACCCTTAAAACATAAGTTTGTCACTTCTGTGATGTGAATTTTAAAAATCGGTCATACAGAGTCACAATCAGAAAGTTATTTAGAGTCCAATAGGAAAAACATAATTTTTTTGTGAATAGTAACCTACCCTTATGAATAGTACCATATCCTTATGAATAGTGATATAACCTAATGAATAGTAACATTACCTATGATAATATATAAATAATATTCAAGTTGAAAGTATGATATACCTATATTTTAGAATAAGTTAATAAATGTTTTAAAACTGGTTTTTGATAATAAATTATGATTTTAATTAAATATTAAATAAATAATATTTAGAAAATTATTTTTGAAAAATGGAATTATTTTTTGGATTCTACACATTGAAAAATGGTTAGGGTAAATTTTTGGGATTTTGTTTTCTGAAATACTTGATTTTTTTTGATGAATAGTAAAATATGACAATTTACCGTATATATACATTATAAGATAAATAGACTATTCCTAGCATCATGGTTGATGTCACAACCCTTAATCCGAATTCACATAATAAAATTACTATTATTGGTCATGGAATACTTACTATTAGTTTTCTTGTGAAGAAATAATAAATTAATG
The DNA here is from genome assembly GCA_963277665.1 of Viscum album. Classification (NCBI taxonomy): domain Eukaryota; kingdom Viridiplantae; phylum Streptophyta; class Magnoliopsida; order Santalales; family Viscaceae; genus Viscum; species Viscum album. Next base: position 1,593,787,496 of record OY728163.1, on the reverse strand, counting down.
AGTTTTATATTAAGAAATCCCCTCTCTCCTTCACTATAAAACCCCCCTCACCTCCTCTTCCAATCACTCCTCTCAAGCCTTGTGCGTTATCCAAATTTGGGCCAAATACCCTCCCAACCTCCTCTCACACTTCCAGAAAAATTCAGCCTCATTAAAATACCAAAACCTCTCCCTTGAGGAGGTTCTCAAGGAAGTTTGGTTCAAGAGGTAAATTCCTCTTTTCAATTCTCTCTCTTTCCTTTCAAGTTCATTTGATTTATTTTTCTATTACCTATCTTTATCCAAATTTTGTGATGACTCTAGTAACTTATATGTACAGGAATGTTTTCATGATATTGGAATAAGTTATCATCATCTCCCCCTTTTTACCTTCTTTTATACTAGTATCAAGAACACCATCCGAGATGTATCAATTTTACAACTTCAAGGACGATGGACTTTCGTTTTCTTTTATTATTCTAAATTATGGTCATGAAACCATTTTTGTTATAGTTGAACCAGATTATTATATATAATATAACCTATTTAATATTCTATAATCCCTTTTTTCAAATGGTGTTAGGTTATAAAGAAAAATGAGTTCGTTGTAATCAAAACCCAAAAATTAACTGAAACAATTATCATTAAAGTTCTATATGATAATTCATCATTGTTCCATGTAACCAAGTAATATAAATGAAAAATAACACCTACTTATGTTCATAAATAATATATAATTTCAATTCTAGAGATTTACATCCATTCCACTTCATTACTTAAAAACAAGTGAACTGAATATGAAAATAAGAGAAACGAACACTCCAGAATGACGAAATTCAATACCATAACTTGTCAATAAAGACATAAATGATCTAAACAGAATTATGGTAAACTAAATAAATGTATAATATGTTATAAAATAAGTTATTAAAAAGTATAATTTCATATTCCAGGAGCTTATGTACAAGTGCGGATCACGTTTGGAGTAAAGGTAAAAGTTTTTCCACCCGAACTTCCATTTTCATTCGGGATACTTTCATTATCTAATTACCTCGATGAAATTCTTATGTATTGTCATGTAGTCATCATATGTTATGTATGAGTATCATATATCTATTTAAAATCAACAATCCTTCCTTATTTTATGGGTAGTTACATGTTTTTAAAGGATCTTTCAAAACTGTTTCCAAAATACTAACCCGATTTAAGGGAATTTCTCAAATTCTTATCTATCTTCAAGGGAAATATATAATCTATATTTAAGAACCATTATAATTATAAAATCACTCATTTTATTATGAAAATACAATCTTAATTTACTTCTGGTTTTATACAAATATTTTTCCAAAAGAACTCTTCTATTCAAAATAAAAGAGTATTTTTTCTAAAGAATTGCTTAATGATATTATAAGAGTGTTTTCGTCTAATTCAACACTCTTGTTGATTCCATGGTATTATTGGGTTTAATAATTTTTGAATTAATCTACCATATTTGATTTAACAGTTTATGACTAAAACTATTGTGGATGATCTATCCTAAAACCATTAACCATATTATTGCAAATGGTTAGTGTTTTATGTTTGGGTAAAGATAGTTACATTTCATATGATAGTTTCAATATGAATGTATTTGACATTTATGTTTATCCCCGATCATATGAGGAATGAGTTGGAGTTATTATGTGATGGGTGGGTCCTTCTATTCCCCTCAATCCATCGGTAGGTCTCATGAGACAAATAGACTTTGAAATGGCCGAGGCCTTTCCCAATGTGATATGGATTTTGGCTTAGGCCTTAATCATTAGACGTCTTGGCTGAGGCCATGAAAAATTGTTTCAGAATGTCCAGTATTATGAATTCCATCATTATGAGTTCAGCTATTGATATTTCATGTGGTTATTCGACTATTATAATACCCATGATTATGTTTTATTATGAAATTATTTACTCACCTCATATTCCTACCATAATGTGTTCAAGTTTATTATTAAAGGAATGTGTTTTCAATTATTCACGATGTCTAATGTTTATATTATCTTCCCATGTATTGGTTACTCTTACTGAGCATTTGAGATCACCCCTTTCTTATGTTTCATTTTCTCAAGACATGAAGAAGTAATTTATGAATGACATGAAAGCATAATCTAGGAGACGTGATGAATCTAGTGGAATAAATTAGTGTTGTTTTTTCCTTTCCATATGAAATGTTGAACTTATGTATGTATCTTTTTTCTAATAATACTAAACTACTTGGTCCTTCAGGATTTGTATTCCTTGTATGTATTCCAACGTAATCAAATAAGGCACCGACTCTAGGAAACTGTGGTCGGGTCCTTACACTAGATCCCCGAATTATTTGTCTCAATAGTAAAACAATTAAATTTCTATTTACACAAGGAATTTATGCCCAAAGTATAAACATTTTCAATTCTTTGTGCTCTAAATTTAATCAATTTATCTTTTTAACATAGGTTAATAATTGTTAGAAAAATAGACATAAAATCCATCATCACAAATTTGAGAGATACTCATCATGTTATTTTTCAACCCTTTCACATATAGTAACTTGTTGATTGAGATAGTTTTTGGATCTCCAACATTTCCAAATCCAATGATATTTCCTTTTGAATTGTTAACAAAATTGACCAGACCTCTATACATTTGTGTCAGTGTAGGAGAGATTGTTGAATCTCTCATCATTTTTCTAGAATAGACAATGTCCATGTACCATATAGCATTTTTTCCTATAGAAAATTACCTTCAAAATTAATTAAGCATGGGTTTTATTTGGTACCCATATCTTCTTGGGTCCAACAGTGTTAGCTAGCAATGTTTTGAGAATCTAGATCAGCTTTATTTTTCCATAATTAATATTAATTTCATCTAAAAAATGTTTATAAATAAATTCTATTTTAATACCACTAATTTGAGGATTTCTCAAATAATTGTTGTTAGTGACATGACCTTTTCTTCCACAATAATAACAAGTAGTATTTTCAGAATTGGGAGAAAAATAATTTTTATACAATTTTGATTCTCACCCTTGATTCCTATTCAAAATCATTATATTTTAATGACATTATTTCCAAAAAATTCATTTCACATTTTTTACTTTGGTAAAAGTGACTGCATTACACATATAGTATCCTAATTCATCTTGTAGTTCTTTATTTTTTTTTTCATTGTCAATACAACTTAGTGTATATGAGTGGAATTTATCAACTAGTTCCTCATGTTGTTTCAGTAGAGTTCCTCTTTCACTTAACACAAAATTATAAATATTTTTCAATGAATTGTGCTTCTTTATTAGAGAATAATATTTTCCTTCCAGTATTGAGTAGTAGTAATCCAAATATCTATTTGATAAACAACCAAAATTATATTATGAGGAGTAATAACTTTACAACATTTCTTATTTATCCATAAATAACAAATTGGATATTAGATTTGATTTCTCCTTTTCTAAATCTTATTTTGAAAAGATGCTGGAGTCTTCTGATACACTCCATGCGGGTTTCATTGTTCTTTTTTACCTTTTTATCACAATCCTCATTCTTCTAATATCTATTTTTTGGCCTTCTCTTTTCAACTTTCAGTTGAGAATAATCAGTTCTAATATGACCCAATTTCATGCACATATAACATTGAAATTTTCTTTGTTCTTTATCATATCACTTGAAGTATTTTCTAAATCTTATTTTATTTTTGTAAAATTTAATGATTTTTATATCTAGATAATCTAGTTCCATTTCAGAATCTGAGGAATCTGAATTTTTCTCTTCTTTGATTTCTTTCTTTGTTCTTCTGATATGCTTTTGAGATGTTTCTTTTAGAGAAATATTTTCCTTCATAACTATAATTTTATGTTCTTCTACTTCATATTGCATCTCAGATTCATACATCATTGGTGACCAAATTATTTATTTCATAGTCAGATCCTTGACAGGTAATGATTGGTGAATATCAGAGGATATGCAATTCCATTTCGAAGGTAGTACTCTGAGTACTTTCAAATCTTGATCATATTTTTTGATGGGTTCTTATAAGGTTGTAATATTATTGATAATTTCTCAAATCCTTCCATTCATCTACCCGATACATTCACCATAAAACATTATAAAGGTTCCAAATGTTAGTTTTTCTACAGCATAACTCATTTTTCTAACATAATTCATTCCTTCATAGGGAACTTCAATAGTTTCCCACGTCTCACAATATGTTGGAAAATGTGATACAAAAATAAATTGATCTGGTCTATGTACACAAATAATAGAACTAATTTATTTTCAATTGATATCGTACTCATATTCTATCTCAGCAGTCCAATTTTTTGGTTTCTGAAGAATCTTATAAGGAGTAATGATTTTTAGTAGACTTTGAATCCACGATTTTTCGTATAGATAATCATATGTGATTTCCAACACCCATAAATTTCACCATTATTGTTTGGAGCATGAACCATAGAAATTACTTCTCTAGGATTATACATTTACATATTTGTACATAACTTATAATTTTAGCTTTTTATAGATTTATATAAAAATATATCCTCTGATACTAATTATTAGGTCATAATAATAAAATGTAACACAAGAGGGGGGGGGAGGGGTGAATTGTGTCTTTTCAAAAATCATTAAGAACTATGGAACCCTCTATGATTAATACAGATATTCATTGTTTAATTTTGCAATGAGTATAAATAATGAATAACCAGAAATAAAGAACACAATTTTTGTAGTGGTTTGTGGCACAAATATTCTGTAGTCCACTCCACCAATCAATCTCTCTACAAGAATGGATATTTCTACTATAAAGATCCTCTTATCATAAGACCATAATTCCACAACTGAGTGTAGGTAGTTGATACCTTTTTAAACTAAGATAAAAATAGATCCTTATACTTCTTTAATAAGGAACCAAATATCCACATTTTTGATTGAGATGTTAATACTCCACAACAACTGAGTCCGAGATATTCAGACTCCAAAAAATAAAAATATATTGATTTGAAGATGGATTGGGTTGAAATTCACAACTGAAAAAACCACAATTTATAATAGATGTATCTTCTTCTAGAAAAAATGAAGGTTTTCAAGAAATGTATAGTTCTGATGTGATCCTAGCTACAAATAATCATTAATAAAAGTTTCAACAAATAGCACTATTAATGTTACTGTAGTAAAATATTGAACATGCATGTCTCTAATGTGTAGCTTCTTTTATAATGAATCGTTCATTGTAGGAACAATGTAAAAGATGTTTATGTGAAATAAATCATATATAATAAAATGTAACTTTTATATCTCATATTTTGAAAATATATACTGATAGAATATATACAAACGATATCCTGCTTTCCAAATTTACGATCCATAAAATATTCCTGATAAACTATAGAAATTAAAATTCAAAAAAGACCAGGGGAGTCGTAACTTGCCTTAAAAATAAGAGTGATTTTCTCCATTGAATATGGTTCTTTGAATCAATAATAACTAGATTTGAATTTTCAAAAATTGAGATTTTAAATACATTATAAATATTTCAAGACCATTGCATAAATATCAGGTAAAATCGTGAAATTAAATCTCTAATGTTGAAATGCCAAACATATGGTTCCTTCACAAAATGAAAAAAATACCAAACATAGGGTTCAACTACATAGTGTTCATTCTCCAAATGTAAGGTTGACAGTGTAAGGTTGTTTATAAAAGTATGGTAGATGGACCATATGTTTGTGTCCCCAAACGTAGGGTTCCTTACAAATGTAGGGTTCATTAACCATACATTCTTCTCTTTTACACATAAGGTTCCATCCAAACGTATGTTTCTTTATCCATATGTTTTTTCAATTGTAGGTCCAATGATCTATAAACACCTTCTTCCAACATAAGGTTGAATACAAATGTATGGTTCATGATCCATACGCACTGTTAAAAGCACAGGGTTTATTCCTTACATTTATTTATGAATGTAGGGTATCAACAATGTTTCCATAATACATATAATAGTGTTCTGAACACTTTAAAAAATATTCCTAGAGAATTAAAATTTTGAATATAATTCTAGAATAAATAAGGCAGTTAGTAAGAATTTATTGAAATAAACCTAATGTAATATCATTAGTAAAACATAAAAAAGTGTATTTGGGAGAATCAAAATCAATTAAGATTTATAGAGTATTGTTGAGACACTACATTCCCAACACAATTCAACCCATATGCAGGCATTATATACCCTTGATGCTAGACTCCAACTAGTGACCTACTGGAGGTAGGATTTTGGGGTCACCCATCATCTTCTTTTCCTACCCAGGATGGATAACAAAGTAGTAGGTCATGATAAAAGGGGATCAAAGCTTCTGTTTGAATGATAAGATAGTGTTTCTAGGTAGGAACTGGTGATGATTGAATTTTTTTCATAGGGAAACAATATTTGCTGAAATAAGTATTTGATATGAGCATGAGAGACCATCAAGGAAATAAGTGGTTAATCCCCCCATGATCCAATATAATGAACTTAATCTTATTGAATTTAATATGTAAATTGAATCGTCTTCTGGGTTAGAGAACCAGCAAACGATTTTTGATCACGACTATTTTCACCTATAGTTGAATTGGATATATTAAGTGAATAAAGACGAATCATAAATAAATAATCATAAAGATTCCATATTCATTGTTTTTGGAGTCCCTAACATTTCACTATTTTATTAGTACAGATCCCGATAGACAACACCATCATTTTTATACCATTTAATTCTAGAAGCATAATGTAGAAGATCATTAGAGAGTTGAGGTAGAAGGAGACAATTCTTAAAGGAAGGTGCTTTTTGAGTTCTTAAATTAATTCATTCCAAAGTATTATGGATATATTTTTAATCATGAGACCAATGAATGGTTGACATAGGTTGATATTTCATTTGGTTTAATCCATGTTCAGAAGGACCATAAATTGTTTTTAGCCATTAGTATGTTATGATGCACTACTCTTTAGTGGTGGGATTTATTCCTAGGTGATGATGAGATATTAGTAGTTTCAATGGATAATGTTTCTGATCAGCTTCATCCTATTTTATTTTATTTGACTAAAATGGAAAATCTTAAATGAGAGATTATACCTCATCTTCATTGATGTCCTAGTGTATGGGATTTTTGGGTTTAGTTCAAGCACCTCCAATGACTTTTTTAGACCACCTAAAAAATGGGGAATCTAGAGTGATGAATTTTGTAGAGGTATTACATTTGGAGATCCAATATCAAATCTCCCCATTCATGTTTCTATATTTCTTGAGGTAATAGAGAAATTAGTGGTTATCAAGTGGATTCTAGATCAGAATAGATTACATAATATATGAGTCATTAGGACTTCTTAAGGTGTAAATATATGAAAAGTGGATCTTAGTTTCTTTGTCAGGTGATGTTTTAGAAAGTAGGGAGTCGACTTTAGTTGCCTTCATCTTGTTTCACTAAATTTTAGGCTTCTCAAAAATTTACCAGGAGAATAGATATTTTTTTCTATTCATGGAGAGGCCATTCCCATCATAAGCTTGATTTACTGACCTTCATCTGTAGATATCATAGAGATAGTTACCCCTTCAAGTTATTCTATTTGTAATTTATCCTATAATTTAGTAGTATTAGTAGTAATATGGTAGTCCAGGATTTGATAAATAATGAGAAGATGGGGTGGGAAGAGGAAATCCCTATGATACCCATCCTCATTTAGGAAACATTCTAGATGATGACTATGGAGGTCTTCAACATCAGGTTCATAGATTTCATGGATTAGGATGTTATAAAATGAACACAAAAGAGTTTACAATGAAAGGTAGGTTATATTTATTATGAGGTACTATTTTTATATTTTCTACATGAGTTTATTATTTTGTTTGATTCAAGATCTATGAAATCCTTCAATCCACATACCCTATTCCATGATTTAGGAATTGAGTTAGTGTGTCTTATAGGGTCTTCAGTGTTGAAAAATATAGTTGTAGGTTGATCAAGCTTGTATGACATGGGTAGAGATTGCGAGATAATTTAATGAAAAAATAGGTTCTTGAGAGGTTTGATATGTTTCAGTATTCAATAATATGATGTCATCCACTGCATGATATGTATTTATTTGGTGTATACCATCATATATTTCTTCATGAAGTGAGTTATATTCATTTATTCCACTAAAGAGAATATTGTATTTGGTGGTGTGTGGGACCATTGTATAAGTCATAGATATACTGAATCCTTATCCCATAAGTTTAATGAGATGATATTCGGATCATTAGAGGTTTAATGTGTGGTTTTTTTGATAATTTTTTAAGAGTAAACTAATTTTTTCTAATAAAAGGTTTTGATGCAACATCCTCAACGCTAAATCTAGTTTTATATAGATTTAAAACTCGATGTCATTGAAATTTAGATGAATCCGTATAGGGTGTAACCATCTATATTACAGGATTTCTAGATTTAGATTGATGAACTAGTGTAGATAGGTTTTATTTGAACGAGTGTGTCTCATTGGGGTTATAAATTTTTTTTCATGAATAAGGTAGATGAAAATCTATTTTTTTAATAATTATAATCATATTAACTAGGTGATGTTTAATAAATATTATCCCCTTCTGTGGATTAATGATATATTTGATCACATGAATAGAGATATCTGTTTATCGAAGATTAATTTATGGTTAGGATATCATCTTCTATGGGTGAAAAATGAATATATTATGAAGAATTCATTCAAGTGTATTTTTGGGCAGTACAAGTACATGATAATTCTCTTCAACATCACAAACACACCAACCATATTTTTAGGAATGATGAAATTTGTGCTTTGTAAATTCCTAGAATAATTTTTAGTGGAGTTAACTGATGTAATCTTTGTCTATTTCATGTATTAGGAAGAGCATGTAAAGACCCTATGAGTTATTTTGGTGGTTATTTGACATTGGTAGTAGTTTGGGAAGTTATATATGTGTATGTTCTAGGCCAACGAGGTGAATTTCATGGGGAAATTTTGTATATTAGCGGGTAGTTTCTATACATTATTTGAATATTGAGATATTTATTTCTTTAGTATCCCGCAATAATTATTTAGATGTCTTTAGTTTACTTGGTTTCATAAACAATTTTAGGAGACTTGTGCCTAATTTCCCTAAGAATGTGACTACCTTGAAAGCCTTAACAAGTAAGGATTACGATCTCATGTGGAATTACATGATTTAGGATACTTTTGATTATAAAAGGAGAGGATGTATAGGGATACTATTCTTTATATACTATTGGAAGGTGTTATGTATGAGTCTTTCTATGATGGTTCATGTCTTGGATTGGGTTGTATTTTAATAAAGGAGAGAAAACCCATCTCCTATAGTTCTCAATAATTACTACCCGATGAATGTTACTATGATACTCATTATCATGATCTTGATACATTATATAGGATAACCTAGAGGCGTGACATCAATTTGGGTGTCCTAAAAGTCTTGAATTAAAGATTTATCCAGTGTTCTTATATGGAAATTAATTTTTGTTGGGATAAAACTCCGAACATTAAGGATATCAAACCCGATGTCCCAACTTTCCCGACAAGGGGGACCATTAATCCATTTTTATTCATCGATTTTTATTAATTAAATATAAAAAATGGATTAATTAATAAAAATTTCAATTCTATCACAACTATATTGTGGGAGAAAATGGTCTTTATTAGTGTTTTTAGTAAGCATTGATAAAGTTCATCTCTATTAGGGATAAAAATGAGTAATGATAAAAGGTATAATTTATTAGTGCTTATTTTAGTGCCACTATTAGTGGAATTTATAAGAAAAAACATAGAATTGATAAAGGTTTTATATTATAAAATAATAAATTAATTAAAATATTTGTTAATTAAGACACACACAGACATACACAGACATCCTTATTGGGTATTTTGGTTTCACCCTCCTTATGTATCTCAAAATTATTTATATGTTTCTAACGGATGTGTTCTTACATAAATCCTTAGATTTATAATATTACTAATAATTATTCATATAGAGAAGTATATTTATTTTTATATAAAATAAATAATTATTTTAAAAATATTACTTATCTATCAAATATATATATTTTAATGTTTATATGAATATTTGATAATATTTATAATTAAATAAAAAATACAATTTTTATCCTTCAATGAAATAGTAATTATAAATTTGATTTAAAAATTTATAAATTTTCATAATTAAAAATCATTAAAAATTTATAATAATAACATTATATATATAAGTGGCAATTAATTAATTGAAATAGGTTGAACCGTGGGTTTGAAAACTTATTATCCCTTTATTAAAATGATGAAAAAACCAATTATACTATATTAATATTAATTAGTATTAATTATTCATGATAATTATAATATAATTAATATTATAATAATTTCAACTAATATTATTATTTTATAAAATCCAGAATGAATCAAAATTTAGAGTTATAGTTATGGATAATGGGTTTAGAAACAAAAAGTTTCTCTCTGAGTTGGGATAAGACAAAATATATGGAGTGCCGTCTTAACAATGGATTGTATAGTAATGTTATGGATTTGAGATTAGAAGACCGTGTAATTTAAATAATTTATGAATTGAGATATTTATTCATATTTCTACAATGTTATGGGGATTTTAATGCAGATGTCTATCATAGGATTCAATATTTATGGCTAAAATAGAGAAATGTTTTAGGGTGCTTTTTGATCCGAAAATTCCATGGAAATTGAATGGTAAATTTTTAGGACTTTTAATAGACTGGTTATTCTATATGAAAATGAGTGTTGACCTTTAATAGGATACATTGGACAAAAAATAATTTTATAACAAAAGAAAATATTAAGATGGAATAGTGGGAATACTAATATGAATAATATTAGAAATTAATGTGTTTGATAGAAAATTAGAGTTTCACTAGTTTATGAGAATATGATTGGGATGATATTATGTTAATTCAGTCATTTTAAAAGAAGAAATTGGAACTAACCTACTAATAGTGTAAATGTATTGACAAATTCACTAATTAAAGGAGTAGAGGAAGATCTAAAGGGACCCTTAAACAAATCTTTCAGGAAGATCTTATTCTAAATGATTTTCATGAAAATATGAACTTCAATATAATTATTTGGGAATGTTTGATCTATATAGACAACCGAATTTAGTTGGTTTTAAGGATGAGTCAAAACCCCCTCCCTCCAAAGGATCCCCTCATGATCTTATAATGATGAATGATAGATAATAACCCCTGAAGCCTGCCTCTTGTTTTCCATTTGTTGGTGACTAGCACTCAGGGTATGTAAATCACGTAAATGGGAAGCATTACCAAAAATAAATTTAACGATTAAGAGATATTATGAGAGAAAATACTGACCAACGTAATGCATAAAGTAAATAATCAATATAAGTATATGTAATTTCATATATAAACTGGTAAAACTGAAATAAAAATGAATTTACCAAATGTAATTAATCTACATCTAAAAAAATCTAAAACATATTTTAAAAAATTCCTCAAACTAGTACTACCCAACTCGATCACCAATCAACTCATGTGGACCTAAAGAATAGTTTATATACAAATAGTGTGAGGATAACATGTATACTCTATTTGACCCTCCCTAGGATCTCTTGCGTAAAACGTGAATGAAGCATACTGAAGCCCAGTGAATAAAATGAAGAAACCAACTTGTCACATAAATAATGAATTCTATTTTCCCATCCTTATTAGGGATCACTATCCTAGTAAAGAATATAAGTAAACATTTATATATTTAATATATATATATATATATAAGCAAGTACCCCAATTCCACTTCCCCACTATTCAGTCACACTAATTCCCTAATGCCACACACCCATTCTCATCCATCCTATAAATATCATATCCATTCTACTTACTATGAATCCTGACACCTCATCATCATAATCCATAATATAAACAAGTGTTTCCCCATAATCCACTAAAACCAATGTAAAACCATCATACCAAATACCATTACAACCCATCCATGTATACCCTTGGGAATCCATATCCACAATGATCAGATAAAAGTATGTTCTATAACATAATCCATTATAGCACACCTATAATTGTATAGTGAAACTTATATCCATCAAATAATGGGTAGGAATTAACTCTATATAGTAATCCAATATAGTTTATGATATTAATAATCATATCCATGTCTAAAGGTAGAATAAGGGAGATGTAAAAGTCAACCATCCATTCCTTCACCATTCTATATATTTGAAAAAACACACCCTAAAACATTTAGGTATCGGATAAAATATAAATGTTTTTAATGAAGATTCACAAATAATAAAATATAAATAATATCACACAAAACCACACTATTGAAGCTACCAATCCTTAGAATCATCTATATATTAATACTTTAAAGTTAAGATATTACTAATCATATCTATGTCTAAAGGGAGAATGAGGGAGAGGTAGAAGATAAACATCCATTACTTCACCATTATTTTCCTAGATTAATATTATAATATTCTAAGCTAAGTTCCTATAGAAACATAAATTATATTATTGATATTATAAATAATGTAATCATCATTTATAAACATCAAGAAACAAACACATTATCTAAATTAATATGTGTATTATTTCATAAGATTCAGGTAGTTTCGGTGTGGGCTTAATCTACCGCATCAAAGATGCACATATCTTGAATATAGATAAATAGTGTTAAGTAGTTGGAGACCAAATAGGTAAAATTTATCAACTTAACATCATCCAAAAACAATAGATGTATTTATGAGAAATTTCTGATCTAAACTTGTCCTGACCACCTGGTACCATTTCCATTCTACTATGCATTGTATAATCTATACTACTATCAATGAAATTAATAATTACTATATCCTAGTACTCCCTCCCATTTCTTATTAGTGGTTCCTAACCAATCAAGTAATCAAAAATCACATCATGTCTCAACAAGGCATAAATAATCCTAGAGAATATATAAAAATTAAATGTATTCTATATTTATAAACGAGTAAAAAAATTTCTAGTATACACGTAAAGGAAACTAAGTCCATGGAATCTATAATTTTAATCCTCCTAAAATAAATAAATACTCATTAATCCCCAAATAGTTTTTAAGTAAAAAATCATTTTAGTTATCACATTGAATTAATTGGTTTGTCATTTGTAATTTTTCACCTCAAGAAAACTATTGACAGTTGAAAACAATTTCTAGTGTTTCACATAACCAAGATCTAATAATTATTTCTATAATTCTTTACATTCCATTAAAGAACCATAATTAATTATCATTCCACTTTCCATAGTTAATTCATTTATCAGTCCAGATTTAAGTTGTTAATAATTTCCAATTAGATAAAATATGAAACATAGAAACAAAAACACAAATATAACAAAATATATCACACTATCATGAACATAACATAGGAAACATTATCAAGTATTTTAAAGTGCATGTGAAAAAATATCCCAACTATTATTGCCATTCTCTTTTAAAAATAATGAAAATAATAATCACACATTATTAAATTTAAGGAATATCATAAATGATCATATTAATAATATACATGAAATTATTCCATTTTAAGTTCTCTAATTACATATTTATAGATCAATTATTATCATATTATTAAAAAAAGAAATTATGTAGCAAGTGATATTATCATTTTTCCTTCAGTTCCCATGCTTTGAATTAATATGTACAATTCTACATATGAATACACACTTTTATCATTCTAATTTATTTCTAGAAAAATATTATATCATTTAAAATTAAAATATTTTAATTTCCATTTTCATATAAATATTATTAACCCCTTGTATGAGATGATCCTACAAGAATGAAAATATATAAATCATATACAAAGCTCTTCTTCATCATCTTTTGTAATTTCAAAGATTATTTAAATAATCATTCTTCTTAAAATTATAAAATCATTAACTAATAAATTTTAATCACAATAATTTATAAAAATTAAGACAAATCATAATGATATTGAACCTTTCAAAAAATGATAGAGAAGAATCATGTACCCTACCACAAGATAAGATTTGACGATTTTACTGCACCCAAACAAATGAAAGGAAGAGGTGTGTGAAAACAAAGAAACACAAAAGATGATACTTGAGTGATGGAAGAAGGTTCCAAAGGACTCCAAGATAATATTTTGGACCATGTGGACTTGAGATAAAGTAAGATAATGAGTGAATGAGAAGATCTTTCATTTTAATAATATTATATATAAAACTCTCATATATTTAAAATAATTATGTCAAACGTTCCTTTTAATTCAATTATTAATTTGGTTTCCATTAAATTATTATAGAATGAACCAACTAACACCATAATTATTAAGGTATTCAATGAAAACATTTATATCCATTAATTTGGGATTTAAATCCCTATATTTCCCTTAAAATTTTTGTTATTTTATATTAAGAAGGCATCGAACGTCATTCTTGGGTTTTTTGTAAAAAAATAAAAATTTTGGGATTTTCTATTGGGAGATTACTCACCATGAGGATAAATATTGGGAAGAGGCCACATAGATCAACCACATGAATAATTATTGACCATGCATATCGATTATGCTACATGGATTAGCCATATGAACAAAATGAGTGGTTGTTTGGAATGAATGAACAAATAGGGGAAGGGTACCCCATACAATGAAGAGGATCAAATTCATGACCATTTATAAAACACATTAAAAAATAAAAGATCAAACATATAAAGAAAATTATTGACTAAATGACCAAATATCAACCATATTACCAAAGGATCAGCTGTGAGAACAAACTAACCAACTATGCCAACTGAATCCTCAAATAACCATAGACCACCCGACCAATCATGAAACCACATGAACAAAACAGAAACTACTCAGTTGTTCAACTTATATTCTTAAAAAAATTATAAATTTAAAAGGGGAAGATGGTTCAAAAACCCTCTGAACATCTCTAATACTTATAAAAAAACCGAAGGGTTTTAGAAATCCATGACCTTACATCACATACCATATAAACAATTTTCAAACATGAGAATTTACAACAAACCCATAAGAGAGAGTAAGGGTTATGAAAAACCACCAAATAAGATACCTATTAGGGATATTGTAAAAAAAGAACAAAAAAACAAAACAAACCATATACAAATAATCTCAGAAAAAACTTGTAGAGAATGTAACTCTGAAATAAAGGAAAGGCTATAAAAAAGGATCACATGATAGAAGAGAAATAACATAATAAATAAACAAAATTTAAAAACACTAACCTCAATAAAATTGAAACCATCAATGAAAATTTATAATGAAGATAAACCCTTGAGAAACTCAGGATATTTAGAAGACTTCTGCGAATCCCACTCCAAATTTCCCTCCTTTAATATATCATACTGCATAGTAAATGAACTATATGTATATAATTCCCACCCCAAAACATTGGATGAAAGTATTTAATATTAAAAGGTTATTCCTCAATATTTGAACTATTTATAACATCCAACCCATATTAAGAGATGACCTAAGAATCATCATGTAGATATAAACAAAGTTGTGACACATGGATAAAATTATGAATCTATCGCATCTATAGGGGTAGTGATAATTTATAACACATATCTATAACAGGATCCATCACCTCGAAAGGTCCCAAATATCTGGGAGTAAGCTTTCTTCTATGTATAAACATTCTCTTCCCATGATGAGGATACACCTTCAAGAACATGTGATCTCTAAATTAAGACCCAAAATTCATATTCCTTTGATTATATTAAGAAATATTATGATAATGTTCCCCCATTAATCACATTTGGACCACCTGTACCTTATCTTTTATACTCTATACCAATTTTAGTCCATGAAATAGTAAATATACAACATTAGAAAATCATAAAAGATATCTAAAAGGTCATCCATATAGTGCTTTGAATTGTTTCATACCAATGGTATAATGATAAATATTATTATAAGTAATCTACACAAATAGATGGTGTCTCACCCAAAATCCTCTAAAATCTATAATGAATGTTCACAACATATAATTTAATGTCTGGATAGTTTGATCCTGATAACTCTCTACGTGCTGATGAAAATATATGTTATGGAATAAATGATATACAAAATCACATTAGATACCCCTCCACACCATGGAGGTAAATTCTTGTTTAAAATTAGATATGATCATATTCAAAACACCCTGAAGCCTCACTATCTCATCCAGGTACTTCCTTGAAAAAGTCCCAATGTAGCTCAACTGATTAATCAACAGTAAGAGAGATGAATTTTTCAAGATGTACATGATGACCCATATAGAATCATGACCACCCTATGGTCTGGAAAAAATGGGGACACATTCCATTTATATTTCCTCCCACTTCCAATATAGAAAAACAAGAAGCTATATAAATCCACATGGAATATGATGATCAGCCTTCACCCTCTAGAAAAATAGATACACAGTGAATTTTTTTTTAGCTGATTACATCATAGAAGGACAATAAAATTGAATCCTCTGAGAATAGTACATCTTCACCATACCAAGATTTAACTTCAAGGGTGAACTACAGAACTCACAAAGAAACAACTCACACATCACTGAAGGAATGCAATTTTCACTTATAATAACACCTAATTTTTACAATCCTTTGAAAATCTATTAAAAGAATAACAACAACAATATCACACCAATCCTCTTCCTCAGAATCCCCAAGTTCAGACTCTACCACATGATACACCAAATATGACCACACAATCATCAGATAAAGAGAACCTATACCATCAAATACTTTGATGTCAATGTACACCACTACCAACTCATCCATCACACTTAAATAATATTTATACTCACAAAAATCACCACCAAATGACTTACTTATCAAGGAAAACACTAATAAATTCCATCTACTATATGTAAATTAAATCTTGGATTCATTGTCCTATAATAACTCTATTATGCATCACTACCCTGAATTCAATCTATGTTGGGAGAAGATTTACTTTAGACTCTTTTGATCTTTAAAAACAAACAAAATATTTACATATGAGATAGTGATACCCCATAATAAAGGAATAAACCACCAATGAAAGCTCAAGATCATTAGTGGGATTGTTAAATTCACGAGGATGTAAATACCATGATTCATAAGAGATAACCTCCCACTATTTCTTGAACATACATCCCAAGTCACGATGTGGAGTGACAGAGTAATCCTAGAATGAAATTCCCTCATCTAGAAAATGAGTAACCATAGTACTGACCAATTTCTCTTTCAAAAAATCAAAAGTAACCCACACCGGTCCATCTACATGAATGTGTGATCCTTTCTAGTAAGTACTATCATAGGAGTTATAATATGAGAGAACTCATGTATGAACCGTTCTTAATAGTCTGTGAGACCAAGAAAAATAGAAACCTCTACAACATTCTTATGGGATACCAAATAAACCACCACCTCAAACTTTTAGGGATCTAAAACTAAGTGATACTGAGATATGAAATTCCCCAAAAAACACACCCCATGATTCCAGAGATCAAAATTCAATATATTCCTAAATATATGATGAAACCAAATAACTGACAACACAACTCATAGAAGCTTTGTGTAATCCTCCTCCGACACAGAAAATCTTGGTGTCATTAATAAAGCGCACCATGATCAAGTGAAAATCATAGAACACTTAATTTATCAATACTAAGAACACATATGGAGTTTTCTTCACACTTAATGACATCAAAATAAACTTATAATTCCCATAATGACATCTGAAAATTGTCTTTGGAAGATCATCATCCTTCTCTCACATTTGATGATAACCAAACCACATGTTGATCATAAAGAATCATGTAACTCTCTATAAATGTTGAAATAAATAATTAATCTATGTGTAGGGATATTATTTCTTCACCATCACTTGGATTAAATAGAAATAATCAAAAAACATTAAAAAAACTATCATCTTCCTTCCTCACAATTAAAACATGTGCTCCCTAAGGTGGAACTACATGAAAAATGAATCATATATGTAAGAGATAAACATCCTAGTAATGTGGCACTCAAAACATATAAGGGTCCATACTCTTTGGAGAAATCAATTCAATAGACAAACCTGGATGCAGATCTATCTTGAACTTGATCTCTCATCGAGGTGGAAACATTAAAACCTCTTCTGGGAAGACATCAAAGTACTCTTCTAAAACCCTGAGAAACATCACAAAAGTTTTGTATAAATAAATCAACATCAACCCTACCATCAAATAATGTAGATACTCAACCTAACTCCAACCCATCTAAGGGTCTCAATTTAGAATGAACATCTCACAGTCTCTATGAGTGTCGAATAATGTGATGTACCTAATGATGAAATACATGATATCTTACACTAAATAAAATCAATTAATTTGGAGTATTATGTTGTAAGTATGTACCCATAAACATACGAAATATAACCAATAATTGTTTTTTATTTATAACCAACTCACAGTCTATACACACAATATATAAGCTTACTCAACCTCTAACTAGCCTAATCAATACCAGTGGAACTAGAAGCCTCCCAAACTTATGTCCCAAATAACCCTACCCATTATCCATAAGGATAAGGGATACTATGGGGATTAAATATAACTACCCTATACACCATTTCTAATTATAATATATAATTCCCTTTCGATGCTTCTACCCCAACTAAAATAGGTTCAATGGTTGGGTTGGAAACAAGCCACTAGCCATATGTTAACTATTGAAGATTTTAGACACTCACTTTTGGTGGCCACAACCTCTTTAAGAAGAAAACTATACTCTATTTAAATATAGGGGTATAAGAACTACTAGTATCGGTGAAATTAGTTGAATAAGGATGTAAAATTCCCCTTACTGACTAAATTGTTTTATTATGACTAAAAAAGAAAGAAATATCCACAACTCTACTCCATGAATGATCTTAGTGACCAACAATGTCATATTGATTTAGTCCAAGCCAATATGACCTAATTAACTCTACATTCATGAGTATCTCAAGACATTAACTCAATGAAAATTAGGTGGAATGGTGTTGCATCTATAGACAAAAATACACCTTGAAATTCCTCTCCCCAACCTCCTCATCTTGTAGATGGTCTGAAGAATAACATAAGGGGTTATTGAAGTGGGTACAAAGATCTAAAAAACTGGATCTCCCTTAATGATGGGCAAGGAAATCTAACCGAAAATCCACCTTATAAGCCAAATATAGAAACCCAACATGAATCTAACCCCTATATTTCTCCCAATGAACAACATATGCCTCCTGATCTATAAGGAAAGAAGATACAAATACCATGCTGACCCACACAACATCTTTACAACTAATGAAACCCTATCCACCTTCTCAGTATTAATGGAATTTAGGTTTACCTCCAAATATTCTATATAATCATATATCTCCCCATCTAAAATATATCCCTCATACTTCTATAGACCCTTATACTGAAGCTCACAAAGTTTACACTTTCAAGTGTCATCGTCATTGGGTTCCACATTATAGAGATCTACTAGAACATCCTATTGAACAACTTCAACATAAACCTGATGGGATATTGACCTAGATCTATATATACAAAAGAAAAAAAATCTAGGAACGTATAACCCCATAAGGCAAATCAACTTAGTGTTAACTAACTAGTTTGATTAAACTAAATTTCCCATTATCTACCTGATTTAGATACATGTGAAAAACATCATGATGAAAGATCCTTATACCTAGGTCACTACCCCCAAAGTAACATAACCTAACTTATTATGCTCAATATATATGAAGGACCTTGAATCATATCAAAGGTGGGCATAAAATATCTTTTTATAGCCATTAAACCTTTTCAAAATGTGTATTAATCATAGAAGACACTTTTCCCCACCAACCCATGCATCCTCACTAGTGAATAACTTTGAAAATAATCATATATTTCAACAATTAGCTTTGATACCAATATTTCCTAACCCCATCCCTCTAAAGGTTACCATTTTTCTATGATAATGAATAAAGAGAGATGATGATCCATAATGTTCACCTCTTGTAGAACATGGGTTGGTGAGTAGCATCAATAGTACATAAATCACACACATGGAAGCAACTACCATAATATAGAGTTAAAGTGTAAAAGAAAAGATGATATAAACCACCAACCAATGCCCTAGATAAAGTCAAAAAGAAATTCCTATACATGTAATGTCATACATAATTTGATAAAACTAAATGAAAAATAAAAGTTCCAAAATTAATTCACTGACATCGTCCATAAAGATCCAACATATCATGAAAAACTCCTCAATTTTAAACTACCCAACCTGATCATCAACCGTATCTTATGAACCTAAACATTAGTTTATATATACATAGTGTGAGGCTAATATTTTTATCAAATAAGATCCCTAAAACCTATCATGAGAAATGTTAAATAAAAACTCTAAATCCTATTGAATAATTATATGAAAACAACTCATCACCTAAATAGGTAATACCATTTTATAATCCTCACCATGGACAAATCACTATGTAACTCATAAAAGTAAGCCATTATATATCTAAAGATAATATATATATATGAATGAACCTTGATTCTAATTAACCTATTTTTTCAATACCACACCCCAATTCCACACATTATATGCTCATCCCTCCCATAAATATCACCAAAATTCTATATCTTATATACCATGAAACATTATCATCTCACCCCAATTGGTAAATAAGTGTATTAACTAAAGCTTAAACCTATGTAAATTCATTATAAATCAAGACATCACAACCTATGCATGTACACCCATGGAAATCCATATCCACCTTGACCAGATACAAGTATGTGTTATAACTCAAGCTATTATTACACACACATAAATTTATAGTAAAACCAATATCCATCAGAGCCATGGTGGGAAAATACCCAATACTATAAGACATTATATCCTTGGATATACCCACTCATATCTATTTCCAAAGTGATAGTTGGTGAGAGGGATAATTTATCCATCCATCCACTCACTATACAAGATGTTGGAAAAAATACCCAAAAAATTTGGGTGTCAGTTTCTCTAGAGACATAGGTGGTGAAATGTATGAAATTAGAAAATATAAATAACATCACGCATGTCCATATTATGGGAAACTATATTGAATTAGACTCATCTACCAGTATCATCTTAAAGGAACCATAACCACCATATCTATTATTTTTATCTCAAAACAGCATAACAACATCAAGGTTCCATATTAATTAATCACCCATAAATTAAAGTTTCTCCATAATAATATATAGATTTAAAATTATAATCCTCTACGCCAAGTTAAATTGAGAGTATAAATTATCTCATTTATATTCTCAAGTTTGTTATCATTATTTCAAAACATAAACAACCAACCCCATTTTTTAAATTGATCATATTATAATTTCATAAGTTATGGGTACTCAAAGACTCATCCAAGGCTATCACCTCAAAGATAAACATTTCATGCAAAAAGAAAAACATCGTTAAAAAGTTTGAAACCAAACATGTAACATCCAACTATCCAGACCTTTAAAGTAATCAAATTTTTGATTATTTATTAATAAGAAATCCCTGTAATGAACTTTTCCAAACTTCTCAATGTTATAACCACACCATTATATATAATTTAATCCATCCTCCTATCAATGACTTCAATCATTACTATATCTGGATCCACTAGTCCATTCTTTATCAAAGGTTCCCAATAAAGAAAGATATAAAAAAGATATCAAGTCACAATAAATATCTAATAAACCTATGGAATACATATATATTATATTTATTCTCTTCATATAAGGAAATGAATTAATTTCCAACACAAAAATAAAATCAACTAAGGCCATGTAATCTTGTATTTGAAGCCTCCTGTGAAAAAGATGGTCTCATTTATCCCCAAACAAGGTTATTAAGAAAAAAATTATTTTAATTCTGATAATTTATTAACCAATTTATTATGTATAGGTTTATCGCATCAACAAACCTATAATAAGTACCTAAAAATATATAAGAATCAACATAAATAGGCTATATGAATTATTTCTATAAATATTTACATTTTATTTAAGAATAGTAATTAATTATCAATTCTCTATCCTTACTCAATTCCTTTATCTTTCTGGATTTCTATTTTAAAAAATTTCTAAATAGATAAAACATGCTAAAAAAAACACACATAATAAAATATTGCACACTATAGAGAAAATAACTAATTAAAAACCAATAAATATCCTAACACTAATGTTGTTATAAAGTCAAAACTATTATTTCCATTATTTATTTGAAATCATAAAAAAAAACAATTACACAGTATGTGATTCCTGGAATATCATAAATGAAAATATTAATCTACAATATGTTATTATTATACATTCAATTATCTAATTCCATATTTATATGTTAATTATTAATATAAAATAACAATATAAAATACTATATCATGTTATATTATCATTTTACTTCAGTTCCCATGATCTAAATTAACATTAAATTTTTTTATATTATTATTCTACTTTATATTTAATAGATAATTTCTTGACTAATATTATATTTTCTTTAATATGAAAAACATGTGATTTCTAGTTTGATATCAATGGAATCAAAAAATGGTATGATTTTATCCTTAAATAAAGCTAGTATTTATAACATGTAAAAACTTATTCTCCCTCCTCTTTAAAAATTTCCCATATAATGTAAATAATCATTCTCTATATGATTTTTATATCAGTATTTGATTATGGTCAATCAAATCAATTTATAAAACTGAATATAAATTAAGATTAAATCACACCTTTAAAAAACAAAATAGAATAATTGGATTCCCTACCTCATGATAAGATTTCACAATTTCATCATACCCAAAACAATAGAAAGGAAAACATTGGAATAGATCCATAAAATCATAAGAAGAGTCTCATGAAATGGTTGAATGGTACACTAGAATCTAAGATAAAAGGTTGGATAAACCATACTTGAGATAAATTAATTATAATTAATGAAGGAGAAGATATTTTGTTTTAAAATTAACATATATAAAACACTCTTGTGTTTCCAAAAACTAGGTCGAATCATCTATTTAATTCAAAGATTAATTTGGTTACCATTTTATTCTTGAAAAAATCACCCATTTAAAACTCTCATTATTAAGGATTTAAAATATAAAATTTACCTTCATTATCATTGGGTTTAAATCCCCCTATTTCCTTTTAAAATTATTCTTATTTTATGTTAAAAGTTTATTTTACACCGTTCTTGAATTTTTAGGAAAAATTGGAATTTTGGGATTCTTGTTGTGGAGTTAAACAACAATAAGGATTGAAATTATGAAGTTACAACATGGATCAACCTCATGAACAACCACATATTGTAATGAATGACTGTACCAGATGGACGATCCATATAAAAAAACAAATAGCCATATTGATCATCTACACAACCAAGGATATGATTGATTATATAACGAAAAAGAGAAACCTCATGACTAGATATCAATCTCATGACAAAAGGATGTACTGGTCGTAAGAAGAAACAAATCAACCACATGACCAAATATTGACTACATGACTGGGGGATCGACCTCAAGAACAAACCAAGTGACTATGCCAATTGACCTCATTGATAATCACTGACTACACGGTCAGTGAAGTCTCAAAATGGACAAAATTTCAAGAACATAGTTATTAAACTTACCAAACTGAATAACATATAAATTTAAAATGGGAAAATTGGTCTGAACACCCTTTAGACTCCTCAATGCCTTGAAAAAACACAAAGTGTTTTAGAAATATGAGACATTACATGTTTGTTTTTTAGTGTCTATATTTTAACAATTTACCAATATATATATATATATGAATAATGTTTTTTATATTATTAATAATTATATAAATTTTTCTTAATATATAATTAATATTTTTTAAAAAATAAATAAAAAATTAATTTTAAATTATATCAAATAATAATTTTTTGAATGAAATTTATTGTAACATTTTATATTTAATTTTAATTATTAATATATTGTAAATAAATGTGTATTTAATAAATATAATTATTAATTTTTTAAAATATAATTATATATTTACATAATAAATTATATAATATAAAAAATATTTATCCATTATTTTTATAAATAATAATTCTATTAAATATATTTATTAATAATATTAATTTTGAATATATAATTAATAATATATACATTTATATAGATATTAATGTTTTATAATTTTTTTTATAGTTAACTATAATTTTTAATATTTCTATATTTAATTATACATTTTTATAATGAATAATATATTTTAGAAACAATATTTATTCAATAATATAATTAATAATCATTAATTTTTTTATACATAATTAGTTATATATACATTTATATAAATAAAAATTATTGGAAATCCTTTTGAATTTTAATAAAGTTATTAATAATTCTATTTTTTATTAAACATTTATATTATTAATTGTATATTGTTAAAAATAATCTTATATGAGCATAATTTATTTTATTTAAATATAAATAGTAATTATTAAATATAATTAATAATTATTAATACTAAGAATAACTTGAACCATGAACCCAAAAAAACACGTACATAGTCCATTTATTCAATAAAATAAAGTGTTATATGTGGTTTTAATGTCTAAAAATGTGGCAGAATAGACCACAGAATTCAACAAAAAAACATTCCAAATAAACAAGAGTAGAAAAACTATGAGTTCCATCCATGATTGATTAACTTGCTAATAATTGTTTTCTTTTACCCATGTTTTTTTGTCCACCCCTATGTGGATATCAACTACTCTTCCAAGATTTAGTATTTTTACGAGGAATGATCAAGTCATCAATGTCCATGGAACTTGGATCCTCTTACATAGAGGTTGGATTCATTGTACTGATGTATTTTCTATTTTTTTGAACTTTATATTTCCATGAAAAATCCATAACGTAATGATCTAGATAGGAATATATTATGGATTCAATTTTTTAGCAAATAAACTTTTCAAAATAAAGGTAATATTTATACTAAACGATACAAAAAACAATTTTTTTAAATAAAGGCCGAACATACGTGTCAAACCAGTCATCATGAGCATCATTGATTCCCTAAGGAAACCTCTCTTACACAACCTCTCCAATGGGAAGTAGAAATTTTTGAACATTACCTCATAGCATTCCTCAATCATGGAATTTAAAAAGCATTAATAAGGATCATTTATTGAATTTAAAAGATAAATATTACAATAGAACATTCAAACCACTTTTGGTTAAGTCCCTTTGCTACCATCATAAAAGAAACTGATTGCCATCTTAGCTTTCTCAAAAGATCTCCCATGGTTTCTTGCATTAACATGGTATGTATGGAAACCAACCCAACCTCACATGTACAAATATATTTTTTGGTATCCACTGAAGAAATAATGAAACCATTGTGCAAAGAACCCGAATCACCAAAAACATTAGTGATTTCTAAAGAGTCCCTATAGTCACCTGATGTAGACTTCCTTAAGAGGATATCTCTAAAAGGAGTCTCACAACACTAACCCTAGCTCTATAAGAGTGTAATTAAATATTCAAACCTCAATAATTTATTTATACTATGTACAGGTGATTACAAAAATAAAAAAACTTGCACATCAAAGTGCCTCAATAGTTCAAGACATACCTCTACCCACAAGGAATGAAAAACACCCACTGGACCTATTTTCTTACAATTTTAATGTTCTTAAGGCCCTATGGATTTGAAATCCTTTTTAATGTCCTAAAATACAATGGAATAAATAACTAGACAATATATCTAATATTCATATGAAGGAGATAAATCTAAGACCCCATATCAGTGTCCTACGCCATGACATGACATAAGTCTCAAGACATTCCCCAACCAGAGTTATTTCACTAGTGTTACTAGTAATGAATACTGTATTACTCCTCTAAATTATTATGTCATGATATCACCAATGAATCATTATAGGGACCCCTATATACCATATCAGTATGTGGGAGGAAGGATGTATGATTGGTTCCTATGAACCTATCTCTATTTTGATCCTCCAACCCAATGATTTTAGCCCGATGCCCAATAAACTGCCATACTATTTCACAACATTATCTGACTGGTATCACTATACTAAGAGTCACATGAAAGGTTAACCATATATCCAAGGATAGATGGGTGTTGATATGTGGAAGTATACCCATCCCTCTATTGTGGCCATCCACCCAAAAAGCCTTATTGTAACCATGATTGGGCCACCTACTTGATGCATCATTCTATTTGTGTCATCCCACCATGTTTCATGAAAACCTTCTATTGATGGCCCAAAGGCCCTACAATCATGACATGGTGGGATAATGTCTCTAAGGGCCCACTAAATGGACCAAAATCCTACATGTGAATAGGAATTGTGTAATCTATTGTACTTCTTGCACACCCTCGATATAATACCACTATAGTAACCATATTGAAATTCTAAAAATGAGAGGCTGTGGGATTGAACCCCCAACTCAATGGATGCCAAGTAATATACTTCACAACTTTTCTATAGGAATATTTTAATTCAGTCCTTGATAATGTATATATATGTATAATTAATAATATAAACATACTATAAACATATTTAATAATATTTAAAATATATATAAATTTTTTATATAGTTACTATAATCATTTGAATATTAAATTATTTTAATATAAATAGATTAATATGTATATATGAGTAAATAAGGAAATAATAATATATCAATATTAATATATAATGTTTTGGACACTAAAAAACATGAAACAATTATCACACCCAGAACAACATAGAAAGTATATTAATCTAACCCCTGACTTGAGTAACGATGTTTGAAATACTTAGTCTATAAAGATAATTTTTTCTTATATTTGGTATTTATCAGATCTCCCCATTTATATCAATTGACAAAATCCCAAAAAGAAAATGAGCGAGATGTTCCAAAATCATTAAATTAGATGAAGTTCCATTTAGATTTTTTTTCACGCATATTTGAAATAAAATTTATCATATAGTTGAGAACTGGGTGCTGAAATGTGGGATATAATGTTACATCATTGATATGGTGTAAATTTTTTAAATTTACATTCATTCATGCTTGCATTGAATACCCTATTAAAAAATTATATAATTTATTTATATGTTTTATATAATGCATATATAAATAATTTTTAATATTTTTAATTAATAAATAAATAAATTTATATATATAAATATAATTTCATTAAATTAATATACTTATATTTAAATTATGGAAAGTGAGGCACTGAGGAATTTTTAGATTTCTTCATATAAAAATATCAATAATAATTAAGATATTTAATATACTTAAACTTATTTTTTTCAAAATTATCTTTAGATCTTATTCTTTCTTAGAGATGATGATACCCAATGCTGGTAGATGTGGGATTACATGGTTACTAAAAAATTATCATGTTCATGTGGATAATTTGTTTCTAATTTAATTCTTTGATAATAGTAACTTAATAGGCCCAAAGGTAATATAAGTACCAGGCATTAAACATTATATAATCTTGAATTCAGTGAATAATTCAAATTGAGGATCTTTTCAGGTTTAGTGATTTAGAAAATTAGGCCATAAATATTACATATCAAAAATTACAAAGTATACACTTAGGTATACTTTTCATTTATTTTATAAAATAAAAAAATTAAAAAAAGAAACTTTTCTAGTTCCTTGTTTTAGACAACATAAACTTTCCTTGATCCCATCCTTGACCCTATACATTTTTAAGTCATGTGAAAAACATTTCAAAACATGGGATGAGAATAAAAAGATCAGTAAGGGTTATAAAATAAGGAAAGAAAACATTGTCTAATCAATAAATTCAAATCAATATATCCATACTTTTCAATCATAAAATTCCTTATGAAATCATAAGATTTATTAATAACTCACAAAAATAATAAATCATAAATGTAACTTATGTAATAAAAAACATACATACATTTTAGCTTTCACAGATATGTAGGGAGTTATGTTTTGAATACCCATCACACTATATTCCCCAAATATCTTTGTATAAACATTAATTTTTACCTCTATCACGTTACCCAATGCATTGGAGAGCTATCTCAGGTTCACCTACCCTAGGTTTATCACAGAACCACCCATATATGTAAAAAATGCCCAATAACCATAACATATTCATAAAAAATAAAATATGCATAAAGTGAAGATAAAATTTACACATTGCAATCACAATATACCATATCAAGATATTGAACTAACCAATTCTTTATCACAGCATTTTCAAAACCATTTAAAACATTTAATAAATATATTTTTGATTCAATGTGTCCCATACAACTTTGAAACTTTTGAAAGAAATTTTAATTTTAAAACATTCATGTTCATATAGATAAATCCTTAAAACCATTTTTAAAACATGATCATTAATAAGAAATATTTAGAAGAATAATTCTTTAAAACTTTTAAAATTATATTTTAGTTAAGAAGTTCCTAAACAAATGAGAGATGCTTGAATACAAATAAATTAGAATTAAAATTAATAAAAAGTTTTTAATATCATGAAAATAAAGGGAATCCTGATATAGTATTCCAAAAGAAAATATTAACACCATATAAAAGTGAATTGGTGCATAACAACAATGAAGTATCAATGGAATTTAAATTGAGACGAAATCCTTTATAAAAACGGTATCCTTAGATTAAGGATAAATCAATTACATAATAATGTGTGAAAAATATAAAAACACTCAATATTATTGGATATTCAGTGTGAATCAATCAAAGTAAATTAACACATGTTATTTTTTTAAACAAAACCAATGAATTGGATGTTTAACTCAATGAATGGAAATTGAGTTAAGATTACACATATCAAGTTCATATCAATGACAAGAGAATTTATCAATGGAGTGATTATGTCTATAAAAATTATTTCCACAAAAGGGAAGTGGAAATTACATCATAAATAAATTAATAGTGATTCCACACATAATCATATCATGATGTAATTAAGAATTTTAAGATTAACCCAAGGGATGGAAATTGGGTTAAAAAGTTCCCTGACCGATTTGGTAACATATGAAACATACACCACATGAAAGAAGGATCATACAATGAAGATGTAAATAACCATAAATTAAAGAATATTACACAAATAATACAATCATGTATATTATATACACCCCCGAAAAAGAAATAGTGGCAAATATAGCATAAATCTCACGAGAATAAAAAGTGAGATGAAAACCCCTTACCACGTTGTAATCAATCGAGTCGTATGAACAAAATTTAATAACCACAAAATGAATCCCAGAATACCATGAATATAAATATAATCAGGATAATATATATCAAATTTATGTACACAATAAAAAACCTATAATAAATAAGTGGTGAAAAATTGAAATCTCACGGAATTAAATGTGAGATAAGAAATCCCTTACCTCATGTCTGACTTGATCCATTCATTCTTGAATCTCTAGAATAATAAAATAATGTTAATTTATAATTTATTAATAAAAGTTTTCAATTTTATTATTCCTTTTGTATCACTTATTACCATGTTATAAACATTATGCAATCATTTATGTTTATAATGGTCATTTTGTCGATATTTGGTACATGAGTAAAAAATGCACTTCTTATAATTAAAAGTTATTCATGTGGTAAAAAGTCCATTATATCTAGAATTATATTCAGGATTTATATATCACATATATCTATTATTTTTATGTATTTATAATATTACATAACATTTGGAGATAAGAAATGAAATGCACCGTTCATTGAGACAGTAAGCCGTACGTACGCATTACGATATTTTCATTTATATTTCATATTTAATGGAAAGAAAACATAATGATAAATTAGTATATTATAACTAAAGTATAATATCATATATAATTTCATTAACTCTATCCTTTATACATTCCATGTATGGCCTGAACGAGTCATATCACTTTGAGGGGGGCGGTAGTCCACACTTCCTCGAATTAAAATTATCGTGTTTACCCATTATGGAAACCATAAAGGTATGATATAAATGAAAAATAAAGAAGTATATAGACAAAATAAATATAATATATATCACATATAGATATATTTATATCATAATGTCTACCATAATAGGTGGTAGGAGAAGATTGAACAATCATCGTTTCATGAGGCAATAGTTCACTGTCCACCAAAACGGCATGTTCTTTACCCCCTAGGTAGAGGTGTTTGTAAGTGTAGATATAATAATTCTCATAAAAACAACCTATTATATTTATTATACTGGTGTTGTTCTAAAATAATGGAATAAAAATAGTTTAGGGGGTGGAGAAGTAAAATAAATGAAAATAACTTAAGAGAAGACGTTAACTTAAAATCGGGTAACTCCCTTTGGATTGAACCAAAGGGATTTCTTGAAGTGCCTTCTACCTAAGGTAGGATTATAGGAGTAAGATAGGGATCTTGAGAGATTATTTTGGTAGAGTTAGGATGAGCCAATTGGATTGATAGGGGTGAGTAATGGGTTAGAGGTGTGGGCATTTTATAAGGGGGAGGAGGGGATCTTTAAGAATGTTTGAAAATATTATTTTATTATATAATTATTTTTGGTTTCTAAAGGTCCAAAACTTATTAAAGTAGAAAAAAAGATTACTATTTATTGAAATTATATCATCAAATAATAATTGGACTTGTTTTTTATACTTTTTTAAATTTTGATAATCTTATTTATTTAAATCATTCATTAATTAGGTAAACACTACATCATTATTGTGCCATAAATAATTTTATTTATTTGATGTGTAAAAATTATAAATAAAATACAATGATGTATTAAATGATATTAGATTTATAATTAATATTTATAGTAAAATATATCAATTATATAACCCCCATTAGAATTGTTTTATCAAAACAATACAGGTTCATGATATTTTTATTTTTACTTTAAATAAAAAGTTATTAATGACATTATCTTACCCAAATGGCTTTAAAAGGCCAAAAGTCTTACACAAGTATTTTCTTGGTCATAAATTACTCATACAACAATGTTAAGAAAACTGTTAAGATAATTTTATATTATACTAATATTATTTTAACCTTGAATTGCCCTATTTACTTTTAACTGTGGTAAATAAAGTCAAAAGTTACTACTCCCCAAAAATTATATTCATCTTATTTAACCAAATTTTACTTACTGATATCAACCATTTATGTTAAATTTTATAAATTCAATTCATAGATGTTGTAAAATTTCATTTAAATGAAATTGTTGGTTTTTAACTACTACATAGTGTTTTCACTATTCATAAAAAATTGAAGGTTTTCAGAAAAATACCAAAAATTTAGCCTAAGATATATTTGATATTACAAATTAAAAAATGATGTCTATTTTACAAAATTAAAAACATAGATTTTGTATTAATTAATTTGAAATTAATTCCCATTTTCAAAATAAAAATCATGTTTTTTAGAAATAATAACTATCAAAAGATTGACACTTGTTTATGTCCAATTTCAAATTTTAATTACTTTCAATGACCAGAATTGGATTAAATGGTAAAAACATAATATAATTACCCTTTATAACCATTTAAAAAGATAATATAACCATATAAAAAATTAGATTAAAAGGCATTTTTGAATTAAAATACAGTATTTAGACTATTCATTAAAAAATGAACTTTTTCAGAAAAATTTCAAAAATTTATCCAAAGTAAAGTTTGATGTCCTGATTCTAAATAAAAATGTTATTTTGTAAAATAAAACATATAAAAATGACCAAAAATAGATTTAACGAGGGTTCTCCATTAAAAAGTGGTAAATTGATATTTTGTTGAATATTAGAGTATTTATGCTTAAAATTAGATTCATTCACATTTTAAGCCTCTAACTTTTATTGGATAAATGTGAAAGCATTTAACTAACATGTATAATCTTATCTTAGTTAGTTCTGTTCATTCCCGCCATTACAATGGCTAGGCGTTAACTACCATTTAATATAATACTATATTATTATTTTTTAGAATGACTCAGAATTGCGTGCAACATAAGACTTCAAAGAAACCCATTTTTTCATGTCAGGTACACCATTGAATATAGAATACCATTTAAAATAAAATTAAAATTTTATTCAATTTTTTTATAAATATGAAAATGTCATAATATTTATTTTCCCGGGATGTTACATGCTTCCACCCTTTTGGAAACTGTGTGCTCACAATTTTAATATTGGGCTTGGAAACTTCATTTAATGTCCCAAATCAGAAAAAGAGTAACAAAAAATATCACTTTAAGAGGAATAAAGATAAGTACAAAGGTCACCAGAAAAATCCCATACTTGGATTCCATGAAAACATGGTTATGGAGGAGAAACTAAGTGTCAAGTTCTGATGGAGAGTGATAGAAAATATGATTAGGAGAATGTTAGCAATAAGAAAACCAGAAATTTGTAATGGGTTTAACGGTGATTGGTTTCCCTGTAGAAAACGAAATCATACAATGTTTTTTGTTTTAAGTTCATTTTGATAAAGATAGAGAATTTATTTATGATATTAAATAAGAACATAAGGAAACTTAAGTACATGAGATGTATACTTTCATCATTTACAAAATGTCTACTACAAACTCATCTTTTTTCCAAATGATGAGTATTCAAGATGACTTGGTCACATAAAAACTGATAGAATAAACTTCTAGAAAATATCATGATCCAAAAAATAAGAACCATATATTTCCCTTATCTTTATACATTAACCAAATCCAAAATTGGTTAGTACGAGATCAGATAACCCCCAAAAGGATAATCCTTTATAAAAAGAAATAGTAATGTTAATCTCCAAAATTCTACAAAAGGTACCCAAAGATCAAGAAAGACCTTTCAATAAACAATTGTCCTTAAAATTATTCAAAATAATACAATCTAATATCTAAACCAAAATCTATGAAGGATTTAATCACATTGTCTTCCATAGTAAATCTTAACATTTATCTCCAAAAACATTGACTACTCATAAAGTCTCATACTGAAGTGTAATTGTAAAGACCCGTAAAATTCAAGGAAATTTTTTTTCTTAATTTTCTTTAGAATTTTACAAGAGCACGGTTTCAGACGGCACCTGATTCCGAGGCCCGGAGTGCCCGGAATTAATTTCCGAAGTTTGGCTCGGGTACGTTCAGTGAACGAACGAGCGGGAATTCCTAACTTTTGATCCGGTGCTCGGAATTGAAATCCGAGGGCACCGATGAACTCGCAGCGCCGTTTTTCGCTTAAAGAGACCTTTTCGGGAGTTGCGTTTGTTGCGGGATGAAAGTTAAGTTTTGGGGTTTTTAGTTTGAGTTAAATAAAATTGTGAAGAACAATTTTATTTTTACTTGTTAAAACCTATCAAAGGTGGTTGGAAGTGGGACCCACACCCACTTAACCTCCCTTGGGAGGATTAAGTGTGGTGGGGCCCACACGAACCCCTAATTCTTTTCAAATTCCCTAACCCCTCTAAACCCCCTCTTAATTACGTAACTCTTCCCTACTTTATTTCTTGCCAACCTATCTCTTCATTTAATTTTGTCAACTCTAGATTTAATTAATGAATTGAATTCAACTTTTGAATTTTGAAAGGTTGGCAAAGTGAAAATAAAATAAGGTGTAGCTTATTTTATTTTGGGTTGATCGTTTGTCTTCTTGAGAGGTGGAGAGCTCTTCTTCTTCTTCAAACTCAACGAAGAACGCGAAGAACGTCGTTCTTCAACGAAGAACTTCTCCACCGAAGAACACGGTTCATCCGCGACGCCGTATCCGCGACGCGACGTACTTCTTCCGCGTCATCTCTTCCGCGACGGTTTTCCGCGACGAACGCCTTCGACAACGACTCTTCCTCCGACGTCAAGGAATCGACACCGATATTCCACGACTACGTCAACGTGCGACTATCGAGGTAGAGGTTCTTGAGTTCGTTGTTTTCTTTATTATTTGACTTTCCTCAAGTCTTGACGAGGAACGCTCAATTTCCGACGAAGAACGCTGCTCCGCTCTTCTTCGTTTACCATGTCAACCAAAGGGGACACCACTTCTTCCTCGGACATTCTTCGTCGGCGTACAAGTTTCGCCAACGACGTGTCTCTTCGAACGCATCCCTTCGTCATCGGATTTGACGAACGGCTTCCGCGACGCCCGACCTCCGCGACGTCGTCTTCCGCGGAACGTTGACAAATCCTCGAACCTTATACCCGAGGTAGGGGTTGTTGTTTTATTCTTTATTATTCCATTCCTTGATCGTGAATAGCAAGTATAACGTGTGGCTTAATTTATTTAAGTTGCGTTATTATTTTAACGTGAGGGGGGGCCGGACCGCACGAACACGGCCGAACCCCCCCTCCATCGTTTCTTGTTTATTCTTGCGGGTGGAAGCAAGTGGCGTGGTGCCGTCGCACCACGCGGATTACCGTGCAATTATTTTTTACGCGGCGCCATCGCGCCACGCTGAGGTAGAATCTTCAAGAACGCGACGCCGTCGCGCCGCGTTGAAAGGAATCAAGGCACGGCGAAAGGGGCGCGGTGCCGTCGCACCGCGCCGGACGACGAACACCGCGGCCGGTTCCGGGCCGCGGCGAGACGAGGAGACCGCGGCCGGTTCCGGGCCGCGGCGGAAGAGAAGACCGGCGGCCGGGCCGCCGGCGTCGGATGCCGAAGGGGGGGACCGGAATTTCCGGTCCCGTTGGAGAAAACCGGCCGGCCAGCTGGCCGACCGGAAGGCGTGAAACCGGGGGAATTAATTCCCCCGGCCAACCTACAAAAAACCCCCCTCTTTATGAGGGGGCGGTTCTTGAAGGAGGGGGGGCAGCCGGCCCCCCGGTTCTCTTAAATAAACCGGCCCCCACGTGGGGGAGGTTTCAATCAAGGGCACGGCGATTGCCGCGCCGTTTTTCCAGGAACCGCGGGGCTTAGCCCCGCGTGCCGCCACCTCGCGGCGACTGGCCGCCGCGGCCCCCGCGGCCTCTGCGCCGCCGCGCCGCCCAGGTGGGGGGGGGGGGGTCGGGCCGGGTCGGCCCGGACCCGGACCCCCCCGTTTCGAACCAGTTTTGGTTTTTGGCCCATAACTTGAGCCTCGGACCTCCGAATGACGAACCGTCTGCGGCAACACAAACCTTGGATCGAGACGGTCGTTTCGGTATATCGCACTCAAGGTTTCAGTTTACTTTGAGTTCGGCCGGGTTGGTTCGTTCACGAAACCAACCGGGCCTTCGGAGCGGAAACGCTCATATCTTGAGCTACGAACGTCCGATTGACGTGCCGTCAGTCGCGTTGTGTTCCTCTTAGTGAGACGGATCTTTTGGCATACTCCGCCCGAGGTTTGGACGCAGGTGGAGTACGGTCGGGTTGGTTTTTCCTTAAAAACCAACCGAGCCCCGGAGACGAAAATGCCAATAACTCTCAGACCGGGCGTCCGATCGACGCGCCGTCTGTTGCGTTGAGTTCCTGTTGATGATACGGAACTTTTGGATACATCAACTTCGGTCTTCGTGACAGTTGATGTATCAGCCTCTCGGCTCGTGGAGCGGACCCTCCGAACGAGCTTGCTGTGTGCGGGAACCCTAGTGCTGGCTGCGACTGTTACTGTGACGACTGCTACGACAGCTACTGTGACTACGACGACGACAGTACAGAGATCCTGTGTGGATTCGACGACGACGACTACAACACTCAGCGATCCTACGTGGAACAGTGCTACCGAACCTGTGTGAGCTGAATCTTCTGTTTACCTTGGGCGGTGGAGCGCTTGGGTGTAGCGGCGGACCCGTGGTACTTGACAGTGGTGGTGCGCTTGGATGCAGCAGCAGACCCTTGGCGGTGGAGCGCTTGGTTGTAGCGGCGGACCCGCGATACTCTACGGAGTGTATGCGCTTTGTTGTAGCGACAGACCCACGACGGTGGAGGCGTGCGCGCGGAGTACGGAGACCGTGTAGCCGACTGAGACCTGATGACTGCTTGACCGACTCGACTTGGAGTGAGTCGACTAGCCCAGTGGACGGAGCGCCGGTATTTGGCGGCAGACCCACGGAGGACAGAGCGCCTAGTAGTTGGCAGCAAACCCGCGGTACTCATCAGGAGGAGTACCTCAGTAGGCTATCTGGGTGAGCGCCCGGTATTTGGCAGCAGACCCTCAGCGGACGGAGCGCCCGGTAGTTGGCAGCAGATCCGCGGTACTCGACAGGAGGAGTACTTCAGCAGTCTTAGGTTAGTGAGCAGTACCTCGGAGTCGTGACAGGACCACTGTACACTCTAGAGACGGAGCTCTTCAGCAGTTTCGGTTTCGATAATGAAAATCCTGGTTTGAGCTGAGTCAATGATCTTTGTGTTTCCTCATGAATGAGATGGGTCGCTTGATAACTTAGGTATATGTATGGGCATATACCTGGGTAATGGTTATCCGTTGATTTCATAAACTTGTTATAAACTGTGTAGACTTGTACTGTTATCCTGTGTGGATTTTACTGTTTACTCTTCATTGTGGATTGGATTGTTCTTGGGCTCGTGTTGGAGCCGAACGGAAATTGGTAACATAGGTATATGTATGGGCATATACCTAATCAATACTGGATGTTACTTCGTGATTGTTACTTTTCTTCGTGGTTTATCCTTTGTGGATTTGAGAGACCTTCAGGGGTCTCGGGGTCCCTACTGAGTAGCTTATACTCACCCCTGCACGGGCTTTGCCCGCACTTCGTTGTGTTGGTTGCAGACGACAGACAGCGCTGACTGCGGTTGAGGCTTTCGGAGTAGGTCGGTACCCGGAGGAGGACCACTGAGCGGGACGTGCTCGGAGCGGACAGTTGGACCCGAGGAGTTGTGGAGCAATCTGTACCTACCATTCAGGTAGGATCCATGGTGGACGATCCAGGAGCTGAGCCATCTATACCTACCCTTCAGGTAGGAATCGAGGAGGACGTCCCAGGAGCCGCTTGTACTTTCAGTTGCTGTTTTCCCTTTCGAGTTGTACTTTACTTTACAGTTGGGCTTGTATTTCCGGCCCCCTTTACTTTTCTGCACTTTGTAGTTACTTTCCGCTTGCTGACTCTGTGGTGGTTGTTTCTCATAAAGGAACTGCCTTCCCTGTTTACCGGGATTTTTACGCCTTGGTGCTAGTCGCCAGCCCCTGGCCTATGGAAGGCGGGCTTGGGGTAGTCACGGCACGGGCCCCGAGGGCGGGTCGTGACAGTAATTAACCTAATCACATATTCTCAATGATATGTTAATCATTTCCGTATATAACCCAAATCACCTGTTGTACACAATAAAAACATATATTATTCCAAAATTATATTTCATCCATTACTCCACAAATTAAATCCCATAGTATTCTATTTTCCTTAAGCATATAGTGTTTCCAAAAGAGAGACTGTCTTCCAAAATAACCTTCATCACTTAATCAACAAATGATTTTTCTATACTAAGAATGTCCATTTGATAAAACATAAGATCAAAAATAAACATATTTTTGATCCATAAAATCATTTAACTAAAAATAATTAGTCATAATAACCAGGGGATTCACATAGTCCAGTGGTAGGTGATAAATCCCAATCCCACTTTGGTTTTGGGTTTGATTCCCGTAGCTTTGTCTGACGCGATGGTTTGTCACATGGTCTGCATGTTGTCTTTTTTCAAAACTATAAAATTTCATAACATTCCAAAAAAGAGCAAAATTCCTCCAAAATAACCATAACATATTTTATCCTCAGAGGTTATCTAATACCTTTAATTTTTCACCAGAAAATGTAATAAACATTTATCACCTCTAAAATAATTATGATTGTTTCTAATATTGTTGGGGAAAAATCCCTCATGGTAACATTGAAGTATTTTTGGGTTGATTGTGTTTGTTGACAAAGAAGGTTTCCATGGAGAATTTTCAAGTTCCCGTGAATTTGTTGACAATCATTGTTGACAAAGAACGATGACAAAGGAACGGACGATCTGGAGGCAGTACAAAAGAGAAGTACAAGGTGGCGTCGTTTCCCAGTGTTTGCCAAATTTTTGGGGTCCAAAATTTGGAGTTTGGTGAGCATCATGAAATGTGGATATCCATGAAGATCATAATTTAATATGGCAAAGGCATGAATTTCGTGAAGATAGGATTCATGGTTTGGAAATTGTGAAGACCAGAAAAATGGAGGTGGTGATGCTTCGCGATTACGTCAAGCTTCGCGAACGTCATAGTTGAAGCGCATCGCGATGGAGAAGTGCTTTTCAAGGGATCTTCGCGATGAAGGTGCAAAGGTAAGTTGACGGTGATTCTTTGTGACTACGTCAAGCTTTGCAAATGGAAAATTGCTGTGGTGCTTCACAATTTGGACAGAATTCCGGCTAAAACTTTGGAGCTTCGCAATTTGAAATGACGTGGCGTTGACTTCGCGCGGAAAGGTCAAAGGTCGGTGGAATCGCCTATAAATAGAGGCCGAACCCCTCGAGAGAAGTAGAGAGAATTTTCATAGAAAATCCATTGCTCTCGGTTCGTAGAGGTGGTTCGCGAAGGTAGTGTGCTTCGCGAAAGGGGAGCTTTGCGGCGGCTATTCTAGCTCCGCGAAAGGCATGTGCCCCGCGTTGGCTCAGTGAGCTTCGCAGAGGGGCAGGAGCTCCGCGATGGCCTAAGAATTACGAAGGTCTAGCATCTCGAGAGTGCTTCATGATAGAGCTTCGCGAAAAGGCCGGAGCTTCGTGAAGGCTTGTTGGAGCTTCACGAAATTGGGAGCCTAGCGAAGTAGGGTGCTTCGCGAAGGTCTTTCCAAAGGTAGTTTGCCCAGTGGATAGTGGAAAAGGGGTATTCATCTACGGGTGAAAGTTGAATTTCAACAGAGCATCTATATAAAGAAAAAGATTCATTCCTTAATGGAAATGAAGAGACCTACAGGTCTATAAACTGTGAGTGAATCCCTTCACATAGTAGTGAGTTTAGGAAGAGGAAGAAGGTGATCCTCTCCACCGGCAGTGATCCAGAGAGAGAGAAATAGGGAGTGACCCATGGGAAAGTAGTGAGATGACCCTAAACATTGTAAAGGCAGTGAGCCTGGGCATAGAAGTGATCTATCCTGAACATTATATCCACATATAGTGAAGTTTAGTGGAATTGGTACGACCGGCAACTTGTCGGCGTATACTCCTTGGACGTAGCCCTTTGCGGTGAACCAAGTAAAATTGGTTTTTCCTGTGCATACTTTACTTTCTGTTTACTTTGTGCAATAGGAAAGGGAGAGAAGAGTGTTTTGCTTAATAGCGAAACAAGATCAGAACGGGCGTTAATTTTAAATTTTTCATACCCTGATTCACCCCCCCGCTCAGGGTATTCAGCCTTGTGGACCTAACAAATATGCTAACCATTATGGTTATGTCACTAATGGTTAAATAACACCCTAACCTAAAAAGTTATCTAAGCCTCCCTTTTATACCAAATATAAGTACCCGACCTTAAACATTACATAATCATGAATTAAGTTAATAATCCACATCGAGGATCTTTTCTAGTTTATAGATTTAGTGAACTAGGCTATAACAATTACATCTCTAAAATTAAAAAGTAGACACTTCTGCTATTTTTCCATTTTTTTCATAAAATAAAAACTCTTAAAAAAGAAACTTGTCTAGTTACATGTTTTAAACAACATGAATTTTCATTGATCCCATCCTCAACCCTATTCATCATTATGTCCTATGAAAAACATTTCAAAACTTGGGATGAGGATAAAAATCTTAGTAAGTGTTGTAAAATAATGAATGAAAACATTATCCCATCAATATATACAAATCAATGAAACCATAGTTTTTAATCATAACATTCCATATGAAATCATATGATTTATGAATAAAACACATAAATCATAAATCACAAAGGTTACTTATGGAATACAAAACAAACATACATTGTAGCTTTCACATATATGTAGGGAGTTACGTTTATAATATCCATCACAATATATTTTATAAATCTCTTAGGATAATCATTAATGTTTATCTCCATCATGTTATCCAATGGATGGGAGATCTATCTCAAGATCACCCGCTATAGGTTTATCGTGAAACAACCCATATATGTAAACAATTCCCAATAACCATAAAATATTCAAAAAACATAAAAAAGTATAATGGAAAGATACAATTTCCACATTGAAATCACAATATATCATTTAAAGATATTGACATAATTAATTCTTTATCACACCATTTTCAAAACCATTTAAAACATATAAAAAATAGATTTTTGAATCAATTTGTCCCATACCACTTTGAATATTTTGAAAGAAATTTTATTTTCAAAGAATTCATGTACATATAAATAAATCCCTAAAACCATTTTTAAAACATGGACATTAATGAGAAATATTTAGAGGAATAAATATTTAAAACATTTTAAACGATATTTTAGTTAAAGTTTTCCTAACCAAAAGGGAGACGCTTGAATACAAATAATTGATGAATAAAATTAATTAAAACATTATAATATCATGAAAATAAAGGGATTCATGATATAATATTCCAAAGGATATTATTAACACTATATAAAAGTGAATTGTTTCATAACAACAATAAATTCTCAATGGATTGTAAATTGAGATGAAATCCCTTATAAAAACTACATCCTTAGATTAAGGATAAATCAATTACATAATAATGTGTGAAAAATATAAATACACACAATATTATTGGATATTCAGTGTAAATAAATCAGGGATATTCTCACATGTTCTTTTTTTTAAAACAAAACCAATGAATTGGATGTTTAACTCAATGAATAGAAATTGAGTTAAGATTACCCTTATAAAGTTCATATTAATGACATGAGAATTTATCAATGGAGTGATTATGTGTATCAAAATTATACACACACAAAGGGAAGTGGAAATTAAATCATAAATAAATAAAAAGTGATTCCACACATAATCATAGCATGCCATAATTAAGAATTATAAGATTATCCTAAGGAATGGAAATTGGGTTAAAAAGATCCCTGACCAATTTGGTAACATACGAAATGTAAACCACATGAAAGAAGTATCATAAAATGAAGATTTAAATAACCATAAATTAATGTATATTACACAGACAATACAATCATGGGAAGTACATACCCTGCACAACATTAAATAGTGGCAAATATATCATGAATTTCACGGGAATAAAAATTGAGATGAAATCCCCTTACCACGCTGTAATCAATCGAGTCGTATGGCCAAAATTTAATAACCACCAAATGAATCATTTAATACCATGAATATAATAGAAATTATAATAATATATATCAAATGGTAGTGTAAAATTCAACACATGCAATAAATAAGTGTCAAACAATGGAAATCTCACGGAATTAAAAGTGAGATAAGAAACTCCTTACCTTGTGTCCGACATGACCCGTTCTTTATTTAATCTCTTGAATAATAAAATAAAGTTATTTTATACTTTATTAAGAAAATTTTAAAGTTTATTATTATATTTATATCACTTATTACCATGTTATAAACATTATTCAATTATATAAGTTAATAATGGTCGTTTTGTTGATATTTGGTACTTGAGTCAAAAACGAACTTTTTATAATTACAAGTTGTTCATGTGATCAAAATTAAATTATCTCCAGAATTATATTCATGATTTTGATACCAAATATATCATATTTATAAAGTATATTAATGTATTTATAATTTTACATAACATTTGGTGGCAAGAAATGAAATGCACCATTCATGGAGACTGTAAGTCGTTCGTATGATTGAACGCTACTTTCATTTCTATTTCATATTTAATGGAATTAAAACCTAATGATAAATAGGAATATTATTATCCTAGTATAATATCATATATAATTTCCTTAAATCCATCCTTTATATGTTCCACGTATGGAATGAACAAGTCATATTACTTTGAGGGGGTGGTAGTCCAAACTTCCTCAAATGAAATTACCGCGTTTACCCATTATGGAAACCATAAAGGTAAGATATAAATTATTAATAAAGAAGTATATATACAATATAAATATAATATATATCAAAAATAAATACATTTCCATCATAATTTCTACCATAATAGATGGTAGGAGAAGATTGAATAATCATCGTTTTAGGAGGCAATAGTTCGTCGTCCACATAAACAATATGTTCTTTACCCATTAGCCAGAGGTGTGTGTACGTGTAGTACAAATACTAATCATAAATACAAGATATTATATTTAGGATACTTTTTTTGTTATAAATTAAATTAATAAAAAGTTTTTAGGGGGTTTGAGAAGTAAAATAAAATAAAAGAACTTAAGAGAAGACGTTACCATTAAATCGGGTAACTCCATTTGGTTTGAACCAAATGGATTTCTTGAAGTTCCTTATACCTAAGTTAAGGATTCTAGGTGGAAGAGAGAGAACATGAGAGAATATTTGGGAAGAGGTTGGAT
Organism: Viscum album; assembly: GCA_963277665.1. NCBI lineage: Eukaryota > Viridiplantae > Streptophyta > Magnoliopsida > Santalales > Viscaceae > Viscum > Viscum album. The sequence goes on along the minus strand of OY728163.1, from coordinate 1,593,745,040 downwards.
GATTCAAGGGGATTTAGAGGAGTGAGTAATGAGCTATATGTTTGGGCCTTTTATAAGGGGGAGGAGGGGCTCTTTAGGAAGGTTTGAAAATATTATTTTATTATATAATGATTTTCGGTTCCTAATGGTCCAAATCATATTAAGGTCAAATATAAGATTACTCTTGTTCGAAATTAAATCATCCAATAAGAATTTTACAGGTTTTGGATATTTTTTAAATTTTTATTAGCATATTTATTTAAATTATTCATTAATGTGGTAAACACTGCATCATTATTCTGTCATAAAATAATTTATTTATTTGATGTCTAGAAATTATAAATAAAATACCATGATGTATTAAATCATTTTATATTTCCAATTAATATTTATAGTATAATATATCAATTATATAATCCCACATTAAAATTGTTTTATCAAAACAATACATGTTTATGACATTTTTATTTTTTACTTTAAATAAAAAGTTATTAATATGATTATCTTACCCAAATGGATTTCAAAGGCCAAAAGTCATACCTAAGGATTTACTTGGTTGACCATTATTATCCAATAATGTTAGGACAATTGTTACAATAATTTTATATTATTATAATATTATTTTTACCTTGAATTATCCTATTGAACTTTAACTACGGTAAATAAAAGTCAAAAGTTACTATTCATCAAACATTATTTTCATCTTACTGAACCACATTTTACTTACTGATGTGAATAATGTACATCAAATTTGTGAAATTCAATTCATAGAAATGGTAAAATTTCATTTGAATGAAAAAGTCATGTTTTAACTACTACTTAGTGTTTTCACAATTAATCAAAAATTGAAGGTTTTTAGAAAAATACAAAAAATTAAGCCTAAGATATATTGGATATTCCAAATTAAAAAATTTATTCTGTTTCACCAAATTTAAAACATTTATGTTTCATTAATTAATTTAAAATTAATTCCTGTTGTCAAAATAAAAAAGCGTGTTTTATGAAATAATAACTATTAAAAGATTAACACTTGTTTAAGTCTGATTTCAAAGTTAAATTACATATAATGACCAAAATTTGATTAAATAGTAAAATTATAATCTAATTAAATTTTAAAACCATTTAAAAAGATAATATAACCATATAAATCAATTAGATTAAAAGGCAGTTTTGAATTAAAAAGCAGTATTTTTCACTATTTATTAAAAAATGAACTTTATCAGAAAAATTCAAAAAATTTACCCAAAGAAAATTTGGATGTCCCAATTCTAAATAAGAATGTTATTTTATCAAATAGAACATATAAAAGTGACCAAAACTAGATTTAAAGAGGGTTCACCATCAAAAGGCATTAAATCAACATTTTAAAGAATATTAGAGAATTTATCATTAAAATTAGATTCATTCACAATTTAATTCTATAAATTTTATTGGATAAATGTAAAAACATTTAACTAACATGTATAATAATATTTTAGTTTCTTCTGTTCATTCCCTCCATTACAACGGTTAGGAGTTAATTACCATTTAAAATAATAATATATTATTATTTTATATGACTCAACATTGTGTGCATCATAAGACTTTGGAGAAACCCATTGTTGTGTGTTAGGTACACCGTTGAATATAGAATCCCCTTTAAAATAAAATTAATATTTAATTCAAAAATATTAATAAATATGAAAATGTCATATTTTTTATTTTCATTGGATGTTACATGTAAAGTGTATTTGAATAGTCAAGGAAATCCGCCTGTAAGAGGCTCCTCTATGCTAGGGTTTTCTTCACCCGCCACCATCTTCCTCTTCCTCACTGCGGCTCGAATTCCCTTCATTGCATTGGTCTGGTGGGTCGTGGCATGCAGTGTTCCCTATGGCGCTGTCTTTAAATCATACCGGTGATTTCAACTTGCCTTCTTCACGCCCTATGTTGGAAAGTGCTCTCATGGTGGTACGGTGGTCCAAGGTTTGAGTTTCCAACTAATACGGTGTTGATGCTATCATGATTCCATGAAGTCTTGTTCTTTTGGGAAGATGTGTGCACCACGTGTGGATTTGAAGGTGGTGGCGGGTTGCGGTTCAGGTTTGTGGCACATTTTTTTCACCACCTGGTCTGCATTTTTGGTTCCTGGTTGTGCATTTTGGATGCGATGTTGGTTTGCGGTTTGGATCTAGATTCATGTTTTTCATTTTGTCAGCTCCAGTGTTGCGGTGACAATGAAGGGGTTTTTTCAAGGGATGTTGATTTCTTTTGGTTTTTTTCTAATTTTGACGATGGTGTATCATGATGGATGTTTCAAGATTCTGCAGTATAGATGGAGGAGATGCGACTGGTTTGTGCAGGTGTTGGTTGAATGCATTGATTTGGTGGAATGTCTTCTGGGCATTGTGTTTCGTTGTATCCCCTTCGGTGCGAGGTTAGAGAAGGAAGCCTATCTTATTGTTTTTATGCTGTTTAGGGATCTTATGTGTTGGTTTGATGTTGTTTGGAATTAAACTTTGATACCATGGTGGTTTAGTTTTTTTAAGTCATGAAGTCATGCATGGTTTCTCACTTTTTCCTCAAAAGTGTTTGAATAATAAAAATTTAATTTTCAGTCAGTTAGGTAAAGTGTATTAAGAGTTTCATGACCATATAGAGTCATTGTTAAATTTTAATGTTATTTAAAAATCAGATGAGTTTTATGTATATGGAAAAAGATTTATTGAGGGAGTTTGAATCTATAAAATATTTCTACCTATTTTTTTAGTGGGTATAGTATTGTATATTTCATTCGACTGACATTTGATATATTCAATTACAAATTATATTTGACTTTTTAGAATTAAAATAAATTAATTAAGGGTAAATTTATTTTTCCAAAATTAGATTTAGATATTTTGAATCAATTTTGGATTCTATTTATATTTTCAATAATAAATAAAAGGAAAATTAGTGGCTGAAATATGGGGTTTAAAATAAATAGATGTGGAAGATAATTTTCTCCACCTTGCATGAGGAAGCCATTCTTTTTATGATAATTTTATTTTATAAAATAAATTCATATAACTATTTTTAACTAATAGATGACTTATTCATTATTTATTTTGTAACATGAATCCATGATATCTCACCATGAGATCCATTGATAGAATGTACTCCTCATTCTTTTAATGTAGAATGAATTGTTTTCAAGTTGATAACGTGATTTCTTAAAAGTTTTATGGATTAAGATCTAAATCTGATAGTGTCTCTAAAGAGGTTTATTTTAGTCTACTATCCCCACCCACACACCATGAAAAAATAGATTACAGTGAGAATGATAAAAAATTGATGTGTATTTTTGATCCATAAAAATAAGTAGCTCATTAGATAATATGATATTAATTATTATTTTTATTGAATTTTAGCATTTTGTTAAAGGACATCCTTTAGGAGAAATATACATAGAGAAACATTATCCCTAAGGGTAAGATGATTTTTTTGTTACTACATTAAGAAGAAAAGAACACCTTGGTCATGTGTAAGAATATATGGGGTAGATTTTAGTATTATAATTTTTTAAAACATCCAAGTACTACATCAAGGAAGGTATAATACAAAGGAGGAATAGATTTCTCAAATAATGACCTTTGAGACGTGAATTAGTCAAAAGATTAATGAAATAAATCATATGTATCAGTGATGTTTGTAAAAATAGTGAAACAAAAGTAGTATTAAAAAATTTCATATCTATGTCCAATACCGCCTCATTCATACATGACTTTGTACTATGAGTATCATTTTTAGGATCTCTATGTACATATTATAGGTTACAACATAAAAAATAACCTGATTTAGTATTTACACAATGTACTTTTGTAGTTAGATCAAGTATGAGTAGTCGTACTTGAAATAATTAACCCTAGTACTATGATGTCGTTTCCAACCAAGGAGGTAACCATGGTTGGAAATAGTATGGGTCATTTTTTTATTTACATTCGATTTGAAATTACAATAATGTCATTAGTATTTTTCATATATCATAGTATTTTAAATCTAACGAATCATTTAAAAGTAATAAAACATTTCAAAAACTAATAACTTTATATACCTCTCAAGTTTCTTAAGGAATAAACAAATCAGTAGTGAAATATTTTATAATATATAATTATTATGAGGTTTTTCTGACTGATGAAATGGGTTGGAGAGACTATACATTTAGAATATTTAAAAAGGACATCTTGGATGTTGTTATTTTTTATGAGCTCCCAGTACCCATGATCCAATTATTGTCCCCATAAGTAAATTTCAATTTCAATTTTCATTCCATTATGTAAATATAACTTATACTGATTTAAATTATTTCTTATATAGTTAGGCTGCTCCATAGTCTTTTCATTTAAAATAAGATCACTTTTTTTAATGATTTTTAGATGAAAAATATATTTTAACAGAAATACAATAAACAAAGAATCCACTTAGAGTAATATATATATGATTCGAAGATAAAATTATTAATCTTATGTATATTCCATTCCGTGATAGAAAATGGAATATATAATTATAAACTACAATCCATTATAATTTCTTCTATGAAGAACTTTTAATATTTTAGGGAACATTGGATGTAATATATATTTTCCCAACTTGAATATGTAGAATATTAGTTATGATATCTACTTGGTGAAGGTCATGGAAATTTTCAATATTTATTAAATTCTTATAGTTTATTCTATTTTATTAGTTTTTTAATCCAAAGTATTTAATACTATATATGTTTTAGTAATTAATAAAAAAAATAAAATAGTTCTAGGTAGGATTTTAATAGGTATCACTTATAGGAAAATAATCCAAATAAATTAAATTATATGCAAGTGATCCTAGAAAACTATTATATTATTCAATACTTTTTTATTACATATTTAATATTTATTGTCTTCAAAGTTGTTTTTTCATAAATTAAATTCAATTTTCAAATAATATGTTTTGAATGTCATTATTAGGTTTTATAATGAATTTCTTTGAGATTATTATGACTGGAATGCTAACATATTTTTATAAGGATAGTTCCATTATAATGTTGATGTTTTAAACTAATATGATGTATCATTATCCTATAATATTTTTTGATTTATAAGTTCTGATGATATTTATAGTATTTTGAATATGAATTAAACTGAATTCATGTATTATTTAGAGACTAACTTTTAGGGGTGGGTAATTTTTAAATTTATATCAAAATATTTTTGGAATGTTTATTAGCTGGGTAAAAGATGTTGTATTAATTTTTTCAATGAGTTTTTTACTGAAATATTATAATATTTGATTTTTGTTATATTTTAGGGATTATTTAATATTAATATATTTTGAAATAATAATAATATTTTCGCAACATCATTTATTATGAAAAATAAAATTTAATGTCATTTTCAACACTGTGTTTCAATAATACAGATAGAAAATGCTGAGGGAAATTTGTTCTTCTGGTACACCAGTGTTGATTCTTATACTAATAGAAATTGAATCATAAAAAATGGATCATTATCATTTTTTGAATAAACTCCCAAGATTTGGGAGGATTATATCAAATAGTTTTCACACCCGATTATTTTCTAGCACACTGACTTATAAGTAAAGACCCGATGGAAGCATTAAGATCTTTAGAACCAGCTATTCCAGGTTTGTGGCATTGATTCATGGAGGTTAAATTTATTTGTTAAGGTTTTTTTTTAGATTTTTTACATCTAGGGACATAAATTTGAGATCATGTATCTTTGGCTCAATATTTCTAAAAAATGGATTTTTGATAATATAAGAATGGCATACCCAGTTCGATCCATCCTTTGTGAAAAACATGGTCATATAGACTTGGGTTGAATCAAGGGTTTAAAGTTTTTCTTTTGGAAACAAAAAATTTTGTGGGATATAGCCTCTATAGTGGACATTTTCATCATGTTTGACAATGAAACTGATCATACCCCCTAAGGAAATTTTTTAGGTTCATGGTTGAGGTTGAAGTCTACTCAAATCTTATTGAAACTGTATGCTTGGTTGTTGGGGATTTCCAGATCGATCGTACAATAGAATTTGAAAGGAATCATGATTTTTTAAGAACATTTAATTAAATTTATCATTCAATTTATTTATAAGGAATTTGAGGTGCAAAAATTGTAGGAAGTGTGGTCATCTAGTTGGAAATTGTAAATTCCAATTTCCTATTATCAATGATGGGGACAAGATAATTATGACTGAAATAGAACATGATTTAGATAATCCACATACTAGTTTTGGATCTAGTAGAGGAATTTATCAAAATAATTTCATTAATGCCCTCAGTGATGGTATTCTAAGAAAGTATTTTATTCTAGATGTCACTTATAAGGCATGAGATAGAGTAATGAGTTCCTACAAGGAAAATATTCTTTATTTAGTCTCAGGTAATGTGAATTTAATTGAGGATGTGGACATGTCTGGGATAAGGACTCCTCAATAGGTCTATGTTTATTCTGATGATCTAAATGTAGTTATTCTGGAAGAGAGTTCTCAAGATGAATCACCTAATAATAATCTGGTCGAGTTGATTGGTGATGTTTTTTTGAAAGGAAATTATGAGGTCTAGAATTCAAATCTTGCATAGTTGAAGCTACAGGTAAATGAAACAGGAAATAATAATACTTGTAATCCCTTAAATGATCACAAATATCCCACTAGAATGATGAAATATGTTTCCATAGGTGATGAATTTACCATCCTAGAGACACTGATTCATTAAATTCTGTAGGAGTCTTTATGTAGTGTCAATTTTGACAATTGGAAATCCATTTCCACGGTAGGTATTTTTGTTGAGGGATTTGAGGGTCCATTTTTTATTCTTTATACAAAGGATAGGGATATGAAATCTAATGAGAATAATTAATTACAACCAATGTATGGAGAGGCTAAATGATAACATCCAATCTCTACTAGTTGCATGATCATTGATGTCGGGTCTGAAAAATTGAGAGTAGATGCTCAGGTTGACATTAGAGGGAAGAATGAGGTTTTTATTACAAAAAAATTCATTGAAATGTTATAATACATTAATAAACCAAAATTAGACGACTTTTATCATGAGATCCTTTAAAAGAATGGGATGAGGGATAGAAGGAGGAATAAGACAAATGATGACTGTGATGATTCCTCCTCAGTGAATTTTAAGTTTGTAGGTGATAATCATTACGTGGACACTTCTCTTTGTGGGTAGCCCTTTCTTCTAGAACATGTTATCATTCATGACCTACCATGGGATAATCCTCTTAGTAATGCAACCTTATACCAAGATGATGACATAGAAAATGTCATGATTGATGAAAATCATGAATGTCAAGTTTTGATTGTAGATTTTGATATGGATGGAGATCTATTATTTCATAGTGTGAAGGATTATTCATTATAAAAAGATCATAAAGATGTTACTTGGAAACCTTACAAACAATGAAGGTGAGGTAGACACCCGAGAGGTCGAAGAGGAGCTTTGAGAAGGGGTGGTAGGAATAGAAAAATATGATATTTCTAGTTTCTTTATTATTTTATAGTGTTGAAAGGGGTTCTAGTTCTTTCTCTTATAACTCCATTATATCTTTTTAGATTTACTTTATTTTAATAAATTTCAAGGGCCATGGATTTTAACATAAAGTTGGAACCATTTCTAGTGAAAATGAAAAATTACCCACATTAAATGGTTACTTTCCAATAGTGAGATATCTCAGGACCTATTGAGTAGGATGGTAGTACCTTGGATAAATCCATGTACATCCAAGAAGAATTTATTTCTATCTAGTATATCCAATGAAAATATAAAATAAAACATGATTGTATGGTGAAACCAAAATATGAAACCTTATTTATGATATATCATGAGATAAAGAGATGATATTACTGAATGTATATTTATAGGATATGTTTTCATTGTTAAACCATAACCTTATCTCTTTAGGGGACCTGAGGTGTAGTAAGAAACCACTCTCGGTCTATGAGTAACAATCATAACTATCGAGATATGGTCTAATATGTTCCCATACTATGTGTATCCATGAGTATTTCCAGTTGGAATGAATTCATGTTTAGGAAAAATTGGGTCCCATGTGGGTAGTTTGACGAATGTATGAGTGTATATGATCAGAAGTAATTAAATAAATAAATTTAATTATATGTTATTCATGTTTTAAATAATAATATCCAAATTTAATACACTAGGTATGAACATGTTATATAAGTTTAAAATAATTAAATAAGAGTACTGATTTTTTGAAAACATTAATTTTATAATAAAATATATATATAAAGTGTATGAGATAAATGATATGAGTTAATGGCTTGTACACTCTCCTTTAAACTCATCTAATGACACCATACCCTCTGAAAAGACAGCCTTCTAACCAATTTGGAAGAATTGAATCATAAACCACCACCACAACCCCCATTACCATCATGACCATCTCAACTCTAGTATATTCAATACCCAAGACCATTTTGAGCACTTATAGATACCTTGGTTGTCTGTATGACCATTGAACCATTGCTGATTCCAATTCATTTCATGTGATTGAGTTGTCATTGTATGTATTTTTGTGGTTGAACATGATTTTTCTAGTGGTGGTGTGCATTAATATTGATCCACTAATAGTGTGGATTGGTAAATGATTGAAAAAATTTCATTTATAATATAATAGATCAAAATGGGGTATTTTAGTGTCGAGAATTTTAGGTCACACATTTTTAAGTCTTTTTTGATGTATTAGGTTGTTTTTAAGGGTTATATGGATCCAAAGAACAAATTTGAGAACTTTAAACATAAAGTAAACCCATTTAATACCCAAAACATTAAGGAAAACCACTATATCTAATTTCACTCATCTCCCATATTCTCTCACATGTTTTGGGTTACAATGTGAGAAATGAAGGATATTGGATCAATATTTTTTCATCAATTCATTTTTATAACATTATCATGACTGATGGGATGTTATAAGGTTAATTTATTATTCATGATCAGACAAAATCATTGGAGAACCAATGGCTTAAAGACAATGTATGGATGATATAAAGGGATCCCCATTAATATCATTTGATCTACACCCACTAGTAATTAACAGAATTCACAAATGTATTCAAATATAATGAGGTGTAATTTTGATTTATATTTTATTGATTAATTGAATTATTGGTGATCCTTAGATTTAGAAATGATTTTCCCACAAAGGATTTAATTTTATTTCATCAATATGATGTAAAATTAAAAAATTTACATTCTTTCAAACATTCATGGAATACATGGTTTAATATTTATAATATGAATTTACAAGTATTTTTAGAATTTATTTAAGAGTATATTGAAATAATTTGTTTATATATATAATTCATAAAGCCCCAGGAACGGATGGTTTTCACACCCTCTTTTTTAAACAATACTGGCACATCATCAGTCCTAACATCAGCAAAATGATCAAAAACATCTGGGTGGGGAATACAAGCATTTCTGCCATTAACTAAATGGTCCTCATCCTCATCCACAAAATCAAGAAACCTCAAGTGATCCCTAATTTTAGACCTATTAGCCATTGCAATGTTTCTTATAAGATCTTCTCAAAAATCCTTGTCAATCGGATGCATCCTTGAATTCCTAATATTATCACTGAAAACCAGAGTGCCTTCGTGGCCAAGTGGCTGATTACTGATAATGCAATTGTGGCCCATGAAGTGTTCCACTCTATGAAAACACGCTCTACTGCGAAAAGAGGAACCATGGCCAGGAAACTGGATATGAGCAAAGCCTATGATAAAGTGGAATGGCAATTCCTTAGAGATGCGTTGCTGAGAATGGGCTTCTACACTAAATGGACATAAATTGTCATGCACTGCATCTCGACCATCTCTAATAGAATCAAGGTCAATGGGGATCTCACCAGAGGATTCAACCCAACCCGAGGCCTGTGCCTGGGAGACCCTATCTCCCATTTTCATTTCATTTTGATGGATGATGTTTTGTCTAACTATATTTCCAAGGATGCATCCTCTAAGTCTATTCATGGTGCAAAGGTCTGCCGTGAGAGCCCACAAGTTTCACATCTCTTCTTCGCTGACGACTACCTCCTTTTCTCAAGAGCCACTATTAATGAATGATGAGTGATTAGCCAAATGATCCAGTAATATGAGCGAGCGTCAGGACAATCTGTTAACCACGAAAAATCGGAAATCTCATTCAGTGCATGGGTGCCCTTTTCCAAGAGATATGAGCTTTGTGCATCTGCAGTCATCCATTTGGTCGATAAACACAAGAAGTATCTCAGACTCCCTATGGTGATTGTCTGGTCCAAAAAAGAAATCTTTGGAGCTCTGGTGGACAGGATTGAGAAACAAATTCAAGGCTCGACCCCAAAAAGAATCTCCAAAGATGGAAAAGGAACCCTCATTAAAGTTGTCATTTAGTCTATCCCCAGCTAATTTATGTTGATGTTTAAGCTCTTGGCGGCCATCGTCAACCTGATCCATTCACTTACTTCCAACTTATGGTGGGGAAAAAATGATGGCAGAAATCGACCCCACTGGTTGGCATGGGAGAAACTCTGCAAACCCATGTTGGAGGGAGGGATGGGATTTCGGAATCTTCTACTGTTCAACGATGCACTATTGGCCAAGCAAAGATGGAACATTCTTAACCATCCACCATTTTTATGTGTACGGGTACTCTGTGCCAAGTACTTTCCCCACACAGATTTCTGTGGCTCCTTTCTTGGACCCCGCCCTAGCTTTATCTGGAGAAGTATTTGGGGGCCCGAAATCTCTTGAAAAAAGAACTGGGCTGGAGGATTGGAAATGGATCATCTTTCAACATCTGTACCGATTCCTGGATTTTCAATAAGGATGGTGTGCGGGTCACATCCCCGACTCAACCAGGTCTTGAAGACGCCACTGTCAACTGCCTCTTTTCAGAACAGGTCCCGGGATGGTGTGTAGAAAAGATCCAGGAATGGTTTAATGAAAGAGACCAATCAATTATTCTGATCATCCCATGGGTCCCTGATGCCGGCCTCAACCATCTTTTTTGGAAAAATTATTCTACAGGAAAGTTCACGGTGAGATCTAGGTATAGACTGGCTCTTGGCATTCACTCTCGCAACCGAGATGAGGGACCATGGAAAGTTCATTGGAAGCTCAATGTCCCCCAAACAGTTCACCAGTTTTGGTGGCAGGTGTGCATGGGCACCCTCCCTACCATGAGCCTCCTTTTTTACTGACATATGGCCATTGCTGAATCCTGCCCCTTTTCCCGAATATTCCTAAAACACCTTGGCACGCCATCTTTCACTGCCCGGGAGCCAAGGAAATTTTGTATAAATGGGACTCGGCTTCACATGCTTCACTGGGCATTTCCTATAACCTCCCTGATCTTCTGATGCCCTGGTGTTACTCTATTTCATTATCTAATTCTTTCTCCCGTTTCACCCTTTCCAGGATCATTTTGGTTCGGCGTAACAACTCGGTTTTCCTCTCTGTTCATCAGCCTCCCGAGTTCTGGATTGAACGATCCACTTCATGGATTGAGGGCTGGAAGGACCGCAAAGGACACTTTATGCCAAGTTTTTCCCCCTCAGGTTCCCCTCACTGGACCCTCACCCCCCCCAAAGTAAGGGAGTCTTAAGCTTAACATGGATGCTTCTCTCCCCAAGGATGGTCCTGTTGCTCTCGGCCTCCTGGCTCGAAATCATCTGGGGCATATCATTGCAGCAAAATATGAACCACATCATGCCTTCTGAGAACCTACAGTTGCTGAGGCCTATTCCATTCTGGTAGGAATGTTGCTCGCTATGGAACGTGGATGGGCTGATATCATCATCGTGTAACGCCCCGACCCTAGTTACCCAGAGTCGGTGCATTATTACATAACATTGTCATGATCATAAGAAAGATCAAATCTTGAAAGAACGATTGGTTTAGTAGCCTTGGAAACACTAGATATATTCATAAGTTTTACATTATATCATAAAATGAAAAACTACTACAACAACATAATGTCTCCACAGTCCACACTATTATCCCTTCATAATATCCCTTCAGGTCATTCATAATTTACTTCTTCACATCCTGAGAAAAATAAAACATAGAAAAGAGGTGATCTCAAATGCCCAGCAAGGATAACAATATAGCGGAACATTCAAAATAAGAATAAACATTTAAGGCAATGAATTACTAAAACAAAAGACTTTTAAACTTGAACTTCAACATAGTATGGCAAAAGTAAAATGAAATAATGTCATTTACTTGTTCACATGGATATTCTACTAATCGAATAATCACATGCAATATCAATAACCACTTTCATAATGTTGGAATGCATAATGCCAGACTATCATAACCACATAGCCAAGGCATCATGCCAAGAATAAAAATAAGATTTTGTCAAGGCCTTGTGCCAAGACACTAGTTTGTCTCATGAGACCTACCGATGCATCGAGGATCTATAGCGGGCTCCACCCGTCATATATTAAGTACAATGTATTCCCATTTGAAAAGCTTTAAACATAACATAAACATTCGTATTAAAACTAGCATATGAAATGTCAATAATTTCACCATAAACTATGAATGGTATAAAATATCACATCCATAGTCAAACATATCACAAAACCTTCAATACATTATAGAAGTTTTGTATCATAATAAATTAACTTCAAATAAGTGTAAAATCCATCAAAGGATGTTGACATAGATGAAATCAAAACACTTTTTAGAGAAATATCTATTTCTATTTTTGAAATAATTTAAGAGCCATATAAAATAAAACATTTTCTTTGAAAATATTCTTATAAGCTTGTAAGGAAAGCTTTGAAGATTTTATAATGGCGGAAAATAACCACACTCGCCGTATAAGTTAAAAAAACATTCTTACCTGAATTCTGTCGAAAAGGATAAAAAGGACCTTGTTTTGAAAACGACGGAAAGATTCCTCTTATAAAAAGTCAAACAAGGGTATAAATGACTTTAACCCATATTCTTGTAAATAATAAAAATGTTTTGAAATACATTTTTAAGAAAATATTGATGTGGATGATAAAGAGATCCCAGTAGATTATTACATATAAACAACCTCAGATAATGAAGAGATTGTGAAATAACCCTTACCTTGTACTTTTCCTTGGTTGGGGTAGGTTAACCTCATGTATAATTGTGAAATAATTGTTATTAAATTATACAATAATCATATACATTAATATGATATCATATATGATCTTTTAATATTGATTTGATAATAATATCTTAGTATTATCGTTGTTTCGGGTGTTAACTTACTTGTTTTCTTTTATATGTTTTGTTACGTAAGACATGTTTGTAAAGGATAGGTTGTATATTATTCATATCCAGAATGATATCAAGTCCTTAAATATAATTTTTTAAATCATCAAATGATAATTATATTTGAATGGATACGATGGAGAATGAATCTCATCGCGTTCGTGGAGACGGTAGTCCGTACGTACGCACGAGCGACAATATCATTCTTTTGATATTAAAATAATATATAAATGGATGGTATATCATATATATAGAATCATTAACATGTTATATTTATTATTTACATGAGTTACACATCATTATTATACCCATCCAAATAATAATATATTTAATAACAATTACACCACAACGTGGAGACGGTAAGCCGTACGTACGCACGTATGGTGACATGTTATTCAAAGGGTGGATAGAATAATGAATATGGTTGTACCATATTTATAATAACATCACAGTATATATATGATAATGGAGTTATTATTTTATAATGGTAACAACAAAGGAAGAAGAAGTGGAAGAAGAAATGAACTTGGAAAAGGGTGGTGAAATCATTACCTCTTCTTCGGGTTCTTCCTTTTGATTTGATCAAAAGGGATGCTTAGGTTGGCTTTAATACCAAACTAAGGCCTCTAGGTTGTAGTGAGGGATGTTAGGAGAGTATTTGGGCAGAGTTTGGCCGAACCAAAAGGCCTTGAAGGTGTGAATAAATGAGAAGGAGGTGTGCCCTTTTATAAGAGGGGTGAGGGGCACCTTTGGAAAAGCTAGAGATATTAGTTTATAATAAATTCATATTCGGTTTCCAATGGCTCCAAAGATGATTATTTAAATTTTAAGGTGGGGATAGGTCGAAAACAACTCAACCAATATAATTTAGACAGGTTTGGTTACTTATATTAACCTTATCTTTAAGTATTAACTCTACGTTAATTAGTTTCACTTTTACAATGTCTCTTTGTATTTTTATATAATATGGTTAATAAACTTACTATATACATACAAGAGACCCCAAAGTGGTCCATTAAAGATGAACCTATCATTATATAAGTCTCTTGGCCGAACCTTTTATTTTTAGGAATTTAATATCAATTAATAATATAATATATTTTTAAGAACTCTTTTATGTCAATTTTGATACTATTCAATAGTTGATTTTTTTAAACTCATAACAGATTGATTACTTCGAACAAAGTCAATTAAATCAATCCTAATATATCATATTATCCTATAAATTTAGTTTAATTCATTAAAAGTTTCATATTATTTTTATTTGGGTATTTATAATATCAATTATTTTAATTTTTCACTATTATAGTAATTACTACATCATCATTGTGTCATAAATAAATTAAATTATTTAATGTATAAAAATTATAAATAAAATATAATTATGTAGGAAATAATTTTATCTTTCTAATGAATATTTATAATCTAAAATCCAACAAATATAACCCTATGTAATAATTGTTTTGCTAAAAGATATATGCTTGTGTCATTTTTGTATTCATTTTAACTTAATTAAAAAAAAGTGTCCCTATCACCTACAAGTGGAACCATGGGGTCCCAAAATCGACTCAAAGATGCCTATGGTCGAACATGTGTCAACCAATAAGGGTAGGACATGTTTTAGGGTAATTTAGTATTATTATAATATTATTTTTTAACTCTTATTTACCAGATTTACCCTTAACCATGGTAAATAAAATATTTACCACAGTAATTATTCAAAATGTCTAAAAATAAAATTTACCTATTTACACAATTTGGACATCATGATTCCAAATATGGAATCCATTTTTCTAAATTCAAAACACAAAAGTGGCAGAAATTAATTTAAAATTAATTCCCGCTATCAAAACAAAAAGCGTGTTTTTAAGAGATAATAACTATCAGAAGATTGACACTTGTTTATGTTCGGTTTAATTGTAAAATTATTTCTAATGACCAAAATTATATTAAATGGTAAAAATATATTCTAAATATACTTTAAAACCACTCAAATTCATAATTTATCACTATTAATTATTTTGATTAAAAAAGTTGTTTTTAATTAAAATTTAGTAATTTTCACTATTCATCAAAATATGAAAGTTATCCGAAAAGTACTAAAATTTCACCTTAGACTAAATTCGATATTACAAATCCAAAAATGAAGTCCATTTTGAAATATAAAATACATATAATTTCAAAAGGTAGGTATTACTATTCATAACGGCTAGTTTGATTGGTTATGGTGTGTTAGAACTCGGTGTTGCGTACAACACACGCTATCACACTATTCAAAGAGAAGCATACCATAAAAGCATGAGGTGTTACATTCTCCCCTCCTTCAAATAATTTCTTCCTCAAAATTTCTATAATACTATATTATGAAAAGACTCGGGTGGTTCTTCATCATAAGTTCCTCGGGTTCCCACGTTGCCTCTTCCATCTTATGGTTTCTCCACAAAACTTTTACCAGACGCATCGTCCGATTTATCAGCACTTGTTATCTCATATCAAGAATCTTGAAGGGATCTTTGAAATAGGATAGATTGGGTTCCAGTTCTAATTCCTCATAGGTGAGTACATGCGTTGGATCAGGCATGTATTTCCTCAACAGAGATACGTGGAACACATCGTGAACTTTGGAGAGACTTGGCGGCATTGCCAATCGGTAAGCCACAGCCCCAATTCGTTCTAGAATTTCGAAAGGTCCGATATACCTGGGACTCAATTTACATTTCTTACCAAAACGTATGACTCACTTCCATGGAGACACCTTCAGGAAAACATGATCACCGACTTGAAATTCAAAATCCTTCCTTCGATTATCGACATAGCTCTTCTGCCTACTTTGAGATGCTTTGATGTGATTTTGGATTACATTCTCCTTTTCCACCATTTCCTCCACCAGTTCTGGGCTTACAAGTTTTCTTTCACCAACGTCATCCCAACAGGTTGGTGTACGACATCTCTTTCCATATAACGCTTCATATGGTGCCATTTGAATACTCAAATGGAAGCTATTGTTATAGGAAAATTTTACCAGTGGTAAATATTGATCCCACATACCCTGAAAGTCAAGTGAGAAAGATCTCAACATGTCTTCTAAGGTCTGAATAGTCCGTTCTGATTGTCCATCTGTCTGAGGGTGGTAAGCAGTGCTCAAATGAAGTTCAGTATCCAGGGATTTCTGAAGACTTTTCCAAAATGTTGAAGTAAAACAGGGATCACGATCAGAAACAATCGATAGGGGTACTCCATGAAGTCTCACAACTTCATTAATATATAGTCTTGCTAGACGTTCCAGGGGTAGAACTTCTCTTATAGCAAGAAAATGTGCTGACTTGGTAAGACGATCAACAATAACCCATATTTCATCGTTCCTTCTAGGAGTCTTTGGTAGCCCCATGACAAAGTCCATCATAATATTGTCCCATTTCCACTCTGGTATGGGAAGAGGTTGCATGACTCCTCCAGGCGGTTGCCTTCCAGCTTTCACTTATTGAAAAACCATACATCTTGACACAAAATCAGCAATCTCCTCTTCATGTTGTCCCACCAAAAAAGTTCCTTCAAATATTTATACATTTTGGTGCTCCCAGGGTGTATAGAGAAATTGGAACTATGAGCATCATCAAACAAATCCCTTTTTAGATCAGGTATATTGGGAACACAAAGAATTTTCCCAAATCTCAAAATTCCGTCTTAATACACAAAGTCTCTCAAACTCCCATCATTCACAGCTTTAATCTTCTTTTGAAATTCTTCATCATTGGTCTGATAACTCTTAATCCTTTCTAGTAAAGATGGTTTGGAATCCATTTGAAAAATCATTGATGTTTCACCTTCCCTGGTTATTCCCATGTCCATCTTCACTAGATCCATGAAAATTGGATCCCTTTCAATTCTCATATTGTTCAAAACTCCATGGTCTTTTCTACTCAAAGCATCTTCCACCTTGTTTGCTTTCCCTGGGTGGTAGTGTATCATGCAATCATAATCCTTGAGTAATTCAAGACATCTCCTTTGCCTCATGTTGAGTTCTTTTTGTGAGAAAATATACTTCAAACTCTTGTGATCAGTATAAATCTCACATTTTTCACCATAGAGGAAGTGCTCCATATCTTCAAAGAAAAGATCACAGCTGATAACTCCAGATCATGAGTAGGATAGTTTTGTTCATGAATTTTCAACTGTCATGATGCATAGGCAATAACTCTATCATTCTGCATAAGGACACAACCAAGTCCTTTCTTTGATGCATCACTATAAATAACGAACCCATCATTCCCCGATGGTAGAGTCAATATAGGAGAATTGACTAATCTTCTCTTAAGTTCTTCGAAAAATTCTTCACACTCTTTTGTCCAAACAAATTTAACCCCTTTACGTGTGAGCTTCGTTAATGGGTTAGCCAATCGGGAAAAATTCTGGACAAAACGTCGATAATAATCTGCCAAACCAATAAAACTACGTACCTCAGTTATACTTGTAGGTGCTGGACATTATTGGATTGCCTTGGTCTTAGAAGGATCAACAGAGATTCCATCTTTAGAGACAATATGGCCAAGAAAAGAAATCTCCTGAAGCCAGAATTCCCACTTGCTAAACTTTCCATATAATTCATGCCTCCTTAGAGTCTTCAAGATAATGCGCAAGTGATTTTCATGATCTTCGTAGGTTTTGGAGTATACCAAGATATCATCAATAAATACCACCAAAAATTCATCGAGATACTCCTTGAAAACTCTATTCATCAGATCCATGAATACAGGGGGTGCATTAGTCAATCCAAACGGCATTACGGTAAACTCGTAATGCCCGTACCTGGTTCGAAATGCTGTCTTCAGAATGTCTTCCTTCTTCACACACAACTGATGGTATCCAGATCGAAGGTCAATCATTGAAATGTATTGAGCTCCATGAAATTGGTCAAATAAATCATCAATGCATGGTAGGGGATACTTGTTCTTTATCGATATAGCATTGATCTCCCTGTAGTCGATACATAACCTCATAGATCCATCTTTCTTTTTAACAAAAAGAACAGGGGCTCCCCATGGAGAAACACTAGGGCGAACAAATCCCTTATTACTTTATTCCTCTAGTTGTTTCTTTAGTTCAACTAATTCTACAGTGGCCATTCTATAAGGGGTCTTCGATATAGGCCTTGATCCAGGAATCAAATCAATGGAAAACTCAACTTCTCGTTCTGGAGGATGTCCAGGTAAATCTTCCGGAAATTCATCTACAAATTCTTTCACAACAAGTAAATCCTCTATTTGAAAATTACTTTCCTCACTGACAGTTATTTCATTCTCTTCCTCCCCAATAATTGAATTAAGTTGAGCTACTAGGGCTGGATCTAAATAAGAATTAGGTGGTGACGATTCTTCTCTAAAGATAAGGTGTTCCTTATCTTTATCATCAAGAATCATAACCTCTTTCTTCTTACAATAAATCTTCGCATCATAGTCCGAAAGCCAGTCCATACCAAAGATTATATCAAACTCAATAATAGGTATGATGATGATATCAGCACATAAAGAACATTTATGTGCTCTAATGGGGACTGATTCACAAAACTTTGTTGCAATGATACTTCCCTTAGGAGTTTTAACTGATAACCCCCTAATTAAATCGAATTGGAAATATCTAATTTTCTTAGAAAACTGGGAAGATATGAAACAATGCGATGACCCAGAATCAAATAATGCATTTGCTAAACTTGAGGAAACCATTAAATTACCTGCCACCATGTCTTTCAGAGCTTCTACCTCAGCAGTAGTGATAGCATAAGCCTAGC
This sequence comes from Viscum album, assembly GCA_963277665.1. Taxonomy (NCBI): domain Eukaryota; kingdom Viridiplantae; phylum Streptophyta; class Magnoliopsida; order Santalales; family Viscaceae; genus Viscum; species Viscum album. The sequence goes on along the minus strand of OY728163.1, from coordinate 1,593,725,983 downwards.
CTTGATCCCTTGGACTTTTATGAGGTAAGTTCTCCTGACGCTTAGGACATGCATTTGCATAATGCCCCATCTCCCTGAACTTGTAGCACTGAACGTTGGTAGCTTCCTTCTTCCCCTTGCAATCACGAGCTTGGTGTCCTTTTTCACCACACTTGTAACAGACTCCCATTCCCTTCAAGAAAGTACCAAGATGTTTCTTCCCGCATTTACCACAAGATGGATATTAAACCTTTCCCTTCTTCCCCTTATTTCCATTCCCAAATTGATCAGCAGGTATCTTCTTCTCTTTCTTTGCTTTAAAGTCATAAGACTTAGAGAATTCCTTTTCGGTCTTGATAGCACATGAGACAATGTCTTCGTACAATGAAAAGGATTGTGAGACTAATGCTCGACGAAGAAATGGTTTTAACCCATCAAAGAAATGATCAATCTTACTTCTTGGGTTACGTATATAATCTCCACCATACCTTTCTATCCTTGTAAAGTTAGCCTCATACTCTGTGACATTCTCATCCTCCTTTTGTCTCAGACTCAGAAATTGCCTTTCCATATCTGCTCGATGGTCACGAGGAAAGTATTTTTCTAAAAAAAGATCTTTGAACTCCCTCCATTCCATATTTTATACTTCATCATCTTCCTTCATGTTTTGAATCAATGACCACCATTGATCAGCATCTCTAGTGAGGCGGTAAACTGCCATGATAACTTTTTCCCTTTCACTGCTCCCCAAAGCCTGAAATATTTTTTCTCTAGGGAATTTATCCATTGCTCAGCTACTAAGGGATTTGTACTCCCATTGAACGTTGGTGGTTTTTGCCTCATGAATTGATCTAACATTGATCCTCCACGCTGTGGATCAGGGTGCTCCATACGGGTAAGGTTATTATTCATAACCTGAGTAAGTTGTCCCAGTATGGTGATTAGCTGATCAGCACCAGTTGCATCACCAGCTCCACTATGATTATCTTGAGCAGGAGGGAAATCCCTACATGGAGTGCGTGCATTGATAGAGTTTCCATTTCTTCCACTAGGCTCCATTTCTAAACAATGGCATAAACTAGATCAGTGTATGAATCAAAATACATAATCCCATACTTATGAAACACTTAACATAAATTGACCTATTTATGGATATAATCCATAATCATAAAAATGTTTTCTTTGAGGAAGTATATACTCATAAACCCTTCATAATGATTTGTAAATAAAATGAGTGTTATCCTAAGCATATCCCCCAGGAGTGTCGTAACCAAGAGTGCAGCAAGGCCCGTTGCCGTGCACCAGTTCCCGTTCGAGTCTAGCTCAAAGCGGTGTTTTCGGGTTTTACCCCTAGGTACATCTGTGCTAGAGTCGCCTCTACCTGCTCATATCCAGACAGGGATGTATTGCTCGGAAAACTCACAAAATCTCTACAATACCAAAATTCTAGGAATTTCTTCTATACTAATCCTCAAATTTCATCTTAGGATACTAATCCTCAACGTTCATCTTAGGTCTACGTGCTCTAATCATAGTTTATCTAAATCTAGCTTCCAAGGTTTGTACTAAACTTTCTCTGATACCAACTGTAATGCCCCGACCCTAGTTACCTAGAGTCGGTGCATTATTACATAACATTGGCATGATCATAAGAAAGATCAAATCTCGAAAGACCGATTGGTTTAGTAGCCTTGGAAACACTAGATATATTCATAAGTTTTACATTACATCATAAAATGAAAAACTACTACAACAACATAATGTCTCCACAGTCCACACTATTATCCCCTCATAATATCCCTGCAGGTCATTCATAACTTACTTCTTCACATCCTGGGAAAAATAAAACATAGAAAAGGGGTGAGCTCAAATGCCCAGTAAGGATAACAATATAGCGGAACATTCAAAATAAGCATAAACATTTAAGGCAATGCATTACTAAAACAAAAGACTTTTAAACTTGAACTTCAACATAGTATGGAAAAAGTAAAATGAAATAATGCCATTTACTTGTTCACATGGATATTCTACTAATCGAATAATCACATGCAATATCAATAACCACTTTCATAATGTTGGAATGCATAATGCCAGACTATCATAACCACATAGCCAAGGCCTCGTGCCAAGACTACAAAAAAGATTTTTTCAAGGCCTTGTGCCAAGACACTAGTTTGTCTCATGAGATCTACCGATGCATCGAGGAGCTATAGCGGGCTCCACTCGTCACATATTAAGTCCAATGCATTACCATATGAAAAGGTTTAAACATAACATAAACATTCGTATTAAAACTAGCATACAAAATGTCAATAATTTCACCATAAACTATGAATGGTATAAAATAGTACATCCACAGTCAAACATATCACAAAACCTTCAATACATTGTATAAGTTTTGTATCATAATAAATCAACTTCAAATAAGCGTAAAATCCATCAAAGGATGTTGACATAGATGAAATCAAAACACTTTTTAGAAAAATATCTCTTTCTATTTTTGAAATCATTTAAGAGACATATAAAATAAAACATTTTATTTGAAAATATTCTTATAAGCTTGTAAGGAAAGCTTTGAAAATTTTATAACGGCGGAAAATAACCGCACTTGCCGTATAAGTTAAAAAAACATTCATACCTGAATTCTGTCGAAAAGGTTAAAAAGGACCTTGTTTTGAAAACGATGGAAATATTCATCTTATAAAAAGTCAAACAAGGGTATAGATGACTTTAACCCATATTCTTGTAAATAATAAAAATGTTTTGAAATACATTTTTAAGAAAACATGGATGTGGATGATACAGATATCCTAGTAGATTATTACATATAAACAACCTCGGATAATGAAGAGATTGTGAAATAACCCTTACCTTGTACTTTTACTTGGTTGGGGTAGGTTAACCTCCTGTATAATGGTGAAATAATTGTTATTAAATTATACAAGAATCATATACATTAATATGATATCATATATGATATTTTAATATTTATTTGATAATAATATCTTAGTATTATCGTTGTTTCGGGTGTTAACTTACTTGTTTTCTTTTATATGTTTTGTTACGTAAGACATGTTTGTAAAGGATAGGTTGTATATTATTCATATCCAGAATGATATCAAGTCCTTAAACATCATTTTTTAAATCATCAAATGATAATTATATTTGAATGGATACGATGGAGAATGAATCTCATCGCGTTCGTGGAGACGGTAGTCCGTACGTACGCACGAGCGACAATATAATTCTTTTGATATTAAAATAATATATAAATGGATGGTATATCATATATAAAAAATCATTAACATGTTATATTTATTATTTAAATGAGTTACACATCATTATTATACCCATCCAAATAATAATATATTTAATAACAATTACACCACGACTTGGAGACGGTAAGCCGTACGTATGCACGTATGGTGACATGTTATTCAAAGGGTGGATAGAATACTGAATATGGTTGTACCATATTTATAATAACATCACAGTATATATATGATACTGGAGTTATTATTTTATAATGGTAACAACAAAGGAAGAAGAAGTGGAAGAAGAAATGAACTTGGAAGAGGGTGGTGAAATCATTACCTCTTCTACGGGTTCTTCCTTTTGATTTGATCAAAAGGGATCCTTAGATTGGCTTTCTGATCAAACTAATGCCTCTATGTTGTAGTGAGGGAATTTATGAGAGTATTTGGGCAGAGTGTGGCCGAACCAAAAGGCTTTGAAGGTGTGAAGAAATGAGAAGGAGGTGTGCCCTTTTATAAGAGGGGTGAGGGGAACCTTTGGAAAAGCTAGAGATATTAGTTTATAATAAATTCATATTCGGTTTCCAATGGCTCCACAGATGATTATTTAAATGTTAAGGTGGGGATAGGTCGAAAACAACTAAACCAATATAATTTAGACAGGTTTGGTTACTTATATTAACCTTATCTTTAAGTATTAACTCTAAGTTAATTAGTTTCACTTTTACAATGTCTCTTTGTATTTTTATATAATATGGTTAATTAACATACTATATACATCCAAGAGACCCCCAAGTGGTCCATTAATGATGAACCTATCATGATATAAGTCTCTTGGACGAACATTAGATTTTTAGGAATTTAATATCAATTAATAATATAATATTTGTTTTAAGAACTCTTTTATGTCAATTTTGACACTATTCAATAGTTGATTTTTTGAAACTCATAACAGATTGATTACTTCGAAAAAATTCAATTAAATCAATCCTAATATATCATATTATCCTAGAAAATTATTTTAATTCGTTAAAACTTTCATATTATGTTTATTTGGGTATTTATAATATCAATTATTTTAATTTTTCACTATTATAGTAATTACTACATCATCATTGTGTCATAAATAAATTTAATTATTTAATGTCTAAAAATTATAAATAAAATATAATTATGTTGGAAATCTTTTTATCTTTCTAATTAATATTTATAATCTAAAATCCAACATATATAACCCTATGAAATAATTGTTTTTCTAAAAGATATATGCTTGTGTCATTTTTGTATTCATTTTAACTTAATTAAACAAAAGTGTCCCTATCACCTACAAGTGGCACCATGGGGTCCCAAAATCGACCCAAAGATGCCTATGGTCGAACATGTATCAACCAATAAAAATAGGACATGTTTTAGGGTAATTTAGTATTATTATAATATTATTTTTTAACCCTTATTTACCAGATTTACCCTTAACCATGGTAAATAATATATTTACCACAATAATTATTCAAAATGTCTAAAAATAAAAGTTACCTATTTACACAATTTGGACATCCTGATTCCAAATATGGAATGCATTTTTCTAAATTCAAAACACAAAAGTGGCAGAAATTAATTTAAAATTAATTCCCGCTGTCAAAACAAAAAGCGTGTTTTTAAGAGATAATAACTATCAAAAGATTGACACTTGTTTATGTTCGGTTTAATTGTAAAATTATGTCCAATGACCAAAATTATATTAAATGGTAAAAATATATTCTAAATATACTTTAAAACCACTCAAATTCATAATTTATCACTATTAATTATTTGGATTAAAAATGTTGTTTTTAATTAAAATTTAGTAATTTTCACTATTCATCAAAATATGAAAGTTATCCAAAAAGTACCAAAATTTCACCTTAGGCTAAATTTGATATTACGAATCCAAAAATGAAGTCCATTTTGAAATATAAGATATATTTAATTTAAACAGGTAGGTATTACTATTCATAACGGCTAGTTTGATTGGTTATGGTGTGTTAGAACTCGGTGTTGCATACAACACACACTATCACATTATTCAAAGAGAAGCGTACTGTAGAAGCTTGGGGTGTTACACATCGAGTTTGACTACCTTTCGGTTATCAATGCTATTAACCACGATGACGCCGACCTCCAGCTCTTTGGATTTATCATCATAAGGATCCGCTCGCTGCGCCAAGGCTTCTCTTGCCACACCTTCTCCTTTACCAAAAGGGAAGGAAACAATGCGTCCCATTAGCTGGTGGCCTCAGGCCCCTTCGATGTCAACCAACTAAGGCTGGACAATTTCCCTTCTTGGATCTGCTTATGTACGACTGCTGATATTCTCCATTAATATAATCTTTCTTTCCTCAAAAAAAATATATATTTTATTTTTGTAGTGTGACATGTCAACATATGTCCACCATAAAGTCACATGAATACCACCCTATACAGACTCTTTTAACTAGTGAAATTATCTCTCAAATAATTCCATGAAAAAGGAATCACTTGTTGTTCCTAAAAAATTTATAATAACAATAAAAAATATTATTAATATTATTTCTCCTTGGGCTAGTGGGTTTTTTTGGGTGTGGTCATGTTTGGGTGTACCTTATGGGATAAATCCATAGGAATGGGTATAATTTTTTCCATTACAAATTTTGTAAGCATACATTGATTATTAATAACTTTTTTCTTTTTTTTAAAAAAATTATTTTAGATGGAGTTTTAAAAAATTAGAAATCAGGGGAACTAATATTCATGTTATCTAGAAAACTATAGCTTAAATTACGTTTTCAATATTATATTATATTTGAAAAAATAGAGGGTATGTGATACCCTATCTTTCAGATTACACCTTAAAAAGGATTTGAATCATTGAATCCAAAAACTCAAAGAAGTAGTATGATATTTGGTTGATATATATTAAGAGATATAAAGAGGTAGGATTATTGAAAACTTGTAAATGGTAATTGATTTCCAATATAAATACAAAATATAACATTCATTAAAAAAAATTTAAATATAGACATGAGATGGAATTTGTTAGTTTTTCTATGACCATGAATGTTTCTCCAGATTGTCTATTCTTAACATCTTTGACAGTTTTATGACCCGTAAAATTGATATATCGTATATGTTATAAAATTTACTGGGTTTTATTTTCCTATAATTTAATCATGGTGATATGATATCAAGATAATTCAAGATATTTTCATTTGGAAGATGCTAAATCTATCGTAAAGTACCTAACACAAATGATGGATATGTTCCAAGTATATAGTGGATATGAGAAGTTAGTGGAAATGGGATACATAGATTCTAGTATTTAAACTAGTCATAAAGATATAAAATCATAATTAGTCTATGTATGTTTTCTGGATAGTGGTAAAATATGTTAGAGAAGCTCAAAGAAACCCACAACCATTGATTCAATAACATTATCCATGTATATAGAGGCTTATAATGAAACTAAAGAAGGTGTTTAGATAAAAAAATTAACTTTGATATTTCTAGTGTACCCACAAGTGTATAACCTATTACATAAACTATGATAATACTATGACATTGGCACTTTTCAAGGTGTCATGGTCAAACACATTGACAAAACATATACTTAAAAAAGATTCATCTGTTGAGAAATTTTACTAAATGAAATGAATTAGTAGTTTTAGAGTATCCATAGTGGATAACATGGTTGATCCACTAAATAAATCTATATCTGAGAAGATGCCTAATTCTATGAGAGAGATTACCGATTGAGAGTGATATGTAGTCCATTCTAGTGAATGTGGGATTGTTTTGGGAATGAGTTCCCTCGAACCAACTCAAACAAGCTATTTTGATTACCATTTCATATATTATTCTTTATATTGTCTTGAAAATGGGTGGAAATCAAAAATTTTAATCTTATAAATATAACAAACACTGCCCAGGTTCCCCAATCATTCTGAGTTATTCCTTCTAATTCATGAATTCATGTTTCTGTGAAAAAAGGTTTTCTTGGTAAGAGGAAATCAAATGATAAAGACTAGTAACCCTCTTCTATACCATGAAATTAACATTTCTTCTAAAAAAAGTCTATATACTTGTATTTCAGTTACCAACTCAAACATGTACAATAATTAATTAATAAATTTACAAATATATTTATTAATTCTTTATATTTATATTTTATATTTAATGTATTAATATATTTTCACACATATTTAAATTTTATGTATTTTAATAGCACATAATTCCTACATATGTCCTCCACTATGTCCCATGAATAGTTCACAACACATACTCTTCAAATAAGGGAAGGTGGAGGCCGAATAATTATTTGAAAAATGAACCACATTCTATTATTAAATATATTTTAAAAATTATAAAATTATAATTATAATTTAGGGTTTAAAATATTTTTAAATTTAGATATCTTGATGTGTGAACCACATTAAAACATCTTCCTTTTACTTTGAAGCATGAACCCTATTCATGTTTCCTCTATAATTGGCACACAAGTGGCTTGAAATGGGTTCATGCCACCTACCAACTATTTCATACATATAGAGAACCCCCACTAATTATCCCATTATCACCATTTGATTTTGTAGTGACACTCTAGTGGATTGATTTCTATTTCTCAACATATTATTTGTTTCCTTTGGGAAGGTAAAATTTCATCTTAAAAAATTAAGCATTTTATGTTTTATTTATTATTTTTATTATTATTTATCGCTTAAAATTGCATGATTTTATGAATATATGATTTAATTTTTATGTTAATTTTATGATATAGATGTTTCAAAATGACATAGAAAATATAAATATGATGTTTGGATAATTTAATTTATATTCAATTATATGTAATTAGTTATAAAATAATATTATTTATATTTAGGAAAATACAATTACTTATAAAACTTCATACATTTAACTATAATTAAGAATATTAATAATTACATGTAAATATATATGAAATATAAAATATTATATTTAAATTTGATTTTTTTTACAAAATATTGTTGGATAGATAAAATTATTCCATCTAAATATTTTTGAAAAATTATATTACTTAATAATATTTTGTAAAAAATATTATTTGTAACACCCCAACCCATATAGCCCGAAAAAGATGCATTTCTTTATTACATTGGCATGATTAAAAGGAATCAAATCCCAAAGTACCAATTATTTTAGTAGTCTTGGAGAAACTAGAAACATACATGGATCCCATTTTACATTGGGAAAAGAAAAGAAAACATAATACATAACAAGAGCTTATAAACTACATCCATTAAAACTCAATAAATTATACCTTCTTCATAACCTATATAATGAAGAAAAATGAAAAGGGGTGAGCTCAAATTCTCATTATGGGTTACATATTAATCAATAATAAGTGAATCATAAACACTTTTATAGAATCAATATGGCATGGTGAATAAATGAAAAACACACACCATCAATAAATTGATAATGATAATACATCCGTAGATTTTGTCATAATTAAAACCTTATGGAAAGTAAAAACTGTATTATGAATAAATTAAATGCTTATTATTTAGATGAAATGTATCTGGAACATGAACCTTAATACTATCAAGATGGTCTATTTCTGTGGGTTGATACCCGTCTGATTCTATTTTGGAAACAAATTTGAAGGGTTCGTTACCAACTATTTTGTGTCATGAGACCTGTAGATGAATCGAGGGGATATAGTGGGACCCAAGCATCACAAAAAGTCCAAATAATTATTTATAAAAGGATTTAATATAGGAACAATATTCCCTTTTAATATCCATATTTATTAAAGAATGGATATTTATCAGAGCATTCAAAATAACCACCGAATGTAAATTGGTATACAACTTAGAAAATAATCAAATAAATGAAAGAAAAATATGTATAAATAATATAATTAAAAATTAAAATGAAAAATTATATCAAAGGGGAAGTAGATACACTATATAAGAATTATTAGGTGCACAATACAATGTAAATCTCAATGAAATGTAAATTGAAACAAAGTCCCTTATCACGTTGTAATCAATCGAATCGTATGACCAAAAATTAACAATCATCAAATGAATCATTGAATAGAATGAGTATAAAGAAAATAATGATATTATATATCAAATTGAATTACAAATAAACCACATATAATAAAGAAGTGGCATATATTGGAAATATCATAGAAATAAAAATCTAACGAGAAACATCTTACCTTAAGCCTGAATGTGTTCTGCACTTGATCTTAATGTCCTGAATAATCGAATTTGATTAATTAATTTTGAATTTAATATCCTTATCTGCATGTAATTTATTTATTATATCATCATTAAGTTCATTTTTGGCCTTCAAGATGGGTTCAGGGATTCAATTTCATTATTTGGGAGTGTACATTCTCTTAATTTTCATCACAATTTTTCTGGTATAAGAGTATAAAAGTTCATATAAAAATGAAATTGAAAATTATAATTGAAGATATGTGCTTTTAAAAATCATCAATATGGTTAAATTATCATATAGATACAGAGAGGATGAATCATTATATAAAATTTTAATGATAAACACTTGGATTATTTTGATGGTTTTTCTATCACCACAAAATCATTTTGTTTTATAATTTAATATTATGTGTAAAAAATGATTCTAGATTATTAAATATGATATATTAAATATATTATTATCTCGTTAAACCATAAAAATGGATTCATGACCATAGTTTAATATGGTAATAAAATTGAAAACCCATGATCATTGAATGTGATAAATTAGCGCATCTTGGATGGTGTTTTTATTTTTAGTATAAGAGGAGGGAGCGAGAGAGAGATGATGATGAAAAATTACTCTAGAATAATAAAATTACAGTAAAAGTAAGTTAATGGAATTATCATAGCATTTGGATTAGGGGTGGTGAGGAGAGAGAAACAAGAGAATGGAACTTGTAAAAGAGGTTGAAAGGAAAAGAGAGGTTTACCTATTGAGTACTCCTCATTGAGAATCTAATTATGACCTATGTTTTTTTTCATTTTAGTGATACCATATGGCCATGGATGTGGGGTGAGGTCTTGAGAAGTTAATTCATCAAAACATAGGCAAGGCTCAATTCTTGAGTTGTGTGAGAGGAAGTGGGTGTGAGGGGTGGTTTATATAGTGGAGGAGAGGAGGGATTTTTCATTATGTTAACCATTAGTTTATTATTTTTCCTCAAGAATTTGATTATTCTGGATTCATACAACTAAAAATAGTAATACGTGTAAGTGAGTTTGAAATAATGGTTTCTTACATCATCCATGATCCATGGAATAGTGTATTTATCTCATAATGTATTTATAACGTAATTACCATATTCTACTATTCACCAAGAGAACCAAAAAATAACCCTATCCATTTTTTGACATGTAGAATCCAAAAATGAACTACATTTTATTAAATTAATTTTCTTAATATGAGAAATTGTATTTTTAATTAAAATCCTTTTTTAAATGAAAAATACCAATTTAAGAATTATAACCGATTTTATGTCACTTTGAGAAGTTACCTAAGGTCTCATTAAATTATCCTAAAAATAATAGGGAACAAAAATATTGATTTATGAATAGATTTTATGAAAATGAATTATATATTTAATCATTTTATTAATAGTAATATTATAATTAAATATTTATTACTCATAAAATACCAACACTTAATTAAAATATTCACCTTCATTTATGAGATGCCTAAATTTTATTTATACACTCATGGGTAAGGTTCATATAACTATTAATAAGGGTAACATTACTATTCATAAGTTTAAGTTACTATTCATAAGGGTATGCTACTATTCACTAAAAATTATGTTAATTCTATCTAACTCCAAATATCATCCTGATCGCAACCATGTATGTACTTTTTTTGAAATTCAAATCACAAAAGTGGAAACTTTTAGTTTAATGACTAGGTTATAACTATATCCAATATCCTGGTGTTGTTCTACAAAGACTCAGTTTTTCATGCATTATAATATATATAATGAATTGATGTTATTTAAGTATAAACATACCAAAAAATATTGGGGTGTTATATTCTTCCAAACTTCATAAATTTAATCCTCAAATTGTTTCATGTATATAGACGTCTAAAAAGATGTGGGTGGTTCCTTTTCATAACATCCTTAGGTCCCCACATTATTTCCTCCATTTTATGGATTCTCCAAAGAACCTTTATGAGTTGAGTCGTCAAATTTCCAAATACTTGATCTCTAGTGTCAAGAATCTCAATAGGATCATCATAGTAAGAGATGTCAGGTTCCAATTATATTTCCTCATGGGTGAGTACATGCATTGGGACTGACATGTAATTTTTTAATAATTAAATTTAAAACAAATAATTAACCACAGAGAGACTTGTTGGAATAAATAAACTATAAGCTACAACTCCAGTTCTATCCAGAATTTCAAATTTTCCAATTTACATAGGACTCAGTTCCCATTTCATACAAAACCTTTAGACACCCTTCCCTAAAGATACTTTTAGAAAGACATGATATCAAAGTTCAAATTCTAAATCCTTTCTAAGACTGTCATCATAACTATTTTTTCAAATTTGGGCTACTTTAATATGGGCCTGAATTTTTTTTACCTTTATTGTTGTCTCTTCAATAATTTATGGGCCTATAAGTTTCTTCTCACCAACTTTATCCTAACAAGTTGGAGTTCAAAACCTATTTCCATATAATGATTCATATGGCACCATTTGAATTCTAGAATGGAAACTATTATTGTAGGGATATTCCACCAAAGGTAATTATTGATCCCACATATCTTGAATGTCAAGAGAGCATGATATCTACATGTCTTCCATTATTTGAATAGTTCTTTCAGCCTGTCTGTCTGTTTGGGGGAGATAAGTAGTACTCATATAATGCTCAGAATCCAAAGACTTCTGATTAATTTTAAATAATTTTGAATTAAATTATGGATCTCAATTGGAAACAATCGACAGAGGTGCACCATGAAGTCTTACAGCTTCATTAATATAAAGTCTTTCCAAGAACAAAATTGGTAAATCCTCTCTTATAGTAAGGAAATGTGCCAATTTTTTAATATGTTCAACAATTACCCATATTCCATCATTCCTTCTAGTTTTCCTCAGTATCCCTTTGAAAAATTCCATCATATTTCAATCCCAATTCTACATAGGAATATGTAGAGGTTTCATGACCCATATAGAATGTTGTCACTCTACCTTCACATTTTGAAAAACTAGACAAATTGACAAATAGCCAACAATTTCTCACTTCATACTATCCCCCAAAACATTTCCCTTCATATATCTATACATATTGGTGATACTAGTGTGTATAGTGAAATTTGAGCTATGAAAATCATCTAATAGTTACCTTTTTATCTCACGTGTTGATGGAACACATAACCTATTTCCAAATCTTAGAACCCCATCCTCAAATAAGAAGTTTTCCAATATTCCATCCTTAACTGCTTTAATTTTCTTATGTATATTCTCATCATCATATTGAGAGATTTTTATCCTCTATAGTAAATATGGTTTATCTGTCATTCGAGAAAGGAATGATGTTTCCCATTCCTTAAAAATTCTCCCAACTATCTTTACCAGGTCCATAAATATTGGATCTCTCTAAATCCTCATCTGGGTCTGAAGTCCATATTCATTCCTACTTAATGCTTCTTCCACATTTTTCAGCTTTCCTGGGTGGTAGTGTATTGAAAAATTAAAATCTTTGAGTAACTTGAGCAATCGTTTTGTCCTCATGTTGAGTTCTTTTTGTGTAAAAATAAATTTCAAACTCTTGTGATCCATATATATCTCACATATTTAACCATAAAGACAGGGTGTCCATAATTTTAGAGCAATGATTATGGATGATAACTCAAGATCATTAGTTGGATAATTTTTATCATGAGTCTTAAATAACCTTGGTTCCTAAGAAATAACTTTATCATTTTGTATAAGGACACAACCCATTCCATTCTTCGATGCATAACTATATATCACAAATCCATCATTTCTAGATAGAACTGTCAAAATTAGAGCATTGACCTATCTTATTTTCAATTCATCAAAGCATTCTATACATTGTTTTGTCCATAAAAACTTAAACCCTTTATGTGTGAGCTTGGTTAGTGGGTTAGCCAATTAAGAAAAATTCTGAACGAAGTACCAATAGTAACCTGCTAAGTCAATAAAACTACGTACCCCATTTATGTTCATTGGAATGGGACTTTCAGTGATTGAATTTGTCTTCATAGGATCAACTAAAATTCCATCCTTAGAGACAATATGACCATGAAAAGAAACTTATTGAATCCAAAATTCACACTTTCTAAAATTTCCATATAATTCAGTTCTTCTAAGAGTTTTCAGAATGATCTGTAAATTATAATCATGGTCTTTGTAGATTATTTAGTATAATAAGAAATAATCAATAAATACCACAAAAAGTAATCAAGATATTCCTTGAAAATTCTATTAATTTGATCAATGAAAATAGAGGGTGAATTATTCAGTTCAAAAGGCATTACTATAAACTCGTAATGCCCATACCTAGTTCGAAATGCAATCTTTGGAATATATTCCCTCCTCATACACAACTGATGATATCTAGATCGAAGGTCAATCTTCAAAACATATTGTGGTCCATGAAGTTGATCATATTAATCCTCAATGCGAGGAAGTGGATTCTTATTCTTTATCATATGGGAATTAATCTCCATGTAGTCAATGAACAGCCATATAGATCCATCTTTCTTCTTGAAAAAGAGAACATGGGATACCCATGGATAATCACTAGGGTGGATAAATCCTTTATTAGTCAATTATTATAGTTGTTTCATAAGTTCTACCAATTCAATAGTGGCTATTCTGTATGGAGTCTTTGATATAGGTCTTGACCCAGGAATTATATCAATAGTGAACTCAACTTCTCGCTCTGGAGGATTTCCATGTAAATCGTCCATAAACACATCGACATATTCTTCCACAATAAGTACATCCTCAATTTGAATATTTTGTTCCTCACTCTTAGATATTTTTTTTCTCATCCTCCCAATGAATTTCATCAATAAGTGCTACTGGGGGTGGATCTAGAAAATAATTAGATGGAAATATTTCTACTCTAAATATAAGGGATTATAAATCATCATAAGAAATAGTAACTTCCTTCTTCATTCAATAGATTTTTATATCATGATATGAAATCCAATCTATACTGAGGATTATATTAAAGTCAATCGTGGGTACAATGATAAAATCAGTAGATAAGGCACATTTATATTCCATAATGGGAACTTGCTGACACATATTTGTTGCAATGATACAACCCTTAGGAGTTTTGATTGACAAAACCTTTATTAAATAAAATTTGGAATATCTAATTTTCATGAAAAATTGATGATATAAAAGAATTTGATGATTTATAATCAAATAAAGCATTGGATATGTTTGAGGAAATAAATAAAATACATACCGCCACATCATTAGAAACTTTAATCTCTGTGGTTTTGATCACATAAGCTTTCCCATTCTCCCATGGCCTTTTATGAGGAAACATTACTTGGTTCTTAGGAAACTCATTTTTAGTGTCCCATATGTTTACAATTGTACCATTAAACCTCATTGACTTGTTTCTTCCCCTTGCATTCATTAGGGTGATGACCCTTTTCTCCACACTTATAGAAAAATCCCATTAATTTCCAACATTTCCCTAGACGATTATTTCATCAATTCTCACATAATGGGAAATTATTATTTCCCTTATTCTTCTTTGGTTCTTCACCTTTTGCACGATTATCATAATACATATTGTTATATTGGTTTCCCTTGAACAAATCTGATATAGAAAATTTCCTCTCTATTTTGATGGAACTTAATAAAATTTCATTATTTGATGAAATTTTTTGAGAATCCAATTCCCGGAGAAGACATTGATTAAGACCTTAAAATAAGTGATCAATATTGTATTTTTGAATCACATACATAATCTATGGCATACTTGGAAAATCATGTTAAGGTAGATTCATACTTCGCAACACTGTCTTATTCAATTTACTTTCAGCTAATGAATTTATTATTCATTTTAGTTAATTGTTTATGAGGGAAATATTGGTCAAATAATATTTACTTAAAAGATATCAATTTCATATCATATATTTCTTCTTCCTCTATGGTATTTTAGATCAAGGACCACTATTGATCAGCATCACCCTTGAGTTAATATAATGCCAGTACTACCTTTTCTTTTTAATTGCATCTTAGTGGGAGAAATATATTTTCAATAGACTTTATCCAAAACTCAACTACCACTAGATTATTATTCCCAATAAAATATGGGGTCTTCTGTCACATAAAACGATCCAACACAGATGTAGCATGATTATTCAACACCAACTGAGTATGTTGTCCCAAAATTGCCATGACATGATCCACTCCAACCCTGATTGTGTTGATTTTCTGAGTGGGGAAATACCTAAATTTTCCATGGGTATTGATTCCCCTTCTTCCATTAGGTGTCATCACTAAACAATGGTATACACTAAATTAAGTCATAATGCATAATTTCTAACAAGAAAAAACTAAACAAAATTTGAAAATTTATGCACATAAATTATTATAATCATAACCATGGTTTCTATTTACATTTATATCCTTCATTATGGTATGTAATGAAAATGTGAATTATCATAAGAATATACCCTAGGAGTGTCAATCTAGGTGTGTAGTAAGGCTAGTTTTCGTGTACGAGGTTACCCATGGTCATGTTAAAAACACTTTGTTTGAGTTTCTATTCCTAGGTACATCTGTTCCAGAACTACGTCCACTAATAGTATCCAGATAGGGATGTATTTCCTAGGAATAGCCATATAGATTAACCAAAATTATTGGATTTTACTATATTATTACCCTCAAATTCTATCTTAGGGTTAGGTTCCCTAAGATATATTTCCTAAATATATCTCCCAAGGTTTCTTCTAAACTTTCTCTAATACCAACTGTAAAATCCACAACCCTATAGTCTGAAGATGGTTCATTACATTAATACAGTTTCATTATTATAAAGAATCCAATAAAAAATGAACAATCAGTTTAGTATTCTTTGAGAAACTGGATACATACATGGATCCCATTTTACATTGGTAAATGAAAACAAAACATAATACATAAGGTGAGCTAATAATCTGCTTCCATTAAAACTCAATAAATGATATCATCTTCATAACCTATGGATAGAAGAAAAATGAAAAGGGGTGAGCTCAAATTCTCAGTAATGGTTATATATAGAGGATGTATGAATCTGTAATAATTTAATCATAATCTCTTTTATATAATCAACATGGCATAGAGAATAAATGGAAAACACATTCCATCAAAAAGATGAGAATGATAATGCATCCATAGATTTTTTTCATAGATAAAACCTACTGGAAAGTAATAACTTCATAATGAATAAAGGGAATGATTATTATTTGGACTTCATGTATCAAGTAAAAGAACCATAATACCATAAATATTGTTTAATTATGTGGGTAGATACCCATCTTATTCTGTTTTTGAAACAAACTCGAAGGGTTTTTCTCCACCTATTTTGTCTCATGAGACTTTTCGAGGCATCTAGGGGCTATAGAAAGCCTCAACCATCACTTCATTTCCAAATCATTACATATAAATGGATTTAATATAATAACAATATTCTTTTTCAATATCCATATTGATTAGAGGATACAAATTAATCATAACATTCAAAATAACCATTGTACATAAAATGGTATAAGACTTAGACAATAATCATATCCATGAAACAATAATAAGGATATATAATATAATAAAAATTTCAAATGAAAAATGATCTCAAAGGGGTAGTATATGCACCACATAAGAATTATTATGCGCATAATACAATGTAAATCTCAAAAATGGAAAGTGAGACAGAGCCCCTTACCACATTGTAATCAATCAAATCATATGACCAAAAATTAATTATCATAAAATGGATCATTTAATACCGTGGATATAAATACGGAATTTTGAATTGTCTATGGAAGATGGGTCTATCCAGTTAGCCCAACCTAGATCGCCTATGAATAAGGTTGTAAGGAAACAGAGTAACCCGTTAGTTTATGATGGATATAATAGAATGAGGCTGGACAAGACGCAGTTGGAGGTAGACATGGAGGTTTTCAACGACGAGGCTCTAGGACAGGGGAGTGGAAATCTATGAAAGGGGTGGCAGGGACTTGCTTTGGAGGTGGTGTCTGGTCCATCCATTGGAGACTCGTGGAAGGGGACTCAGGGGTCTGAAATTGAGGCGGATGACCTTTTCAGGGAAGGGAATCTAGGGGTTTCTAGTTCAGGGAACTGTTCCCCTATTCGTTTGAGCAATAGGTTTGAGGGGCTTGTTGAGGTTGGTTTGAATTCTGATTCCGATAACAAATCTGATGCAATTGGGGGTAGCTGGAATTTCTGCATTGATAGACCCAGTCATTCTGATGGTGAAGCTTCAAGTCCAAAGAAATACAGGGGTAATAGGAGGAGGAGGGGTAAGAAGGATTACTCATCCCTTCCACCTCCATTTGAAACTCGGTCAGCTAGGAAGATCAACAAAAAGAAGAAAGACCATGTGTATGAGATCCATCAAAGATTTTAGGACCAGGGTGATCATCACCAGGTTTTATTGTTAAGCACTGAGGAGGAGGTGGAAGAACATGTGTTGTTTCTTAATGCTTCTGAGGAGGAGGCTGCAAAAATGATGTGGAGGCCCTTAAAGATGGCTCTTAATGAGGGGAAATATTCTTGGATTGATAAATATGACCTAATACTTGATGGGGGATTTAATCAAGGGAAGGTTAGTATTGAAGAGTACATTCAATCTTGGGACCAGCTGGCCTCAGAGTTTGGAAAACTGATGATGGGATCCCTAAACCTCCAAGTAACATCCATCTCATGGAACTTGTTTAGGGAGGCTGACATTGGAAAACATAATATACTTATTAATTCATTTGGTTAACTTCAATGATGATGTTTAATTAGGTTTTTATGACTTTGTTCGGTGTTGTTGGTTTTGTTCTGGTTTGTTTTTTTCTATGGAAACACCTGTCTGGGTTATCTATGGATCAGGGTGCTTTAGGTGTCAGGATTTTTTCATCTTCAGTCTGGATTCGTTGACGTCCAATGTGGATGGAATCTTGTCCATTTCATTTCGCTTGTAGGCTGGGTGAATTCCTCTAGAGTTTTCCAACAGGATGATTTAGAGCAGTGTCGATGGTTGCACCGCGGGGCGTTCAAGGTAATCCTTTCTGAGGTTTGGCCATCATTTATGATGTTCTTATTCCCTAGTTCTTGGTTTCTTGGTCACAGTGGTTATGACTTTATTGTGTAAGGGTGAAAGTGGTTGTATTGAAATCATGTAGTGGGGTACCGAGAACCCACAAACTGGATTTTAATAATGAAAAAAATAATTGGCAGTCATATATTCATTAAGGTCATTTATTTCCTTTTATATGGGATAAGAGATTAAATTTCATCATTGGGGAGTGCATGTTATATTAGTTTTCATGACCGTTTGTCTCTTATAAGGGTATGGAAGTTCTTGTAAAAATGTAATTGAAAAATAGAATTGATGTTATGAGTTAATAATTATCATCCAAAAGTTTAAATTATCAAATGAATATTTTGGCTATTTGGGGATATTATGAATCATTATATAAAATTTTAATGATAAACACTTGGATTATTTTGATGGTTTTTTCGATCACAACGAATTCATTTTGTTTTATAATTAAATACCATGGGTAAAAAATGATTCTAGAACATTAAATATGATATATTTGACATATTATGATCTATAGAAACCGTAAAAATGGTTTCATGACCATAATTTTAGATGATAATAGAAATTTAAAACCCGTCGTCCATGCATGTGATAAATTAACACATATCAGAAAGTGTTTTCATTTTTAGTATAAGTGGAGGGGGAAAGAGTGATGATGATGAAATATTCCATAAGAATAAAAAAATTATAGTACATATAAGTTAATAAAATTATCACAAAATTTGGATTAGGGGAGGTGAGTATATAGAAACAAAATAATGGAACTTGTAAAAGATGTTGGAAGGAAAAGGAAGAGAGGTCCACCTATTGAGTACTCCTCCTTGATAATCTTCTTAAGGTAGTTGTTTTTGGCCTTTTGATGAGACTAGTAGGTCTTGGATGTGGGGGGAGGGCTTGGTATGTGTATTTGGTTGAACATAGTCAAGGATCAAATCTTGAGTGGTGTGAGAGGAAGAGGGGGTGAGGGGTGATTTATATAGTGGAGGAGAGAAGGGGTTTTGCATTATTTTAATCATTAGTTTATTATTTTGCCTCATGACTTTGAATAGTATCGATTATAGTGAATAAAAATAGAAATAAGTTCAATTGATTTCTAAATAATGATTTCTTAAATCCCACATGATGCATGTAATAGTGTATTTATCTCATAATGTATTTATACAGAAATTACAGTATTTTACTATTCACAAAATTCAAGTATTTTAGAAAAATACCAAAAATTTACCCTAAACATGTTTTGATGTGTTGAATCAAAAAATAAAATCCATTTTATGAAAATAATTTTATAAATATGAGAAATTTAATTTTAAATTAAAATCATCATTTAATCAAAAAATATCAATTTAAAATTTATAACCCATTTTTATGTCACATTGAAAAGTTAATTAAGGTCTCATTAAATTATCCTAAAAAATAATAGGAAAATAAAATATTGATTTATGAATAAATTTTATGGAAAGGAATTATCTTTTAAATAAATTTTAAAATAAAATATTACAATTAAATATTTATTACTCACAAAAATACCAACACATCATTAAAATATTCTCCATCATTTATGAGGTGCCTATATTTTATTTATACACTCATGGGTAAGGCTACCATTCATAAGGGTCATATTAGTATTCATAAGCATAACATTACTATTCCTAAGGGAAATTTACTATTCATAAGTGTAATTTACTATTCATAAGGTTATGTTACTATTCGATAAAAACCTAGTCGCAACCATGTATGTCCGTTTTTTGAAATTCAAATCACAAAAGTGGAAAATTTATTTTTAATGGCTAGGTTATATCTCTACCATATAACTGGGTGTTGTTTTATAAATACTTAGTGTTTGATGCATTATAAGCTATATAATGAATTGAAATTATTTAAGAAGAAACATACAATAACATATTGGGGTGTTATATTATACACTATATTTGAATATGAATGTAAAATTTATATTATTTGTCATATATATATTTAATTAAATTAAAAATATATTATTCAATATATATATATATATTATAATAATATACTAAATGAAATTAATTTTTTCTTACAATTAATAATATCTTTTTAAAAATATTTATTATAAATAATAAATACATGGAGAAAATATTTATAAAATTAAAATAATTTATAGTTTTGAAAATATAATTACTTAAAAAAACATTATATGTAAGCGGATAAATACTGGTTTCCGTTTAAATTTTGATTTTTGGTTATTGGTAGTGCCTATAAGAGGAAGCAAGGGGTTGGGCTGAAATATTATCTTGGATGGTTTCTATGGCATGGAGCCTTGGGCTGTCTCATAAGGAAGGTTGGTGAGGGGTGGTGAGCCCATAGGCCATGTAGGGACCCAAGTGGAAGTATTTTATAGATACTTCCATTTTTGACATAGTCTCACTAAGGAGTTGGTCTATGTTTCATGATGGTTGAGTCCTATAGCATGGAGAGAACAACTATGACATGGGGGTCTAAGGGGTGAATTTGGGTTGTTCTTCCAATTTAGGGGATGTTATGTCCTGGGTACTGGTCTAAGGTGTAGCCTCCCTTTAGAGAATAGGTCATCCAGTGTATCTGTTTTCCTTACATCATTGTTCTATTTTGGTTTTATAAGAACAGTTGTGTGAAATGTTCCATGTTTCTCTAATATAGGTTTAACTAGGCTATCTATGGTGCGGTCCCTTATGCTGCATCATAGTTTTAATGACTTGAACTTTTAAATAATATTTTTTTCCTAAATTTGTGTATTATTTTATTTTATACCCAACAAAACTACATCCTTTAATTAATGAATTGAAAATAATTAAAATATGACCATTGGGTTTCGACTGTTATATGATCATTAATCAATATGACCGTTGGAATCAAAACATTTAATGTTATGATTATTTTTTATAAATACAAGTGTTCATGGTTAATTAATATAGAAAGAGGAGTTGATGGCCTCATCCAGTAGACTCAGGCTATATGAAGCCCATCTGTCGAAGCTTGGGAAGGAGGATGCATCACTAGGCTTTTCTCTAGACCAAGCCCAAGCCGAGCTTCAACTTGTGAAGCTTGAACAGAATCACCTACGAGAGAAGTTCAAGCTAATAGAAATCTCCACTCATGCAATGTTGTCTGAGCCACCCCAATATTCTATCACCATAGCACACCTTACTCTTAGGTCCTATGCTGGCATTATAAGGGGTTATGTAAGTTGTCCTTAGTTACATTTTGTAATCCCTTTTTATAAATAAAATTTTTATTTCCCCATTCCTGTTTTAGGAATAGCTTTTATTAATATAGTATATGTTTAATTTAGAAAAATGTGAGAAACTAATTTTAAAAGTAAAAATTGCACTTTTTAGATATTTTTCATACATAGAGAATTATTATGGAAAAATAATCATCATTTTGGAATTTCAAAAGTCAAAATTAACTTATGATGAATTTTTAGAAGTCTTCTAAGAAGTTTCAATTTGATGAATAGTGTTTTTTGATGGATAGTATTTGATAAATAGTGCTTTTTTTGATGAATAGTAAATAAATATTTTATTATTAAATACTTTTTTCTGTGAAATGATTTTCAAAAAATATGACATACATGGTCGTAATTAGGGTGAAAAATGTGGTCCAATAAGATCAAAATAATTTATGGGCGAATAGTTACTTTACCCTTTGGAATAGTAATTTTTCCCTCATGAATTGTAATGTGACCAATGGAATAGTAGAATCAGTTAAGAAAGTATAAATATAATTTAGGCATCTTGAATGGTAATGTTATATAATAGCATTAGTAAATAACTCTTTCATAAATTATTAGTAATGTATTAGTATTTTTTCAGGTAAATAGTATTTTTACATAATAATTAAATATCTCATAATTAGAATATTATTTTCATAAAATGGAGTTAATTTTTGAATTCAGTGCATCGATAATAGGTTAGGGTGAATTTATAATATTTTTATAAAATGTTTTTTTTCGGTGAATAATATAAATATAGTATCGAGTTTCGATGTGTTTAATGACATCATTAACTATATAATCATGATATAATAATTATGTTCGACTTGTGTATAGTAAGATATGTTATGGGGTGGCCCAATTGGCCAATACTTTGGGAAAATACCATGGGCAAGCCCATGGTTTTTCTAATACCAGTAATGAGGTGTCTCTTAGAAATTAATAAAATATTCTTTCACTTTTCCTATAAGTACCAATCCATTCCTTATTTCCTTTCATTACAAATTCCTACTCAATGAAGCTGTGGTCTGTTTACATCTCATGAAGCACTATAAGAAATCAGCGTATTTGCGACGGGTTATTTGCGACGGGATCCCATAGCAAAAGGCCATTTGCGATGGGACCCCGTTGCAAATAACCCGCCGCGGAAAACGGCGTCGCAATTAAAACTCTTAGCGACTGTCCTGTCGGTAATAATATTAATAGCGGCGGGAATGATTACCGTCACGAATACTTCTCAAGTTATTTTTAAAAGACCTATTTGCGATGGGCCCGTCGCAAAGAACTTTTACCACGGGTATCTTTGCCCACCGCAAATAGTTATTTCGAAATAACTATTAGCGATGGGCCCGTCGCAAATACCTTTTGCGACGAGCTTCTATTCCTGCCACAAATACCTTTTCAAAAAACCCTATTTGCAACGGCCCCGTCGTAAATACCTTTTGAGACGGGCCTCTTTTCCCACCTTAAATAGTTATTTTGAAATAACTTTTCGTGATGGGCCCGATGTAAATACCTTTTGCGACGGGTCCTTATTCCCATTGCAAATAAGTATATAAAAATAAAAAATGAAATAATAATATAATAAAAAATAATATTTTAATAATAATAATTAAATTATAATTCAATCAAATATTAAAATTAAAAATAATTCAAATATTTAAAACATTATAATTAATTATAATTTTAAATATATTTAAAATTCTTAATATAATAAAATATGAATAATATTAAAAAATATTAATAATCATATTAATACTAAAATATAAAAAATATAATATTATATAATATAATAATGTTATTATTACAATTAATATTTATGAAAATCCATTATTAATATTTTTAAAATAATTAAAATTATCAATATTTGCAAAAAATATATATATAAAAAAACATTAAAAAAAGAATACTAATAATAAATCATAATTTTTTTAAATAATAAATCACAATTTTTTTTTATCAATATGTGCAACAAAAATAATATAAAAAATAATAAAATAGTAAGAGTAATATTATTATTAATAAAATAAACAAACAATAAAAAAATAATACTAATAATAAATAATAAACTATTAAAAATAAATATGAATTAAATAATGAAACATTGACACAAATATAAAAAAGACAGAAACTATAAAGAGAATATAATTCTTTTTTTGAATTCAGAAAACTTTATAACATCAAAATAAATCACTTGTCCGAAGGAGGGGGGGAGATGGTCACTGGTCTGAAGGAGGGGGGGCTGGAGGATTTGGAGGAGCTGGTGGAGGAAACTATATCCCTAAGGCATATGTCAGATGACGCATGCAATCCATCTTCTCCTGATGCTGCGGCTACCACCGAATCATCTGTTCCTCGTGCTCCTGCAGCTGTCGTCGGTGCTCCTCTTCATGCTGCTGCTGCTTCTGACACATCTCCTCCTGCTCCTTACAGAGACTCTCTATCAGCTCAGTTTGTGATCGCAACTGATCATCATACTGTGATGCGGAAGATGATGCATGAGCTCCTCTCTAGTTGGACACCGACATCACAACACTACCATAATAATCCACATGAGTCAACTGAGAGATGATACCAACTACTCAGCCATTCTCGAAGCCATACTGGGTAGCCTGCATCCATGCAGCCTCATCAAAATAATGGCCACTGGTCTGATCAGATGTCTCGGACTGACCCTCAGCCTGGGTTATGACATCGCAACCTCATATGACTCCTTCAGTTCCAATTTGAAATTAAAATTGTGAATATATTATATGCAGTTAATTTTCAAACTGAAAAACAAATAATACTAACCACAATTTGACGCTGGTGATCAACTCTAATCTCCTAAGTAACTGGATCACTATACATCCTCTGATATACGACAAACTCCATAATATCAGGCCGCTCGATAGCCGATAAGAATATAAAATAAAATGTTAATATTTAAAGTTATATAAAATATTTTTAAAAAATGCACATACCAGATGCTATCTATGCGTACAGGATGTACGACTCCCATCTCGATGAGCCACCTCCTGTCTCCCCTGATTCTGCATCCCCAACGATGATCTCCTCTGAAATCCACCACTCAACCAGTGTGAACATAATCCATCCCATACATGGGATGAAATGTACTCTGGTCGGTGGGCTCTACATGGCTCATCAAACACGGTCACTCCATCTTTTTTCATGGTCATTTTTCTTAAATTGTGTAAAAACTGACGTAATCACTGACGTATCACCACCTCCCATGCCTTGTGGATGGCGTTACGAATGGTATAATCGATCAGATACCATAAAAACTATTATTAATTTACAATATCAAGTTATAAATGAAATAAATTTCAAAATAAAAACTATTTATTTATGTACCAACCAATGGCTGAACATGGCCTATTGCACATCAATGGGAATCTGTTCCCACTTGGTCCGTGGCTGAGAACAATATTTGTGCAAAATAGCGATTCCCTATCTGACTACTATATGTGGAAAACTGTAAAAAAAATAATCGAACATTTATTTTGTAAATAAATTAATAAAATCTTAATAAAATGCCCAGGTTATCATACCTCCGCGTGCGTGGATCGAATCCAAGACACGGACGTCGCTCAGGGATGGGGCCAGGGATCATCAGTCATGCAGGACCATGCCCCCTCTGCATAATCCCTGAAGTGTCAGTAGGATGAGGGTCAGATGACCCGAAATCATCCTCATCCAAAGGTAGGTCAGCCTCCGACAACTGACGAAATAGCTCATCGTTCATCTGAAACAGAAAATGAATGTTTTTAGAAAATAATTAAAAAATATTATTATATATACATATATATAAGTTATGATTATATATAACTAGCATTGAATTGTATTAATGTAAACCTTAATCATCATCTTCATATTCCTCGTCAATATCATCGATATCCATTTGAGTTTCAATTCCATCATCTCTTACCATTTCAAATTAATTTGTGACATCATTAACATCATCATCACCATAAAATCTTAATTGTGGGATTACATCATTGATACTCATGTTTATTTGTGAAAAATATGGATTTTGAGTAGTCTCTTTAAAAACTTCAATTCCTTGCACTTCAGTGAAACAAGATTTACTTCAAGAAAACAGATTGTCTCGAAATTTGATATTTATTATCCTCCTCAAATCAATCAGGTCCATTGACGTAGCACAGTACTATGTATAATAAACACGATGTGCCTATTGAGCCAGTAAAAATGGTTCATTTACTACAAGAAGACTTTCATATTTAATATTGACGATTCCATGAGTAGGATTAACATGGACTCCTCTCTCAGTATCCAACCACCAACATTTGAACATCGTTATTCAATGTTTTCCTAGATAACAGAGTTCAATAATTTCATCAAGAGTGCCATAAAATTCAACTTATTTTTCTATATGATGAGATCCTCTCATGAAAATTTCACTGTTCATTGTTTTTTTGATTCCCTATATGCCTGTGTATGAAATCAATATCCATTCACCACATATGCATTATAAGATTTAACCATTTTTGATGGTGGGTTACTCAATATACATAGATGTTTGTAAATTTTATCAGCATGTTGAGACACCTGAAAATTGGTAAAATAATTATCAATATAATGAACTATAAACTTAATGAGATGTTAAAAGATGAAGAATTTATGTTACCAATTTTTGAAACCACAGAGAAAACTTTTTCTGCCGGCGTTCTTCGAGATCAGCTGCTGTAATATTTGTAAGTTGTTTCTTGATATGATTATCATATAACCTAAAAAAATAAAGTTACTTATTGTAACATAAATGATAGAATAAGTGATAGAAGCATTTACAGTACAAATTATTTCATCTCTTCATAGTTGAGAAGAATATACTTATGAGCTCTGTGATTTTCATCATCTAAAAGCCATCATTCATGAACTCCACCGAAACCAAGCTCGGACTGATTAAAAACTAATAATTGATTTTCCATTACATCATCAACTTTCCCCTCATTCCGTCCCATGCGATTTTATTTTGATGGATACTCAGATTCAAAATAGTGAGAGCAGAAAAAAGATATTTCTTCTTGAAAATAAGTTTCAGCAATTGATTGTTCGACAGATGTTTAGTTACGTACTTTTTTTCAACTTCTGCATGCATATTTCGAATGGGTATATCCATCAAAATTATGATGGACCTCCAAACTTTTCTTCATGTGGAAAATGTAATATCAAATGTTCTATTGAGTCAAAGAAAGATGGCGAAATTATTTTTTATAGTATACATATAATTACAACAACATTGTCTTCAAGTTTTCTTAGAACATCATAATCTGCTGTCACTGCACAAATGTCTCAAAAAAAAATATGACATGTCTGTTATCGAATCCCAAATCATGGAATTCAACAGACCTCTTAATCCAATTGGAATAAGTCTTTTCATTATAACACGACAATCATGACTTTTTAATCCACTAATATAACCATTCTTTACACATCTATCCAAATTGGAAGCACAACCATCTGGAAGTCTCAAATAATAAATCGACTGACAAAATAATAGGTAACATTCTTTGGAAAGTGTGTAAGATTCTTTTGTCTTCATTAACCTTTGTGTTCTGACATTCTCAAACAGTTCGAGTTCTGGGCGCCTGCAAATTTGGGAAAAATCTAATCATTCTCTTACATTATCTTTGCTCTTACCAGGTGTATCCAAAACTGTATGAAATAAATTATCAAAATAGTTCTTCTCAATATGCATAACATCCATCATGTGGTTGACCAAAAAATTAGAAAAATATGGAAAATCCCAAAAAATGCTCCGTTTTATCCAATTATGTTCTTTCCCAAAGCCATAAATTTTCTATTGGTTTATTGTGGGTCCAAATATGATGTGAGGTAATGAAAATACAACTGATTTTAACTCCATACCTAATAGAATTTTAGGAGGTCCATCTCTTTCAATTGTAACTTTTCTAAAATGAGATTTGTTCCTCCGAAAAGGATGATCATTTGGAAGAAATCTCCGATGACAGTCAAAATAACAAGTTTTTTTCCATGGAAAAGAAAAAATTATTTGTTCTCTCCCATATAGTAAGGAAATGATTTCAGTCCATGTGTACTCCAGCCAGATAATATGCCAAATGCTAGGAAGTCACTAATTGTCCACATCAATACTGCTCTTAGTATGAAATTCTGTTTCGCAGCAACATCATATGTATTGACACCAGTACTACACAATTAATTTAATTCATCAATCAATGGTTTCAAATATACATCAATATTCTTTTCTGGATGTCCTGGGATTAATAAGGTCAAAAAGATATAGGGATCCTTCATCAGCATCCATGGAGGTAAATTGTACGGTGTTATAAAGACAGGCCAACATGAATACTGACTACCATAAGATCCAAATGGACAGAAACCATCAGTGGAAAGACCCAGTCCCACATTTCAAGCTTCTAAAGAAAGTGACGGATGCACTCTATCAAAATGTTTCCATGAATCACCATCGGCTGAATGATTCAAGATTTTACTAGTTGAAATATTCGTTTTGTGCCATGACATCCTTGTCACTATATTCTTAGACATGAGTAAACACTACAGTCTGTATGTAAGGGGAAAGTATATCAACTGTTTTACAGGAATCATGACAGACTTCCCATGTTGAGCTTCTTTATACGTCGGTTTTCCACATGTGGGAAAATTATCCAACGACTCATTTTTCCCAGAATATAAAATTCAATCATTTAAACATGAATGGATATTCTGACAACTATGTCCCAAATTCCGAACCAGCCTCTTACTTTCATAGTAATTTGCAGGAAAAACATTTCTTTCAGGTAACAGTGTTTTAACCAAAGAAAATATATGATCAGAACAGTTGTTTGAAGTTCCATTATCTGATTGGATATTCATGAATTTTTCAACTGCTTATAACTTGCTTATCTTGCAACCAGGATATAATGCATCCTTATTAGACATCAGCAACTCATAAAATTCAGATGGTTCCAACTCAGGAGTTGAAACAATATCATCCTGATTTTCGGTATGTTGAACAGATGGACCTGCAACATCATGTACTAAATTTTGAAACCGCAATGGACCCAAAATCAAGTTAGTATCACCTTATCTGGAACTGCATTCACCGTGTTGATACCAAAAAACATAATCCGGTTGAAAACCAAAATGCAAGAGATATCCCCAAACATTATCTAATGTGTCAAACCTTCTCAGGGCACATTTTTTACAAGGACATTTTATTGTGCCTTCTGAAACAAATTCTGGAATTGATGATGCAAATGATAAGAAAGTCTCTACAGCCTCAATATATACAAGGTTTACACCAGAACCGTTTGGATTTCTATGTTGATTTATCCATACGTGGTCTTCTAAGAATGATTGTTGCCGACTTTGTTGTTCCATATTTTTCTACAAAACATTAAAACATTACTGGTTTTGAATAATTTGATATTAGAAAAATTACCAAAGAGAAGATATTATAACTACTTCTTAATAATTACCACTATTTACAAGCGACACAATTTTAAGTGAAATTACTGCTAATTATTGGTAATTATCGGTAATTATTACAAATTATTGGTAATTATCAGAAATTATGAATAATTCTTGGTAATTACTGATAATTATTCACAACATTATTTGATCTATTCTTAACAAGTTCCAATCTTAACGGGTCTTAAATATTTAGGTCATGCTCAATAAAAAGTTTGCGTCAGCTGTGTCGATGCTAACTTAGAAAAATCCCCAAAAAGAGAATATATTAGAACTACTTCTTAATAATTACCACTACTTACGTGTGACACAATTTTCAGTGAAATTACTGCTAATTACATCTAATTATTAGTAATTATCCGTAATTACTGATAATTATTCGAAACATGATTTGATCTATTCTTAACATGTTCATATCTTGAAGGGTCGTTAATATTTAGGTCATTCTCAATAAAAGTTTGTGTCATCCGTGTACAATGTAAACTCTATAATTGTCTTTGCTTAGTTGATCACCTCGCAAGTAGTGTTACAATAAGATGACCCAAGTCATTTCATTCATGTCTCTAAGAATCATCTCGCATTACCGTTTACATAAATCATTTTCCAAAAAAATTTAATCCCTTAAATTTTCAAGGAACAATGGTATATAAAGTTTCATGTGATATGATTCTTATAGATGAGAAAGACATGACTTGGATCATCTTATTGCAATGCTACTTATGAGGTGATCAACCAAGCAAAGAATATTATAGAGTTTACATTGGACACGGCTGACACAAACTTTTTACTGAATATGACCTAAATATTAATATAATTTTTTCATAAATATTAATCATATAATAATAACATATGTTACTAATTATATACTAATTATATACT
Organism: Viscum album; assembly: GCA_963277665.1. Classification (NCBI taxonomy): domain Eukaryota; kingdom Viridiplantae; phylum Streptophyta; class Magnoliopsida; order Santalales; family Viscaceae; genus Viscum; species Viscum album. The sequence goes on along the minus strand of OY728163.1, from coordinate 1,593,695,835 downwards.
AATTATGTTACTAATTATTAATGGGAAGATATGTAGAGATGAGTTGATTAACCACTCGTTCAATGGAAAAGCAAACGTGAATGACCACTCATCCACCCCAATTCTCTTTTCATCTATGTGTTGACGATTGACAGAAAACTTCTATCTCCACATGTAATATTCACATTCACTAACAGGTTGATTTTGACAGTGAATGCAAATATTAAATGTGGAGACAGAAGTTTCCTGTGAAACATCAACACATAGATGAAAAGAGAATTGAGGTGGATGAGTGGTCAATCATGTTTGTTTTTTCATTGAATGAGTGGTAAATCAATTGCTTTCTAATTATTTTAAACACTTGCTAATTATTTTAATCACTTGATAATTATCTAAATCACTTTCTAATTATTTTAATCACTTTTTAATTATTTTAATCACTTGCTAATTATTTTAATCACTTTCTTGCTAATTATTTTAATCACTTGCTAATTATTTTAACTTGCTAATTATTTCAATTGCTTTCTAATTATTTAAATTATGTGCTAATTATTTTAATCACTTTCTAATTATTTTAATCATTTAAATTAAATCTCTATTTATTTTAATTCCTAATTATTTGAATTAAATTGCTATTTATTTTATTTGATAATTATTTTAATTATTTTCTAATTACTTGCTAATTATTTTAATCACTTGCTAATTATTTTAAACACTTTCTAATTAGTTTAATCACTTTATAATTATTTTAATCACTTGCTAATTATTTTAATCACTTGCTAATTTTTTTAATCACTTGATAATTATTTTTATCACTTGCTAATTATTTTAATCATTTGAATTAAATCACTATTTATTTTAATTCCTAATTATTTGAATTAAATCGTTATTTATTTTATTTGATAATTATTTTAATTATTTGATAATTATTTTATTTAATTATTTTAATTATTCTCTAGTTATTTTAATTATTTTCTAATTATTTTAATTATTTGCTAATTATTTTAATTAATTATTTGAATTAAATCACTATTTATTTTAATTATTTTCTAATTATTTAAATTAAATCCCTAATTATTTTAATCACTTGCTAATTATTTTAATCACTTTCTAATTATTTTAATCACTTTCTAATTATTTTAATCACTTGCTAATTATTTTAATTCCTAATTATTTGAATTAAATCCCTATTTATTTTATTTGATAATTAATTTAATTATTTGATAATTATTTTAATTATTTGGTAATTATTTTAATTAATTATTTGTATTAAATGGCTATTTATTTTAATTATTTGATAATTATTTGAATAAATCTAATTAAATTGCTATTTATTTTAATTTCTAATTATTTTAATTATTTTGTAAATATTTTAATTATTTTCTAACTATTTTTAATTTTTGCAAATTATTTTAATTACTTTCTAATTATTTTAATTATTTGCTAATTATTTGAATAAATCTAATTATTTGAATAAATGTATTTTAATTATTTGTAAATTTCTAATTAAATCTAATTATTACCAAATAAATATCCCCCGGGTGTGTCAAACCAAGAGTGCAGCAAGGTCTGTTATCGTGTACCAGGATACTCCGGGTCAAGATCGAAACTCCATGTTAGAGTTTTCACTCCTAGGTACATCTGTGCCAGAGCCGCCTCTACTTATTCGTATCCAGACAAGGATTTATTTTATTGATAAACCAAAAACTATAGTAATTATACCGAATTAATTATGACTAATTATTTATAATTATTTTTAATAATATGATTTTATTAATAAAACTAAATATAAACAATAAATTAATTTAAATCTAATTTAATTAGAACAACAATTAAAATTAATATGAAAAAATTAAATAAAACGTAAATAACTTTGAAATTTTGAATCTATGGACCCCTTTGATTTCCTTCCGATGGTCTCGCAAAAAGAATCGAATTTTATTTAACTAAAACTAAAGCTTCAAGGAGAGGAGAGGAGAAGAAGAAGATTTGAATGTTTTCAAAACTGAAATGGTTGGGGGTATATATAGATTAACGTATTTGGGATGGGTCCTGTCGCAAATTCCCGCCACCCACATTAATTACAGTCAGCAGTTAAAAAGGATTTTGTGACGGGAACCATCCCAAATACTTACCTGCCGACATAACATTAGCGACGGGTGGAGTTTCCCATCGCAAATACCCTTACATGGTAAATACTATTTGCGACGGGTACCCTTCACAAATACTATTATTTGCGATGGGTACCCATCCCAAATTCCCACCGCCCGCATTAATTACGGTCATCATTTAAAAAGTCTTTTGCGATGGGAACCGTCGCAAATACTTACCTACCGATATAATGTTAGCGACGAGCGGATTTTCTTATCACAAATACCCTGACGCGGTAAATACTATTTGCGACATGCGGATTTTCCCATCGCAAATAGTATTTACCACGGTAGGGTATTTGCGAGAGGGAGTAGCCACCCATCGGAAATACATTACCCGTGTTTTGGCGCGAAATCCGCACCAAACCTATTGCGACGAGGACATTCCGTCAAAAATGATAAGTTATTTGAGACGGGAATATATTCCTGTCGCAAATATCCCTTTCGTCAGACCTATTGCGACGAGAATATATCCCGTCGCAAATAACCCATCTTAATAAACTCTTTTTCCCATAGTGGAGTCCTCTCAAGGTGCCCTCAATACCCACAAGGTCCCAAACTTTGAGTTTTTGAAGTCACTCTTCAAGGTAAGGGAACCTTTCAACCTATTTTTTTGAGTCATGACATAATTTATGTTATGTCTTATAGTTTTCATTTTATTATTATGTGGTACGTTATTATATATCCTTATTTCTATCCATTTTATTTCCAAATGATGAGATACCCTTTCCTATCTCATCAACTTGTTTTTCTGAATATTATGCGAAGGTATTGGACTGCCAAATTTTTTCGTAAAAGAAATCTCATATTCTCTTTTCATTCAAGTTTCCTTTTCATGTTGTATTTCATTCTAATATCCATACCATGATATTATTTTTTTATTCTATACACATACCTTATTATGATTTATTTATTAGGGGGTTCCCCTTGTCCCCTCTCTTTTCAATGTTTTCTAAAACCATGTTGGATAGTCGTTATGCGGTATATTTTTTGTCTCAAAATCTGTCTCTTTTTCTCAAAAAATTATTCTACTTAATTTATGTGAATTCCCAAAAGAATTTAATCAATATGGGTATTAACAAAGACACAAAAATGTTATATTTGATTTTGGAATTGACATACCTGATACCCTCATTCCTTTTCCATGGGTTATAAATGACATAATGATCATATATAAAATGAATTTTAAAATGTCACATTTTGAATTTAAACACATTTCTTTTACTCTCTATACATTATTTATGAATTGTATGATTATTATCTATGTGGATCCCATGAAAATAAAGACATATCTAGGATGTGACCTTGTATCACTTCAATGCATTGTGTAAATAATTTAATCTCTTGGGATGACAAGTTTCATGATACCTTGGTGAATAACCCTGGTAATTTTTATGACACCATGGGGATAAACCTTGGTGATATGTTAATGAATGTATAAATTAAATATTGTATCCACATATTCAAGTTAGGATTCATGTTCTTTTTATTATGATATGCCTCTTCTTCCATTACTCATGTCTTTATTTTTTTTCATCAGGTTCTTATAGATATCACAAGTAAACTAATTCCCTTTCTATCCTTACATGGTCTTCTTCTCATCCTTTCCCTTGAGGATTCTCTTCAGGTTATGAGATGCAGTAATTTTACATAGGATCAACTTTTTAAAAAGATTTTTCAAGGTCATTTAAAAGAGTGTTTTATGTTTTCATGTATTTTGATATTGATTTCCAAGACACTAGACTTTATAGATCCTCTATTTGTAAAATGTAATGGAATGTTATGTAATAAAAAGGTTGGATTCTATAACCCTGGGAACTAATAGATCATTTTGAAGGGCCTTGAATCCCCTTTCATTCATAATCAACGCCCACCTTCTAGGGATCGATATGTGGTGGTATGAGGTGAGTTACTCCACTTTTCTAGTGGGTTCTTCTCATTTGATCTTGTTTCCCCCATGATATCTTTCTATGTTACTGTATTTGATCTCTATCAGTCTAATGGATATACATTTAATGTTTTTTGTGGTGCTTGTAGAGAAATGTTCTTAGAGGGATGTAGCTTTCTTGTAGAAGATATGATCAGAGATGCACAATGTTGTTCCATTCTCACAAGATGAATGTTGTCTTATCGAGGTTATAGATTAATTTATTTTCCTTCTATTTATGTTTAATAAAAAATTTACCATGATTCAGTTTTTTGGTGGAAGTGGAAATAACTATAATAAAGGATAAAATATATTAATGAAATAGATGTTTATGGTCAGTGATTACATGTTTCCTACCATGGTAGTGCTCTATATTTTGTTTCATGAACCAAATATTGTCACCATCAAAACCAGCAACTAAATTGGAATGTGGAAAGGCCCGATGGGAATTACAGATCCCCATGGGTTGGAACAAGTGCTAGAGTATCATAAAATTAAAATTGGGAACGATTTTCCGGAGTTTATAAACATAAAACCAAAAAAAATCCTATAAATAAAATCATTATTTTTCAAACCAAAGCATATTCTACAAAATATCAGAATTGAGTTACAAAATTTAAAACAATGCTCAAAGACCATTACAAAGGTATAAAACCATAAAGGGAATCCCAATAACCTATACATGGAAAGAGGCACCAGCCTTAATCCATCTCCACAACACTGCATCATGATGGACCGCTAAAAACCCAAACCATTGACACAAAAGTTGTACCCAAAACTACAAAAAAAATAATGTCTAATTACACCCAAGGGAATAAGTAGGGTGTGAGCCCAATCCTAGTAGGATACCACCACTATGATATTCCTTGTGACAACATTCAAATATGAAAATAATTCATGTTTTCAAAACATGAAATGCTATTATCAATTTTCTAAAAAGAGGCATCTTTAAATAAAATAGTTTAAAGTGGGCTATTTTAAAGAATAAACACTTAAATAAAATACCCAAACTAATAATTTTTTCCATCCAATAATTCCGTATGCTGATGGTAACCATAAATCATCCAATGAGTACATGAAATGGGAAATAACCCCTAGGCACTATCTCGCTATGGGTCCTCAGTACCTCGTATCTTGATGAACGTAACCATCACAATATCCGTTATCGTGCACACGAGACACTATTAGGGATCATACCCATAACCTAGTGGTCCCCCAACAACATCATCATCATAGTTTAGTTAGTGTTGTCATTGTTAATATTTCTATGTGAAATTAAGGCCAAACCCCATTGGATCACGAGCATACTAGTACACGTCCACCACCCTAGATAAATGTGTTTCCCTCTTGTGATCAAACAAGTTCAAGAAGCCATGAAATATAATTTTCACATTAAAAAACAAATTCCACATCACAAATTCACCAAAAAACACACATTGTATCACATAAGTCACATAATCCACTATTTCATTCCAATAAATTTTGAAATTAGACTCACACCAAAATAGCCCACAACACTTTTCCAATCCTTTTAACACTTAAAAAAATCCTTTAATTTTTTTATAAAACCTTTCCAAGATATTACTAATCACATAAAAACCCACAAAATTTCACATAATATCATTTTCACATTCAAATTTATTTTAACATAAATCTCACATGAAACAACCCACAATCATGTATCGCACCAACATCACAATTAAATAAAACACTTTAGCAATTTATAAAACATTCTAGGAATGTTTGACATCTTAAATCACCGATTTAACTTTTAAAAACCACTCTTAAGTGAATAAAATCACCAAAACAGTACATGAAAATAATTTTACCACTTTTTTAACTAACTAAATCATTTTCAATTTTCATAAAACAAACCCAAGGGGTTTAACCATGTTTTGTACACAAAACCCATTTGAAAACCCGCTTTCAAGGCCCAAATCACACAAATACCACTAAAAAAAAGAATTGGAAGCAATTTAAACATTTATTAGACCAGTCTAAAGTGTTAAAAAATTAACTCAAATAAAACCACAAAAGATATACATAAAAAAGAAAACATTTCCATAAACAATTTCAAGAAGTATAACAAGGTTTTACACATAAAACTCATTAAAAACCCCATTTAAGAGGCACACATGACACTAAAGCATTAAAAACCAGAATTGGAATCCCCTTTCAAACAACTAATAAATCAATTTCATATTTTCTAAAACTTACACAAAAGATATCACATGAGTTACATTTGAAAAAACACAGAACAACAAACAAAAATATAACTTTAATACTAAATGCTTTACTAATGCTACCCGAAATGGTTTTTTCACCACAAAAATAGATTTGAAACATTATAAATTAATAAATCAAGAAATATAACTCCTAAATAATTTCATACACATGGAAGAACCTACTTTTGAGTCAAAACCCTCAATTATTGGTGCCAAAAATCAACCACAACACCGCCACATGACAAGGAAGTGGAAATCAACCTACAACCTCAATATTTCACCCAAAAGTCAAGAAGGTAGATCATAGGTAGGAAAATAATTTTTTGACATTTTATAACTCATTAAATGGTGAAATAAACCCTAAAGAAAAGGAATAAATCAAGGGGATAAATAATTAATTGCATGATTTTGTTGTTTCCCCCATCAAATCACCCTTCAAAAATGAGTTCCATGGGAGGGTGAAAGAGCTTGGAGGATGTCCATGGATGTAGTGAGAGAAATATATAATAGAGGGTAAGATTTGGTTTATTTTTTGAAGGTTGAAAGGGTCAAAATTCTCAAAATTTTAATGATCTGGTCACCCAGCATGATTTGGATGCACAGTTTAGTAAATTGTGCGCCCAAACCGTGCGGCCTATTCTGGCCACCCAAAAAGTAATGTTTTTTATCCAATTTCAGGGGGTCCATGGGGTAAACAAAGGGGTAACATTGTCCTTGTATAGTGGAGAAAAATACCCAAAACAAGGAACTCTTTTCACACCAAAACACATCCAACTCAACGGTACAAACCACCTCATCAACTTACCCCAAAAGTGGTTCCACTAGGAGTGTCATTAATCCAATTCAAAAACACCAAAACCTAACACCATCCCTTTTAAAACATAGGAGGACAACTATAATCCAATACCCCCATGACTAAGGTCATATTTCAAGAACACAAGAGACACCAAAAATTCAATTCCAGAACACCCATAAACCAATAGAATTCTAAGAACCAAAAGAGGATTTCAAGAAAGCATGGAATTGAAAATATGATTGTGACATTTTTGGTTTAAATGATAGTGAGATATTAAATATATGATTGTTTATCATGTTCTATGTTCTTGGGTTAGAATTTAAATTTTATGGAATTGTTTAAGTAATGTAAATATGGTTAATTATTTGGTTGGGTAAAGAACCTAATGATGCATGTTTAATGAATATACTCTCATAATTTTAAGGTAAAATATTAACTCTTAATTCATGTTAATTTTTTTATTCTTCCATTAGGTAATTGAATTGGCCAAATAACATGATGTTTCAATTCTTTTCATTGATAAAAATAAAAGGCATGTTAAATTAGAACTATTTTTATCACATTTTTTAGAAACTGGAATTGTTTAGTGAAATAATATTACATAATTGATAAAATTTTATAGCTGATGCATTATGGTTCTTATATTTATACCATGAAATAAATGAATTTGTTAATTCATTATGGAATAAAAATTGTATTTTGATAAAAATAAATTTTTAGTGCCGAGTGAGCCCATTTTCATGTAAAGGATAAATGCCTTGTTTTTAGTGAATATTTACCCCTTTAACAATTTTAGTTGTCTACTACCTTTTTTGTTGCTATAGATGTGACACATTCTATGTGATGTATGTGAGACTGAGATAACTATTGGTTGATGAGATATAGACATGGAAGCCTGAGTTTGTGGTAGTAATTGATGTCTATGATAGTGTGATATATGGTGATATACAAAATAGTTTCAGGAATGAAACTAGTATTGATGAAACAAGTTAAAGCTGGAATTTTCCATTTATGTACTTAATGTTGGGATGCTTTCCTTTTACTGTTATTATTAAGAGCTGAATGGAAGAGTTAATTATTTATCTATATTCATTTCCCCACTATATTAGGAAGCTAGTTGTTCATTTTTTCGTATATTTTTATGGTAGCTTAGGATGTTTACTAAAGAACCTAGAATTATTGAATAATAACAATTCTAAAACATGTTTTAATCCATGGTGTTAGTTCTTGTGGAATGAAAACAATGATAATATTGAGAAACTATGGACTCAGTTAGATGATTCCTAGAGGTAATGTACTTCACTATGATGGTTAATGAAATTTAGTTTTGTATAATGTTAACCAATATATAATGAATTAATTTACAAAAGGTTAATTTATAAATAGGAAACAATGAATTTAATTAATCTACTTAAATTATTTTTTAGTTATAGGATACCAAGTTCTTATTAGTGTTATAGGGGTTTTTGAGTGAATATTACTGCAGTTGAGCCTATGATTAGGCTAATACCCTTAAAATGGTTGTGAGATATATTATATATTATGAGTTTTGTGATTTCATATTCTTCCACACCCATGCCTATAGAGGGAATTATTCCCAATAGACTCTTGGTGCATGTTTTCCCTGACAACTTGGGTGGTGAGGGATGAATGGATTATTTCCCCCTCTTTCCTCACTCTCTTCTCCAAGTAGTATTATGCACTATTATGTTTTTTTATATAGTTTTTGCCACAAAATTTTGAAAAGTTATATAATGGATTTTGGTTATTTCAGACACATTTATCTATATACATCGTATACTAATGGTTATTATAGGTATGATGCTTATAGGTTGTAATGGTTTGAGGTTCGTTACTTGGTGTATGGGTTGCGAGGGTTTAGGTAAAATACCCAATGTACGATACATGACATACACGTTGTGGTGTATTCTATAAATTTCAAAATAACCATATGGAGATGTGGATGGGATAATGATATGATGCTTTTCATGTGATTCATGTTTTTATAGTCATCCCATGTGTCTTCAATATATCTTATTTGAATGGATATATATTAGGAAATATTCTATTAGGACAGAGCGGTAGACCAGTGGGGATGCGGCGGAGGGGAAACCCTATTTTATTACTGTAATATATGATATCTTGTACATGTTAATTTATGAAAGATATCCATGGTGGGTATAGGATTTTATTATACATATTTAAGTGTTTATTTATCATTATTTTTTGTTCATGTGATTAAATATGATGTTTTTATCTTTTTAATTAGAGATAGTGGGGAGGATCAAACTATGTATACCAGTTATGAACACCATATGTATATATAAAATATTTTACGTTTAGTATGATTAGGTTGGAGATATGTATGGATATTACTTTCTCATAGTTTTATAGGAGCAGTTTGGGATTCATGGTTATTACCATGTTTATCTTTAGGAACTTTTCTATACCATTCTTGTTTTACCAGTTTTATATGACATTACATGTATGTACTTGGGATATCTTTTAACATTATCTTAGAATGTGTTTTTGGTGTTCATGTCTTATATGTCATTCCTCATGTTTCTCTTACAGTATAATTCCTCTTTTTTTATATGTATGTTATACCCTCAATTCATTTCTCCCACTCATGTCCTATTAGATGTTGGCATTAGGTAGTCACTAGATACCTTCTATCATTTTCAGCCAAGGAGTCATACCATAGGGGAGAGGGGTTCATGAAATAGTGTTATCAAAATTTTTGGTTGAGGGGTATGATTGAGTTCAGAGTTAGGAACATTTAAGGATTTTTGGGGTTGGTAGGTAAATGATTTTAGTTAAGTTGAGTAGGAAATGTAAATAAGTGATATCATCTCAAACATGGTTATTTAGGTACCTATATGATATGTTTCCTGGAAAATTATATTTATCTATCCCACTAAGTGAAATGACAGTAATTACAGGGTATACTACGAAATGATCACACATCATTATTATTTTCACCAGTGTTTGAAATGTGTAGACCTCCAGACATGATATTAATTTAATAAAATAATCTAATAACGTAATTAATGTTAAATATGAGATATTTCACATTTATGAGTCTCTAAAAGGTTTTCCAATTGAAGGTATGAATCTGGGTCAATGACTTCATTAGGTTTTTTCTGAGGATGTCCATCCGGAAATTCCAGCAGATCATCGTAGAGTAGTGGTTGATGGTGATGAAACATGGAGGAGGACACTCAGAGAGATTCAGTGATTGAGCACGTAGAAGTATAATATCTCTATTTATGAATCATATATATAATAATAGTTGGAGGATATTGTGATGGATTTATGTTTTATCCATTCTTGTAAGGAGCACTGGGTTTCATTGCTTGGGACTATTCTGCATAGACCTGTGAGGTATTAGTGGATCTTATTCCTCATGGATTACCCGGAGTCAAAGGTCTCATGCGAGAAGTTCGAGTACTTGTTATGAATAAAGTTTATTTATTTGATGAGGAAGGTTTCCAGTCACCTGGATCTTCTTACTCTTCAACAATGTAATCTATAATGCATAAGTTCTTGATCTATTTCATAACACTTCTATGATATTCTTCAAACTCATTTCCATATGATGAGGCCATGGTGAAGCATTCTGAGGAGTATTTTCATCCAGTACCAGGTCACCCCATTTACGATGCATGAAAATATCAAGGTGCTGGTGAGAGTAGAGGTTTTTGATTGGAATATGGATTGAAATAGGTCATCCTAATAAGGGATACTTCAATATTCCTCATGAAGAAGATTTTTGGTTTGGGGTTTCTAGTTTCTAGGATAGAAAATCTTTTGGATAGTGGAGGGTAGGTCCAAACCCTAATTATCTCTTTTTTATAGGGATGGAATATTTGATTCATTTTCAAAAGGATCAAATATATATTTTTTCTTATAGAGGTTTAGTTTATTATTCGATCGAATGTTGGACCATTATGTGCAGGCATCATGCACAATGTGTTGTATTTCAGGTTCCTTCACTAAGGCAATTTCAACTGAAGAAACAGTAACAAGATGGTATAACATGGGGTCAATAGTGATGAGAAGTGGTTGGAAGAGGAAAACTCTGGATTCTAATAATACATAGAGAGGAGATCACTAATACAGAGGTGGTCACCATTATGGTCAGAGAGGCTATGAAACATGCCATGTCTAGATGCAATCCATGGAAATGCTAGTGCTAGGAGATCCAAACATTGTTCGATGAACCCTTTTTATATTTCCTAATTGGGTACATGACTTGTTTGATTTAGGTGATACACACTCCATCATTTCACTAATTGTATTCCATGTTGTGTTACTTGAGGTATAGAGGATTCTAGCACCCTTAGTGTTCACTATTACATTATGAGGTAAAGAAAACCTGCATGAAGTATGTAGAGATTTTGAGCTAGTGCTGGGGAAGGACCAAACGTTTAGTTACTTACTATGTTTGTGTATAAATCCCTAAGATATAATCCATGGTATGGACTATAAGTATTTAGTGAATCAATTTGTGGATTTCATTAGGAGAATGATTTTGTCTTATGATGATGAAATAGAGTCTTCTAGGTTCATTGGTGATAGAGTCCCTTAGATGGTTCATAAGATTATAGATTCTTTATCTTTATTGGTGACCAATATGATGTTAATATCATCAGAGTTTCAACTTGTGGTGTTTCCAAGGATTTTAGAATATTATGATGATGTTCTTCCTAAATAGGTTTTGATGTCACCCCCTCAATGAGAGAAAATGTTTATGATAGAGATATATCCAAGAACATCACTTATCTTGATGAATCTATATATAATGGATCCTTCATGGTTGTGAGAGATTCATGTAATAATAGATGATAAATATTATTGGGGGTTTTTTCATCCAAGTGTGTCACTGTGGGATGCACCATCTATGTCCTTGATGAAGGAAGATGAGAGTTTATATCTCTATATTGATTATAATCACTTGAACCAAGGAAAATTGAAGGACCTATATCATCTTCCATGGATTGATGAATTATTCAATCCTTTGAAATGAGCTAGTTGATTCTCTATGATCAATATGTGGTTTGAAAATTATCTTATGCAGATGAAATATGATAATATTAAGGAGACTGCTTCTTGAGGTCATTATGTGAATTAAAATTTTTTTTTGATGCTATTCAGTTTGACGGATACTATAGTTACATTCATGGGTTTTATGAATGTATCATTTAGATACATTTTGTACTATTTCATGGTGATTTTCATCAGTGACATCCTTGTGTGTCCCACATCTAAGGAAGAGCATGCATAATATCTACATATCATTTTTGGAGTTCTTTATTGTTATATGCTATTAAGTATGCTATCAAAGTGTTAATTATAGTCTCATGGGTTTCTTTTCGTGGGGAATATCGTTTCCCATCATAGAATATCTATGGATCCCTTAAAGATCTAGGTAGTCATTTCTTAGGTATCCCCAAAGACCTTTGTAAAAGTGTGAAGTGTATTTGGTCATGCTGGCCATTATAGGAGGTTCATAACTAATTTCTCTTAGGTTTCAACTACTTTACAACCTTTACTAAGAAGGATTATGCATTCCCATGTACATACTAGTTTCTAAAATCTTATGACTACTTGATTGATAAATTTTTCAACACTCTATTTCATCATTTCCACAAAAGGGAGATTAGTTTGAGGTTTTCTCAAATGATTCATATCTTTTTTTATAGTTTCCTAAAATAATATAGATTAGTTATTTATTATGGGACATGGAAGATACATCCCCAATATGAAACTATTCTACCAAAGATCTCAAGTTGTCATGAGTTGTATTTTCATTGATGTTGTAGTGACATTACCTCATTGAAAATTGTTTTTTGGTTCTTATAGGTCATAAGATCCTATGATATGTCTACCCCAAATGTGACATGATATTTAGGCAATCATAGTATATGTAATTCACAAAAAATTTTAATTTCTATATTTTATATACACAGGGGAAGGGAAATTTTGTGGCTTATGTTCTATATAAGAAGTCACACAGTGATGTTGTGCCTAAATATAGAGATTCTTAGATAGTTATATAAGAGCTCTCAGTAATAAATATTTATATATGATAGGTTTTTGGAAGATTATTTCTTTTCTAGATTATTTTGTACTCATATTTTGAGAATTATGTGAGGATTCCTAGAAGGGGGAATCTAAGATGGAGGTCAATAGAGAAATAGTTGTCTTTGATGATACCCCTAATGGTTGTTCTGAATAATAATAGAAATAATTGTTGATATTAGGGAGGCTTTTCATCCTTTTCTCAATACATGGCATGGTTCTAAAAGAGTTCCATAAATCACCCTTGGTAGTACATACTAGAATTATAATGATTTATTAAGATTTGAGAGGGTATTTTTGGTGGGTAGGGATGCGGAATGAAATTAAGGTGTTTCTATCATGATATTTAGTTAGCTAGAAGGTGAAACCGAGAAACCTTCTTCCAATGGTTCTCTCTAACTGTTAAATATTCCTTAGAAGAATTAGGAGGAAATATTTATGGAAATCATTACCAGTTTACCTTGATCATAGGTAGTATTTTTTGTTACATGGGTGATAGTGGACAACTTTATGAAATCAGCTTCGTTTATAGTCGTTAATGAGTTGAGATCATTTGAGGTTTCATCAATGTTGTACCTAGAGGTGGTGGTAAGATGCCAAAGTTTCCTATGGCCGATCATCTATAATCATGATCCATGTTTTACCTTTATGGTGTAGAGATGTATTTAATATGCTTTTGGATGTTAGTTTGACCTTAACTCTACTTTACATTCATAGATGAATTGTCAAACAGAGTGGAATATCACGAATCTGGAAGACATGTTATGTTCTTGTGTGTTATATTTTGGAGGTTCATGGATGAGGAACCTTACTTTGGTCAAGGTTTTATACAATAATAATATTAAATCCATCATATAGAAGCATTGTATTGCTGAACTTTCTATTCCCATTTATACCAAACTAGGGTTGGTGAGTCAGCAATTCACATGATAGAACCAATAAAAAAGATGACTTAGATGGTTCAGGCAATTCATGAGAGGATGTATGTAGTAAAATATCATCAAATTTTCATTTCTGATCTAAGGAGGTTTCCTATAGATTTTGACATTGTAGATTATATGGACCTAAGGGCGACTCCTCATCATGGGAAGTGAATGATTGGTCATGTGAGTAAGATTTATCCCATGTTAGTTGGGCCTTTTGAGGTGTTGAATCATGTTGGAGACATAGTGTGTTAGATAACACGTCCCCTGTATATGAGACAGATGCATCATGTATTCCATGTGATTATTCTCCTTTTTTATCTTTATTATGACTCCCACATCATTGGTTGGGATTATATCGATATTGATAATATTTTGACCTTGATGGTGAAGATTTGCAGATCTAGGATGGAAACGAGAAGGTGTTTCAAATGAATTATATTCAATTTTTTTTTTCTTGTGTTGGAAAATTTTCAAGAATGAGTGTACCTTGGAACATGAGTCTCATTTATGTTATCAATACCACAATCTATTTCATTCTTATCTCTTCTAATGTATCATTGCTTAGTTTGTGGGAATTGAGCTTTCATGCTATATAAGATGGTTTCCATAGGTTTTTTTATTTGTAAAATTGATCTTGTTTGAGAGGTATACCCCCCAATAAAGTATTTTGGGGATTATTTTTGTTCCTCTATGGCTTTTGGATCGTTTTCCTCTATGTGAGGTGGTTGATCTTTGATGATGGTGAGATTATTTAGAGGTATCTTGTAGTGAGTTTGTTTGGATATTTTTTTCCATAATTTCCCAATAGAGTTGGATTTAAATTATCAACAAGGATATTTTTTTGAGAGGTATCTTATGTAAGAGATTTTATCCTTGTATCCCATTTCATTGGGATTTTTGGTTTTTGATAGATCCTATAGGATGTAGTAGGGGTTATGAAACAATTTTATCTTGTAAGGTTTTTATAGCGGGGAGCCTTATAATACATCATATGGTAAGACACTATGATGTAGAGAGACTTGATATGGTGTAGGGTCTAGGGAGGAAGTATTTTAAAGATACTTCCATATATAGAATTTTTTTTCCATTTACAAGCGATGAGTATTTTCCCAATTGAGACCTGCATCATGGAGTGGTTGGTTCTAAAATGTGGTATTTATGATAGAATTTGGGTGGTTTTTCAAATTTTTGTGTAGCTATTTAATGAGGGTTAGGTTGTGGTGTAGCCTAAATTTTAGAGAATAATTCTTATGGAATATTGAATTACCCTAATATGTGGATCTCTTACAGTTTCATAGGACCTATAGGGTGGTTTGCAATAAGTTTCTCAACTGAGGGTCTGAACATGTAGGCTACGGCATGGTCTCTTGTGCTTCCCTGTTGTCCTTCCTATTTTGGATGATTCTATAACATAGTCAAGGAGGTTGTGACCTGGTTTACTGTTTTGTATAATTCAAATAAATATCTGAATCCCCTATGAACCCAATTTTCACAAATATTTTTTTCTCTACCCCTAGGTGCCCAATAAATATTTTTGAAGGCCATTGAATCCCATTTTAATCAAAATGAACCCTTACATTCTATGGATCAATTTGTAGAGACCAAGGTTGAGTTATTCTTCCTTAATAGTGGTTTCATCTCTATTTGTTCTTGTTTCCTACTATTCTATTTTACATGTTTTGGTTTTTTATCTCCATTATTCTAATGGAGTTCCTTTTGATGTTATTATCATGATTTTGGCACAATGTTCTTGGAGGTATGAAAATTTATTCTAAGAGAGGAGATTAGAGATCTATGTTTCTTGTTCCATTCTCACATGAATAACATTGACACCTTAAGGTATAGTATTAGTTACTTCTATTTATATTTTTTTTGGAATTCAAAATTTTCCTTTGTTGACACTTCTTTTTCGTCACATCGTCTAATGAATGAAAAATGGGAATATCTTAAGCACCAAGATATTCATCCTTTGTAGAACATCAAAAATTGACAAAGGCATGAACAAAGGATTACTTTAAGCATGGGTCATGGAAGTTTCACCATAGTCACGCAAGTATACATGCGCGCCACATATTGGTCATGCAGGTGACTTGTGCACCCTATTTTATTTTCACCCAAGGTCCTTAATGGCCTATAAATACCCCTTGTGGGCCCCCCATTTCGAGGACAAAAAATCCAAAAGTCATATTTAAGCTCCCGGCACCCTAGTCTTTGCATGAAGTCTTTTGAACACTTCTAAGGTAATTTCTTACCTATAATGGAAGATTTAAAGAGGGGTAATAAGGCGTAAGTGTCGAAATTCATCAACACTTGCATGCCTAAGTGTCCATCCCTTAATGGAAATGGCCACACTTGCGCGCCTTCTTATCCATTCCAAAAAACTTGCACACCACTATTTTGGAAGCCTCTAGGGATAATACTAAGGTATTGAGCCAAGTCTCGCCCAAGTATTACCCTATGGGTTAACCGTTGCCCAAGTACACCCGTGTCTCACAAGTATACTTGCGCGTCCAGGACTTGTGCACCCAAACAGGACTTGCACGCCTGCCTTTTTTGGGTTCCCTTCTGTCTATTCAACTCTCTTCTTCAAATCCACCTCTCCTCTTCAAGATTTAGCCTTTGAAACTCTATTCAAATCCATTTATGGCATGGATCTTTTGTTGGCCTCTTTATCTGAAAGGAATTATGTGGAACATCTCTCAAAACCTCGTGATTTACATAAATTTATGTCCCTAAGGTTACAGATTTCATTCATTTCAACCTCATCCTTTAAGATGAGAAGATATTTTATATGGGCATTCTCTTTAGGAATAAGCCCCATGTTCCCTAATCTAGGCCTCCTTCTCAGGAATAAGCCCCAAGTCTCAAGTACCCTTAACCTGGGCCTCCTTCTCAGGAGTAATCCCAAGTCATAATTTCTCTTAACATGGGACTTTGTATTAGGAGTAAGCCCCTATCATAATTTCTCTTAACCTGGGCCTCCTTCGCAGGAGTAATCCCTAGCCATAATTTCTCTTAACCTGGGCCTCCTTTTTAGGATTAAGCCTTAGTAATAATTTGTTTTGACTTAGGCTACCTTCTAAGGAATAAAACCCAATCATTATTCCCTCTCTAATTTAGGTATCCTTATCAGGAGTATATACTAAGTTAAGTATTTAAATCTCCATAAAGAACATGTACCTTTATGGACATTGTTCCTGAGTTTCTTCCATGAAGTAAATCCAGATCCTCATATATCTTGGGCGGTCATACATATGCAAGTCCCACATCATTTCTTATGATTTCATCTTTCATGGAACAATCGTCAGGTTTTAGTAATACCTCTTGTTTCTCACAATGAGCATGACTCACGTTAGCTTAGAGTGTAAAAGTAATTACGAAATCTCTCTTTGAGCCATTAATCATGCATAACCCTCAATCTTCTTCACTCGAACTACATGGGTTCTGATTACTTTTCTAACAAGGACACATAGGTAGCCCATCTGCGTGTACGATCCCAATTTTAAAATAATCCCTATCCTTCTGAACGACAATAAACTTAAGGTGCCCCACTGAGTGGATTCAGAACCAATATAGTTATCATAATGACCAAGAGATTTCTATATAATGTGATGAAGGATACCATTGACTTAGAATCTCTAATAAATACAGACGATTATCTATCGACGAAGAACCTCAAATATATATAAAAGATTCTATAAATCTCATACATATTAATCATTGATTGTCAGGTCTAAAGAAAAGATCATTTTCATACTTCGTAAATTAATAAGGATTCACGAATATAACTTAAATCTATAAGAGTGTCCCAGAGTAGACAATAATTCCCCCTAAAAAAGGTGTGATGTGTCCGACCTCCCATCCTCTCTACAAATTCAAATTCTTAAGCCTCATAGGTCCACAACTAATGAGAATATAGCTTTATAAAGTAGATCCAAATGGATATAGAATCATTGTATGTTTCCAGTTATACAATCAAACCTGTAAGAAACTGATTGGAATGTTTGAACCTTAAACAAACGAGGTCATCCCCATTTCCCGAAGAAACAAAATTGGTGAACCCGATGTGAATCCTTTACCAAGTTAATGATGTTTTACCTATTTGTTAGGACCCTATTTATCTCAATGTGAGGGCCAATAAAGAAATAAATAACATATGTGCTCATCCGAAAGATGTAGTTGCCAAACTTATCTTGATTATGTCTGTCATATCAAACATGCACTCTTTTACATGATCTCTCTTCATTACAGAAATGGATTCTCTAATGTTCACACCTATGAATGCCTATGCTGCTACTCCTGCTGAATCCTCGTCCACTCTGAGGATGACATCACCTACTCAACGTCTTCAACGCTGGGTCTCAAATGCACTGGTTAAGGAATACCATCAATATAGTACCATTCTGACTCTTGAGTCTGCTCGACAATTCCTACAAGTTGACAATTCACCCTTATTGTCTAGACAACGATGATTAGTGATCAAGAAGCAGGTGGTCCCAACCACCATATCCAACTGTTTTGGGTCGTTATCCCCGGAACGCAATCACAAATACCTCCCATATTAAGGGGTGGTGAATGAAAAGGTCACTCAAGGCCTTAATTCAAAGAGACAGGAGTCCTTCCCGAGGTCTCCCATCAACAATCGCCGCCAGACTCATGTGGTAGTGCGCCCTCAATATGATGAAGATATCACCTTTAGGGGTTTGGATAATATTCCTCAGACCCGAGAACGTATGAAGAACCGTCAAAGGTGAAATATGGTCAACAGGGATCATGTTCTTACATCTACCCCCTCCAGAGAATTCCATCAAGCCAACTTGATGGCAAACAATGAGCGGGAATATACAGCCGTCCGTCTTGATATTTCTGCCTAATAGACTCGTCTTGTAGTAACACGCCAATACCGCTAAGAAATTCTTTTGGAGTATTATACACAGGAAAATACACCTGTTTATAATTCATCAACCAATCATCAGACTCATCTGACTGCAAACAAAGAAGCTCTCCAATCTAATATGGTGGAAACTGATAAGCAGGGACATACACCTATTTACAATCAACAATTTTGTCAGCAGTCTCATTTTCCAGTATTGAAGTAAATTCATCAACCATACTTGATGAAGAATACACATCAGGCACATACACCTCTCAATGTTCGTCAAGCCTACCAACAGTCTCATTTGGTAGCACCTAGAGAAGTCAGTTGGAAATCTACGACGACAAATTTGGAGCAGACTCAACTCTCTGCCCCCACACATGAGTACTGTCAGAATTCACTGGAAGGAAAAGGAGGAGAGGAGTAGGAATACACGCCTACTCCAAACATGGAATGGATGTATATTCCCTTTCCAGCAGCTGAAGTCACCAAGCACATTCTGACAATGGTGAAAGAGCAGAAGCAAATCCCTGCCCATATTCTGGATTCCTGTCAGAATATTATAACAACTTCAGTAGCATCACTGTGAAAGAAATACAAATATGGCCCTTTTAGTGGAGTGACTCATCAACATATCACTCCATAACAGATACACACCTCTGTTACAACCCAAGAGTGTTGTGGGGGCATACTCCCCCATGTCATACGGACAATCAAGTCCGGAAAATACACACGATTTGAATGGAGATAATCAGCCTAAACTGACCATTTCTGGTGAGCAGGCACATACAACTGCCCATAATAACCACTTTCATCAACAAGTGGTTCCCAAAATGACTAAGAAGGCATCTAATAAGAAGACCCATTCTACATAGTCATGAAATCAACAGTTGATCTGTAATAAATCCTTGCTTGATGTTGAAGTTCTTGAAGCCCTCAGACAATTATCTGTTGCAACTCTAGATTCTACTCTCTCATTTCCCAATAGTGGGAACAATAATTCCGAAGGTCTTCATAAGATACTTCCTCATAAAGGCCTGATTCTTGACATTTTGGTCGATCTCAAAGTATCATCTTCAGATGAGAGCCACGATAACCCTCTACGTGGCTAGAAGATCATGGAGCAAATGGTTCCATCTTTTGTTGTAACCCACCATGGTGGTCCTCCCCATGATGATGAATTTTTCTACGAAAGTCTTCTCCATAGTAGTAATATGCATTTCCTGGAAAATTCTTTAAAGGAAAATGTAGTAATGAGAAAGCCCTCTTATATTGAGGCACTTGAAAATGTGAAGCCAGTCATTTTTTATGCTTTACTACTAGCAGGTGAAATACTTTCTCAATCAGAAGATAGCCTAGGGTGTAGGTCATTTTATGAACATCCCCTGGGTCATTCATCTTCTAAATTGGTAAATTAATTATCTACTAATCTTGTTGAATATGATGAAGCAATGACGAAGCACCAGCTTTGGTGTAATCAAGTAGAAGAATCTTCATCAAATGATAAGTAGGAAGTGCTGAATATGTGAAAACAACCGGCGAAAGGCGAAGTACCAGTCATGTTTTGGCCTTTGGCTGAGTCTCATTATGATATTCCAGAAATGTTGACGGAAGATTGTATTCATGATATTCGTCTCAACATGTGGAAAACTCTTTGTCAATTGAAAAAGAAAATATTATCTTATGATGAATATCAAAGTCATGTCAATATAATAGAACTGTTAAAATGCCAAATTGATTTGGCATCTCTCTCAGTTTCATGATATCCAAATGTTGAAAAGCAGTAGAGATCCCTTCAGTGTTCATGCCTTGGCACATTAAAAAGATTACCCAATTAATTGCCAATTACCCATATGGTATTCATATTAGGGGATGGGGTGTTTATGGAGCACTTCATTTCACTATACTATCCAGTCAACAAAGCCCTCCAAAAATGGTCTCATGCAATGTTATTGCCCATGCCCAGCCAAAAAAATTGGTTTTGTATGTAATCAAAGGCTTGCTCAGGAACATGCCTCAACTAGTTCTTCCCAAAGTCAGGCATACATAGAACAAGTTGTTGAATTACTCTTGCATTAGGAAAATGAGAACATCGAATAAGCCTCTTGTTTGTAGCATGCGTATCATCAGGTGATAGAAGTGTCAGAAATCATCCAACGAACTTTTGAGCCAGGTGATTTGAGTGGATGTAGGTTGATGGATCCAGCCAATTTCTGGACTAAAGTCCATAAAATCAGGAGAGATTTTAAGAAAGTCTTAGATGTAGCAGCTCAAGAACCACCTAATCTTGCCAGACTAGGGATTCTTTGAATCCAACCCTTAAAATCAACAAATAGGATTCGAGGAGTTGAGCAGGAACATCAGGAACATCCCCAGTGCACTAGACTCGGGACTTTTACAAGTCCTCAGTCTCTTCCTCAGCAAAAGTCATTATTCTCTCGATTAGGGAAGAAGTCACAAGAGGAACTCAAAGCCTAATTATCAGGAGATTCTCTCCAAATTACGATTCATCAAGAAGTTCCTCAAGAACCAACTCAACAAAAGGCAATGTCTCATCAAGGACATGTGAGAAGATAGTATCATAGAAATGCCGATAGAAGGGATGTAATGCGTTATGCATCAATAAATTTAATCGATGTCATTGTCACTGATCCCCCAGAACATGAGACTCACTCAGGGGAATCAGATGAAGAAGTTCCTGTTCAAGATACTGTACGCACTGAAACAAATGAAGAAGGTGTGCGTACACGAAATCAAAGGCTTACCCAGAATCTAGGTATTCCTTCAAATAACCAAATTTCTCCTCTCGAAAAGGCATCCAACAAGAAGAATGGAAAAAGTCAGGTCTCATTCCACCCTACCTCTAGAGAAATCCAATCAATATCACTAGAGAAAAGGTTCACACAACAAGAGGAAGAAATGAAGGAGTTAAGGAGGTTAAATACAGAACTACTTCAAGGCAGTCTTACTCCTAAGCATACTGGAGTCATTCAGTCAATGGAATTTATTGCAGCTACTGAGATGGATCAAGAATACCCTCCTTTACCAGTACAACATCACAGGTCTAATCCTATGGGTCATGCACAACAACAACCGGTAGTTATTCCATCATTTGCAGTACCAGTCACCACACCTGTCCAAGCTTCAGTTCTTGCACTTGCTCAGGTCCAAGCTCATGTAGATGTTTCTAAAAAGTTAATAAGTACCATTGAGTCATTAACAGCTCGGTTGGAAGATATGGAGGGAAAACGTGCACAAATTCAACCACAAAAGGGAACTTACCCTAAATGGGTGGATGTAATTACTCCCCCATCAAATTTTTCAAGTACCACATTCCAAATTTTTAATGGTTCGGGAGATCCAGAACAACACATAACACATTTTTTTATCATTATTATCCTATGATGGGAACTCCTCAACAACAAGAAGCAATTAAGCTCAGGTGTTTTGTACAGTCATTACAAGGGCCTGCTTTTGTCTAGTATACAAACTTGTAATCTCGGTCAATCACCAGGTTGGAAGATCTCCATCAATGATTCCTTCTTCAACTAAGCTCAACGTTGCCAAAGACAACAGTGTTTGATCATAAAAATTGTAAGCAAAGGGAGAATAAAAGAGTTTTGGATTTCATTGATCGCTGTAAGGGATTAACATATTTCTTAAGCTTAGCACTCCCTTAAGAATAATTTTTGGAAATATGTGTGGAAAATTTGCATGATTAATTATGCACACCGTTGATCCTTGTGAAATACAAAGGAGTGTTTCAAGACCTTACTTCAATCGCTCAACAGATAGAAGACTCTGTTACAAAGACTAAGGACAAAACTCGTGTAATTCCATCAGCTCCAAGAAAGAAAATGGGTAAAGTAGAGACTACTACAATCACACTTAAACAAGCACTTGTACCTACATCCACTGCAATACCTTCAGCATTTCGAAGGGATCCACCTCCTGATCATCAACAACAGAGGCCGTTTCATCAGTATGATCAAATAGATCAAAGAAAGAAACATTTTGAGGAGTTAAAAAACAAAGTTTATTTTTGTCAAAATAAACAAGTTCCTGGTTACTTCATTTTGGCTCTAGAAAACAATTTGGTTCAGTTTTCAAGACCTAAAAGGACAAAAAAGGAAGGAGATGAAGACCTTCCCAACTATTTCCCATTTTATCAGATGTTGGGGCATCCCATTTAGGAGTTTTTTTGTCTTCAAAGACCTTCTACAAAGATGGTGGACTCAAGGCAAGTTAAACTGAAAGGTTATTCAGCCCAGGTAGCATGTGTTACTGCTACAGATCCAGAGGAAGAAGGCGAGTGGCACAAAGTCAAAAGAAAAAATATGATGATGGGATGATCAGGAAAATGATCCACTGAACTCATTCCAATTTACGAATGCAATTGAAGAAACCAATTGTGTATTCTACTATGAATTCCACAACAAAACCCCCTTCATTAGAAGGAAAATCCTCAATGAAGGATCACAATTCTATGAAATAAGAGCAATTAGAAGAAGATGAGCTCGTGTTAAAGACCAAGTTGTCTTTGACTCTGGCAGATTTTATGCCATCTACATTAAAAGCACAGGCACTGCCCCAACAAATGGAATGGTCTAAAATGGTTAATCAGGCATAATATTCATCAGATGAACAATTGATCTTTGGTTCTGTTAATATGATTCACATAACAGATCCTTATGCCAGTTACATTTTTGATCTTGATGAGCATCAGTTCCCTATATCAAATAGAGGAATTAGAGGGAGTTCTAGAGGTCTAGGATGCAGAGGAAGACATGGATATTCCAAAAGCCACTATTTTAATCCTACCCCTACAAGAACTATATATATAGCAGAAACTCGTGGCAAATCCTTTCAGTGGGCTGAATAGGAACAAGAAAGTTCTTCCACACATGGAAGATTCAGTCCATGAAAAATTATTCTGGAGGATTGGTTAGAGGTTAAACCTTCTTCCTCTCAGCAAATAAATATACCTAGTCGGTGTAATCTTCCAAATCCAGTAGTATTTCCAACTCCTACCCTGATAAAAGATGCATCTACTTCCAAATCATCAACATCGAAGGCACCTGTAAAACCACATGTTACTTTTGGGAAACGTAGAACATTGGACCAAAAGTATGATGTCTTGAAACATTTGGCCCAAGTACCGGCCAAGTTATCAATTCTGGATGCCTTAAATATATCAAAGAATCTTTGGTAGGCACTCATTGAGACTTTGTCAAGTCCTCAGGAATTCGGAACTGAAATTGCTGCAGCTGAAGTCTACCATGTAGAGAATAATCCAGATGAATGCCATATAGTGATATCTTTTACAGATGAAGATAAAGATGATGTTGTGCATCGAAATATTAGACCTTTGTGTTTATATTGCAAGGTCAATGATATAGATATCTGATGTGTTTTCATTGATGATGGTTCAGGAGTCAACCTCATCCCTATTCATACACTTCATCGATTGGGCCTCACCGAATCTGATTTATCTTCTTCTACTTTGATGTTTCAAGGATATGATAAAAGTGAACAAGAACCTCTAGGTGATATTACACTTAGAACTCAGTCTGGGGATCTTGTATGCAATTCAGATTTCATGGTTTTTCATCATGACACAACCTTCAAAATTTAGCTTGGAAGACCTTGGCTACATCAACATGCGACTATACATTAATCATACCATCAATGTCTCAAGTATTGTTTCAATGGTCAAATTGGGACATTTTATGGTGATAAAGCCCCATTTAAAACATGTGAATCTCAATACATTGAGGCTGAATTCTATCACATGGAGGGAAAGGAGGTATCTATGACAAAGGAGGTTACCGAAATTAATGCTCCATATGGTTTGGAAAAGATTCCAGTAAACCCATTCATACATATGAGTATAGATTATGTGATTCCTATCAGTCAAATTGATATGATAGACCCAAATACAAATACTCTTATAGAAACTTCCATAATATCAATTTCGATAATCCAGCCCGACAGCATGGGAGAAATTGGTGATTCACCAAGCAATGATAACTGCTCAAATGGAGATGTATTCATTTCATCCGCTGAAATATAGCAATTCTATACATCATCAACCAGGCCATAAGAAGTTATAGCAATGTCAGAGATGAATGATGATGTCGATTGTCAATCCATCATCTCTTCATTATTACCCAAGGAAGACCCTTCATCATCAATAGGGTCAGAAATGGTAGCCTCATCTTCAAGATGTTCAAATTTTAGCTTCTCTCTTGATCATTGAAATTCTACTTCATCATCTACTATGCAAGTAGAAACAAAAGAAGTGACACATATTAAAGAGGAAGAGGAAGATATCATAGATGCTCCTCCAGCATTTGATGATGGTATCTCTACCACTATGGATGAACTCAGAGAAATAAATCTATGTACAAAAGAAGATCCACACCCCACGTTAAATAGTGTGGCTATGACTCTTGAAGAGAAATAAATGTATATTTTATTTTTAAAGAAAAATAGAGATATATTTTCTTGGAACTATACAGAAATGCCAACTATTGATCCTGATGTTGCTACCCATCATTTGGTTTTTCCAGAAGAACATCGAGGATTCAAACAAGCCGCAAGAAGAACAAACCCAACTTATGCCTCCAAAATTGAAGCTGAGGAGGATATGCTTATCAAGGATAACTTTGTCAGAGAAGTTCAATATCCCAAATGTCTTGCTAATATTGTCCCTGTGAAAAAGAAAAATGGACAAATTAAATTTTTTATTGATTTCATTGATCTTAATCGACATTGTCTTAAGGATGATTTTCCAGTTCCGATCATAGAACTCTTAATTGATGCAACAACTAGCTATTAAGCACTTTACTTCATGGATGTATATTCTGGATATAATTAAATCTGAATGGATCTAGAAGATGAAGAATCTATAGCATTCAGAGCCCCTCATGGTGTGTTTTTCTATCGGGTAATGCCCTTTGGCCTGAAGAATGCAGGCGCAACATATCAACATGCCATGCACCATATCTTCAAACCCATTTTAGGGAAATTTGTTGAATGTTATGTGGATGATTTGGTGGTTAAATCCAGACAACGTTCTAATCACATGCCTAATTTGGAAATCATATTCCATAAACTTTGACAACACAATTTGAATATGAACCCCTTAAAATGTGCTTTTGGGGTAAGCTTAGGAAAATTTATAAGCTTTTTTGTATGACATTGTGGTATCGAAGTTGATCATGAGAAGACAAAATCAATCCTTGGTATGTCGCCTCCTCGAAATTTGAAGGAATTGAGAGGACTTCAAGGACACTTTGCCTATATTCGGTGTTTCATCGCCAATTTGGAAGGAAAATGTTTACCCTTCACCAAATTTATGAAGAAGGGAGTCACTTACTAGTGGAATGAAGAATTTCAAGAGGAATTCGATATTCTCAAGAAATATCTCTTGATTCCACCGGCATTAATGCCACTGGTTGAAAGAAGACCACTTATCCTCTATGTGATAACTTTAGAGCGATCATTGGTTTCCTTTCTTGCCCAAAAGAATGTTGATGGGAATGAAAACAACCTTTACTATCTCAGTCAGACAAAGATTTAGGTAGAAACTCGATATTAAATTATTGAAAAGCTCTTCCTAGCATTAAACTTTACAGTTCAGAAATTGAGACACCACCTGCAACATCATGTGGTCCAATTGGTATCTCGTAATAACCCGCTAAAATTTATCCTTAGACGTCTAATGCTTACAAGACGTCTGGTAAGGTGGGCAGTTATTTTACAGCAATTTGATATCCAGCATGTGTCTCAAAAGGCAATAAAGGGCCAAACTCTAGCAGATTTCTTTGCTGAACACACTTCTATAGAAGATACATATTTAGATGTTGAACTTCCTGATGAGGAAGTATTTTCTATTCAAGGTAATCTTCAAACATGGTAAATGTACTTTGATGGGGCTTCGAGAAGTCCAACAGGGAAGAAAATGGAAGATCCTAAATTCATCAAAGTTGGGTTATGAATTGTGCTCATTTCCCATGAAAAGGCAATGCTACCCTATTCCTTCTTATTGTTGGAAGGTTGTACGAACAATGAAACATAATATGAAGCTCTCATCACAAGATTAGAGTTGGCGCTTCAGGCACATGTGTGTCACTTAAAAGTGAAAGGTAATTCAGACCTAGTAATCAAACAAGTCAATGGGGATTATGACATCAGAAAAGAAGAATTAATCACTTTGTATGATTACGTTAGAGAGTTAATGGTGGAATTTCCTTCGGAACTGACATTTTCTTATGTCCTGCGATCACAAAAATTCCCAAGCTGATGCATTGGCTAATGTAGCCACAAATCTGGAAGATCCAAATTGGGATGAAATAATTATCAGTATTTCCCACCATCATACATTTTCACCTCATGATCAAATCAGAATAGAGGAAATCAATGAAATTAGTCCCATTTCTGAACCATATGGTTAGTTTATAGGATAGATGACACCTATTATGGAATACATTCAAAATGGAATACTCCCACATGATAGAGTTGGGAAAGAACAAGTCTAGCGATGTGTGGTCAATTTTACTCTTTATGATAGCTTAGATAATCTAGAAAAAATTCTCTACAAAAGAGGATATAATGGAATTCTCTTTAGATGTATTGATGGTGAAGAGACAATGGCTATCATGAAAGAAGTACATACAGAAGTCTGTGGTGCCTACCAGTTTGGAAATAGACTGTCTAATCAAATTTGAAGGCTTGGATACTTTTGGCCTTCAATGATACAATATTGTGTTGATTTCACTAAGTGTCATTCTTTCCAAGTATGTTCCAACTTCATTCATCAACCCCTAGAGTTTCTTCATACATCTAAATACTCATGGCCATTTGCCACATGGGGAATAGATGTAGTAGGATCATACCCTTCATCTAAATCCAAGCATTTTAAGTATATTCATACAATTATGACTTCTTTTACAAATGGGAGGAGGCAATACCTCTCAATGAAGTTAGTTCTAAAAGCATTGTTAGCTTCATCAAGTCTAACATCATTAATAGATTTGGTGTCCCTCATACCGTATTGACTGACAATGGCACCAACTTCTGTTCATCTGAGGTAAGGAAGTTGTATCAAGAATACAAAATAAAATCCAACCATTCCTCTTGGTATCATGCAGTGTCTAATGGAAAAATAGAAGCCTTCAATAAGACTCGTTCAAACATACTACAAAATATGGTAGATAATGATATGAAATCATGTCCTGATAAAATTTTTCACGCTTTATGGGCTTATCGGACCACCACCCACACTGCTATGTGGTCAACTCCATATTCTTTGGTATATGGAATAGAAGTAGTCTTACCCATTGAGGTTCAATTACCTTCGCTCAGAGTAGCCATTTGTGATCATTCATCTACAGATGAACAATATCAAAAGCTATTGGATAAATTGGAATGATTAGATGAAAAAATATTGTGCACCCTGCACCACTTGGAAGTCTATCAGAACCGAATAGAATAGGATTTCAACAAAAAAGTTTGTCTTCATTCATTTATTCAAAGAGAATTTGTATTGGTTCTCATAACTCCAATGATACCAGGAAAGAAACCTCCCAAGATTGAGCCAAAGTGGGAAGGACCTTATTCAATACATAAGGTCTATTCCAATGGAGCTTATTCTTTAATCTCAATGGATGGAGAACTCATCACGACTCCAACCAGCAAGATTCTTGGAGAAGTATTTTGTGTAAAAAAATACAATACGTCCTAGATACATGATGCTAAAATGTACATCACTCTTTCATCCAACATGATGTTAAACTGTTTTGTCCTAGATACATGACGCTAAAATGGGTAGAACTTGTCCTTACTGCATGAAATTAAACTGCACATTCCCCTCTATTGTCCTTACTGCATGACATTAAACTATATAGTCCCCTCATATGCCGTAG
Organism: Viscum album; assembly: GCA_963277665.1. NCBI lineage: Eukaryota > Viridiplantae > Streptophyta > Magnoliopsida > Santalales > Viscaceae > Viscum > Viscum album. The sequence goes on along the minus strand of OY728163.1, from coordinate 1,593,666,943 downwards.
CTACATGACGCTAAAATGTAAAACACTATTTTGTACAACATGATGTTAAACTGTGTTGTCCTGGCTACATGATGCTAAACTATGTAGCACTTGTCCTTACTTCATGACATTAAACTGCACAATCCCCTCCATTGTCCTTACTACATGACAATAAACTGCATATTCCCCTCTTATGTCCAGCAAGACATTAATGTGCATAAACATCATCCTAACTATACGACGATAAACTATGAACCTCTTCATCCCACATGACGTTAAACTATGAAAAAGTACCTAATATGTCCGACATGATGTTAAACTGTATTTAGTCCTCACTGCAAGACTTTTAACTATACAGTCCCCCATAGTCCTTGTTGTAAGACTTTAAACTGCATGGCCCCTCTTTCATCCAACATGACGTCAAACTATGTCCTATACCTTATGTTCTACATGACATTAAACTGTGCATCGTTAGGGTTATTTCTACCTCTTTTTTCTTACACCAAGTATGACTCACGTGAGCATAGAGTAAACTTTAATCATAACACCGTCTCTGGGATGCTAACCATGTGTATGTCCCAACACCATTTTTAGGTCATTGTCCTGAAGTACCACTCAATCACCAATTAATTATTAATTAAACTATGAGGACTTTGAACCTTTCCTTCTAGGCTGGGTATGTAGGCAACCTCTCGAGGATCAAGCCCAAAACCAATCTCTTCTCATCGGTTCACCTTCGTCTCATAAGATGTTGATCCGTAAAGCAGCCCAAAACCAATCTCTTCACATAGATTCACCTCCGTCTCCTACGATGTTGATCCGTGAAGCATCCCATAACCAATCTATTCACATTGGTTCACCTCCGTACCACATGACGTTAAACTATGTACGTCCCTTTTTCCCTGGCTACATGACACTAAATAGTGTAACACCATCATCCTTGCTATATGACTTTAAACTATACAGTCCCCCATTGTCCCTCACATGATAGGTAATCATCATTGACATTGATCTCCAATCATGTCATATTTCAAAGACTACGTGCAGACATGGTAATTCTCAAACCTTTAATCATTGGTCAAACCATCATTGTACTAAAGTCCCCTTTCACCCTTCACTTGTTTGAACCAAATCTATACAAAGTGTATTTTAAGAATTACATGCGGATTGATTCCCATTCTTATGGGATACATATGAATGTTTGAGAATCCCTCGAATCTATCCCCAAGTCTTTGGGCCTCACCCAAAATTCCACATTTAGTCCCTTGGATGAAAAGTCCCCCAATGAAAACATGAATGTGGTATGAAAAACCTGGTCTTCATTCACATCATATTTGTAAAACACACAATGTGTATTCCATATTATGGTCCGAGCTCTATGACCCTGAAACTAAGATCTCCCACACTCTCATCCCACATGATGTTAAAATTTATTTCAATAACTATGTATGGCTTGATTCCCATCCTTATGGGATACGTAGTGAAGTCCAGTACCTCAATTCAGGACCCAGCCACAACATGATTATGGTTAGAATTGGTCTTTGTATTTCCCATATGAATTAGAAATTACCCATTTTCATGTGTCATACTCCTAACCTTAAATATTCCCAGATCTGCATAACCCTTTTCTTGACTTCTGGTCACAAAATTTCTAATACCCGGGAATTCTTTTGCCTGACCGTGCAGCACGCACCGTTTGGGAGCCTTGCATAAGTAGTCTACATAACGGACCTGTCAGCCAAAATATGCTATTATTTGACTATGCTGCCAATGCCCATTTGTGGACCTACATAATTCAACCCCCTAACGGGTTTGTTAAATAGTGGTAACTTCATTATTGGGAGGAAAAACTCTTCTGTCATTTTTTGTATTAATAACAATATACAGGGATCCATAATAATATCCATCCTTAACATATTTGTCCCATACTCTTTTTCATTATCTAAAAGTATTTAAGACTATGGTTTATATTTCCCTTCCCAACGTTTGGGTCAGACCTTCGTAGGAGTGACATTCATCCAATTCTTTGAAAATATTTATTTGGAATATCCTCTCCATATTCAAGTACCTCTATCCATATAGTAGACTCTATGATTTGGAAAATTTGAATCTTTATAAACTTTCACTGGTTTTTTAGAAATAGAAAAGTAAAATTTCTGAGAGTTCTATTTCATGACTATGCAGTACGTACCCTTAGGCATCCTTGCATAAGTATTCTACATAACAGACCTGTTATCCAAAAGATGATATTATTTGACTATGCAGCCAATGCCCTTAAGTGTCCGTGCATAATTCAACCCCCTAACGGGTTTGTTAAATTGTGGAAAATTCAATCTTAGGAAATACTTCCTCTAATGCCCTTTAGCCCTTTTTTCATATCATTCCTCAAATTCAAAATTTCTTAAGTCATAGTTTACATGTTTTCCCCCATACTTAAATGTGGTAATATGTTTTCAGATAAATTATCAAGGAATTGAGTTTTTTTAATCCATTCGGTCAAAGCTATTTCGACCTCAACCATTAGCCTTTTTATATCCGATGTGCATGACTTTAAACTGACCACAAGGGAAATCTGATCAAAAGTAAAGTCCCACCTCACTAAACATACATTGTGTATCATTTAGGTAATATTGAACAATAAAAAGATTCAAAGTTTGCTGGGTTATTTTTATAATCCTAGCACCAATCAAACTGTTCTTACTAGGCCCATTGTCATAGGTAAAAATTTAAATCAGGTAGAAAAAGAATGAAGGCACCAAATGGTTGAAGATGAAAGGGGTTTTCATTGATGCACTAGAGTTAGAAGGAAATCCACAGAATGAAGTCTCTTCTCTTTTTCAAGGATTACAAGAGGCTTTCAACATAAATCTTTATTTGATTTAAGGCATCCCGAGCTTTATCAGCAGCCACATAAGGTTCATTCACTTGAACAACTTCACAATTTTCAGCTTGATGGAGTGATTTATTGTCATCTTCAATGGATTTCATACCATTTGTTTGAACTCCTTCCAGTGAATTGTTAAGGTGGTCAAGTTCCCTAGTAATAGAATCTAACAGTTCCTTAAGGTGCATATGTTAGACAATTTTCTCCTTTACCTCAGAGTCAAATCCTCTTTCCTTTTTCAGATCCAACTCTGAGGGGGGACTTTTGTTGATGCTCCTTTCTGTCACAGAGTATAATGAATAAAAAAGGGGAATACCTTAAGCACAAAGAGATTCATCCTCTAAAGAACATCAAAAATTGACTAAGTCATGAACAAAGGATTTTTTTAAGCATGGGTCACGCAAGTTTCACCATGGTCGTGCAAGTATACTTGCACACCACATAATGGTCGCACATGTGACATGCATGACCTATTTTATTTTCTCCCAAGGTCCTCAATGGCATATAAATACCCCTTGTGGGCCCCCATTTCGAGGACGAAAAAAATCCAAAAGTCATATTTACGCTCTCTGCACCCTAGTCGTTGCTTGAAGTCTTCCGAACCCTTCAAAGGTAATTTCTTACCTAAAATGGAATATGTAAAGAGGGGGAATAAGGCCTAAGTGTTGAAATTCATCAACACTTGTGCGCCTAAGTGTCCATCCCTTAAGGGAAATGGACACACTTTTGCGCCTCCTTATCCCCTCACTAAACATTCTCGCCAACCTTTTGGAATCCTCTAGAGATAATACTAAGGTCTTGAGCCAAGTATCACCCATGTATTACCCTATGGGTTAACTGTCGCCCAAGTACACCCGTGTCGTGCAAGTATACTTGCACGACTATGACTTGCGTGTACAAGGAAGACTTGTGCGCCTGACTCTTTTTGGGTTCCCCTTCAGCCTATTCAACTATTCTCTTAAAATAAACCTCTCCTCTTCAAGATTTATCCTTCAAAACCCTCTTTAAATCCATTTATGGAATGGTTCCTTTGTTGGACTCCTTATCCGAAATGAATTCTATGGAACATATCTCAAAAACCTCGTGATTTACGTACCTTTATGTCACTAAGTTTAGAGATTTCATTCATTTCAACCTCATCCGTTAAGATGAGATGATATTTAATATGGGAATCCTCCTCAGGAAGAAGACCCAAGTTCTCTAATCTGGTCCTCCTTTTCAGGAATAATCCCCAAGTCTCAAGTCCCCTTATCCTGGGCCTCCTTATCATGAGTAAGCCCCAACTATAACTTCTCTTAACCTGGGCCTCCTTCTCAAGAGTAATCCCTAATCATAATTTCTCTTATCCTGGGCCTCCTTATCAGGAGTAAGCCCCAGTCATAATTTCTCTTAACCTGGGCCTCATTTTAAGGAGTTATCCCCAGTAATAATTTCTTTTGACATTGGCTTCCTTCTCAAGAATATAACCCAATCATTAGTCCCTCTCTATTTTTGGTATCCTTCTCAAGAGTAATCCCTAAGTTAATTATTCAAATCTACATAAAGCACATATACCTTTATGGAACTTGTTCCCAGGTTTCATCCCTGAAGTAAATCCATATCCTCATATATCTTGGGCAATCAAACATACGTAAGTCCCACATCATTTCTTATGATTGAATCTTTAATGACACAATCGTTAGGTTTTACTAATACCTCTTGTTTCTCACACCGAGCATGACTCACATGAGCTTAGAGTGTAAAAGTAATTATGACATCTCTCTTTGAGCCATTAATCATGCATAACCCTCATGCGTCTTCACTCGAACTATGTGGGTTCTAATTAATTTTCTAACAAGGATACGTAGGTAGCCCATCTGCGGGTACGATCCCAATTCTAAAATAATACACGTCCTTCTAAACGACAATAAAATTCAAGTTCCCCACTGAGTGGCTTTAAAACTAGTATGGTTATCATAATAACCAAGATATTTCTATATAATGTGTTAAAGGATACCATTGACTAAGAATCTATAATAAATACGGATGATTCTCTATCGACGAAGAACCTCAAACAAATATAAAAGATTCTCTAAATCTCATACATATCAATCATTGACTGTCATATCTAAAGGAAAGATCATTTTCATACTTGGTAAATTAATAAGGATTCATGAATATAACATAAATCTATAAGAGAGTCATGGAGTAGACAATAATTCCCCCCAAAAAGGTGTGATGAGTCTGACCTCCCATCCTCTTGACCAATGAAAATTCTTAAGCCTCATCGGTCCACAACTAATGAGCATCTACCTTTAGAAAGTATGTCCAAATGGATATAGAATAATTGGATGTTTCCAGTTCTATGAATAAACCCGTTAGAAACCGATTGGAATGTTTGAACCTTAAAAAAATGAGGTCATCCCCATTTACAAAAGAAACACCCTTACTTTATCTTTTTTGGTGGTGGTAAAATTAACCATGATTAAGGATAAACCGGATGAATGAAATAGGTGTTTATGGTTAGTGATCATATTTTATCCAATGTGATAATGGTTTGCCTCTTGATTTTACTAGATTGTGTTCTATATATATGATATTCCTATTTAGAATGTTTGGTATGCTTGTGTTAAAACTCTTATTTGATGAAAATTGTTTATGAATATAAAACCAATAATTCATTGGTCAGGAAAAGAAACTAAAGAGGCATATTTATGAATCCAATATAATAAATTGATAGTAATAAAACTAATTCTTAAGGCAAGATTAATTGTTTTCCATTCCATGTGATAATTAAATTGGATAAAGAACCAGAAGCTGGAATGCTTATTATTGATAATAATAATAAAATTCATGTGAATTTTTTTTTTATTTTTCTCACTATTTGTTGAAACAAGAATTGATAAATTCAGTCATGTTAAATAAATAATATGTTCTAATAGCTGATGCCTTATGATACCAATTTTTGTAACCTGAAATAAATAAATTAGTTAATTCAAGTGCAACAAAAGATTGTTGTTTGATAAATATAAATAGTTATGGCTGAGTGATCCTATTTTAATGTAATGACTAAATGACTTATTTTTAGGTCCAAGTTTCCCTATAGACCTTGTTTGATGTTTTTTTCTATACATGTTTATCAGGATGTGGGACTTTCTATGTGATGTGATGGGATCTTGGGATGGTTGTTGGATGATGAGATATAGGTGGGGAGAGATGGGTTTGTTAAGTAGTTGATGCTTATTATGGAGAGATAAAAGTTGATATGGTTGTTTTTGTTTGGGATGTGACCATGATTTATGAAATGTTTAGAATTTGGGATTGCCAGTTTTTAGAATAAAGCTGGGATAATTTATTTTTAATGTTCTTGTTATGTTTAGGATGGTCGAGTTATTTTGTTTATTTTCATTAAATTTCCCAATGCATGAGGCAGCTAGTTGTGCTTGTTTATGCACCACATAATGGTAGGTTAGGATGTTTCATATAGTACATGGAATCTTGGAATGATAATAATTTCAATCATGTTTTAACCCATGGGGTTAGTGCGTGCTAGAATGTAAATATTTAAAATCCTGTGAAACCATGTACTCAGTTGGATAATGCATGGAAGACATCGAATTTACAGTGAATTTTAATGAATTATAGTTTGGAGTAACGTTAACTAATAGATAATAAAGTAGTTAACATAGGATTAATTGATAAAAATCAAACAATTCAATTAATGTAATTCCTTAAAAGCTTGTATGGTTATAGACTACCTTGTTCTTAGTGGTGGAAATTAGGTGTCTGAGAGATGATAGATTTAGATGAGCCTATGACTGAGATAATTTCTATAGTGTGGTTATGAGATATATTATGTAATATTTGTTTTGTGATTTCATATTCTACCCCACCGATTTCAATAGGTAGACTAACTACCAATGTATTTTAGGCGGGTGATTTCACGAAATTCTTGGTTGGAAAAAGAAATATGGATAGCCTAATATGTTCTATTGGTAATATAATGTACTAGTATGGACAATGGTTAATATTCCCCACATATGTTTGTAGAGGTATGTAAAGGATTTTGGTTATATCACACACACTTATCTCTATATATAGTATTATAATGGTTATTATAGGTATGATGTGTATTGTTAGTGATGGAATGAGATACATGACAAGGTGTATGAGTTTTGAGGGCTTGAGGTACAATACTTGATGTATGATACATGACATGTGGATTATGATGGCTTCTGGAAATTACTTGGTTACTATATGGAGATGTGGATGAGATGATGAGATGATGTTTTTCAGATGATGTATGTTATGTAAGTTAGCCCATGTGTCTTTTTCTTGGCTTATTTGGAGAGAGATAACTTAGGTTGTATGATGTCAGGACATAGTAGTAATCTTGTGGGGAAGTGGTAGTAGGGTAACCTAGTTTTTTACAAAAATATATGACTTATTGTAAAAATTATATGGTGATAGATTGCCCTGGTGAGGATGAGAACCTAGGAAACTCATTTATGTGATTAGTTAGCTTCACTTTTTGTTCACAAGGATTCAGAATGATTTCTTTATCTTTTGCATGAGAGGCTTCGGGGAGGGTCCTACTGAGTGTACATGGTATGTTCACCCAACAAATATGTAAACTGTTTTCAAGTCAGTAGAAGTAGGTTTAAGATCATTCTATAAAATACTATGTCATGGTTTTCAAGGAGTTTATTGTGCTTCATGGTCCCATAAGAGTTTATAGTTTGGTACATGTAGTTCCACTTTTAGTTGTATCTATTTTGTATGACATCACATACAACTTCTAGTGATCTATTTTATATTTATCATAGAAGGAGTTGATTGGTGTTTTGTGTCTTATCTATAGTTCCTCATGTTTCTCTTAGAGGTCAATGCCTCCCTTTTTTATGTATGTTATACCCTTAATGCTTATCACCAACCCATGGAATATTGGAGGCACGCATCGATCAACCATTATCTCCCTTATCTCATTTTCAGTTCAGGAGGGGTAGCTTTGGGGGAGGGGGTCATCAAAATATATATAATTTGGTTTAATAGATTTGAATTAAAATAAATTGATAAGATATTATTGGTTATATAAATGTAAATAATGTTATTTCAAATCAATAAATTAAAAAATTATTATTAATAACATTTTTTAAAATATTTTCATTATATACCTATAACATTATTATATTTCTTTATAAAATAATATTATTTACATTTAGGAAAATATAATTGCTTACAAAGTTTAAATTTACCATTATAATATATGATATTAAGAAATAAATTTGAATATATTATTGGATAAAATTATAATTTAAATTACTGATATTAAATATTTTTTTAAAAATTATATAATAAATAGTATTTCATTATAAATAGTATTAAATTTTTTTATATATGATTATATATAGACATATTTTATTCATTATATTTGAATTTAACTAAATTTACGTTATATATATTGATGTTTATAAATAATAATATTATCAATAATTAAATTAATAAAAATTAATGTTAATTATATTTTTTAAATCAATAATTACAAATAATATATTATTTGATTAATTATATATAAAATAAAATTAATTATATTTTTTAAATATAATTAGTTAAAAATGTATAAGTATAATTTTATTTATTATATTTAAATTAAAATAAATTTATAATATATTATAGGTTGCATAAATTTAAATAATGTTATTATCATTAGGTTTTTTAAAAATGATTAGTAATATATTTAAAAATAATTTAATTATATAAATATAATATTATCTACAATATATGTATAAAATAATATTTTTTATACTTAGAAAAATATATTTGTTTACAAAAATTCATATGTATGATTTTCATTTAAAATATTAATAATTCTAGTTGAATATATTATTTGACACACAGATAAATTAAATTATTATTACTAAATATATTAAAAATTATGTTATTAATCAAATTTTATAAAAAAATAATAATAACTTTACTTGAATATGATTATATATATTTTTGCATTTATCATATTTAAATATGATCTAATTCATGTTTAGAAAATATCAATAAATATAAAAATGATTATCATAATTTGAATACAAAAATTGACTGTCTTTAATTAAATAATATAAAAAAATAAAACTAATTGGATAATTGTTTTGAAATATATATTTTCATATATATAGAATTATTGTTATATATTTAAAATATATAGAATAAAAGAACTATTGGTAAATATACTTGGTAAGATTATTGAGTGATGAAGGACCTTGAGATCACTGACCTTTGTAAGATTGAAATTGTATGCCATAATTACTTTGTATATGGTTATATAACTTATAATAATTACATTTTCTTTATTCGTCGATGGCCTACAAATTATCCCACCCTTTAAGATTGTAAGGACCCGTTTGTTCAAGAGAAAATATATCACATTCCAATCCCCTTGAACCTATAACTTGATGTGAGTAATATTGTAATAAATGGAGGCTCCCTAGAAGCTATTGATGTTTTATGTTGTATTTTTACCCCATGAATAAAAGGAAATTGGAAGCAGCTAAAATATGAAACAATGGAGGCTTCATTAGTTCCCCCTAGGATTTCGTTGGTTGATCAATTTCTGATAAACCAATCTGTTGAAAAAGATTCAAGATTATGTTTTTATTATATAAAAATATTAATTCATATATATATATATATATTATTCAGCATATATAATTTTATGTAATGTTATAATATATTATTATAATCGTAACTGAAAGTAAAAAGTTTCTTTTTTCATATTTACATTATTTATTAGATATATGCATATATATTATTATTATTATATAAAATGTTAATATTTATAATCCAAAAATATAATTATTTACATAACATGAGAAGGTAACTATATGAAAAAATATTAACCATCATAAAAAAAATTTTAATATTATTAATTTGTCACTAATGTTGACATGTATCACCAATTCATGATTGTAATTAAATGTTTTAATTATTTTTCACGTGGATAAATAATTTGTAATAATTGAATTTTATTTCTTCACTAATGACTAATGTGTTATTATTATATTTAATAATTCAAGTACTTATGTGTCTATGGGAAGATGTTATATATTTGAAAACCCTATAACCTATCACATTCTTGTGATTAATATTGTAATAAAAAGAGGCTCTAAAGGAGGGGTTTTTATTTGATTATGAATTTATAAGCCATAACTGAAAGGAGATTAGATGTTATTGAAATTTAATACAATGGTTGATCCCATTGTTCCCCTAGTTTTTATATCAATTAATGATAGACCAATACAAAAATGATGTATCAGGGTCAAGTCATCCTTATTTAATCCAAAAATTATTAAAAAATTATTATCATTTCATGTTGTTGGTGAGATTTATATAATGTTTTACTAAATTTTATTTATAAGTAATCATGTATGAATCAATACCATATAGTTTTAGAGAAATTTATAATGAATAGGGAATTTTCTACATTTCACCACCTATAACAATGGTTATCCTTTTTGAATGTGTGACATTTGAAGAAGTTTGTAGGAAGATTCATTGTCACTAGAAACTGGGGGCCGATCAAGTAATTACTTTAATCATATATCATTAACTCCAACATATTGATCTTCTATGACACACTGAGTATCCTTTATAGGATGGTGAGGATAGGGAGGGAGAATCATCATAGTTTAATAAAATCTAATTATAGTCTATTTTAATTATATATAGATATTTGTTTTATTGATGGGGAGTGTCTTACTACTATAGAACCCTGTTATGGGGACATATTTTGAATCAGTCCATTACAACATTATCATTCAAGGTTTTATCATATGACTCTATAAAAAAACTTATTATGAAGAGGATGGTAAAAATATATACATAATTATAGGAGACATCCCTATTGGTACTCCTAATTTAGTGAAAGAGACTTTCTAGGATGATGATGATGATACAAAAAAAGATGATGTATGTGAATAAGATGTGGTCAATATACCTTTTGAGGTTCCATTGATAGATATGAAAAACCATTGAGGGGTAGCCATCCTTCCTTAGTAACATCCTTAGTGGATGGAGTTTCAAATGCACATGAGTTTTATTAAGCTGAAAATACACCAAGCACAAAATTCCCAAGAATTATAGGTAACATCTTATGTAATTGATAACAACCTATATGTTGGACAAGAGTTTGAAACTAAAAGTTTTTAAAAATGTTTTTATGTAATACTATATAGTGGATCCTTTTTTGTTTTTGGTTGATGATAAAAATAATGGAAAATACCTAATATGGTGTTGAAAATATTGGTATAAATTTAAAATTTACATACTGTTAATATATGATAAATATTTTTTCATCTTGGAAGATAATAATTTTGGAAAGTCCACATACTTTTGTGAAACAAACGCTGCCACATGATAATTCTAAACTAGATTTATATTTTTAAAACAAATTTTATTTTTGAGATGATGTAAATTTATAATTATATTCCTCTTTCACCAATTTTAGAATTAGTGAAGAAGTTGTTTAGATAAAATATTTTTTTATAGAAAATCATGGATGGAGAAATATAAAGCAATTGTAATGTTGTATAGTTATTATGATGAATAATATAATTTTTCCAAAAATAGTGGTATTTTATCTCTAAAAAATAATCTCATATATCATCTTGAAACTACTAGTAATTTCTCCCCTAATAATTAGTTTAATTGAAGAAATGAAAAGTTTAATAGTCCATTTTAGGCATTCAGGTAGTATATCACCATATTTCCTTATTGCAGACAATTAATTTAGGATGATAAAACTGTTAATTATGTAAGTTATACATTTTTAGTACTCATTTCTACCTCAAAGGATATTAATCATTCCACTATCCCACGTCTATTCAATATTATTGAAAAGGAGAACATAAAATTATAGAGTTCATTCTGGGAATATAAACACATTCATGTTATGAAATACTAATGGGGTTTCATGATATATGATTTTTTAAGAGGAATTATGGAGGTAGTTAATGGTGATGGGTTTTCATGGAATGAACCTAATAGTTTTCATTGATATTTCATCATACATATTTCCTATATTTTTTATATAAATTCTAAATATGTGGAAATAAAAAAGGATATCATCATGTTGGGTATGTTTCTTTAAACTAATATCTAATTGAACAATATTTTATATCCTTTTAAGTTCATTAATTTCATCTTATTTCAATGAATGAACCAAAACAGGGAAAATATGATGAGTATAGGGAAGTAATTTAAAGGGACAATCAGGATGTGTTTGATTATATTATGTGGAGTTCAAAGGAAAAATTAATATTGACATATACTGGTCACATGAGATAATGAAATATGACCACTAATATTGTGGAGTTCATAAATGGCATCTTCAAGAGTTTTCATTAACTACTGATGATTGAATTAGTACATGTGACATCTTATTGACCAATGAATTACTTTTTTCAAATTTACCCAATATGATTATATGGGGATGAAACATGGGATGAAATATGTTCAGAAAAATAAAATATATATTGATAAATATTTATAGTATTCCTAATTATTTTTTTCCTATTGATTTTAATAAGTAAGGATCCACTTTTAGGTAACCAAGTTCCATGAAACACTAACAAAAAAGTGGGCAGGTGCAATTAGTATTACTGGGGAACATGTATTGTGATTGTTGTTCTTTAAAGGTATTAATGTATCCATGTTCACATGTCATTGTATCTTGTGGATCTGTGAACTTATCTGGGGAACCCATTGTTGATCCTTTATATCACTTGAGTACTCTGGTTGGTAGCTATAGTGCGTCATAGATTCCTTTTGAGGATTTTCTTCATATTACATTGGATGTTGGTCATCCAAATTTGGTCCATGATATTACTAGGTCGCATCACCAAATAAGGAAAAAGTTGACACATATTATAAATGATATGGACATTCCTTGTAGAAGACCAAAGCTTGACGTACATGGACATTACATTACTTTTGCAGAATACTTAATACATAATAAAAAGATACACCAAAGGACCGTAATAGTTTAGTGCCTTTGGAAACATGGAACATAATCTTCTAATCTTGGTAAAAGATCCTCAACATCTCCCATAAAGATCTTCCCTTTTTTGTCTTACCTAAAACCTTTCCTTATATCCTGGGGAAAATAAAACATAAAATGGGTGAGCTCAAATGCTCAGTAAGGGCAAACATAGTGAACATTAAACAATCCATAAACATTTGAAAGAAAAAAATTGACCTTCAAATTTAAACATCAAAATCTTGAGCAAAGACATAAATCGTGGAAGTACGTAAGGAATATATCATAATGGAACATCAACCATGATAAAATATAATAGAAATAAAACATGTACTTTTGGAAACCATTCAACAAATGTTATGATTTCCATAGTAGCCAAGGAATTGCTGCCACGACCGTCTTAGTGGACAAAGTCCCTTTCTGAATCGAGTTCATTCCTCGTTTCAGTCCTGTAACACTGAATCAGATTAACTTACCATTCCATCCATGTCTATCTAATGAGATATAAATATTTACCCAATGCATTGGATGGAGATATAGGTCCCACCCTTCTCATAATGAAACCATTCTTATGTTTTCCAAACAATCATAAATCATACATCATAGCATAACCCATGTAATAAAAATGGGAATCTTAAACATCATGCCATCATAACATAATCTATATAAGATAAAAGGACATCATAAAAATAATTCCATCATAACATAATCAAATCAATGTAAAAATAGGGATATAAACAGAACCCTATATTATCTTAGATGGAAAATAATTTTGATAAAACACTTGAACTCCATTCTTGAGGAAAATATCCTTTCTACTTCAAAAAGATTTTTCCTTTCTTAACATGTTATACAATTTTAAACTAAAAGAAGTTGATTAAAAATAAACATGAAAATTTTTAAAGTAATATTCTTGGAAATAATGTTCTAAAAATCCATTCATGCAGTATAAGTTAAAGAAAACATTCTTCTCATACTTTGGCCAGAAAAGTCAAAAAGTACCTCATGCGAAAAATGACAAAAGATTCCTTTCATATCTAATACTAAAAACTCACCGAAGGGGAAAAATGGATTTAAACAATTGTATGAGGATATAAATAATATTACATATTGAGGAAACATGGATGTGGATGATAAATATTCCCCAGTAAATTCTGAAGTATACACAATCTCAGATAAAAATTGAGATTGCGAGATATTCCCTTACCTTATGTCCGACATGCTTCCTACATATCCGAACCTCCTGTATAATGATTTAAATAATGTCATTGACTTATTACAGAATCATATTCATTGTTATGATATCATATATGGTTCAATTATGACTTTATATTACCCGTTCTTTTCTAAATTCCATGTTAAAGAGTGTTTTGGGTAAAATCGTTTCATTTGTCGTCCGTGTTTTGACTTGTAATTATTCATATGATTACATAGATCATGATTAATTAAATACAGAATATAAAACATGATTTATATATAATACATATTCGGAATATATATATATATATATATATATATATATATATATAATTGATCGATAAATGGAAAGAAATACAACGTTCATGGAGATGGTAGGTCGTACATATGCATGAACGTTGTTTTCGTTTCCACACTGAATTGAATGGAATTAATTGGATGAAATACATATATATATATATATATACATAAATCCAGTATCATTATTATGTCATATATATAATGATTACTTATGATATATAATTTATAATCATTCATTAATGGTTAATCATTGAGAATGAATCTCATTGCATCGTGGAGATGGTAGTCCGTATGTACGCACGAGCGATGATTTCATTCCCATAATTATTAAATTGAATTGGAGTGGATGATAAAATATATCAGAATTCTTATGATGTTATAATAACTATTTATAGTTATTCTTTACACCATTATACCCATCCAAGTAAGCTGGTGTTGGAAAAACAGATTACACCACGACGTGGAGACGGTATTCCGTACGTACGCACGCACGGTGATTTCATTTTCCGTAGGATGGATAGAAGGTGAAATGGGGTTGTTTCATATTTATAATAACATATAATTATATTAGTGATACTGATGTTATTAATTTATAATGAAACAACTAAATAAGAAGAAGTTGAAGAAGAAATAAACTTGAAATAATCGGTAGAAGAGATTACCTCTTCTTCGATGCACCTCCTTTAAACTTCTTCTTAGGGCACTAGGGTTGGTCTTTTGAGAAGATCAGTACCTCTATAAAGTTTCTAGGGAAGTGGGGAAGTGAAATGTGTAGAGGTTGGCTGATATTCAAGGCTCAAAATGGTGTGAGGAAGATAGGGAGGAGTTACCATTTTATAAGGGAGGAGAGGGGCACCTTTAGAACCCTAAAAAATATTAGTTTAATATAAATTCAATACCCACATAAAAACCTCCAAAAATGACTCAATTCGAATATTAGATGAGATAGGGTTGTAATATCATCAACCAATAAAATTTAAACATGTTTTGATCTTATTTTAAACCTTATCATTTTGATTTATCCTTATTTAATCTATTTAAGTTTATTTTTTGTAATAAAATTATAAAATTTAAATGGTTATAAATAATGACTTATGTGTTGTTAATTTTCCATAATTGGATATGTTATGAAGATTTAGACTATATAAATTTTAATTTACAAATTTTAAATATTTTTGTTATTTTTAAACAATTTAATAATATGTTATTTTTATAAAATAACAATAGTGTCAATTTTGATACTATTCATTTATTTGAATTTAAATAAAATCTACATAGAGGATATATTATAACTATTATATTTAATAGATTAATAACATGTCAAATTTGTCTAGAAAATTCGTGGAGCACATTAAATAGTTCATATAATATTTATTTTAATATTTTTAATACCATTTATTTGGTATATCTCTTAATAAAATAATTAGTACAACATTTTTGTATAATTATTTAATATAATTATTTGTTGCATAAAAATTAAAAATAAAATTTTTCGATGAAGATAAATATTAAATATTTTATAATAATAATTTTACTTGAATTTATTGTCTTAAAATAACAACATGTAAATTGTTATCTTTATTAAATTATGAAGGTGACAACTTTGGAATCATTTAAAATAAAATATTAAAAGTGTCATAATCGCCATAATAAGAATAAAATGGTCAAAAATTTGTCCAGTGGATTATTAGGGTTGATATACAATACTAATTAGTTTTGTGAAGATTTTTGGGCCTTTTGAGATGTATTACTATTTCAATAAAAACTATATTATTGATTTTTCACTAAATAAATATTTTCTGCATCATTAATGTATAAGCTAAAAAGGTAATTAAATAACTCATAAAAATTACAAAAAAATTACAATGATAAATAAAAACATTTTATCTTTTAAAATGAGTATTTATAACCAAATTTATATTCTGTATAAACTTATATTAAAAATAATTTAATTTTTAAAGTTGAGTGAGACATATTTCACTTTCCTTTAAATAAAATAAAATAAAGGTCTTAATCACCTCCAACTGTGTTCTAATGGATTCCATTTAGACCCAAATATGACATAGGATGAGTTATAATCATAAAATTGTATTAAGACAAGTTTTAGGATAACTTTATAATATTATATTTACCATTAATTACCCAATTTATCTTTTACTATGGTAAATAAAATTTACTGTTGTTACTATTAATAAAGCCCAAAAATAAAAAGTAATCTTTTAATATAATTTGTAACCACTAATTCCAAATATGGAATCCATTTTTTCAAATTCAACACATAGAAGTTGCAGAAATTAAATTAAAATTAATCCCGTTGTCTAAAGAAAACGGGTTTTTGTTTAAAACATTGCAAAAGATTGAATTTATTTAACATACAAATTCAATGTAAAATCAATTATAATGACATACATTATATTAAATTGTAAAAATATATTATATTTATACTTTTAAACCATTCAATATTATAATTTAACCATATAAATTATTACGATGAAAAAAAGTTGTTTTTAATTAAAATATAGAGTGTTTTTACTATTCATTAAAATATGAAAGTTATCAGAATAATATGAAAAATTTATCTATGGTAAAATTTTATATCCTGATTCCAAAAAATAATTTTATTTTGTAATATTTAACTTATAAACATGTCAAAAATTATATTTAAAATGGGTTCTCCATCAAAACGTGGTAAAACTGCATTTTTTGAAAAATACTTATTTTACCCGAAAAATTTATTTTGTTCTTATAAAATGTTATAGAAAATGTGTAAGATGAATAATAATGTTATAAAATTAAAATTTTAGTTAATACTATTCATAACGGCTAGTTCATAATAATATTATAACCGTATATTGTTGTTTAGTGAAACCCAGTATTGCGTAAAACACACGCTATCGAGGAAGGTCGCGATTGCATGTAATGTAAGTCAAGTCAGGGTTTAATATACTACAATCTAATACGGTGTTGCATATAGTGCAAGATAATATTGGTGTAGTGTACAAAAGAAGACATCAATGAGATTAAAAAGAATATTTTCCATAAAATCTCGGGGTGTTACATTCTACACCCCTTAAAATGAATTTCACCCTTGAAATTCGTCGGAGTTATAAATGGTTTACTACTCGAAAGTTTTAATAGAAACCCACATCGTAAAAAAGAATACAAAAACTTCATTTTAAAAAGTGAATTATGAAACATATTTGTTACCCAAATTAACTTATCACTGGGTTTCCACGTAGTAGAACATATGTGAAAATATATATATGGAATAAAAATCTAACCATCAAGTTCTGATGGAGAGTGGTAGAGGACATGGCTATGAAAAATCCAACAATCACAAAGCCATAAATTTGTGATGATCTAAGGTACCATATGATTCATCAGATATAAGAGCACTAGGACAACATTTTTTGGTTTTCAATATCATTTCCCTAAAGTTGAAAATTTTGAATTAGAAGAAATACTTTCTTGATTTTGGTACAATATCATTGTTGTTCATGTCTTGAACAATTTCCACTTCATCTCTTAAGGAAATGAAGTTGAATTTGTTTTCCATGAAGTGTTAGAAGATCATGCGATAGAATGATAGGTTATTCCATCTATCTCAAACATAAGGTTAGAAAAAGTTATATACATAAGTCCATCTATGGTGAGATTAATTGTATATGGTTTCTAAAATGGAATTATACTTCAGCTATCACAACGCTTAATAAAATAGAACTAGTTTCTACTAACCAGGGACTTCCTGTAGGCCAGTGGTAGGTGATAAAGTCCTATCGCACTTTGATTGTGGGTTCGATTCCCACATCCTTGTCTGACGCGATGGGCTGTCGCCCGTCCTACAGGTTGTCCTTTTTCTAAAACTACATTACTATAACATCCCATAAATAATATCGAAAAACGTTCTATCCTTAAACAATACTAACTTATGTCCAAAATAATAAATTCTATTCTTTAGGCTTATCTAAAATAATTCGGTCCAAGATCATAGTATAAAGAAAATAATTACTAGAAAGTTTATCTACCAAGAATGTGAATACAAGCATTTATCCCACATATATCATAAGATATATCTTGTTGGTTTCATTCCAAAAACATGAATACCTTAGTCATAAATTCTCTTGAAACATAAATTACCATATAACCTTAGTGAAAACATGAATATTGTCAAAAGGTAACTCTTTCCACATACCAAAATCCCAAAAAAACCTATATAATCAAACCGTAATATCACTTAGTCCTTATATCAGTCATGAGTTCATGAATACAATCAAACATCTCATTATCTTCTTATCCCTTCATTATGTGCATATCATCTACTTTCCAAAAATATCTGAATAACCTTCCTTGGTTACCGGTACCATTCAACATATACTTTCAAATACTTTAGGAAAAAATAGTGTAACAATCCTTAGATGATTCTTTATTCCATAGTACCATACATTATTCTTTATAAACATACAATCATTCCACTAACTTCTTAAACCACTGAATGAGCTTCATCATTTCTTTCATCTAATATTTAATTTGAAGTCTCTTCATCATCATCCACATAAATACAACTCATATGACCATGCTGATTCTCTTCATGGGATTTTCCCTTAAGTAATAGGTTTTCATAATGCCCATACATTCCACATTTAAAACATCTAATAATTGTTGATGTCGTAGCAATACTATTATCCTTGTTCATGGTGTTAACTGAAACTTTTTCCTTTTCACTTACTGGCTTTTTATCCTTCTTTTCCACACCCAAAGCATCTTCCAGTTCCTTTGAAATAATCTCCCTGATGACTCTTCCCACATGATTTACATGAGGGAAATTGAACATTCTTTCCTCTATGATCATCAGGAAACTCCATCTTTCTCTTATTATTTGAGTCAGGAAACTTTCCAAAGTTGAGATTATTGATCATATTATGAGATTTTTGATTAGGAATAATAAAGATGTTTGGACTTCCAAATCCATTTTCATTTGATTTTTCCTGAATAATATCATTCCATTGTCCATCATATCCTCCATTATCGTGAATCTTCATGTTTCCAGCCATTTTCTAAAACCCAAAAAGAATAGTGTGAGAGGAAAAAATCAAACTAGGGAGAAAAACATAATAAAGGGGAGTACCATCAATATCTAACATCTTAGGTTAAATTCTAATATCATTACCGTAGTTATAGGACTATAACCTATACATATACTTATCCTTAGGGACATCCCTAGACATACATTAGAAATATCTCTAGGGATCTCACTAAACATTTCACATCCTAGTTTCCAAAGGTTAACTAATCCTTTCCTATGATACCAACTGTAGAGGCCCAAAGCTTGACGTACATGGACATTACATTACTTTTGCGGAATACTTAATACATAAAAAAACGAGACACCAAAGGACCGTAATAGTTTTGTGCCTTCGGAAACATGGAACATAATCTTCTAATCTTGGTGAAAGATCCTCAACATCTCCCATAAAGATCGTCCCTTTTTTTCTTACCTAAAACCATTCCTTATATCCTGGGGAAAAGAAAACATAAAAAGTGTGAGCTCAAATGCCCAGTAAGGGAAAACATAGTGAACATTAAACAATCCATAAACATTTGAAAGTAAAAACTTGAAAATGAAATTTAAACATCAAAATCTTGAGCAAAGACATAAATCATGGAAGTACGTAAGTAATATATCATAATGGAACATAAACCGTGATAAAATATAATGGGAATAAAACATGTACTTGTGGAAACCATTCAGTACATGTTATGATTTCCATAGTAGCCAAGGAATTGCTGCCAAGACCATCTTAGTGGACAAAGTCCCTTTCAGAATCGAGTTCACTCCTCGTTTCAGTCCTGTAACACTGAACTGGATTAACTTACCATTCCAGCCATGTTTATCTCATGAGATATAAATCTTTACCCAATGCATTGGAGGGAGATATAGGTCCTACCTTTCTCATAATGAAACCATTTTTATGTGTGCCACAAAATCATAAATCATACATCATAGCATAACCCATGTAATAAAAATGGGAATCTTAAACATCATGCCATCATAACATAATCCATATAAGATAAAGGGACTTCATAAAAATAATTCCATCATAACATAATCAAATCAATGTAAAAATAGTTATATGAACAGAGCCCTATATTATCTTAGATGGAAAATAATTTTGATAAAACACTTGAACTCCATTCTTGAGGAAAACATCTTTTCTACTTCAAAAACATCTTTCCTTTCCTAACATGTCATACAATTTTAAACTAAAATATATTGATTAAAAATATACTTGAAAAATTGTAAAGGAAGCTTTTTGGAAATAATGTTCTAAAAATCCATTCATGCCATATAAGTTTAAAAAAACATTCTTCTCGTACTTTGGCCAGAAAAGTCAAAAAGTACCACGTACGAAAAATGACAAAAGATTACTTTCATATCTAATACTGAAAACTCACCGAAGGGTAAAATTGGATTTAAAAAATTTTATGAGGATATAAATAATATTACATATTGAGGAAACATGGATGTGGATGATAAATATTTCCCAGTAAATTCTGAAGTATAAATAATCTCGGATAAAAATTTAGATTGCGAGATTGTCCCTTACCGTATGTCCGATATGCTTCCTACGTATCCGAACCTCCTGTATAATGATTCAAATAATGTCATTGACTTATTATAGAATCATATTCATTGTTATGATATCATATATGGTTCACTTATGACTTTATATTACCCTTTATTTTGTAAATTCCATGTTAAAGATCATTTTGGGTAAAATTGTTTCATTTGTCGTCCGTGTTTTAACCTGTAATTATTCATATGATTACATAGATCATGATTAATTAATTACAGAATATAAAACATGATTTATATATAATATATATTCAGAATATACATATATATAATAGATCAATAAATGGAAATAAATACACCGTTCATGGAGACGGTAGGCCGTACGTATGCATGAACGTTGTTTTCGTTTCCTCATTGAATTGAATGGAATTAATTGGATGAAATACATATATATATATAAATAAATTCAGTATCATTATTTTTTCATATATTTCATGATTATTTATTATATATAATTTATAATCATTCATGAATGGTTAATCATTGAGAATGAATCTCATCGCTTCGTGGAGACGGTAGTCCGTACATACGCACGAGCGATGATATCATTCCCATAATTATTGAAATGAATTAGAGTGGATGATACAATATATCAGAATAAGTATGATGTTATAATAACTATGTATATTTATTCTTTACACCATTATACCCATCCAAGTAAGGTGGTGTTGGAAAAAAAGATTACACCACGGCGTGGGGATAGAATTCCGTACGTACACGCGCACAATGATTTCGTTTTCCGTAGGATGGATAGAAGGTGAAATGTGGTTGTTTCATATTTATAATAAAATATCAGTATATTAGTGATACTGATTTTATTACTTTATAATGAAACAACTAAATAAGAAGAAGTTGAAGAAGAAATAAACATGAAATAATCGGTAGAAGAGATTACCTCTTCTTCGACGCACCTCCTTTAAACTTCTTCTTAGGGCACTAGGGTTGGACTTTTGAGAAGACCAGTACCTCTATAAGGTTTCTAGGGAAGTGGGGAAGTGAAATGGTCAGAGTTTTGCCAACATTCAAGGCTCAAAATGGTGTGAGGAAGAGAGGGAGGAGGTGCCATTTTATAAGGGAGGAGAGGGGCACCTTTAGAACCCTCAAAAATATTAGTTTAATATAAATTCAATCACCACATAAAAACCTCCAAAAAAGACTCAATTCAAAGATTAGATGAGATAGGGTTGTAATCCCATAAACCAATAAAGTTTAGACATGTTTTGATCTTATTTTTAACCTTATCATTTTGATTTATCATTATTTAATCAATTTATGTTTATTTGTGGTAATAAAATTCTAAATTTTAAATGGTTATAAATAATCACTTATTTGTTGTTAATTCTCAATACATGGATACTTTATGACATTTTAGACTCTATAAATTTAAATTTATAAATTTTAAATATTT
Organism: Viscum album; assembly: GCA_963277665.1. Lineage (NCBI taxonomy): Eukaryota > Viridiplantae > Streptophyta > Magnoliopsida > Santalales > Viscaceae > Viscum > Viscum album. The sequence goes on along the minus strand of OY728163.1, from coordinate 1,593,644,535 downwards.
TGGTGATTTTTAAACAATTTAATAATATGTTATTTTTATAAAATAACAATATTGTCAATTTTGATACTATTCATTTATTTGAATTTAAATAAAATCTACACAGAGGATATATTCAAACTATAATATTTAATAGATTCCTAACATGTCAAATTTGTCTAGAAAATTAGTGGAGCACATTAAAAAGTTCATATAATATTTATTTTAATATTTTTAAAACTATTTATTTGGTATATCTCTTAATAAAATAATTAATACAACATTTTTGATTAATTATTTAATATACTAATTTTTAGCACTAAAATTAAAAATTAAATTCATTGATGAATATAAATATAAAATATTTTATAATAATAATTTTACTCGAATTCATCATCTTAAAATAACAACATGTAAATTGTTATCTTTATTAAATTATGAAGGTGACAACTTTGGAATCATTTAAAATAAAATATTATAAGTGTCATAATCGCCATAATATGGATAAAAATGGTCAACAATTCGGCCAGTGGATGATTAGGGTTTATATATACACTACTAATAAGTTTTGTGTAGATTTTTGGCCCTTTTGAGATGTATTACTATTTTAATAAGAACTATATTATTTATTTTTCACTAAATAAATAAATTCTGCACCATTAATGTATAAGATAACAAGGTAATTAAATAACTCATAAAAATTACAAATAAATTACCACGATAAATAATTTTTTTTTTCTTTCAAATGAGTATTTATAACCAAATTTATATTCTGTATAAACTTATATTAAAAATACTTTAATTATTAAAGTTGAGTGAGACATATTTTACTTTCCTTTAAATAAAATAAACTAAAGGTCTTAATCACCTCCATGTGGGTTCTAATGGATTCCATTTCGACCCAAATATGACTTAGGACGAATTATAATCATCCAATTGTATTAAGACAAGTAATATTATAATTTTATAATATTATATTTACCCTTAATTACCCAATTTACCTTTTACTATGGTAATTTTTTTTTACCGTTGTTACTATTCATAAAGCCCAAAAATAAAAAGTAGTCTATTAATATAATTTGGACCCACTGATTCCAAATATGGAATCCATGTTTCCAAATTCAATACACAGAAGTTGCAGAAATTTAATTAAAATTAATCTCGTTGTCGAAGGAGAATGGGTTTTTGTTTAAAACATTGCAAAAGATTGAATTTATTTAACATACAAATTCAATGTAAAATCAATTCTAACGAAATAAATTATATTAAATGGTAAACCTATATTCTATTTATACTTTTAAACAATTAAATATTATAATTTAACCACATAAATTATTATGATGAAAAAAAGTTGTTTTTAATTAAAATATAGCGTGTTTTTACTATTCATTAAAATATGAATGTTATCAGAATAATATGAAAAATTTATCCAAGGTAAAATTTTATATCCTGATTCCAAATAATAATTTTATTTTGTAAAATTTAACTTATAAACATGTCAACGATTATATTTAAAATGGGTGCTCCATCAAAAGGAGACAAAAGTGCATTTTTTGAAAAATAAATATTTTACCCAAAAAATTTATTTTGTTCTTATACCATGTTCTAGAAAATGTGTAAGATGAATAATAATGTTATAAAATTAAAAATTTAGTTAATACTATTCATAATGGCTAGTTCATAATAACATTATAACCATATATCGTTGTTTAGTGAAACCCAGTATTGTGTACAACACACGCTATCAATGAAGGTCGCGATTGCGTGTAATGTAAGTCAAGTCAGGGTTTCGTATACTGCAATCTAATACGATGTTGCATATAGTGCAAGATAATATTGGTGTAGCATACAACAGAAGACATCAATGAAATTAAAGAGAATATTTTTCATAAAATCTCTGGGCGTTACATTCCTCACGAATTGGGAGTGGAACTATGATGTATTAATTTGTCCTGATTAAGGTCATAATCATTAAAAATGACCAAATGTGGTAGGGGGATCACCAATCATGTCATCATTGATCACCTAGATGTAATATATCATTGATATGTAAAAATATTATTTTAATCTATCTTGTTTCATGTATTTTAGTATTTCATGACAGTTTAATAATTTAGATGTGATTGAGACATTTTAAAACAATCAATAACAACATAAATATGTATTTTAAAAAATCAATAAAACTATTTAAACATATCATATTGGCTTACAATAAATTGAAGTATGAAAATGTTATCAAAACAGAGAATCATAATTCATTTTAAAAGTAGAATGTAGATTTCAGAAAGTTAGTGGTTAGATTGAGTGAAGGTAAAAATCAAATTTGATAAGTAATGTATATGTAAATTAAACTTTCACAAATATAATATCTATCTTTATAAATGTGAAATATTACCACATAATGTAAAAATTACAAAATTGTCAAAAAAATAAGATTTATAGAATTAAAACACAAGTATTATAAAAAATAATCATTTTAAAATTAGTGGTTATATATAAAATGAATTTGTGGTAATGTAATTATCAAAATAAAAATTAATTTATTAAAGAATATTTTACTTTTCTCACATTTAAGTAGCCGTATTTATATTATATTTAATGTTTATTAGGTGTAAAATTATACTAAATGTAAAGACCCTTACCCCAGTTGCATGGAGCTGGTGCCTTATTTTATTACATTGGTACTATGAATAAGATATCACATCCCACAAGACAAAATAGTGTATTATCATCAAGAAAACAATATAAAAAAATTATTTCATTATTACTTAAAATGAAATAAAATATAATAACTCCATTTAAAACACCCACAAAATCCTACATTATCCCTACAATTCATTAATAACAATCATATTTGTATCCTTGGGGAAAATAAAACAAAATAAATGGGTGAGATCATATTCGTAGTAAGGGTAAGAAATACAGTTAAATATATCATAAATAAATATATAAAAATAAATTGTGAATAACTAAAAGTCATTCCATTAAAACATAATATTGAGCCTAATATGTTAAGAATAAAAGATGATCAAATAATACCATATAAAAAATCACATGAGAAAGAAACATAACCATGGATATTATACTAGTAGATTAATCACATGGATTATAAATTAGTAATATAATAATGATGTAATACATAATTCTAGACATCATAAACATACTATTAAGTCTTCATCAAATACACCATACATAAATGGGTAAAGCCTAGTCTAGTTGGTCTCATGGGACCTACTGATGCATCAAGGGGCTATAGCGGGCTCCTTTTCTCATTTAATAAGTCTAATTAATACCGCATATTAAATGATTGAAACATAATAAACATATACATTCTTATTGAATCTAGAATATTAAATTTCAAAAACTTTACCGAAATAATAAACATAATCATAAAGAATCCAAAGGTATATAGAGAATGGTATCAAGAGAGTACATCACCAGTCAAAGTAATCATAATATATTCAATAAAATATTTTAGATGGTAATATATAAGATCAATTTAAATAATTAATAATATTAAACAAAGCTTGTTTAAATATTTGAATATAATTTAATAACATCATGGAAGAATTCTTGATAGAAATAATATTTTTTACTTTTTGAAAGAAGAGCTATTTTGTAAAATCACATTGTATTTTCCATGAATTCCGATTAAAAACTTGAATATCCCATAAAAGAAAATATAATGATAGTGAAAATATTTTTTAATAGTAAATGTTTTCAAAATGAAGTTGAAAAATATAAATATATTTTTTTAATAAACATTAGAAATGGGCCACTTCAGTGCAGTTTAAGGGATAATATAAAAGAGTCTTTAAAGTAGAAAAATGATTAATTATTTAAATAAACGAAAAAGGAAAATATATATTTTAATGATAAAAAGTTTTATTTTATAAATATAATCATTTTTTAAATTTATTATGGATGGTACCCGAAAATGGGTAATAAATTGGGACGTTTCTTTGAATCGGGCTTGCTTATCAGGATGAATTGAAAAAGGAGATTTATAAAACAAGTAATTCACCATCATATAAATAATAATTGAGCTATATATATATTTGGAACATACACACATAATTTTGGAGTCTTACATAAGAATAATTAATAAGTACATTGGGGTAAATATGGAGAATGTGTATCCTAAAAGAAAATGGAGTTTCAGGATGAAACCCTTACCACTTTGTAAATAGTCAAACCGTATGACCCATAAAATTAATGACCATAAAATGAAACATTTAATACAATGAAGATGAAAATATTCATGATATTATAAACAATCATTTATTATACATCCATCCCACATAGTAAATAGTAGTGAATAAGGAATATGTATAAAAAAATAAAGGAGGGATGAGAAACACCCATTACATTATGTCTAAAAGTGTTATGCACTTGTACTAAATATTCTAGACAATGAAATTAGATTAATTAATAATTTAATTTAGAACCTCATAAAAATTTATTTTATCTATTTTATTTTTATTAAGTTAATTTATGGCCCTTTTTTGAGTTATATAGTTTAGCTTCGTCATTAAAGATTGTTTATTTCCTTGGTTTTAATTATTGGTTCACTTGTATACATGTATGAGAGAACATGTTAAATGGGAATAGTTATCTTGAATTGAAATTATATGTTAATAATGAAACTAAAATATATTTAATGGTTTTATATATAAATTTTTCCATTTATGATGATTATTATTTAGATTAAGCGTTAGTGAAACCCATTTAGATTATTTTGTTAGTTTTTCTATCATCACAAAAAAGTTTTGTATTAGGAATTATTATTATGTACATATAATAGTTTTATAACATTAAATAAGTTTTATTACATATATTAAAGTTTTTTAACACGAAAAATGATTCTATAACCATCCATGTAGGTGGAATTGAAAAAATAAAACTTGTCATCCACAAAGGCGGAAAATCGGGACATCATAAACGATGTTTTAATTTTTAGAATAAAATGGAGAAGTGAAGAGAATTTATGATTGATATACCATTAAAATAATAAAATTAAATTATATAAATGATTCTTATGTTATCATTCATCTTTGGTATATGTAGTTGAGGAGAATATAATAAAATAAATGAAACAGAAAAGAAATTAAAAGAAAACAAAAGAGGATTTTACATATTGAAATTCTTCTCCTTGAGAACCTCCGTAAGGGAATTTGGAATGATCTTTTGGTGAGAAAATAATGACTGAAACGTTGGAAAGAGTTTTTGGAGAGTTATTGGTCTGAAATTGGACAAGATTCTTGGATTTAGAGGTGTGAGGGGAAGGGGTTGTATTTATAGGGGAGGAGAGGGGTGTTTTTTATTATTTCAATCAATAGTTTCTTATTTTTGCTGAAGAATATCAATTGTATTTATTATTGTGACTAAATAAAAGAACTAGTGCATGTATGTTCTAACTAATGTTTCCTACATCATCCATACATCATTCATGATATGATAATTCTTATATTCATCTAATAACATAAATTACCATATTTTACAATTCACAAAATATTCAACAATTTTAGTAAAATCCAGAAAAATCACCCTAAAAATTTATTGACATGTAAAATTAAAAAAATAGACTCCATTTTATGAAAATAATTTTTTAAATATGTGAAATTTAATTTTTAAATAATAGAATCTTTTACTTAAAAAATAATGATTTTAATATTATAATCAATTTTATGACACTCTAAAATATTAATTAGGGTCTCATAAAATTATATTATAATAATAAGAAAACAAAAATTTAATTTATGAATATATTTCATGGAAATAAATTTTCTTTTAAATAATTATTTTAATTATAAAATTGTGAATAAACATTTCTGTTTCAAAAAAATAATAATACTAACATAATCATTTTTAAAAAAATTATTTACTAATTCCATGATTTATTATATTTTAATTCATAAGATACCAAAATATTACTTATAATTTAATATACGTGGTCATTATTAATATCATAAATAGATAATTATTATTAAAAAATGATTGTTTTATAAAAATCAACATATTTCATAGTCCATTGGAAAATAAATATTTTTCAGAAAAAAATATAAAATTTTACCTTAAGATAATATTGAAATTAATATATTATAAATGAAGTTTGTTTTGTTAAATAGAATTTATAAAAGTCTCAAAATGTTGTTTTGAAACACGTTTTTCATTAAAAGGTGATAAAACTGTCTTTAAGAAAATAGTCTTTTATGTATAAAATATGATATATTTTTATATTAAGACTATAAAACATATTCGTTTAATATAAAAACATTTTATTGAGAATGTAACTTATAAATTTCATTAATATATTAAAATATTGAATATTTATTCAATTTATTAATATTAAATTCCATTGTGGTCATAAAAATAGTTTTTTTAAAACACAGCTTTTTGTTCAATTGTTTTTTTCTATTCTAATTAATTAGTTACCAAAGAATTACTATTATAAACATGTCTGAACTATATTTTAATAATTTACATAATATCATTAATTCCCACCATTTCAATGACTAGCTGATAACTACCACAATAATAATATTTAAGCATTTGTTTATGTTTGGTGTTCTCGGTAATGATCACTATCAAAGAAGATAAATTTAAAAAGAGACATAACATAAAATCTTGAGGTTAAAAATTCTCCCTTACATCAATAAATTTTGTCCTCGACATTTAAAATTTCACATCAAATAATAGAATTCATGCCCAGAAAATTTATTTTTGGTAACCCCACATTATGAAAAGATTTTATAAATCATCCTCTTAAAAAGAGGTTAAGGGAAATGTGAAGGTCACCGCAAAACTATAATTCCAAAATAAGAGAAAATTCATGAAAATATGGTCATTTAAGAGAAATAAAACTATCATGTTCTGATGGAGAGTTATATAAAACATGGTTATTAAAAATTCTACCATCACACAACCATAAATTCATGATTGGTTAATAGATAACTGACTTCTCAAAAAGAAAAGCGACCCAATGAAATTTTTGATCTAAAATACTTTTCCTAGAGTTGATGGTTTATTTCACTATCCATATAATTATATGATAAAATAAACATACTTTATTCCTTTCATTGTCATAATCTAATACTTTGATTGTGATTCGATCCATCACCACTTATTTTCTTAATCCAAAATACAAATATTCACAATAAATTTTATGGGTGAAGAATTTTGATCAAACGCTCTATAATTCATTCCTTGAACCATTAAATGTTTACTAAAACCATATAGGTTATAACATGTTATATAATATGGTAAATCATACTTTAATATTAATCAAGGATATCCTTAATCCATTTCATATGTAGTTATCCTTTTAACCCATCCAAAATATGTATGTCCAAATTCAAAGAACAAAGATTTATAAGAAAGGTTACTTAACATCAAATTTTCCCTAAAACATCATAATTCCTATCTTATTATCACATAAAAAATATTTAAATACCTTCATCACCTTTAATCCTTAATTAAATCATACATTATTCAAAAAATAAAACCACATGTTGTCCTTAATTCTAAATATTTAATAATTATAGAATAACGTAAACCATCAGATCCTTAACCAACAATTTGGTCAACAATACTATCCAATAAAAATATATTATTTATTATCACAAAATAGATAAAATATTTATGGTCATCTTTTCCAAGTCATGTTTTTCAAGAAGATCAACATTACAACGTAATCACTTCTCTTTATCACATGCTTCAAATTCCTTAATGAAGAAGTACTGTAGTACAATCCTTATATATCTCATGATTCTTATAACCAGAATAACATAAAATAATTCTTTAATTGATAAAACAAAAATGCATTAATTATTCCACTTAGACTATAGTAACATCATATTACTGGCCATGATCCTTTTGATTATTCTAATCTATATTTACTTGAAACTTGGGACATTCATTGTCACAGTTCCCCATCTCCTTATAGTTGAATCATTGAACATTTATAGATATTTTTTCAATACCTTACATTCGTGATCCCGATGACCATTATCCCCACACTTTTAACAAACTCTCATTCCGTTGAGGCATGTATTAGGGTGTTTCTTCCCACAATTATCACATGTGAAAAAATCATCGTTTCTTTTCACCTCCTTATCATTTTTTGATCTTCTATCCAATTCTTCTCTTATTTACATTTGAAACCATAAGACTTGGAAAATTCATTCTCTTCCTTGATGGCACAAGATACATTACCCTCATATACTGAGAATGATTGGCATACTATTTCCCTACAAAGAATTAGTTTAATAACATCAAATAAATAGAAAATAGTACTCTTTGTATTATTTAAACAATCTAAAGAATGCCTTTATATACTTGTAATGTTGGATTCATACTTGAAAAAATTTTCATCCTCTTTCTGTCTTAGAATAAATAATTTTTTCCCATATCATCTCATTGTTCTCTAGGAAAATATTTTCCATGAAATGTTCCTTAAAATCCTTCCATTCCATGTTTTCGATTTCATCTTTATCCATAGTGTTTTGATTCAACGACCACTATTTATGTACATCTCCATAGATATAATAAACTAAAATAATAACCTTCTCCATTTCTTTACTTCCCGTAGTGAGAAATATATTTTTTATGAATATTATCCATTTCTGAACTACAAATGGGATTTTTGTCTCATTGAATGGTTATGGTTTTTATCTCATGAAGCAGTCTAACATTGTTACACCACATATTTTATTTGGAAGCTCTATAAGGGTAAGGTTATTGTTCATAACCTGAGTAAATAGTCTCAATATTGTTATAATTTTTTCATATCTAGCTGCATCTCTTGCTTCAACATCATTCGGTCTCATAAGAGGCTAATAACTTCTTGGAGTACTTGTGTTGATACAGTTTCCATTCATTCCACTAGGTTCCATTTATAAAATAAGGAATACACAAGATTAAATCATAATATTATGATACATAATGTATAATAGAAAAAATATTGAATCACATAATCCTAAATTGAAAATTTATGTATAACTTATTTCTAAATTGTAATCATGGTTTCTTGGGGAATATTTTAAAATCCTTCCATAGGGGTTCATTATCAATTATATGTTTTCCTTAATCTAGTTTCCAAAGTTTATACTAAACATTATCTAATACGAACTGTAAAGACCCTAACCCCAGTAGCATGGAGTAGGTGCCTTATTTTATTACATTTGTTTAATGAACAAGAGATCACATCCCAAAGAAATAAATACATTATTATATTTGGAAGACTAGATAAAAATATAAGTATTACATTATGTCTTGAAATTAAATACAAAAAAATAACTCTATTAAAAAAACTGATAAAATCATAGACTTTCTCTTAATGTCATTAATAATAAACATATTCACATCTTGGGGAAAAATAAAACATATTAATGGGGGGGGGGCTTAGATACTTAGTCAGGATAAACAATACAATGTATGATTTCACAAATAAACATAAACAATATGGCATGGTGAATTACTAAAATACATTACATTAAAACATAATCTTGAGTATAATTTTTTAGTAAAATAATATGCTCAAATAATTCCGTTTAAATAATCACATGAGAAAGAAACTTAACCATGGATATAATATTATTCTAATAATCACATGGATTATCAATTACTGATATCATAATGGGGGAATTTAGATTAATAGAAATCATAAACACACCATCAATGATTCGGCTATGACACCATTCATAAATAGATAATAAACTGGTCTAGTTTTTCTAAAGATACCTTGAGATCCATCAAGGGGATATAGCATGCCCTAGTCCCACTTCTAATGTCTAATTTATTCCACATATGAAAGGGATGAAACACAATCCAAATATACGTCACATTGAAGCTAACATTTGAAATGTTAAAAAATTTCTCCAAATAAGAAACATAATCATAAAATGTAATGGTTTTTATGCTCCTGGTCCAATACATTGTCGGTTTTTTTGGTGTTTTGGGTGTTCGGGGGGAAGTTCTAGGATTTTTTTGGTGGAAGCCGGAGGTGTAGCAGAACTGATGAAGGAATTACACGTTGTGTAACTGGATTACATGACATGAAATTTAGTTTCACATCCTAACAAAAGCTGGTTCATGTCATGAAGGTTTTTGGGGTTAATTAAATAATAAAATGAAGAGGTGATGCATTTTTCAGCTGAAACCAAACCCTGAGGATTACACGACATGAATGAGGATTACACATCATGTAAAACCCCAATCCAATATAGTTTACAAATTATTTTTTGAAAGAATTACCATTCATTCAGTAGTGTCTCCTTCTTCCTCTAATTTTGGGAGAACCCAAGGTACCCGATGTGTTCTTCAAGACACTACCCTCCCCCTTTGATCCATTTATCCCGGTGGTTTTTTGTTAGAGATCCATCTCCAATCCATGGTGATTTCTCCTCTAGTTATCATCTATTTTATTCCGTTCATCTCTAGGGGATCCAATTCAGTGATGTTTCTTTAGTTTGGGTTTCATTTTTACCACCTTTTGGTGTGGAGTAGGTTGATACACATGTATCTTGTGAAATAGTGGTTTGCAGGTGGTTTCTTCTTCACCCTTTGGTGCACATAGAGTTAAAAAGTATCCTTGAGGTAGTAATTACACCATTTATCTTTATTCTTTATCATGTTGTGGGGGGGGGGGGGGGGTTAGTTTTGGTATATATGGATTATTTTCGTGCCAAATTAATCAAATATGAACAATTTTCTAATTGAAATTGATAGGGGTATATCTATTTGATCCACATGTTTTTATAGCTTTTTTTTTATCATGATATTTTTATTGTACAGGTTTGATGCTCTAATGACAACTATGGTCATTGTTGTATTTGTTTGCACTGTTTATATTTTCTATGTTTGATTCTTTGTTTGTTATTGATGTGATATGACCCTAAATGTTAATTGGTTAATTATGTAAACATGGATAATAAAATTTATTTCCCCATGGTTTTGATCTATGTGATAGCACCCCTAAAAAAGTAAAATGTGATAAACAATGTTTCAAAATTTGAGAAAATGATCTTGATACGATGTGATTTGTGTCCATGCTTTTGGGGTGTGGGGAGATATTTTGTGTGTGTCGTCATTCTTGTTGGAAAACGATGTGTGGTAGGGACATGTGGGCTGATAGTTCATTTGGATGTGCTTTTAGGTTGATGAGGTTATGATATGTTGAGCAGTTTGGGGAATGTGGTTTATTTTTACTAGATGCTCGAGAAGCAATGGAATAAATAATTGTTTAATAATGTTTCAAATGATGTGTGTTGGTTTTTTTATTTGGATGATTATTTTTAAAAAACAATCTAATCATGGGTTGTCTGATGAAAGTTGGTCGATGCTAAATGATAAAATTAATGGGTGTTAATCCTAGAAGAAATGTGAAGCCGTATTAGATTGTCAGGGATCTTCACCTTCTGAAATGATTGTCGTAGATATTAATAAATGTTTTTAGATTTATCAATAAAGGTGAAAGTGTTGTAATTTTTTTGTTTATATAAAAACCCATAAGTTGGGCTTATGTGTTTGGTATCATATATATATATATATACTTGTATTTTTATTTTTTATTTATACACTCACCCCACCCATGTTGAGAACTATGTAGAGAACACCCATGTTGTCATGTAGGGGAATCTTTCCGAAAATCCTAGTGGGAAGATGCATAGCTGACCACTCGCTATTCCCTACTCCTCCTTCTAGGTGATGTCGATATTACATATGTTGTTATGGACTAAGGTCTGTTAGTGCATTTGATGTTGGTTATGATGTGATGTCCTAGTTTTCTTCGGTATGAGTTGTGATTTGATGTCCCAAGTGACTTCTTGATGAGTTGTGATGTGATGTACCAGGTTTCTTCGAGATGAGATGTTATGTGTTATGAGGCCCAGGTGTGTGCAAGTGAGTTGTGTGGTAAATCCCAGGTGTGTGCTGGTAGGATGTTTTGTGAGTCCTAGTTGTGTGTGGATGAGATGGGTTGTGAAGCATATGTGTGTGTGGCCCAGAAGTTTTGTGACACTCAGGTGTGTGTGGGTTATATATGATGGGGTATTCCGAAGATTTGGGAGTGCTAGGATGTCTTCCATTGGGGAGAGAGCAGCTAATTAGTGGGAAAGTGGTGTGGGGTACCATATCATCAATGTTATTTGAATTATATTATATAACATGGCATAAATTATTTGGTGAGAGTGCCTTGGTGAGGTTGGGATGGTTAGTATACCTATTTAGGTGTTGTTTGGTTCAGCTATTTTCTCACAATAGCATTAGTATGCCTCTTTTACATGTGCATGAGAGACTTTGGTTTTATTTATGAGTATATTTATATGGTCAACATACATATATAAACGTGTTTTTAGGTTTCTAGGAGGACATCGTAGAACGTTATGGACCTTACTAGCTCAGATCATTGACAGTTGATGTGTTGCTGCTTTGGCTTTACTTTTGGGTATTTACATTAGAGACTTCATTATATCAGTATCAGTTTTATTTTATACATTCATCTGGGATGAATTTGGTTTCCCTTTTATATTATGTCTTGGGGTTTTTTGGATGATTAATTCTATCTCCAAATATTTTTTTTATAAAGGGTAATGCCTCCATTATTTTGACATATGTACACCCTTGGCACTAGTTTCCAATCTGAGGCCTACAGGAGGCAGGAATAAGGGGTCATTATCTACCTTTATTCATTTCCTGGCCTGGAGGGGTATCTTTGGAGGGAGTGTGTCATGAAAGAGTGGTATCAATGCTTAAGGATTAGATATATGATGTATTTTGGAGTTATGAAAAGTGATGATTTCATGTGGTGGTATGGAAATAGTTCCACTTGACCATGGTTCATGACATAAGCCATGGAGACCGTCTAGGACATGGGATTTTAGGGCCCCTTTGATCTAGTCCATAGATTCTGAGCTTATTTAATGACCAAGTGAGATGGACCTGCTTGTAAGGTAGGGATCTAGGAAAGGTACATGCAACATAATGACTTCTGTTCTTTTTTGAATTGGGTTGTTTTGGGAAGGTTAAAAAGGATAAAATGATTGAAATGAATAAAAATAAATCTTAATAAATTACCTTCCTACTTAGGTAAAGGAATCCTAGTTTTCCTTTTAGTTATGGATCTCGTTCATCATGCATGTGTGGATCAGACAGTTGAGGTTCAACATGATGATTAGGTTGATCACCATAGGGTTGATCCAGTTAAAGAGGATGATTATTGGAAGAGGATGTTGAGTTCTTTTTAACAGAAAACATTTGGTATATATGAGGGTAGTGTTTTAGAAATGGAGACAGAGAGCTTGCAATTGGAGCTCAAGATCATTTTTAGTTTCATCCAGTCCCTGACGGAGTACTAGGTCCCTTTGGCAGAAAGTCATATATGGGGAGCTGTGCATTAGTGGTGGATGTTGTATCGAAGAGATCATAAGGTGGAATATGTTTTGTGGGTTGACTTGCCGAAAGAGGTTCAGGCATAGATCCTTTAATTAACAATGAAGGCTGAGAGGAGGAAAGAGCTAAAATTCCTTTATTAGGGGAGTATGTATGTGCGAGAGCTTGGGATCAAGTTCAAGGACCCTCTACATTAATTCCCAGATCTTTTTATAGATAAGTATTATCATTTGAGATGTCTTGAAGAGGTACTTCTCTATTTTATCTAGTACGCAGTAACTCCTTTTTCATTGCTAAAATATCTGGTGGTTCATAAGATGGAAGATGTGATCTGGTTAATGCACTCGTGAGGAGGTTTTCTATGGTAGGAGAACCAATAGGGTTCCTCAAGGAGAAGAGTTTCTAGTGGAAGGTCTTAGGCACTATGACATTTGAGTTTTTGACCCGTAGGTAGTCAACCTCAGCGGCTTCATTTATAGCATTCTTGTACTAGTGGTTTTTTATTTTCCTAGGAGCTTTTTTCTAGTATTCTTCGGTTGCAGGGTTTGTGGACATCACTAGAGTTATCTATCAGTAGTTCCTCAAGCTTAATTTAGCCAATACTGACATTATCAATTTCGGCCTCAATAATAGTTTCTAGTGAGACCTTATCAGTAGTAGGGGAAACATGATTTTGATCCACCAAGGGGAGATGGATGAGGTAGAGATTCTCCTTTGTATGTTCCTCATGTTTAGGGAACGCGACCTAAGAATAGCTATGGAGGTGTTCACCAATAGAGAGAAAAAGGAGCTAGGCATGTCTAGTTGGATGCAACAGTTCCAGAGAGGCCGGAGATCATCATAGGTACGGTCTGTTTGTTTAGTACCCCCATTTGTGCCTTGTTTGATTCAGGATCTTCATAGTCCTCTGTGTAACCCACTATATCCCATGCTATTAGACTATATGTAGATAGGCTTCCCATATCTTTCGTGTTGAATACACTAGTTAGAGGTCTGAAAAACTTTTTTGATGTGTGTCGGGGGTGTAGTTTGATGATGGGACCACATCAGTCATGTGGGGATCCTTTCCTAATATAGATATTTCCACAATATTTCATTCTTATCATCTAATGGTTTTATTCTATATGTTCTATTATTGGCATCTTCTATAGGAGAGTCTTTTTTTTGGACATGGATGACCAATGTGTGGATTTTTGGTGAGTGGGGCTACCAGGTGGGAAGTCATAATGTGGAGCCCCTTAATTCCTTACTGTCTAGTTTCTGATAGTGGATATTGAGATAGTATAGGTTCACATGGTCATTGGGGAGTTATTAGATGTTTTTCCGAAGGATTTTGTGACACTACCCCCTCGACGTGATGTTGTGTATGAGATAGACTTGCAACCTGATGCTTCCACGATTTATATGGATCCTTATCAGATGACACGTTCTATGATGCAGGAGTTGAGGATTACAATAGATGATCTGATATATTAGGGTTTTATCCAGCCCAATGTGTCATTATGGGGACCCCCAATGTTGTTCCAAAGAAGGAAAATTATGGTATAAGGTTAAGAATAGGATATTTAAGGCTTCATCCAGTGATAGTAAAAAACTTTTACCCTCATTTGAGGATAGACGATCTTTTCAACCATCTGAAAGGGGTATGTTGGTTTTCTATGATTGATTTGTGGTCTGGATATCACTAGTTGTGGGTGAAAGGGGTGACAAGATGAACACTACATTCAAATGTAGGTATAGGAACTTTGAGTTTTTTGTCGTTCCATTTCATGTTACAAACATAGCTACCATGTTCATGGCGTTTATAAAATATGTGTTCTATGAGTTCTTGGATCATCTCATCGTCATATTCAAAGATGATATCTTAATCTACTCTATGTCATAGGAGGATCATTCTAGGCATCTCAAAACTGTCTTCCATGTTCTCTGACACCACAATATCTATGGAATGTTGTCAAAGTGTATGTTTTGGATATGAAAGGTGCATTTAATCAGGCATGCAGTATCCTAAAAGGGTGTGGTTGTAGACCCATCAATGGTTTAATAATTTGTTACTTTGGTAGAACCCAAGAACATGGTAGAGGTTCATAGTTTTCCTAGTCTCATAGGCTATTATTTGAGTCTTCTTACCAGATTTCTATTGAGTTGTAGCCCTATTGATAAATTTGACAAGGAAAGACCATGATTGTTTTTATGGAGTGATAAGTTCTAGGCAGGTTTTGGTTACCTAGAGGAGATGTTGGTTAGTGCTACAAGGACCCAATTTATTGAGGAAGGGGTGATGTTTGAGGTGTTTTTTAATACATAGCTTCTAGGATTGAGATGCGTACTGATGAAGTAGTTGGAAGTGATATCTTATCAGTCTATGCAGTTATGTCCCCATGAGAAAATATCTGCCACCCATGATCTTTAGCATGAAGTATTTTTGTTTTCCTTGAAGTTGTGGTAGCATTACCTCATTAGGGAGTGCATTGTGGTCTTCACAGATCACAAGGGATTGAGGTATATCTTTTCCCTGCATGTCCTAACTCTATGAAAATTAAGGTAAGTGGGGTTTCTTTTGGATTATGATTTGGATATCTTATACACCACAAAAAAAGTAATTTTGTAGCTGATGTATTGAGTAGGATGCCATGAAAGGTTTTTTTTGAGAATTTGGGGTTTCCAGGGGAGTAATGGAGGGGTTGACATCCTTCCACTTTTATGAAAGAGCATATGGTGGTAGAGTTTATTTGTTTCAATTGAAAGTTCAATTCTACATAATGATGTAGGTGGAGGAGTCTCAGTGGGGGGACTCATAGGAATTGGTGATGCATGAACATGTTGGCCATGGTGATGCTATGAATGATGTGTGGAGGATGGTCAGAACTAGGAATTGTTTCATGGGAAGTTTTTTATTCTGGTAGTATTTTAAGATAGATTCCTTCCTGAGATTAATAACCCACAACTAGTGGTACAACCAAGAGATTCCAAGATGTATTGTTCCTTGAGGATGTAGTTTTAGTGGCCCAGGATGAAAAATGTAATGGTAGAGTTTGTGGTGAAGTGATTAGTTTTCCCAACAGGTAATGGTTTAGCATCATGTTCCTGGTGATATTTCTTGTAACCCTTGGGTGTTCCCAAGTGGAATTGAGATATCATATCGATGGATTTATTCATAGGTTTACCCATATCTCATGGATGTTGTGATTCTATTTCAGTGTTTGGGGATCGATAAATGAAATTAGCTCACATATTAGCGATAAAAGAGTTAGGTGTAGTGGATGCCTTGGCTAAGAGTTATGTGGATGAGGTGGTGTGATTTCATGGAGTTCCAAGGTCCATTGTCTCAGACCATGAAACATGTTTTACCTCATGAATCATGAAGGGATTGCAACATGCTTTTGGAACCCAATGATGACTTAGCATTACTTTTAACCCTCATACAGATGGGAAGATGGAACAAACTATCAAGAATTTAGAGGATATGTTGTGGGTGTACATCTTGGACTTTAGTGGATCTTTGGTATGACACCTTCCTTTGTTATATTTATGTTATAATAATATCTCTCACTATTTTATTGGCATGGCTCCGTTTGATGCATTGTAAGTAATACTATGTTGATCACTGTTGTGTTGGGAAGATGTTTGAGGGATATCCTTTCTTGGTCCTAATGTGGTGAAGAGGATGATATCAAAGTATTAGCTTGTCCATGGAAGAATAAAAGTAGCACAAGACCGAAAAAATTCATATGTTGATCATAGGAAGAGGCCCTTGGAGTTCAAGGTTGGGGAACACATGTTATAGAAGGTTTCCCATGGATAAGGGAAGTGGAGGTTTGGCAAAGGGAGTAATATTTTTCCTAGGTTTTTGGTAATTTTAAGGAGTTCGGTCATGTTGGTGAGGTGGGGTATCTATTGGCATTACCACCACTATTGGAAAGGATCCACGAAGTCTTCAACATCACTCAACTTCATTGATATATTCATTATAACTACCATGTCATTGATTGGGGAGATGTTGATATCAAGGATGATGTGATGTTTTTGTAGTGGCCAGTAGAGATCTAGGATCATCAAGAGAAGGTACTCCATGGACGGGTCATTCCTTCGATTCATGGGTTTTGGAGGCAAGGTGGCATTGAGTAGAGTACTAGGGAGTGAGAGAGGTAGATGCATGCCCAGTACCCTGAATTTTTTAAGTTTCTATTTTCTATGTTTTTCTTAGTAATGTAATGTTCAAAACTTGTGTTATGAGATGAACAATTTCCCTTGGTTTATGATGTGTGGTAAATTCTAGACATATGAAAAGGGAATGACCATATTCTTAATTGAGATGTGATTAAACCCATGTGGGTGAGTCAGTGCTTCCAAGAGTGTAAAATATCTTGACATGGGGGATGAAATTCCCTAATTTGTGTGTTTGGGATAGTGAAGTTAATTGGTTATAGAGGTTTTTAGTTGTGCTGGGTGGAGGTTGAGATAGTAGTATTGTGGTTGTGTGGAAGTGTGGTTCTGTGAGAAGAGATAGTTTTCAGTTTTTGTTTCATGGTGAAGAGGTTGTATGAGATATTTTCATTCATTTGGTTTGGAATGTTTGGTTAGAGGTAACATTTGTGGTATAATGATATCCTTGAGAGGTATCTTGTTGGGTGGTTCTTCTGATGCCTATACTTCTAGGTTTCTCTTGGATTCTCAAGGGAAATAATCATTTGAGATGTATTTTATGTAACAGTCCATTCCCTCTATGTCCGTTACATTGTCGGTTTTGGTTGTTGGAGGTGTTCATGGAAGGTTCCAGGAGTTTTTAGTGGAAGATAGATGTGAATCATAAAAACTGCTATAATTACACATCGTGTAATTGGATTACACAATGTGAAAGTTCATTTCATGAATATTCTATGGCTGGTTAATGAAGTGTTGGTTTTTGGGGATATTTAAATAATAAAATGAGCGGGAAACGTGTTTTTTGGTGGATACTATACAATGAAAATTACACGTCATTTAAACCCCATATCCAGTGTAAGTTTAAAATAATTTTTAGTTGAATTTTCATTCTTTCTGTTGTGACTATATCTTCCCCTCATTCTAGGTGAACGCTTGGTTCCCCAAGGTGTTCTTTAAGCTCCATTCCACCCTATTTGATCCATTTATCCCTATGGTTGTTCATTGGAGATCCATATCTGATCTAGGGTGAGTTATCCACTTTTTCATCCTCTATTTTCTTCCATTATTCTCATGGGGATCTTATGCGGTGGGGGTTCTCTGGTTGGTGGAACATTTCATTTGCGTTTTCACCATCCCATAGTGTGGTGTAGGTTGATCTACAATTTTCTTGTGCAACAGTGATTTTCAGGTAGTTTATTTTTTACCCTACAGTGCACATCGAGTTAAAAAGATTCATTGAGTTACGAATTACCTCATTTCTCTTTACAAGTGCATCATGTGGGAGTGGTTTAATTTTTTATCAATGTATTGTGGCTGTACATACTTAATCAATGATAAATAAATTCCTAATTGAAATTTAATTGGGTAAAGGGATTTGATCCCCATGTTTTTACAATTTTTGTTGTTATCATGATATTGTGATTGAATGGGCTTAATGCCCCATTGATAATTGTGGCCATTGGGGGCTTTGTTTGCACTGGATACAACTGATGTGTTTGTTGGTTTGGTTGTGATTATTGAGATATTACCCTAAATGGAAATTGGTTAATATCTTATACTTGGATAATGAAATTTGTCACCTTGGGATTATGGTTTTTGTGACAACACCCCTTAAATAAATTGGAATGTGTTAAAAGTCCCTTTGTAAATCAATTGAAATGATCATGATGTGATGTAATGTGTGTTCGTGATTTTTGGGTGTGGGGTGATATGTGATTGTGTGGTCGGGCTTGTGCGATTACTATGAGTGGTTGGGGCTTGTGGGGTAGATAGTTTTTTTGGCCATGCGTTTTGGGTGGCGAGGTGATGATATGTTGAGCTATTTATGGAATGTGGTTTCTTTGTGATAGATTCCTGAGTTCTGTTGGAATAAATAATTATGTAATAATTTTTGAAATGACATGGGTTGGTTTGGTTATTTGGATAAGAATTGTTAATAAATATTATAATCATGTGTTGTGCGATTCATGGTGGTTGATTCTAAATAATGTAATAAATGGTTATTAAAAATGGAGGAAATTTGAATCCTTATTATATTTTTAGGGATCATCACATTCTGAAACGATTGTCATTGATATTAATATATGCATTTAGAGGTAGCAACAAAGGTGATAATGATGTGAGTTGGTTTTTTGTATGAGGACCCATAGGTTGGTCTTGAGTGTTTGGAATCTTATATATATATATATATATATAAATATATATATATATATTGTAACGCCCCGACCCCAGTTACCCAGAGTCAGTGCATTATTACTTAACATTGGTATGATCACAAAAGATCAAGTCTTTAAAGACCGATTAGTTTAGTTGCCTTGGAAACATTAGATACATTCATAAATGTTACATTACATCATAAAGTTAAAAACGAAAATAACATAGTCTCCATTTTCCACACTCATATCCCTTTCAGACTATCACTGCAGGTCATTCCTAAAATACTTCTTCACATCCTGAAAAAATTAAAACATTGAAAGGGGTGAGCTCAGATGATCAGTAAGGATAACAATATAGAGGAAGCTTTCTTAAATAAACATTAACATTTAATGAAATGTATAACTAAAACAAAACCCTTTTAAACTTGAACTTCAACATAACATGGAAAAAATAAAATGAAATAATGTCGTTTACTTATTCACATGGATATTCTACTAGTCGAATAATCACATGCAATATCGATAACCACTTTCATAATGATGGAATGCATAATGCTAGACTATCATAACCACGTAGCCAAGGCCTCGTGCCAAGACTACAAATAAGATTTTCTCAAGGCCTCGTGACAAGACACAGGTTTGTCTCATGAGACATACCGATGCATCGAGGAGCTATAGCGGGCTCCTCCCGTCATTTATTTTGCCCAATGCATTCCTCATATGAACAGGTTTAAACATATCATAAACGATAATATAATAGTATCACATAAAACATGCCTAAAGGAAACATAACATTTCCACATTTCAATCACAAGATATCAATACAACACATTGATATAATAAAAAAAACTTTCAAAACCATTTTCAATACCAAAATAAAAGAAAATTAAAACTTTTTATTTGTTTTTCATTTTTAAAAAAAGTTATGGCTTGTAGAGGAAGACGAAACTCAAATAATGGTCACGGCGGCAGAGAAGTCGTTTTCGCTGCATACGTATGACAAGAAAAACATTCCTTTTTGTTGTTTAGTAAAACACTTTGTATAAAAAGATTCGTTATGAATAAATGTAAAAGTCAAAGGGGTTTATACACCGTATAAAAGAAATTTGTGTATAAAACAAAATATGCCTCAATGAATTGAGATTGAGACGAAGTCCCTTACAAAGATCATTTTTTTTTAAAATTAAATAAATCTATTATGTGTATTCAATATAATTACACATAAAGAAAGTACAAATACAATATAGGACATAATAATATCATGACATAATTTGAAAGTAGGAGATTAACCCAAAGAATAGAAATTGGGTTAAGAAGTTCGCTTACCTCATGTCCGACTGGACTCGATCGCTATTTATCCTCCTGAATAATAAACTAGATTTAATCTCTACTTTCTTAAGAACCTTTTTCATGTTCATAATCCCTTTTATATCATTTATTACAATGTTATGAAAATTATGTAGTCATTTAAGTTAATAACTCTCGTTTTGTCGATCTTTGGTACTTGAGTCAACAATAAACTTCTTATAATTACAAGTTGTTTATGTGGTAGAATATCCATTATCTCCAGAATTATATTCATGATGTAGATATTATATATATCCTATATATCCAGTATATACATGCATTTATAATATTACATAACATTTAGAGGTAAGAAATGAAATGCATCGTTCATGGAGACGGTAAGCCGTACGTACACATGAACGCTACTTTCATTCCTATTTCGTATTTAATGGAATGAAGTTATAATTATATAAAGGTATAATATAATTACAGTATAATATAATGTATAATACCATTTACTCCATCCATTATACATCCCATATATGGCATTACCAATTCAAATCACTTTGAGGGGGTTGTAGTCCGCACATCCTAAAATGAAATTATCGTGTTTACCCATAATGGAAATCGTAAAGGTATGCCATAAATGAAAAATAAAGAATCATAAGGAAAACAAAAACATAATATATATCATATATAAAAATAGTGTCATCATAATGTCCACCATGAGAGGTGTTAAAAGAAGATTGAACAATCATCGTTTCGTGAGGCAGAAATTTTCCAACCACAGATACAGTATGTTCTTTAACCATTAGACGAAGGTGTGTGTAAGTTTAAATCAAATAATTCACATAAAAACATCCTATTATATTTAATATACTGTTTTTGTTACAAAATAAATGAATAAAAGGAGTTTAAGGGGTTGGAGAAGCAAAATAAAACAAAATAACATAAGAGAAGACATTACCTTAAAATCGGGTAACTCTTTTTTGATTTGAGCCAAAGGCCTCCTTGGGAAGAATTCTGCCCAAGTGAGGCTTCTAGGAGTAAGAGAGGGAAGTTGATAGATTATTTGGGCAGATTTTGGCTGATCCAAAAGGCTTTTATGGTGTGAACAAGGTGGTAGTGGTGGGGGCCTTTTATAAGAGGAGAGGAGGGGCACTCTTGGAAAGTCATCAAATGTTACATTATTATGAAGTATTTTTCGGATTTCAAAGGTCCCAAAATTATATATTTCTAGGATAAGGTGATAAGTGATCTAAATCTACTCATCCAATAGGTTTTTAAAAAGTGTAAGTCTTATATTTTACATTATCTTTTTATTTTATTTAAATCCTTAATTAATGAGGTAATCGCTGCATCATCATGGTGTCATAAATATTTTAATTTATTTAATGACTAAAAATTATATAAAATAATAATGATTTAGAAAATATTTTTAGCTTTAAGATGAATATTTATAGTCTAAATTTTAACTTATATAACCCCGTGTAATAATTGTTTTAGTAAAACAACACATGTTTGTGACAATTTTATTTTTACTTTAAATAAAATGAAATTAATGTCATTTTCTTACCCAAGTGGTTCCATGGGGTCCCCATGTTGACCCATGTATTTTATTGGTCGTCCATGACTCATCCAATAAGGGTAGGACAAGTGTCAAGATATTTTCATATTTTTATAATATCATTTTTACCTTAAATTTCACTAATTACCTTTAATCGCGATTAATAGAACTTAAAAGTTACTATTCACCAAAAATTATTTTAATCCCATTGAACTATATTTTACTTCAAAATGAAAACCAACTATGTCAGATTTTTTAAATTCAAATCAAATAGGTGGTTAAATTTCATTTAAACTAAAAATCAGTTTTTTAACTACCACTTAGTGCTTTCACTATTCATCAAAAATAGAAGTTTTTCAGAAAAATACCAAAAATTCACCCTATGCTATAATTGATATTTTGAATTCAAAAATAATGTATATTTTAAAAAATTAAAAACATATAAGTTGCATTAATTAATTTTATAATTAATTCCCATTGTCAAAACAAATTACTTGTTTTTAGGAAATAATATCAATCAAAAGATGGACAATTGTTTATGTCCAATTTCAAAGTGAAATTAATTCTAATGACCACCATTGGATAAAATGGTAAAAATATATTATAATTATACTTTAAAACCACTAAATGGTATAATTTATCATTATAAATTATTTTGATTAAAAAAAGTGTTTTTAAGTATTTTTCTATTCATAGAAAATTGGAAGTTCTCAGAAAATTACAAAAAAATCAACTTAGGATAATTTCGATATTATGAATATAAAAATGAAGTCCATTTTGAAATATAAAATTTATATAATTTCAAAAAGTGGGTATTACTATTCATAACTGCTACTTTGATTGGTCACGGTGTGTAAGAATCTCGAAGTTGCGTACAATGCAAGCTATTGCATTATTGAAGGAGAAGCGTATCACGGATGCTCGGGGTGTAACATTTTACCCTCCTTAAATAAATTGAGTCCTCGCAATTTGAAATTGTTCTTCAAAAATAAAAGGTTGAAAATAGAAAATACCTTTGTGGAAAACCCACATCAGAAATAGGGTTAATAAAAATATAACATTAAAGGAAAGAATGGGAAGTAAAAAGGTCACCTGAGATAGCCCATATTAGGATTATATAAAAATATGGACATGGAGGAAAAATAGACCATCAAGGTATGATGGAGGGTTGTAGAAAACAGGGTTAGGAGAAATTAACTATAAGAAAATCACAAACTTTTGATTGGTTAAACGATCATTGATTCCCCAGTAGGAAAAGTTAACCGACAACGTTTTTGTTTTAAGTTATCTTTTATAAAGTTGAGGAATTTATTTAGGATATTTACTAAGAACATAAGGAAATATACATACTATTCATGTAGAATTTTCATTCTTTAATAAATTTTTACCACAAACCCATCTTTAACTCAGAAAGATAATAGAACTCAAAAATATTAAATTAATCATAATCACACAAGGTTCCAAATATTAACACATACCATTTAGATTAGGAAAACTATTTTTTAATATCCAGGGACTTCCTGTAGGCTAGTGGTAGGTAATAAAGGCCTGTCGCACTATGGTTTTGGGTTCGATTCCTGCAGCTTTGTCCGATGTGACGGTTTATCCCCCCAACCTACAGGTTATCCTTTTCCTAAAAATATAGTTTTATAATATTCCAAAAATAATCTCCAGAAATGAATTAAACCTAAACAATAATATCCAATGTTCAACTTAATCCATTCAAAACTTTATAGTTATCCAAAATACCTCTATCCAAACTTTCTATAAAAGGTCTCTAAATTCCAAAATCAATTCATCAGATTCCCCAAAAAAAGTAATGTTTCTCTTATTGTCACATAATAAAAATATGATTACCTTCATCATATTAAAACCTTAATGAAAACAACATGTACTATAGTACAATATTTATATATCACATTATTCTTATAACCAGAATATAATCCTTGAGTCCAAAAGCACCAATACAATAATTATTCGACTTCAACTGTAGTAACAACATAAGATTGTCTTTGATCCCTTGGACTTTTCTGAGGTATGTTTCCCTAATGCTTAGGAAATTCATTTTCATAATGCCCCATTTCCCTACAATTTTAGCATTCAATATTGACTGCATCTTTCTTTCCCTTGCAATCACGAGCCTGGTGACCTTTTTCTCCACATTTATAACAAACTCCCATTCCTTTTAGGCAAGTACCGGGGTGATTCTTTCCACAATTATCGCATACTGGAAAATACTTCATTACCCTTTTCCCTTTATCTGTCTCTTTTTCCACCTTTCTCTTCTTATCTTGCTTTACTTTATTTTCATAATATTTTGAGAATTCCTTTTCTGTCTTCATAGCACATGAGACAATGTCTTCGTACGATGAGAAGGTTTGTGAGACTAATGCTCGACGAAGAAATGGTTTTAACCCATCAAAGAAACGATCAATCTTACTTCTTGGGTTACGTATATAATCTGCTGCATGCCTTGCTAACCTTGTAAAGTTAGCCTCATACTTTGCGACATTCTCATCCTCTTTTTGTCTCAGACTCAGAAATTACCTTTCCATATCTACTCGATGGTCATTTGGAAAGTATTTTTCTACAAAAATTTCCTTAAACTCCCTCCATTCCATACTTGATACTTATTCATCTTCCTTTGTGTTTTGAATCAGCGACCACCACTGATCGGCATGTCCAGTGAGGTGGTAGACTGCCATGACAACCTTCCCCCTTTCGCTACTCCCCAAGGCATGTAATATTTTTACTATGGATTTTATCCATTGCTCAGCTACTAATGGATTTTTACCCCATTAAATGTTGGAAGTTGTTGCCTAATGAAGCAGTCTACCATTGATCCTCCTTGTTGCAGATCAGGGTGATCCATACGTGTAAGGTTATTATTCATAACCTGAGTGAGTTGTCCCAGTATGGTAATAAGTTGATCAGCACCAGTTGTATCTCCAGCTCCACAATAATTATCTTGAGTAGGAGGGCAATCCCTACATGGAGTGCGTGCATTGATACAGTTTCCATTCCTCCCACTATGCACCATTTCTAAACAATGTCATAAACTATATTAGTTTATGAATTAAAATACGTAATTCCATACTTGTAAAACACTTAACATAAATTGAACTATTTATGGATATAATCTGTAGTCATAAAAATGTTTTCTTTGAGGAAGTATATACTCATAATCCCCTAATAATGGTTTGTGAAGAAAATGATAATTATCCTAAGCATGTCCCCCAGGAGTGTCATAACCAAGAGTGCAGCAGGGCCCATTGTCGTGCCCCAGTTCCTGTTCGAGTCTAGCTCAAAGCAGTGTTTTCAGGTTTTACCCCTAGGTACATCTGTGCCAGATCCACCTCTACCTGCTCGTATCCAGACATGGATGTATTACTTGGAAAACTCACAAAATCACTATAATACCAAAATTCTAGGAACTTAATCTATACTAATCCTCAAAGTCTATCTTTGGGCTATGTGCTCTAATCAGATTTTATCTAAATCTAACTTCCAAAGTTAGTACTAAACTATCTCTGATACCAACTGTAATGCCACAACCCCAGTTACCCAGAGTCGGTGCATTATTGCGTAACATTGGAATGATCACAAAATATCAAGTCTCGAAATACCGATTAGTTTAGTAGCCTTTGAAACACTAGATACATTCATAAATGTTACATTACATCATAAAGTGAAAAAATACAATAACATAGTTTCCATTTTCCACACTCATATCCCTTTCAGACTATCCCTGCAGGTCGTTCCTAAAATACTTCTTCACATCCTGGAAAAATTAAAACATTGAAAGGGGTGAGCTTAGATGCTCAGTAAGGATAAAAATATAGTGGAAGCTTTTATAAATAAACATTTACATTTAAGGCAATGTATAACTAAAACAAAAGCCTTTTAAACTTGAACTTCAGAATAATATGGAAAAAATAAAATGAAATAATGCCATTTTCTTATTCACATGTATATTCTACTAGTCGAATAATCACATGAAATATCAATAACCACTTTCATAATGATGGAATGCATAATTCCAGACTATCATAACCACGTAGCCAAGTCCTCGTGCCAAGACTACAAATAAGATTTTGTCAAGGCCTCATGCCACGACACTAGTTTGTATCATGAGACCTACCGATATATCGATGAGCTATATCAGGCTCCACCCGTCACTTATTAATTCCAATTCATTCCTCATATAAACAAGTTTAAACATATCATAAACCATAACATAATTGTATCACATAAAACATGCATAAAGGAAACATAAAATTTCCACATTTCAATCACAAGTAATAAATACAACACATTGATATAATAAAAAAACACTTTCAAAACCATTTTCAATACCAAAATAAAAGAAAATTAAAACTTTTTATTTATTTTCCATTTTAAAAAAATTTATGGCTTGTAGAAGAAACTGAAACTCAAATAATGGTCACGGCGGTAGAGAAGTCATTGTCGCCGCATACGTACGACAATAAAAACATTCCTCTTTGTCGTTTAGTAAAACGATTTGTATAAAAAGATTCCTTTTGAATAAATGTAAAAGTCAAAGGGGTTTATACACCGTATAAAAGAAATTTGTGTATAAAACAAAATATGCCTCAATGAATGGAGATTGAGATGAAGTCCCTTACAAAGATCATTGTTTTAAAATATAATAAATCTATTATGTGTATTCAATATAAGTACACATAAAGAAAGTACAAATACAATATAGGACATAATAATATCATGACATAATTTGATTGTAGGAGATTAACCCAATGAATAGAAATTGGGTTAAGAAGTTCCCTTACCTCGTGTCTGACTTGACTCGACCGCTCTTTAACCTCGTGAATAATAAACTAGAGTTAATCTCTACTTTATGAAGAACATTTTTCATTTTCATTATCCCTTTTATATCACTTATTACAATGTTACAAAAATTATGTAGTCATTTAAGTTAATAACAGTCGTTTTGTCGATCTTTGGTACTTGAGTCAATAATAAACTTCTTATAATTACATGTTGTTTATGTGGAAGAATATCCATTATCTCCAGAATTATATTCATGATGTAGATATCATATATATCATATATATCTAGTATATACATGCATTTATAATATTACATAACATTTAGAGGTAAGAAATGAAATGCACCGTTCATGGAGACGGTAAGCCGTATGTACGCATGAACGCTACATTCATTCCTATTTCGTATTTAATGGAATGAAGTTATAATTATATAAAGGTATAATATAATTACATTATAATATAATGTATAATACCATTTACTCCATCATTTATACATCCCACATATGGCATTATCAATTCAAATCACTTTGAGTGGGCGGTAGTCCGCACTTCCTAAAATGAAATTATCGCGTTTACCCATAATGTAAATAGTAAAGGTATTCCATAAATGAAAAATACAGAATAATAAGGAAAAAAACATAATATATATCATATATAAAAATAGTGTCATCATAATGGCCACCATGAGAGGTGTTAAAAGAAGATTGAACAATCATCGTTTCGTGAGGCAGAAATTTTCCAACCACAGAAAAAGTATGTTCTTTAACCATTAGACGAATGTTTGTGTAAGTGTAAATCAAATAATTCTCATGAAAAAATCCTAGTATATTGAATATACTGGTTTTTTTACAAACTAAAGTAATAAAAAGAGTTTAAGGGGTTGGAGAAGCAAAAAAAAAAATTAACATAAGAGAAGACATTGCCTTAAAATCGGGTAACTCTTTTTTGATTTGATCCAAAGGCTTACTTGGGAAGAATTATGCCAAAAGTGAGATTTCTAGGAGTAAGAGAGGGAAGTTTAGAGAGGTTTTGGTCAGAGGTTGGCCGAGATAAAATGCTTTGTAGGTGTGAATAATGTGGTAGTGGTGGGGGGCTTTTATAAGTGGAGAGGAGGGGCACTCATGGAAAGTCATGAAATGTTACATTATTATCAAGTACTTTTCGGATTTCTAAGGTCCCCAAATTATATATTTCGAGGATAAGGTGATAATGGATATAAATCCACTCATGCAATAGGTTTTTAACAAGCATAAGTCTTAGATTTTACATTATCTTTTTATTTTGTTCAAATCGTTAATTAATGAGGTAATCCCTACATCATCATGGTGTCATAAAAAGTTTAATTTATTTAATATCTAAAAATTATATAAAAAATATCGTGATGTAGGAAATCTTTTTATCTTTCCAATTAATATGTATAGTCTAAATTTTAACTTATATAACCTCATGTAATAATTGTTTTAGTAAAACAACACATGTTTTTGACAATTTTATTTTTACTGTAAATAAAAAGTTCATAATGTCATTTTCTTACCCAAGTGGCTCCATGGGGTCCCCAAGTTTACCCATGGATTGTCTCGGTCGTCCATGAATCATAAAATAAGTTTAAAACAAGTGTCAAGATATTTTCATATTTTTATAATATCATTTTTACCTTAAATTACACTAATTACCTTTAATCACGATTAATAGAACTTAAAAGTTATTATTTACCAAAAATTATTTTAATCCCATTGAACTATATTTTACTTCCTAATGACAACTATGTATGTCGGATTTTTCAAATTCAAATCACAAAGGTTGTTAAATTTCATTTAAACTAAAAATCAGTTTTTTAACTACCACTTAGTGCTTTCACTATTCATCAAAAATTGCAGTTTTTCAGAAAAATACCAAAAATTCACCCTAAGATATAATTGATATTTTGTATTCAAAAATAATGTCTATTTTAAAAAATTCCAAACATATAAGTTGCATTAATAAATTTTATAATTAATTCCCGGTGTCAAAAAAATAGCGTGTTTTTAAGAAACAATATCAATCAAAAGATTGACAATTGTTAATGTCCAATTTCAAAGTGAAATTAATTCTAATGACCACCATTGGATAAAATGGTAAAAATTTATTATAATTATGCTTTAAAACCACTCAATGATATAATTTATCACTATAAATTATTTTTATTAAAAAAGTTGTTTTTAAGTATTTTTCTATTCATAGAAAATTGGAAGTTCTCAGAAAATTTCAAACAATTCAACTTAGGATAATTTCGATATTCTGAATACAAAAATGAAGTCCATTTTGAAATAAAAAATTTATATAATTTCAAAAAGTGGGTATCACTATTCATAACAACTACTTTGATTGGTCACGGTGTGTAAGAATCTCGAAGTTGCGTACAATGCAAGATATTGCATTATTGAAGGAGAAGTGTATCATGGATGCTCAAGGTGTAACATATATATACTTTTATTAACTTCGTTATTTCTATACGCACCCCATCCATGTTGATCATGATGTTCTGAACAATCATATCATCACACCTGGGGTGTCTTTCCTGACATCTAGGTGGGACGATGTATAACTAGCCTCCCATTCTTACATACTCACTTTTTTAGGTGAGGTAGGTATTTAACAGGATATGATGGATGGAGGTATATTAGATAATTAAATTTTGGTTCTAATGTGATGTCCCAAGTTTTTTCTGGATGAGTTGTAAATTGATGTACCAGGTGTCTTCGTGATGAGTTGTGATGTGATGTACCAGTGGTCTTAGGGATGAGATGTGATGTGTTGTCTGGACCAGGTATGTGTAGATGGGATGTTTTGTGAGGCCCATGAGTGTGTGGGTAGGATGTGTTGTGAGGCTCAGGTGTGTGTAGGCGGTCTGTGTTGTAAGGCCCAGGTTTGTGCGGGCAGGATGTGACATGGTATTCGAAAAATGTGGGAGTGCCAATTAATCAAACATTGGGAAAAAATATGCTAATCAGTTGGAAAGTGGTGCATGGTAACCTATCATCGATGTGTTTTACTTTATATTATATCACTTGGCTTGCATTATTTTATGTGCATGCCTTGGGGAGGTTGGGATGGTTAGTATACATATTTATTTGGGCTTGGTTATGCTATTTTCTCACAAAATATTTAGTATGCTTATTTCATATGGGCACGATAGACTTTAGATTCCCTACTTTGTATTTTTTTGTGCTCACCATATATATATGAAACAAGTTTGAAGTTTCCAAGAAGATTTCACAGACTTTGATAGACCATACTAGCTCGGATCCTTGACAGTTGATGTGTCTCTTATTTAGATTTACTTTTGGTTATTTACTTTAGAGACGTTATTGTAACTATATATTTTTTATTTTATGCATTTGGGTGGGATGGTTTTAGATTCACTTTTATATTATGTCTTGGGGTTGTTTATGGATGATTCATTCTATCTCCCAATCTTGTTTCTTATAAAGGAAAATGCATCCCATATTGTGAGATCTGTACACCGTTGGTGCTAGTCGCCAACCCAGGGCCTATTGGAGACAGGACTCAGGGGTCATTATCTCCCTTTCTTCATTGATATCCTAGAAGGGTTATCATCAGAGTGAGGAGGTTGTGACATAAACCATATGGAGTAGTACAGAGAATGCTATCAAGATAGTACATAACCAGTCAAACGAATCATAAATACTTCAATAAAATATGGCAGACTGTAGCATAAGAGGTAAAATTCAATAAATAATAATATTAAATAGAGGGGGTTAAAATATATGAAAATACACTAATAATATCATTGACGAATTCTTGACATAAATTCCTTTTTTTTACTTTTGAAAAGAAGAGTTATTTAAGAAAATTACTTGATATTTTTCATGAAATAATATAATAAACATGTATATCCATTAAAATAAAAGGTAAGGACAATGAAAATATGTTTTATGGATAAATTATGTCCAACTTATGTGAAAAAATATAAAAATATTTTTCAATAAATTTTTAAAATTGGACACTTTAGTACGGTTTAAGGGAAAAACAAATAAATGAATAATTATTTAAATATAACCAGAAAAGAACTAAGATATCTTTTTCGTGATAAATATTGTTATTTTAGAAAAATATTTCAGTGTAAAAACATATTATCGATGTGTACTTAAAGATGGGTAATAAATTGGGAAGTTCCCTTTACCCAGGCTTCCTTATTGGGAGGAATTGAAAAAGGAACGTTATAAAACAAGTAATTACCAATAAAAAAGAATAATTGAGATAGATACATATATTAGGAACATAAAAATATAATTTATTAGGATTACATTAGATTAATCAATAACAACATTTGGGTAAATAGAGAGAAATCTCATCTCGAAGGAAAATGGAGGTTTAAGAAGAAGCCCTTACCACATTGCAATTAATATGACCGCATGCCCCATAAAATAAATGATAATAAAATGAAACATTAAATACCATGAAGATAAACATATTCATGATATTTTATAACAATTTTTAGTATACATACAACACACACAAGAAATATTGGTGAATAAGGCATATCTCAATGAAATAAAGCTGAGATAAGAAAAACCTTTACCTTATCTACCAAATTGATCTATACATTCAGTAAACATAATGGATAATGATTTAGATTAATTAATTAATTAAGAACCTGTTAAAAATTTATTTGATTTAGAATAAATTTTTTAAGTTCATTTACGAACTTTTTTATGAGTTTTAAGATTCAATTTCATTTTTTGAGAGTGGTTATTTCCTTGGGTTTCATGATTTGTTCACCTGTATAGATGTATTAGAGATCGTATAAAATGGGAATAGTTATACATAATTGAATTTATCTGTCATTAATGAAATTATAGGATATTTAATTTTCTTATATATCATTTCCTTCAGATATTAGGATGATTAATTAGATAAAGCATTAATGATAACTATTTAGATTATTTTTACATTTTTCTGATCAGCAGAAACTAGTTTTGTCTATTGAATTAATATTTTATATATAAACTAGGTCAAAAAAATTAAATAGATTTGATTAAATATATTAATTTTTGTTTTTTCCATAAAAATGGTTTTGTAAATTACTATGAAGGAGTAATTGAAAAAAGAAAACTCGTCGTCCAATAAGGTTGTAAATCGGAACCTCACATACGATGTTATCATTTTTAGAATAAAATGGGGAGGAGAAGAGAATATATGGTTGATATACCATGCAAATAACAAAATTATATTATATAAAATATAATGGAGTTATTATGAAACTTTAATATAGGTTGGTGGGGAGAGGATTATAAAATAAAAGAAACCGTAAAGAAATTAAATGAAAATGAAAGAGGATTTTACCTCTTGAACTCCTTCTCATTGAGAACCTTTTTAAGGCACTTGGGAATGGTATTTTGGTGATAAAATAAATTAAATGATGTGGGTGAGTGGTTTGGGATAGGTATTGGGTGGAAATTGGTCATGATTAAAGGATTTGGAGGTGTGAGGATGAGGGGGGTGATTTTTTATTTGAGGAGAGTGGTATTTTTTGATAATTTTAATCATTAGTTTATTATTTTGGATAAAAAATTAAAAAATTATTTATTATTATGAAAAAATACAGTGAGTAGTTCATGTTAGTTAGATCAAATAGTGCATATATCAACAATACATCATCAATGACTCAATAAAAAATGTATTTAGCTGATATCGTAAATTAACGTATTTCAATATTCAAAAAAATTTAGTTATTTTAGAAAAATCCCAAATATTCACCCTAACCATTTTTTGATGTGTAGAATTAAAAAAATGGGATCCATTTTATGAAAATAATTTTCTAAATATGTGAATTTTAATTTTTAAATAAAATCATAATTTACATGAAAAATAATGATTTTAATATTATAATTTATTATACGAAACATTCAATAATTAATTTAGGTCTCATAATATTATATTCAAATAATAAGAAAGAAAATATTAATTTAGAAATAAATTTCTGGAATATAAATTTTCTTTTAAATAATAATTTTAATTATAAAATTGTGAAGAAAAATTTATGTTTCACAAAAAAACTAATACCCAACTTATCATTTTTAAAAAATTTACATACTAATTCCATAATATATTATATTTTCATTTATAAGATACCTATTTATTATTTTTAATTTCACATGTTTGGTTAATATTGAATTCATAAATATTCTAGTATTATAAAAAAAATAATAGTTTTATAAAAATTGAGATTTTTCACTATCCACAAGAATATAAATATTTTGAGAAAACTACAAAACTTTAACCTTAATAAAATTTAGACATTCCAATTTTAAAAATGATTTTCATTTTATTAAATATAATTTATAAAATTGTCATTTTTTTAAACAAGTACTCCATTAAAAGGTAGTAAAACAATCATTAGAAAAAAAATATATAGTATTTTATGAGTAAACTTGAATTTCTTGTTATATTAAGCCTATGAAACTTTTTAGTTGAATATAAATACATTTTATTTGATATTTAACAAATAAATTTCATTAACATTACTCAATAATAGTGATATATTCAATTAATTAATATAAAATTCTATTGTGGTCATAAAAATAGCTTTTTATAATAACACATATTTTTTGTTCTATTGATTTTTATTTTAATTTCTAATTAACTGGTAACAAAATAATTTATTTGATAAACATTTGTAAACTATATTTTCAAAATTTACATAATCTCTTTCATACCCACCATTCCAACGGCTTGGTGATAACTATAAAAATAATAATATTTAATTATTCCACTAAGCGCATTATTCTATATAATGCACACTATAAAAGAATATAAACATAAAACAAGACATATCATAAAAATATTGGGGTGTTAAAATAAATATTTTGGTCTATCTTCTATCATTGGAAGATCAAATAGATATGTGTCTTATTAATCGATGGAAATGTATTGGAAGAATAATAAAGGATGGATAGGGAATGGTATTTCAAGGGAATGGACAAATTTTTTATCATGGTATTGGTATAATGTATTTCTTTATATATTATGTCCCATTTAAAATTATCAAAAACCCTCATCTACCATCTCTATTCAATTTTCTATAATTTTTTTGTGGAGTTCAGTAGATAGTTGAAAGAAGAAGCAGATTGTTGCTTGGGATAAACTTTGTCTTCTGAAGGTGGATGGAGGTTTGTGTTTTAGATATATGGGCCATTTTAAAAACTCTCTTATATCTAAACAATATTAGATAGTAGTTACATAT
This sequence comes from Viscum album, assembly GCA_963277665.1. Lineage (NCBI taxonomy): Eukaryota > Viridiplantae > Streptophyta > Magnoliopsida > Santalales > Viscaceae > Viscum > Viscum album. Next base: position 1,593,609,960 of record OY728163.1, on the reverse strand, counting down.
CCTAATGCTCTTTATTCTAAGATTTTATATGATAAATAATTTCCTCATACTAATTAGTGTCATTCCACACTTGGTGTACTTTAATAATTTTTTTGGTGTACAAATTGAGGGGTGAAGGTGCTTGTTATGGAAGATGTATGATAGAGGATTTCATATGTACTGTCTACAAAAATCTAGAATTAATATTATTTTTTGGGTAAAAAATATCATTTTTTCATTCAGATGCTCCTCTTGGGTTATAGGTTGTTCCAATTTGAGATATTACTATATATGATTTTTTGGCTGGCATCTTTAAAATATTAATTTGTGTTTTAATGAAAAGGGAAAAAATTCTATGTTGAAGATCACAGTTTGTAGAATATTATTGGGGTGTAGAATTTTTTATAATCATACTAAATACATTTTCTAATTTTTCATGTTTGGCTATTGGCGAGCAATGTAGAGAGAGGATCATATTTCTTATACATTTTGGTCATGTAATTTATTTCCAAAAATTAAATTTTTTAAATCAAGATTTATGGAAAATGTTATTCTGGTTACTAAAGTATTACAAAGAAGGTATATTGTTATTGTTGATAATTTCCCACTCTGTTTGAATTATATAGAGACCAACATTCACGTCATCTTTTTCTACTATTTAGTGTTGCCCATTTGGTAGATGTTTAAGAAGTATCTTCTTCTAAGGATGGATGTGGGAGCTTATGAGTTTGATATTTTTACCCAGTGTTTTAAATACCCTTTATTCCACCTATGTTACCAAATTTAATTAAATTTTATGTTTAATTTGGGTATAGAGGAATGATATAATTTTTAATAAAGTGAATCCTAGATAAAGAGTGGATTCAATGATCTGGTAATGGATTAGGATTATCGAATGGTTATGTGATTATTAGTGATTTTATTCAGTATCTGGTGGATATATTGTATTAAAAATTAATTACATATAGTTATGAAAAGAATAATTTAGAGCTATAGTTGTTAATGATTCTGAGGTGGTTGTTGGTATTGTAAGTCAGTATGAATATGGAATTGTTTTAGATTCTCTCAAATAATCCTTTTATACTATGTAGAGAACATAAATTTATGATTCCATTTAACTTGTTGTTAGTTTTTGTTTTTTGAGGGACCAAGGATGGGAGAATGTTATTTTAGAGGTATATTGTCTCTCAATGACCCGTTTGGTCAATGCTCATCCTACGGTCTCAAATTCATTGTATATTATATTGGATGAGATCTTGTGTATTTGTTATTATGATAACATTTTTTTCACTATTATTAAGAGGGGAGGTAAATTTTTGGTTTGTGACATTGGAAAATTCAATCTCTCATCAAATTTTATAGTATGGTTTGGGTGTGTTCTTATTGAGGTTGATTCCTTTGTACTTAATGATTTGATTTACTAATAATGAATGATTTGATTCAAGAAAAGGACATACATTTATTATGTATAATTTCATAATCAATATTTATTTCATTATATGAACATAGTTTAATTTGAATTGAAAAACCATTTTTCTATTTCATCTTTGAATACTAACTGGAGCATCGACATTTTAATGTTTTCATTATGTTAGAAAATACTATTTTTTTATTTATCAAGAAATAGTTCATATTCTCCATCTCTAATATTAGGAATTTTTTTTGTTTTTGATGTTTCAGAAAATTCAAATACTGCTACGGTATTATCAAACCTTTTACCAGATTTATTACAGAATATAAGTCAATTCACTAGCCCTTTTTCCAGATAAAATTGTCTTCATCACATTTCATAATAAATTCTATCTATTATAAAAATATCCATATTATATTTTATAAAAAAAATATTTTACAAAAAATATTTGAACAACTATAAATTGTAATGACTATATCAAATTTAGATATTTGTGGAGTTCCATTTTCCATATTGTAGGATAGATATATTTCTATACTCATTATAGAGAGTTGTCTAAATCTTTCTCTATGTGTTTGAAGGTCACACCAATTCAATCATGTTGCACCATATTCTTTCATAATCCATTATCATCAACATGTGGGGTTCTATGGTGTAGTGAATTGTGATTTCACCTTCATCGACCACCAGCTCATCAAAGCCCCCATAGAGAGATGGTGGTGGGATACACATTCTTTTCATCTACCATAGAGGGAGATGAAGATCTCTGTCAATGATATTTCCCTTATTTTGGGTCCCCTAATGAGTATGTGGCTATAACATGACTAGTTGGTGGTGGTTGTTTTTATTTAATTCATATACTTCAAGGCATTGAGATCTCAGGAAATAGTAGGTCTTTCATCAATATTCAGATTCAAAGGCCATGGATAGATAAAAACATCATCCATTTGGCCAATGATGATAATGAGAACACCGTCTTGATATTTCCATGAACATTTATTCTATGGATTATTGGATTGTTGATCTTTCTTGACCATAATACTGCATATTTCCATATGATGTACTAACTATTACTTGATGATTTGTTACAGATAAGGAAGTACAACTCGGTGCCTTCTGGACATTCCTATACATACAGATCACTATGAAATTCATGGAACATCGATAAGATGTATATTATAGGAAGTTATATTCTTATCTAGATATGGCTATTGGAGTGTATACGTCGCTTCACTCCACCTGTTCATGCACTATCACCTTCTAAAATTTTATGAGGCATCCCTCATGGATGATGGAATGTGTTTTTATCCATATGTGAATATCAATTCTGAAAATTTTTATTATGAAAAAATATTTATAAATTTTATTTATAGGTGGATCAATGCCCATAGACACCTAGACACATCTAAAAATAATGTCCATAATTATAGAAATATACTGGATAACAATCAACCAAATGATATATGTGATTATTAATTATATAGAAAAATTTTAATTTTTAATTGTACAGGTTTCATTTTTTAATTTCATAATTTTTTATATTCCATATTTAATGGACACCATATGTTTGAATAGTCCTCATAAGTCATCCATCTTACTATATGGTGATGCATAATGCTAGCACATGGGTCATAACTCTTATTTATTTTCACATTGTTGATGGGAACTATGTTGATCATGTTATGAGTTAGTTTGGATTCCATTATCCCATTCATGAATGACCTAATTAGTTTTCATCATTTTATTCCCTGAATATGGTAGTGGAGTGAGACATTTACTGGAGGGGATATCGATCGTGTTATATGTAGACATGGTATTTACAACATGAGTCTCAATTATATGGGGGAAGTCATGGTATGTGTTCATCTATCATATTGGTTGGATTATTCTTCCATACAATTTATTACTTCATTATTTTATTTTATATAACATATAAGTAGCTATTATCGATAGTTAACAATTCTTCCTTCCACTTTTGATTTTTTTATTAAAGTTAGTTAACGGCATATTTTGTTCTGGATTCTCATATAACACACCCAACTCAAAATATTGATGCAAGATATAGAGGCCCATTTAAACCAAACTATTCTAAAAAATTATTTATCAATCAACTTCTTCTCATGGATGGGTTTTATCATGGAATTTTAGTCGATGTTCCATACAGTGCTGAGGGTAATAAACCAGATATAGATGTTCTAGAGGGTGACAAGCCTATTATTGATGCACTATATTAAAATTTGGAACATAAGGAACCTTTCAAGGAAAATAATTTAGATGGTTTATCACTTTATATAATAGATTTGTAAATCCATAGGTTATCCCTACAGAGGTCCAAGAAACATCTCCTTGTGATTATGCTTCACTACACCTATGTTTCTTAGAATCTATTTTTTTATATTTTCAAAATAACCACTTTTAAGGGGTTGAGGGGGAAACCTTATTCACATTTCCATAAATTATTAGATTATGCAGTAGTTATATCAAGTGTAATGAGTGTGTTTAAATAGACATTTTACAATGCTCAAGAGATACCCCTTACACAGAAGTCATCATCCTCCCAAGTGAGAGTGTTCTCTATCCTGTAGCTAATTTCGAAATATTTAAGATAGAAAATGTGTGAGGAGACATTTTATAAAAATTTAGTAAAACTAGATAATCTGGAGTTCACTAGATTAGATTCTACATAGGTGGTTTATAAACTAGAGGATACATTTTGAATGACAAGTTGTAGATGATTTGGTGGGGGCAATGTCTCCGTGGAATTAACAGCCACTAGCATGGGTTGGTGGATATTTAGAAGTGGAATCCATTACTAGTGATGAGAATGGTTGGGTAAATAAGTAGTGGAAACAATGATATGAATAGTTCCTTGATTACAAGTCCCCTATTACTTTTGATCTTTGGGTGGTGATGTTGGATTTTCTTATGTGGTGATGATGGGTCACAATGACCTAATTTGTTAGAAGCATGTGGGAAAATGTAGTAGGCTTCATTTTATAGTCTATTTCAGCTTATCTTAACCCATTTGGCCATTGAGTCATCATTGTGCATTTGAATCCCTAGTCCTCTGATCCCATTCTATGTCATGGATTTCATGTTGTATTCTTTCTTTTGTCTTGAAAATTCAGATTGTGGTACAACATGCGATGCATGTGTCATTAGGTCAGCATTATCCAAAGTGGTATGTGTGTGCTAACACTCATCATTAATCCATTTATCTTGTGAGATGGATGGGAAACTGACCTTTATATATCAATTGTATTGCATTCATTTAGTGTAGAGCATCAGGTTGACATTGTAGTGAACACCTCTCAGGCAATGTGAGGTGGGAGCCTCAGAAGAGTGATGGGTGTTCGAGAACTAATTGTCGGGTCCTTCCACACACTAAAATGTGGGATTAATGGGTTTGTTGCATCATTGTGTTGATTTATCTTGGTGAAGCTTTTATAGGTGGTAGTGGGGGGGGGGAACATGATTTTGACTTGAAGCGGCGGTGCAGCAGCTCGGGCAGGGGGCGAGATGTCTGATTGGTACATGACAAGTTTCTTGCTACCTATTAGGCCTTTATGTCTTCTTATTTTAGAGGAGTTTTTATGGACCTTCAGGTCACTGGTTCCTTTGGTCCATGATTCTATCCTCGGTCCATGTTTCACTCAGTCTTATGTTCCTTTGCGCCTATAAGCAATATTTTGGGGTCCCCCTAAACCTTGTTTAAAAGGGGACATCCTTTATTTTCTTAATAAAAGAGGGATTGACCCTCAACCTGTAAAAAATCATTATATAATTAATAATAGATTTATAGATTATTTTTAACATTTTATTATTAATTATATTAATAATTAATAATTAACTCATTATTAATAAATATTTATAATTAATTATATATTATTATTCACTAATAAATAATATACTCGATAATTAATAATTATATTATTTTTTAATAAATTATTAATAATTATAGTAATAAGTATTAATAATATATAACTAATACACTTTAATATATTAAATTAAATATTAATTAATATTTATTAATATATTAATTATATATTAATAGTTATCTAAAAATTAAGTATTTTTTTAGTAAATAATCACTTAATTATGGTTTTGTTTTAAAACTCTTTAAATAATTTTTTAATTCTTATTTTAAAAGTAGTTATTTAATTATGTTTTTCCTTTTATATTATTACTTACTTTTTTGTATCATTAATTTGTTATTTTATATATAAAAGTAACTAAATAAAACAAATAACAAAATTTAAATTTTTTAAAAACTAAAACGGAGGTGTGAACCCAGTTCCCACATCCTCTACGTTGAGTGCATATGAATCGTGAATGTTGTTTACAATTCCAGCATTGGAAAATGGAGATATATACCCCATTCAAATTTCCTCACTAAAGGATAATGCATGAACATGGTTCATAGATCACAAAACCTATTTTTAAATGTATACAAATGCTAACTAATATTTCAAATGTAATAATTTATAAAATCTATATACAAAAATTATGGGGGTTGTTTTGGCGGTGTGAAGTTTTGGTATATTTAAAGGGGTGAAGCCCCAAGAATGCCCTAATTTATTCATCAGGGTTAATTATAAACCTACGTTGATTAAAAAAAACATTAATTGGTATTTTGTTGAATATTTTAAAAATAAGCTATTGGGGGAACTGATTTTGGTGTTAAAGCTGTTGGAGATAATCATGGCACACTCAACTTCCCCCACTATCCCATGTTCCCCTCCCTTCCAAAACTCTGATACCCACTATATACATGACATAGAAAATACGCCTCCCCAAAAGTTCACTTTTTTTATCCCATTTAAGTTCCTAGAAGTTGAGTATTTTGTGTGTGTATTTATAACTGTAAACCAATTATAGTAGTAGAGTTATATAGTTTTTCCATGGTTTATTCCTTGTGTGGCAATGTTTCTATGCATATTCCAGCTTCCAAACAAATATTTTGTATCAGAGGGTTTGTGATTCTTATATCATGATGATGAAGTATATATTATATGCTTATTCAAAATCCTCCCCTACACCAGATATATATAGTGACAGTAGTAGACGAAGTAGAAAAAATAGACAAAATAGTGAGCTGTAGAAGATGAAGAAGGGTATATGGGACAAACAATCGGATTTTGACATGAGATTTACCTAAGGAATATAGATTAACAGGGTGATAGAATGGAATTACATCAATTATAAGAGTTGTGTCAACCAATATGCTGGAACGATATCCATAAAATAAATTGTGAAACAAGCATGGGATATTGTGAAGACCATGAGAATGGGTGCTGAGCTTGTGTGTGACTAAAAAGTGCAGAAATTTCACATGATGTTTGAATCCATTTGGTTTAACCATGGATAGACAATCGAAAATTTCATTTTGAGCCTCATTAACCTCATTAATAATATATAAATATTGGCAGAAAAGGCTGAGGATGAGTGGGTAGTTAGTAAATTAGTTTTCACTTTTACTTTTAGAAATACAAAAGTCATTATTTCTGTGGAAACTTTGGTTGATCTCAAGACACATACCATTGAGGAAGTCAAAATTTGTCTCAAATCCATGGAGGAGTTATATGAGTATGACAATGAAGCTGATGGATTGAGAACCCACATACTCCTGATTGAGGAGTGTCAAGAATACATAATGCGTAGAGAACATGGTAAGGCCATATTGGGTATTGAGAGTGGCAATAGAAATTGAAATGGAAAGGATGTTGCAGTCTCAAGAGGTGTTCGAGTAATGAAGAAGGCCAGATTCTGTAATTCGATCAATTTGGGTCACTACACAAAAGAGTTCTACAAACAATGATGTTAATGAATGTATGTGGTGAACATGGGGGTGGAAATAATGATGAACCTAAACTTTTAATGGTTGAACACTCTGAGATTATTTATGTGGCTGTGAACACACCATAGAAAATTGTCCTTAACGAGAATAATGTATCACCAATCGATATTGGAAAAAGAATATGGAATATTTAAAAAAACTCTAGAAACCACATGATGGGAGAAAAGCAGAGGCTTTCATCACTAGATGATTTAGTGAAAGGCACGAGGAATTTTGATGATGGATCTACTTATTATATTTTTTAGAAAATGTGATTTGATGTTTCAAAAAAAAATATGGAGCACATGGTTTTCACTGAGGTCATCATATAGGATGAGGAATGGTGAATCTATGATCCATAGTTAAAGAATATAAATGTCGCATGAGACACAATGTTTCAATAGTATAAGAAAATGTATTCTCTGTGAATTTCAGCAGAGCCTGTTATCGGTGACATTGTCACCTTTACTATTGAGCTCACAAGTTATGATGTGGTTAGATATCAACACTGCAAATGCGGGTAAGGGAAGTTCATGAGTTTCATCAGCGCTAATCAGAAATCTAGTATAAATCTATAGTTTATCAATGATAATAATAGTGATGATAAAGTCATCCCTTCATCCACACTAAAAAAATCATTGATAAAAAGGAGATTTTATCAGTGCAAATAATCAGACTAATAAATGTTCTTAACAGAAAATATTGTTAATTTATATAAAAATATTTTAATTATATTCAATAATAATGTTTATGTGTACGAATTAAATAAAAAACACATGTTTATTATGTTTATGTTTTATTTATGTTTTTTATGTTTATTAGTTATAGTTATATCATTATTATATATTTATTATACTATATGTTTATAATATAATATGTAAATACTTTTCAATATATATATATATATATACAAATACTTATTAAATATATATATTTAAAGAAATTTATGTTTGTAAATGAACGTGTGAATTAATGCATACGTTCTCCTCAAGAATATATGGTAATTGTTTACCCTAATGTTGACCATCTATACTATAGTACTATATATACTTGGTGTAATCATTCATTTCCTATATATATGAAGCTTTATCTACTCATAAATATTTAAAATCACTATAAATATATTTAAATAAACAATAAAAGTATTTATTACATTTAAAAATATAAATATTTAGGAATATATAATTATTTACTTTTCAAATATATTATATATAATTATAAATATATATAAGTAATTAGACATAAATATTTTTAAATAAATATAAAATTAGAGTATTTTTTTAAATGATATATATATATATATATATTTATTCCATTTGAATATATATATTTATAAATACATGTCTTTAATGAATATATACACAAACACACACACATATATATATACATTTAAATACTTATGAAATTGAAATTAAAATAATAATATATAATTTATATTTATATATATTTAATTATAATTTAAATTATAAAATTACATATATATATATATATAATTTAGACACAATAAAAAGCACATATATATATATAAATATATATATTTATACATTTAATTATAATTTAAATTATTAAATTATAATAAATATATTAATTATATATTTTTATAAAATTATAAACGTAATAAATATATTGGTTCAAATTTATAGTTATGAATAATTGGTATGTTTTATCAGCCTTAATTAAAAATCACTGATAAAACATCCATTTATAAATGTTTTTTTACCATTGATAAATATATGCCTTTATCAGTGCTAAAATAACACCGATAAAGGCATGTTTTTCCCACACATTCAATTGTATCGTTGATAAAACATTAATTTATCATCGTTTTCAATTTTAGCACTGATAAAACATACTGTTATAAGTGATTTTTATATAGCATAGATAAAAGTGTCACCAGGTTTTATAAATAAACCCTCAATTTCTCCTCCTTCCTCGTACCCCTCAAGACCTCACGTAAGCTGATTCCTGTGGCTGCTGCCACTACTGCAACCTCTCCTCCCTCCTCCCCTCCCTCTTCTCCTACCTCCTCTCCTACCTCTTCCACCGACTCATCTGCCGCCATGTATCGTGATTCATCACACGACTCTCCTCCATCGTGCTTCTCCATTGCGAGTGGGTATCCTCCTCTATGCCTGCCCTTTTCCACAACTGTCATAAGGTAGAGAATTTATCAAAGACTCTATAATTTTCTTTGATGATGAGTATTTTATTTGGATTTTTAGTGAATTGGGAAGTGGGAATCATGATGAATCAATGAATATATTGGTTCTATAAATATGGAGTAGGAAGCATGACGTGATGATGTTTTGTATTCATGATAGTGGGGACAAATAATTAACAATGGTAGATTTTTAGGATTTAATTGAGAATTGGTGCTGGTATTGAATTTATTGGAAATGTGTTAATATTGGATTTATTGGATATAAGATAGTATTGGATTTATTGGTAAAATGTTAGTGATGTAATATCAAGAATATTGAACTTCTTAATGGTAATATAGATAAAAACATTAATATATAAGTGTTGTTCATGTAATGTTAACAATGACCACACAATGAGGGGAATGTGTAAGAGTTATTCATGTCAGGGGGATTTTATACATTTCAGGTTGTGTCATACAAAGACCTTGTTGGTTATACCTACTTTTTGATTACCATTCCATATAGGACATCTCAGTATGAATGATTAAGTATACATGGAGTCAATGTGAACACACAATATGGCTCGGTACAATTCAATAAGCCCATTCTAGATCTCCATGGGTTGGCGATAAACAAATGGGTATCGACGTACATAATTATTGGAATGACTTCACCCTAAAAATAATAACTAAATTCACTTAAAATAAGGGATGAAAATAAATAATAACAAACCTAAAAAGTTTTATTCCATTACAATCTCCTCCTATAAGGACTTATCATCACTGAGAAGTGTCTCCTGAGATCTTTCATGACCATCTTGGGTGACTAATCCTACACATAAGACTCTCGATTCCAATATTCTTCTTGAATACACCCACGACTCAAAATAATCAAATGTTAGGCACCATCTTCCTACTTAATACCCTTTCAATCCAATCAATAATTCATAGTATATCATTCTCAAATGATGTCTAAATAATATGATGTTTGCTCACTTTCCCAAGTGTAGATGTGTAAATAAAACTTCATTATGATTTGTCACGTGATTCAACCAATGAACTATGTGACAAACAATAGTAGCTCCTATAAACAAGTTCCACTAACAACCCAAGACCTTTTCTATAGGTTGACACCATTGATTCATTCTTGATCTCCTGAAATCGATACCCATACATGAGTATCGATCTACTACTAGTGCAACTCAGTCACTTATTCGCACACAAAAAACCAAATACCTCTACCTAAGGGTTAGGTTCACCTACACACCACTCCCAATGTGCACTAAGAAATTCCATCACTACCAAAACATAAGTATGAACATATCTCATAGTCAGCTGAATATTGACACTCACAATAATTGCCAACAACTCCCATACATGGTAACATCATTGAACCCAATAAAATAACCTAAGGACCCATCCACTTACCCAAACACGACTTTTACAGTTTGAATCTCCACATCCTCACATGGGATTGTTAGTGACCAAAATATTTATAGGATTTTCATGAACAATAACTAATCATTACTCAAATTACAAACTATCATGATGAGATAACACCCACAATGAATTTCCAAACCTGGATTTCAGCAATACAGTACTCTTCCCTTGATAAGTCATATATCATTCCCAAAAAGAACTAATTGTCCCACACACCTATAAATCCATGACTTAGGGGTCTCTTATTTACCACATTAAAGATGCCTTTCCACATGAATACATTATGTCTTTTTCATGTTTGAATTATTAAGGTTTATATTAAAAGTAAAATTTTTTAAAGTGTTTTTACTTATCATTTTTAAAACCTTTTTTCTATTTAAAAAATTCTATTAGGAACTATTTATAATAAATTTTTCAATAGTAACCTATTTACCGTTAGAAAAAAATTAAATTAAATTTTCAGTTCAATGTTTTAATAAATTATGGTGAAATGGTTTTTATTTTCACTTATATTTATCATATTAAGATTGTTTTTCATGTAGTGATATTTGTATAACAATATTTATATTATTAGGATATGATTTATTTTATAAAATGAGAATTATTAAATTATATGATATCTTAAGTTCCTGTTATGTGATTTTTTTAGAATTATTATAGAAAACTGTTATCATTCTATTTCAAGAATTCTTTCTACTATTTCTGATTTATTTTCCCCATCCATATTCTCTTCTATATTTATCATAGGTTTCTCCTTCTCCTAGTAACTAACATTCAATTTTTAGGAGGATTTAGGGCTGTAGGTTTTGGGATTGTTTTTCATGTAAGGAGACTTTTTGTGTATTAGTTAATATTTGGTTTAAAGTAGGTGTTTAATTTTTCATCCTTTCTTTTGTAATTCTTTGAATTTGAATAATTTATAAATTAAATTTGAGTTAATGTATAGTAATGTCTGGGTTCTTAGGTGATATTATAAATTTATTTCTTAAATTATTCACTTGCAATAAAGGGTTTTTTCATAATAATTTCACATGAAATTTTAATATTAGATTACTTCTCAAGAAAAGCATATTTGAAAATGTTAATAGGTTCATTTAAATGTTTTTATAGTAAATTTTGGTCTTATTACTTTTATGGGTTCTCCAAGGAATTTTCCATGTTCATAGAGAATGTTTGGGAAAGAAAAAGGTATTTTTTCAAGTTCTTCCAAAATCATTAAAATGAAGAGACTTTAAAGAAGGGGAGTGAGACACTACATACTATGCTTCTTTTCTTGTGAAGACAAATTTATATGTTTAAAAATTAAATGGTTTATTTCTCATGTGACCCTAAATGATTTCCCTTATACTTGTTTCCATAGTTATGGGTTGTTGATTATATCTATGATGGATGTATGATGTGGAAAGGGGAGATTATTTGTGACGGTGTTGGAGGAGAGGTGAGAGACATTTTTTGGTCATTATTTTGATTTCTTTCTCATCTTCATGGTTTTTTGTTTATGGTAAATTATGCGTCTACGTGGGAGATCTAAATTCAAGCTAAACTAGTTGGTACACACACTTCTATTTTCCCCCTAGTTGTGTTTCTGATGAATCTAGTGTGGAGGATCCATTACGATGAGTTAAGTATTGTTTAATTGGGTTGATCATGTTGTTTGTAGATGAAACATATATCAAATTTTGGTCCATGTAATTATAGTTCTGTTTTGGATTTTTAGTTTTTATCATAGTCTAATATCACCCATTTTTTTCCTTACTAAGAATCCAGGCTCACCCTTTACTAGTACATAGGTTATATACCCTTACATTTTGTTTCTTGATCGGTGGTTCTATATAGAGGATTAAATTATTATATTTATTTCATTACCTTAGGCTTGTTTTATTAGCGTAGCTATTAATATTGGTTTTCATTACTATTACATTATTTCTTGATCAGATGTTACCCTTCTTCATTGTGAAATTATTTTCTTCAATAGATATAGGTTCTTTATGAGATAATGAATTTTTTATTTTGAAGTGGAAAAAAATTTATGTATTATGAGATAGGTAGTACCTATATTTCCCACCATTGAATTGGGTAAATTATTATATATCACGATATATAAATGTTATCTGAATAGGTTAGTAAGTCTATTGGTTCAAAAAGGGCGAGTCTGATTGCCTTAAGCTCTACTCATAATAATTTATGTGAATAAGTTAACAATTTTCTATGTTCACGAGTGAATGTGATGGTGTTAATCTCACATCATAAATTTAAATGTAAATATGGTTTTGAGTAGCCAGTGGGGGGGGGGGGGGGGTAGAACATTAGAGAATGAGTTCACCCACCAATGATAGGATGGACAGTTCATAAGGTTGATGGAAGGAACAATAAAATCAAGTGAGAAGTGCTTGACATGGGGTGTCGTGAGACATGTAAGGCATGAGACCATCAATGATTTTCATTGGCAAGATAGAGTGAAGTGACAATGGCATATAATGATTTTTAGGGGTTCAATTTTAAAATAAATCCTGTTTTTTGAAATGTTTCTTAAACAATTATATGTTTTCATCATACCCTTTTTAGGTTTGAGCTTTTTTTAAAATTTTTTAAAAAAACAATTGGGGTTTTGAGAAAGGTTGTTTAGAACTAATTGGTTTATTTTAAAATGTGTTTGTTATTTTATTAAGGAATTTGTGTAAATGGTTGGTTTTTTAATGGGATTTCAACTTTGATTTTATAAATAGTGTTAAATGGAGATTTAATGTATATACCATTTTTAGCATTGGTTAATATTTATATCAAAGTTTTGTGTATTTATTTTGATAAATATTAATATCACCAAATAAATTAAGATGGATATGAATATTTAATGGATGTATAAAAAACATCGGAAAAAAGAGTATGAATATAGAGTGAAAGAGTTCATAAAGTTTGAAAAAGATAATGCATATGATCCTTCTCAAAACATTTTTCTATGTTTACAGTATTTTTATTCAAGAAAATTTAATCCAGAGGAGTTGGAAGAACACTTGATCTGTCACAGAATAGAATAAAGTTATAAATGTAGGAATAAAGACTGGGAAAAAATTAATGTAGATGGAGACTGAGATAACATTGTATTTATTGTATCATTGATATGATTAGAAGCATGGACAATGAAGAAGATCGTATCGAGGACATGATTATAGATGGGAATGATGATGAAGTTCAAATTAAAGAAATAACAATGGGAGTTGAAGATGAACTTTTTTATAACCCAAAATTGTTTGAGTAGTTAAAGAGTTCTGCAAAGACACCATTGTATGATGGTTAAACTAAATATAAAACCTTTTCAACTATAAATAAGCTGTATAATTTGAAAGCAGGAAACATATAGAGTGATGATAGTTTTACAGAATTACTTTTCATCTTGAATGAAATGATCCCAAAAGAGAAAACATTACTGTTTTTAACTGTTCTTAGGATATTTGTAAATTTAATTTCATTATTTATCAATGCTTTGAATAGAACTGATAAAGGGGGTCCTTTATCAGCACTAGTCAAAGTATTGATATAGGATTCTCTGTTTGGGAGTGCTTCTTATATAAAAACTCACCTAGAAACCTGAAAAAAATAAACATTCATACAAAATAACCATACCAACAAAAATAACCTACAAAAACAAGAAAAAACCTACTAAAAAAATAACAAATCATAGTATATATAAACAAAAATCCACATAAATGATGAAAATGTTTAAAAAACAAGAAACACACACAGAAGTTTGGAAAAAATGCTATATAAATTTTATTGACATAATGAATACAAAACTATTCCCTCATGGTATATACCAAAAAACACTTCTATATACATTTTGAACCTTTTTTCATAAAATTACATTTAGAAATATCCAACAAAAAGTTAAAAACATTAATTTTTTATCTTTTGGGAACATGTCATTCAAGAGAGAAAGTAATTCGGTAAAACTATCATCACTCTATCTATATCCTACTTTGAAATTTCACAGCTTCTATACGGCTAACAATGCAATATATTTTGTTAAACCATTATACAATGGTGTCTTTTCACAACTCTTTAACTACTCAAACAATTTTTGGCCAACACAAAGTTCATCTTCAACTGTCCTTATCATTTCCTTAATACGATCTTCATCATCATGAAAACTTGTAATAACATCCTCGATATAGTCCTATTAATTTTCCATGATTGTAATTTTATCATATGATCCTTAAAACGTAGTGTTATCTTAGTCACTAGCTACATTAACTTTTTCTTCATGATTATTCCAAAATTTATATCTTCGATATATTCTGTGAAAGATCAAGTGTACTTCCAAATCCTCTGCACTAACTTGTCTTGAATAACAAAAACATAAACATGGAAAAAGGATTTGAGAAGGATAATATTCATAATATTTTTCTAAATTGATGAACTCTTTCAATATATCTTCATACTCTTTTGTCAGACGATTGGAATCCATCCATTCTTTATTCATATCCGTCCTATTTTATTTGGTGATATTAATATTTTAGAAAATAAATATAGAAATCATTGATATAAAAATTAACCATGATAAAAATGATATAGACTTTAAATATCCTTTGAAAACTAGTTATATAATTATTGTTTAAATACCATTAAAAAGAAATCATTTACACAAATTAATCTTTAAAATAAAAAACCCTTTTAAAATAAATTAATTAGTTCCAAACATCCTTTCTCAAAAACCCAACTAGTTTTTAAACCATTTTAAAGTAATTTTAAACCATAAAATGGTATATTGAACACATATAATTGTTTGAGAAACATTACATAACACATGAATCATATTAAAAGTGAACCCATAACAAAATAATTATATTTCATTGTCACTTTTCTCTATCTAGCCAATGAAAATAATTGATTGCTACACGCATTATATGTCTCATGACACCCCTTATCTAGCTCTGATAATTGGTTTTTATTGTTCCTCCCATCAACTTTATGGACTGACCAGCCCATCCCTGGTTGGTCGACTGCTTTTCTGTTTTTCCAACCCCCATTGGATACTAAAAAACATATTCACATTTAAATTTACGATTAGATATTAACACTATCACATTCCCCCATGAACACAATAACTTTCTAACTTATTCAAATGTATTATTATGGGTAGAGCTTAATGCAATCACACTCACACTTTTCGAACCTATATACTTACTATCGAATTAAAATAACAGTTATATGTCATGATATATATTATTTTACCAAATGAATTAGTGGGAAATATAGTTACTACCCATATCATAACACATAAATTTTTTTTCCACTTGGAAATAAAAAATTTATTATCTCATAAAGAACCCATATCAACTGTCGAAAATAAATTAACAATGAATAATGGACCCTTATGATCAAAGAATAATATAATAGGAAATAAAACCAATATTAATAATCACACTAATAAAACAAGCATAAGGGGTATGTAATCAATATAATAATTTAATCATCTATATAGAACCACTAGTCAGGGAACCAAATGTCATGGGATATACCCTATGTATTAGTTATGGGTTAGCCTGGATTCTTAGTAAGGACATACATGGGTGATATGAATATATGATAATAACTAATGATCCAAAATGAAACTATATGTACATGGATCAATACCTGATATATGATTCAACAACCAATAACAATATCCACCCAATTAAAGAATACTTAACTCATCATAATGGAACCGTCCCACTAGGCTTGTCTTAAACAAAACTAGGAGGGCCATAGATGTGTGTATACTAACTGAGGAAGAATTAATCATGAAATCACACCTAGAAACCTAAGTCACCATAAACCAACAACAGTAGAGGTGAGAAAGAAATCAAAATAATCACAAAAAAATGTCTCACGCCTCACCTCCAACATCATCACATATGACATCCCATTTTCAAATCATACATCCATCATATAAATAATTTATAACACATAACTTGTGAGATAAGTGTAGGGGAAATCATTGAGGGTCACAAGAGAGATAAGCCATTTAATTTTTAAAGATAAATATGGGTATTCACATGAAAACTAGCTTAGTATATAGAGTCTCACTCCCCTTCTTTAAAATCTCCTTATTTCAATGATTTTGGATCTACTTGAAAAAAATCCATTTTTCTTTCCAAATCATTCTCCCGTGCATGGAAAATTCATTTGAAAACCCAAAAAGGCATAATACCTAAATTAACTATAAAAATCATTTAAATTAACCTTTTCAAATATGATTTTCATGTGAAGTAAACTAATTTAAAAACATTACATGAAATTATTATGAAAACCCCTAATGCCAAGCCTAGAATTTATGAAAGAAATTTATAATTTCACCCATGAACCCATACATTACTATACTTCAATTAAAAATAAATTTATAAAGTATACAAATTCAATTAATTATAAAATAAAGGAAGAGAAAAGAAATACCTACCGTAAACGCAATGGTAACCACTACAGAATATATCACCTTCCTTGGAAAATACTAAAACTACCTAAAGACCTAAATCCTCATGAAAAATTAATTTTAGTTCCTGGGAGAAGGACAAACCTATGAGAAATAGAAGATAGGATATGGATGGGAGAGATAAAGTAGAAATAGTGTGAAGAATACTTGAAATGGAAAAATAATTCTTTTCTTAAATAATTCTAAGAATATCACATAATAGATACTTATGAAACTGTAGAATATTATTATTCTCATTTTAAAAAATAAATCATATCACATTAACATATAAATTGTGACTCGAATATCAGTATATATAAAATAATCCTATGATGATTAATATAAGTCAAAATAAAAACCTTTTCATAATTTTTTTAAAACACTGAAGAGAAAATTATATTTATTTATTTTTTGAATGGAAATAGATTTCTATTGAAAAACATATTAAAAATAGTTCCTAATAAAAATATATTAAATAGAAACAATGTTTTTGAAAATGATAAGTAATTATACATTAAAAATTATTACTTTTAGTAGAATCATTAATAATTCAATCTTCAAAAGGACATAATTTATTCATGGGGAAATGCCTCTATAATGTTTTAAATAAGTGACACCTAAGTCATTTTTTTGTAGGTGTGTGAAACAATATGTTCGTTTGAGGAATGATCTATGAACCATTAAGGGATGAATTGTGGGGTGATGAAATCCAATTTTGGAAATTTTTTGTGGGAGTGAGATCATCATGATAGTTTGTAATTTGAGGAATGATCAGTTTTGGTTTATTAATGTCCTATAAATGTTTTTGTCACTAAAAAGACCATGAGAGGATGTGGAGAGTCAAACTATAAGAGTCATGTCGGGGTAAGTGGATGGGTCATTGGGTTATTCAATTTGGTCAGTGATGTGAAGATGTATGGGATTATTTTGGAAATGATTGTGCGTGTCAATATTCTGCAGACAATGATATATGTTCACTAAAATGTTTTGGTTGTGATAAAATTTTTATCAGACATTAGGTGTGGTGTGTAGGTGAACCTAACACGTAGGTAGAGGTGGTTGGGTTTTTGTGTGTGCATAAGTGGCAGAGTTTCACTGGTAGATGATAGATACTCATATAAGGGTATTGATTAGAGGAGATCAAGATTGAATCAATAAAGTCAACCTATAGTGCGGGGCTTGTGTTGTTAGGGGAACTTGGTAATGGGAGATAGTATGATTTTTTACTTTGTTAATGGGTTGAATCATGTGAAAAACCACAATTAAGTTTTATCTAGACATCTACACTTAGAAACTTAAAAAAACATCGTATTATTTAGAGATCGTTTGAGAAACATAAACTATGAATTATTGATTGGATTGAAAAGGTTTTAAGAAGGATGAATGTTCCTAAAATTTGAGTTTTTTTAATCATGGACATATTCAAGAAGAATATTAGAATTGGGAGTCTGAGGCTCAAGCTCAGATTCCCATGATGGCCACGAAAGACCTCTAGAGACCCTTCTCAGGGATGATAAATCCTTATATGGGAGATTTTAATGGAATCAATATTTATTGGTGTGTTATTCCTTATTTTCATCCTTTGTCTTAACTAATTCTAGATATTTTATTTTAGGTTGAAATCATTCCAATAGTTATGTATATTGATACCCATTTGGTTATCTCCCACCCATGGCTATCTGGAATTGGCTTTAGGCCTTGTACCGAGGCATCTTGGGTGACATGTCATGCCACCCGATGTTTTGTTGTTACATATATTCACATGAATACTTATGGGAATGAAAATTTTCATCACCATATGGATCTTGTTCTCTTCTGAAACCAAGCTTAATCAACTATATAGTGTGAAACTCTTTATTATAGATTGTAATTGTTAACCTTAAAATTTCATAGCTTTCCCAGAAAAGACATGTTATGTAGAATATCTCATAATTATCATTTTACTAGAACATGACAATATGACTTTCCCCATCATAATGTGTTCACATTAACTCCACGTATACTTAATCATTCATACTGAGATGTCGTATTTGGCATAGAAATCATAATGTAGGTAGAACCATGAAGGCCTTCTTAAGAAACTTCACGAAATGTATAAACTCCCCATGACATGAATCACTATTACAAATTCCCCACATAGTGTGGCCATTATTAACATTACATGAACAACTCTTATATATAAATAGAATTATCTATATTAAAATTAAAAGTTCACAAATATTTATATTCCATCACCAACAAGTTACCAATAAATCCAGTACTAACCTATATACAATAAATCCAACCTTAACAGTTTTCCAAAAAATTCAATACCAACACAAATTCTCAATTAAATACACAAAATCTCTCCTATTAATTATTTGGCACCATTATCATGAATCCAAAGCATAATCAGATCATGTATCCCACTCAACATTAAAGGAACCAATAGATTCAGGGATTCATCATGATTCCTACAACCCATTTTACAAAAAAAAAATCAAATAAAACACTCATCAACAAAGAAAAGTATAGAGTCTTTGATAAATCCTATACCTTATGAGTGATACATAAAAGGTCAGGCACGATATAGGATACCCACTGGTGGAGGAGAGGCTCGATGGAGGAGAGCTGTATGACGAATCACAGTTCATGGTGGCAGATGAGTTCGTGGTCGAGGTAGGAAAGGAGGAAGTAGAGGAGGGAGAAGAGGAGGGAGGAGAGGAGGGAGAAGAGGCGGTGGTGGTGGCGATAGTGTTGGTGGCAGGGATAGGCTTCCACATGAGCTTTAGGGGTGTGAGGAAAGAGGATAAAATTATGGCTTATCTATATAACCCGATGACACTTTTATCATTGCTAGATAAAAAATTCTGATAGAATCATGTTTTATCCGTAATAAAGTTGAATGAATTAAAAAAATATGTCCTTATCTATGCTTTTTAGGGAGAATAAAGGACCGTCATTATCAGTTCAATAAAAGTGTTGCTAAATGCATGTTTTTTCAGTGCTATAATTGAATGTGCTAAAAAACACATCTTTATCATCCCTAAAAAATAACTAATAAATGGATGTTTTATCAGTACTTTTGAATTTACATTGATAAAACATACCATTTATTCAAAATTATAAAATTATAAGCAATATATTTATTACATTTATAATTTTAATAATATATATAATAAGTATATTTATTATAATTTAATAATTTATATTATAATTATATATATATATATATTTGTGTTTTTGTATAAATTATAATTATATATATATATATATAATTTTATTATTTAAATTATAATTAATATATATATATATATATTAATTGATATATTGTTTTTAATTTTAATGTCATATGTATTTATATATATATATATATGCATGTGTCAGTTTATATATTCATTAAAGACATATATTTAAAAATAAATATACTTAAAAAGGTATTCATATATACATATATATATCATTTTAAAAAGTATTTTTAATTTTATAATTATTTACACATATTAATATTTAATTAGTTATATATAATTATAATTATATATAATTTATTTAAAAAGTTAAAAATTATATACAACTAAATATTGATATTTTTTAATATAATAAATACATTTATTGTTTATTTAAATATATTTATCTTGATTTTAAGTATTTATGAGTAGATAAAGCTTCATATATATAGGAAATGAATGAATACACTGAGTATATATAGTACTATAGTATATCTGGCCAACATTTGGGTAAAAAATGATCATATATTCACGAGAAGAATGTATTCATCAATTGACACATTCATTTGGAAACATAAATTTAATTGAATATATATATTTAATAAGTATATATATGTATTTATATTAAAAATTAATTATATATAATATTATAAATGTATTTAATATATACATATAATCTTTATTTTTTAATATAATATAAGTATTTTTATATAAATTAATAATATTTTCTACTAAAAACTTTTATAATCGCTATTATTTGTGGTGATAAAGGGTATATTTATCAGTGATATTTTCTAGAATTGATAAATGTCCGAGATTTATCAGTGCTTTTTGATTAGCGTTGATAAAACCCGAGTGCTTCCCTTAGCCGCATTTGTGGTATTGTATATATCAGTTTCTTAATACATACATACACTAATACACCAACTGACCCACACATTAAATAAGTATATAAATATCCATATATTTGTATTTTATGTAAAATGGATATTAGTTTTTATATAGATAAGGATTATATATTGATAAATACATTTTATATGTGAATATGTTTAATTATTTATTTATAAAATTTAATTTTTATGTGTGAATATATACAAAATATGAACATGTTGTTATATATTTGATTATAAATAATAGTACATAGTGAAACATGATAATATATAAAATCTATATTATCAATATGAATGTAATCTATGAGAATAAATTCAGTTCACATAAAAAAGGATAAAAGACCACCTTAGTTATTCCATCAATTGTTAAAATATATGGGTGTACCAACTAAAAATAAGTTTTGGAGGCCTTATTTGACTTTTTTTGCATTTAAAAATATGAAATAGGGTTAATTTTTTTTCACAAGTGTATGAATATCATCACTTGCTTTTATTTGATATGTGTAAGAGCTCAAAGAGGCACCCATATCAAAAGTTATGGCACTTTGATGTTTGAGCTATGTTTTCAACTTATTTTAGCTATGTTTTTTATTTTTTAATTTTTTGTTTCTTCAAGTTGTTATTAAATTATTAATACTCAATAATAATTAGAAAATTATTAATTAATAATATATTTTTTAAATCCATTTGTAAGTAATTTTCCCTAAATATCTTATATATTAAGTGTAAATTACTATATATAACTAAAACATATTTAAAAATATATATTATAGTAATATAAAAATTAATATATTAATATATTAATATATTATTATTAATGATTATTCATTGAAATAAACTCTTATATATGCTAGTGAAAAATATGGGGATAATGACCCACTATTATCAGTGCTACCGAAAAAAGTGGTGTTAAAGGGTGGCACTACGAAAAACTATTTTTTTGTGGTACTGCAACAAATTTCATATAGCGGTGAACAGAAATTGAAAAATTAAACTGAGGAAATCATACATTGTCTCTTTATAGGGTGATGAATCCGAGATCACCGAGAAGGAACTAAAAGATGTCATTACACGAAATGAATTTTGGGCACCATGATTTTGGGTGGGGATTGTTTGAGATAATCATGGAACATTCCTACTTTCCCAAATATCCCACGTTCTCATTATTAGACTCAACATAAAAAAATAATTTTCCAGTTAGAATTGATTTAGGTATTTCCCATTTATTGGAGAAGGGAAAAAATTTATTAGTGGATATATTTTTCTCAGCATTAATATAAAAATTATCTCAATTCATTAATGGAGGGTTAATTCAAAATATTAATGTCTCTAAAAAATAATTTTGACTAGATTTATTGGAGATGTGGACATGGTTTCTATATAAATGGATGAAGTGAATGTTTTTTGAGTTTGAATGATGAGCACTAATAAGGACTAATAATATTAGGGGTGTCTCCCCTTTAGAGGATTCCAACAGGGGCACACACAAAGTTCTACAGGCACCAAAGAAAAAGGTGTAGGTTGATATTTGAAAGGGAATAGACCAAAAAGAGGGATGTAGAAGATCCAATGTCCAAACGGTGTTTTTGGCACATGATTTAGTGATCCAGGTAGAGTTCTAGAATATGGTAATTATTGTAAACCAAAAATTTCCCCTTACTAAATGAACGTGATGAAACCTTTCCCCTGGAAATATAGGATGAAAGTCTGAACCATGTAGTCTTGTTTTGCATTATTTTTTATTTGTTTTTGGATGCATGCTTGATTATCATGAACTAGTTCATTACTGATAATGATGTTCCAGGGATGACCATAACCAATTGAATGGAGGACTGAGTGTGGCAGCTGGAGTGATTTAACTTCCATTTTCTAGACACTGATGTCATGGGGAATCTTATGAAGTAATATTACTTGATTATTTCATGCAGACCCAATACCCAACACATTTTATTAGAGGTCTTGGTTGAATTGTTTAGCAACATATCATGATGGATGGTATTTGGGGGAAAAGACATTCTAGGTCTTGGAAGGGCGTTACTACAAGAAAAAATTTGGACCAAATGTATTTTTTGGGATATTGATGTTCGATTGACCATTACGAGTAGTGTGGAATTTTTCATTGTTTTTGATAGTTAGATCTTAGTGGAAGACTGAAATGATTCTTCTAGTTAGGTGGACTATCAAAAGTCCAGAATAATGCTACTAATAGATGGATATTGTTTTAGTGCAGTAACTGTATTATCGAATGCATTAATGGCCACATGTTTTCGACCATCTATTATGTTCATTGGATTTCATTTAGAGGCTAGTGGAGGGCTATTGAAATTTTGGAAGGATAATGAATTGGAAGACCATAATAAGAAGCACATAGAGATTTTTATAGAATTTTAAGTCATCTGATCAATGAATCAGGTTCCAAGAAAGAGATATTAGAATAATCCATTGGATTCTAATTCAATTATATGGATGATTTGTATGGCACCCATATTATGAATGACTTTTTGGATGGAGAGGGTATATTGCATATTTTGAATCAATGGAAATGATGTTATAGAAGATTAGTATAGAAATATAAGTTCGATATGTGATAATATTTATCTCTAAATGAGTTGGAACCAGGATAGAAGTAGTGGGACAAAAGGTACTTATTTCCATGGTTTCATAGAACAATGTTTTTTTAGGAGTTCTTTATGATGGGGTTATAAATATTTCTAGAATATATATTTATGGGATGAAAGTTAGTTCTGATAGTGTATTTATAGTTTTTTGTACCAAAAATATATTTGGTGGTGAAAAATCTTAGTAGTGAATTATTTATAAATGCAGTAAAGTCTTATAAATAATGTTTATATACAAAAAACTGAATGGTTTGGTTAGAGTTTAATAACATGTTTCTGAAAATGTGAAAGTTATTAAAACTCATGTACAAGGATTGTAATGACCCGTAAATTTCAAGGAAATTTTTTTCTTAATTTTCTTTGGAATTTTACAAGAACGCAGTTTCTGACGACACCTGATTCCGAGGCCCGGTGTGCCCGGAATCATTTTCCAAAGTTTGGCTTGGGTACGTTCAGTGAACGGACAAGCGGGTTTTTCTAACTTTTGAACCGGTGCCCGGAATCGAATTCTGAGGGCACCGATGGAATCGCAACGCCGGTAATTTCTTAGAAATGCCTCTTCCGGAGTTGCGTCTGCTCCGGTGTGGTTTTTAATTTTTGGGTTTAAAGTTATGAAATAAAATAAAGTTGTGCGACAATTTTATTTTAATTTCACTTTAAGCCTCTTGAAAGCCAGTTAAATCTGCTTAAGCGAAGTTGTTATGGATAGGGTTCTATACAAAATATCCTACCCACTTGGTAGGATATTTGTGGGGTGGGGCCCACACGAGCCCCACCGTTTCTTTTCCGCTAAGTAACGCACCCGCGAAAACCCGTCATTATGAAAGTCAACAGATGCATTTTCTTATTTTCTTAACCAACCATTTAATTGGGCGCTTTTATTCGTTGAATTAAATGGGCGGTTTATTTGTTGAAATTAATTCTATGAATTAATTTCTTTCGTTTCTTAACGTGTTTGATATCCGTTGGCGTAATAATAAAATAAGACCAACGCCGACATTTGGAGGATTACACGTTGAGAGGCTTTTGACAGAAGTTCTTGTGCCTTCACCCTTCTTCGGGAAGAACGCGAAGAACGTGAAGAACACGAAGAATGCTGGCCTCTGATGAAGAATGCTGAAACCGTGGAAATAGACGACTCAACGCCATGTGCCGCGATGCCGACGTTTACTCTTCCGCGACGTTCTTCTGCAACATTCCTTCATCCGCAACGAAATCTTCGATCATCTGTTTGAGGTAAGAGATTTCGGGTTTCTTTTAAAACTCCTTTGTGGTTTTTAACAACGCACGGATTTAATTATTATTAATTAAATCTTTTTGTTCTTGAACCTCGGAGTTCGTCGACGCGACACCCTTCTGCGACGACGCGACGATCCCCACTTTCCGCGAAGAACGCGCGTGCGACGACTTGACGATGTAGGGGTTGTTTTGAAATAATTTATATTCCCATGAACGTTTCTTTTAAATTATAGAACTGGTTTCATAAGGACAATTTTAATTTATTAAAATTGTTGTTTGACGTGTTGTTTTATCCTCCCGATTGATACCATCTAATGCGGACGGTGCGGGCCAAACAAACACGGCCCGACAACCCTCCGCTGTTCTTCGTTGTTGTGCGGATCTGGCAGGTGACGGCAAAATGTGACGCAAGGGTGATTTGATGATCCTGCAGTGAAGAACAGAACCCGGGAGGAATAGCAGCGCAGACGGGAAATAAAACGGACCACCGGAGCAACTTCGTTGGCCGGAGGCGGTAGTGCCCCGGCGCGCCGCGGGATAGGGCCACCACGGCTTCAGCCGCGACGGCAGCGGCCAGGGGACCCACGGTCGCACAGGTCCGGCTCGCCCGCACGTGACGTGGCAGAAACCATGTCCGCTGTTGTCTAGCGCGACCCCTCAAGGGCCGCGGCTTCCTCAACCCTCGGGGGCGGTGCCCCGCGGCTGCTGCGCTCGGCCGCTCAGCCGAGCCGAGCCAGGCCGGTCCGACCAGCCGGGCCGCGCCCTGGCCGGACCAGACCGGGTCCAGCCGGGTCGGAGCAGGTCGACCCAGTTCGGCCGACCCAGGGGGGTCGGGCCGGGTCGTCCCGGGCCCTGACCCCCAGTCTTCAGACCGATTCAGTCTTTTTCTCGTAACATGAGCTACGGGCTTCCGAATGATGCGCCGTCAGCGGAAACGTGATCCTTGGATCGAGGCGGTCGTTTCAGTATATCGCACTCAAGGTTTCAGAATACTTTGGGTTCATCCGGGTTGGTTCGTACACGAAACTAACCGGGCCCTCGGAGTGGAAACGTTCATATCTTGAGCTACGGACGTCCGATTGATGTGTCATCGGCTTTGGTGGATTACTCTATGTAATCCGGATATTTTGGCATACTCCGCCCAAGGTTTGGCTGCAGGTGGAGTACGGTCGGGTTGGTTTTGCTTTAAAAACCAACCGGGCCCCTAGGACGAAAAAACCAATAACTCTCAGACCGGGTGTCCGATTGACGCGCCGTCTGCTTCGTTGAGTTCCTGTTGACGATACGGAAATTTTGGATACATCAACCTCGGACTTTGTGTCAGTTGATGTATCAGCCTATCGGATCGTGGAGCGGACCCTCCTAAACGAGCTTGCTGTGTGCGGGAACCCTAGTACTGGCTGCGACTCCGACGACTGTGCAGAGATCCTCAGTGGACTGCGACGACGACTGTGGAGAGATACTCAGTGAACTGCGACGACGACTGTGCAGAGATCCTCAGTGGACTGCGATGACTACTGCACTCAGCAATCCTACATGGATCATTGCTACAGATCCTGTGTGGATCTGATCCTGTGTGGGTCGGCGCTGAGCGGTTCTGTGTGAGCCAGCGCCTACAGGTCCTGTGTGGGCCCGATCCTGTGTGGGTCTTTGCGGGGGTTAGTTACCTATTGATCCTGTGTTGGTCTAATCCTGTGTGGATCATTTCGGGGGTTAGTACCTTTGGATCCTTTGTGTGTCTGACGACTTAGATGGACCAGTGATCATCTTTATTGTCATACGAAGAAGTATATCTGTGTGTGCTGAATCTTGTGTTACTCTCCTTTGTGGATTGTGTTGAACTATCCTGTGAGTATTTACTGTTTACTCTCCTTTGTGGATTGTGCTAAGCTATCCTGTGTGGATTTACATTTACTCTCCTTTATGGATTGTGTTGTGCTATCCTGTGTGGGTATACGTTTTGCATTCCTGTGTGGACTGAGTTGTGCTTGGGCTCGGATGTTGGAGCCAAACGGGAATTGATGACTTAGGTATATGTATGGGCATATACCTAAGCAGTGTTGGTTGTTACTTTATTTTGTATCTTTCCATTGTGGTTTATCCTTTGTGGATTTCGGGAGACCTTCGGGGGTCTCGGGGTCCCTACTGAGTATCTTATACTCACCCCTGCACGGGCTATGCCCTCACTTCGTTGTGTTGGTTGCAGATGATGGACATCGCTGATTTTGGTGGAGGCTTGCGGGGGAGGACGGTACCTGGATGTAGACCACTGGGCGGTATGTACTCAGAGCGGTCAGGTGGACCTGAGGAGTAGTGGAGGCTATCTGTACCCACCCTTCAGGTGGAACTTCTAGAGGACGGCTCGACGCTACGGCTTTTCTTTTCAGTTGCTGTTTTTCCCTTTCATTTGTACTTTACAGTTGGGCTTGTATTTCCGGCCCCTTTTACTTTCAGCACAGCTTGTTACAGTTTTTACTTAGTGTTTACTTTTCCGCTTGCTTACTCTGTGGTGCTTGATTACTTTACAAAGGCAATGCCTTCCATTTTTCTGGGATTTACGCCTTGGTGTTAGTCGCCAGCCCCTCGCCTATGGAAGGTGGGATTGGGGTAGTCACGGCACGGGCCCCGAGGATGGGTCATGAAAAATTGGTATCAGAGCGGTCAGTTCTACCACAGGATCTGATCGTTCTTCTATGTGAAGCAATAGTGTTTAGCATATTGGGTGTGGTTATCAGTCCAGGGAGTCCAGTTTTGGTGCGACGGCCGACGTATCCGTACACCAGGACCCATACTTCTGATTCCCGACTTAATGCACGAAAACATTGATTCCATGTGTGTTTCAAGTTTTCTTTGTGATTACTTGTGTCAGCTCACCAGGTACACTATAATGACCGTGGTGCTTGTTTCCTTTTCAGGATGGCCCCACGATGGCAGCCAGCTAGGGTTCCAAGAGTAGAGCATGACGACAGCCCACCGAGCGACGAGGCCTCGGTACAGGGCCTATTGACAGCAGAGGCACCAGCGGTACCTTTACCCACCGAGCCCCCGATGCTTCCATCACTGGACGCTGACGATGCACGTCGCCTCGGAGCTCTGCACGAGTTCCAGCACCAGCGACCTCGCAGGTTTCATGGGGAGACGGACCCCCAGGCAGCCGAGGACTGGCTGGAGGCGGTCGTTCGAGTTCTCAAGCTAGTGAG
This sequence comes from Viscum album, assembly GCA_963277665.1. Taxonomy (NCBI): domain Eukaryota; kingdom Viridiplantae; phylum Streptophyta; class Magnoliopsida; order Santalales; family Viscaceae; genus Viscum; species Viscum album. Next base: position 1,593,581,556 of record OY728163.1, on the reverse strand, counting down.
GACACTAGCAGACCTCATGGTGATCCTTGCGGCGAGCCTACTGCACACAGCAGCAGTACGATGGTGGAGCCTGATGCTCCAGGTTCACGATGAGGCCTCTCTCATCTGAATAGAATTTGAGGGCCTCTTCCGCTCAGATTTCTTCCCGGCCACCCTCTGTGCGGTGCGCATTCAGGAGCTTCTTCAGCTGCGGCAGCGCAGCTTGACGGTCGCCCAGTATGCGGCAAGGTTCACTGAACTTTCTCACTACTCGACCGACATGGTACAAGACCCCTTCTTCCGGACGCGGACCTTCGATTAGGGATTGAGACACGAGATCAGGGCATCGTTGATATCCCTCAGCATCCCGACCCAGGCAGGAGTACTAGAGCGAGCCCTTCTGATGGAGAGCTTTATGGCTAATTCCACAGCGAGACCTACCGCAGGTCGACAGGTAGTGGAGTCTTCGGCAGCAGGTAGTAGACGGATGAATCAGGGTTCTAGGCAGACCAGACCCTCTCGTAGACAACCTCAGCACACTGGCTCAGCAGTGCGGGGCACACAGCGCGGAGCCAGTCTTCTGAGAGGCAGGCAGTGCTACGCCTGTGGCGGGCAGGGCCACATGGCTCGTGACTGCCCGACCCGCCGTGCCGAGGAGCAGCAGACGGTGGAGGGGCCACCCAGGCAGAGGCAGAGGGTCGACCGTGGAGGTCCGCAGGGAGGAGGCAGACGAGGAAGAGGAGCTGGCCGAGCAGCAGGTTGTGGGCGACGCTTTGAGGCTCTGCCACCACCACCACCGAGAGGTCCGCCCTGACCACAGGGAGCTGGCGGGCAGAGACATGCACAACTCCAGGCAGTGGAGGCCTACGACCACGGCATGCCAAAGATGATTCGAGGTATGATATGTGTCTATTCCACCCTTGATGCAGTTCTTATAGACACAAGAGCGAGTCACTCTTTCATAGCCGCTGCCCTTGTTCGGAGCTCGGAGATTCCGACAGAGCCGTTGGCTCTATCCTTATGGATAGAGACCCCTACGGGAGTAGACTAGACAATTACGCACTAGTGATGGTAGTGTGAGATTTCTCTAGGAGGTGATATCTTCGGCTGGGATCTTCTTGTAGCGGCGTCGAGGCCTTACGACGTCATCTTGGGCATGGATTGGTTATCTATAGTCCATGCTCAGATTGACTGTTTTAGGCGGAAGGTGCGATGTGTACACACCGACGGGAGCAGGTTCACCTTCACCGACGAGAAGGGAGCCTTTGCAGCACAGGAGGGACTCTCGCAGAGGAGGGGACATCCCATTACTCATCAGTTGTCTAGCCTCATCCTAGGAGCAGTGGATGTGCGGAGTCCTAGTTTTCCTGCAGTGGTGGATCAGTACACGGACATCTTTCCCGATGACGTTCCAGGGCTACATCCTCGCAGAGAGGTAGACTTTTATATTGATCTGTACCCCATGATAGCCCCGATATCCACTCCAGCGTATCGAATGGCCCCCGCTGAGCTTCGAGAGCTGTGGGTAACGTTGGAGGACTTGCAGGGCAAGGGGTTCATCTGACCCAGTGTTTCACCCTGGGCTTCCCCGATATTGTTCGCCAAGAAGGCAGACAGGAGCATGCGACTATGTGTTGACTATCGTCGCCTTAAGTAGGTGACAGTGAGGAACAAGTATCCACTACCGAGGATTGATGACCTCTTCGATCAGCTCAAGGGAGCACAGTGGTTTTCGAAGATAGACCTCAGGTCAGGCTATCATCAGCTCAGAGTTCGAGATGAGGACTTGCAGAAGATGGCCTTCAGGTGTTGGTATGGCCACTATGGGTTCTTTGTTATGCGTTTCAGTGTAACCAATGCTCCAGCAGTGTTCATGAGCCTCATGAACAGGATCTTCCAGCCATACCTTGATCAATTTGTCGTGTTCTTTATCGACGACATTTTGGTGTACTCGACCACAGAGGAGGAGCACGCCTACCACTTGCGGGTTGTGCTAGACACACTCCGAGAGCACCGGCTTTATGGAAAGCTCTCGAAGTGCTAGTTCTGGTTACGTGAGGTCCACTTCTTGGGGCACGTCATTTCTGAGGCGAGAGTTACGGTGGATCCCGTGAAGATCGAGGCAGTGCTAGCTTGGGAGCCACCCAGGAGTGTGACGGAGGTGCGGAGTTTCTTGGGTCTAGCCGGATACTATCGGAGATTTGTGCCGGACTTCTCCAGAGTTGCGGCGCCACTCTCATCTTTGATGAAGAAGGGGAAACACTTTGTGTGGTTAGACAGATGTCAGCAGAGCTTCCAGGAGCTGAGGTAGAGATTGACCAGTGCACCTATCTTGAGGTTGCCTGAGGAGGGAGTTGGATACGTAGTCTAATGCGATGCATCAGGTACCGGACTCAGATGTGTCCTGATGCAGGAGCGGGCCATGATTTCCTATGGATCACGTCAGTTGAGGCCGCGTGAGCAGAACTATGCTACCCATGACCTGGAGTTAGCAGCAGTGGTCTTCGCTCTGAAGACATGGCGGCACTATCTGATGGGCGAGCACTTTATAGTATTTTCTGACCACCAGAGTCTCAGGTACATCTTCTCTTAGAAGGACCTGAACCTGAGGCAGCAGCGATGGCTCGAGTTCCTCCAGGACTATGACTTTGAGATAGTCTATACTCCTGGGAAGGGGAATGTAGTAGCCGATGCCCTCAGCAGGAGGATGGGCATCCAGCTACTTGAGGAGGTGACAGAGCAGCTAGCCACTTTGCAGATATCCTTCATGGATAGAGATGGAGTAGCCTTCCTTCATTCTCTCACAGTCACCCCTCCACTACTACAGCGGGTCAGAGAGGCACAACATGAGGACGCTGACTGTGAGACGCGGCGTGCACAGTTATCCTCAGGACAGGCACCTGATGGCATCTCCTTTGGAGCAGGGCACAACATCCTTTTTAGAGGACGTACCTTGGTACCAATCACTGTAGAGACCCGAAGCCTGATGTACATGGACATTACATTACTTTTTCGGAATACTTAGTACATAACAAAAACACAAACACAAGGATCTTAATAGTTTAGTGTCTTTGGAAACTCGGAATATAGTCTTCTAATCGTGGTGGAAGATCTTCAACATCTCCCATAAAGATCTTCCTTTTTTTATACCTAAAACATTTCTTTATATCTTGGGGAAAAGAAAACATGAAAGGGTGAGGTCAAATGCTCAGTAAGGGTAAACAAAAGAAATATCAATCACATCATATACATAAGAACATAGCTTTTGGAAATCTTAACCTGCAAAAGAGATCATAATATCATAACATGGGATAAATCAAAGAAGTGAAATGTAATCCCAATAATCATAACATAAAAACATGAAACTTTTTGGCATACATACATAAGCATAGAGAATAATTTATTTTTAGTCAAGACTCATTTCCAAGACTATCTTAGTGGACAAAGTCCCTTTCTGAACTGAGTCACCCTCGTTTCAGTCCTGTTTCACTGAACCGGTATAACCTACCATTCCAGCCATGTTTATCTCATGAGATATAAAATCTTTACCCAATGCATGGGAGGGAGATATAGGTCCCACCCATCTCATAATGAAACCATTCTTATGTGTGCCACAAAATCATAAATCATACATCATTTCATAACCCATGTAATAAAAATGGGAAACTTAAACATCGTGACATCATAAAACAATTCATATAAGATAAAGGAATTCATAAAAATATAATTCCATCACAAAATAATCAAATCAATGTAATAATAGGGATAAAAACAGAACCCTTTATTATTTTTAGATGGAAAATAATTTTGATAAAACACTTGAACTACATTCTTGAGGAAAATATCCTTTCTACTTCAAAAACACTTTTCCTTTCTTAACATGTCATAAAATTTTAAACTAAAAGGAGTTGATTAAAAATAAACTTGAAAACTTGTAAAGGAAGCTTCTTTGAAATAATGTTTTAAAAATCCATTCATGCCGTATAAGTTAAAAAAACACTCTTCTCATACTTTTGTCGGAAAATTCAAAAAGTACCTCGTATGAAAAACGACAAAATATTCCTTTAATATCTTTTACTAAAAACTCACCGAAGGGTAAAATTGGATATTAACTATTGTAGAAGTATATTAATATCACATATTGAGGAAACATGGATGTGGATGATAAAATACACCCCAGTAATTACCAAAGTACAAACAATCTCGGATAAAAATGAGATTGTGATATTTCCCTTACCTTAGGTCCGACATGCTTTGTAAGTGTCCCAACCTCCAGTATAATGATTTAAATCATGTTATTGACTTATTCCAGAATCATATCCATTGTTATTATATCATATATGGTCCACTTATGACTTTATATTACCCGTTCTTTTATAAATTCATATTAAAGTAGTGTTTTGGGTAAAATCGTCTCATTTGTCGTTCGTGTTTTTAAATTGTAATTATTCATATGATTACTTAGATCATGATTACTTAATTCCAGAATATAAAACATGATTTATATATATATATTCAGAATATACATATATATAATAAATCAGTAAATGGAAAGAAATACACCGTTCATGGAGACGGTAGTCCGTACGTACGCATGAACGCAATTTTCGTTTCCTTATTGAATTGAATGGAATTAAGTAGATGAAATACATATAAATATACTTAAATACAGTATCATTATTATGTCATATATTTCATTAGTACTTATTATATATACTTTATAATCATTCATGAATGGTTAATCAATGAGAATGAATCTCATCACGTCGTGGAGACGGTAGTCCGTACGTACGCACGAGCGATGATATCGTTCCCATGGTCGTGGAATTGTGTTGAAGTGTATGTATACTATTTCAGTATCAATATCACTGTATAATAATCATATATAGTTACTCATTACACCTTTATACCCATCCAATTAAGGTGGTGGCGGAAAATAGATTACACCACGGCGTGGAGATGGTATTCCGTACGTACGCACGCGCGGTGATTTCCATTTTCCGTAAGATGGATAGAAGGTTAATTAGAGTTGTTTCATATTTATAATAACATATCAATATATAATAAATACTGATGTTATTACTTTATCATGAAACAACTAAAGAAGAAGAAGTTGAATAAGAAAGAAATTGAAAAAGATCGGTAATGGATATTACCTCTTTTTGACGCGCCTTCTCTTAACCTCCACTTAAAGAACTAAGGATGGTCTTTGAAGAAGACCAGGACCTCTAGGATGATACTAGGGAAGTGTAGAAGAGATTTTGGCAGGGTTTGGACGAGCTTGAAGGCTCAAAGTTGTGTGAGGAAGAGAGGGAGGAGGTGCCCTTTTATAAGGGAGGAGAGGGGCACCTTTGGAATAACTAAAAATATTAGTTTATTATAAAGTCAAGTTCGGTTTTAAATAGATCCAAATTGATTTATTTCAAGGATAAGGTGGGGATGGGTCGAAATCCTCTCATCCAATAGTATTTAGACAAGTTTAGGTTATTATTTTAACCTTATCAATTAGATTTTACTCTAAGTTAAATAATTTAACTTTTACCGTGTCTTTTTGTTTTCTTACACTATATGGTTAATAAACTTACTATATGAAGACAAAAGAACCCTACGTTGTTTATTATTAATATATATATCTTTATCTAAGTCATTTGGCCGAACCTTAGATTTTTAGGAATTAAATAACAATTGATAATATAATATTTGTTTTAAAAACTAATTTATGTCAATTTTGACACTATTTGGTACATGATTTTTATGAAATTCATAACAGAATTATAAATTCGAAAAAAGTTACTTAAATCAACATTAACATGTCATATTAACCTATAAAATTAGTTTAAGTCATAAAAAGTCTCAAATTACATTTATTTGGGAATTTATAACATCAATTATGTTAATTTTTCTTAAAAAGGAAATTAATGCATCATTGTTGTGTCATAAATAAATTAAATTATTTAAAGTCTAAAAATTACAAATAAAATACCATTATGTAGGAAAGATTTTTATCTTTATAATGAATATTTATAGTCTAATTTATCTTATGTATAACCTCATATTAAAAATGTTTTAGTAAATCAACTTTGATTTTAACTCTTTTATCTCTTCTTTGAATTAAATAATAATAAATGTCCTAATCTAATCCAAGTGGGCCTAAATGATAATATTTTACACTTGAGGATATTTTTGGTCGATATAAACTTGTCCAATAGGATTAGGACATGTGTTAGGGTAATATTAATATCATTTTTACCCTTAATTACCCTATTTACTTTTAACCGTGGTAAAAAAAAGTAAAAAGTTACTATTCACCAAAAATTATTTTCATCTCATTGAACCACATTTTACTTACTGACATCAACCGTGTCCCTCGGATTTTTGAAATTCCATTCACAGAAGCGGTAAAATTAAGATTTATGAAAAAAATAATTTTTTGAACTTCCACTTAGTAGTTTCACTATTCATCAAAAATTGAAGTTTTTCAGAAAAATGCCCAAATTTCACCCTAAGCTATAATTGATATTCCGAATTCAAAAATGATTTCTATTTTAAAAAATTCCCAACATATTGCATTAATTAATTTTATAATTAATTTCTGCTGTCACAACAAATAGCGTGTTTTTAAGAGATAATAACTATCAAAATATTAACACTTGTTTATGTCTGGTGTAAATGTGAAATTACATCCAATGACCAAAATTGTATTGAATTGTAAAAATATATTCTAAATATACTTTAAAACCACTCAAATTAATAATTTATCACTATTAATTATTTCGATTAAAAAAGTTGTTTTTAATTAAAATTTAGTAATTTTCACTATTCATCAGAATATGAAAGTTATCCGAAAAGTACCAAAATTTCACCTTAGGCTAAATTCGATACTACAAATCCAAAAATGAAGTCCATTTTGAGAGCTAAAATTTATAAAATTTTAAAACTTGGTTATTACTATTCATAACGGCTAGTTATAATAATATTTTAATAGCATATCGTTGTTTAGTGAAACTCGGTATTGCGTACTACACATGCTATCGAGGAAGGTCGCGATTGCGTGCAAGGAAAGTCAAGGATGTGTGTTGTGCAAGCTCCTTTTGGTGTAGCGTACAACACAAGGCATTAATAAAATAAAAAGAATATTTTTTATAAAATCCCGGGCTGTTACATTCTACCCCCCTTAAAATGAATTTCGCCCTCAAAATTCGTCGGGGTTATAAATGGTTTACTATTAGAAAGTTTCTTTAATAGAAATACACATCGTAAAAAGGAATACCAAAACTTGGCTTTAAAAACTAATGTATGAAATGTAACGATTACCCAAATAAACTAATCACTGGGTTTCCACATAGGTGAAAATATGGATATGGAAGAGAAATCTAACCATCATGTTCTGATGGAGAGTGGTAGAGAACATGGCTATGGAAAATCCAGTAATCACAAATCCATAGATTTGTGATTATATAAGGTACCATCTGATTCATCAGGTATAAGATCACTAGGACAACATTTTTGGTTTTCAAGATCATTTCCCTAAAGTTGAAGAATTTGAATTAGAATAAATACTTACTTTATTTTGGTACAATCTCACTGTTGTTCGTGCCTTGAAAAATTTCCACTTCATCTCTTAAATAAATGAAGTTGAATTTGTTATTCGTGAAGTGTTAGCAGATCATGTGATAGAATGACGGGTCATTCCATCTGTCTCAAACAAAAGGTTATCAAAAGTTATATACATAAGTCTATCTATAGTGAGATTAATCATATATGGTTCCTAAAATGGACTTTATACTTCATATATCATACTACATAATATAATAAAACTAGTTTCTACTAAACAGGGACTTCTTGTAGGCCAGTGGTTGGCAATAAAGGCCAGTCGCACTTTGGTTGTGGGTTCGATTACCTCATCCTTGTCCGACGCGATGGGCTGTCGCCCGTCCTGCAGGTTGTCCTTTTTCTAAAACTACATTACTATAACATCCCATCAATAATATCGAAAAAAAACTTCTTTCCTTAAATAATACTAATTTATGTCAAACATAGTCCATTCTAGTCTTTAGGATTATCCATAATACTGCAGTCCAGAGATTCAATACCATCTTTGATCCCTATATATAATAAGATATGTCTTGTTGGTCACATTCCAAACCTTCAAAGGCCTTAATCATGTATTCTCTTGAAGAATGAATACCCATTGAACCTTAGTGAAAACATGAATGCAGTTAAAAGTTAACACTTTCCACATACCAAAATCCTCAAAATTATATATACTCAAACCATGATATCACTTAGTCCTTATATCAATCATGAGCTCATGAATACTATCAAACATTTAATTTTTCTCCTTATCCCTTCATTATGCGCATATCATCTACATTACAAAAATATCTGAATAACCTTTCATGGATACTGGTAACATTAATCATACACTTTCAAAACTCAATGAAAGACAACAGTGTAACAATCCTTAGATGTCTCTTTATTCTATAGTACCATGATATTCTTTATACAACATTACACTTGATAAACATGTAATCATTCCACTACCTTCTTAAACCATTGACCGAGTTTCAACAATTCTTTCATCTCACATATCATTTGTAGTCTCTTCATCATCATCAACATAAATACTTCCCATACGACCATACTGATTCTCTTCATGAGACTTTCCCTTAGGGCATTGGTTTGCATAATGCCCGTACATTCCACATTTAAAACATTTAACCATTGTTGATGTCATAGCAATACCATTATCCTCATCCATGGTGTTAACTGAACCTTTTCCTTTGCACTTACTTGCTTTGTGTCCTTCTTTTCCACACCCAAAGCATCTTCCAGTTCATTTGAAACATTCTCCTTGATGCCTCTTCCAACATGATTTACATAGGGGAAATTGAACTTTCTTTCCTCTATGATCATCATGAAACTCCATCTTTCTCTTATTAGCCGAGTCAGGAAACTTACCAAATTTTACTTTATTGATCATATTATGAGATTGCTGATTCGGCATAATAATGATGTTTGGACTTCCAAATCCCATTTCATTATGAAGAACATAATTCCATTGTCCATCACATCCTTCATTATCGTGAATCATCTTGTTTCCAGCCATTTTCTAAATCCCAAAAAAGAATAGTGTTAGAGGCAAAAATCATGCTAGGGAAAACAACATAATAAAGGGGGAGTACCCTTAATATTTAACATCTTAGGTTTAATTATAAGATCATTACCGTAGTTCTAGGACTATATCCTATACGTATACTTATCCTTAGGGACATCCCAAGACATACCTTAGAAATATCTCTAGGGATCTCACTAACGTTTTCGCATCCTAGTTTCCAAAGGTTGACTAAACCTTTCCTCTGATACCAACTGTAGAGACCCAAAGACTGACGTACATGGACATTACATTACTTTTTCGGAATACTTAGTACATAACAAAAACACAAACACAAGGATCGTAATAGTTTAGTGTCTTTGGAAACTCGGAATATAATCTTCTAATCGTGGTGGAAGATCTTCAACATCTCCCATAAAGATCTTCCTTTTTCTTATACCTAAAACCTTTCTTTATATCCTGGGGAAAAGAAAACATGAAAGGGTGAGCTCAAATGATCAGTAAGGGTAAACAAAAGAAATATCAATCACATCATATACATAAGAACATAGCTTTTGGAAATCTTAACCTGCAAAAGAGATCATAATATCATAACATGGGATAAATCATAGAAGTGAAATGTAATCCCAATAATCAAAACATAAAAACCTGAAACATTGTGTCATACATACATAAGCATAGATAATCATTTCTTATTAGTCAAGACTCATTGCCAAGACTATCTTAGTGGACAAAGTCTCTTTCTGAACCGAGTCACCCTCGTTTCAGTCCTGTTTCACTGAACCGGTATAACCTACCATTCCAGCCATGTCTATCTCATGAGATATAAAATCTTTACCCAATGCATTGGATGGAGATATAGGTCCCACCCATCTCATAATGATACCATTCTTATGTGTGCCACAAAATCATAAATCATACATCATTTCATAACCCATGTAATAAAAATGGGAAACTTAAACATCGTGACATCATAAAACAATTCATATAAGATAAAGGAATTCATAAAAATATAATTCCATCACAAAATAATCAAGTCAATGTAATAATAGGGATAAAAACAGCACCCTTTATTATTTTTAGATGGAAAATAATTTTGATAAAACACTTGAACTCCATTCTTGAGGAAAATATCCTTTCGACTTCAAAAACACTTTTCCTTTCTTAACATGTCATAAAATTTTAAACTAAAAGGAGTTGATTAAAAATAAACTTCAAAACTTGTAAAGGAAGCTTCTTTGAAATAATTTTTTAAAAATCCATTCATGCCGTATAAGTTAGAAAAAACACTCTTCTCATACTTTTTTCGGAAAATTCAAAAAGTACCTCGTATGAAAAACGACAAAATATTCCTTTAATATCTTTTACTAAAAACTCACCGAAGGGTAAAATTTGATATTAACTATTGTAGAAGTATATTAATATCACATATTGAGGAAACATGGATGTGGATGATCAAATACACCCCAGTAATTACCAAAGTACAAACAATCTCGGATAAAAATGAGATTGTGATATTTCCCTTACCTTAGGTCCGACTTGCTTTGTAAGTGTCCCAACCTACTGTATAATGATTTAAATCATGTTATTGACTTATTCCAGAATCATATTCATTGTTATTATATCATATATGGTCCACTTATGACTTTATATTACCTGTTATTTTGTAAATTCATGTTAAAGTAGCGTTTTGGGTAAAATTGTCTCATTTGTCATTCGTGTTTTTAACTTGTAATTATTCATATGATTACATAGATCATGATTACTTAATTCCAGAATATAAAACATGATTTATATATATATATATATTCAGAATATACATATATATAATAAATCAGTAAATGGAAAGAAATACACCGTTCATGGAGACGGTAGTCCGTACGTACAAAAACGCTGTTTTCGTTTCCTTATTGAATTGAATGGAATTAAGTAGACGACATACATATAAATATACAAAAATCCAGTATCATTATTATGTCATATATTTCATTAGTACTTATTATATATACTTTATAATCATTCATGAATGGTTAATCAATGAGAATGAATCTCATCGCGTCGTGGAGACGGTAATCCGTACGTAAGCACGAGCGATGATATCGTTCCCATGGTCATGGAATTGTGTTGAAGGGTATATATAATATTTCAGTATCAATATAACTGTATAATAATCATATATAGTTACTCATTACACCTTTATACCCATCCAATTAAGGTGGTGGTGGAAAATAGATTACACCACGGCGTGGAGACGGTATTCCGTACGCACGCACGCGCCGTGATTTCCATTTTCCGTAGGATGGATAGAAGGTTAATTAGAGTTGTTTCATATTTATAATAACATATCAGTATATAATAAATACTGATGTTATTACTTTATAATGAAACAACTAAAGAAGAAGAAGTTGAATAAGAATGAAATTGAAAAAGATCGGTAATGGATATTACCTCTTTTTGACGCGCCTTTTCTTAACCTCCACTTAAAGAACTACGGATGGTCTTTGAAGAAGGCCAGGACCTCTAGGATGATACTAGGGAAGTGGAGAAGATATTTTTTCAGGGTTTGGCCAAGCTTGAAGGCTCAAAGTTGTGTGAGGAAGAGAGGGAGGAGGTGCCCTTTTATAACGGAGGAAAGGGGCACCTTTGGAATAACTAAAAATATTAGTTTATTATAAAGTCAAGTTCGGTTTTAAATAGCTCAAAATTGATTTATTTAGAGGATAAGGTGGGTATGGGACGACATCCTCTCATCCAATAGGATTTAGAAAAGTTTAGGTCATTATTGTAACCTTATCAATTAGATTTAACTCTAAATTAAATAATTTAACTTTTACCGTGTCTTTTTGTTTTCTTACACTATATGGTTAATAAACTTACTATATGAAGCCAAACGAACCCTAAGTTGTTTATTATTAATATATCTATCCTTATCTAAGTCATGTGGCCGAACCTTAGATTTTTAGGAATTAAATAAAAATTGATAATATAATATTTGTTTTAAAAACTAATTTATGTCAATTTTGACACTATTTGGTACATGATTTTTATGAAATTCAAAACAGAATTATAAGTTCGAAACAAGTTACTTAAATCAACAATAACATGTCATATTAACCTATAAAATTAGTTTATGTCATAAAAAGTCTCAAATTACAATTAATTGGGCATTTATAACATCAATTATGTTAATTTGTCTTAAAAAGGAAATTAATGCATCATTGTTGTGTTATAAATAAATTAAATTATTTAAAGTCCAAAAATTAAAAATAAAATACCATTATGTAGGAAATATTTTTAGCTTTCTAATTAATATTTATAGTCGAATTTATCTTATGTATAACCTCATATTAAAAATGTTTTACTAAATAAACTTTTATTTTAACTCTTTTATCTCTTCTTTGAATTAAATAATAATAAATGTCCTAATCTAATCCAAGTGGGCATAAATGATAATATTTTACACTTAAGGTTGTTTTTGGTCGAGATACATTTGTCCAATAGGATTAAGATATGTGTTAGGGTAATATTAATATCATTTTTACCCTTAATTACCCTTTTTACTTTTAACCGTGGTAAAAAAAAGTAAAAAGTTACTATTCACCAAAAATTATTTTCATCTCAGTGTACCACATTTTACTTACTGACATCAACCGTTTCTCTCGGATTTTTGAAATTTCATTCACAGAAGCGGTAAAATTAAGATTTATGAAAAAAATAATTTTTTTAACTTCCACTTAGTAGTTTCACTATTCATCAAAAATAGAAGTTTTTCAGAAAAATGCCAAAATTTCACCCTAAGCTATAATTGATATTCCGAATTCAAAAATGATTTCTATTTTAAAAAATTCCCAACATATTGCATTAATTAATTTTATAATTAATTTCCACTGTCATAACAAATAGCGTGTTTTTAAGAGATAATAACTATCAAAATATTAGCACTTGTTTATGTCTGGTGTAAATGGAAATTACATCCAATGACCAACATTGTATTGAATTGTAAAAATATATTCTAAATATACTTTAAAACCACTCAAATTAATAATTTATCACTATTAATTATTTCGATTAAAAAAGTTGTTTTTAATTAAAATTTAGTAATTTTCACTATTCATCAGAATATGAAAGTTATCCGAAAATTACCAAAATTTCACCTTAGGCTAAATTCGATACTAAGAATCCAAAAATGAAGTCCATTTTGAGAGCTAAAGTTTCTAAAATTTTAAAACGTGGTTATTACTATTCATAACGGCTAGTTATAATAATATTTTAATAGCATATCGTTGTTTAGTGAAACTCGGTATTGCGTACTACACACGCTATCGAGGAAGGTCGCGATTGTGTGCAAGGAAAGTCAAGGATGTGTGTTGTGCAAGCTCCTTTTGGTGTAGCGTACAACATAAGGCATTAATAAAATAAAAAGAATATTTTTCATCAAATATCGGGCTGTTACAGTCGCTTTAAGAGAGGAGGTGCTGAGAGAGTTTCACACTTCTCCTTTGGTGGTACATCCTGGAGTGGTGAAGATGTACCTGGACCTCAGAAGACAGCACTGGTGTTCGGGCATGAAGAAGGCTGTGGCAGAGTTCGTTTCTCGATGCCTCACCTGCCAGTAGGTGAAGGCAGAGCATCAGGTACCAGTAGGCTTGGTAGAGCCCTTGGAGGTCCCGGAGTGGAAGTGGGACGGGATATCTATGGACTTCGTGACAGGACTTCCATGCACTTCCAGAGGTCATGACTCAATTTGGGTGATTGTTGACCGACTCATCAAGTCGGCACACTTCTTACCTATACAAGAGCATGGCTTAGTGGAGAGCTTGAGGCATCTCTACGTTCAGGAGATTGTACGGCTTCACGGTGTGCCATCGTCTATTGTCTCCGATCAGGACACTCGCATTACTTCCCGGCTTTGGAAGGGGTTGTAGGAGGCGTTCAGGATGCGTCTACGTCTGAGCACCGCCTTTCAACCTCAGACGGATGGTCAGACAGATAAGACTATTCAGACTCTCGAGGACATGCTCCGCGCATGTGTCATCGAATTTGGTCGCAGCTGGGAGGATCATCTACCCTTGGTGGAGTTCGCGTACAACAACAGCTACCACTCCACCATCGGGGTGGAACCATACGAGGCGTTGTACGGCAGACCTTGCAGATCTCCTTTATGCTGGACAGACCCTGGGGAGTCCGCACTTGTGGGACTAGAGATGGTCCGGGCCACGACAGAGAAGGTCCAAGTCATCCAGGAGCGGATGAGGACAGCTCAGAGCCGACAGAAGTCTTATGCTGATAGGAGGCGGAGGCCACTAGAGTTCGAGGATGGTGACCACGTCTTCTTGCGTGTCTCACCTCGATGTGGATTACAGAGATTTGGCCGAGGTGGCAAGCTATCTCCACGCTTCATCGGACCCTTCCAGGTCCTTAGTAGGATTGGCGAGGTGGCTTATCGCCTGGCTCTGCCACCTCAGTTGCACTGGGTGCAGGACGTCTTCCACGTATCTCAGCTGAGGAGATACGTGCACGACCCGACACACATCATTGACCATGGGGAGCTAGACGTGCATGATGGGGCCACTTTTACGGAGGTCCCGGTGGAGATAGAGGATCGACAAGAGCGGGTCCTATGTGGGTGATCGATTCCTCTTGTGCGCATCCGATGGTAGAACGGGAACCTCTAGGAGATCACATGGGAGTGGGAGGCTCAGATGCGTGCTCAGTACCCACATTTGTTTCCCTAGTTTATGATGTATCTTTACCGGGACATAAAGCCCTGAGTTAGGAGTAATGTAAAGACCCGTAAATTTCAAGGAATTTTTTTTCTTAATTTTCTTTTGAATTTTACAGGAATGCAGTTTCTGACGGCACCTGATTCCGAGGCCCGGTGTGCCCAGAATCATTTTCCAATGTTTGGCTCGGGTACATTCAGTGAACGGATGAGTGGGTTTTTCTAACTTTTGAACCGGTGCCTGGAATCAAATTCTGAGGGCACTGATGGAATAATAGTGCTGGTAATTGCTTAGAAACACCTCTTCCGGAGTTGCGTTTGCTCGGGTGTGGTTTTTAATTTTTGGGTTTAAAGTTATGAAATAAAATAAAGTTATGCGACAATTTTATTTTAATTTCACTTTAAGCCTCTTGAAAGCCACTTAAAGCTGCTTAGGCAGAGTTGTTACGGATAGGGTGCTATCCAAAATATCCTACCCACTTGGTAGGATATTTGTGGGGTGGGGCCCGCACGAGCCTCATCGTTTCTTTTCCGCTAAGTAACGCACCTACGAAAACCCGTCATTATGAAAATCAACCGATGCGTTTTCTTATTTTCTTAACGCACCATTTAATTGGGCGGTTTTATTCGTTGAATTAAATGGGTGGTTTATTCATTGAAATTTATTCTATGAATTAATTTCTTTCGTTTCTTAACCTGTTTGAAATCTGTTGGCGTAATAATAAAATAAGACCAACGCTGACATTTGGAGGATTACACGTTGAGAGGATTTTGACAGATGTTCTTGTGCCTTCACCCTTCTTCGCGAAGAACGCGAAGAACGCGAAGAACGCGAAGAATGATGGCCTCCGATGAAGAACACTGAAACCGCGGAAATCGACGATGCAACGCCGTGTGCCGCGATGCCGATGTTTCCTCTTCCGCGGCGTTCTTCTGCAACGTTCCTTCATCCACAACAAAATATTCGATCATCTGTTTGAGGTAAGAGATTTTGGGATTCTTTTAAAACTCCTTTATGGTTTTTAACAATGCACGAATTTAATTATTATTAATTAAATCTTTTTGTTCTTTAACATCGGAGTTCGTCAACGCGACACCCTTCCACGACAATGCGACGATCCCCACTTTCCGCGAAGAACGCGCGTGTGACGACTTGACGAGGTAGGGGTTGTTGTGAAATAATTTATATTCCCATGAACTTTTCTTTTAAATTAAAGAACTGGTTTCATAAGGACGATTTTAATTTATTAAAATTGTTGTTTGACATGTTGTTTTATCCTCCTGATTGATACCGTCTAACGTGGAGGGTGTGGGCCAAATGAACACGGCCCGACAACCCTTCGCTGTTCTTCGTTGTTGTGCGGATCTGGAAGGCGATGGAAAAACGTGACACAAGGGCGATTTGATGATCCCACAGTGAAGAACGGAACCTGGGAGGAACAGTGGCGCAGACGGGAAGGAAAACGGACCACCGGAGCAACTCCGGTGGCCCGCAGAAGCTACCGGCGGTGCGGGTCGCCGGCGGCGCCCCGACGCGCCGCTGGACACGGCCGCCGCGGCTTCACCCGTGGCGGCGGCAGCAAGCAAACCCACGGCTGCGCGGGTCCGGCTCGCCCACACAGGACGCGGTAGATGCCGTGTCCGCTGTTGTCCAGTGCGACCCCTCGAGGGCCGCGACTTCCTCAACCCGCGGGGGCGGCGCCCCGCGGCTGCCACGCTCGGCCGCTCAGTAGAGCCGAGCCAGGCCGGTCCGACCGACCGGGCCGTGCCCTTGCTGGACCGGACCGGGTCGGGCTGACCCGGTTCGGCTGACCCTGGGGGGGTCGGGCCGGGTCGGCCCGGGCCCAGACCCCCCGTCTTCGGACCGATTCGGTCTTTCGCCCGTAACATGAGCTACGGGCCTCCGAACGATGCGCCTTTAGCGACAACGCGATCCTTGGACCGAGCCTGTCGTTTCGGTATATCGCACTCAAGGTTTCAGAATACTTTGGATTCGGACGGGTTGGTTCATACACGAAACCAACTGGGCCCTCGGAGCGGAAACACTAATATCTTGAGCTACGGATGTCTGATTGACGTGCCGTCAGCTTTGGTGGATTCCTCTAAGTGAGAGGAATCTTTTGGCATACTCCACCTGAGGTTTGGACGTAGGTGGAGTACTGTTGGGTTGGTTTTGCCTTAAAAACCAACCGGGCCCCTGGGATGAAAAAGCCAATAACTCTCAGACCGGGCGTCCGATTGACGCGCCGTCTGCGACGTTGAGTTCCTGTTGACGATACGGAACTTTTGGATACATCAACTTCGGATTTTGTGTCAGCTGATGTATCAGCCTCTCGGCTCGTGGAGCGGACCCTCCCGAACGAGCTTGCTGTGTGCGGGAACCCTAGTACTGGCTGCGACTCCGACGACTATGCAGAGATCCTCAGTGGACTGCGACGACGACTGTGCAGAGATCCTCAGTGGACTGCGACGACGACTCTGCAGAGATCCTCAGTGGACTGCGATGACTAATGCACTCAGCGATCCTACGTGGATCAGTGCTACAGATCCTGTCTGGATCCGAACCTGTGTGGGTCAGCGCTCAGCGGTTCTATGTGAGCCAACACCTATAGGTCCTGTGTGGGCCCGATCTTGTGTGGATCTTTGCGTGGGTTAGTTACCTATTGATCTTGTGTGGGTCCGATCCTATGTGGGTCATTTCGGGGGTTAGTACCTTTCGATCCTTTGTGGGTCCGACGACTCAGATGTATCAGTGATCATCTTTATTGTCATATGAAGAAGTATACCTATGTGAGCTGATTCTTGTGTTACTCTCCTTTGTGGATTGTGTTGAACTATCATGTGTGGATTTACTATTTACTCTACTTTTTGGATTTGCTGAGCTATCCTGTGTGTATTTACTTTTACACTCCTTTGTGTATTATGTTGTGCTATCCTGTGTGGGTATACTTTTTGCTTTCCTGTGTGGACTGGGTTGTGCTTGGGCTCGAATGTTGGAGCCGAACGAGAATTGATGACTTAGGTATATATATGGGCATATACCTAAGCAGTGTCGGTTGTTACTTCGTGTCTGTATCATTCCGTTGTGGTTTATCCTTTTTGGATTTCGGGAGACCTTAGGGGGTCTCGGGGTCCCTACTGAGTAGCTTATACTCACCCCTACACAGGCTATGCCCGCACTTCGTTGTGTTGGTTGCAGACGACGGACAACGCTGATTTTGGTGGAGGCTTGCGGAGCAGGACGATACCTGGAGGTGGACCACTAGGCGGGACGTACTCGGAGCGGTCAGGTGGACCCGAGGAGTAGTGGAGGCAATCTGTACCCACCCTTCAGGTGGAACTTCCAGAGGACGGCTCGACGCTGCGACTTTTCTTTTCAGTTGTTGTTTTTCACTTTCTATTGTACTTTACAGTTGGGCTTGTATTTCCTGCCCCTTTTACTTTCAGCACAGCTTGTTATAGTTTTTACTTAGTGTTTACTTTTCCCCTTGCTTCCTCTATGGTGCTTGTTTACTTTACAAAGGCAATGCCTTCCCTTTTTCCGGGATTTACGCCTTGGTGCTAGTCGCCAGCCCCTGGCCTATGGAAGGCGGGCTTGGGGTAGTCACGGCATGGGCCCCGAGGATGGGTCGTGACAAGGATCTCCAAGAAAGGTAATATTAATACTATGTAAAATAATGATGTTTTATAACATGCGGTAAATCTGGAGTACCTTACACAGAATATCCACTACATCATACCATGATCTCCTTCATCTAAGGATTTTGAGATAGATCACTAAAGTGGAAAAAAAATCATCCCACCTCTATAGGTACCAAGAGATGAACTAAATCATTTAATGTTCATATGGTATTCAACTTCTCTCCTCAGTATGTTGATACCAATATATGGAAAGGGTGAAGATGAAAGAGTGCAATGAAATTTTTGGATGTTTTCTAAGAATAATGGAATTTACCTTTCACATCCATCACATGGAAGAAGTTAAGAAGGAAATCATGGATTCTCCTTGATTATCCTCACATTTATTCATGTGATAATACAAATGAATAAATTCATTGGGAAGTTCATGTACCATATACATTAATAAGATTATTCCTAAATATTTTACATTATGAAATGATATAATATTTTATAGCTAATATATGAGATTAATAAACGATTACACTTTATCATTTTCACTACAAGTTGAATTGATCGATATACCATTCATGAAAATCATAATCTGAATAAAATAAAAACTATATATATATATATATATTATACACTACTTTAGGGCATATAAATTTAAATATAACACTTCTACTAATGAGTAATTGGACTTGTTCCATTTCACCTTATATTTTACCGCATACAATAATATGTGAAACCATATAAAAAACTACTTTTGGATATTTTCCAAAACACATTTGTAAATCTATCATTAACTTTATCTTATGTCACATCTTATGTTGTAATTTTTTAATAACAATCCAAAACACTTTTAGGATAAATATAAGAAATGTTTAGAGTATCTCTATGAGTCAAAATCAATCCCAATTCATCCAACAACAATGTTTTATCCCATGATCCATTATATCATTGAAAAAAATAAGAATCACCATATCAACATATGAAATCAAAGAGTAACCTCTAGAAAATAATCATTATCACTCAATCTATAAAGGGATATGTCATGATTTCTATCAAACACATCTATCTCTATACCTGTTTCCACCATTCTGCATCTTATGAAAATATACATTATAATATTTTCTCCTTTTCCTAGACATCGAATTACCTTGGGACACATATCAGGTCAATCTCATGAAGCCAAGTCATCTATCTTGGATACTCTATGTCTAGAATAATTTTATCGGTGTATACATCACATTTCATTCATCATTACTGATAGGAACATAATATTTCCCTTATCTACATTGATATATAATATCTTTGTGTTTCCACACACTCCCAAAAAATATCTCAATTAGGGTACCATATTTCATACCAGTGATATGAGTGGATAAATCCCATATTGGTCAATCTCTATATGATGACATGATCAATAATATACCAAACCACAACTTTATTAGCTATGTTAATATGTATACTTACGATAATAGTGAATCAATGTATGAAGGTTATCATTTAAGTTATATCACTATCCTCAAGAATTGGTTACTCAAATATGATCCACGAAACCCTAGTATACCAATGAAAACTATATGACACTCCATGTAGTATACATTGCGGGTCATCCAGTACACACAAATAATCCCATTCTCTTTCTATACATCATGAGAATATTAGTAATCTCTATAGAATAATCATAATCATAATAAATATAACATGTTATTACACTCTATAACTCTCCATAAAAACAATAGGTATGGATAACTTCCATGTACTAATTTGAGGGTTCAGCTATCATTTCACATCCTGAAAGGCATATCTATATATAAATTTATGTATCCAATATGAAAGAAGAAAAAAATGGAGGTTACCTTTTTAAGATATATTTTAATATTCTTAATCTCATTATGAATATTTAATAAACCAAACATAAGAACCGGTATATTATATCATCTTTGTTAAACTTCCAGATCACCGTTATTTTTGCTACACTTTATATAATTTTTTAACACATTACATTATATGCAATCCTTGTCATATCTCCATGTGACCATCTGATAAACCAATACCATTAAAACTTTTGTGAGAAACATCTATAAAGATATACATTTTTAATTATAGTGAGATTTAGGAATGATATTCATAACTAGTCAACTTATTTCACATATTCAAACATCTGAACTTAACATCATCAAATATTATAATGTATAATTTTGTATTCTACATATAACTCTCTCTATTATCATCATCTCCATCATTAGAGAGCTATTCTATAAAATATTTTACATGAAATAATGTAGCAACAAGCATTATTTAATACTAGTCCACCTAAAATCTTTTTGGATAAAACGATTACCACTTTTCTATAATAACTAATACAACTATTCACATATCTATTTACTGCTATAGCCTAAAAAATTTTAGGATAACGTGATAACACATTATTATGGTAATTAATTTAACTGTTTATATTTTTCTTAACCATCATTCCCTAAACAGTTTTAGGACATCACATGTAATTCAAATTTTAATTTTGACTAGTTCAATAATTCAAGAAAAAGTGTCTTTCATTGTTTAAGATAACCAAAAATAACTATTTACATTGTACTTTATCATTTTAGATTCTAAAATATTTCTGGATATTTAATGGGAACAAATTTCTCCTAAATTAGAATAGTCTATTAAGAAATAATTATATCCACTTTTAAATTACAACTAATTGTACCACTTTACATTTTTATACCATCACATATCATAAATAGTTTATGATATTACATGAAAAAAACCTTAACATTGGATTATTTCTATCCTTTATGTACTAATTTTGATATTCTCTAAGTCCAATCATACATTCCCTAGCCTCTTAGTTACAATATAATTTATGATTATCTTTTTAAGATACACAAACCCATTTTTACTAATAAATAATATTTATTTCTTTTCATTAGGAATTGTTGAGAGATAATATTTTTCTATATCACATATGGTATTCAATGTGTTTGAGACGTTTTTATTTGATGAAAAGAATTTATTAAAATAAAACAATGATGGTTGGAATGAACACATTCTCCCATATTTTAACATATATTTAGATAAACAATTTTATCCTAGAAAATTCCAATTAATCTATATATTCTTCTCAAAACATATTATAGAAATTGATTAATCATAAACCTTGTGTATAAAATTATTAATATGATAATTGTTTTCACAAAAACTATTTCTAATTGAAAAAATAACTTATCACATACGTGAATTCAGATAAGGATACACATCGTTTACTTCGATTTATTTGAGCTTTATAAAATAATTTACGTTCAAATCATCAACACAGTAACTATTTATCACATATGATGAATATAGACTAAAATATTAATCAATTACTACTTTTATTTGTAACTCTTATATATTAAAAAGAAGTTGTAAAATATAAATTAATTTTTACATACCTTCAAAAATCTAGGAAATATTTTTTATAACATCTACACTAGACATTGAAATTCCATGTAGTCTATAAAATTCCTTCTGGAATATATTTGAGAACACAATAATATTGTATTTTTACATTTTATTCTTCACAACCCTAGTTTTCAATTACCAAGATTAGAATTTCAAAGTAATACTGATGAAAATTTCAAATATCCATTCTTTATTAAACTTATACATTTAACCACTTGTAAAATCTTTACATTACGAGAATCTAGACATCATATTTCTAGTTCATAAATTATCAACACTTTGATAATATTAGATAAAATTTTATATTATTCAATGATATTGTTATTATATTTAAATATATTAAAATAGGATAAATTACCTAAAAATAAAATTCATTTTTTCATAAAATTCATTTTAAACATTGAATGTATCACTCCAAGCTTCTATAAGAATTCATATTCACTTGTTGAAAAAATTCAACATTTTATATCTATGGAATGAAACATATAATTTTCCTTAAGAACATTTCATAGATTCCAAATACTACTTAAGAACTTTTCTAAAGATACTAGTCTATGTAGTATCTTACATTATTCTTCTCTTTATCAGTGATTGTTCAAAAATATTTTCTTGATTATGAAGGTAATATTATCTACAATGGGTGATATTATCATATGAGTATCATGTATTATTAAACAATTATTAAGAAAATTAATTAAATGGACTCCCATGAAAATGACAAACCCATCTCAATATTCATTTTATCCATTGGTGGGACATAATCTATATTTTACAAAAAATTACATTTGTTTGTTCACATAAATATTCAATGATCATTTAGGTGGATAATTATCCCAATAATATCATATATGATTCTTGGATGGCTGAGGGGAAAACCCTTTATCTGAACCATCATATGGAAAAAATAAACAATATTCCTATAGTATCCCAGACTCTATGGATTCCTTGCTAGTGTATCCCAAATGAAATTATAATAATAATCTAATAAGTATAATCAATGGATAATCATGATGATCTTGATAATTCCAAAAAATTCTCCAATGTCACCTATAACTTTCTTTTCATACATAACAAAATTCAAGGGAACTTTTACTGAGCATGATAATACTATGTTTTATGATCAATGTATTAACATGGGTCTCTTTAGAATGAATCTCACACTTATTATTGGTATGTGATTTTTTAATCTCAAAATCATATATCATGTTTTTACTATTTATATATGAATGATTAACGTTTTATAGTTTAGAATTTTATTCTCTCCATGAAACCAATATGTTCAAACCATATTTTTCTGTAACATTTCACCAAACCCACAAGATTATGTAACTCCGCAAAAAAATAATCCAAACATATTCATACATATATCGGGTAAACATATGTAAAAAATATATGAAAACATAATTTAAAGGTATAAATTTTTGTATAATTGAAAATATGCACATGATTAAACCTAGATAAAAAAATAGAAAACCCCATTCACTTTTATAGACAAGAAACATTCCTCCAAGTAAATATGTATTTAGATCCTATTTTTCTCTACCCAGGGATATTTTACTCAAGAGATACAATTTATAATAACTTTAAAATCTTAATATGTAAAAAGTATTCTTAACAAATAAATTCACTATAATAACTTCAATTTAAAACTGAGGTCAAGATTGATGAATAAATAAATTCATTATGGAGTCAAACATAGTTTATAATTTAAGTAACTATCCAAGAAGTTGTTTAAAAAAGTAAACTAAAGAATAAAAAATATTCAAATTCCATAGAAAATTTACCAGACATGAATATAGACAGGAATTGAGATTCAGTAAATGTAAAATACACATTTTAAAAAAAAGAGATTACAACTTATGAATAATTACTAAATAAAATATAACAACAATATATTTTAAAAATTCATCTTTAACAGTATTTACATTCTATAATTTTCAATATAAACGATTTTTATTCATTTTACTATGAATTTTTTCATATTTATCATTATAAGGAATTTATATTTTAAATATATGAAATATATGAATTATTAAAAATTTATAATATAATTTTAGTTATGTAATCATTTTATATAATAATAATATCATATTAATAATCATTATTTACACTATGATCATATCAAAAATCGAAATGTTTTTTGATGTGGATTAAATAACATCCATATATTTTCTGATTTTGTTTTAAATAATTGAAAATAATTAAGTATGAACAATTCTTAATTTAAATATTAAAATTTATTATTATTGACTTATTTCAAAATTTATAACCCATATAAATGATCACATATGATTTCTAAATAAATACATCAATTTCAAGATCATAAGTTATGCCAGATAATTTTTTAAAAGGTATTTAAAATATTAGTATTTAATATTTTGGAAAAATAATAGTTTCATAAACGTTAATTTATTTAATCCTAAACCATTCATAATTAATAAATTAATAGAAAAAACCTAAATATGTAAAATAATAAATAAGTAAATTTTATAATTATTTATAAACAACTTATAAATCATTAAAAAAATTAATGATATTATAAACAAATTTTAAAATTTATACTATTTACCCTTTCACATGAACCCATTCTTACCTAATGGTATACTCCTCCTACCCTTATATAGTAACTCTTGGTAAGGGTAGTCCAATTACAGAGCCCTAATGGAAAGGTAATTTTTTAGTACCATTACATTGCCACATTTCATGTAAGGGAAAGTCATTGGTGCCTTTTCATGGCTTTGAGAAGAACTCGACTACCATTATGCAGAGACTAGTTTCCAAGATGTGAGGAGGTTCTTACCCTGATTCAAAAAAGGGAATTGTGATATTACCCTTACATAATATAGGTGGTTACACTTACAAAGAACACTTTTTATATGGGTATGTCTGTTTGACCCTTCCACAAAACACTTTTGTAGAAGTGTAATCTGTGTTGACCATTACGTGGACCCCTTCTTGGTAAGGTATGTCATTGGTTGCCATTATATACCAACTCACATATAGGTATCATCCTGTTTACCTTTACACAATTGATTTATGTAACTTTAATGACTTGTATACCTTTATGAAACCCATCTTCATAATGGTAACACCCGAGTTTTCTTTATTTATCACTACTATATAAGGTTAATACATTCTGAAAATTGAATATCTAGAATACAAAAATTCATCTATTTTCTTCCTGTTTCTTCTTCATTTCATCAAATGATTCATAAAAATTAATCATGAGTCCCTCTAATACCACTGATGGGATTTTATAGTGTTTAATAACACATATCAATTGATGTAGAAGTGATTAAAACACTTGTCCAAGGAAATACATAAAAGATAATATGAAAAATGTTTAAAACTATAAAATGAAGAACATGTTATAAATCTGGCATAACTTACACTAAATAACCACATTATAAAACAATTTCCCCTATATATGATGAATTTGGGAGAGATTACTAATGTATAAGACACAATCAGACCTCCTCCATCGGTATCCACAGGCTAAAACTGAATCATACAATATTAAGATGGGATATGAATTTTGTATACATTAAGAAATGTCATGGTTATCACCATTTATTGATTTTAAGGATAAAAAAAGAAATTAAGTGATTATAATATTTATTACATTTAATTATCTTATGTTTTGATATTTACAATATTACATCATAATTTTTTATTTATTTTATATAAATTTATTTTTATTCCTTATTTTCTATTATTCGTATTATTATTTATAATTGGATTTAAATTAAATTTTTTATTTTATAATTATAATTAATTATTTTTTTATTATAATATTTTTTTATTATTTCTTATAAAAATTTATTTCTTATAGTTATTTTTTACCCTTATGTAACATATTTTTACCTATGTAAATTTTATAAATATTATCTTATCCTTACATGTGTTTTCTCTTACCAATACATATGTAGTTTAATGTTTTGGTTACCCTTACATAACTATGTTTGACCCTTATGTGATCCATACATATTTCAAGTTACACATACATAGATAGCATGTTCCTTTTTAAAACTCATTTATTACCCTTACCTAAAGCATGGATTTCTTATTTACCTATAAAAAACATTGATTCTACCCTTACACGAGTTTTCTTTACCTTTCTGTAATTTCACCTATGATTCTAAAAAACATGGTTTTTTTATTCTACCCTCATGAAGAATATTTGTACCTTTTTAGGAGGAAGCTTAACTTTACAAAAATTCCCTTATGTGACCCTAAATACCCTTATGCAAGACATCTTACCTTTACACAATGCTTGTTTTATTCTCTAGACTTAAGTAAACCAATTTATTTTTCAGTTTTTACTTTATGCAAGTTATGTATTTTATGATTTACCTTTACACAATGTAAAAATTACCCTTACATAATCCTGGTTATCCAATTTATGTTTTTTGATATTCTTGATATTTTAATTTTATTAATAATTATATAATTTTTTTAATTATTTTAATATTTGTATAAATTAATTTTATTGTTATAGATTATATTCAAACTATTTTTAAATTGTGTAAACTATTCATCATGAGGAGAAACTTTTTTTCTCTATTATCACAGGTTTTTATAGCATGAGACTCAAATACTTCGATTTAATTATTTTTAGTTAACTTCAATTATTTCTGTATTTCTAAAATCACATTGTTGTCTATAAGAGTTATTCTAACATGTTTAAATATTTTAAATTTAATATATATAATGATTTATATTTTCACACTTATAAATATAGAACGTTATTTGACTTTCAAATTTTGAATTTATAGATTAACTCTCTATAATATTTGTGTAATCTATTTGAAATATTATTCAGAAATTATTTTAAACTTTCTGATGTTTTTTTTAAAATTAATTTTAAGTGTTAAAACATTTTAAAAATAAAATGATATAATTATCAATATTATATTTCTCTCTCTTATATAATTATATATTTTATTATTAATATACTTATTTTAATAACCATAGGATTTACTTAGATGATTTTTTTTATTTTTTTAAAATGAATCGAGGGATTAAAAAAATATTTTTATGGTTCAATGGAATTATATTTTTATGAACTAAAGATAGAAATGTTTTCTAGAAAATTTATAAAGGTTAATATGGATAAAAATATAAACCTTTGTAATCATTATAAATATATACACAACGTCTATATTCCCTGATAATCATTCTCTAATTTAAAACCTGTTCGATTTCTATCGTATTGATTTAATTTATAAATATTTTCTC
The DNA here is from genome assembly GCA_963277665.1 of Viscum album. Lineage (NCBI taxonomy): Eukaryota > Viridiplantae > Streptophyta > Magnoliopsida > Santalales > Viscaceae > Viscum > Viscum album. The sequence goes on along the minus strand of OY728163.1, from coordinate 1,593,554,431 downwards.
TAGTTATAGAGTGTAAAAAAATGAAATATCCAAATTAATCTCTTATTTTATTGTCATTCCCACTTGGGTTTTTCATATTCATTGTGAGAGTTGTGACTAAGATAAAAAGATCCTTTTTCATATATTTCATTATTTATGGTGGTTACTACCATTAATGTATGGGACTAAGGTTTACTTTCTTTTTTTCATTTCAAAATGCAAGAGACTATTCCTTTGTGGTTTCTAGATTTATCAATAATTAGCTAGCATCTATTTTATCTAGATTATTAATTTAAACAAAAAAGGTATTGTTTTGATATCATATCTACTATTAAATACATGGTTATAATACATTAAATCCTAAAGTGATTGAGGAAGTAGATGTATGGTTATCATTGGGTACTATTTTATAAATTACAAAATATAATGGCCTATTTAATTTCATTAATTTTATTTGTTATTAGTTGAAATTGTTCTTTTACAAAATAGGTTAATCCATAAAATGCGATTAATCATTTTATTATTCAAATTTCTCTTCATTTTAATTTTCAAATTTTATTTTCAAATTTTAATATATTATTCAACTTTTAGTTCCTTTATTCTCTTATTGTTTTCTAAATAAGATTCTATAAATTAGAATGTTTTCCTTTAAAAAACATTTATTGTTAAATTAACCACCCTCTTTCTTTTTGAACTATCTCCATCCTACATTTTTTATCAAAGAAGTTTTATTTTTTATTTAATTTATTTTTTTCCAAATTCCTTAAAATATTTTAATTTCAAAATCTTTAACTACTTTTCATATTATGATAACTATTTAGAAATTAATTTTTCAAATACTCAAAGGGGTATTGAAGGACAACCAATAGGTGGTGCTCCATTTTTTAACTGTACAAATTATGCTTATTTTAAATCTATGATTTATATTTCTCTTAGATATATTAATTATGCTATTTTAAAATTATTTTTCATGGATGTTCACTTTCAACTGAAAAAGAAGTTAAATGGACCCTTAATTTCATTTCTAATTTTAAATGAGATGTAAAATCTATGGATTCATTAAATTTTGGTTTAGATATTAATGAGTTTAATAATGTTTATTCATGTAAAAATACATAGGAAATTTGGGAATTATTATTCGTTAAAAATTAATATACAAATAATGTTTATGATATTATGCATGACATATATAGTAATGATTTTGAGAGTTTCTCTATTAATCCTAGTGAGTTTATCACTTATATGTTTACTAGATTTAGTAAAAATTTCAATGTAATGAAATCTCTCGGTGACTCTTTCTAGATTTTTTTTTCAAGGAAATCATTTTTGTTTCACTATGTTGTTGGGATCCAAATGTCACAGTAATCCAAGAAGCTAAAGATGTCAAAAACATTACTCTCATGAATCTCATAGGTTCTTTCATGAAATATGAGATAACCATAAAGGCAAGTTGAAATGGGGGTTAAAGAGGGTATATCTCTATGAAACCTTTGAGATGAATGATACCATTTTCATTAGTAGTTTATGAGAAAATTGTGTCAACTAATATCTCCACACATCTTTTCCCAAAACCTTGATGTGTTAATATTTATTACATAATTTAATGTAAATATATGTTAGGTTAATTTTTATTATATTTTTAAATTTATTTTTCCATATGTTCTTTCTTTATTTGGTATGTTTCATTACTGTACCAGATTGACCTATGTGTGTGTACCTATTATCTGACTATTGTATTCCATTAAAAAATAAAAAATTACAAAAAAATATTAATAAATAAATAATGAAGAGAGAGGTGAAATGAAAAAAATGAGAATATCTTGGTTATTATTTTATGTTTAGACTTTTGGTAATTTTTATGTGAGTGGGTATTGAAATTTGATTGTAATGGATATTGGTAAGGTTCCGTGGAAAGAATCCAATAAGAAGAAAAATGATAAAATAACCTATATGAACTTGACAGAAAGTGTAAGGAATAACATCAAATGGGTTTCACAAAATAACATGGAGAGTTATTATTATGTTTTAGTTTTGAATTACTTTCATAGATTGGTGTCATAAATATTTTTGAATTTCATTCTGATATAATTTATGAGACATCTTCTTCCATTATCAATTGGAAAAACGCATTGGTGTGGGTTTTTAATTAATAAAATTTGGACAAATCATTGAAAATTTAGTGAATGTCAAATATTCATGGTGTTGGGAATATCTAAATGGGTCATATTTTTTTTGAAAATGTGAATTTTCCCAATAGTTCAATTGTTTAGGTGTGTGGGTGTGATCACAAATCGATTTACTATTTATTTCTACCCTTACCCAAATGTTTTAAACTAGATTATATTGAAAATTATAAATAAAATAAGAATTTTAACATTATATATTATTAAATAATTTAAATTTTATCAATTTTAACAAGGGATAATTTTATTTTTAAAACTATTAAATCGTTGGAGGAAGTGATTTGTAGATCTCACAATTGAATTCATGAAAAATAGGCAAAAAAGCTTGAGGTCCCAAGAAAAATTATGGAATTAAATAATAATATGGATAATAAATGCATACAATTAGGATGAAAATTGGTGGGAGGGAAAAAAAATTTTAGGTACATTTCTCTACAAGATAATGAATACCAATTCGGCCATTGGTGTCCCAAAATATGAACAGAATCTGGGAGGTCCAAATTAGATCACACTTCTATTTTTGGGCCATAAGATAGGCCTCAAACCACAAATTGGTTATATTAAACCTCCATTGGTTTTCTAACTTGAATACACATCTCTCCAATGTTTTTTAAGACAATTGGAGACATTTTGGTTAGTCAACTTGTCCAATCAAATTGGTGGAAAAATAAATTTTAAAAAGCTTACCGACACCCATAGACCATAGAATATTCATTGATAAAACATTCCATATTTCCTTTTACAATAACTACATGGATAATTGGAAAGGTTATAATGAAAATAGTAAGGGTGAGACAAATTTTAGATTTTTCATCATCTATTCTCTCCCTCTTCTACATCATTCACTAACCTCCAAGTGTTTAATTGGGGGGGGGGGTATTATTTGTTGTATTCCTGAGATCCGCACTTGAAATAGTAAGAAGGTTATTAAATTTATTGGGTTTCGGTATATTTTTCCCCATTTATACATTTTTAATTTATTTTTATTATAGTATAAAAAAATATAAATCTAATGAACAAGAATCCGAATTCTTTTAGGCATAACATGGATATTTTGATGATTTTAACATGTTTGTCTCTTTTTTCACCTGTTTTATTTCATATTTTTTATGATGAATTATGTTGGTTTATAAAATATAGAAGCATGAACCCATTAATATGAAAGTTATTTTCTCTTGGAAAATTTTATCCTTGACACAAATTTGGTCATCTCATCACATTGTTGATGTGATTCCTTGATTGACTTCAGTTTTTATGTTGATGCTATTTTGTTGATTTTGAGCAGTCAGTAGTAATCATTATCAATGATAGATTTAATACATTTTTTTAAACTAGTAATAAATAATAAACCATAATTTTTTTAGTATGTATAAATTAAGTAATCAATAAAATTTCTCACTTTCTTTGAGAGAGATAAATGATGGGAATCAAGGGATACTCACCCGGATTGGTCATGATTTATCTGACTTCTTTATCTCAATTAGTAATATTCTTTTAGTTTGTATTTCAAAATCCTAAAGCCCCAAAACAATTCTTCCCAATATATATTTCATAAAAACAAAATAATTTTTTTTAAATTAATGATATAAGGATCCATCGGTAGATAACATAGAGTTCTCTCTCTAGTACATAAATTTTAGAAAAAACTAAATAACTAATTTGACATGCTCAAAAATAAAATTAGTAAAAATTTAGAAGTTACCCAAGTAAATTATTTTAGAATACTATCCTATCTTTATGTGAACTCAAAATAATAGGACACACTCAAAGATAAGTCCCATGAAGGTTTCTTTATCAGTTATAAGGGAAAAAATAGGTTTCTATATTTGTGATGATTAAAATATCAAAATAACCTAAATCTAATATTTTATCCTCAATGAGAAAGGCTTCTAGAAATACTAGATTTTTGTGGAATTAGACATCGAATCAAAATTCATATATTTAAGTTTATATTAATGAATTTTATGGATGAAAATATTTTTTGTAATGTTTAAAGGGTATGTATTGTCGACATTTTTCAGTTAGTCTAGTAGAATATGTACTATATTTTCAATGAATGCAGAATCTCAAGTAAAATTTACAGATGGTGTAGTTCTATATGATGTAGATATTGAAAAGGAAGAATATTATGTTGAATTCCAATGATATACCTTTGATAAATAGCTGGTTCAATCGATCAAAACTATTTTTTATTAGATTATTCTGATGGAATGAGGGAAGCCCAATAGCTCAGATGAAGTGTCTATACCCAATGATTCAAGAAAGTGAGAGTTAATTATAAATTCGAAGATGGATTTTTGGGATTAAAATAAATCCATGGATCTAACGGAACTACCATAAAAAAATGAAAAACTATAAATGAATTACTTCTTTTATTTAATATAATAATATTATGGTATGAAGAGCTGTAATCTAGGATTGTTTTGAAAGGATTTTTAATGAATAAAGGTGGAGGATTATGTAAACTTTTATAATTAGTAGTTTTATATACTACCATATGAATTATGTTGAGTTTGTTTCATCTTGAAAAAATGTTTGTAAAGATGAAATTCATACATGGTGACTTGATCGGGAAAATTTACATGATTCAAAAAAGTTTGTTTCAGTGAAAATAAGAATGGGGACATAGAGTATACATTAAAAAGAATTCTACATGTCATGAAAATGGAACCAAGGAAATTCAGCTAGATGTTTGAATCATTCATGGAAAATAATTGGTTTGTATATAGAAAATTGAATCACTACATTTACTGGATGGTATTTTTTGATGAAATCTTTATTGTCCTACTCTTATATATGGTTTTCATGCTCATAACAGGTGTATATATTATATGGAATTAGACGGAGATTATTGATTTTTTCCACACTATTTGAGATAAAATATATTATGGAGGATATGAAATTAGTTGGAAATATGTTTTAGAGAGACATGGAGAATAGATGTATGGTTTTGTATCAAAAGGATTAAATCCTAAAGGACATTGAAAATTTTGGAAAGGCCACATCCAAGACGGAATAAACCCCATTAGTTTGACACTTTAAATTATGGAAGAGAAGAAAATAAAAATATAATATGATGCTATGTATATATAAAATGTTTCACACTCATCACTTATAAGAAGACTATTTATTCTATTGTATGTATGAGGTCTTACTTTAAACTTCCAGTGGGATTTTTTAGCTAGTTTATGAAGAATATAGTGAAGTAAAACTAGGAAGATTAGAGGTGGATTCTTCAGTATCTCAAAGGATTTTAAAATATAACATTCTATTTTGGAATAGGATATTTTTTGTAGGGTTATGTGGATTTAGAAATTTCATTGGATAAAAGAACCAAGAAGAGTTCCATAGGGTATGTATTTACTCTTATATCTATATTCATAAGCTAAATGTTGAGGTTACCTATGGTGGTATCAATATCCATAATGAAATCTAAATATGTAACTATAACAGAAGTACGAGATGAACTGATATGGATCAATGTTTTTGAAGGGCCTTGGTAGATGTTAGGAAACATTGTTTTTCTTTTGAAATATCTTTAGTGTAATTAATTTAATAAATAATCAGGTGTTTTAATTACATGTAAATAAAATTTATCTAAAATATGATTTTCTCCAGAAAATTATTGAAAACAAAGTTATAGATCTATAAAAATAAACAATATTTTTGAATCCATATGAGATGTTCAGAATGGTTGTTGTTACTGAATATTTTAGTAAAAATCATTGGTCTATGAGATTTGGGCAACCATAAGGTGGTGGAGACAATATTCTTGTTGATGATGATAGAATATTATTTTTTGGATAATTATTGGATCTTTCCACATAATCATAAAAATAAATATTCATGTGGGAGAGTATTAGGAAATGTGAAGTATCATTCATGTTCCAAATAAGACAACTAGAATGAGAAAATGTTGAAGATAATTTTTTTCTTGGTGATTGATCTACCTGTGTTAGAAGTTAATAAGATGAAGGAAATCTAAATGTTATGTTTCAAAAGCGTTGGAGTGGTAAGTTATCTGGATAATAGAGAATGAATGTTACATTCTATAGAAAATAATATTATTTCTAATGAAGTTATTCTAAATGTTTTTACTATAATAGAATGATATATAAGGGTAACTAATTCATATATAAGAGTAACTTGGATATCTTATGGATGATGGTTATCAATCCAGGATAAGCTAGAGGAAATAATAGGTTTCCATGAATAATGGAATTTCCCTCGAATGTTTTATAATGGGATGGAATATATTGACCTCCTAGTACCCACAATAAAGGTTGGGTAGGACCACATATACATGCCTCTTTTAGTCATTTTATTCGTGATAAGAAAGTATCTAACACTTTAATTTATATTTTAATCTTACAAAGTATGATAAAATAAAATGAATATTGGTATTCTCCAAAGGTTTTAAGAATAAATTCAATAAAATGTAAATACTTTATATTCACTATTGTTTTTAATTTCCTTCTTATACGAAATTGTATTTGGAGTGTGTGAGGAGCATTGACTTAGTGAAGTGATTTAGTCTTCTTTAAAAACACTTGTTCTAGTACATTGTAGTTGTGGGGTGTTTATAGGGAAATAATCTTACATATCCATGAAAAATACTATTTTATAAGTCCCTTACAAGTCCACGCTCCACTATTAAGCATGTAAATAGGAATTTTTGATTGTCTTATTCTGACTACCATCATCTTGTAGGTTAGATTCTAGACATCTAAATGTTGTTTATACTGCTCCACCGTCTCCATACAAGCATCGAAGATTAGGATTTTGAAATTTATCTTCTCATTACTTCTAATAAATTAGTTTGTAAATGGTTTTAAAATGTCTAATGATAGTAATATCCTACTTGGGAATTATTTTATAGGCATCACCACTATTTCATCCTCTAGAATCCCCAAACCGCTTCTTAAAAGAGATATTCTATAAAGAATTTATATAAATATAATATTTATAATATTTATATTATTTCATTATATATAGAATCCAATTATATGAAACATATGTTACAAAATGTATTTCTTTATACATAGGATGTGTATCATATTTTATAATTGAGGGGAAATTTCAAGGTGAGGAAAATTATTTTATTTTAATTCCAAGGGGAAATCATTTAGTAAAATTGAGAGGGTATAATATTTATTGGTTTTGAGAATCCATTCCACAAACCATTCATCCCCCTATTAATATATTGTATGATTAGTAATCTATCATAAGGTGGCCCCATGTGTCATTCATAATGTACGATTTCCTTATAATATGGTATCTATTTATCACAATAGTTAAAAGATTTATAGGTAAAATGAAAATGTGTTATCAATCATGTGATATAACCACATAATTGATCTATATTAAAAGTGTTACAAGAGTTTTAATGTGTGAGATAATGATAGATACATTAATATGAATCATGAACTGGCGATGTACAAAACTCTTATGTTATAACATAGGATTCAACACAAGCATCATTAAGGAACAACATCAAGCCTATATAAAGTCCTCTACTACACAATTACAATGGTGAATATGCTCGAACAATGATCATATTATATCCCTTCAATTCAATACTCCATTCTACCACCTAATTTATATCTAAGGTACTAACATTCCGTGACAGATATAAGATATCCCTCAAATTATATTACTTTTATTTTTTTATTGGTTTTCATCAAACTATTTGATTCAATAATGATTGATGTAGTTGGTCATTATAAAAGGTTTGTTGGTTTAATATATGTTATTCGTGTTAAGAATTAATGTGATTATTATTTCAAAATATAGTGATCTTGGTATTGAGAGTTAATCGCTTCTGTTGTTTATATTATGTTTTAACAAACACTGATGAATCCCTATAGTGGCACTAGATCCACTAATGTGTTTATATTTATGAAATCATGTATTTCATGAAGAACATCTCAATCATATAATATTTCAAAAAATAGGCTGTAAAATATGAAAAATATATCATTTTCTGTGTTTTGTAATATGGTATATGATATAGATTTCAGGAACCATAAAAAAAATAATTTCCTGTTTGTCATTGGATTATAGAATACGACACTTTACATCTAAACCCAAAATATCCTCTATTTCATGTTCAAAAAATAGAGCATCAAATATATAAGGAGATATCGATGTTTATCATATAAAGTATTTAGAATATCATAGATGGTGAGATAAATTACCAATCATTAGAAATGACTTCCTTTCTCAGTTTGTGAATGGGATATTAGTAATATAGTTTTATTGATTGAGACTGAAGACTATATTTATCTATCTTACTTAATGAATCCATGAGAATCCTAATGTATGAATTATATCTCTTTCTAAAATTATAGAAGATTCATAAAAAATGATTAGTGATGTTTTTTTATTTTCATTAAATAAAAAATTGAATAATTTATTTATAAATTTTATATAAATATTCATAAAAATTATATTTTGGGAACAATTATCAATTTAAAAATATTTTATAAATTAATTAAATATAAATATTTTATAATAATTTAATCAATGCATATGAATTAGTTAATATTAATTGCTAATATTAAAATAGAATTTATAAAATTTCATAGAATTTCTTATAGATTAGAAAAAATGTTTTTGTTTAGTAATCATAAGGGGTAATTTATAAAGAGTTGAAAAATTAAAAAATAAGGAAAAATAAGAAGTCTTTTTTTTTAAATTATCTGTTTCTCATAAATAATTAATTTGAATAGCTAAAATTAAATACTTATATGGGATATAATTTTAATATCATCAAAAATAGTTTTTTTATAAATTTATTTTTTCATAGAATTAAATAATATTAATAAAATTATTTATAATAAATAATATGAAAATTTAAAATTATGAAATGAACATAAATTTAATATATTCAAAATTAAAGAATGCCTATATTGAATAAAGATGAAATTATAATGTGTTTATGAATGGATATTCATATACAAAATTTTCATAAATATTTTATGACACAGTTACATAAAGAATTTCCCATTTATTAATAAATTATTCATTTTTTTATTCATGGTTATAATTTGTTTTTATTATGAATATATGTATCGTTTTGTATACAATTGTTAAATTTCTTCTTATAAAATTGTCAATATGAACATTAAAAGATAATTACATAAATATATGATTTAGTTTATATCTATCTTGACCTCGGTATGAATTAAATGTTATCATACATAATTTAGTTTCTAAATAAATTTTATACATATTTGGTCACAGATTCATAATGAATTGGATTCTATCTTTGGTAATGTATCCCTTGGAAGAGTGACGTTGGGTTGTACTTCCTATTATCATAAAGGCATAAGACTTGTTCCAGAAATTTGAGGGGTCCCTATCTATTTCTCCATGCTTACTCTTGAAGATATTTTCAAGCTCTTATAATTAAATAAATTTACATGAAGGGGGTTCATGTACATTATTCATGACATGCATTTTGATATGTATGAATATGTTCAGATTTTATTTTTGGGTGAGTATCAAAAAATATTATTCATATATAGCGTGACACATCAATATGGATAGCACATATTGATTTTGTAGAGGTAACATGACTCCATAATAAATCGATAGAATAATTAATATATAAATGGAAAAAAATAAGCAATGATGGTCATATTATGTCCCCTTAAACTAATAACTATAATATTCATTCCAATAAAGTACTATTTATGACAAAAATCATTATGTATAGGTGATCCTATACTTTAGGCTTCCATGAATTATCTTGTGTGTAGAAAGAAATTAATTATGTGACTATAACTATTAGGTACCTTGTTATTTGAGTTTTATTTGGGACATAAATCGTTGGGAAACCCTAATAGTTAGGATGCAAGTGGAATAATGTCAATTAGAAGTAACTAGTGGATTTGGAGAAATATATTCTCCACTATACTATCCAATAGTCATATTTCATATGATTGATAATATCTTTCTACCAAATATAGTCATTTAACTTATTTACATTCACAAAAAATTTAATTCAATATAAAATATGGTTCTCGGACCCCAAATGAGTATGATGAAATTAAATATAATCATTATGGTTTCCCATTTAATAATTCCTAAATTAAATTGAAATAAAACATGATACCTACTTGATAAAATATTCTATTTTGGATAATTTGATCATCATAATCAAACATAACATTAAGATCAATATTTATGAAGGAAAATATTAATATAAGGAAATCAAAAGACAAGTTACATTAAAAGTGTTCCAAAGGAAAGAAAAGTTCATTATGTTAGAGAAACACCTTCTTGGGTAACCAAGTGTTGAAGTAATTTAATAGGTTAATCTAGTATATTATGAAGTAAATTATAATTAAAATAAAGGTTCAATGAAATTAGATGCTTAATAACTAAAAGAATTTTTTTTTCCTCAATCATATGTTCTATATGACAGGATATATAAGAGACTTGGTGATACTAGAGGTTTCTTAAATCTAATATTATAGTTAGGGAAATAATTATATTACCATATATGGAACTATTAGAAAATGGATATTGAATTTTAGAAAATTCTACTTGATATTCTTAAGAGATTGAAATATATTAACTAGACATGTGATGTGTAATATCTATTTCTACATGAGGTGTAATAGTGGGTAAAATTTTAAACTATAAGGATAAAAGATATATAGGGATTACGATAATGTCCCTACAAGAATCCAACCAAGGTTATTGAAACATAAATGCAATATTAAGAAGTAAAGGCTAATAATTCTATATTAGGGAATTGTCCAATATAAAAAAATGAATTTTGGAGACTCCATGGAATGTACATGTTCAGTGTAAGTGTTATATAAATTGATTCTTTTGTTTTGATGGGTATGTAAAACAAAAAATATATATTGTATGTATTATAAATACAAAGGAGTTAAAAATCAAGGAATTAATTGATAGAGATTTTTAATTTCATTTGAGTGATGAATCATTGACTTTTTAAATAATTAATTGAATTCAAAATATATTTTCATGATCAGGTGGATCTACATAGAGTATGTGTATCATCTTCTCATTTTACTAAATTTTTTAAATGATGTTATTTATTAACAATGACTCCTTATTAAAAAAAGAGACGGCTGTCTGTATACAAACAGTTCTAGAATCACCGTATTCTATTAAAAGTTTGGAAAATAGAAAATTATGAAAATATTTTATATAGGATTTAATGTTTATCCAAATTTTAATTAAAATATGTGGGAATATGTTCTTGTAACCAATTAGAGAAATATATTTCTGAATAGTCTTCATTTCAAAGGATAATGCTCTAAACACATAGAATACCATATCTGATATTGAAACAATTTTTTACTTGTTATATATCAATACTAAATAGAAGTTAGTTTTATTAATTCATAAAAGGTGAATCTATAGCTTAGAATGATATTAAAAAGAAAATAATGTGTCTAATAGGATAGTAGGAGTATGTTTGAACTTAAAGAATCTTAATTTTAATAAATAAAAGAATATAAAAATACAAAATTAATGTGATTTCCATGGAATTTGCAAAATATTGTATTATATGTGATGGAAAATGAAAAATGAAATGTTTATTTTTAGTTATCCTAAAATAAAAATTAAAATATTTTCTAAAAGGATTATTCTATTTACATTACAAAGTGAAGGCCTCATAAACTTAAAGTTGTTTATGACGTAATGATAAGTAATAATTTGAATAGAGATTTTATTTGATAGGAGAAGTTTTATTAAAAGGGTTTCAATGATGATGATATTAAACATAAAACGATTTATAAATAGATAATAAAAGTAAACATCACAACATTTGATGTTGTGGGGTAAATAAGTTGGAGTATGATCACATGGATAAATGTTAGGAATATGATTCATAAATTTTAACATTATTTAAAATTTATTTCTTCATATATGGTTCTCACTAAAACATTTTGTGATAGGATTTTATGAAATATTCATACATTGATATTTTGGGAGTTTTATGTGATGTAATAAGATAAAAAAATCCCATAAATTGTATAAAAATAATGATGACTTGGAAATCTATCAATTATGAAATCATTGTCCTAAGATAATTATTTTTTGTAAAATATTCTTAAAATATTTTAAGAATATAACATTTTTATATAAAATGTGAAATTTGGTTTATCATAAATTCTGATTGGCTACACAAATATATATATATATATGAATTTAATTTCCTGAAATTTAATTATAATTTACCTCTAAAAGTTTGACTTTGAGTTATGCCTCACCAATATTTTTCAAGAAGTATTATAGGTTAATTTAAAAATAATATATCTATCATGAGCATGATTTTTGTATGATATACATAATACACCCAGGGTGCATATGAATTATTTTTTATTCTAGATGGACCACTAAGTGTACCTCTTTGAGAAAAATTTACCATGTACATGGAATATTCGTGGTTCATGGATAATATAGGAATACCCATTAAGTGAGGTTTATAAGATACCTTTCATAATAACCTTGATACATTGATAAAATATTTTATTCAATACATAATGGCTTAACTAATTATGGGGTTGTTGGGTATGCGGCAGATCATGTCATTGGATAGAACAAAACCAAGATAGAATTTTTCATCCTGTATGAGGAGTATGGCATATGGGTCCTCAATTGGGATATACTAGGTAGTGTGTGGAGACCCCAAAATAGTACACATGATATTCCACTATATTCGAATGAAGGCGATGTAATGTGATTATTCATAAATACTAATAAAATGGTATGTATTCATCAAACAAGTTGGTCTATAAGGGAAGATTTTATAATGTATAATTTAGCTATTAGGTATTTACCTAATGTGTGTCCCATTGTCACTCAATATATTTGATAAATTGAATGTATGATAATGAATTATATCATGAGATGTAGCTAGTGGAAACATGTATATATATACCTATTTTTAGGGGAGATCACACTAGATCTCATTATTGCTCATGTCACAATGAATCTTTGATATAGGCTGCTCTTTTTGTAAATGTATGGATATAGTGAATCATATTTTTTTAATTCTATAATGGATCATAGATTCCACTATATAGTTGACTAAATAGAGATATATTGTGAATTATAGAGATACTCAAAAATATTTTTATGTTAATCAAAAATAGTTTTACCATGGTGTTTTAATAAGGTATTTTATATGATGTGATACATAGTGAAAATAATGATGAATCTCTCAAATTTTCTTAGATGATATCCAAAATCAGTTTGGATATGATTTCAAATGTTAATATATATGATACAATATAATGTGAAATGATACATAGTCTACATGGATTTAGTTCCAGTAGGATATTGAAGGAGATATGAGTTAAAGAATATATAAACATAATTGATAAATATATAATATATATTATTATATAATATTAAAAATCATACGATAAAACATATATGTTACAAAATGGTTTTTTACATGAAAATAATGTGTCACATATTTTATAATTATAGGGAAATCATATGGCAAGGAAAATGATTCTAGGATATTACTTATAAGGAATCACAATTTATGATTGTGAGGGTTCTATATTAAATTTTTTATTAAAATCATTCCACTAACCATGCATCCCTATGAAAATGTATTATGTTACTAACACTATATCATAAGGTGGAAGTATAGGGAAGACTTAATTTATGTTTTTCTTATTATATGGAATCTAAATGAATGTTCCTTCGAAATATTTTGAGGTTAATTGATAAAAAGATATAATTTATGTGATCATCTAACAAAATATATTATTTAAATAAGTTATAAAAGCGTTTTAATGTGATTAATATAGATATATACATGCATATGAAACATGTTATGGAAAAGGCCCTAACTCGTGCATTGTATGACATGTGTAAATTCTAGAATCACCCAGGAGCAAACTCAGGATAATATAAAGACCACAAAAAATTTATATTAAAGGTTAATATGTTTGAATGATTCTCATAAAGTTTTCCATACCGGTGCATTATCTCTTATCACAACTTCTTTATGCTTGATGCACCAGAACACCGTGATTGGCGGAGGATCCCTCTTGCACTATGAGAGATTCTACAAGAACCCTGGATATTTCATAGATAAAGGTGTGATAATTTTATTCCCTTTATAGGTATCTATAAAATCATTTTATGAAGTAAATATTGATATAGTATCTCATCAAAGGAATGTATGTGAGTTTTATAGATATTCTTCATATCCAGTTTTCATGTGTTTCATATTTCCTAACATGGTGATCATTGTCGTTGAAATTAATAAATTCCACTAGTTCAATTAAGCATTAATAGATATGATTGAATCCCAATACATACACTCTAAAACATCCTTTACATCTATGTGGTTTCATATTTATTATTTTGGTAGTCTCTACTAGACTATGGAATAACACCACCTCATCACATATGAGACTACTAACTGTATTAGAATATCTACCAAATTATGAACTCAACCCACTATCCACAGATCTATAACCTTTTAATATACTTTTTTTCTTTAACTATTCATTATTTATCAATGAATGAAGATTCAAATTCCTGGCTAGGTGACTGAAACATTGTAAATCATAAAAAAACATTTTTTATTCCATCTTATGAGTTATTATATCAGACCCTCTATCTAGATCAACTCCTTTATTTCATTAATGAAACATACACATCTTCTATTATGGAATTTTAGATTCATGAAAGATCATCAACATATAACTCATATTTATAACCCCAAATGTTAACGTATAAAATGTGGTTCTCTCTGAGTGTCTAGATCTCCCCAAATGTCTAAATTTGTAAACCCATAGAATTAATCATATATTATAAAGCATTGATACAATCCTTTGGAAACATAAAGATACTAATAGCCCCTCTTTACCACATTCATGTTATCTTATATGGGTAATCCAAGAATATGATAAATACCCCCACTACTTATAGAATGTATGACCATTAAAAACCAGTGCATACATAAATATTCTAACCATAGATTAAAACAGTTCCTTTGACATATAATCAGTCTCATCATTCATTTGAATCTTGTTCACCTTAATCAACTTGAAATTTACATCCATGAGAGTTATAACCACATTTATGATTCTAATTACAAATAATTCCACCACCTTCTAGAAGTAATAAATTGAGTTTGGAATAATGTTTTTAAAACTATGTCTCTTATATTCTATATAAAGAAAATATTCTATGGAAAATTGAGATCATTCGTCATAAAATATTGATTAAAATTATCCTCAAACTCATTTATTTCCTCATTCACTTAATCTATTATAATAAATTCATCATTATGTATAGAAAATTATAAGTTATCCATCATTGAATAATTTATGCTAATAAGAATGATCAATATAACTATATACTAGAACTTATTTTTTCAATTTATTTGGTGTTTTGGTTTTTAGAGTAATCAATGGAATTATGGAGGAAGAGAGGAAGAGACGGGGAAAAAATTTTAGATGGGAAGAGTGTGTCATGGTATGTCCCTTGTAGTCATAGTGTAATGAGTTGGAAAGGAGAAAGGTAATTAGTGTGGTGTGGTGTATCACACCATGAAAGGTTGAGTATAACATGGGGTTTTGTGTTGGGACATGAAAATGTTTCATTACCTAAGGGTGTAGTCTCTGGGAGTTAGGTACCATTCTATTGTGGAGTTTGATGTATGGTTATAGTGTGGTGATATCCATTATGATGTGGAGGACTTTAATCAATAATTTTGAATAGTGGAAAACATTATGTCTAAGGGGAAACCATAATATTTGAAATTTTCACTCTTATGTGTTGCCTTTTCTATTTTTAGGGTGTTCATGAGGAGTGTCAGTCAATATTCAAAGGATTTTAGGGATTTGGTTTAATTTCCCTATCAATGACTATCATGCTGGGTCCTATTTCATGACATGAGACCTATAGGTTGATATTAGAGGTCAGCCTTGTTGGGTTCCGTCACACCATATTCATCTTTTTATAGTGAGACCCTTCCATTATTATAATGATTTAGGTGGTTTAATGAGTCTTAAATAGGGGATATATGTAAAATTATAGAATTTTTTATAGTAGGGTTGGGGGGTGTTTGATTTATCTCTATTTGGATGTGACCATTACCTATAATGTTGTGAAACCTTAAAATTTCAGTTTCTTTATAAATTTATAATCCCATATTGATTGTTATAAGTTACCTCATTTTTACCCATATACAAGGTGATATATGTTGTTCATTTGGATGTATATGAGTTCAATTTGGTTTCATTTAGCCTTCATATTTAACAAAATAATCAGTTGTGATTTAAGGTGTGTTCCACTTCTTTCCTCATTGGATTCCTTCCTATTTTTATTCATGAAATGTTATCGAAATGGTTCCAAATGGATTTTATTATCCTTGGGTCATACATTTATTGAGGCGGTCAATGATCTTGTTTTTTTAGTATTTTGTCAATAAGTTTTCCATACGAATATCTCACTTTAACTTATTATTATGTAGTGATTGTTGATTATCCAGCTGAGGTTGTGGATTCGAGACATCCTTATTTTCTTTATGAGAAATTTTGAAATTAAAATGATTTTATTTTACATAAGTTGATTATATTTATTAGCATAATGAATAACATGAGATAATATAATTGAAATTGAATGGATGTGGGGGAATCAAATTTCCATTATTTTATTATTTTTTATTTTATCTATTTGATAGTAGTTTGATGTTGCTATTGAAATTATTACCTATTAATATGAAAATTATTAATTTTTATTATTTAATTAATGGGATTAACAATCATAAAATTTGAATTATCTAATGATTATTATGATATTACTGCTTACTCAAACTGGAAATTTTGAAAGGATATTTATGATAGGAAAAAATGATTTATATGGAAATAATGATTAAAAAGGGGGATTATTGAAGTATTTGATTTCAAAGTTGTGGTATAATTTATAAATTTATTTATTTTTAAATAATGTTTTTCTGCTTACTTATTGTTGTGTTTTTATAGTTTTATTCTTTGAATAGAATAGGGATGTTATAGTTGTTAAAATAGAAGTGGTAGATGAGAATTTGTGCAGTATTTTTATGTTGGAATGGCTTGTTATGTGAATAGAGAGTGGATTCTTAATAGTTACATTGGATGAAATAATGAAATTGATTTGAAAATGAGTGGATGGGTTTTTATGTGGGAATGAATTTGTTTGTGTGGCGGTAGTTAATACATGTGAAGGGTGGTTCATGATGTGGGTGGTTTGTTTTCATGGGGGTGTATTGTAAATTCATATTCTTATGGGATATAGCGGGTAACAATGAATTTAGTATTGAGAGTGGGATATAATATAATTAGTGGTGGCAATAAAGGAATTATAAATTTATGAAACGAATGGGTATGGATAATGTAAAGTTTGGTGATAGATAATGAATAATTTGACTTTATATATGAAAAATAGGAGGAATAAAGAATGTAATGTGGTAAGTAATATATTAAATTTGGATATGGATTGATGATATTTACTATGGATATTCTATGCTTAAATGTGAATGTGGGTTGTTTTGTAATGATTTTATCTATTCTCAGCATGTTGTTGTAGTAGCATAATTAATGTAATGGATATTTGTATTATTATTGGTATGAATGCCTATATTGGTCATGTGTGTGGATATTCTATAATTTTAATTCTATTTTTGTTCACATACACACCATTCCTAATTCAGATAACCTTACTGACACCCAAAGGATGTGGGTTCCGAGAGTTTTCCACTACATCCATGATGATGGGGGGGGGGGGGCTTATGGATAAGTAATATCTCTTCTCCAATCTCACTTATATGAATAGTATCTAATATGATAATTTTAGGTTATGATGAATATTATTTAATATAAATCAATTATAGTTTCCTAAATATTATTATGTTGTGATGATGATCAAATATTTATATTATTGAAGATTTGATACATGGTGGGGTCATGCATTATAGGAGGAGGGCATGTAGTTGATGTCCATCGTGCTCATGATAGACCATTATGAGGAATATGTGGTGTGTTTATATGATTTGGTGTAAATTTATGTGTATATTTATTTGTTGTCAATGATTTGGTAAATTAAATGATGTAATATAAATAATATCGTTGTGGTGGTGATTAGGTTATGGTTGTGGGACAAGGATATGTCGTTATATGGAAGGGATGAGAGAAAAATATGTTTTCTTTTTTGGTGTGAGGGAGACCAACCTCGGAAGAAGTTATTTTAAAGAACATTATTTTAATATTATTTCATTACTATGTAATTATAATTGTACATGATATTGTGTGAGTGATCATTGGAAATGTTCAGGGATTATCGACCTTATGTAGGTATTAGTTGGTTAAGATTATTATTCACTGAGGGATTAATATTCTACTTAAAATATTCATGATTGGTGTTGATGAGGATCCCTCTGATTATGTAAAGACCCAGACCCATATGAATCATTCACTAGAATTTATAGTGTTTATAGTTGTCGTTCTGTATTTTGGAGGACTTCATCTGGGTAGGGGAGAGTCTGGCCATTTGATGGCCCACCACACTGTGGTAGATGTCATAATGTTATCAATTTAAATTCATTATGGTAATGTTAATTGGTATATTTAAGGATGTAGATACAACCTATCTATTGGGGGGGGGGGGAGGTTTACCACATAGATTGAAATCGCTAGTGAAGCAATTTGACATGTTGTATCTCCAGGAGTGTTCTCTATGGGGAATGAAGAATTACTTTATGCCATAGCTGAAGGTGTAGATATATTGGAGATCTCTAGTATTTACCTATTTTAATGTGAAGGGGTTTAAATTAATATGTTTTTTAATTATGTAGATACAAAATTTTATGATTCTAGCTATGGTAAATGGGATCTACTAACATGTGTTTTATACAGTTGGGTGGTTTATGAGGTCGGGGCAAGACGAGGGTGACTGTATGAGGAGAAAGTGGAAACAATGATTTTGATATCTCCATAATATATTTACTGGCATGGTGAGAATAAATAACAAGGAAAACTTCCCTATGCCATGGTGAGTGGCCGTAGTGGCTGTATGGGTGTCCAAAACACCACACACCATGCTTTGGTGCAAGGGGTAGAGGTGGAAAATGTATTTAAATTTTCCTTTCAAAATTCATGAGATTTGGGTGATTCGACTTATTTGAACATCGTAGAAATGGAAATACCTTTTACCAGATATAGTAGAAGTGTTTTTAGTGACTCTACAGAATGTTGGAGGATAGTCTAAATTAGTCTACAATTCAAGGGTTAGATATTCCTTTCATGGATTTCCTTCTTTCCGTTCAAACCATAGTCGACCCCATTACCTCTCACCATCCTCCAAATACCCATTCATGGAGTCAAGACTCCATAGATCATGGGAATCAAACCCTCTTGATTTAATTCAATATGTCCCCCTCTTATATTTATTTTACATTATATAGTTTATTCAAAAGGTTAAGGTGGTAAGGTGCCTCTATTTTGGAGAAATGTTTTGAGTACGTCATGATTGTGTGTTTTTGTGGAATGATTTTAGAGAGATGCCAATCAAATTTTGTAATGGTTTATCATTGTTTGATTATGTCTTCTTAGGTGTTCCATTAATGCTACATATTGAATCTATGGATTCAAAATTCCCTATTTTGTTTGTGGAAACTTTGATAATATCTTTCTTCACATTAATTAGATAATTAGCATGAAATAACCTAAATAAGATAGATAAAAGATAATATGAATTAATGGAAATGGAAGTGTTAAATATTTATATATTTATACTTCTATTTATTTTATCTATTTATAATGTTGAATCATATTTGATAAGGAAATTCATTCATAATTAAGTATGAGTATGATGAATAAAGTGATAGAGGATCTATAGAAAATAAGCATGGTGTGAATCTAAATTTCTCTGATAACTGAAACTCCCCTAAAATTGAATAACTGTTTCATATTTTCACATTGATAAGATCTAATTTACTATGGATAATTAATTTCATTTAAAATGCATAAAAATTATTATATTTAAATTCTTGAATCACCTCACATATTTGAATGACAATTCATGATGGTATATATACTGGGTGGGATTATTCCTCTAGAACTAAAATATTGTTTTAGACAGACCATATGTAATATATCTCTATAATAAAGTGGTATTTATCATAGTGCATTTGTGTTAGAGGTATGTGCTCCCTATGTGGTTCGAAATATGGTGTATGTGGTGACATATTTTTCTAAAAAGTGTGTTGTTTTTGTTTGAATTTGGAATTGTATGTGTTGTACTTCCAAATAATTTAACGTGGATTGTATTAGCATGAAATGTTTTGTGTGGGGTTCCTTTGAATCTTGAGGTATTGGTCATGCATATGGGTATGATTTTCTTGTGCTTTTGGTGAATAGTGGTTCCTTATGTGTTTTTTTGGATGAGTTTTATGAGGATTTTTTTACTAAAGCTTGATTTTATGTGATATAATTGGTTAATAATGATCATGGAATGATGTTGATGGGTTGGAATTGATGGTGTTATAAATATTGATGAATTGAAACTTAATAAATTGAAAAACAGATTTGGGTTAGTGTGGGAGTTGGATTGTGAATGTGTTACCATTAAATTTGGTTAATAAAATATTAAAAAACATGATTTGAAATGATAATTTAAAATATGGAATTATAAAAATAAATTTTTAAATGATAATGTATTGATTTTATAACACCCCAAGCTTCTACGGTACGTTTCCCTTCGAATAATGCGATAGCGTGTGTTGTACGCAACCTCGAGTTCTAACACACACCACAACTAATTAAACTAGCCGTTGTGAATAGTAATACCTAATTTTTGAAATCATATATATTTTATATTTTAAAATGGACTTCATTTTTGGATTCGGAATATCGAAATTAGCCTAGGGTGAAATTTTGGTACATTTCGGATAACTTTCATATTTTGATGAATAGTGAAAATTTCTAAATTTTAATTAAAAACAACTTTTTTAATCAAAATAATCAATAGTGATAAATTGTAAATTTGAGTGGTTTTAAAGTATATTTAGAATATATTTTTACCATTTAATATAATGTTGTTCATTGGACATAATTTTACAATTAAACCGAACATAAACAAGTATCAATCTTTTGATAGTTATTATCTCTTAAAAAACACGCTTTTTGTTTTGACAGCGGGAATTAATTTTAAATTAATTTCTGCCACTTATGTGTTTTGAATTTAGAAAAATGGATTCCATATTTGGAATCAGGATGTTCAAATTGTGTAAATAGGTAACTTTTATTTTTAGACATTTTGAATAGTTACTGTGGTAAATATTTTATTTACCATGGTTAAAGGGTAAATCTGGTAAATAAGGGTTAAAAAAATAATATTATAATAATACTAAATTACCCTAAAACATGTCTTAACCCTATTGGTTGATACATGGTCGACCATGGGCATCTTTGGGTCTATTTTGGGACCCCATGGATCCACTTGTAAGTGATAATGACACATTATTTTAATTTAGTTAAAATGAATACAAAAATGACACAAGCATATATCTTTTAGAACAACAATTTGTACATAGGGTTATATATGTTGGATTTTAGATTATAAATATTCATTAGAAAGCTAAAGAGATTTACTACATAATGATATTTTATTTATAATTTTTAGACATTGAATAATTTATTTTATTTATGACACAATGATGGTGCAGTAATTACTATAATAGTGAAAAATTAAAATAATTGATATTATAAATACCCAAATAATTATAATATGACACTTTTAATGAATTAAAATAATTTTATATGATAATATGATATATTAGGATTGATTTAATTGACTGTTTTCGAAGTAATCAATCTGTTAGGAGTTTCCAAAAAATCAACTATTGAATAGTGTCAAAATTGACATAAAAGAGTTCTTAAAACAAATATTATATTATTAATTAATATTAAATTCCTAAAAATCTAAGGTTTGGCCAAGAGACTTATATTATGATAGGTTCCTCATTAATGGACCACTTGGGGGGTCTCTTGGATGTATATAGTAAGTTTATTAACCATATTATATAAAAATACAAAGAGACATTCTAAAAGTGAAACTAATTAACTTAGAGTTAATACTTAAAGATATGGTTAATATAAGTACCCAAACCTGTCTAAATTCTATTGGTTGAGTGGTTTTCGACCTATCCCCACCTTAACCTTTGAATAGTCAACTTTGGAGCCATTAGAAACCGAATATGAATTTATTATAAATTAATATTTCTAGGTTTTCCAAAGGTTCCCCTCACCCCTCTTATAAAAGGGCACTCCTCCTTCTCATTTCTTCACACCTCTAAAGCCTTTTGGTTCGGCCAAACTCTGCCCAAATACTCTCCCAACATCCCTCACTACAACCTAGGGGCCTTAGTTTGATCAGAAAGCCAACCTAAGGAGCCCTTTTGATCAAATCAAAAGGAAGAACCCGAAGAAGAGGTAATGTTTTCACCACCCCTTTTCCAAGTTCATTTCTTCTTCCACTTCTTCTTCCTTTGTTGTTACCATTCTAAAATAATGACTCCAGTATCATTTATATACTGTGATGTTATTATAAATATGGTGCAACCATATTCAGTATTCTATCCACCCTTTGAATAACATGTCACCATACGTGCGTACGTACGGCTTACCGTCTCCACGTCGTGGTGTAATTGTTATTCAATATATTATTATTTGGATGGGTATAATAATGATGTGTAACTCATGTAAATAATAAATATAACATATTAATGATTCTGTATATATGATATACCATCCATTTATATATTATTTTAATATCAAAAGAATGATATTGTCGCTCGTGCGTACGTACGGACTACCGTCTCTACGAACGCGATGAGATTCATTCTCCATCGTAACCATTAAAGTATAATTATCATTTTATGATTTAAAAATGATGTTTAAGGACTTGATATCATTCTGGATATGAATAATATACAACCTATCCTTTACAAATATGTCTTACGTAACAAAACATATGAAATAAAACAAGTAAGTTAACACCCGAAACAACGATAATACTAAGATATTATTATCAAATCAATATTAAAAGATCATATATGATATCATATTAATGTATATGATTCTTGTATAATTTAATAACAATTATTTCACCATTATACAGGAGGTTAACCTACCCCAACCAAGGAAAAGTACAAGGTAAGGGTTATTTCACAATCTCTTCATTATTCGAGGTTGTTTATACGTAATAATCTACTGGGATCTCTTTATCATCCACATCCATGTTTCTTAAAAATGTATTTCAAAACATTTTTACTATTTACAAGAATATGGGTTAAAGTCATTTATACCCTTGTTTGACCTTTTTATAAGAGGTTTATAAAGGAATCTTTCCGTCGTTTTCAAAACAATGTCCTTTTAGCCTTTTCGACAGAATTGAGGTAAGAATGTTTTTTTTAACTTATACGGCGGGTGCGGTTATTTTCCGCCGTTATGAAATCGTCGAAGCTTTCCATACAAGCTTATAAGAATATTTTCAAAGAAAATGTTTTATTTTATATGGATCTTAAATGATTTCAAAATAAAAGGAGATACTTCATTAAAAAGAATTTTGATTTCATCTATGTCAACATCCTTTGATGGATTTTAAGATTATTTGAAGTTGATTTATTATGATACAAAACTTCTATATTGTATTGAAGGTTTTGTGATATGTTTGACTGTGGATGTGCTATTTTTATACCATTCATAATTTATGGTGAAATTATTGACATTTAGTATGCTATTTTTAATACGAATGTTTATGTTATGTTTAAACCTTTTCATATGGGAATGCATTGGACTTAATAAGTGACGGGTGGAGCCCGCTATAGCTCCTCGATGCATCGGTAGGTCTCATGAGACAAACTAGTGTCTTGGCACAAGGCCTTGACAAAATCTTATTTGTAGTCTTGGCACGAGGCCTTGGCTATGTGGTTATGATAGTCTGGCATTATGCATTCCAACATTATGAAAGTGGTTATTGATTTTTGCATGTGATTATTCGATTAGTAGAATATCCATGTGAATAAGTAAATGGCATTATTTCATTTTATTTATTCCATACTATGTTAAATGTTCAAGTTTAAAAGGCTTTTGTTTTAGTTATACATTGCCTTAAATGTTTATTCTTATTTATGAAAGTTTCCGCTATATTTTTATCCTTACTGGGCATTTGAGCTCACCCCTTTTCTAAGTTTTATTTTTCCTAGGTAGTGAAGAAGTAAATTATGAATGACTTGCAGGGATATTATGAGGGGTTAATAGTGTGGATATGAAGACTTTTTTGTTGTAGTAGTTTTTTTTTTCACTTTGAAATGTAATGTAAAACTTTATGATTATATCTAGTGTTTCCAAGGCTACTAAACCAATCGGTCTTTCGGGATTTGATCTTTCTTGTGATCATGCCAATGTTATGTAAATAATGCACCGACTCTGGGTAACTAGGGTCGGGGCGTTACAGTTGGTATCAGAGGAAGTTTAGTACAAACCTTGGAAGCTAGATTTAGATAAATTCTGATTAGAGCACGTAGACCTAAGATGAACTTTGAGGATTAGTATAGAAGAACTTCCTAGAATTTTGGTATTGTAGAGATTTTGTGAGTTTTCCGAGCAATACATCCATGTCTGGATACGAGCAGGTAGAGGCGGCTCTGGCACAGATGTACCTAGGGGTAAAACCCGAAAACACCGCTTTGAGCTAGACTCGAACGGGAACTGGTGCACGACAACGGGCCTTGCTGCACTCTTGGTTACGACACTCCCGGGGGATATGCTTAGGATAACTCTCACTATCTTTACAAATAATTATGAAGGGTTTATGAGTATATACTTCCTCAAAGAAATTTTTTTTATGATTATGGATTATATCCATAAATAGTTCAATTTATGTTAAGTGTTTTATAAGTATGGGATTATGTATTTTGATTCATAAACTGATCTAGTTTATGCCATTGTTTAGAAATGGCGCCTAGTGGAAGAAATGGAAACCGTATCAATGCACGCACTCCATGTAGGGATTTCCCTCCTGCTCAAGATAATTATAGTGGGGCTGGTGATGCAACTGGTGCCGATCAGCTAATCACCATACTGGGACAACTTACTCAGGTTATGAATAATAACCTTACCCATATGGAGCACCCTGATCCGCAGTGTGGAGGATCAATGTTAGATCGATTCATGAGGCAACAACCACCAACGTTCAATGGGAGTACAAATCCCTTAGTAGCTGAGCAATGGATATTTTCCCTAGAGAAAATATTTCAGGCTTTGGGGAGAAGTGAAAGAGAAAAAGTTATCATGGCAGTTTACCGCCTCACTGGAGATGCTGATCAATGGTGGTCATTGATTCAAAACATGAAGAAAGATGATGAAGTATCAAACATGGAATGGATGGAGTTCAAAGATCTGTTTTTAGAAAAATACTTCCCTTGCGACCATCGAGCAGATATGGAAAGGCAATTTCTGAGTCTGAGACAAAAGGAGGACGAGAATGTCACAAAGTATGAGGCTAACTTTACAAGGTTAGCGAGGTACGCTGGTGATTATATTCGTAACCCAAGAAGTAAGATTGATCGTTTCTTTGATGGTTTAAAACCATTTCTCCGTCGAGCGTTAGTCTCACAATCCTTTTCATCGTACGAAGACATTGTCTCATGTGCTATCAAGACCGAAAAGGAATTCTCTAAGTCTTATGACTTTAAAGCGAAGCAAGAGAAGAAGAGACCTGCTGATCAATCTGGGAATGGAAATAAGGGGAAGAAGGGAAAGGTTGAATATCCATCTTGTGGTAAATGCGGGAAGAAACACCCCGGTGCTTGCCTGAAGGGAATGGGAGTCTGTTACAAGTGTGGTGAAAAAGGCCACCAAGCTCATGATTGAAAGGGGAAGAAGGAAGCTACCAACGTTCAGTGCTACAATTGCAGGGAGATGGGGAATTATGCAAATGCATGTCCTAAGCGTCAGGAGAACTTACCTCAGAAAAGGCCAAGGGATCAAGGCCAGGCTTATGCTATCACTACTGCTGAGGTAGAAGCTCCGAAAGATGTAGTGGCAGGTAATTTAATGGTTTCCTCAAGTTTAGCAAATGCATTATTTGATTCTGGATCATCGCATTGTTTCATATCTTCCCAGTTTGCTAAGAAAATTAGATATTTCCAATTTGATTTAATAAGGGAGTTGTCGGTTAAAACTCCTAAGGGAAATATCATTGCAACAAAGTTTTGTGAATCAGTCCCCATTAGAGCACATAAATTTTCTTTATCTGCTGATCTCATCATCATACCTATGATTGAGTTTGATATAATCCTCGGTATGGACTGACTTTCGGACTATGATGCGAAGATTTATTGTAAGAAGAAAGAGGTTACGATTCTTGATGATAATGATAAGGAACACCTTATTTTTAGAGCAGAATCGTCACCACCTAATTCTTATTTAGACCCACCCCCAGTAGCTCAACTTAATTCAATTATTGGGGAGGAAGAGAATGAAGTAACTATCAGTGAGGAAAGGAATGTTCAAATAGAGGATGTACCTTTTGTGAAAGAATTTGTAGATGTATTTCCGGAAGATTTACCTGGACATCCTCCAGAACGAGAAGTTGAGTTTTCTATTGATTTGATTCCTGGATCAAGGCCTATATCGAAGACCCCTTATAGAATGGCCACTGTAGAGTTAGTCGAACTAAAGAAACAACTAGAGGAATTGAGTAATAAGGGATTTATTCGCCCTAGTGTTTCTCCATGGGGAGCCCTTGTTCTTTTTGTTAAAAAGAAAGATGGATCTATGAGGTTATGTATCGATTACAGGGAGATCAATGCTATAACGATAAAGAACAAGTATCCCCTACCTCGTATTGATGATTTATTTGACCAACTGCATGGAGCTCAATACTTTTCAAAGATTGACCTTCGATCTGGATACCATCAGTTGTGTGTGAAGAAGGAAGACATTCCGAAAACAGCATTTCGAACCAGGTACGGGCATTACGAGTTTACTGTAATGCTGTTTGGATTGACTAATGCACCCTCTGTATTCATGGATCTGATGAATAGAGTTTTCAAGGAGTATCTCGATGAATTTGTGGTGGTATTTATTGATGATATCTTGGTATACTCCAAAACCTACGAAGATCATGAAAATCACTTGTGCATTATCTTGAAGACTCTGAGGAGGCTTGAATTATATGGAAAGTTTAGCAAGTGTGAATTCTGGCTTCAGGAGATTTCTTTTCTTGGCCATATTGTCTCTAAAGATGGAATCTCTGTTGATCCTTCTAAGACCAAGGCAATCCAAGAATAGCCAGCACCTACGAGTATAACTGAGGTACGTAGTTTTATTGGTTTGGCAGGTTATTATCGACGTTTCGTCCAGAATTTTGCCCGATTGGCTAACCCATTAACGAAGCTCACACGTAAAGGGGTTAAATTTGTTTGGACAAAAGAGTGTGAAGAATGTTTCGAAGAACTGAAGAGAAGATTAGTCAATGCTCCTATATTGACTCTACCATCGGGGAATGATGGGTTCGTTATTTATAGTGATGCATCAAAGAAAGGACTTGGCTGTGTCCTTATGCAGAATGATAGAGTTATTGCCTATGCATCACGACAGTTGAAAATTCATGAACAAAACTATCCTACTCATGATCTCGAGTTAGCAGCAGTGATCTTTGCTTTGAAAATATGGAGGCACTACCTCTATGGTGAAAAATGTGAGATTTATACTGATCACAAGAGTTTGAAGTATATTTTCTCACAAAAAGAACTCAACATGAGGCAAAGGAGATGGCTTGAATTACTCAAGGATTATGATTGTACGATACACTACCACCCAGGGAAGGCAAACAAGGTGGCAGATGCTTTGAGTAGAAAAGACCATGGAGTTTTGAACAATATGAGAATTGAAAGGGATCCAATTTTCATGGAGCTAGTGAAGATGGACATGGGAATAACCAGGGAAGGTGAAACATCAATGCTTTTTCAAATGGTTGCCAAACCATCTTTACTAGAAATGATTAAGAGTTCTCAGACCAATGATGAAGAATTCCAAAAGAAGATTAAAGCTGTGAATGATGGGAGATTGAGAGACTTTGTGTATGAAGATGGAATTTTGAAATTCGGGAAGAGACTTTGTGTTCCCAATATACCTGATCTAAAAAGGGAATTGCTGGATGATGCTCATAGTTCCAATTTCTCTATACACCCTGGGAGCACCAAAATGTATAGAGATTTGAAAGAACATTTTTGGTGGGATAATATGAAGAGGGAGATTGCTGATTTTGTGTCAAGATGTATGGTTTGTCAACAAGTGAAAGCTGGAAGGCAACAGCCTGGAGGAGTCATGCAACCGCTTCCCATACCGGAGTGGAAATGGGACAATATTACGATGGACTTTGTCATGGGGCTACCAAAGACTCCTAGAAGGAACGATGCAATATGGGTTATTGTTGATCGTCTTACCAAGTCAGCACATTTTCTTGCTATAAGAGAAGATCTACCCCTGGAACGTCTAGCAAAACTATATATTAATGAAGTTGTGAGACTTCATGGAGTACCCTTATCAATTGTTTCTGATCGTGATCCCCGTTTTACTTCAAGATTTTGGAAAAGTATTCAGAAATCCCTGGATACTGAACTTCATTTGAGCACTGCTTACCACCCTCAGATAGATGGACAATCAGAACGGACTATTCAGACCTTAGAAGACATGTTGAGATCTTGCTCACTTGATTTTCAGGGTATGTGGGATCAATATTTACCACTAGTAGAATTTTCTATAACAATAGCTTCCATTCGAGTATTCAGATGGCACCATATGAAGCGTTATACGGAAAGAGATGTCGTACACCAACCTGTTGGGATGACGTTGGTGAAAGAAAAATTGTAGGCCCAGAACTGGTGGAGGAAACGGTGGAAAAGGTGAAGGTAATCCAAAATCACATTAAAGCAGCTCAAAGTAGGCAGAAGAGCTATGCCGATAATCGAAGGAAGGATTTGGAATTTCAAGTCGGTGATCATGTTTTCCTGAAGGTATCTCCATGGAAGGGAGTCATACGTTTTGGTAAGAAAGGTAAATTGAGTCCCAGGTACATCAGACCTTTCGAAATTCTAGAACGAATTGGGGCTGTAGCTTACCGATTGGCAATGCCGCCAAGTCTCTCCAAAGTTCACGATGTGTTCCACGTATCTCTGTTGAGGAAATACATGCCTGACCCAACGCATGTACTCACCTATGATGATTTAGAACTGGAACCCGATCTGTCTTATTGCGAAGAGCCCATCAAGATTCTTGATACGAGAGAACAAGTGCTGAGAAACCGGACGACGCGTCTGGTAAAAGTTTTGTGGAGGAATCATAAGATGGAAGAGGCAACGTGGGAACCTGAGGAACTTATGATGAAGAACCACCCGAGTCTTTTTATGCAGTAATACCCTAGAAATTGCGAGGACGCAATTATTTGAAGGAGGGGAGAATATAACACCCCAAGCTTCTACGGTACGTTTCCCTTCGAATAATGCGATAGCGTGTGTTGTACGCAACCTCGAGTTCTAACACACACCACAACTAATTAAACTAGCCGTTGTGAATAGTAATACCTAATTTTTGAAATCATATATATTTTATATTTTAAAATGGACTTCATTTTTGGATTCGGAATATCGAAATTAGCCTAGGGTGAAATTTTGGTACATTTCGGATAACTTTCATATTTTGATGAATAGTGAAAATTTCTAAATTTTAATTAAAAACAACTTTTTTAATCAAAATAATTAATAGTGATCAATTTTGAATTTGAGTGGTTTTAAAGTATATTTAGAATATATTTTTACCATTTAATATAATGTTGGTCATTGGACATAATTTTACAATTAAACCGAACATAAACAAGTATCAATCTTTTGATAGTTATTATCTCTTAAAAAACACGCTTTTTGTTTTGACAGCGGGAATTAATTTTAAATTAATTTCTGCCACTTATGTGTTTTGAATTTAGAAAAATGGATTCCATATTTGGAATCAGGATGTTCAAATTGTGTAAATAGGTAACTTTTATTTTTAGACATTTTGAATAGTTACTGTGGTAAATATTTTATTTACCATGGTTAAAGGGTAAATCTGGTAAATAAGGGTTAAACAAATAATATTATAATAATACTAAATTACCCTAAAACTTGTCTTAACCCTATTGGTTGATACATGGTCGACCATGGGCATCTTTGGGTCTATTTTGGGACCCCATGGATCCACTTGTAAGTGATAATGACACATTATTTTAATTTAGTTAAAATGAATACAAAAATGACACAAGCATATATCTTTTAGAACAACAATTTGTACATAGGGTTATATATGTTGGATTTTAGATTATAAATATTCATTAGAAAGATAAACAGATTTCCTACATAATGATATTTTATTTATAATTTTTAGACATTGAATAATTTATTTTATTTATGACACAATGATGGTGCAGTAATTACTATAATAGTGAAAAATTAAAATAATTGATATTATAAATACCCAAATAATTATAATATGAAACTTTTAATGAATTAAACTAATTTTATATGATAATATGATATATTAGGATTGATTTAATTGACTTTGTTCGAAGTAATCAATCTGTTAGGAGTTTCAAAAAAATCAACTATTAAATAGTGTCAAAATTGACATAAAAGAGTTCTTAAAACAAATATTATATTATTAATTAATATTAAATTCCTAAAAATCTAAGGTTCGGCCAAGAGACTTATATTATGATAGGTTCCTCATTAATGGACCACTTGGGGGTCGCTTGGATGTATATAGTAAGTTTATTAACCATATTATATAAAAATACAAAGAGACATTGTAAAAGTGAAACTAATTAACTTAGAGTTAATACTTAAAGATAAGGTTAATATAAGTACCCAAACCTGTATAAATTCTATTGGTTGAGTGGTTTTCGACCTATCCCCACCTTAACCTTTGAATAGTCAACTTTGGAGCCATTAGAAACCGAATATGAATTTATTATAAAATAATATTTCTAGCTTTTCCAAAGGTGCCCCTCACCGCTCTTATAAAAGGGCACTCCTCCTTCTCATTTCTTCACACCTCTAAAGCCTTTTGGTTCGGCCAACCTCTGCCCAAATACTCTCCCAACATCCCTCACTACCACCTAGGGGCCTTAGTTTGATCATAAAGCCAACCTAAGGAGCCCTTTTTATCAAATCAAAAGGAAGAACCCGAAGAAGAGGTAATGTTTTCACCACCCCTTTTCCAAGTTCATTTCTTCCTCCACTTCTTCTTCCTTTGTTGTTACCATTCTAAAATAATGACTCCAGTATCATTTATATACTGTGATGTTATTATAAATATGGTACAACCATATTCAGTATTCTATCCACCCTTTGAATAACATGTCACCATACGTGCGTACGTACGGCTTACCGTCTCCACGTCGTGGTGTAATTGTTATTCAATATATTATTATTTGGATGGGTATAATAATGATGTGTAACTCATGTAAATAATAAATATAACATATTAATGATTATGTATATATGATATACCATCCATTTATATATTATTTTAATATCAAAAGAATGATATTGTCGCTCGTGCGTACGTACGGACTACCGTCTCCACGAACGCGATGAGATTCATTCTCCATCGTAACCATTAAAGTATAATTATCATTTTATGATTTAAAAATGATGTTTAAGGACTTGATATCATTCTGTATATGAATAATATACAACCTATCCTTTACAAATATGTCTTACGTAACAAAACATATGAAAGAAAACAAGTAAGTTAACACCCGAAACAACGATAATACTAAGATATTATTATCAAATCAATATTAAAAGATCATATATGATATCATATTAATGTATATGATTCTTGTATAATTTAATAACAATTATTTCACCATTATACAGGAGGTTAACCTACCCCAACCAAGGAAAAGTACAAGGTAAGGGTTATTTCACAATCTCTTCATTATTCGAGGTTGTTTATACGTAATAATCTACTGGGATCTCTTTATCATCCACATCCATGTTTCTTAAAAATGTATTTCAAAATTTTTTTACTATTTACAAGAATATGGGTTAAAGTCATTTATACCCTTGTTTGACCTTTTTATAAGAGGTTTATAAAGGAATCTTTCCGTCGTTTTCAAAACAATGTCCTTTTTAGCCTTTTCGACAGAATTGAGGTAAGAATGTTTTTTTTAACTTATACGGCGGGTGCGGTTATTTTCCGCCGTTATGAAATCGTCGAAGCTTTCCATACAAGCTTATAAGAATATTTTCAAAGAAAATGTTTTATTTTATATGGATCTTAAATGATTTCAAAATAAAAGGAGATACTTCTTTAAAAAGAATTTTGATTTCATCTATGTCAACATCCTTTGATGGATTTTAAGATTATTTGAAGTTGATTTATTATGATACAAAACTTCTATATTGTATTGAAGGTTTTGTGATATGTTTGACTGTGGATGTGCTTTTTTTATACCATTCATAGTTTATGGTGAAGTTATTGACATTTCATATGCTATTTTTAATACGAATGTTTATGTTATGTTTAAACCTTTTCATATGGGAATGCATTGGACTTAATAAGTGACGGGTGGAGCCCGCTATAGCTCCTCGATGCATCGGTAGGTCTCATGAGACAAACTAGTGTCTTGGAACAAGGCCTTGACAAAATCTTATTTGTAGTCTTGGCACGAGGCCTTGGCTATGTGGTTATGATAGTCTGGCATTATGCATTCCAACATTATGAAAGTGGTTATTGATTTTTGCATGTGATTATTCGATTAGTAGAATATCCATGTGAATAAGTAAATGGAATTATTTCATTTTATTTATGCCATACTATGTTAAATGTTCAAGTTTAAAAGGCTTTTGTTTTAGTTATACATTGCCTTAAATGTTTATTCTTATTTATGAAAGTTTCCGCTATATTGTTATCCTTACTGGGCATTTGAGCTCACCCCTTTTCTATGTTTTATTTTTCCCAGGTAGTGAAGAAGTAAATTATGAATGACTTGCAGGGATATTATGAGGGGTTAATAGTGTGGATATGAAGAATTTGTTTTTGTAGTAGTTTTTTTTCACTTTGAAATGTAATGTAAAACTTTATGATTATATCTAGTGTTTCCAAGGCTACTAAACCAATCGGTCTTTCGAGATTTGATCTTTCTTGTGATCATGCCAATGTTATGTAAATAATGCACCGACTCTGGGTAACTAGGGTCGGGGCGTTACAGATTTTAATATGGATATCTTTTGGTTGATAATGTTTGGGTGTGTTTTAGAGGAATACATGGACATTGATAAGTAGTGGCAATGTAGTGGTGGTGAAGATAAGATGTTATTGGACTATTTGAGTACATCCTCATTATAGTTTTTTTGGGTGAATATCAATCATTCTTTTTTTCTTATGATATTTATCCACACCACACCAAAGTAAAGTATAACATACTAACAATAAAATGTTTTTGGGGGTGTTTTTCATAACATCTATGTTTGTGAGGTTGGATTTAATATTACCCCCTCTCCTCACTCTCCATTTAGTTACAATGAGGGAACACTTAATATAAATTATATGCAATGATATATTTGGTTGAAATTCCTAGTGATTTAATTTTTTGTGGTTATGTATATTGATATAATATTTAGTGGAAATGTATGGTGCTGGAATTATTAGTGGTAATTCATGGTGGTGTTATTATTTTGTTTGAGGGTCATTCATGGTTTGATGAGGGAATAATAATGATTTCATTCAGGTTTATCATACCCTAATACATGAGACTTATAATGATGAGAGGTTTATTTTAAAGGTATGGAAGTATGTGATGTTTTCCATTAGTGTGTGAGAATAGAAAGACATTAGGGAATTAGTTATGGGGTTCCTATGAATATATTATTGTGATAGTATTATATTAATTTTTATGAGATACATGGTGAATGGGACATGGTGTGGCGTGGAATTAGTAGTTTAATCTGTAAGATCATTTTGGTTCTACTACTAATTCACTAGAGCATTTTCATGGTCTTATAACATTTGCATGAGAGTAGTGCTGAGAAGGATCATATTGAGTATAAATGTTATAATTACTACTATATATATAAATATTATTTCATATGTCATTTGGAAAAATTTGGTGATATGATAAACTGTAATATCTTAGAGTGAAGAGCTATCATGGGTGATCCTACATATGAGTCTTCTGGAACATTATTTATAGAGGTTGTATGATTTTAATTTCAGGTTGTATGGTTTTTTTCATTGAAGAATTCAATTTTATTTTATATAGAATAGTATTTTTCTGTGGATTTATCTATCAATTTTCATTAAATTCCTATATTTAGGATACTTTCTCCCACTGTGTGTTTTATACCGTCAATGCTAGTTAGAAACCTATGGCTTATTAGAGGCGACCATCAATGGAAAAACTCTATCCTCATTGCTGGCCCAAGTGTGTTACCAATAGAGGGGGGGGGGGGGTGATATAGTGGTTTCAATGAATATGGTAGAGATAAAATTTATATTTTGTAATATACAATTGTGAGGAATATATGTGTTGATTGGGAAATAATATAATTTAGACTTAATATGTGAAAATAAATGAGATACCCTCTTAGACACAGGATTTTTCAGCACCCCTATGACCTGATGTAAGATCCATAACGTTTCAAATTATTCTATGTTAGGTGATTCTATATGCAGGGTAGAGACCTATCAGAGTTACATGAATTGATTGGTTGAGATTGTTTTTGAAATGGGGTGTTTTTGTGAAAAATGATATTAATATAAATAAAGAAATTTTAATAAACCAATATCATACCATGCATATTAGGATTTTATTTTTTTTTAAGATATTCCAAAGGGTTATCATCTTTTTTTAGTGTGGTTTGGTGATATTTAATAGGATCACCCATTTTGTTCAGTATCAGGTTAATTCAATTCAGAAGGATGGCTTGTGGAAGAGGATATTTTGTACATTACAACATTATAGTGTGGAAAAGTATGAGGGGATCACATTTGATTTAGAGATAGAATGATGGTTGTAGGTGTTGGGGATTGTATTTAGTCTAGTACATTCTCACATTAGGTATTGGGTATCCTTTATTTTCATTTAGATAATGGGACATAACATTAGTGGTGGATGTTTTATCTCAAAGAGTAGGGGGGATAAAATGTATCTTATACATATTTTAGAAATTAGTTTTTTTGAGTTAATTTATTTGATAATGATGGAAGTGATTAAGCTATATTTTCCCTCCCTCTAATAGGGGATCCAGAGATTGTGAGAGACCAATATTAGGTTTATAGTCCTTCTCCATTTCACCACTTTCCACTTTACTGATCAGGAGTCTGGATCACAACACATTGAGGTGGAATTTTCCATAATTTTACATATGCAGTCACTCTATTTACATTTCATAAAAACATAGAGATGTAGAATAAGGCCAAAGTTATTAAGAGGATGCAATATTAGGGATTCCAATAATGATATTTGATATATAGAATATCTGATGGAGGATATCAGATGCTATCATAGTTGAGGTTCTAACTGGCATGGAGTTTATTAGATTGCCCTAATATAAATTTTTCTAGAGCTAGAAATTCACATGAATCTACCGAGAGGCCCCCATTTATGTGTTTTATCTAAAGAGACTATGTCCATCGGTACCAGGAGTGGCCATCATTCTATGTGATTTAGTTCATCATGTGTAGTCAAAATTCATGTATGCCTTATCATAAGCTTCTATAGAGGTAGTTCCAACAATTATGAAAGTGAGATTATCTTTCTATGGGAGGTGATAATGTAATAAGTGTTCAAAATTATGATTTAATTCACATCTTGTAACTTAGATTAGAGCATGGAATTGAATGTAAATGTAAGTAGGGTTAGTGAGGCTTGGGTGTTGGGTATAAGAAGTTACATTCCATTAGTGTACTAGTGTTAAAGGGTCCATATATGTTTCTAGGTATTATTATATTCCCATATAAGTAAGTTTAATATTTATTTTATTTTAGAGAATTACACTCCTGCATATCACATTACATAATTCGTGATATGGGACTATTGGTAGACGAGATTGAAGTACCCCATTTTTTGACTACACTAGTTTTAGATAAGTTAGGTTTGTTTGATTGTGATGACGCAATGAAATAATGTTAATAAAACATTAGTTATTTCAGGATTTATTACTTAAACAGATGAAACCATATGATATTTTTTCCTTTAATGTTATGGTTTCATTCAATATGTGTTGCTATATATTTCTTCCAGATAAGGATAATATTATCTTTCATGGAGGGATAGTTTTTAGTATTCTTAGTGATAAAAAATATCAAATGGGTCACATGTTTTCAGAAAACGATTTTTGTGTCTAGAAACATTGACCTTAGATTTGGTAGTGGATTAAGAAGGGTAGTTTCATATGGTAATTCAGGGGTACAAAGAGGTTTTACCTATAGAATTTGTGACCCTACACTATTTATATGATAATGAGTTCCTGATATAATAAAAACTCGGTTCTTCATTGATTTGTATGGATCCACATCAAATGGGACCTGCTAATCTATGGGAATTAGGAATCCATGTTTGTGATATGGTACAAAAGTGATTTACCCAACCCAGTGTGTCTCTATAGAGTGCTCTGATGATATTTTATAAGACGACAGATAGTGTTATGAGTCTATGTGTGGATTACTAGTGATTTGACCTAGTGGAAATCATGAATCACTATCCCCTACATTGGATACATTTCATATTTTTTTGGATAAAGGGATGCAGCTAGTTTTCAAATATTGATCTATGTTTGGGTATCATCATATGATTTTTATAAAGGATGACATCCCAAAGACCACTTTTTGGTGTTGATATGGGACAGTTAGTTCAAGATCCCTTTCGTATAGTGTCACAAACATGGATGTTGTGTTTACGGGTCACATGAACTCCATGTTCCATGAGTTCATAGACTAGGATTTGATCATCTACAATGAAATAATCCTTGAATAGTCGATGTTAGAAGAGGAAAATGAAGATCACTAGAGATATTTCTTATATAATTGTTGACACCACCACCAATATTGGGAGACATCAAAGTGAATTTTTTGGACATGGGAGGTGATATTATTTGTATTTGTGGTTTCACAATGAGAGGTATTGTTTTACCAATTGAAGGTTAAGGAATTTACTTCTTTCGAATCCCCTAAGAATACTGTAGAGGTTCATATATTATTGTATTTAAATGGTTATAAATGGTGATTCATTTCATAATTATATCGATTCATGATGCAATTGATATAATTGACGTATAATTACCATGCCTTTATGTGCAGTGATTAGTGTCAGGAAAATTTCAACTAAAAAATGATGTAGTTAACTTGTACTCCCATTATTTGACTACATGAAGAATGAGTATTGTTGGAGGAATTATGTGATTATTTAATTATGGGTTTGGGAAGTGCTCTAATATTAAAGAGGGTGGTGGTCTACTATAATTCAAGGTAGTTATGTCCCTAAGAGTTTAACTATGACAGTCATGACCATGAGTTTCCAATAATGGATTTTGATCTAATGTTTTGGTGACATTACCTAATCTGGGAGAACATTATATTCTTTATGGATTATAGGAGCTTGAGGTATTCCTTCTCTTTATAAGATATGGACAAATAATATAACATTTGGATGATGTTTATCATAGAATATGACTCAATAACTTTTACATCATAGGGAAAAGACTTGTGGTTTCAGACACATTGATCTAATTCATCATAAGATGTTATTTTGGAGTATGAGGATTACTTGAGAGTAATGAGGGATATAATATACATGCACATTATTGTATAGGAGGTTAAAGGTATTGGGTTTTTGTGTCAAATAGTAGTGAAGTACACTTTTTTATGGTAAGAAAAGGAGTCTTAGTGGGGAGAATTATAGGTGGAGGTTGTGTAAGATCGTGTTACTCTTTAATATAGAAAAAATTATTAGTTGTATGTGGATTATAATTAGATGGTGTTATATGGGAGATTATTCATTTAATATTTAATGTAATAGACATTCCTTTGTGAGTTCAATGGATAACCTATTGTAATTCACAGGGGTGTCTCAATGATGTATCATACTTTAATAAGGCATGTTTGGTGGATTAGGATGTTGAGGTTGAGAGTGGTGTTCATAACAAAATGTATAGTATTCTAGTAGGTTATGGTAAATTATTGAGTTCTAGGAGGTTTGTTGCAACCATTTTATATCCCTTAATGTAAGTTGGAGGATGTTTTGATTGAGTTTTTCACTATGTCTCCATGATCCCAAGGAGGATGTGAAATTATTTGGGTGACTGTGGATTGGATAAAGATATCAAACCATTATTATTTTATTAAGAAATCATATGTTGTTCTTTCTTTAGTAAGGTGGTTTGTGGATTATATAGTTGGACTTCATATGGTACTGAGGTTTAATGTTTCCAATAGGGATTATTTCTTTACCTCATGATATCAAAGGGATATTCTTCATTATTTCAGCTCTAAGTTTTTCATTAGTAATTTTTTTCACCTGAGGATGAATGGGCAGCTGAAGTGGAACATCCGAACATGAATGATATGTTGAGGTCCAATATCACAGATTTAAGTGGGTCCTAGGTGAAACACTTTTCATTGGTATATTTTTATAAAATAGTTTCAACCACACATCCATAGACAAGGATCATTTTTATTATTTTAATGATTGAAAATGTCAATCCCTGTTGTGTTTTAATGTGGTTGTAGAGATAGTTTTCTAAGGACTAGGTATGTTAGAAATAATGGCCAAGAATGTTTGAGTGATTTGAGAGTAGATAAAGGCATCACCAGACCATGAGATCTCTTTTACTAATCAAATGACGAGATATTTATAGTTTTAGGTTGGGGATCATGGGTTATTTAAGGGTTCTCATCATTAAGGTTTATTATGGTTTAGTAATGGTAATAAGTTATGTCCTAGGTATATTAACTCATTTTATGTGTTGGTAGGAGTTAGTGAGATGGAATATCGCTTGGTGGATCCCCATTAGCGGGAGGGGATTCATAATGTCTACCATGTGTCACTGATCCACTAATATCATCTGAATGAGTCTCATGTGATTAATTATGGAAATATAGATATATAAGATGACTTTATTTATTTGGAGTTGCAGATCGAGATCCATGATCATCAATATAATGTGTGGTATGTATTTTTTAATCATTTTATACATGTTTTATAGAGGAATGGTTTAATGGAGGAGAGTACATGGGAACATGGGTAAAAGATATATTCTTATTTTTCTATGTTGTTTTGAGTTTTTTTCATTGAATTATGATATAATGATTATTCATTTAGTGAAATGATTTCTGGTGGATGTTTTAATTGTGATGATTCATTGGTGTATTTTTTTGATTGGTGATGGAATCATTATTATTTCAGTGGTATATTTTAAGAGAGTGTGATATTGTTTGTTTTTGTCACATGATTTATGTTCCCTAATCATTTTAGGTGGTGTGCGGGCTTAGGTTATAGTAATATTTTTAAAAAGTATCTTGTAGGGTTTTTATTCATATATTTTAACATTTCCTTCCTTTTAACCTTTTTATTTATTTTTTAAGGATAAGAATAATTCATATGAAATATAATATTATTTATGAAACACCTAAATCTCATTCTGTTAAGTTTTTGAGTATTCAGAGGAATTGATAGGATGTTTTGGTGTATTTTAGAGGATATGGGAATTTTTTTAAATTTAAAGGACCATTAAGGAATGTTGACAGGTATGTTGTTGGTCATTTTGAATAGGTTTGGTGTGGTTATTGGGTAATTTTGAATCCTATAAATTAATGGAAGTATGGTACACCATGGGGATTTAAACAAATACACTATCCCTTTTAGAATGAAATTTCATAGAAAAAATCCATGTGGAAAATAGGAGGAGCACCATACCATAGTGGATGACATGTTACAACTAAGGATATTGGGAATTTCCCTATTATAAATAATCATTGGTTGAAACTACAAGGGAATATTTTTTTGGGTGTGTTGTTTGATGAGTGCACCAATGAAAAACTTAAACCAATGAAATGAATTACATTGTTAATTTTGACATGTGAGGTAGAGGAGAGTTCAAACATAATAGGATTATGTAGAATAGGTAAATGAATATCTCCAAACTATAGTTTTGTTCCTCATGATGGTAATTGATATGTAATATTTTCATATTCTATATTGATTTGATGTTTTGGCCACATGGGTGTCAAAAATAGCATGGATGACATAATGGATTTGAGAATGGTTCAATGTATGGATCCAATCATAGTGTTTAAATGTACTTTTAAAAATCTATGAGATTTTTTTGTTATGGAAAGTTTATACAAATAAAAATATGATTTTTTTTTTTCTGGAAGTCACCATGAAAAATTTACACATCCAGATTCTAGAATTGTTTAGTCGAACTTCCTCTGTAAATAATGGTACCATTATTCTTTATTTCAATTTTATTTATTTCTATTTAAAACTTAGTTAACTTTTTATCCCTCACACCACACTCTGATCATCCCTCAGTTGAGTATAAACTTTGTGGATCATTTTAATAAATCCCTCTTGATTCATGGCACACCTTTCCTATCTTATACTCTCCTTACTTTCTATATTTTATTCTAATGCTTCATATTGTGTGGTTCCTCTTGTTTGGAGTTGAATTTCATACATTTAATAATGGTGAGTTTCTATTTATAGGTTCTAGATGGATTCTCAATGAATATAGTGGTGGTAGAACATAATTTATTTTACTCTAGTGTTTTGTTCCTCTGAATCATGGAATCATGGAATAATATTATAGAGTCTCTTCAGATTTTGTGAAAATCATGAGATTATCTATATTATTGTTTATTAATTAATTATTATAAATTAACCTAATGAAGTTAAAAAATCTAGAACATAGATAAATGGGAATGGATAATCTATGGATGTGGAAATATATATATATATACATTATTTCATCTATTACTACTACTTTTTATTATTTGGTAAGGAAATGAATGGAATACAAAATAATTGTTTTAGGAATAAAGTGATAGATAATCCATGATAAATATGTTTAGTGGGAACAATAATTTTTATGATAAACAATCCCCCGTTAAAATAAAAAAGTATTTCATTTTTTTAGTAATATGAACCCTTTTACTATTGGGAATTTATTACTTTTGAAATAACAAGTTTTTATTTTTTTACATTCTAGAATCAGATCAAATAATTGATTAATAAATATATATGCTAAATAAAAATGTTCGGTTAATAGTCATTGAATTGAATGTTTTTTTTCAGATAGACCTTATGTTATATATATCCAAAATGATTTTTTTGTTATACCAGTGTGGATTTGGAATACAACACATGTGTATTGAAAATATAGAGATAGTGATGATTTCATTGGTTAATAATGGAAGGGGATATTTTTGGTGACTGGTTGGAATGTAAGGAATTTTAGTTTGAAATGATATGATATAGATAGTTACAATTTTCTATGGGATGAAATTCATGTTCTCTATGAAGTAAAAACATTTTATCATTTTGTTTAACTAGGGTTCAGTATACACAAAAAGTGCATAGTTGGAATTATTTATAGTCTACAAGAAGATAGAGAAGGGGACTAAAGAAATCTGGCTATTTTAAATGAGGAGATAATTTGGGATCCATTTAGAGAATTAACATTTAGAGAAATTATTGATTTTATATAAAGATACTTGGAGGATGTCATATGATACTCCATCTGAATCTATTGGTATTTGAATTCAAATATTTATATATATATATTCATGTAATTTTAAAATATGGGGATTAAAATATATGAAAGTGGATTATATATTACATTATGGTAATAAAATAAATGATTCAGAGATTGAGAATATTTATTTATAGAACTATCTGAGAACATTGTTATAATTATAAGAGCTGATACAACATATTTATTCATGATATATAAGAAATTGGAGAAACTGAATTACTGATATTTTATTGAAGTGTTTTGAGATCAACTTTTTCACAAATGTTTTTGATGATTTTATATGGGACGAAATTTTGATCTAGCCTACTTTTAGAGGAATATCATTTCTAAACACATGTAGAAGAAACATAGGGAATATGGACATCATTATTCTATTGGATGAAAAATAAAGTATTTTGTTATTGGGGTGTATTACTCACTCTGGAATAATAATAGTTTCGGGGTATACCCAACTATTATTATCATATGATTTGGGTTTATAACTAGTTCATGTTGTAACGACTTGAATATTTATTGAATAATCCATGTTTTCTTGTATAACTAGCATAGAAAAGTGTACGATTTCATGGAAAACCTTATAAATATTGTTTTATATTTCATCTATTATTATTTATACATATTAATTGAGACTCATAGATAGAATTTTGTTGATCGAGAACTTTTATATATTGATGTGTTTGAATTCAAAAGTTGTAGAATTCATAAAATCAAACCACCGATTAACCCCTCCTCTCAATGGTCATCTAAAAATGGGCCTCTATAAGTGGTATTTGAGAAAAGATCTCCAATAATGATCCTAAAATAATTTAATATATAAAATAGTAAGTCATCCAAAAACTGATGTGTTCCCACATTCGGTGATAAGAATTATCATTGTTGGAGGAATATGATACTTCCGAATCTTCTATCAATATGCCTATATGTGAGATATTTAGTGGAATTTTGGATTCCACCCATTACAAAAGATTTTTTATTAATCAATATATTACAATAAATTTGGAGTTAGATGAAAAAGGATAAAAATGACATATTAATATATCTCTAGAATATGGTGTATTCCATGTTCCTAGGACTTCAAATCAAAAATTAAATATGCGATAAATTAAACTGTATTTACAATGGTAATATGATATTCAAAGAAATCAATATGTAAGTATGAAGGATCCAATTTTAAGATATAATGATGTCTACAAATGAGAATATTTGGGAATACATTACAAGGGCCATTGAGATTTCAAGAAATATCTATGATTTTGATGAGAAGGTAAATTATTATATCATTATTGAATGATTTTGCGGAATTTTTCATATTCGTTTAATACATGTATATCAACCCTATAAGAAAGAGTTGGTTTCACACTAGATGACATACAAAATACACTCACAACTTATAAGAATGGTAAAATTATATCTTCCAAGAAAACTTATATGAGATGGACATTGAAATAATGAAGGATGAAAAAATTAAAGAAGAATAGATATCTGAAAAAGAGAGGTAGATAAAATGCATGAAAAAGGGATGACTGATTTTATTTCCCTCATATAATGTATAATTCATTATTTTTTGATCATTTGAAATTCCAAGGCATATTGAATTTTATCATTTTTTGGAAGATACCTTTTGTAAAGAAATCCTTAGTGTGTCCATATGAGTTTTGGAAAACACATTTGTGTTGTTTTTAAATGTTAATGAGATCCTGAGAGGTCTATCTGGTGGTTTATTGAGTTTCAGGAGCACTAAGTCCAAGAAAAACATTTTTGGGTGGACTTTAGAGGGAGAACTATTTGACTAAAACTACGTGGCCCAGTAGTTTAAACCCATTTACTTTTATAGGTGATAAAGGGTAACTCACACAAGTTGTATGTGGTTTACCCAAACTATGCACTTACTCCACACAATTTTTACTATTTTTTCAGTACATGTGCACCCTTTCATACATGGTTGGTGAATGATTTATCCAAATCATGTGGCCAAACCATGTGACCTCTCACCTTAAGTATAGAATCTAAAATATTTGGCATATGGTTTGGATAACCATCATTAGAGGGTTTAGATTTCCATTTCCCCCTCTTTTCATTTTTCATTTCCCTCATCCTTTATTTTTCCTCTTCAACACGCAGAAAACTCTTCCATTGGGGTTTTCCCCTCTACTAGGTATGAAGAAATACCCCTCCTTTGATTTCCATTTAGACTACCATGAAGTTCATTAGATAGACCTCAGAATGTCTACGATTCCTCTTGCTTCCATTCTTCGTTAGTCTTCTCTCACTCTACCCAATTTTGGTGTGACCTAATTAACCCTATTTTTAGGGTATTCATATGGTTCATTGATTTCTATAAAAAAATACCAAATTTGGCCTCAATATTGGACATTATAGTCATCCATTGTATATTGTACATGGTCTCAATCTTTCCCCCAAAAATATCATTGTGTTACTATATTTTTCTATCTGTAATGTGCTGGACTTACCCGGTGTCACTTATAATTTAATAATTTCCATTAATTAAAATGTATACAACTTATTGTTATGT
The DNA here is from genome assembly GCA_963277665.1 of Viscum album. Lineage (NCBI taxonomy): Eukaryota > Viridiplantae > Streptophyta > Magnoliopsida > Santalales > Viscaceae > Viscum > Viscum album. Next base: position 1,593,509,877 of record OY728163.1, on the reverse strand, counting down.
ATTTTGGAACCCTATAGAATTTTTGGATTCTATGACCTAAATCTGAACTACCTATTTAAGGTGGTCTTGTAAAATTACATTTGTTGAACATTGTCTACCTTATGCATAATCCACCCCTTTTGGTGTACAGTTTGATTATATGTTTAATTATGACATTGCCTACATTAATCAACCATTGTATGGGTTCATGTATAACATAGGATGAAATTATATTATTTAAATTTAACAGAATGGATTTTTTTTGGAGTTAAAATGCCATGTTTTACAATAAAAGCACTTAATGAGGTTCTCTTTCTTTAATTCGAAACTAATATTAATGTTTTTCGTTTCATGGATTTATGGTTGAATGTGATGGAATTATTAATAATTATTTTTTGATGTGATGTGGATTAATTATGTATGTTTCCCATTTTAATTCTAATATGAAATGGAAATTTTTTGTCGTGTCCTTAATGTTCCTTGTTTTATTTTAGGTCATGCTTACTAGAACAACCCTTTGAATTTTTAATTTAATTTAATAAATGAATTATAAAAACCATGGGAGATATTCATGTTAAAAAAACTATAGATGGTTTCATCATTCTTGTGATCATATTTGGTGATGGATTATATATACATTGGGGGTGATGCTAGTATGCTAGGATGAGATCACCGTGCATTCTTCTTGTAACACCCCAAGCTTCTACGGTATGTTTCTCTTTGAATAATGCGATAGCGTGTGTTGTACGCAACATCGAGTTCTAACACACAACAACCAATCAAACTAGCAGTTATGAATAGTAATACCTATGTTTTGAAATTATATATATTTTATATTTCAAAATGGACTTAATTTATGGATTCAGAATATCGAAATTATCCTAAGTTGAATTTTTGGTATTTTTTTGAGAACTTCCAATTTTTATGAATAGTGAAAAATAATTAAAAACAACTTTTTTAATAAAAATAATTTATACTGATAAATTATATTATTTAGTGGTTTTAAAGTATAATTAGAATATATTTTTACCATTTTATCCAATGGTGTTCATTATAATTAATTTCACTTTGAAATTGGACATAAACAATTGTCAATCTTTTGATATATATTGTTTCTTAAAAACATGCTATTTGTTGTAACAACGGGAATTAATTATAAAATTAATTAATGCAACCTATATGTTTGGAATTTATTAAAATAGACATAATTTTTGAATTCAGAATATCAATTATAGCTTAGGGTGAAATTTTGGCATTGTTCTGAAAAACATCAATTTTTGATGAATAGTGAAACCACTAAGTGGTAGTTAAAAACTGAATTTTTCATAAAACATAATTTTATCGCTTCTGTGAAAGGAATTTCAAAAATCGAAAGACACAATTAATATCAAGTAGTAAAATGTGATTCAATGAAATGCAAATATTTTTTGGTGAATAGTAACTTTTTACTTTTATTTACCACGGTTAAAAGTAAATAGGGAAATTAAGGGTAAAAATGATGTTAATATTACCCTAAAACATGTCCTAATTCTATTTAACAAGTGTATCTCGACCAAAAACAACCTTAAGAATAAAATATTATCATTTAGGCCCACTTGGATTAGATTAGGACATTTATTATTATTTAATTCAAAGAAGAGTTAAAAGTGTTAAAATCAATGTTTATTAACTAAAACATTTTTAATATAGGGTTATAAATTATATAAAGTCTATTTTAAATATTAATTAGAAAGGTAAAATTATTTCCTACATTATGATATTTTATTTATAATTTTTAGACATTAAATAGTTTAATTTATTTATAACACATTGATGATGCAGTAATTACCATAATAGTAAAAAATTAAAATAATTGATATTATAAATATCCAAATAATTATAATTTCAGACTTTTTATGAATTAAACTAATTTTATAGGTTAATATGAAATGTTAGGATTGAATTAAGTAACTTTTTTATAAGTAATCATATCCTATGATTTTCACAAAAATCAATTATTGAATAGTGTCAAAATTGACATAAAAGAGTGTTTAAAACAAATATTATATTATTAATTGATATTAAATTCATATATATCTAGGGTTCGGCCAAGGGAATTATATAATGATAGGTGTATCATTAATGTACAAATTGTGGGTTTCTTGGATGTATATATTAAGTTTATTAACTACGTAATATAAAAATACAAAGTGGCATGGTAAGTGTCAAACTAATTAACTAAGAGTTAAAACTTAAAGATAAGGTCAATATAGTAACCCAAACCTATCTATATACTATTGGTTGAGTGTTTTTGGACCTATACCCACCTTAACCTTTAAATGATCCACTTTGGAGCCATTAGAAACCGAATATGAATTTATTATAAAATAATATTTGTACATTTTCCAAAGGTGCCCCTCACCCCTCTTATAAAAGGACACTCCTCCTTCTCATTAATTCACACCTTAGCAGCCTTTTGGTTCTTCCAACATCTGCCCAAATACTCTATAAACTTCCCTCAATTCATCCTAGAGGCCTTCCTTTAGTCAGAAATCCAAATTAAGGAGCCATTTTGATCAAATCAAAACGAAGAACCCGAAAAAGAGGTACTGTTTTCACCACCCTTTTTCAAATTCATTTCTTCTTCAACATCTTCTTTATTTGTTATTACCATTCTAAAATAATGAATACAATATCTCCTATATACTGTAATGTTATTATAAATATGGTACAACTAAATTCAGTTTTCTATCCATCCTTTTAATGACATGTCACTATACGTGCGTATGTACGGCTTACCGTCTCCACGTCGTGGTGTAATTGTTATTCAATATATTATTATTTGGATGGTTATAATAATGATGTATAATTCATGTAAATAATAAATATTAAATTATAATGATTCTGTATATATGAAATTCCATCCAATTATATATTATTTTAATATCAAAAGAATGATATTGTCGCTCGTGCGTACGTACGGACTTCCGTCTCTACGAACGCGATGAGATTCATTCTCCATCGTATCCATTCAAGTATAATTATCATTTTATGATTTAAAAATAATGTTTAAGGACATGATATCATTATGGATATGAATAATATACAACATATCCATGACAAACACGGCTTACGTAACAAAACATATAAAAGAAAATGATTAAGTTAACACCCGAAACAACGATAATACTAAGATATTAATAAAAATCAATGTTAAAAGATCCTATATACTATCATATTAATGTATATGATTCTTGTATGATTTAATAACAATTATTTCACCATTATATAGGAGGTTAACCTATCCTCAACCAAGGAAAAGTACAAGTCAAGGGTTTATTTCGCAATCTCTTCATTATCCGAGGTTGTTTATACGTAATAATCTTCTGGGATCTCTTTATCATCCACATCCATGTTTCTTAAAAATATATTTCAATTTTTTTTACTATTTACAAGAATATGGGTTAAAGTAATTTGTACCCTTTTTTGAATTTTTATAAGAGGTTTATGAAGGAATCTTTCCTTCGTTTTCCAAACAATGTGCTTCTAAACCTTTTCGACAGAATTAAGGTAAGAATGTTTTTTTAAATTATATGGTGAGTACGGCTATTTTACGCCGTTATAAAATTGTTGAAGCTTCTCTTACATGATTATAAGAATATTTTAAAATAAAATGTTATATTTTATAAATATATGACTCTTAAATGATTTCAAAATAGAAAGAGATATTTCTCTAACAAGAGTTTTGATTTCGTCTATGTCAACATCCTTTGATGGATTTTACGCTTATTTGAAGATGATTTATTATGATACAAAACATCTATATTGTATTGAAGGTTTTGTGATTTGTTTGACTATGGATGTGATGTTTTTGTACCATTCATGGTTTATGGATGAAGTATTTACATTTAGAATGCTAGTTTTAATACGAATGTTTATGTTATGTTTAAACCTTTTCATATGGGAATGCATTGGACTTAATATGTGATGGGTGGATCTCGCTATAGCTCCTCAATGCATCGGTTGGTCTCATGAGACAAACTAGTGTCTTGGAACAAGGAATTGACAAAATCTTATTTTTAGTCTTGGCACGAGGCCTTGGCTATGTGGTTATGATAGTCTGGCATTATGCGTTCCATCATTATGAAAGTGGTTATTGATATTGCATGTGATTATTCGATTAGTAGAATATCCATGTGAATAAGTAAATGGAATTATTTCATTTTATTTTTTCCATACTATGTTGATGTTCAAGTTTAAAAGGCATTTGTTTTAGTTATACATTGAATTAAATGTTTATTATTATTTATGAAAGTTTATGCTATATTGTTATCCTTACTGGGATTTGAGCTCACCCCTTTCAATGTTTTATTTTTCCCAGGATGTGAACAAGTAATTTAGGAATGACCTACTGGGATAGTATGTTGGGGATATGAGTGTGGACTATGAAGAAATGTTGTTGTTTTAGTTTTCATTTTAATGATGTAATGTAAGACTTATGAATATATCTAGTGTTTCCAAGGCTACTAAACCAATCGGTCTTTTGAGATTTGATCTTTCTTGTGATCATGCCAAGATTATGTAATAATGCACCGACTCTAGGTAACTGGGGTCAGGGTGTTACAATTGGTATCAGAGGAAGTTTAGTACAAGCCTTGGAAGCTAGATTTAGATAAACTCTGATTAGAGCACGTAGACCTAAGATGAACTTTGAGGATTATGATAGAAGAACTTCCTATAATTTTAGTATTGTAGAGATTTTGTGAGTTTTAGGAGCAATACATCTTTGTCTGGATACGAGTAGGTAGACGAGGCTCTGGCACAGATGTAGCTAGGGGTAAAACCCGAAAACACCACTTTGAGCTAGACTCGAACGAGAACTGGTGCACGACAATGGGCCTTGCTGCACTCTTGGTTACGACACTCCCAGGGGATATTCTTAGGATAACTCTCATTTTCATTACAAATAATTATGAAGGGTTTTTGAGTATATACTTCCTCAACGAAAACATTTTTATGATTATGGATTATATCCATAAATAGTTCAATTTATGTTAAGTGTTTTATAAGTATGGGATTATGTATTTTGATTCATAAACTGATCTAGTTTATGCCATTGTTTAGAAATGGTGCCTAATAGAAGAAATGGAAACTGTATCAATGCATTCAGACCATGTAGGGATTTCCCTCCTGCACAAGATAATTATAGTGGAGCTAGTGATGCAACTGGTGCAGATCAGCTAATCACCATACTGGGACAACTCACTCCGGTTATGAATAATAACCTCACCCGTATGGAGCACTCGAATCCGCAGCGTGGAGGATCAATGTTAGATCGATTCATGAGTCAACAACTACCAACGTTCAAAGGGAGTACAGATCCCTTAGTAGCAGAGCAATGGATAAATTCTCTAGAGAAAATATTTCAGGCTTTGGGGAGTAGTGAAAGGGAAAAAGTTATCATGACTATTTACCGCCTCACTAGAGATGCTGATCAACGGTGGTTATTGATTCAAAACACAAAGGAAGATGATGAAGTATCAAATATGGAATTGAGGGAGTTAAAAGATCTATTTTTAGAAAAATACTTTCCTCGTGACCATCGAGTACATATGGAAAGACAATTTCTGAGTCTGAGACAAAAGGAGGATAAGAATGTCGCAATGTATGAGGCTAACTTTACAAGGCTAGCAAGTTATGCTGGAGATTATATACGTAAACCAAGAAGTAAGATTGATCGTTTCTTTGATGGGTTAAAACCATTTCTCCATCGAGCATTATCTCACAATCCTTTTCATCGTACGAAGACATTGTCTCATGTGCTATCAAGACTAAAAAGGAATTATCTAAGTCTTATGACTTCAAATCAAATCAAGAGAAGAAGAGATCTGCTGATCAATCAGGGAATGGATATAAGGGGAAGAAGGGAAAGGTTGAATATCCATCCTGTGGTAAATGTGGGAAGAAACACCCCGGTACTTGCTTGAAGGGAATGGGTGTCTGTTACAAGTGTGGTGAAAAAGGCCACCAAGATCATGATTGTAAAGGGAAGAAGGAAGCTACCAATGTTCAATGCTACAATTGCAGGGAGATGGGACATTATGCAAATGAATGTCCTAAGAGTCAGGGGAACTTACCTCATAAAAGTCCAAGGGATCAAGGCCAAGCTTATGCTATCACTACTGCTGAGGTAGAAGCTCCGAAAGACGTGGTGGCAGGTAATTTAATGGTTTACTCAAGTTTAGAAAATGCATTATTTGATTCTGGATCATCGCATTGTTTCATATCTTCCCAGTTTTCTAAGAAAATTAGATATTTCCAATTTGATTAAACAAGGGAGTTTTCAGTTAAAACTCCTAAGGGAAGTATCATTGCAACAAAGTTTTGTGAATCAGTCCCCATTATAGAACATAAATGTTCTTTATCTGCTGATCTTATCGTCATACCTATGATTGAGTTTGATATAACCCTTGGTATGGATTGGATTTCGGACTATGATGTGAAGATTTATTTTAAGAAGAAGGAGGTTACGATTTTTGATGATGATTATAAGGAACACCTTATTTTTAGAGCAGAATCGTCACCACCTAATTCTTATCTAGATACACCCCCAGTAGCTCAACTAAATTCAATTATTATGGAGGAAGAGGATGAAATTACAGTGGGTGAGGAAAGGAATGTTCAAATAGAGGATGTACCTGTTGTGAATGAATATGTAGATGTGTTTCCGGAAGATTTACCTGGACATCCTCCAGAATGAGAAGTTGAGTTTTCCATTGATTCAATTCCTAGATCAAGGCCTATATCTAATACCCCTTATAGAATGGCCACTGTAGAATTAGTCGAACTAAAGAAACAACTAGAGTAATTGAGTAATAAAGGATTTATTCTCCCTAGTGTTTCTCCATGGGGAGCCCCTGTTCTTTTTGTTAAAAAAAGATGGATCTATGAGGTTATGTATTGACTAAAGGGAGATCAATGATATAACAATAAAGAACAAGTATCCCCTACCTCGCATTGATTATTTATTTGACCAACTACACGGAGCTCATTACTTTTCAAAGATTGAACTTTGATCTGGATGCCTCCATTTGTGTGTGAATAATGAAGAAATTCCAAAGACAACATTTCGAACCAGGTACGGGCATTACCAGTTTACAATAATGCCTTTTGGATTGACTAATGCTCCCTCTATATTCATGGATCTGATGAATAGTGTTTTCAAGGAATATCTCAATGAATTTATGGTGGTATTTATTGATGATATCTTGGTATGCTCTAAAATCTAAGAAGATCCTGAAAATAACTTACACATTATCCTGAAGACTCTAAGAAGACATGAATTATATGGGAAGTTTAGCAAGTATGAATTCTGGATTCAAGAGATTTATTTTCTTGGCCATATTGTCTCTAAAGATGGAATCTTTGTTGATCCTTCTAAGTCCAAGGAAATCCAAGAATGGCCAGCACCTATGAGTATAACTGAGGTACACAGTTTTATTGGTTTAACAGGTTATTATCGACATTTCGTTCTGAATTTTTCCCTATAGGCTAACCCATTAACAAAGATCACATGTAAAGGGGTTAAATTTGTTTGTATAAAAGAGTGTGAAGAATGTTTCGAAGAACTGAAGATAAGATTAGTCAATGCTCCTATATTGACTCTACCATTGGGGAATGATGGGTTCGTTATTTATAGTGATGCATCGAAGAAAGGACTTGGTTGTGTCCTTATGTAGAATTATAGGGTTATTGCCTATGCATCACGACAGTTTGAAATTCATGAAAAAAACTATCCTACTCATGATCTCGAGTTAGCAGTTGTGATCTTTTCTTTGAATATATGGAGGCACTACATCTATGGTGAAAAATATGACATTAATACTAATCAAAAGAGTTTGAAGTATATTTTCTCACAAAAAGAACTCAACATTTGGAAAAGGAGATGGCTTGATTTACTCAAGGATTATGATTGTACGATACACTACCACCCGGGGAAATCAAACAAGGTGGAAGATGCTTTGAGCAGAAAAGATCATGGAGTTTTGAACAATATGAGAATTGAAAGGGATCCAATTTTCATGGATCTAGTGAACATGGACATGGGAATAACCATGGAAGGTGAAACATCAATTCTTTTGCAAATGGTTGCCACACCATTTATACTAGAAAGGATTAAGAGTTCTCAGACCGATGATGAAGAATTTCAAAAGAAGATTAATGCTGTGAATGATGGGAGATTGAAAGAATTTTTGTATGAAGAATGTATTTTGAAATTCGGGAAGAGACTTTGTTTTCCCGATATACTTGATGTAAAAACGCAATTGTCTGATGATGCTCATAGTTCCAATTTATCAATACACCCTAGGAGCACAAAAATGTATAGAGATTTGAAGGAACATTTTTTCTGGGACAAAATGAAGAGGGAAATTGCTGATTTTGTGTCAAGATGTATGGTTTTTCAACAAGTGAAAGCTGGAAGGCAATAGCCTGGAGGAGTCATGCAACCTCTTCCCATACCAGAGTGGAAATGGGACAATATTACGATGGACTTTTTCATGGGGCTACGAAAGACTCCTAGAAGGAATGATACAATATGGGTTATTGTTGATTGTCTTACCAATTCAGTTCATTTTCTTGCTATAAGAGAAGATCTACCACTGGAACGTCTAGCAAGACTATATATTAATGAAGTTGTGAGACTTCATGGAGTAACCTTATCGATTGTTTCTAATCGTGATCCCCATTTTACTTTATGATTCTAGAAGAGTCTTCAGAAATCCCTGGATACTGAACTTCATTTGAGCACTGCCTACCACCCTCAGATAGATGGACAATCAGAACGGACTATTCAAACCTTAGAAGACATGTTGAGATCTTGCTCAATTGACTTTCAGGGTATGTGAGATCAATATTTATCTTTGGAAGAATTTTCCTATAAAAATAGCTTCCATTAGAGTATTCAGATGGCACCATATGAAGCGTTATATGGAAATAGATGTCACACACCAACCTGTTGGGATGACGTTGGTGAAAGAAAACTTATAGGTCCAGAACTGGTGGAGGAAATGATGGAAAAGGTGAAGGTAATCCAAAATCACATCAAAGCAGCTCAAAGTAGGCAGAAGAGCTATGCTGATAATCGAAGGAAGGATTTGGAATTTCAAGTCAGTGATCATGTTTTCCTGAAGGTATCTCCATGGAAGGGAGTCATACATTTTGGTAAGAAAGGTAAATTGAGTCCTAGGTATATCAGACCTTTCGAAATTCTAGAACGAATTGGGGCTATAGATTACCGATTGGAAATGCCGCCAAGTCTCTCCAAAGTTCACGATGTGTTCCACGTATCTATATTGAGTAAATACATGCCTGACCCAACCCATGTACTCATCTATGAGGAATTAGAACTGGATCCCGATCTTTCTTATTGCGAAGGGCCCGTCAAGATTATTGATACGAGAGAACAAGTACTGAGAAACCGGACGACGTGTCTGGTAAAAGTTTTTTGGAGAAACCATAAGATGGAAGAGGCAACATGGGAACCGGAGGAACTTATGATGAAGAACCACCAGAGTCTTTTCATGCGGTAGTATTATAGAAATTTCGAGGATGAAATTATTTGAAGGAGGGGAGAATGTAACACCCCAAGCTTCTACGGTACGTTTCTCTTTGAATAATGCGATAGTGTGTGTTGTATGCAACATCGAGTTCTAACACACCAAAACCAATCAAACTAGCCGTTATGAATAGTGATACCTAATTTTTTAAATTATATATATTTTATATTTCAAAATTGACTTCTTTTTTGCATTCAGAATATCGAAATTATCCAAAGTTGAATTTTTGGTATTTTTCTGAGAACTTCCAATTTTTATGAATAGTGAAAAAAACTTAAAAACAACATTTAAAAAAATTAATTTATAGTGATAAACTATACTATTTAGCGGTTTTACTGTATAATTAGAATATATTTTTACCATTTTTTCCAATGGTGTTCATTAGAATTAATTTCACTTTGAAATTGGACATAAACAATTGTCAATCTTTTGATATATATTGTTTCTTAAAAACACGCTCATTGTTGTAACAATGGGAATTAATTATAAAATTAATTAATTCAACTTATATGTTTGGAATTTTGTAAAATAGACATCATTTTTGAATTCAGAATATCAATTATAGCTTAGGGTGAAATTTTTGAATTGTTCTGAAAAACGTACATTTTTTATGAATAGTGAAACCACTAAGTGGTAGTTAAAAACATAATTTTTCATAAAACATAATTTTACCGCTTTTGTGAATGGAATTTCGAAAATTCGAGAGACACGGTTAGTATCAGGTAGTAAAACTTGGGTCAATGAGATGAAAATAATTTTTGGTGAATAGTAAATTTTTACTTTTATTTACCACGGTTAAAAGTAAATAGTATAATTAAGGGTAAAAATGATATTAATATTACTCTAACACATGTCCTAATTCTATTAGATAAGTGTATCTCGACCAAAAACAACCTTAGGAATAAAATATTATCATTTATGTCCACATGGATTAGATTAGGACATTTATTATTATTTAATTCAAAGACGAGTTAAAAGAGTTAAAATCAATGTTTATTTACTAAAACATTTTTAATATAGGGTTATACATAATATAAATTCGATTGTAAATATTAATTAGAAATCTAAAATGGTTTCCTACATAATGATATTTTATTTATGATTTTTAGACATTAAATAATGTATTTTAATTATGACACAATGATGATGCAGTAATTACCATAATATTGAAAAATTAAAATAATTGATATTATAAATACCCAAATAAATATAATTTGAGACTTTTAATGAATTAAACTAATTTTATAGGTTAATATGACATGTTAGGAGTGACTTAAGTAACTTTTTTCGATGTAATAAGTCTGTTATGAGTCTCACAAAAATCAATTATTGAATAGTGTCAAAATTGACATAAAAGAGTTTTTAAAACAAATATTATATTATTAATTGATATTAAATTCATAAATATCTAAGGGTATGCCAATAGACTTATATCATGATAGGTGTATCATTAATGGACATCTTGGGGGTCTGTTGGATGTATATAGAAAGTTTATTAACTATATAATATAAAAATACAAAGTGACATGGTAAGTGTCAAACTAATTAACTAAGAGTTAAAACTTAAACATAAGGTCAATATATTAACCCAAACCTATCTAAATCATATTGGTTGAGTAGTTGTGGACCTATCCCCACCTTAGACTTTAAATAATCCACTTTGGAGCCATTATAAACCACATTTTAATTTATTATAAAATAATATTTCTAGCTTTTCCAAAGGTACCCCTCACCCCTCTTATAAAAGAACACTCCTCCATCTCATTAATTCACACATTCAAAGCCTTTTGGTTCGGCCAACCTCTACCCATATACTCTTTCAACTTCCATAACTTCATCCTAGAGGCCTTACTTTAGTCAGAAATCCAACTTAAGGAGCCCTTTTGATCAAATCAAAAGGAATAACCCGAAGAAGAGGTAATGTTTTCACCACCCTTTTCCAAATTCATTTCTTCTTCAACTTCTTCTTTCGTTGTTATTCCCATTCTAAAATAATGAATCCAGTATCTCCTATATACTTTAATATTATTATAAATATGGTACAACCATATTCAGTATTCTATCCATCCTTTTAATGACATGTCATTATATGTGCGTACGTACGGCTTACCGTCTCCAAGTCGTGGTGTAATTGTTATTCAATATATTATTATTTGGATGGGTATAATAATGATGTTTAATTCATGTAAATAATAAATATAACATGATAATGATTATGTATATATGATATACCATCCAATTATATATTATTTTAATATCAAAAGAATGATATTGTCGCTCGTGCGTACGTACGGACTACCGTCTCCATGAACGCGATGAGATTCATTCTCCATCGTATCCATTCAATTATAATTATCATTTGATGATTAAAAAATAATTTTTAAGGACTTGATAATATTCTGTATATGAATAAGATATAACCTATCCATGAAAACATGTATTACATAACAAAACATATAAAATAAAAGGATTAAGTTAACACCCGAAACAACGATAATACTAAGATATTATTAACAAATCAATGTTAAAAGATCATATATGATATCATAATTATGTATATAATTTCTATATTATTTAATAACAATTATTTCACCATTATAAAGGAGGTTAAACTACCCTCAACCTAGTAAAAGTACATGGTAAGGGTTTATTTTGCAATCTCTTCATTATCCGTGGTTGTTTATACGTAATAATCTACTGGGATCTCTTTATCATCCACATCTATATTTATTAAAAATGTATTTCAAAACATTTTTACTATTTAAAAGAATATTGGTTAAAGTAATTTATACCCTTTTTAAAATTGTTATAAGAGGTTTATGAAGGAATATTTCCATTATTTTAAAAACAAGGTGGTTTTTAACCTTTTCGACAGAATTAAGGTAAGAATGTTTTTTAACTTATACGGTGAGTACGACTATTTTCCGGTATTATAAAATCGTTGAAGCTTCCCTTACAATATTATAATAATATTTGCAAATAAAATTTTATATTTTATAAATATATGACTCTTAAATGATTTCAAAATAGAAAGATATATTTCTCTAAAAAGAGTTTTGATTTCATCTATGTCAACATCCTTTGATGGATTTTACGCTTATTTGAAGTTGATTTATTATGATACAAAACTTCTATATTGTATTGAAGGTTTTGTGATATTTCAGACTATGGATGTGCTATTTTAATACCATTCAAGGTTGATGGAGGAATTATTTACATTTTGAATGCTAGTTTTAATACGAATGTTTATGTTATGTTTAAACATTTTCATATGGGAATGCATTGGACTTAATATGTGACGGGTGGAGCCCGATATAGCTCATCGATGCATCAGTAGGTCTCATGAGACAAACTAGTATCTTGGAACAAGGCTTTGACAAAATCTTATTTTTATTCTTGGCATGAGGCCTTGGATATGTGGTTAGGATAGTCTATCATTATGCATTCCATCATTATGAAAGTGGTTATTGATAATGCATGTGATTATTAGATTATTAGAATATCTATGTGAATAAGTAAATGGAATTATTTCATTTTATTTTTGCCATACTATGTTGAAGTTCAAGTTTAAAAGGATTTTGTTTTAGTTATACATTGACTTAAATGTTTATTCTTATTTATGAATGTTTCTGTTATAATGTTATCCTTACTGGGCATTTGAGCTCACCCCTTTCAATGTTTTCTTTTTCTGAGGATGTGAACAAGTAATTTATGAATGACCTATTGGGAAAGTATGTTGGGGATATGAGTGTGGACTATGAAGAAAAGGTGTTGTTGTAGTTTACCTTTTTATGATGTAATGTAAGACTTATGAATATATCTAGTGTTTCTAGGGATACTAAACCAATCGGTCTTTCGAGATTTGATCTTTCTTGTGATCATGCCAATGTTATGTAATAATGCACCAACTCTGGGTAACTGGGGTCAGGGCATTACACTTCTTACCTCATTATCAGTGATATCAGTTCCCTAAGGGAGACACCCTAGACATGATCATTGATGAGATGGTTATACCAGTCCAAGACCGTGACTTGGTCACTTATGTGAGATACTAGGTGCATGCTTAGAGGTCCTTGCCTCACATTAGTTTAGGATTGATACTTGTGAGGCTATTCATAGTCCGACTTGGAAGGAATATGATGACCAAGAGTATTATGGACCTCATAGTGCGATACATGGGATCCATGTTAAAGTTCTCCTCATATCAGACCATAGTTATTCTTATTTAATTTTTTTATGTCCTTATAAAAATGTATGAAAACAAACATTTTTACCCAAGGGAAACATCCTCTATACCAAATCAATTTCTTTGGATTTTTTTCAATCGCACTATACATATTTTATGATGCTTTCATTATCACCTTTCCTATATCTGCTTATACAAGTTGCTTATGTTTCATAAATTTTATACTTAGGATGAAGCAGATAACATTGGGTCAGGTGTCCTTGTGGAACTTGATCTCGACGTGGATGTTCATTTATTAATCATTACTATTTTACTATGATATATATAGACACTACTTATTTTATATGCATGAACTTGGATTTACATTTAACTCCTTTATTGGGGGCCTATTAAGTATATCTCATTCGCTGTTCAGGCCGACATTGTACTAGGGAATCCAAATAGACCTCCATGGTTTTAGAATCAGGATCCTGAATATTTTTCTTATTATGTGATGATTTTACCCAGGATTCTGGAGTACGATATTGAGTTGGTACTCAGGATGCTCATATAGACTGTTCTTTGGGATTTATTACTATATTTTTTTGTGTTGAGCCATATTCCATACTGTATGATTTTTATTTCATTAGGTATTATCATCAGGACATGAATGAATTGTTTTATATTGGTATTTGACCAATTTATTTCAGTTATTATACTTATCTTCTTCTTCGTGTAATTTTATATTACAGGTTCCACTATTGTATATTAATTTATTTTGTATAATACTATTGTCATAATCTAATATCATGGGTATAATCTCCCCACCATACTACCGTTAGACCCTAGCTTCTAGTTTCCAGCCTCTGGAATACGGTTAAGTGTACATTAGGCTATGTAGATACTTTTTTGATCACTATTTCTATATTCAATCAGACAGGGGAGTCATGAAGTGATATTCAAGCCTTTATCTTTTCCTTAGCCATACTGTTTTGGGCTAGTAGAAAGATAATAATATTTTTTTGGTATTTGATGAATAATAGTTCCAAGGAGTGATCATTCAACATACCAGGAAAACTATAAGTGTTCTGGGATGGCAATTTTGGTTATACTACTTTTGATTACTGTAGATTATTAGTTCACGTTGAGTGAATGGTGTACATTCCACTAATTGTTGATTTCTGAAATTATACTATTTGACCCTTGGCGTGGTTTGGTAAGTAAGTAGCATTACACAATTCATTATAGGAAGATATGTATTCAAATTCCATGCTTATTACATTGCTTTTAAATTCATTGCTGGGTTATTTGATAATAATTTAATGCCTTATTATTTAATTCCCAATATGTTCCATGATAAGTTCCCTAGGTAACATTCTTAGCATTAAGATGCTTAGGTATTTCATTTCATGAATGTGTATAACATATTGACTAGTAAATTAATATTATTTGTTGATTATTATTCCATGCTTCCATGATTTTAGTGCTATGAATAACATGTTGTCTGTGTTTCCTTTATTATGTAGTAGCCTTCCATGGTTAATTTTAATGCTTCTTTGTTTACTTACCATATGAAATCGTATGTAATTTATATGTTTATAATGAATAGTTATTAATTTAAAAGTGTGAAATTGGTTATTGATGGAGACCCCTCACTAATCAATTATGACATGTTTGAGCCATGAACAATTGGTTCTATGGGTCGAAGCTCTATGGTTACGATTAAATGGGATCAAATTTCTAATATGTGAAGTGTATGGGATCTTTATAAACTGGATAAGGGTAACCAATATAATCTAACAAATACTGGCACACTCCATATACTCATGCTCAATTGTATGTTATTAAAGTGGTTAAATTTTACTTTATAAAGGATAAAATGGTTTCGGTTCGATAGGAAGAACCTGTAATTTGTAAAGTGTTTGGGCACATTATAAAATAGAGAAGTGGTAACCCGTATTTCTGAGCCATCTTTTATGAGACCTATAATTAGATACTAATGAGTAAATATGAAGGTTTTTTTCTTTAAATGAATTGGTTTTCTTTTTAAGGAATACCCCACATTTTAGTGGGATTAATTACCATTGTGACTTAATTTCAAAATGTATAAGTAGGCCTAGGTTTGTTAGTTGGGGAATGTTACTTATGAAAAGAACCTGATAATGGTGTTTTTAAAATATAAATTCTTACATTTTTAGGTTTTTTAGTGGACCATAAGATATAATAACAGGACCCTCATAGGTCGCCTTTTCTTTGGGTATTCTTTAATACATAATGATATGGGAATTTTCTTATATTATGTATCGATGATTATTTAATGTGTTAGCAGCCATTTATATGGGCTTTAATATATGTATATTTAAGTGTCTTATTTGACCAATTACTCTTAAATTATGTAAATAAATTTTATATTCCTTATGGTGTATTCACATGAGGCCTTTGTTAATTAATATTTTAATTTTTACTGAATGGATTTTTTTCCATTGTATACTGAAATTGAAATTTTCATTAACTTATAAAATTGTGAGGATGTGAAAATAAAAAAATGATTTTTAAATTATGTTCATCTATATAATGGTCTAATTATGAAGGGATGAAAAATAAAAATTTCCTAACTAAAAAGGATGTTTAACATAACTTTCCTATTTTTTCTAACGGCCTTAGCTAAATAGAGTATCAACTCACATGGTATAATTACCGGTTTCAGATGTTTTTGAACAAAGACTTTAAAATGTTTGGAGTTCAAATCTAAATAAGTGAACCGGGTCAATGAACCCTTAATGATGATTTTTATCCTTGAACCTTGACTAAGGGTCATTTAAGTTCTTTCAAGGTTTTTTAATAGTTTTCTTAAAACAAAAATTCAATCCTTACTTGTATGACTTTTTCCTAATCAATTGAACCAAAATGGTAGGCCCATAAGTCTAGTGAAATATCTTCTAGTGTGGTCCTGTTATACGGTTGATTATCCCTTCTTTGTTAGTGGTTTGGCCTATTGTAGGTATCGCCCATAGATATTTAGATCCCATTCTAGCTGATTGTGATAAGGGACTGAATTGAGGTGCCATTTGGGTGTTGTTTTCTGTCATAGAAACCTTATGTTTAAAAAATGTCAGCCTTTTCATGGTGAGTGGTCATTTGTTTTACTAAACCCTTATTATGGGTGTATGAAACATGTAATTATTTGTTTTGGTAGGCTAGGCATGCATGGGGAAAGGTTTTTTAGTTATTATGTTGTGTAAACCTTTTTTTCCTCTCTAGTGATGGATGAATCAATATATTCTTAGCGGGGTTAATATTTATATGGAGAAATATGATTTCAGGTTCACTATTTTGTAGGCGATTAGATACTTGAATACATATGACCATTTTCACCAATAGATAGAGTCACAGATGTGCTATTCTATTTCTAAAACCTCAGGTTAGTATGCATTTATACAAATGATAATCTTCATCTTGTCAAATCATGTAGTGAACCATTTATGTTTATTGTTACTCATTTAATCATTGAGATTTTACTTTTTAACCATAGTAAATCTTAGTGGTAGGATGACTTGAGTGTCAAATGAAATCAAATTTATCCCAATTCTTCAGATGATGTTCTAAAATGATCTTGTGTTTTGACATACTGGCTAGTTACATGAGATTTTTCTTCTAATACTATGAAATGTGTTGACATAACTAAAATTAAGAGTCAAATGTATGATTAAAGTTAATCTATTCAAGAGTGCTGTTAAGTAGCTATTTTCTTCCCCTTTTTGAATTAACACTTGGACAGGGTGTGTTAGACACATCTCAGACCATTAATTAGTGGTCCATAGATCGTGTGTTGTGGGAGTGAGTCTTGTTCTCAGTAAATACAATGAAAGGATAATTTTATTTTGGGTTGGGTCATGTCAATTATGATTAAACAGGTTCTTCTAAGAAGTAGGAACACAACCCTAATGGATAATTTGGAATGGTCATTCTTTCTTTTGAATTTCCTTGGGGATGGAGAGGTTCGTGGCATGTCAGTTATTATGAGGCAGCACAATGTTGAATTTATATGTTGGTATTCAAACTTTCTAATTACCATTATTCACAAAGTGAAATTGTTAGTTACGCTAAAAAATGAATGTAAAATCCATTAGTGGTAAGAGAATATTTTTTGTCTAATGACTATCCATCATCTTGTGTAGTTTATTTTTTAAAATGAAGTAGATCCGTGGTGGTTTGACTACATCCTCTTCTTTCATGCTATTGGTTATAAAAGGCTTGAATCTATACTGAGCACTGCGTATCAATTATAGTGTATTTGTCTCGAGTACATCATGGAAATCATTCATCCATATTAGTGTACTCTCATCTTTTTGGTGATCATGTCCCCTATCTTGAAATTATCTAGGTACACCGAGAGAGCATCATTTTTATGACATGATAAATTTTAAAGGTCATTGGACCGATTTGGGTTGTCTCAATTAGAGGTTCTCACAAAAGGCATGGTTGTTATTGAGGCATGGTTAGTCATGGGTGATATATGAGTTACTGAGTTGGAGCACCATGGATAGACTCACGGACACAAACTACTACTTTTGACCTGATTTCCCAAAATAATTCCTCTTGGGGTCAGCCAATGCTCTTGATATGTGGATGTTAATATTTGTACCAATATCTCACTTGTGAAGGTTGTTTATGGTATTACTTTTATGATCTCCTTGGACTCCTTTTGATGATTGTATGGTGACCTCAGACATTAATCATGCTCAGATGAGTTGGTTAAAAGGGGAATCAATCCATGTGTGTTGGATTATATTTGTATCCATGTTTTTTTTCTATTTCAAGACTACTTAATGGGAGTGTTTTACATAAATACATCACCTAAATCCAATTATAGGCTTCTGTGGTAATTCCATGAAAATATTTTGAGCAACCTATGTTTAAAGGCATTGTATTTGGCTATTTAAAATTTTTCGGCCATCTAATCCAAGAAATTGAGAACAGTCAGTTGGTCGTGGCTCAACCTTCTTCCTCTTGAGGGAATGGAAGTGGTATGTTAGGAACTATTTCATTCATGCTGTCAGGTCAAGACGTGTGAAATGTATGTGTTAGTTGGGGACTTTCTGCGATAGGTTTGGTCGACCAATCTAAATGAGGTTATACATGGATATATCAATTGATAAAATCATATCTCATGTCATAATAATAGTTGGAAGGCTACAAGCACATTTTGAATGAACATTATGAAGATAGAAATACCGTAATTAAAAATTTTCCCTTGAATACTATAAAATATGATTTATGTACCATAAGCTAGATGATTGAAGAGATGATGAAGTGATTGTGCCTCGGATTGATAGGCTTGAGTATGTTTCATCTCGATATTTTATTTTAGAGTATGAGTGTTGGATCGAGTTTCAATAGATTATGTGTTGTATGCTTTAATTGATACAGGGAGGTTTATCAAGTGTCTAGGAATGAAACATGACTATTTGAATGATACTTCACAACTAGTGTAGTATGGGTACTGTTTTTCATTATCCCCCAAGGAATCTCTTGGATGAGAAGTTATTTGGTGGGAATATTTTAGCATTCATGATTTTGGAAAGGATGAAATTATAAGGGAGTTTGAATTGTTGTGTCTAGTGGATGGTTTTTTTGTAAACAAATCCTATTTATTTAAATATGAGAGTTTTAACAATTAAAATTGGTTTTTATATGTTTATTAGATCTTAATATTTGTCTTCGGTGGTTCGTTGAGTTTTGGGGGTGTTGTGCCCCAAAAACACAGGTTTTGGTCGACCGGTGGGAGCACAAAGTTTGTATGAAACTATGCAGCCCACCAGTATAAACTGTATTCCTTATATAGGAGAGAACGTGTGATCCACATTGTCTATGCACAGTTCACCCAAATTGTGGGCCTAGTCAGAATGCTTAGTTTAATTTATTTTGTATGTGTTCTCTACTTTTTGCACGGTTTGTGCACGGTTTTTCCAAACCGTGCAGCCAAAATGTTCTCCCAATTCCATTAAGAAGTTATACTTTCCTGGTTGGTTAAGAATTTTGCCAACTGGCTGGCCAAAACATGTTCCTCACTAAGGTGGTGAAATTAACCTTTCCCTCTATTTTCTTATGTTTTCCCCTTCATTTCTTATTCATATTCCCCACATAGTAGCATCCTATATAGGTTATTCTTCTCCTATCTAATGTTTGGAGATATCTCCCTCCTTTGATGTATTTTTTGACCACCATTATGTGAATTTGATATCCCACAGTACGTCTATAACTCATATTTCATTAGTTCTACATTTATATTCTCTCCCTACGTACTATTTTGGTGCGACCTTATTTGCCCTATTTTAGGGCGGCCGTCCAATTATTTGATTTATCATGATCTAGATGAAATCTAGCCTCGATATTGGATTTTATACTCATACATGGAATATTGTATATTATCTGTAGATAATCACTTCAGTTTTCCCGTGTTATAAAATGTTGTCATGTTTTACATGTCAGACTTACCTAGGTTCACTTATAATTTAAGAATTTACTTTAATTAAAATTCATATACTGCCTTGTTATGTATTTTTATCCCCCATTGGTGTGGTTGGAGACAATTAAATCAACCGAAACCAAAACATTATAGTGTGTTTTGTTAAATAAATTTTGTTCAACATTCTCTTACATATGAATATGCCACTCCTATTGGTGTGCTACTTATTTATATATTTAATTGTGATGCTACCTGCTTTAAACTACTATTTAATGGGTTCTATTGTTCCATGTAATGAAATTAAATTATTTAAATTGGATAAACTGGGTTTTAGAAAACAATGCCATGTTTTCTAATAAAACCTCTCGATGAGGTGTGTTATATTCAATTATAAAGTGATATATGTGCTATGCCTTGATTTTATTTATGGTTGAATGTGATGGACATCATAAATGGTTTTTTATAAGTGACATGTCTTACTTATGTATGTTTATTCTTTTATGTGTAAAATAAAATTTTAAATGGGTGTGAAACTTTTAATTTTCCTTGTTTCATGCTAAATAATGTTTAATAGCACAGTCATTTGAATTTTATTTTAAATAATTAAACGAATTTTTAATTCCATTGGTGATACTGAGGTTCCTTCCACATAACTCCAAGGATAGACCCATAGTTTTTTATTAACATTACTGCTGGATTGTATATATGATGGGGGAGATGAGGGTATGCCATGATGGGATCACCATGCATTTTTCTAACATTAATATGAGAGATACCAGTTCCCTTGGAGAGACACCTATGATGGGCATGTTGGCGAGATGGTTGTACTATTCATTGAGTGAGATTTAGTCCCTTACATTATTTACCAGGTATGGGTTTGAAGTTTTTTTTTCTCAAATTAGGCTAGGAGCAATACTTGCGAGGTCATTCAGGGCTCACATTGGACATGCATTAAAGGTAGTGAGAATTATGGAACTCAGGGTGTGATAAATTAGATCATTTTTATGTTTTCCTTGGATAGGACTAGGATGATGCTTATTTAACTTTGGTAGTTACATATAGAAATGTATAAAACCACTCTTTTTTTATCAAAAGGATGCATCGTCAAAGATAAATCACATTCTTAGGTTCGGTGCATTTCACTATACATATTTTATTATTCTTTCATTATCCTGTTTCCTTTATCTCCTTGTATAGTTTTCCTATGGTGTATACATTTCTGGTTAGTCAAAAGAAGGTATCATTGGAATATGTGTCCTTGAGGTACCATATCTCGACGTGGTTGTATATTTATTTTTCTTTCCTACTTTATAAAGATATAAATGAAAACTACTTATTATATATGTAAAAACTAGATTATTCTTTAGAAGCTATTTGTGGTGGCCTTCTGAATATATCTGACACCCCGTTCGGGCCAACATGGCACATGGGACCCCAATGACCTCCTTGGTTGTAGGGTCATGATCCTCATTCTATTGCTTGTGCTATCAATCTTGTACCAAAGAGTTATGAGCACATGGCTGAGCATGAATTTTTTATACCCTTGAGAATAGAGTATTACCATATTATTTCATGTTTCCTATATTAATATATAGTATCATCTATCCATGCATGAATTTTTTAATATTGTTATTTGGAAACATTACTTTGTTATTATATTTATCTCCCAATAATTTCCATTTATTATTATTAATTTTTTTATTGTATTTTGATTTATGTCGTATAATAATACCATGATACTCTGTTCTCAAGGTTATAGTCTCCCTACAGAACCACCATAAAAACCACACTGGTATACGACAACCACCTTTGTGAGGGGAGTAGTGCATGGGGCCATGTGGTGACCAGTCAGGATACTTTTTTGATAGACTTTTAGTCCATGATGTTTCATATAAAAATGGTTCAAAAAGGTAAGTGGAAAGGAAGAGTAAAAAAATTACCTGTTAAAGAATTAGTAACTTTTCCTATAATTTTTCAAATAGAATGTCTTATGAATTTGAATATAATAAAGAATATGAGAAACATAAGAAACAAAAAGGATAAGATAATGAATAATTATTACAATGGTATGAAATTTTTTTTTGATGAGAATGTAGGAGAAAACTATTTCATATTATAGTGCATCTTCTGATTCTAATCATAACTTCTTTTGAAAATTTGAAGGAGTTTCTTTATCACGATGTGACAATAATATAAAATAAAGGATACATGTGGAAGGAAAAATTTATCATGAGTTTGAATAATGTTTTTATGAGATTAAAATATATTAGGGAAGATTAGTATAAATTACTAAAGGATAAAAAAAGTCTACTAAGGTAAATGATGAGATAATAAATAATTAGGAAACCAATGTTGATGAGATAATAACATGTAATATAAAGGTTTATGATAATTAATTGAAAGTGTGTTATATAATGAAAATTTGAATCATAAATAAATAGATCTCCCTAATACACAATACATATGTTTCATAATACCACACGAGTTGAAAAAGGAGAAATTAGTCTTTATTAAATCAATAAGAGTTAATAATGAATATTCTCAAGCTGTTAAGATAATGTTTTCCAATTATCAAGTAAAATATGGGTCTTATGAGACTTTAAAATGATACACTATAATTTATAGTGCCTGCACATAAAATAGTTCTGTATATGGTTAGACAAAGAAGAATATTGATAAACACTCTTCCCTATTAAATAATGAAATAATTTCAATAATTTCACTTTACCTAAAGAAAAATAAGGACTACATTGAATAAGGATATCCATAATATAATATTGTAATGTTCTGGAATTAATATGGATGATAATAATCAATATTCTATTGTTGGTGTTGCGAAAGGTATAGAATCAATGATTATAATTTGGTGATAATATAAATATTTTTGTAAGGAGTTTAGAACCAAGGAGGAGTTATATTGAGAAAATGAGGTAAAAAAGAATGGAATCCACATACTAGATCTTGACCAAATCTATACACCCAAAATTGATTTGAGTCTATGGATGAAGTGTGTGGTAGATGTGAACTAGATGGTCATGAAGTAGAGGTATGCATGAAATGAATAGGTGCAGATATTTCCCACAGTTTAATTAGATTCAATAATCATAAAATATTGTATTTTTAACCAAGCCATGATATGGCTCCAATTAATTCAAAATATAATTCTAAGGATGTTGTAGAAGATAAAAAATGGTTCCCAATTTTTTTTTAAAAATCAATTGACAATAGTGATAAAATTGTATGAATCTTAATAACATTATAATGGAAAGTATCTGGTTGAAAAAGAAAAGGCTAAATCTCTTGATAATATTGGACATGATAAGAAATTATTGGAAATAAAATGAAGAATTTATTACAATTATTTTTCCTAAAAATAATTTTTGATATTTTCATTGAAAACAAATGACGTTGAGGTTTCTAAAATTTCTGAAGAAAAAAAATTTTATATCAAATAAAGGCGGACCGTGGATATAAAATGTGTTGAAATATATATTTAGATTATTCATAGGAAAATAAGTGCTAGAATTAGAAGGTAGGGATGTCATAGGTTGAGAGTAAACTTTTACCCTGAGTATCTCTCTAGAGGAATCAAAGAGAACATTGATTATTCCCCATTTATTTGTTTATTTTTTCTCATATATAAGGAATTAGTAGAGAATTTTTAGTTTTTTTTACTAGAAAACAGAATGCATTCTTCCTTCATGCAGTCCACAAACCACCATGCAATTAAAAATAATACATCCCTTATTGTGGATCATACTTGTAGATAACATACCATTGATAAATTATATTGAATCCAGAAATTATTGATATATTTAAAAAATATAGGATTGAGGTATGATAATCAAACTCACAATCCATATTATTGATTGTTTCAAATATATTTTATTGGGGTTGTGCTGGTTGATGAAATTAATAGAAAACATGGATTTTATGACATGAAAATGAAATATTTTTATGTGTTTATTAAGGTTTGTGTAGGATTATACTTTTTTAATAACATTTATATGAGTATCCAAAATATTGAGATTATCATTATGGTATTTTATATATTTGATATTATTGAAAACCTCAACCACCATATTAATACAGTTTTTTTCTACATGATATTTGGACACATATATTTAATGTTTTCAAAATATTGTAACTTTTCTAGGATGAAATTTGATATAATCCCAATATTTAAAATTGGAGAATAAGATATTTTGATAAGGTAATATGAGTATAACCATTCATTATTATTATGAATTTTATTTCTAAAAAGGGAGAGAAAAATAATATAAAATATTAACATATTTACATTAACATTTAGGGGAAATCATAATAAATTGAAAGGGGGAGATTATTATGACCATTTTCTAAATTGTACTTGTTTTCAATAAGGTATGATTTTAATGAAACACATCATGTCACTAGAATATCTAATTTTGATTTTATAAACATTTTTGGTTCAACATTGGACGTTCTAGGTGTTCTTGGGAAAAATACCCATTTTGGGGAAGATAGAAAAAGTTTCATGGTAAGTGAAAAAATAGTATAACGTTGAATCTAATGTTGTGAGGGGTGTTAGAGGGTGCCAATGATCTTTTTGATTTTTTGAAAATGGTTTTCCAAATCATTAAATTCATAGGGGTTACTTGGTGGCACATTTTAATGGATAAAGTAGCTTATGTATGGTTGGTTCATGGTTTTCCTCACTATGAGGCCCTATATAAATCATTAAAAAGATTTATTCTAAAAAATTCCCCTATTTATTTTTCTATAATTTTTCCCTCATTACCCCTATTGTGCAAAACAACTATCATTGCCTTAGAATATTATCCTCCCTCATATTTAGTTGATTCTCAAAGGGATGTTGGTTTTTGGCCTTAAGTAAGACCCTATATTTATAATTTCATCTTTCATTCCCCCTTTACATGATTATTTAAACATTTACATGTATTAAAGGAACCCTAGAAGGTGGGGTTGGATTAGAATATGTCTTTAATGGGGTATTGGTTTTATTTTCACATTGATTAGGAATTTAGTTCTTCTTCTAACTCTTTCAAGTTTTTTTCATCAATGGTAACAAGGATGGAACCATATTTGATGTATATGTCTCTTTAAGAGGGAATTTTCAAGGTATTCTCTTTAAATTTATAATCACCTTTGTTTTTTGTTGTTTAAATTTATATTAATACTAATTTTGGTTTATTTGTTTCTCATTATTTATGTTATTTATTTTTTAGTTTGTCAATTTGATAGTTTAATTATTTTTACTAATGGGACTGGATTGAGTGCACTCTATGTGTTTGCTAAAATGTATCAAATTAAATTTATGATTTTAAATGGAATTAAAAAATGGTTTAAGAAATGGATTTTTTTTTGTTTTGGGATGTTATTTCATAAAATGGACATGATTTCTTGGGAAATTGGTTTGTGAAATGGTTTTCATGTATGAATATTTCTTGTGATTATGTTGGAATGGAGTAGCACATTCTTTAACTGGGGTGTGAGTAATGGATTTTCCATGGTAATGTTGTAGAAGTTTGGGAGGATGAACATGAGATCATCCATTTTAGTTTCTAAGGGACCATGGGTGACTTTGGGTAAGAAGACCTAGAGAGCTTCCATTTTGTTTCTAAGAGAACATGAGATCTCTTGGAGTTGGACATGGTGAATTTGAAGAGAGATTCAATTTTTCATAACCCTATATCGTACATTTTATAGAATCAATACAATTAGTCCATTATACATATATCCCTTGGTGAACATACTCATGGTCGATTGGTTCCTATTCCTTTATTCATTTTATTAGAGCCATGTCTTCTGTGATGATTTATTTTATTCCAATTTTTATTTATTGGTTTTTTGGTGGTGATTCTTGTGATTATAACTTGATTAGGGTAGGTTTGGCATGTTTTTCCTTAGAGAATCACTTCTCTATTTTAACCGTCATAATTTTTTTTTGTAAAACATGTTTTTTATGAGGAAAAACAAATGGATTTCAAAGGCTTGTTTAAAAAAAATTAGGTTCAATGTGGATTTGATAAGAAAAGTGCTTTTAAAATAGTTTGTTTTCTTTCATGGGTAAAATACTTAAATATATTCATAGAGGTCTCCCATTGGGCTATGTTTCTTTCACTATACTTATTACTTTATCCATATATAGAAATTATATTTTAGGGAAAAGTTAATGGAGAGGTAACCATGGACCTAGGTGGCTCATCTGGATTACTATCATCGAATTTTTTGTGGAGGAGATGTGGTCTCACTTGGTTGGCTCATGAAGATTTATTTATTTTAGATAAACTACCCATTGGGAATCATCTTTTGGTATATTTTATAATATGACCCTTTCATTCAATATTATATATATGATTTGAGGGTCTATGTTTGTGGCCTTTTATGGAAAATATTATATATGATTTATATTGTTTCATATGGTATCTTCAAGGTATTTATTTCATGCACAGGTTTTTGAATTTTATTCTATTCCCCCTATTGATAATTGTGTGTCCATACCATTTCCTGGACATGTCATGGAGGATTTCCATAATTAAAATTGTTATAAAGATATTGTTAGATATGAATGTTGATTTTCATTATCCTATAGTAACTAACAATGCACATTGTGTTATTTTATGAGGTATATTGGGTGATGGGTTGGGTAAACCCTACTCTATTTGGTAAAAAATGGAATTAGAGAGGATTTTTTTATGCATGCGCCTGGTAGAATAGATCTATAACTATCAAGACTTGGGAAGTAATAGTAGGGGTGTTCATGGAATACTATTATTCAGGTCAATACTAGTGTTAATATGGGTGGTATGGGTTTGGGATTATTTTCTGATCATAAGTATGATTTTCTATTCTCGTATAAGATATTTATCGATCGATGTTGAGTACTAAGGAAAGACTAGGGTAGTTAATGTTTTGGGTAAAAAATAAGGAATTATTTAGGAGGATCATGGTTAGTAGTAACCATGGGTAGACCATGTAGCCATTACCAGAAAAACTAGTAACACACACATGGTTGGATCATTGTTTTCCTAAATCTCTGTCCAAACCATTCCTTGTGGAAATACATGATATTTTTTGTTTTATTTTTGATTTTTCTATTTAGAGATTATTTTTATGATTGTTTTTCTTATTGAGTAACATAATTGAGTTTATTTTAGTTTGTCTGATATGTTTTGATACTAAATTATTCATTATGTATCTTGTCCTCTTCAATATTTTAGATTATTCATTATATAATAACCTCATATTGAAAAAGAGAGTGTGTGGTGAAGAAAACCTCATAGGTGAAAAGTCTTATTTATCCTAATTTGGTGGAGTAAGTGATTCAAAAGAAAAAATCCTTCTGTAAAGTGGGTGGTTGAGAGAAGACGCAGATAGTGGAACATGATCAAGAGGTTATGTAAAAAAATCCACCTGTGTTTCATCTTGAAAAGGGATCCAATGATCTTGAGTAGTGGTTTAATCATATTTAATTAGTCATCATGTTTCTAAAGACTACTTAGACCTCTATTGTGGGATTCACTACCTATGTGGTGGAACGATTGGGAAGGATGTGGTGGGAATTAATGGCACATTCATAGAGGTATGATTATCTCACCTAGACATCATTCATGTTGGATTTCAAGAGAAAGTTATACCCAGAGAAATTGAAGGTGGAAAACGCCCCTATGTACTTGAAGTTGGGGAAAGGATATTTTTCAGTGATAGAGAATACATCCTGATTCACTAAGTTGTTTCATGTTTTACTAGATATCCTTATGAATGAATATCTTAAATATAAACATTTTAATATGGGTAAATGGAAAGAGGTCATGTCCATACTCATTCTATCAATCTATCAAACCTATTCATAGGTGGTTGGTATGGCGATAATTGAAGGGGGGATCTAACTGGAATGAAATTCCATAATAGTATTCTTTTGGTGGGATATATTAAAATATCCTCATCAGAGTGAAAGCTTATATAGGATGTGTCTTATTGGGAAATTCTCAAGAATTTTTAGAAGTAATCAGGTACAACTTAATTGGATTCAGTGGGGAATAAAATGATTTTCTGCTTCTATTCTTAGAAGGTTGTGCACACCAAACTTAATTTCCCAGAGACTCCATGGGACCGCTACCAGTTTGGATAGCTTGGTAATATAAAATTATTGTATATGTTTTCTTTATAGAGGAGTTTTATGGATATACATTTTCTAAGGTATCTCATGCATAGTCATAGGTTTTCTTGGGTGGAGGATCTCTGCCTAATCATAAAGGGGGTTATTTATAATGGAATAATGTGTAAGGATGACCCAATATAAGGTGCCTTCATACATAATATATTATAGAAGAGGAAAAAAAATTCAAGACTACAATTATGAGAGGTGTTATGTTTTTTTTATCCTCTACAAAATCAGTTTTATTTGACACCGGTGCTTCTCATTTATCTATTTTGATGGAACTAGATCATGCTTGGGGTATACTAGATGGTTTGAGGCTATATGTTATGTATTTTCCAACCCCTCTGAGAAATATGATAGGGAATGATTTCAAGATCCCTAAATTCCATTTTTTTCATTGATGGTGTGGATTTCATTTGAGACTTCTTTATTTTATACCAAGAAATATTTACCTTATCATTGGAATAAATTGGTTTACTAACTTCAAGGAATTGATTGACTGATATTATTATAGGGATAAGTTACTTACTCCTTATGGGATCACTATTGTCTTTCTGGGTGAGTCATACCAATGATCTGGGAGTGTTATAATAGTTTTTTTATAGTCGGTGTTTATCTCATTTCAACAATCTAGGTTGTTTCTTTATTCCATTGAGAAGAGTCCAGTTGGTAAACTATTAGTGTCTATGTATAGGTTTCCAATTGTTTCTCTAGAGGATTTGTTGGAGTTTCTTCCCCAGTGAATGGTAAAGTTATCTATTTATCTCCTCCCAATGGTAAGGACCATATCATTCCCATCTGAACAGATAGTTTCAGACAAGAATAATGATTTGAAAGTTACATTGGGGGACCTTTAGTGTAAGGGTTTTATAAATCATAATGTGTCACCTTGTGATCTTCCAATGTTATTTGTAAATTAAGATGATATTATACCCTATCATTTAACTGAATATAATAAGCTAAAATTGGTGTCCATAAAGAATATACCACCATTTCCCCGAATTATTGATATTTCTGATCAGAAAAGTGGTACCCAAAAGATTTATTAGACTGACCTGAGGTATGGGTACCACTGACTAAGGTTCTAGGTGGATGTTGTTCTAAAGAACAACATTAACCTATGGTATGTAAATTTTTTAGTACTTTTTATGTATTTATGGATTACTAATCTCAATACATCCTTTATGGTTTTATTGAACTGAATCTTCCCCCACTTTTTAGACTCCTTCATCATCCTATTTGTGGATGAAATCTTTGAGAATTCTATGATGGTGGAGGGCCATGATGAAATTATAGGAGATATTTAAGTTGTTTGGAAGGTGAAAACATATATTCCAAGTTGTATAAGTACTAGTTTTTTTATCTAAGATGTGAGGTATTTGGGCCATGGAATTTCTGAGGTAAGTGTTTTAGTTGGGATAAAAATGGTTCAATGGTCTAGTGTTCGGAGCAGCAGGAGAATTTTTTTGATATCTATATAATTATAGTATTGGATTTAATTATTGGTATTGCATTAAAAAATATCAAATATATCTCATCCTATTAAATCCTTAAAGATAAAATGGGTGATGTTTGGGTGGCAGGGGAAGTGTACTTGCTCTTTCGAATAGTTGTGACCCTGTTTGGCATCTGCACCTCTTTAGATAATTCCTAAGACTAGGAAGGCATACATGGTGTATTTTGATACTTATGACGTACGTTTTGGGTATATGTTGATGTAGTATGACCATGTGTGGGCCTAAGGAATGCCACAAATTTACCCAAATGAGTTTAACGAACCCACCCATTAATTGAAATTTGGATTTTTGGTCCACACACTAAGGACGTGGTGAAATTTCCTCTTATGGGAAGATTTTACAATCTACTGAAATCATAAAATCCTGAAGTATATTTTCATTCGAATGGACATGAACGGTTTAGAAAAATTCATGGTGAAATATAAATAATCTTTTTAATTTTCATATTTCTTATACAACCTCTAAGGGAAATTTGTTCACCAACACTTTGAGAAGGAGGAATCTCGTGAATGTTATTTGATAATAGGTGGATGAAAAGGGTCTTATGAGTGTATATAATAATATGATTTTATAGGTCTTAGAATATAGAGAGTAGTTATTCATTCATAGTGTGTATTTCACACCCTCTCCTGCAAATTATGTTAGGAGTGAGTAGGTATCTAACCCTGAGTTATATCACATTATTAGATTATTAAATGGTTTGGATACCTGATGTGATTTTTCTCAATCCAATGATGGTTCTCTCTATTTTAGTATGAGGCTAGTTTTTTTCTTTTACCTTAAGGTAGTAAATGTTGTGTGAGGTGCATAATTTTTGTAGGTTCATTCACCATGGGGAAAGTAAGAAATTATATACCATGAGATGTGATTATTGGTGGCCTTGGACAAGACGTTCATTGGACGATTTTGTTTCTAGATACTCAAATTGGTAGAGGATCAAAGATGAATATAAGAGACCATCTGTGTAGTTTTTGCCACTACCTATTATATTGTTGATGTGGGATGAGATATATATGAATTTTTTCATCTTTCTACCTCATAATGTAAGTAGGATATATTCAATATTGTTGATTATTAATCTTTTAAAGAAATCATCCCACTTTCTTCTCATATGATAGTCGATAATGTGAGAGACCTTCGTGCCTTTACGTTTGAGAGGTTTTTCATCATGATGGAGTTTCATCAATGATAAAGATAGATAGGGATGCCCGGTTCAAATCCCTATTCTGGATTGGACACTAAGTTTCATTGGTAACATAGTTTAAGTTGAGAACTACATATCACCCACAGATGGATGTACATTATGACCAGACCATCCATACTCTTGAAGACATGTTCTGGGAATGTGTTTATTATTTTGGGGGTTTATGGTAATGTTACATACCATTGGATGATTTTTCATATAATAAATTTTTTTAGGACTCTATTAAGATAGAACAATATTAATCATTATATAGGAAGTCATTCCATTCCCAATTATGTTGAGGTGAGGTGGGTGAGAATTCTCTAGTTGGACTAATTCTTATCAATGAGATAAATTAAATAACATATCTAATTAAAAACTGGTTAGTGATAGTTTAGAGTAAATAAAAGTCATATGATGAACCTATACTTCAGAAAATGAAGTTTCAAGTTGGTGATATGGTGTTCTATCAGGCATCCCTTTGACAGGTGAACATTTATTTGGGAAATAAGGGCAGGATGACACTATGTTATTATAGGAAATTTCATGTTGCGGAGGATATTTGAATGATACGTAACACCCTAAATTTCTGTGAAACTTTTTCTGAAATAAATTAATTTTCATTGATGTCATCCTCTTCACACTACACTATGTCAAACTTTCATTTTAGGTTATACTAGGATAATCATGTTCTACACGCAACACTGACTTGGCTTGCGATACATGCAACACTGAGTTTCTATGAAAAATCATTTTATTGTTATAATTATTTAAATGAGATAGTATAACCTATCCATTAACCTTTGTGATATTAATATTAATAAAAAAATTTAAAATATTATTTATAATGGTCTTATATAAATAAAACATATTGATAATAAAATATATAATATTGATAAAGTCTTTATATGTTTGAAAATACTATTTTCATCAATGAGATGAATTTTAGGTCCTTTTGTGAAAAATATGAATATTAATTTTAGAAAAATTCAGAAATTAAAATTTATAAAATAATAATCATTTTTGAATTTAGAATGTATAAATAACCTTAGGGTGAATGTTTGGGGGTTTTCTAAGAAACATCATTTTTATGTGAATAGAAAAAAATATTGAATTTTGATTCCAAAATGATTTTTTTTGTAATTTATTTATATTGTTAAAATATATTTTATGTTGGTTTTGAAGTCAAAAAATATACATTATACATTTATTAATCCAAAATAGGTTACTAGAATCATTTTTTCATATTGAATTCAGAAATAATGTCTTGATGAACTTTTCAACAATCCCACTTTAAAAACCAACATTCTAGCCACATCTATGGGATAATCATTATAAATATTTTCACTAATTCTATGAATTGAATTTAGTAAAATGTAAATATAAGATTTTAATTAGTATAATATTTATATTCTAATAATATAAAACAAATTTTTTATCAAAAAGATTAGTGAGAATGATTTTAATTATCTACAATGATTAAGGTAAAATTTATCTGAAAATGGAACTAAACCTTAAACATATGGGAGAAAATGACATTGACAGTTGTCAAAAACCTATTTTATAGATACATTTTTTCCATAAATCTTCTGTTAATGATTTTTGGTAAGTTTTTATTAATTTTCTAGTTAAAACTGTGGGTACATCTATGTTGTTTTTAAAAATGTCATGTGTGTCCCCTCCCTCCATTATTAAATCCCACCACATATACCAGTTGTTCACACCTCTAAAAAACATAATTCAGGCCAATATTTATCCAATTCACTTCAAAAAATCCCTCCCTTCCCCATTTAATCCTCATTTTGGGTATAAATCCATCCAAGGAATCCATTTAGTGCAAAACAAAAGGAGTTAGCCAAAGAAGAGGTAACATCCTTCTTCAAGATGTTTTCCTTTATTTTATTTATCCACTACCAAAATTTTATTTTATTCCATGCATAAATAATATCATCCATATCCTAAATATATTGATATGTTGTTATTATATTTTTTATACCTATAATTACACATATTTTTATCTATTGGGCAAAGAACATATCGTTCTAGTATATGAGGAACTACCACCTTAGAAAAAAATATTGCTTGTTTTTCCATTAACCCATATCATGGTTGGAATCTATGATATAAAATCTATTTATATAGGATATATATTATATATATAATATAATTATATTTCATTAATTTTTATATAACTTATACCTTCATGATTTCTATATTGTTTAAATAGGACAACTTTGTTTGGGGAAGTGTGGACTACCGCCTCCTCAATGCGATGTGATTCGTTTACAATCCACATAGACTATCCTAAGGATGGGTTTAGTAAATTTATATGATATATATGACTTAATAATTCAACTATAATTGGTATATATATATAATAATTTATTTATTTCTTTCAATACCATTATTAAATGAAATCAACATTCATGAGTACATACAGTATTCCATATACATGAATGGTATATTCCATTTAATTTTTTATCTTTCATAGATTACTATAAAAAAATATATAATGAATATATATTATTTTGATTTCATTGTAAAAAATCATGAAAATCATGATAAAATTGTTAGGAAAAAATATAACAAATTAAGATACATGAGATAAGCAAAGCAGATATTACCCGAAGGGAAACCATAACATGAAATGATTAATAAAAAGGTAATATAAAGTCATATTCAAACCATATTTGGTATTAGATATAAGATTACGGATCTGTAAATGATTTATAAAAAACATATATTTATTATACAAGAGGTTTTTATGAGTATAAATAGAGTCAATACATAAGGTAAGGGGATTTCTAGTCTCTCTTTTATTTATATGTGATTTACACTTTATTCACTTCTAGTTTATTTTATTTGGTGTATATACTCACCATGAATATATTCTATGATTTTACCATTAAATGTATTGGAATTTAAATAAAAATTTTATTATCTCTTCTTCAAGTGTTTAATATTTCAAATGATAATAAATAAGAAGAGTAGTTTTGTCTCATTTTTTATTCATTGAGACATATGCTTTAAATTTCAGAAAAGAATGTTTTAAAAAATGTTTTTCAAATTTTTTAAATGATTTTTAATTATTATTTTTACATAAAAAGGATTTTAAAATGTTTAATGGTATTAAAATATTCATTTATATGTTTTCAATTTATTTTACAGGAAATGTTATCCAAAAATGTTTTCATGATTAATCTTCAAAGAAATGGTTTTAAAAAAGGTTTTAGATTTTATTTTTAAAAGAAATGGGTTTCAAAAAAGTTTCAATATTATGGTTTATGTTTTCAAATAAAAATTCCTTTATAAGGATTTCTATTTTAGAATTATTATTTTTAAATAATGAAAGGAATGATTCCTGAATAAGTTTTTTTTTCTTCCAAAATATTTTTAATCTAAGATGAAAGGTGTTGGTGTTAAACATGACTTTCTTGGAAGTTATCCAAAGGAACCATTCATATTCTTCCTTCAAATGGTTTATTTATATATTAATTGATGTTTATAAGACTTGTTTCTCTTTAATGGGTTATATTTTTATGATAGTAGTTCCTATTCCAAAGGTTTTACTCTTTAGAAACCCACTTCTATTCAAGGGTTATGATTTGATGAAATTATTATTAAACATTTTTATTTTCCATAGGAAATAATATCATTGCAAGTTTATAAATCCCATTTCATTTCATGGGATGTGATATTATTTTTTATTAATTTGTGGAACATGTATTTATGATTTCATTGTGATATGTATGGGACCTATATGTAGAGACCATATTTTTTCCTAATAAGAATTTGAAATAATTCTACATATTACTCTTGAGCAAGGCGTTGAGACGACATGCGATTCCTAGCCCTAGTGTGCCAAGAATTAATTTTAAGAAAATATTTAATATATTTTATATTTTGCAGACAAAATTACATAATGGAAATAGGATAAATCTTAAATGGATGACCATATCAGAAATGAAAGACTATATTTTGGCTTGGATTGTGGGGTTTCCCCTAGGGGTGGCATAAAATGAGTTATCATGGGATGTAAAGATCCCATTCTAATTGGAGGCACATTTTATGTGATTTGATTAATTTATTAAATTAATTAATTAAAATAATTTAACCTAATAAATGTTAAAATAGACATGACTATGAAAATTTGACCTCATAATCTTGGTTTCTCAAATGACTACCTCTCTTCTCCTCTCATCTCCCTTCCATTGGTGGACAACAAAGAATGAATGAAGAACCCATGGATCTTAATAGATCAAAGCGCAATGGTTCCTCATCCTTCAATAATAAATAATGATCCAACATGGGTAGGACATGTTCATGGTGTTCTTAAAACAAAAATTAAATGTTTTATCATGTTGTTAATTGATTATTTAACCTACGCCCATGAATTAAAACATTTCATGAGACCGATTACCGATTTATTGTTCTTTTTCAGTTGATCTAAGTCAAATTAGACAATTATGATAGTTTTCCAAATACATATTGGAAAATTATCCAAAACCTTGTTTTGGTTACTTTACCCCTTTATTTCTACACGTTATTAACTATGGAATCCCCATGGATTCTATTTTGACGATTACTGGGTGACCCGAGCTCGATAAGGTTCCTAAAAATGAGAAGAAATTATGGAACCGTGAAGGATTTTTGAGCGAGACACATATCTAGAAATGAGATGATTCCATGATAAAAAAATCCCTAGATATCAAACACATCCAGTGAAAATAGAGGTCATATCTATGTTTGTAATGAAGAATGAAACCCTTGTTTATTTCCGTGACCAATTCCCAGTGAACAACGACCGACCAGTTTGATTCCTATATAGATCCGATAATTCTAGAAGGAAACATTGTGATATCTAAATTGGATTACCAGATTGGGATTAAGGATAATGATTTGGGAGAATTCAGGCTTTTTGGACAAAATCCTGACTACACATCCTGTTTAATAAAGAACACACTTCATGTAGCCTCCCTAAGTGGAAATACTAGGGTTCAAGAAAGTGTAATGATGGCATGGTGTTTACTCCCTTTGACATGTTGTGTACCAAATATCCATGTGATATGAGAGGCATGATGGATATATCTCCATTTTCATTCCATGTTCCAATTAGAAAGATATGAATGGGACACACAGGCAGTATCCCCGGTGGACTGGAACACCGTGTACCGAAGTACATAGACACGGAGTCTGATTACTCCGACACAACCAACATGCAAAAAAAATACCAAGATATGTGGTAAATGCTTTGTACTCAACCTACATAGTGTGAAATACTACATGGGATTGGACCTGTGTTCATCCATTTAGTAAAGAGGGGCCACACGCCATGTGGGCCTCCTCACATACTGTGTACTGATTGATCTCCATGAGAAAACTTCAATCCTTTATATCTCCTTCATTTGAACTAGGATTTTGGAATGTGAGATGCCTATCCTGAGTGTCTGACAATTATAACATGATGGTTCCCTCATAAGAAGTTATCGAGATGAGATGTTGATGTTTCGGGTTTGGCATGTGAAGAGACGACACCCAATGATTGAAGCGATCAGATAGGATTACCATATATTCTGAGATGACCCTCCGGTTGGGATATATAGAATAGTACCCAATGATTCTCGACTACCATCCATCTAGGATGGTTAGTGGTGTCCCTGATGATGAGAGATTCTGAGATAAACCTCCCATTGGGAAGGGTTATGTAGTCCCTGATGAGAGATACTGGGATGAACCACTAGCAAGACTGGTTA
This sequence comes from Viscum album, assembly GCA_963277665.1. Classification (NCBI taxonomy): domain Eukaryota; kingdom Viridiplantae; phylum Streptophyta; class Magnoliopsida; order Santalales; family Viscaceae; genus Viscum; species Viscum album. The sequence goes on along the minus strand of OY728163.1, from coordinate 1,593,473,051 downwards.
GTGTAGTCCCAAACGAGAGATATAGGGCTAACCCTCCAGCTGGGATGGATTGTGTAGTCCCTGATGAGAGTTACTAGACTGTCCCTCCAACTGGGCTATGTGGCATAGTCCATGATGATACCAGGATGACCCTCCAGCTAGGCTGGATAGAATAGTCCTCGACAATTCAAATAGGACCCTCAACTATGGGGCATAATCGAGAGGCATGGTTCAACTTACCTAAGGAATCACTAGAATGTGTGGTGTATTCCCCACTGATATGCATCGCTGTGACGCGACCTAAAACTTTGTGTGTGAGTCAGTGCCACCTAAAGCAGATTGTATCATGGTGTGGTGATTTCTGCCTCTGTTGATTTATGTATTCTAGAAAGAAGCATACTGTGTTTGGATTTGTAGATGGTTTGATATTGGAAGGATCGGGTACTCACTTTCATGGGTTTAGTTTTGAGATGGAGATCCACTTACTCTATCATTTGAGATTATTTGACTGAGCATATATATATATATATATATATATATATATATATATATCCCACTACAGTACCCACTCCTTAGGTCTTGGTTACTCTCCTTACAATAGAAGAAAAAATTCCTTGGGTTTTCCACATCCTTTCCATGTTTAGATTCTTATAGTTGGAATTGTCTACTCTCTGCTTATAGGTAGCAAAGAATCGATAAGAGGGTTCATCTTCTCACTATTTCAAGCTCATGGTTTTTGGATGAGCCTACTTTCACACTCTTGTTGGGTTGAGATACAATCATTACATCCACTTTTACTATACCTTGTCCAATTTACTACTTCCCATTGGTTGTATCTATTACCTATCCCCTTCTCATTTTTGGGGCGTTCTACTTTGTATATATATACTCACCAATGCAGGGGATTCCCCCGACCCATGTCGTGTCTTTTGAAAATAGAAGACATGTCAATCATGACTATAGAGGCGTGTAGGGATACATGCTACGTGGATTTCATATGGTGGACATATTATGGACATAGAAGATGAAGTCTATCAGAAGATACTCATTTCATGATTTCTTCATGTAGGGATTACATTCTGGTTTGGGTGTGTGTTTTTCGCTATACATTTGATTATTCACTACCATATTATTATATTTTCTAGAGGTTCATGAATTTTCACTTTCCTTCATATATGTTTCATCTTTTTCTACTTTTCTATACACTTTTTATTGAGTTGGTTGTGTGGTTTCTTATAGTTTCTTAGGAAAAGTCCTCCCTATGTTTTTTGTGACTTCGATTCTTGTTGAAAATCATTGAGCTATGGAGATGGGTGTATGGTAGTTATGTATTGAGGCCCATATTGGGTTGGGTCATGATAGAGTGTTATCAATGGAAGTTCATTCCATGGATAATTATTTGGAAATTCCCTAAAAAGAAATAGGATGGGATTTATGGAAACAATGTCGATGTTTGTAAAGAGAGTCTCTTAGGCCAAGGAGTCCAATGATGTTATAGGAGGCTGATGTATCCATTCACTAGGACCTTGATTACTAGCTTGTTGACCTGGAAGTCTAAGACATTTGTTACAAGGAACAATGGTACATGCATGATATTGGATCAAATCTTGGACATTCATTCAGGAGTTATCACCCAATTATTTTTTTATATATATATGCTCATCTAACCATTGTACTTCGGATAATATTTAAGATACCTCCACAATGACATCCATTTAGGATACTAGCTCTGATTCATGATAATGACCCTATGAGCAATGATGCCACCATTCAGTGCCCATAATGGGTTCCCCTTCCTCCATGTGGACCGGTAGTAGTGAATCCAAATATCGAGCAATATATATTCCCAAAATTTAGGATGAGGACGTACACAAGATGAGTTTAGTCCACGAGTTCCAGTGTTAGAAACTGTCGTGGTTCCACTACGAGACAAATTCTCAAGAACTAGAGGATTTTCTAGGGTCAAAGGTCTGTGTGTTCGAACTAGTTCAAACCCCAATGGATCAGAGGGTGGATTTTTTAGCCAGTCATTTCCACATAGTAGTTGGGAGATGGTTTAGATTATATTCTGAGATGCGCGATGAGGTGATACTCTCATGGAATGACTTTCAACAGCTGTTTTTCTAGAAGGACTACCCCTCATTCATTCATATCATTTGAATTCAAGATCTTATGTTGATTCATTAAGGAGGTATGAAAGTGGTAATGTATGTGAAGAGGTTCACCATCCTTACACACTACACTCTTTAGATGATCATATATGGTTACTAATGTGCAAAATTTATAGCAGATACTCTTTAGAGAGATCCAGGCTAGCGTAGTGCCCTTGTACACCCCCAACTATGCCAAGGTGAGTGAGAGGGAACTTATGATTGAGAGATTCATAGAAAAAGATATCCCGATTGCTGTAGCTGGGAGTATATACAATAGGGTTTAGTTATCTTTAGTAGTAGGCTGTCACCCTAGATCTACTAGTAGAAGACCCTTCGGTGATAATACTCTGGGGCATGGTCACCCGGTTTTGGGGCATCATAGAGCACCTAGAGAACCCGAAAAGATCCACTGCCACAATTGTGATGCGTGGGGTCACATGGCCTAAGACTGCCCGATGATCTGTTCTGAGTATCCTTGGCTTCCAATAGATGGACCACCATAGTAGTGGTAGTATCATGACCAGGGATCTCCCCTGCGGGGGTAGGGCGGGCCCCATGGGGGGGGGGGGTTTGGCAGAGGAGTCAGAGTAACTGTAGGTGGGGGATAATGATAAGAGGTTATCACACCACCAACTATAGCTAGCCAATGCCACACTGGGTGAGCTAGTGGCAGGGGCTATATATAGCTGTATGATGTGGACGTATATGACCCGACGACACCTGAGATGATTTGAGTTACGATATATGTTTACTCTAAACTTGCCTCAGAATTAGTAAACACATGGGATAATCATTAATTTATCTCCCCATTCTTTGTGTAGGAGATAGAGCTCCCAATATAGATTCTGTCACAACAACTATGACTTTAGGTTTCTATAGAGAACAGTTCCTCAGTATCCTTCATCTTTCTGTAGTGTGAGCTATCATTTAGTGGAGAGTGGTTCATGTGGGAATTACTATTCATCATGATGTAACTCTATGAAATCATCCTATAAATGGATATAATTTCAATTTTTTTATCTGAGATTGAGTGTCATAATAGTTTAGTCAGATTCCTATGTGTGGATGGGACGAGGTTCTCCCTTATCGGTGAGAGAGAGATCATTGATGGACAATTAGGTGCTGTGAGTAAGATGTTACCACCCATCTACCATCATCTACCGAGTATGACCCTTGGTGAAATTTAATATTTGGGAATTTTCATCGCTTTAGGTGTGAAGGCATATATGGATATATTTCCCAAAGATGTTCTGGGACATCCTTCAAGATGATAGTGGTATTTTTTCATTTACATGTAGAAAGGGAATTCCTTGATATCTTATGTAGCATATTGGATGGCACGCATTGAGATATGAGAGATAAGGTTGTAGTAAGAAGACCTTCATGATAAGGATTTCATCAAAACATGTGTGTCCCCCGGAGCTACTCATGTCTTGTTTGTGAAAAAGGTGTATGGGATATTATAGTTCTGTGTGGATTATCATCACCTGAATCAGGCCATGATAAAAAATTAGCCTTTCCAAGGATTTATGATCTCTATAGTTAATTGTGCAATGAAATATGATTCTCCAATATTGATCTCAGGTCTGGATACCCCCAACTATGGGTTCGTGAGGTTGCCATTTTGATGTCGTCCTTTAGATGTGGCTATAGACACTATGAGTTCATAATGATGCCAAATGGTGTAAAAAATGGATCTTCCATTTTGTTATCTTTGATGAACCAGATATTCCTACCATACATGGACCATTTTACAATTTTAGTAATTGATGAGATACTCATATACTCAATGATAGAGGGGGGGGGGCATGCAGAGAACTTGAGGAAGGTCCTGGATTTACATCATGTGTACCGTCATTATGGAAAGCATTCAAAATGACAGTTCTGGATAAAATAGGATCACTTTATAGGGATTATCATTTTTATCAGGGTTTATCCATGGATCCAGTGAAGGTTGAAGAAGTGCTTAATCGGGATCCACCTATGAATGTGTCTATGGTGCGTAGCTCTCTTGGTTTGGTGGGGGTTCTATGAGTGATTTGTTGTAGAATGTTCTAGAATAGAAGTCATATTGACCGATTTGACACAGAAGGGATTGTTGTTTACCAGGTATGAGTAGTTCTAGAAGGCCTTCAAGGAGTTTAGGTAGAGGATGATGAGAGCTGTAGTTTTGAGACTACCAGAGGATGGTGTTGAGTATGTGGTATATTGAGACACCTTAGGATCTAGGATCAGTTGCATTCTAATACAACAACTTGTGGCCATCACATATGGGTCGAGTGAGTTGATACCCAATGACGAGATATACATGACTAATTATCTACAGATAGAAGTGATAGTCTACAAATTGAGGCTATGGATGTACTACCATAATGTAGAGTGTTTTGTGGTTTACTCAGACCACTAGTGTCTTAGGTACATAAACTCTCATAGAGTCCTAAACCTGATATAGCGACACTAGTTTGTCTTCCGGTAGGACTAAAACATTGAGATAGTCTGGAAGGGAAATGCTGTGACAGATTCTATTAACATGAACTCTCAGTCTCACCTATTGGGGGATGCTTTAGAGAAGTTAGCTTCCCTACAACTGACCTTGGTGGAGTGTGAGGGTACAATTTTACTAGAGTCGATGGTGTGGACTCTTATGCTCCTAGAGTATATGGAGGTGTCTCACCTAAGATACATTGACTGTGAGGTTCTACGTGGTCAGATATATCAAGGTGACACACCATATGGGTATTCTAATGGATGGAATCATGATATCTTGTTCTAGGGGAGAACCATGGTTCTAATGGTGATGTGGGAGGAAGTGATGCTGGAGTTCCACACTTCTCCCTTAGCTATACATCCTTGTGTGGGGGAGACATACAAAGATAATCAGTGGTAGTTGTGGTGGTCCGAAATGAGATAGAGTGTAGCTGTGTTCATCTAAAATATGCCTTACCTGTCAGCAGGTGAAGGATAGACATCTGGTCCCGACTGTTGTTTTTCAGCCGCTTGATATCCTGATGTGGAAATGGAATAGAATATCCATTGATTGTATCACATGGTTTCAATGCACAATGAAGAGCCTCAAAAGTATATGGGTAATATTGGATAGACTCACCTAGTAAGAACACCTCATTTCTCATAGGGACTAAAGTTTGGTGGAGTGTTTTGGTCCTGGGTATGTGTGAGAGATTGTCATACATCATGCGGTACCATCAATGATTGTCTCCGATCATCCCACTCAGTTTACGTCATGATGGTGGAGTGGCCTACAAGAGGCATTTGGGACCCAGCTATTGATGAGTACAACCATTCACCCCAAGAAATATAAATAGATTGTGTTCACTATCAGGGTGCTAAAGGATTTGTTGAATGTTGGCGTCTTGGATTTCGGCCCGATCTAATAGGATCACCTACCTTTTGTCGAGTTTTCATACAACAATATCTACCGCTCCACTATTATCTTGGAAACTTTTGAGGCCCTATATTAGAGACCTAGTAGTTCATCCTTGTGGTAGATGGAGGTTGGAGAATAATCTCTTATGGGCCCAGAGTTAGTGTAGGAAATGAAATAGAAGGTTCAGGTCATCTGTTAATGTATGGAGATAGCCTAGAGAAAAAATAAGCCTTATGAGGATTTCCATCATTGGCCCTTACTGTTCATGAAAGGTTTCCATGTATTCTATAGGTTCTCCCCATAAAGTGGAATGTGGAGGTTCGGCGGGCAGAGCAAGCTATCCCCAAGAATAATCAGTCCATTCGAGATCGTGTAGGGGATTGTTGAGGATGCATACCCCTTGCATTATCCCCACTACTGGAGTGGGTTTATGATTTTTTCCTTGTGTCATAGTTGAGGAGATACATTCAAAACCCTATTCACAATATTGATTGGGGAAAACTAGAAATAGACAATGGATCCACCTTTGCGGAGAACCCGATGAAAATTGGGGAACAATAGAATCCTATCCTACAAGGACAATCCATACATCTATTTCATATGTTGTGGAAACAGGAAAACATGCAAGAGAGTTCTTGGAACAGTAGATCCAGATATGGCCTTAGTATCCTATGTTATTTTTTTTTATACTTTTTGGGGGAAAAAATGTTGAAGTAGGAAATGATTTAAAGACACCATTTTTTCCTAAGAAGACTTTGAAATATGTATAGATACTATTTTAGGTATAAGAATTGATATTACGTGTGATTATAGGGCCTGATATGCCCAGAATAAACTTAATAAAAATATTAAAAATATTTTATATTACTCACACACATTTAATTAATGAATACTTGATAACTCTTAAAAGTATGATCAGGTTTGAAATTCATAACCACAATTGGGTCTGAAATGCAGTGTTTCCCTTATGCACGACATAAAATTATTCAGCGTGGGACATCTGGTCGCTCACTCATTAGTGGCTCATTATAAGTGATTTGATTATTAATTTAATTAAGTAATTAATATCCTTAAACTACTAAATGGTCATATAAGACTCATTATGAAGATTTGGCCTCCTAATCCTAGTTTTCTCCCAATTAAGACTTATCCTCTCCTCTCTTCTATCTTCATTTAATGAAAAATGAGGAAATAACGATGAACACTTGGATCTAGAAGGATAAAAGCACTATGGATCCTATTCATTCATCAATAGAGAATAATAAAATGTAGGTAGGAACAATTCATGGTGTTCTTAGAACCTAAATTAAATTTTTGAGCTTGTTTTTAATTGATTCTTCAACCTGCATATCTGAATTTAAACATTCCATGAGCATGAGTACTGGTTTATTATTCTTTGTCAGTTGATCTAACCCGAATCACAAAATTTAGATTTGTTGAACATGAATTATTTTAAAATGATCCAAGACCTTATTTTGGTGACATCCTTCCTTGATTTCTACATTTTCTTTATTGTGGAATCCCTATAGATCTTGGTACGATGATTTTCGGGATACTCGTTCTTGATTAGGTGCCCAAAAATGTGGTTGAATCATGGAACGATGGAAAATTTGTGAGTGAAGAATAGATATAGAAACCACATGATGTGAGGTTAAAAAATCTATAGGTTATATAACCATTAGAAAAATATCTAAGGCACATTGATATGTGGAACAAAGAACAAAACCCTCTTTCATTCTGGTGACCGATTCCTGGAAAAGATGGCCGAAGAGCATGATTCGCGGCAAGATCCAAAGATTTCAGAATGAATTGTAGTGGGATATGAAGATGTTTGACCATATTTGGATTGCAGATGATGATTCGAGAGAATATATCAATTCTTGTTAAAATATTGACGACACTATATGTTCAATGAAGAACACATGGCGTGTATCCTCCATCCGCGGTGATGTTAGGATTTGGGAAAACACAAGGATGGAATGGCATGTACTCCTCTTAACATGTCATGTACCACCTCTGTATATGAGATGAGCCATGTGAAGGTGACACAGCGAGGAACATGCCTTGTGCCGAGAACACTGACACTACTTGGTCATATATAAAGCTCCCCTATGGACAATCATTCCATGTACTAAAGTACACAGACACATACTCTAAGTACATGGACACAAACAACAGACATAGAACGGTCCCCAGATAGGAGGGACACACCATGTAGCCCCCCTACACGGCCTGCAATACTACATGTCATGATAAACTTGTACATCTATAGAAATGGCCAGATAATAAAGAGGGTATAAATATAGTTTGGGCCACCTTACACACCTTGTACTATTTGACCTCCAATGAGAAAAATTCAAAACTCCACACCTCCATTATTTGGAATTATATTTCCAGCCATGAGATGACTATCCTAAGTGTTGTTCCATGTAGAACATTATGGATCCCTCGAAAGAGGATTTTGAGTTAGGATGTGTATATTCTGGGTTTGGCATGGGTAGAGACGCACATGATGATGGAAATGATTTGAAAATATTACTAGAGATACCATGAAGACCCTTCAACTGGGTTTGGAACATAGTCCATGATGATTTTGGGCTGACCCTCTGGATAGTCTCAGTAGTGTAGTCCCCGTTGATAAGAGATTTCTCACTGACCATCCTCATAGATTGGGTAGTGTATTCCCTGATAAGAGATACTAGGATGACCCTCCAACTTAACTGGCTTGTGTATTCCCTAGTGATAGCTACGTGGCTGACCATCCAGCTCAGTTGTGTTGTGTATTCCCAAAAGAGAGATACCAGACTGACCCTCCATCTAGGATGGGTAGCATAGTCCCTGATGATACTGGGCTAACCCCCTAGCCGGGCTCGGCTATGTAGTCCCTGATGATTCAGAGAAGACCCTCGACTATGTGGAAATGTGGAGAGGATTGGTTCAAATTACTAAAGGACTCATGAGAAAGACGGTCACTTTCTGAACCAATATGCATCCTTATAACATGACCTAAAACCATGTAGGCAAGTCAGTTCCCTCCAATGAATATAGATTCGGGGTCAGGGGATTGGATCCCCTTTTGAGTTGTGTCTCCTTAGAAGACGTTTGAGGTGCTGGACATTATAAACGGTTTTACTTCATAAAAATCATCTTCTCACATTCTTGGGCTAAGCTGTGATATAGATATGACCTAACACTCTCATTAGGGCTTCTTTGATATAGTATATTTATATATACATCCTGTTACTATACCTTCTCATTGGGTATTGGATAATCTCCTTCCATGATAGACAAAGACACATGGGGTATTGGTCGTGCCTCCCATGTCTATATTCATGTGGATGGAGGGTTCTACTATCTGGATATAGGTAGAAAAAACACTATGGGAGGGTTTACCTCCTCATCATTTAGAGATTCTTGTGTTTGGATGAGCATACTTTCACACTTTTGTTGGGTTGAGCTGCACTCTTTCCATTCACATTAACTATACCTTGTTCCATTTACTAATTCTATTTGGTTGTATCTATTAAGTCTACCCCTTATCCCTTTTTGGGTATTCTACTAGGTATGTATATACTCACCCCTACATGGGCTTCACCCAACATGTGTCCTTTCTTTTGTAGATAGAGGACAGGTCGATCAGGACTACAAATGAGTTTTGGGATAAGGCTTCATGGATAGAAAAAAATGGTCATAGTTGGGAAACCAAGGTTGAGATATATCAGGAGATACTCTTTTCCATTTCAATTCAGGTTTGGACTTGATTTTGTTTTGGGCGTGTGTTTTACACTTTATATTTTAGTATCCACTACTATACTCTTGTACCATCTATGGGTTCATATAGTTTTACTTTTCTTTATTGTAGTTACATATTTTTCTACTATTATCTATACATTTACATTTATTTGTCCTTGTGTGTTCATATAGGTTCTTATAAAATGTCCTCCATGAGTTTTTTGTGCCTTCAGTGCTTATCACCAACCACTGGCATATGGAGGCGGGTAAGGGGTATTTATAGCCCGAGACCCATCTTGGCTTGGGTCGTGAAACAATATCTCCTTCTAATTCATTAGGTAAATATTTATATCTCATGAGATAATAATGGGAATCATGTCGACGATCTTGATCCACTATAGGAAGACAGGGATACCCGATCCCTTAAAAAGAAAGCACTATGTAAGGGGATGGTGGTGGGACCCACCCAGTAGGTGTAGTTACCTTGAAGATGAGAAAATGGGGAAAACCCAATACACTATGGGAATATGGGAAATCTTGATCCACTATGGGATGATAGGGATACATGATGCACTCTGGGATGATGGGTAAACTTGATCCGCTATGGGAAGATGGGGAAACCTGATTCCTTCCATGGAAAACGATTGTGACCAGGGATGGTGGTGTGTCCCAACCAGTAGTTGTAGTCTCATTGAATTTCCATGATACGTTCTAAAAATATAATTTGAATTAGAGGTAATAATGTTATATGTATAAGGGTATGACAAAATTTCAAGTCTTATTCTAATATTATGATTTCATAGATTATTCCCTTGATTCACTTATGAATCTTGCCTTGTGAACTTCCAATATTAATTCCATGATTCCTAATATTTGATATGTATGTTATGATATTATAATGTCATGATAAACTTCTTATACCATTATACTCTTGTTTATTCTTACATATCTCCCTTGTTTACCATTATTAATAGATTGAGCTCACACCTTTGTATGTTTCCATTACCCAGGTCATAAAGATAAGTATTATGTATGATTTTTTATTGAATGGTAATAGTGCTGATGAATCTTTTTGAATATAATGTAGCTCACATATCTTCCAGTGTATATGATTCCATGTTTCCAAAATCTGTAGACTAATTTTGTCATTATGTTCATATTTATGTAATGTATTAAGTATTTTGAATAAGTGATAATGTACAAAATGAGATAGATTCTATATTTGGTATCAGAAAAAATGTTTAGAAAACATTGAAATGTAGGATGAAGAAAGCTTAGTGATAATGCTAAGGAAATTTATAAGGATAACTATAAGGATATTAAAAATTATCGAAAAATGTCCTATAATTTTGGTAAAGGTTTGAGAGAGTGGTTTCTTAGGAATAAATCCATGTCTAGTTACTATAAGTGGAAACTGTTTATGCACATATATACCTAGGAGTAGTAACTCCGTCAGGGTGCGTTGGGCCTAACTTGAGCTTAACCAAATACAAAATAATAGACCTTACTTCACACCTGGTTTGACACTTTTGGGGGATATGATTTTGGAATTCACAGAATCTTCATGAACCATCATGAAGGATTTCTAAATAATTTTCCTATGAATAACCAAGGATAAACCTTGGGTGTCATAGATTAAGTAAGGTGTCATAATTTAAATATAATGTAAGTGGGTTTTTTATGATTATATGGATCATCACTTTGGAAAAATTTTCTTAATTTTTTATTTTTAGTTTTATTAAACATTTAGAATGCGAAGGAACCACATTTATAGAGACTACAATGGAAAATGAAATAATTTTCCTCTTGAACATCTGAAGGCTATAGGAGTTGGAATGAAGAATATCATTAATATTGTCACACAATTTTCTAAAGATATGATTCATTTTGTGATTCCACATGAGAAAAGGAGGGAGAAATGTTCTATTGCGTCCTTCATGAGTAAACATCAACCTTCTTTCAGTTGGTATTTTGATCTACTTATTGTGGAATAAAGGATAAATATCACTAAATTCATATTCTCCATTCTCCGGTATTTGAAAATAATTGATGTTTATTGGTTAGAAGGAGAATCTTACTAGTTACAAACTCTAATCAAGAATACGAGGAAGATAAAATAAATTGAATTAATGGGTTGGAATGAGTTCAATCACTTATTTTTCAATAAGTACATTGATCATGTTCTTTGTATGAATATTAAAAAAAATGTTCCTTGAGTTGAATAAAAAAGATAATGAATTGGTTGGTGCATATGTGGCTAATTTCACAAGACTTATGTGGCACACTTATGGAATTATCATTTAAACCGAATTTAAAGTTGATAGGTTCATTAGTGGCATAAATACAAGTCTAAAACTGTCATTTTCCATAAGAGACCTTAGTAGTTATGAAGAGGTTCTGCATTGAAAAATCATAGTTGAAAAAGTGGTTGGAGTTACATAAAATTCTTAAGGTTTTTAAAAGAAAAGGAATATGGAGTTCAGAAAAAAATATAAAAATCTTGAAGATAAGAAGATGTTCCTTCCTTTATTTTCCATCTGTAGAAATAAGCATAGGGGAAATTTACTTATGGTGTATAAATAATGTTTTAGGTGTGGGAGGGCAGGCAATCATTAAATTTACTTCCACATTGATGAGATGATGTTGGACGATGATTAAAATAGAGGAAAATATATATATGATTTACCTCCCACACTTCAGTAATTAAAGTGTATGGAATATGGGAGTTATTGTAACTAGTGCCCAATCCCAATGGTTGTTGATGATGATCGGTGTCAAAAACCACTTAAATAGAATGAAAAGGGAAAATCTATTGTAATCACAGTTTCTATCATGTGGTGGGATAATGGAATGGTGTAAGGTACACTTACCATTATCTCAATAAATACTAATGTCATATTCAATTTTATATCTACCCACTCTTTCATATACATTGAATTTGATAAAGGTATAAAAATTCCACCCAAATTATTAGATATGGAATTATTAGTGAATACCCCTAATGCTATGTTGATTGAAACTCAAGTCTATGATTCCTTCCTTGTTGATGTTTGTGGGAATTTGATTCATGGAAATCTTTTCATTTTTCTTTTGGTTGAATTTTATGTTATCTTTGGCATGTATTGGGTTTCTATACAAAAATCCAATATAAATTTTCAAGGATTGGAACTTACTTTTGATATTTAAAACCATCATTTGATAACCGATCAAAGTGATGATAATTATTAACTTCCATTAAAGATTACATATATTTTATGTGTCTTAATACACATTCATAAGTCATGTTTGTCTCAAATGGTTTGGGAGAAACTCATCATTGATGAGAAGGATATTTTTCAAGAGTTTTGGATGTATTTTTGGATGAGTTTCCAAGAATTTCCCGAACACAAGATATTATGTACACAATAGAGATCATACCTAGTTCTACAAAAATTTTGAGGACTCCATATAGAATAGAGAAAATTGAGTTGTAAAAATTGAAAAAGAATCTCCTTGAAAACCATGATAAGGGATTAATTCATCCATTTGTGTAACCTTGGGCTTCACATGAAATATTTGTGAAAAAGAAAGATTGATCAATGAGACTCTACATTGATTATCGGGAGCGTAGAAAGATCATGATCAAGAAAAAGTATACTCTTCCATATATTAATGACTTGTTAGAAAATAATGTGGTGCTCAATACATTTTAAATAATGATCTTTGTTCAGGATATCAATTCTTTGAGGGATCGAAAAAGGATATTCCAAAGATGAAATTACATTCAAGGTATGGATACTATGAATATATATTTATGACTTTTGGGCTTACTAATTCCTTAGATATATTCAGGGTTTTGAGGAATATAGTCTTTATATATTTCCTTGATCAGTTTTTAGTAGACATTATAGATTATATTTTTATTTTTCAAAGAGAATGGAAGATAATGTATTCAACTTGATAATTTTATTGAATACCCTATGAAAGGATAAAATGTATGAAAAATTTACAATGTTTGAATTTTGGATACAAAATGATTCATTTTTGGGTCACATATTCTGAAGAGATGGTATTGAAATATTTCCATCAAATGTAGAGGCTATTTAATGTTGGCCTATATAAACCATTGTGACTGATATATGTTGTATTTTTGGATTTGAGGGAAATTATTGATAGTTTGTAAATAATTTCTCAAAAAGTGAATCCAATTACCATGTTAACTCATAATGGTGATATAATCCTCTCAAAATTGAATCTGTGAAAATATTTAAGGAACTAATGTGAAGGTTGGTTAGTGCACTTGTGCTTACATAACACTTTAGTGAATAAGGGTTTTTAAACTATAGTGATACATCCAAGAATTTATTGGGTTGTGTTCTTAGAAACAATAACATGGTTATCACTTATTCCTCATGAATATTTATGATATAGATGAAAAATCAACCAACTCAAGGTTTGTATTTATCTATGCTAATTGTTTCATTTAATATATAGAGGCATTATATTTATGGAGAGAAGTGCTATATAAATACTGATCATAAAAGTATAAAATATATATTCACATCAAAGGAGTATTACTTGTTCCAAAAAATATGGTTAGCGAAGAAAAAGAATTATTAATTATCAATACATTACCATCATTGGAAATTGAACATGGTGGTCATTTCTTTCAGTAAAAATGATTGTGATATATTATCCATGATGAGGATTGAAAAAACCCATTATTTCAGGATTTTAAAAGGATGGATCTAGAAATCATGAAGATGTGAAAAAATCTCCCATTTCCTAATTAAATTTTCAACCCTTTTTATATGTGATGGTTAAAGAGGTGAAGAAGGAAGATATAGATCAACAAATGAAGTTTATAATTGTTCTTGTGTTCATATTTGATCAGGATTAAATGATAAGATTAAAGAATCTTGTAGGTGTCCCTTCCATACTCAATTTCAAAAAGGATATTTTAGAGGAAGCTCATAGTTTATTATAATCTATTCATCTAGTATATATGAATATGTATATAGTTTTTAATGAATACTTCTGGTCGGAAGACATGAAGATGGATATCACATATTTTGTATCTCAGTTCATTATATGCCGGTAAGATAAGGAAAATGATTAAAGTATAAGGGGATGTTTCATCTATTACCCATACCATAATTTAAATATGGTAAAATAACAACGAATTTATCATTGTAATCCCAAAAACACTAAAATCTTTAAGGCTATATGGGTTATTGTTGATCAACTTACTAAGTTCATCTACTTCTTAGCAATTAGATAAGACATCTATCTAGATCAAATTTATGTGATATACGTTATAGAAGTGGTAAGGATTCATGGAGTATCACATTCTTTTATATATGACTAGGATTTGAGGGTAATCTCAATGTTCCAGATATGTATTCAGTAATCACTTTACACATAATTATGCTTCAAAACTACTTATCATCCTCATATGGATGGTCAGTCTGAAAGAATAATTCAAACCCTAGAATATATTTTGAGATATTATTCATTATATTTCAAAGGTTGTTGGGACAGACACCTTACTTTAGTTGAGTTCTCTAACAACAATATCTTTCACTAAAAAATTAATATGGATCCTTATAAAGACCTCTATGGGATGAAATGTAGATTTCTAATATGTTGGGATGTACTTGGTTAAACAGAACTATTGGGACTTGAGATAGATGAAGAAATGACCGATAAAGATAGATACATTCCGAATCATATCAAGGTAGAAAAAATTTGATAGAAATATCATACTGATAACCATAATTTTGATCTTCAATTTTATGGTGGTGAAATGATGTTTCTATAAATCTCCCTCTAAATGATGGTTATGAGGATTGGGAAGAAAGTGAAGCTAAGCCCTACATATGTCGGTCCCTTTGAGATTCTTGATTTTATTAGAAAAGAATCCTCGAAGATGAAACTTCCTAGATATATATCTCATGTTAAATATGTGTTACTTGTACCATTCATAAGGAGGAACATAGTTTACTGGTCACATAACTAAACTAAGAGGTCATACTGTTGGAGCATGATCTTTCTTTTGAGGAACAACTATTCAAAATTCTAGATCGTATAGAGATTATTAGAAAAAACAAGACTACTCACTTGGTCAATTTTTTTGTAAGAAAAAAATAGTTACTGGAAGCTATATGGGAGCTTGGGGATATTATGAGGTCAGAATATCCTCATTTGTTTTTATCAGAATAATGAATTTTGATGGAGAAGTTCAGTTTAAAGGGGGTAGAAAATAACACCATGAATTATTGTGAACACTTTATTTGAATAAATTAATTTTTTATGATGTCATATGTTTTATTATACACTATATAAATATTTAATTGTAATGGAAAATATGATAATCATTCACTAAACAAAACACCAACATGGATTGCATTACATGAAACCCTATGTTTCTACAAAACATCATTTTATTGTTATTACTATTTAAATGAGATTGTTAGGGAATATATGTTAAACAATTTAATATGAATTGTAAAAAATTAATTTTAAATATTATTTATAATGTCTCTATATAAATAAAAAATATTGATAATAAAACATGTAATATTGGAAAAGTCAATATATGATTGAATATATTATTTTCTCAAATGAATTGATTATTTATGTACTTATGTGAACCATAATAAATGAAATTTTAGAAACCTTTTAAATTATTATTTGGTAAATAAACATAATTTTTGACTATATAATGTTGAAAGTATCTTAGGGTTAATTTTTTGGCTTTTTTTGAGACTTCATTTTTTTCATTAATAGTAAAACACACTGAATGTTATTTAAAAACTTATTTTTTTGTATAATTTTTTATATAATTTAATTATATATTTTTTGGTTTTAAAGTCAAAATATAAAAATTATTCAATTATTAATCCAAATTAGGAAATTGGAATCATTTTTATATTGAATTCAGTTATAAAATCATAATGATATTTTGAACATTCTCACTTTAAAAACATGCTTTCTCACTGCGTCTGCGAGATTAGCATTAAACATAATTTTTTTGATTTTATGAATTGAATTTAGATTGAAAAATATGCAATTATAATCTTTATAATATTTATTCTATAATAAGATCAGCATAATGTTTTAACCAAAAGAGTAGATAAAGTGATTAAAATTCATTACAATGATTAAGGTAAAACTAAACATCACACGGGGATAAAACTAAATATTAAGATAAAAAATGACCTATAATAATGTAAAAAAACTTTTTTGTCCATATTTAGGAAATATACCTTCTATTTTTAAGTTATGCTTGTCTTGGATGACTTTTGTTTCTGTAAAAACGTGGGTCCATCTAACATTTTTACAAAAATGCCTAGTGTGTCCCCTCTATCCTTAAAAAAATTCCACCACGTATCCCCATTCTTAATTCCCCTATAACCAATTATTTTTGTCCAATATACTCTCAATTAACTTCCCAAAATCCATACTTTACTCCGTAATGACTCCCTTTTGGGATAAATCCATCCAAGGAATCCCTTTGGTGCAAACCAAATGAAGTTACCCAAAGAAGAGATATCATCCTTCCTCAAGTTTTTTTCCTTTATTTTCTTTCTCCACTAACTCAATTATTATTATTAGAGACAAACATAATACCCTAAATATAATAAATATACTGATATTTTTTTATGATATGGGTTTTACCTCAACATAGACAAAATTCAATAAAATGGTTAACGAGCTTACTGTTCTTGGGTAAAGTGAACTACCACCTCATAAAACAATGTTGTCGGTTTTACATTCCCACTATTCATGGTTTGTATTTATGATAAAAAATATATTTCTATATAATATATATGAAAATTTCATCTGGGGAAGTGTTTACTAGAGATATCTCAATATGATGTGATCTGTTCACACTCTACATAGAATGTATTAAAGATGCATTTTTAAAATGTATATGATATATATGAAATAATAATTCCACTATAATTAGAATATATATATATATATATATTTCATTTAAATCCTTTATTTTAATATTATTATTAAATGGAAACAACATTCATGCAAACATTTGACCTACTATCTATGTGTATGGTGTATTACACATCATATTTTCATATTTAATAGATTATTTTCAATATATATATCATGAATAAAAATAATACTTATTTAATTTTTTAAATTTCGGAAATAATGATATTTTTCTAATAATCGAAACTATAAAAAATAAAGAGGTATGTGAAAAACAAATAATATTTTACCCGAAGTGAAACCTTAACTTTGAATTGTTAATAAGAAGGTAATAAAAGGTTATAATAAAAAAACATATATAACTAGATATAATAATATTTTTATAAAAAATAATTATAATAAACTATATTTATTATACATGATGGTTTTAGGAGTATAATTAGAGTTAATACATATGGTTAGGGGGTTTCTAGTATCACATTTATTTATATGATATTTAAACCTTATTCAACAGTCAATTATTTTGTAAGATGTATATACTATTCATGGAAATATTTTATGATATTTATCCTTAATATTATTGATATTTACCTATCAATTTTATGATATCTCTTTCAGGGGGTTAAGTATCAAAAGTTACCATGTTTGTAAAGTATTTTGGTATCAATTTTCCTTCATTGTGACACATTCTTTAAATTTCTAAAATACCATGTTTTCAAAAGGTTTTTTAAAAAGGTTTTTTGTAAATGATCCTTATGTTTCATTTTCAAGGACAAATTATCTTATTTTTTTGTTAAATGGTTTATGGTTTTTAGAAATTCTTTAATAAGTTCCCATTGTATTTTTAAGGAAATGGGTTTTGAAAATGTTTTTATGATTCAATTTAAATGAAATGGGTTTTTTTAGGATTTGTATAAAAGAAATTCTTTTAAAAATGTATTCTAGCTTCTATTTTATGTTTTCAATAAAAAATGTTTTCATATTGATTTATTTTAATAGTTTATGTATTTATGGAATGATGTTTATGAAAACTATTCCTATTTCATGGGTTATATGTTTATGAAACCTATTCCCCTTCTATGAGTTTTTTTTCTTTTGAAACACATTTATCGTCCTAGTCTATAATTTTATTAAATTATTATGAAACATATCTCATTTCGGGAGGCAATGATATGATTACATTTTTATTACACCCATTTCATTTCATGGGATATAATATGATTGTTTTATATATTTTGATACATGTATGTATGATTTAATTATGATATGGTTGGGCCCTATATCTCCCTTCAATTCATTAGGTATTTTTTTATCTCATGATATATATATATATATATGATAACCGATTCAATAAGTTTGATCCAGTAGGGGGATTCAGTGAAACTTAATCACTTACAAGGAATGGTCTACAAATAGGGATGGTTATTGGTCCCTCCCAGTAGGTGTAGTCACCATGAAGAAGGGAATATGAAAAAACCCAATCTTTTATGTGAAGATATGGAAACCAGATCCACTATGGGAAGATGGGAAAACCCAATCCACTATGGAATGATGGGGAAACTCAATCTTCTACGAGAAGATGGTGAAATTCAATCCCTTATATGAAAATGATTCTGATTGGATATGATGGTGTGTACCACCTAAAAGGATTAATCCCCATGAAGTACCCTGATAATCTCTATAAATGAACATTGATTTATAGGGAATGATATTACATTTTTATGTGTATTTCACTATTCCATGTCTTATACATATGTTATGATTTCATGGATTATTCCCTTGATTCCCTTATGATTCATGTCTCATGTACTTCTAATGTTTATTCCTTGATTAATGATATTTTATATGTAGGTTATGATATTCAAATGTAAGGGTCACATTATCATACCCATATTCTCATGATTATGATAACATATATCCTTTATTTACCCTTACTGGGCATCTGATATCACCCCTTTTTATATTTCCATCCCCCATATTATGAAGATATGTATTTTTTATTATGTGTCTAATAAGTGTCCTATTCATGAAGATCCTAATGTGATATAATGTTTCTCACTTACACAATGGTGTTTAGGTTTCAAAGATTCCAAAGGCACTAGACTAATATGATAATTAGGTTTCTATTTCAATAATTTATTAAGTATTCTATAAAAGTGATGTAATTTTAATGTATTAAAAGAGTGATTCACTATAAGGTAGCCAATTGGTGGTGTTTTTAAAAAAAGATGACCTCAATACATAATCTATTCCATGTATTCCAACTGAAGAGATACCAACTAGACCCATATATGATGTTGGTGTGTGTGATTTGGAGTTCAATCCTGATAACTTTATAGTGGAGAATTATATTTTTATAATTGATTATCTGAATAAGGGTCTCGATAATAAGTTTATCTTGTTGGAATGAATTCTTTAAAAGCAAGGAAGTGATAACAATGAGACATTATAGCGATAATCTTTAGTGAGTGAGCATTGGAATCAGTTATTTTCTCTTAGCGATGACTGTTGACTACCTATGGGGGTAAATGGGCATTCTGTGGGGTTTGTGACAACATTTTGGTAACTTGAATGTAAAATATTTATTTTTTTTCGTTCAGTACATATTGGGATGTTTTAGGTAATAGGGTCAAAAAAGACATTCTTGAGGAAAATAGACCAAGGAGAACGGTTAGAACATGGTTTGTTTAAACTAGTCATTAATCATACGAGGGTTACTCATGGCTGAAAGTGATATTTTTCAAGGTTTGAACATGGTTTTTATAAATATTAAATACTAGGGGTAACTGTGCTACCCATTTTGGGTAGGTAACAGCTCACATACTATTGGAATATAGTTTTTCTTTACCATCTAGTAAAACTATTAGACCTTGTAAAGTTCATTTAAAAGTAATAATTTTCTCTTTAGAACCTACATTTTTATGGTTTTTGGACTTCACTCTCCCTATCATGTGAATCCCATCTCCTTATCTTATATGATTCTCTCCTCTCATATTCGGGGAGATTATCTTTGGGATATTAGTGTTTTGGCTTGAGGTAATCATGTTGGTTTATGTTTTCTTTTTTTTATCCTTCACATTACTTTGTTTCCATTTCAATGGATATATGGAACCCTTTATAGTGGGATTGGATAAATGTTGGGTTTTAAGGGGGGTTTAGTTTATTTTCCTTAGGTTTTTGATTGAGAGGCAATATTTAACCTCTTCTAGGTCGTTTTCCTCAAAGATGACAATGATAGAATTGAATTCGAGGTAGGCATATCCATCTAACAATTTTTTACATGGAATATATTTAAATTTATAATTTCATTTGTTTTTTTTGTTTAAATTTCCATTGAATTTTTTTGTTGATTTTGATACCATTTATATTTTCTAAATCTTGGTTTGATTATTATATAGTGTAATGTGGGTTTTTCGAATGGATGTTTCTTGAGTATAATCAAAATGTTTATTAAAAAATGGATCAAATATATTTTTTGGTTTTAAATGGATTTATAAATTTTTTTTAAAAATGGTTTTACCTTATGGGAATTTGTTTTATAAAATAAGAATGATGGATTGTGAAATAAGATTGTTAAGTAGTTTCATGCATGACAGATGCTTGTGATTCTGTTGGCATGGAGTACCTTATGGGTTAACTATGGTGTATGTGAGGGGTTGTTCAAGGGATTGTGAGGGTGTTTTGGGAGGACTATTATGAGAGCTTCATTTTTTGTTTACCAAGGACAGTCATATCGTTTTTGTGGGAATAATGTGATAATATCTTTTTGGTTTCCATGTGATCATGAGTGCTCTTGGACTTAAGCTTATGGAAGACTGAGATATATTCCAATTTTCTTAGGCTACTAGAATACATTTTTTAAAATAACTCATATATGACACTTATGGGGAGATCCCTAGGTAAAATTACTCATAACGGATATGATTATATGACATTATTCATACAATTAGTTTCAAGCTTGATGTGATGTTTTATGTTATACCCATTTTCATATATCGATTACATGATTTTGATGATTATGCAAATACATTGTTATACCATGTTTTAGTTGGTTTGTTCATTTTTTTCCGTGGGGAATTATTTCTCTATTTTACCAAAGTAAAATGTTCTTTTTGGAAACCATATGTGTTTAAAATGGAAATTATAGGGATATCAAAGGTTTTTTAAAACAAACTGTGTTCAATTTGTTTTAGTATAGAAAATTGTTTTCAAAATAATTTATTGGTTTTAATGAGTAAAATCATTAAATAGATTCTTGGTGGTGCCTTTCTAGGCTATTTTCCTCAAACCATACATACAGATCTTTGTATAGATAGTTTTTTGGGAATATAAAGTTAATTTAAATGGCACTGGGTATGTTGGTGGATCTTCTTGATTACCGTTATCTATTATTTTAGTGGATGAGTGGTATAACCCGGTTGTCTCATGAGAAGTATTTCATTTAGTTTTTTACGCATTGGGATATCTGTGTTGGTACTATTGGGACAAGTCTCATTTCCTTCGAGTTTCCATATTTGACATCAGATTCCTTGTTCGTGGGATTTTTTCAAATTTATCATATACGTTGTATATTATTACTTATGTTTTCTTCCTGGTCTTAGTTGTAGGATTTTAATATTGCATTTTATGATATTTATCTAATTTATATTAGTGTGTGCATCCTATTTCAAGGATGGGTCATTCCTATTTACTCTGGGATAAATTTTCCAAATAGATTATTTGTTATTCCTTATGCTTTTATCTAGGCATTGGAAATCAGGAATATGATTCGAGTAGTGTGATTGGATGACTCAGTTGATGGGTCAGGATATCCATAGTTGGTTCATTATAATATCAATATTTAGTGAGGATTAAATATTCCCGGAGTATTATTATATATTCAAGATGAAATTGGATGTTATTCTTGATAAAAATTTCATGCATTTCAATATATTGATTGATATTATTCCATGATTTATGGAAAAGGAATTTGGGGCCAATAGCTTAAAGAATTTAGTTGGAGAAGTCCATGAAAAAATTGGAATTTTATATTTGATGACTATTGATATAATATCTATGACAAAAACATTTTTGAATTTCTTTTGGAGATGGAAATATGTTTACATAATGAAGAAACCATCCTATGATGTGTTAGAAACAATTTCCATATAGGGTTGATGAAAATTTGGAAAAGTGATATGAAGGCCATGAAAGAATATATTATTTTTACATTAGGAATTTTTTTAGAATTATTTTTATATATTTGAGCCTGAAATTAGAATATTTGACATGTATAACTGTTTCATTGTATATATTAAATTTTAGTGATGGCAAAAACATTGGAAAAATATAGGATAACCAAGGTACTTGCTCAAACGCACTTGTGGGAATTGGTCAACCATGAAAGAGAATGTTCTACTGGGCCATCCCTTAGAGAAATATGGGTGATATGAGGTAGATCATATACATATACATTATTGGGTGCATAAGAGTGGAATGAATATGGGAAGGTGTGTGATTGTGCGAAAGAGAATGTTAGCCTCTCATGTGTGGGGTTACACAAGAGTCTGAGAAGCGATGTCTATTATCCTTAAGAATTGTTATTTATATATAATGATATAAGATTTATTATTAAGTAGAGAAATTCAAAAAGTAGGCTTGATGTAGGATTTATCATCAAGTACATATTTTTACCACATTAAAAATAAATGAAAATTACATAAAAATAATAATAAAACTTATAAAATTATACCATCAAATTTATGTCATCTTATACCTATATAAATAGGAGGTTTTCTTTGAAAAATTATCTAATATACTTTTATTGAATTCATATTTTCTTGATTGATGTTTAGGATTCATACTACCACACAATCAATTGGGACATATTGTATAAAGATTATTCAAATTACCACCTGATGAACTCATGATTGACTATAAAAATATATTCAATGTGACCGCAAGTAGCATGAAATAATGAATTATGTATTGATCACATAAATTAAATTCAATTACGATGTTACCAAGGAATGTTATACCATATGACATGACTAAAATCCATCACATTAATTCTAGTTGAGCTACCACAGATACAAAGAGAACCAACCACATGACGAATGTATGTGGCTACATAGTTGATGATGTTTCCACATGCACAAAACTCAAGATAATACTCGATGATGCTTAAGTTACTACATGATTGATATATCATGTGCTACCATAAGATAATAAGATACCATATTAATTATTGTTATCAATGAGAAATAGATGTATGATTCATGAATCTCCTAGGTATACATGATGAAGCTACCATAATATTGAAACTATTCTATGAAGTGTTTGTCTTGGTTAACCTTGAAAGTCAAATGAAATACCTTCCCAGATCCCACATTATATATATATTAGGAATTCAATATTTTAGTGTTATATAGGTAAACTATCACTAGTTTATCCTGTAAGGACTCTACCCTAGAACATTACATAGTAGAGGACCTTTATTGGACTAGGTTATGAATAATTAGAAACAATGTTATCATTTTTCAGAGTATCAATAAAATAAAACAAATAGAAAGCCCACTTCAATTCTACTACACGAAAAAATTATTTCCACCAACCTGAGACTTCAAACAGACCTGTTAAAATAATTTTAAAATAAGGGATTATTGTTATATTCCCCCGCAATGGGTTTAATAATATTGAATAAAATATTCTATTGGACAATAAATAAATAAAAAAATTTATAAATACCCTATTAAAAATATATTTTATAAATTATTTATGGCTTAAAAATAGTAGATCATTTTAGAATATACTTACGTTCAAAATTTTTATAAACATAATCCATTTTTTTTATAAAAACAATATGAAATGTTCTGAAAACAAAAAATTATTTTTAGGCCACATGAAACATTGAAGGTTGTCTTGGTCCTACCCACTCAGTGAAGGATGAGTTCACTCCCAAATGACCATCCATATATAGAACATTCAGACACCAGTTTTTTGGAAAACATTTTTTTCTTTCTTTAATTCTTTATATATTTTCACAAGGTATTTATTTTGAAACATAAAAATATATTAATTTCACATGAACTTATATTTATGTGTAAATTTATAAATATTAATCATTATAAAAATTCACTTAATATATTTGGCACAACCAAATTTCATGATGCCTACTCTTGACACAATTAGATGGAATACTATTTGTCATCCATGTACTTAGACATTTTATTCATGATCCCATAAATATCCATTAGAATTAATTTCTGAAAAATGTATAATTTATTTAATGATTATGTATATATATATATACGTATGCATATATTAATGAAGAGTGTGTCATGAGGAATCATCGATGTATTTCCATAATCAAGATTTGTGCATGACATGCATATGACATGATGATTTTTCGATATTCTTATTTTCCTATAATTTTCAGTTAATAATAAATAATCAATTTAGGATTAGTTATAAACTTTTAAAATAATACTTATTCCATATGATCAAATTATATTGAAAAATGGAAATATTATTCCATTCACAATCTTGACACTTAGTATGTAGTGTACGTATATATAATCACATATGTATATAATAAATATATAAATAAATTACATCTATAAAAATAATAATCCCTACGAGTAAGAAAAATTAACAGTAATGTGTATATATATATACTTGTCAAAAATTTCATATATATATATATATATATATTATAAATTAAATTTGTAATTTGAAGATTCATATTTTAATAAAAGATGGTACTTGAAAAACCAAAAAATAATAGTTTAAGTAATTAATTCACCTAAAAAAATACATTAAAAGGTAATTAATCATTACAAAGTTGGTATAATACTTTGATAAATAAGAATACAACAAAGTAAATGATCATTCTAACGCCATCCTTAAATTCCAGTAGGAAAAAGAAGAAATCAAAATCATATCTTAATTATTTAATTAATATATATATATATATATATATATTATGTTATTAAATGAAAACAGTGTAAATCTTTCCAAAATATTTGTGAAAATACTAAATCACATATAAAATAAGTTTCAACATGAAAATAAAATAATAATTATGAATGTTTTTAAATAAAGAAAAGCCCTCCACTAATATCATTTAAATATAACTATATATGTAGGACTGAATCAGTATGAAATTGAAAATAATTGTAATATGAAATATTTAAATTTATATTAAAATAAAATAAACATTTGAGATAACACCAAATAATTTCCCTTATAGGATTTTATTGGAAATTTGAAAACCATATGTACTTCGACCACTAGCTCAAACTCTATCTACATATAGAAAAATAATGATTCCCCCCAAATTCCATTTCTGTAATGATCTATGGATTTTAAAGACATATCTCCATGTGGGAAATTTAATCATGCACTAAAATATGATTTTTTGATATAGGTATCAATGAAAAAAATGCACATATTGTGATAAGTATTAATTTCAAAATGATTATATCAAGGATTGGGATAGTCTTATAGTGAATACTATATATGTAAAAATATAATTGACTATTTTATTTGTATTTGAAAAATTTATATATAAAATAATCATCCAAAGGATATCGTTGCATATAAAATTGAAAAAAAAATAAGAAAACTATAACTGGAAATCAGATCAAAACCAGTAATCCACAATCATAGACATAAAAATAAAAAATTAAAGTGATATTGGCATTTTCAAAGAAAAACAAACTTTTTATATTCATAGTATAATTAAAAATAAATTGTCAACAAATTAAAATTCGACAAAAAAAATTGTAAATGGTGAAAAAACCAGATGATTCGAAACAGAATTTTTTTTTTGCTTTAGTGGAAGAGAAATGGATTTTGAAACTATCCTGGATCGAACACTATCTACAACAAGCCAACAATTTGGAAAAAAGAAACCATAACCTTGATTGAAACCCTGACGATTCCATTTAGACCAAACACACCCTCAGCAGGTCCTCTCCCAGAGCGACGAAGACCTACCACATACCATAACCAGTCTCTCCATCTTAGAAGCCCACTCGCCCTTAACCTAGTGGATTCCACCTACATGACCTTTGGTTTAAATCTCCTAGAAGGACCCTTGAAGGCAATTACACCTCCTGCGAATACCTCAATCATGGCCTACAACTTGACTCCTCTGAATTTCCCCTGTGAAACCATACTCTTCTCGTGACTCATGAACCCGCATCCACTAAACCCTATATATATTTTCTTCTTTATTAAAAAACATTATCACTATAAATCAATAAATTGTTATTATTATTATTATTATTATTATTAGTTTTTATTATATGTAAAAAGAATTTGATTAAAACTTAATATTTTAAACTAATTATAATTATAGTTATATATCATATATTTCTTATAAAACAGAACTAATTATATTTATTTCATTAATTTAAATAAAATTTCAAAATTTTATAAAATATTTTATAATCTAATTATATAACATTGATATAATAATAATTTCAATACTCCATTAAAATAGTTATACAATATTAATAAAAATTTATTAAACAAAAATCATGATATTAAAAGATTTATAAAACTTTATTCTAGTCAATTTTAATAATTTAAAACCAATTTAATTTAATAATAATATAATGATTCCTATGTCTGATTAAATAATAATTATTATATATTTTATGTGAATATTAATATTGAATATATTCATTACATGTTTTATTATTTATCGAAATAATTGTCAATTTTATTGTTTTTTTCATTTAAAATATATTTTTAAATAGAATGGTCCTAAAAATGTAATCATTTTTTAATTATAAATAAACCCACTTAATAAAATAATTTTATAATAAAACTAACATTAGAATTTTTGGGCTATTAAATTAAATCCCCCAATAAAAAAAATTTCACCCTCGCAATTCATTTCGTCAAACTAAATAGTATTCTGAATTTCCATCATGCGAATTAAGAATAACTAGGGCTGGTAAACTCCTGGAATCAAAAATATCTAATCTCAAATGTGGTCTAGACCATGCCTCTGATAAGAATTCTAAGGATCCAACGAATGAAAATTACATAGAACAAGACCTTTACTGGTCTCGTCTCTAGATAATTAGATACAAGACTAGAATTTATTATAGTTTCAATAAAATCAATAAAAAAAAATCCCACTTCACTTCTCCTTCATGCATAAATGATGATGTCCAAATTGGGATTTCAAACTAAACTGTGAAAATAATTAAAAAACAAGGGATGAGTGTTAAATTTTATAGTAATGGGGTTTAAAATCCTTTAATAAATCATTATAAAATATTATCTTTGGAATAATCTTAAAAATAAAATTTTAAATACCTTTTTGAAAATATTATTTGAGAATTACTTATGTATTAAAAACAATAGATCATTTTAGAAAATACATACGTTCAAATTTTTCTTAAACATAACATAGCTTTTTTTTTTTCTTAAAACAATTTTTAGGCATCTAAAAACAAAACCATTTTTTGAGGCCACTTGAAATGTTGGAGGCTACCATAGGCCTTCCCACTTAGAAAAGGATGAGTTCACTACCCAATGACCATCCATATTTAAAATGTGATATCTCTACCTTTTCGGAATACATTTTATGCTTTCCTAAATTATATAATTATTTTCACCCAATATATTTTTTAGGACATAAAAATTCTTTAATTGCACATGTAATTATATTTATGTGTAAATGTATTAATATTAACTTTTATAAAAATTCACTTATTAGAGTTAGCACAACCAAATTTCATCATGCACATTCTTTGCATTATTAAATGGAAGACTATTTGTCATCCACGCACTTAAACATATCGTTCATGATCACATAAATATCCATTTGAATGATTTTATGATAAATGAAAAATTTCTAAAATGGTTATGCATAAATATATATCTATGTGTGTGTGTGTGTGTCTGCATACATTAACACATGAAATGACCTGAAGAATAATTGATGTATGGACATAATCAAGATTTGCGTATGACATTCGTATGACATGAAAAATTAATGGTATTATTATTTTCTAATATTTTTTGGATAAAAATAATTAATTAATTTAGGATTAGATATAATATTTGAAAATATTACTTTTTCCTATATGCCCGAAATATCCTGAAAAATGGAAATATTATTTCTTGCATAATATTGACACTTAGTATTTAGTGTACATAAAAAAACATATGTATGTATAATAAATACATCCATAAAAATAGTAATGCTTATGAGTAAAGAAAATTAGCACTAAAGTATATATATAATCTAATAATTATATAAATATAAATATATCATAATTGAAAAATGTAATTTGATGATTCAATTTGGTATAAAACATAGAATTTCAATACCCAAACATAATAGTTTATGTAGTAATTTTACCTAAAAAACACTTGAAAATGTAATTAATCATTAGAATGTGAAAATAATACTTTGATAGAAACTGATATGAAAATGTAAATGACCATTCTGTCCCCACACATGAATTGTAGGGGGAAATAGAAGGAAACATAATATGATCAAAATTATTGAATTATATATATATATATATAATATTTTATTAAAAGAAAAAAATATAAATATTTACAAAATATCAATGAAAATACAAAATCACATAGAATATATGTTTGAAAATGAAAATAAATTCCTAATTTTGAATGGTTTTAAATAAAGAAAACCCTGCAACAAATATACTTTGGGAAAAACTGTATATGTAATCAAAAATCAGTAAACAATTAAAAATAAATATAATAATAAATATTAAAATTGATATGACATAGAAATAATCATTTGAGAGAAATAAAAAATAATTTTCATTACATGATTTTCCAGGTAATCAGAAAACCATTTCTACTTTGGCTTCTAGATCAATGTCAATCTCTAGATTGAAAAACAATGTTTTCCCTGAAATTATATTTTCACACTAATGTATTGATTTTATATCCATATCTCATAGTGGGAAATTTAATCTTCTAGAGAAAGATGAGTGATTGATTTAGGAAACAAGGAAAATTAGGCAAAAATGTAGACTAGTATTGATTTTAAAATGTTTATAGAAAGGACATGGAAAACCTTGTGGAGAAAGTAGTGTTTGTAGAAAGTTAATTGACATATTTTATATTTATGTGAAAATTTGGATATAATCTAATCATATGATGGATATCCTATCATATAAAATTGACAGATCAAAATAAGATACCTACAACTAGAAATCAGATCAAAACCATTCATTCACAAGCATAGATAAAAAAATATAAAATTATATAGAAAATGAATATTTAAGATGAAACATAACATCTTCTATTCATTTTATAAAACAAAATCAAATTTACACCAAAAAAATTTGACAAAAAAAGGTTAGACGAAGATAAAACCATATGATTTGAAAAAAACACCTACTAGTTTAGGTGGAAGGAAAAAATTTATTTTGAATCCCGTATAGATCATACCCTATCCATGAAAAACCCCAAATATGGAAAAAACCCTATCCTAGATTGGAACATGATGATGCCATCCAGACAAAACACATTAGTAGCCATTCTTCTGTCAATGTGATGAAGATGGACCGAGACGTTGACAAATCTCCTCTACTTGAAGCCCACTTAGCCTTGACCCGATGGAGGCCACCTGCATGACCTCCAACTTCCCTCAGCCGAAACGACCATCGAAGGAAAAAACACCTCATGTGAAGACCTCCATCTCTTCCTATGGCTCCACTCCTCTTAGTTTCCCCTGTGAAACCCTACTCTGGTCATGACTCGTAGATTCACCTCTCCTAAACCCTATACACAATTTCCTCCTTTTTTATAATAATTATTACTTTTAAACCTTAACATATTATTACTATTATTATTATTAATTTTTTTATTATATATAAATTAAATCAAATTAAAACATTATAATTACAATTAATTATAAATTTATACATATATATCATATTGTTTTTATAAAACAAAATTATTTATTTTAATTTGATGAATTAAAATATATTTTAAAAATTTTATTACACAATTTATAATATAATTTTATAACATTGATATATGTATAAATTAAATACACTATTACAATAGTTATATTATATAATTTTTATTTTATTAAACAAAAATCATAATATTAATAATTTTAAAAAACACTATTCAAATGAAACATAATAATTTAAATCCAAATAATTTTAATAATAATATAATAATTCATATGTGAGATTAAATAATTATTAGCATATATTTTATAGGAATATTAACAGTGATTATGTTCACAACATGATTTATTATTTATCAAAATAATAGTTAATTTTTATTATTTTTTATTTGTTTTTAATATATTTTTTTATGATGAATTTCTTAAAAACAATATCAGTTTGTTTTTTAATTATAAATAAACTCACTTAATAAACTATTTTTTATAATAAAATAAAAATTATAATTTATTTTTTGTTTAATAAAAAATCGATCCTAAGGTGAATCCTTGGCATCAATCGAAGTGATCCAACAGCCACCCTCCGAAAGTCTCAAATATGTAGTCAATGATATACACAAACCTACAGATCAAACC
Source organism: Viscum album (assembly GCA_963277665.1). Lineage (NCBI taxonomy): Eukaryota > Viridiplantae > Streptophyta > Magnoliopsida > Santalales > Viscaceae > Viscum > Viscum album. The sequence goes on along the minus strand of OY728163.1, from coordinate 1,593,442,336 downwards.
ACCATTCAAATATCTAAGGTTATAAAATTTAAAAATGTTCCAATAGAAGTATGATTCAAATAATAGGAATCCTAGTAATTTAAAACATTCTTATATTGAAAAGGAAATCCTAGAAATACTTGGAATTCCCATACACACACAGTCATATAAGATCTAATAGTGGAACCTAGGTAACACATCTTAGAATCCACTACTGAATCAACTATGTCACTGGATTCTATCTAGATTAAGAATTTTCACCCAGTATACCATGAAACAAGAAACAAAATATTTTTTGCATCCTTGTGTCTCATCTATCCCAAAAAGGAATTCTTGGGAATCCTAGTAAATCACATTGGTGTAGGGACCAATGTATGATTCCCACCTAACCCTAACAAACACATTTCTTCAATCATGACCATAAATAAATAAGGAATAAATATTGAACTAGAGATAGATAAATACCCATTACTACCACTAGACCCTAATCCCCATTTGGATTACATATCAATTTTCATTATAATGTAATACCCACAATAATCACATCCCAACACATGCATTCTCATAGGGTTGGTCTATCAATGGGGAACCACTAAGGGTCCCCTATACAATAGAATGAAAAAGGAACCATCACAAGGTTCCTTGGTCTCAAATAATTTCCCTTGTCAAAAACTATCACCTTATGGATTATACATCCCATGGAACCATCATCGGAGAATGACTCCCTACCCACTCCATGAGGAATGTCACACATAAAAAACACTTGAGATGGAACAAGAACCATATCACGCCTCAAGGTATCACTTGGTTGGTCCAGTCACCCAGTTCATTATCCATATCCTATAGTTTATCCATCTAGGATAATCACATCTCATGGATCCTCAGGAGTCCCATAAGGGGGCCCATATCAAGTCCCACCACACCAATATAAGGAAGCTACACAGTGTCATACTGATCTGGGTACCACCTCTTTTGGGATTTAAGAATCACATGGCCTCATAATATAGTAATTTAATCCTTCATCCATCATTAGTCATAAGAAACAATCCAATGTCCACATGTGCATGGAATAACATGAAAAAATGTCTAGTCATTACATATTCATTTTACGTATTTAAATTAAAAAGAAATTTAAATATCAATATAGAAATTTATTTGACTATTTAAAAATTCACTTAATTAATAGATAGATATTCATATGGTTTTAGGGACACATTTAACTTACCATATAATCAAAATAGTAAATGATATAGTGTGTATATAATGCCACATATCTTAAATCAAATATTTCAAATTTATTTCTAGGAGAAGACATCAATTCTAAGGCCTTGTGAGGTCAATCTATCCTCAACCGAACTCACAAAAACCACTAAAATTCCTATCCCAATCCAAGAAAGAGGAATAAAAATGTAATATTGTTCAAAAAAAGTTAATTAATTCAATGTAAACATGAAATAGTTCAAGATAATCATTGATCCCTTATCACTCGTTGAAACATCAACCTAGGAGGTCCCATCAACCCCTAGTACACCCCTAAAGAAGCTAAATCCACAACCTTCAGCACCAAAAAAATAATCAATTTAACTAAAATTAGATAAAACCCCCTGAAAAACTCTAATAGTTACATACCATAAAAAATTACTATGAAACTGGGTGTAGATGATATCTTCTAATGCCCTAATTTCTGGTAAAATGGAAGCCCTATCTCAAAATACCAATTTCATCATGCTCTATTGTAACAAAACTGAACCCTAATAATATGAATAATACAATGATAATTATAACAGGATAAGGTAAATGAGTGTCTCTATAAGTCTATCCATTCCTCAAATCTATTAAATCACATCCAAACCACCTCAAAAAAATATGGGATATGAAGGTGTTAGAGCCATAGGATTAACCCTATCAAGTGAAAAAATATGAGAGGGATGAAGGGGTATACCCATTCTAAAAAATAAATAGGGAAAGATAAAATTTACTCTAGAAAAATCTTAATGTATAACCACTATTTACTAGAAACATAGTCTCCAACTTCCTGATTCCATCAACGAGCCAATGGTGCCTACCTAACATTAAATTATTTACATCAAATTAAGTAGTAGTAACCACCCTACCTCAACATGGCTCTCCTGATCCCATGGGATGCCTCCTAATCATCATTACCAATTCAAAAACATATCTTTTTAGTTTCTAAACTCCTTAAATTTGATCCGAATCATCAGTCCTCAAAATGATACATCCACACTACATGAAAAAAAAATTTCTATTAAATTTGATTCATGTATGGACATAAGGAATTAAAAACAACACACTATAACACTTCTCTTCCAAATGAATTTTTAGTGGCCATAAATCCATATAACCCGACCTATATTGGTCATTAATCCATTATTAACCTATTGGGTTCCACCTTGATTACCTAAACATGCTTCTAATGTGTAGATTCAAAATTAAGGCTCTAAGGATACCAAATGACGATCTAATGGTCATAATAATTACAAAAACACTAGGATGATATTTTTATAAGCATATCCATATCGATACACAATTACAACCTCTTTCAAATAATCATTAGTTTTGTGGTGCTCCCAACCATAAGACTGTAGATTGGGTGGCCAATTCTGAGCTATGGTTCCATACTACATTGGAATTTCCTACCATCACATTATTCTAGTGGTACATAGACCCAAATGATGTGGTTTACAATACACAACACCCAAACATGCAGTAGTAATCTAGTGGTACACTGATACCAACTCTTCATTTCATTGATTTCCAAAAATGGAAATTCCTTCACCATCTACACATAACCAAAATAAAAAAATATTCTTTGAAAATACCCAACCAATGAAAAAAATTAATCCATTGAATTTAAAATTCATTACAAGATGTGATTTCTTTCCAACCATACTCTATCTCATAGAGATAACTAGTTAGAACTCATATGCATGATTATCCTCAAAATGATCGACTCTAACATCAGACACATCACTAGTTACTAAATCAAGATGCCTTCATACCTAGAGGAATCCAATTTTATTATAATCATTCCCACCAAATTGCAATTCCTATATCCAGGGTAATTCCCCCAATTCGATAATTAGTCAGCTAAACCCTTATCATGCTTTCCCAGAGATCTAAAAAATTTCTAATGCAACGCATTCAGATCATCATAATATATCTTATGCCCAATGCATTTTCTCATACTCTATCTGAGAAAATATCAATTTTTTCCTAAAATTCACTTATGAATCTTGATGTATTCACATACATTTTTTTACCAATATCAGAATGCCCAAATGGATATCCTTTGACTAATCCCATACTAAAATAAACTATCTTGCATGAAGATAACATGACTATGATTTATATCCCACTCACCATAAAAGGAGTGTTATTATCATCACTTTAGTTTCCCAAAACCTCATATTTCATTTCCCATGTTCCATTCATCTCAACCTACAATGACTGGATAGGAAAGTTCCCAATCATACATGAGGCCTCTCTCACAGTAAATGATACCATTACTCATTCCTAGATCTTGGAAATGTTTCCTACAAACCCCACAAAAAACACACTAGGAATGAGGATCATACATTTAACCAAAGCAAAGTGACCTACCAAACCCTATTGATTCACTTATACTATCATTAAATTGAAACATATTGATGATAAATCAAAAGTTAAATCAAAAGAATAATCTCAATCCACAGTCATCTGATTATCAAGAAAATAGGTCAAATACAACCCAAGAAAATCCATCATTCCTCAGAACACCCACAAACATCAATGATTTCCATTTTAAATATCATCTTAAGTAACTAGCATGTGAACTACCATGATATCTTCTACAAACAATGTGAATATTCAATAGTATTTACAATAGAACTCAACTCATGTTCCTATGAGTTGAATCACATTCCAACTAGTATCACATGCCTAATTTTATAGATAACCATGTCTTTTCCGTATCATTCCCTCCCAACAAAAATTATCAAATATGATCTCACCCATACAGGATCGTGACATGTCACATATATCAAGGATCTCCATAAAAACTACTTCTGATTCCACTAACACATGTCGGTTCCAACAAACCAGGAGCACCTGAGTTACTCCGATATTCAATACTATCCACTACTATACCATAACCATAACTTGATGAAACCTACTAAATATTTATTGAATAAACTAAACAACTCACCCAGGATTTCCATTCCTATGGAACTAATCCTATTAGGCCGACCCCTCTCATGGTATTTCCTCCCAAAAACCATAACATACAAAATAAAAAAATATCAAGACCAAGATGAAGGGACTCTATGTAATGGAACCAACAACAAAAATGATAGTATCATTAGATGTTATACTCACATAAATCATATCATGTTCCCATGTACAACCCACGCATCATCTCATGTGAAATCACCCTTTAAAGTGTGTCATATATGTTGAAAATTCATAATGTATCACAATATACAAACTATAATATGATTATATTCCATAATCTACATATAGTAATCCATTAAGAATCGAATATTAGACTGATCCCCCATGGAATCATCACTCACAATCCATTTTATGGATCCATAGACACCTGATTCAGATAAGTGGAGTGTTATTCCAATATATATGAGAAAAAATAATATTGGTTGTTACAGACATATTAGTAATTAAACCTATAAAATACCAACCCTCATAAGGGGTTACACTAAGGAAACTACTACTATTACCTACCCCTCAAGGTCTCTACTCAATCCTTACTTAAGGTACTATATCACCACTATTTCTACTGACCATCTTACCATAGGATCCATAAAAAATTTGATGAAAATAGAATATATATATACATATATTCCAAAATAAGTCAAATTACACTAATTAATTATATAGGGATGTGAAATATGGTATTTTTTGACACATTAAACAAATAATAATCCTCCATCAATGAAAATAGTCACACTAGTTTACTTATATATCACATGAGTCAAATGTTTGAGATATGTCGCATGAGATACTAATTTCATAAAATGAACAAGAACAAAATCTATAGCTAGCTTCTTTCCAATGGGAGAAGTGCTATAAATCCAATAACTAATAAATAAAAAATATCAAACCTCATGTATATCACCCTAGGTAATAAATAGTCATTAAAAAAAGACATGAATGAAAATCCTTCTCCCATGGTAACTTGAACATCCACTAGGAAAGGTATCCCTAACACGCTAATGAAATTTTTATCACAACCATTTAAGAATTTCTAATTTCTAGACTAAGCAATCCCTACATATATTGTGAACAAATTTTTTTGATACCACTTTATAACCCCTCAAACTAGATCAATTCTAATTGTAATTTGAATGGACCACCGCACCACATTAGGAATGACTCTCTAATTTCCATATGTTATGCAATATTATTGGGGGGTTAATGAGGTACCTTAGGGAGGCTATAATCCTATAATTAGAGTTTTCGCTGACAGAGAAAAATCCAAAACTCTTCTATATCAGTAAATAAATAGAGTACACATAAGATATTAAAATATATACTTTAATATAAAAATGATTAAATAATACACAGTCATAAAAGATCGATCCCCAGTTGGGAAAATAAAATATAATGGATAAATAAATAAAACAATTTAAACTCCAGGATATTTCACATCATTTATCAATAACTCCTTATTGTTAAGAGATTGATCCATCTTGATTGATCCAAACATTGAGTCCCATCCCATCTTGTACCTATAATAACCATGATAGATATGGTTGGGTACCCAAATACAATGGTGGCCTGAGTGTGGTGTGATTATAGAACATAGTAGGGTACCATCAATTTGGTGTCAAACATAATTGTAAATGATGTGATATGTGTATGTAATATGCTCAACACAACTGGTAAACATAAATAAATAAATTAACCACAAGAAATACCCACATCATCACGATTCTAATATGTATATGAGAACACCATGATGACCATATAAACTATAGTATGACCACTTACACTATTGAAAACACATATATGTTGATCTATTATGAAATACTGTCATTGATCCTTAGGTTCGTGACCCTGATCATCTGTACCTTCTTCAATCGGTGTTAGAGTGTCTTTGAGGATGAGCATCATCTTAAGGGAACCTCTATCCACTCATTAGGGGTTCCATTATCACAAATTGAGTAATGATGTTTTAATAATAGGTTGTCACTAGGAATCAATAATCATAATTTACTACGGATCAACAACATTGAAGAATGTAACTCCACGAAATTCTTGAACAAGAATATTATATTCGATAGTGTGTACGACACGCAACACCAAGAATATAAGGGGATAAAGTATGTAAAGATTTTACAATATAATCACTATTATAAATAAAATTAAATTTATTATATATCTTGTAATTCACATGATACTCAGAAAGTTTTCATTATATGAAACAAAGATATTCTTCAATATCTTTTATTACATTCAAGACCATGTTTAACTGAGAAACAATATATAATAAAATTATTATTATTTAATATAATAAGATAATAACTAGTATTAAAATTAAATGTTTTGAATAAGATTAAAAAACTTATGAAAATATGTGGGTTGAAAATATATCTCATGAATTCATATGTTACCAATTTATTTGAAATGAATATAAAAACAAACTGAATATAAACCAAATATTTGTTTTACTCCCAAATTCATTTGGTCTAAATAAATTAAACTAATTATAATAAGTTAATTAAATAAATGAAATATATATGTTATATATTCAATCAAATATTTTTCAAATTCATCCAACTTATTTTATCTTAATAATATGAAAATTTAGCAAATTTCAGGCATAAAAACCTATATTTTTTAACGGCAAATTTCCCACATTTTAACAGAGAATACATTATAAATAAAATTTTGGGAAATATTTTATATTAAATATTTCAAAATAAAATAAAATATTTTTTTAATAAAAAATTATCTTAGGTGGAATTTTTTATTTTTTTCTTTGAAGTTTCTTTTTTTATAAATAGTGAAAAATACAGAATATTAATTAAAAATAGTTTTTAGGCAAATTTATTTTTATAGATAATTTTTTTTTGTAAAGTTTGATTATATATATTTTATATCATTCAATCCAATTTAGGTAATTGGAAACAATTTGTCATTGAAATTGGATATAAACCCTAGTAAACAGTTGAATGTTTTTACTTTAAAAAACTCCAATGTCATCCCACCTATGGGGTTAATTTTAAGTAAATTTATTCCACTTATGTGATTAGAATTTAGAAAAATGGATTCATTATCTTAAATAATCATAATTTATAATTTCCAATAATTTTAATTTTTATTACCAAAAATATTAGTGAATGTGATTACATTTAATTATAATGCTTGAGATAAAAATTTTCTTAAAATGTACTAAACATTAATCATAAGGGCCCAAATAACCATTCATCATGTATAAAATATATTTTTCATTCATATAACAACCCTATTCTCAATTTTAAATAATTTGGTTCATTATTGGTTCAACATTAGATGGTGAAAATGTGGGTGGGATTCCATTTCCAAAAATTTAGAAAAATACAACTCCTCTACTATATAAAAGCTCTCACCCCTCACACTTATTCACATCTATAAAGACATTTTAATCCACCATAAAATGTAAAATTAATCTCAAAAAATCACTCCCCTATAACTAAAATCCTATTTTTTTTGACTAAATCCAACTAATGTAGTCATTTTGTATAAACCAAATTTAGTTACCCGAAAACGAGGTAACATTCTAAAACAATCACATTAATTTTATTCCATTATACACCCCATAATCTATTCTTATTACATGATTATATGTTACCCTCAGTATCCTTATTATACTAATATATTTTAATTATATGTATTATGACTACACTTACACCAAATTTCATCTAGTGGGTAACAAACTTACCGTTTGTGTATATAGTTGAGAACCACATTGCGAAATGATGATTCTTAATTCTTCCTTTACCACCAATCATGTTGGTAATTATGATGAAAATACTTATTTAATATTTTATATAAGATATTTATAATTTATTTATACCTATAAAATTTTTATATAAAAAATACCTTTATTTGTTTCATTTTGTGGGGATATTATAACATCATTTGTGGATGTGTGGACTACAACCTTGTGAAAGCGCTGTGAACCATTCATGCTATATGTGGAATGAATAAAATATGGTTTTAATAACACTCTGTGAAATATATGAAACAAATATGATACTGGAATTATAATATACACATATATCATTTACTCATAATTATTTTAATATGGTAACAAAATTAATGTATTGTTCATGCATACGTACGACTTACATACTCCATGAATGGTACATTTTATTTCCCATCCCCAAATATTACGGATTATTGTAAACACATATATAATGAATATATATTATATTTATATCATGATTTTAATTCTATATATGATGAAATAACAAGGTAATTATTATAAAAACATGTAACATGTCAAAACATACTCAAAATACACGGCAATTAAGGCCCGAAATAGTGAAACAAAATGAAGGATTGTTAACAAATGGGTAATAAGATATTATATTATGATCATATATGATAATATAAATATTATTAGGGATATTTTATATGTTACTTACATGTTGAAAACCATTATAATGTAATTTAATATATGCTCACCTAAATTGAAATGCATGGTGATGGATTCTTGTCTCACTTATCTTTTCGTGAAGCATACACCATTTTCACCACTTAATTATTTTGTGTTGTTTATTAAGCGAACCTAATTTATTTTATATAATATCATTATGTAATTAATAGTTTCATTTAAAATTATTTATTTCATGGGGAATATAATTAAAAAGTTACCAAGTAGTAAGGAACATCATCCCAATTCCCATTCATTAAGGTGGAATTTATTGCTGGGCACCTAATTTCTTATATATGGTGTAAATACATCCAATTTTACATGTAATATCATGATTCATTCATGATTTTTTTGAGTTTTACAGTGAATTATTTCTTATGAGGATATTTTTCTGATAGGATTAACCAAGTGGTTAAAATTTTCATAACCTGATTCCTTTTCATTGGGTTATATTACTTCATCATTATTTTTTTTATTCCTTGAGTATATGTATAATGATTTTTAATATGTATTGATTTTTTTAAATTTATTTTATGTGGATTTAAATTTTATACAAATTATAAATTCATTGATAAATTTTCACTTCGTTATTATGATCATTTTAAGGGTTAATTTCAAAATCTCATTGTAATCAAGATTTCTTATTATTGAAATTAAATTAATGTAATTTATAATTTTTATTAAACCCTTTAATTTTATTCTATTATAGTTATTAAAGAAATATTTTAAGTAATAGGACCATTTTCCACTATTATTTACTCAAATTGTTTTAAAAAATAATTTAAAAAAAACTTAACTTAATTTATCTATTTAGTTGGAGAAACTAAATTATTAAAAAACCCTATTTGATAAAAATGTTTTCAAAAATATTTTAAAAAATCCAAAATGATTTATTAAAGAAATTTTTTCCCTTTTTTCCATTTACATATTATTTAATGGAATCATACTGTAACTTTTCGAACATGGAACTTTTCAAACATTGTGACCATTCCAAAGGATTGTTCTTGTTTCCTTGTATGAAATGTGTGAAATTGACCACCATCATTTCATTGAATCTTTCCTTTCCAATTTAAAGTGATAATTTTTAAAGAAAATTTTTTTTATGTTTTTTTAAAAGAATAGGATTTTCGAAATGGTTTTCAAAATGAAAAGTATATTTTTTTCTTTTCATGGTATTTCTACCCATCAAGGATAACAACCCTTTATCCCTACATCCCATGGGGAATGTTGTACTAATTCCATCCTTATTCATCCTCATGATGGATTATGATTTATTTTGACAAGGATTGTATTGACATGACCTTCCGTGATTCCTTTTTTAGTTCTCTTGAAATAATCACTAACCAATGATCGTTAAAAATTTAATTTTCCCTAATTATCCATAGAATTTATCATGAATATGCTCATTTCTTGAAATGAATAATTTATTTTAGATATTGAGTTTTATTTGAATTTTATTTCATATTAGGGGAAATATTGATAAATCCACATATTTAACTAAATGAAAATATTTGATAACACACACTATTCATTAATTAAATCAGTTATTCGATATATGAGGAATGCTTTGGACAGGTATGACATAGGTGTGACACAGTTATAGCTAGTCCCTAAAGGCATCATTAGTTTCAAATGTCAAGTTAGTTGGCTACCCATAGTGGGTGTTTTTACCCAGTATGTTATAATGATGTATTTAAAGCTCATTTTTTTCACTAAATGTAAGGTGTTTTTAGATTCATACCTTTACATATTTATTATTCCCTATTCAATTATTTAAATGAAATTTTTTATTTAGTTATTTAAATTTCCATATTGTTTATGAACTTCCTTCTTAGTTTATTGATTACAGGGTATGTGTGTTCTGTTATTTAATAGTCCACATTGATTATTTTCATTGATTAATTATTGATTCAGCTATGATTAAACCTTACTAATCATTGGATATCCCCTTATTTTATTTCTTTTATATTTTAATCCCAGAAGTATTATATGATAAATTTGTAAGGATATTATTGTTAGAATAATGTTATTATCTAATAAAGGAAAAAATTATTGTAATTAGTGTACTTAATTAGTATACATGAATCATTTATATATCTTATATACCAATTTTATTAAATTTTTCATCCCTTTGGGACATGATTTAATTTTATATTATGCTAATGTAATGGTGTCACAACACTTACTCCGAGCTTGCTGGGGTTGGGTCACTATAATTGGCATCAGAGGAAATTTAGTAGTAACCTCGGGAATTAGATTTATGAAAATATACATTAGAGGAAACATCACAATTGTATACATAGAGAATAATTATTGAAGAAAATAATATAATTTTGGTTAGGTAGATATTATGTTGGACATCCTAGAAACTCATCGATGTCTAGGTACTTCAGATTGATGAAGTTTGGGAACATATGGACCAATAGGTAAGAACTACAGAAAGGTGCATTGGTCCTAACTCGAGTATAACCCAGTACATGAAAGAATTCCTTAATACACAGTTGGTTTTACACTACTGGGTATATTCTAATGATAATTAAAATTTTCTATACAAACCATTATGATGGATTTGAACAGATAACGATAATGAATTACATAGTTAAAACTTTAGGCCAAAGAATGACTTATGTTGATATAAAATGGTTGAAGTGTTTGTTGGGATTCTAGAATTAATTTTTAGAAGTATTTTTATACTTGGTATTTTTAGTTATCAGAATCATGAAACATCTAGGGATTGTTTAAAATTTTATAAAAACATATGTATTCATTAAATTAAGAGTGATGGATACCATCATGGGATTATGAGATTGAGGTTGATCATAATTTCTATGTCCTAAAAATTTCTTTTTGGATATATTTAATGAGAATGTATGAATATTAATGAAACTTTGAAATCATTTATCTAATTTATATGTTCTAGTGGACAGAAAATTTGAGAAAATTTTAGTTTAACGTGGGAAAAATCATAATTTTAAGGAAAAAATTACCAATATATTTGTCTGAAATCCTTCAGATGTTTATATTTAGACCATATAATCCCATGAATATACATTGTTTTATTATTGGATAAACTTTATATAATGGATAATTCTTTTCATATATATATATATATATATATATATATATATTTCATTAACAAAGAAGAATATTTATTACATAACATAATAAAAACCACACCAAGACCATATTGGTTTAGTATCTTTAGAAACTAGAAAACATAAGCAACTGGTTCATAAAATATCAACATTGTCTCCAACATATTTATTCAAAACTAAACTCATTTTTGAAATAAAATACATAATACCCTTCTTTATAACCTAGGGAAAAGAAACGTATGAAAGGGTGAGCTCAAATTCTTAGTAAGGGTAAACAAGGGAAATACCTATCATATCATAATCATAAGAACATGACACTTGAAAATCATATCCTCTATATATAAGATCATAATATCATGTCATGGGATAAATCATAAAAGTGAGATGTAATCCCAATAGTCATTACATAAGACATGATATTTCTTAGCATGCACAGATAAGAATATAAAATCATTTTAAATTAGTCAAGGCTCATTCCCGAGATGATCATAACATACAATGTCTATTTCTGAATAGAGTTCTCTCCATGTTCCAGCAGAGAATTATTATACTGGATTTACATGTCATTCTAGTCATGTCAATCTCATGAGATATAAATCCTTACCCAATGAATTTTAGGGAGATATAGGTCCCACCCATATCATAATTAAACAATACTTATATGTTCCACGAAAATATAAAAACATTCACCCTAGTATAACCCATGTATTAAAATGGGATTCTTAGAAATCATTCCCTCATAATTGATATAAAACAAATACATATCCTAAATAAAACACAATAAAATTATAGTAATAATTGGGTATAAATATAATTTTATTTAATCATATGCAACTATTATGGAAAAAATATATGAGAAAACACTTGAAATTAATTCTTAAGGAAAATATCCTTTCTTCTTCAAAAACGTTTTCCTTCCTCAAAAAGCCACAAAATTTTAGAAGAAATCATTTTAGATGAAAATAAACTTGTATTCATGTATGATAAGATTAATGTAAATAAGGAATTATGAATGCATAAAAATCTATTCATGTATTACATGTTAAAACACATTCTTCTTGTAATATTGTAGGAAATGTAAAAGGTACATCAGACCGAAAATGAAAAAAGAATCCATTCATACAGTTTATTAAAAATTCACCAATGGTTAAAATTATAGGGGGATATAAATAATATTTTTTTAATACATATTTAAGAAACATGGAAATGAATGTCAAATATAGCCCCAATAAATACTTACGAATAAACAATCTTAGATAAAAACATGATTTGGAATGTTATCCCTTACTTCAGGTCTGATATGATTCATATTTTTCCAAAACTCATGAATAAGGATTTAAATAAAGTTACTAATTTATTCCAAAAACATAATAATTTTTATGATTAAATTTATGATCAAATCTTTATCCATTAGTTAATAACATTTCACTAATACTCGTTATTCGAGTATTAACTGCTTTATGTTCTTATGGATGTTTTTTTTCAGATTAAAACTCATTTATCTTTTTAGGTTATATTAATATCATTTACAGATTGTTTTTAGTATACTATATATCATATTTATTAATTTAATTAATTTTTGAAATCATTCTTTAATGATGATTATATAAATCGAACCACATCCCACTGTGGAGACAGTAAGACGTACGTACACACGAGAGACGATATCATTATCATAATTGTTGAATGGTATTGAAGTGGATGGCATATAGTATATCAAAATAAAAGAAACTATAGAAATAATTTATATATAAATAAACAAATAAATATATATATATATTAAATCCATCATTATAGTTATCAATGTAATGTGGTGGTGAGAAATGGGTTACACCAACGTGTGGTGACAGTAAGCCGTACGAACACACCAGTGGGGATTTCATTTTTCATAGGATGGGTGGAGGGTAGAATATAAAAGTTTAATATTTATAATAAAATATTAAAATATGATTGATAATTATTTTATTACTTTATAGTGAAAAAAGTAATGAAGAAGAAGTAGAATAAGAAATATGTTTGAAAGAATCAGTAGAAGAGATTAGCACTTCATCAACATGCTTTTCTCTAAATCTCTTCGTATAGCACTAGAGTTTGACTTTGAAGATAAAAATAACCCTTTGAATAAAAATTGTGATGTTGAAAAGGAAAAATTTCTTTGGGTAGCCGAGAACTAAGCCTCAATATGATGTGAATAGGTGAAGGAGGAGGTGCCCTTTTATAATTTAGGTGAGGGGTACTTTTGGAAACACCATAAATAATAATTTATAATAAAATGAATATATACCCAAAAACCACCAAAATATCCCAATTTAGAAGATTATATAATATAGGGTTGTAAAATAATCAACCAATAATTTTTTTAGACGTTATATTTTCAATTTAAACCATATATTTTTAATTGAACCTTACTTAATCTATTTAATTTTAATTGTTGTAATAATATTCTAAATATTTAATTGTTATAAATATTTACTTATATCATGTTAATTGAAAATAAATGGAATTTTTATAAAATTTTAGATATCATAATGATCGCTCTGTAATTTTTAAATATTCTTATGATTTTTAAAAATTTTAATTAAATGTTATTTTTAGAAAATATCAATAGGTTCAATTTTGACACTAATCATTTATTTGATTTTAAAAAAATCCACACAGATGATAAATTTGATCCAAAATGTTCAATACACTCCTAATATTTAATAGTCACCTAAAAAATTCTTGGACCACATTAATTGGTTTATATGTCATTTCTTTTAATACATTTAAAACTATTTATTTGATATTTCTATTAATAAAATAATTTATACATCACTATTGTGTCATCATTAAAAGAAATTATTTATTTTCTAAAGATTATAGATAAATTCCTTAGGTGTAGGTAATTATGTTATCTTTTTAGATTCTATCTATAGTAGATATCATCTCCTATTTACCTATATATAAAAATTTATATACTTATATAAAATGAGATAGTGAATTTTTGTCACATTCATTAGTTTTTATTACATTCATGTCATATTCATAAGTAAGTGGCCTTCAATTGATTACATTTAAAAAAATAGATTATAAGGGCCTAAATCATCCTATTCGATTTTCATAGGTGTTAGGGTAATGTTGTAATATATTTCTTACCTTTAATTACCAGATTTACCTTTTCCCATGGTAATAAAAATAATTACCAAAGTTAAAATACATAAATCACAAAAATAGAAGAAGCATATTAAAATAATTTGGACCTACAGATTCCAAAAATGGAGTACATTTTTAACTATTAAAAACTCATAATTTTCATTAATTATTTTAAAATAAATCCCATTTTCAATATATGAAAACAAAATTTTTAAAATAAAAACATTACAAAAGACGAAATTGTTTTTACATACAAATTAATTGTAAAATTAATGAGAAGGAAATAAATTATATTAAATAATAAAAATTTATTATATTTATTATTTTAAGCAATTAAATATTATAATTTATGCATATAAATTATATCGATGAAACAATTTGTTTTCACCTAACATTTAGTGTGTTTTTACTATTCATCAAAACTTGAATGTTATCCGAAAATATCATAAATTCAAACAAATTAAATATTTATATCCCTCATTAAAATAAAATGTTTATGTTTTCATATAAAAATTATTAATGTGTTAGAATATTAATTTAAAATGGGTTCCCCTTTCAAAGGCGTAAGACTACCCTTTGTTTTTGAAAAAAGTAGGTTTTTATACAACAAATAGGGATTAATCGTACCCTATGATTAAAATATCTATTGTATAAATAAAAAAGTATTGTATTTAGTATATAAAATATATATCTCATTAATTTCATTACCAATGGTAATTCATTCAAAATAATAAAAATCTAATTTATATATTTCATAAATAATTGATAACCAAAGAATTCAAAATGCATTTTTATAGGTTAATTATAATTATACCTGCTAACCAAACGACTAGACTATAACCAAAATTTTATACTAAGGGAATATCATGGTTTTTTTAAACTAATTATTGTGTTGAATGAATGATACTTGAATAATAAGAAATTATTTAAATAAAATTTCTCATAAATAACATTCGGGTGATACATTCTACACCCCTTAAACTGAATTTCACCCACAAAATTCATCACATAGAGACAAAAATATGGGGATACATATTCCTAATCATATAATAATGTTCCCATGAAGTTTCATAAAATAGTTGGTGCCTCTGGAAAAATTTAACCAAGAGAGTGGTCTTGTTTCATAGAACCTTTTCACTATGATCAAGAATCTCTATTAGTTGTTCTTAATAAGAATGATCTTACTGTAGTGGTTTGACTTCTATGATTAGTACATGTGAAGGATTGAGTATGTACTTTAATAGGAGAGATAAATGTAACACATCATGAAATTGAGAGAGACTTATTGGAAGCACAAATTGGTAAGTTACCTTCCCAATATGATCCATAATTTCAAAAGAATCGATTTACCTAGGGCTCAACATTCCCTTCATTCAAAATTTCATAACACTCTTCTAGGGAGATGTTCGTAGAAACACCATATCATCTACTTTAAACACTTGGTTATCTCATCTGGTGTCAACATAAATTTTTTATCAACTCTAAGATTCACTTATGTGTTTTTAATAGATTTTTCATGTTCTGCCATTTCATCAACAAGATCTGGTCCTATGAGATTTCTTCCTCCAACTTGATTTTAGAATGTTGGAGTTTTGTATATATTTCCAATAGAGTGAATCATAAAGAGCCATATAAATATTGTATCAAAATATATTATTGTATGAATATTACACCCATGATAGGTTTTTATCCCAAATAATTTTGAAATCCATTGAGCAAGCTCTCAACATGTCTTCCAGAGTTTGAATTATCCTCTCAGACTAACAATTTGTCTAAAGATGATAAGATGTGATGAAACATAACTCTGTATCTAAAGAATGCTATAGAATTCGCCAAAACATCGAGGTAAACCTCAAATCCCGATCGGATATAATAGAAAGTGGTACTCTATGAAATCATACCACTTCCATTACATATATCCTGGAAAGATGATCAAGATAAAAATCCACTCTAATAGAAATGAAGTGTGACAACTTCTTAAGGCGATCAACTATAACCCAGATATAATTATTCCCTTTTTATTTTTTGGGATGTCTGAAGATGAAGTCCATAATGATGTTTTCCCATTTCCATTTGGGTATGGGTAATGGTTGAAACATCACCATAGACTTTTGTCTCACATCTATAACATACTGACAAACTAAGCATCGAGAGAAATATTTGGGACCATCTCTTTTCCTAAGAACCCACAATTATTACTCTTTCATGTCCATGTACATATTTTTGCTTCCAGGGGAATAGAGAATGAATAACTATGATCCTCATCCCATAGATCCATCTTATAATTCAGGCATGAGAGGAATACAAACCCGATTCCTAATACTTATAATTTCATCATATTCAATGTTTAATTCAAGATCATTTCTCACAATATTTTACAACTCTATATCTTCATTCAATGCCTCCTTAATCTTCAGTTGTATTGATGGTTAAAAATTTATTTGAGGAAGATAATATTTATACCCTTCCATTAAAATTTTTAGATACATCCTTTGGAAATCCATAAATGTTTGAACTTTTGTGATTCTTATCAGGGATAAGCTAGCATGGTCTTTTCAACACAAAGCATTTGTATCCTTGTTCCCATTCCAAGGGTGGTAATGTATTGATAATTCGTAATCCTTAATCATGTCCAATTTTTTTCATTTGAACATATTCATCTCCATTTGTGTGAAAATATAATTTAAACATTTATGATTAGTATAAATATCACACCTTTCACTATAAATATAATTCCTCCATATCTTTAATGAAAATACTCCCGTATCTAAATTCAAATCAAGAGCTGTGTAATTTTTCTCCGGAAATTTTAACCATTTTGAGTCATAAACTATCATCATATCATTTTTCATGAGAACACATCCCAAAAACTATTTGGATGAATCATTGTAGATCACACACATTTCTCCACTACAACGTAGTGTGGGAACAGGTGCACTGGATAACCTTCAATTTAGCTATTGAAAATTCTATTCATATTCCTCTTTCCAAACAAAATAAACTTCATTCCATGCCAACATGGTGAGTGGATTAGATAATTATCAAAAATATTTTACAAAACATCAATAATATCCAGCCAAACCAAGAAAACATTAGATCTTAGTTACTATTGTTTGCCTCAAAAATCTATCAATATCCTTTTTTTGCTGGATACATATATTTCCCCTTTATTGAGAATATTTAAACCCAAAATGAATCTTTTTTAAGCCAAAATTCTCAGTTGGAAAATTTAGAATAAAGTTTATCCTTTGTTAGGGTCTTTAGTACAATTCTTTAGTAATCTTCATGTTCATCCTTACTCTTTGAATAAAAAATATTATTATCTATAAAGACTTCCATAAAATGATCATGATATCCTCAAAAGACACTACTCATTTTATCAATGAAGTTAGGAGGGGAAATTGTAAGACTAAAATGCATCACTATAAATTCATAATGTCCATACCTTGTATGGTATGATGTCTTTCGTATATCCTCCTTTTCGACCCTTAATTGATGATATCATAAATGAAGATCAATCTTGGAAATGTATTTAGATCTGAGTAGTTGCTCAAATAAGTCACAAATGCAGGGGATAAGATATTTTTTCATTATAGAGTTCTAGTTAAGTTCTCCATAATCAATGAAGAGTCTAATTGATCCATCTTTCTTCATAACAAACAGAATAGGTTCTCCCCAAGGGGACATACTAGGACGTTTGAGTCCTTTATCAAGATTCAATTGGAGTTTTTTCTTCAATTCATGCAACTCAATAAAGTCCATTCTATAAGGTGTCTTTGAAATAGACATAGAACTTGATATGATTTCTATTGAAAATGCCACTTCATGATTGGGGGGAAGACCGAGAAATTCTTCTAGAAGGACATCATGAAACACTTGTAAAATGGGTGTATTACTAATCATGAGTTTCTACACAACCATTTGGGATAAATAACCTTCATTTATAGGAATAAAGACCTATAAGATGGAAGAAATCTATCTTGGAAGGTTGTATTCATATTTTCATCGATATATGATCATAGATTGATCTAGAATATTAGATGAGTCTTCCCTTCCTTGGAAATTAATATGATATCCATATAGGGAAAGCCAATCAATGCCAATAATCAAATCAAATTCAATATAGGACAAATTATAAGATTTTTTGGATGTACATTCCCACAAACTTCTACTGGAGTAGAATTATAAACTTTTGATGTGACTGTAGTGCCAATAGGAGTTGTCATAGCTAACTCAATATCTAATTGTTGAGGTAATATGGTGATACCATTATAGAATTATTCATAAATAAAAGATTGGGTGGATAAAAAATAAAATAAAACATTTGATAATATAGAGTTGATGGTATTTGTACCCTTCACCACTACATTATCTCACTCCACATCGTCAAAAGTGATTACATGTGACATTACTTTGTCTTTGGTGGTATGATTTTTTTGACTTTAATCATCAAAAATTACTATTAGATTAGGGAATTGATTGGAATAATTCCCCATTTTCATAAACATGTAAATTTGATGTGTATAAGGTACATTCTATGTAGCCATTTCAATTTTTTCATCATTAGACATATTTTTCCTATCACATCGGTATTCAACAGCCCAATATCATTTTTTACACAGATAAAACATTTACTAGTCCCACTAAGGAAATTCCCTCCATGTTTCTTTCCACACATTGAGCATAACAAAAAAATTATCTTCTTTTCAGTGTGGTCTTTAGATTTTACATTGAATTCCCTTTTTTTACTTATCAAAACCATATATCTGATGGGTTACTCCAATATCAATCTCAACCTTGAGAGCATATCACAAAATTTCATGGTAGCTATTGAAGTACCTAATCTATAATTCCCTTTAGAGACTTGGTTTTAAGACACTATATAATCAATCAATTTGACTCTCAGGGTGGATAATAATTACAGAAGCATACCTTGCATGTCTTGTAAAATTTTCTTTTGTAGGTACCAATGGATTCATCATCCTTCTTCTTATGTTCAAAGAACTCCTTCCACATCATTTTTCTAAAGTTATGAGGAATTTACTTGTTAATAAATAAGTTCTTGAATTCGTCCCATTCCATGGACTCAATTTCATCTCTTTGCCTCGTATTCTTGATATGATTCCACCATGGATCAACTTCACCTTCCAAATGACATACTACTAAGATGAATTTATAATATTTAGAACATTTTAGAATAGAATGTATCATATCTATTTTACTAATACATTATTCAGCCACAATTGGATCAAAATACTTGCTGAATGAAGGTGGTCGCAACCTCATGATGGATTGAATAGAATATTGGTCTCTAATTTTATTGTTTGGAAGTGCTTCATGATTAATATATTTATGAATTTTTGTGAGCATGGATAAAATATTTTCAAATAATGAACCCATAACGTTTGGTTACTTAGGGGGATAATCATTGCATTCCCCATCATATTCATCAGAAGTGTGGTTCCTTTGGGATTCAACCATTGACTATAACCAAGAATCCTAGTGTGAGGATCACTAATAATAAAATAAAATCCACATAATCAAGAATAAAATTTCAATTTAAGAAACTATAGGTTTTATCCTATTTTATTCATGGTCATTTCTTAAACAATAAGATTGTATCCTATACTTAGACATATCCTTTGGTTTCTTACTAATTATTTGTCATCCTATTTTCCAAAGGATAACTATACCTTTTCTCTTAGACCAGCTATAACGACCAATAATTTTTATAGAGATATTAATTCAAAATTGAAGAATATTTATTAAATAACATAACAAAAACCATGCCAGGGCTGCATAGGTTTAGTGTGTTTAGAAACTAGGAAACATAAACAACTGGTTCATCAAACATCCACATTTTCTCCCACTTTTTTCTTTATAAATAGAATCCCATTGGACATATCTTACTTTATACCACTCTTCATGACCAGGGGAAAATAAACATATGATAGTGTTATCTCACATGTTCATTAAGGGTAAACAAGGAAAATACCAACCATATCATAATCATAATAACATAACATTTGCAAATATTATCCTTTATACAAAATATCTTAATATCATTTCTTGGAAAAAATAATAAAAGTGAAATGTAATCAAAATATTCATAAAATAAGAGATAAAATTTTTAGGCAAAAATACATAAGAATAGATACTAATTTCATCTTATTCAAGGTTCATTTTCAAGACCATCATAGTGGAAAATTTCCATTCCCTGAACGGAGTTCACTCCTTGTTCCAGCCCTATATTACTGAACCAGATTTACATTCCATTCCATTAATGTCTATATCATGAGATTTTAATCATTACCCAATGAATTGTATGGAGATATAGGTCCCACACATCTCACAATTAATAACTTCTTATGTGTTTCACAAAAAACCTACAAACATTCACCATATCGTAACCCATCAAATAAATGGGTTTCTTAAACATCATTCCATCATAATTGATATAATTCTAGTGGATTTTCTAAATATCACATAATAAAATCACAGTAATAGAAAGTATAGAGATATAACCATATTTAAAGGGTGTCATCTTAGATGGGAAATAAGTTCGAGAAAACACTTGAAATTTATTCCTGAAGAAAATATCCTTTCTTAATCAAAACAATTTTACTTCTAAAAAAATGCCACACAATTTTGGAAGAAATAATTTAATGTGAAAAAAACTTTTAAGTATATATGCGAAGATTCAAGGAATCTAGGCATTATGAAAGCTTAAAAATACATTCATGTCGTATAAGTTAAGAAAATATTCTTCTCATTCTTCTTTAAAAAAAAGTCAAAAATACTTCAGAATGAAAAAGAAAAAAGATTTCATTCATACCATTTAGTAAAAATTCACCACTGGGTAAAATCATAGAGGGATATAAATAAAATTTTTAAATACATATTTAGGAATCATGGATAGGGATGATAAAAATACCCCTTGTAAATACTTATGAATAAATAATCTCAGATAACAATGAGATTTGCAAAGTTACCCCTTAACTTACATCTAATATGATTCGTATGTATCTGAACCTCCTGTATAATGATTTAAATAATGTAACCAATTTATTCCAGAATCATAATCATTTTTATGAAAACATTTACGGTCATGTTTGCATCCGTTTTTAGTAACATTTCATTGTTACTCGTTAATCATGTATTAACTACTTTAAGTTATTAGGCATGTTTTGTCAGAAAAGTTCTTATTCCACTTTTTAGGTTGTATTTATATCATTTGAATCATTTCATTTTTATAATATATATCATATTTATTCATTAAATTCATTTATATAATCTTTCTTTAATGAATATTACGTAAAATGTGACAGACTACACCGTGGAGATGGTAAGTCGTATGTACGCACAAGCAACAAAATTATTCCTATAATTTTAAATGGTATTGAACTGGATGGAGTATAGTATATAAGAATAAAATTATTTCTATATTATTGATATTTATTAATTAATTCCATCATTATACCCATATATGGAATGTCGTGGTGAAAACAGTTGCACCACGATGTGGAGATGGTAAACAGTACATACCCATGCGTGGTGGTTTCATTTTTTAGAGGATGGTTTGAGTGTGGAATGTAGTTTTTTAATAAATATAATGAGATTTTATTATATGAGTGATACTGATGTTATTAATATATAATGAAAAAAATATTGAAGAGGAAGTAGAAGAAAAAAGAAGATTGAAGGAATCAGTAGAAGAGATTTCATCTTCCTCAACGTGATTCCTCTAAATCTATTCTTAATGCACTGGAGGTTATATATGAGGATGGAAATGACCTCTATAATGTAAATAGGTATTTTTATAATAAAAATGATCTGGATGTGGCCGACATTGATGTCTCAAAATGATGTGAAGAGGCAAGGGAGGCAATGTAGTTTCTTAATTGAGGTGAGGGGTACTTTTGGAAACCCCATAAAGAATATTTTATTATAAAATGAAACCCTTCCTGAAAATATCCATAATGACCCAATTTTGTTGATGATATGATATTGGGTGGTAATATCATCATCCAATAAATTTTGGACAAGTTATTTTGTCAATTTAAACCATATCTTTTTAATTGACACTAAGTTATTTTGTTTAATTTTAAATGTGGTAACAATATTATAAATATTTAATGGTTGTAAATATTATCATCTATGGTATTAATTGAAAATAAATTAATATTTAATTAAATTATATATATTATAATTATCACCATTATTGTTTTTAATTTTTTTAATTTTTTATATAATTTAATAAAATGATAATTTAATAAAATATCAATAGTTTCAATTATGAGACTTCATTTATTTGACTTAAAAAAATCCAGACAGAAGATAACTTCATAATGAATATTAAATACACTCCTAACATGTAATATTTAACTAGATTTTTTTAAACATTAATTAGTTCATATGATATTTCTTTTAATATTTGTAAAACCATTTATTTGATATTTTTATTAATAAAATATTTTTTACATAACTCTTGTGTCATCAATAATGGTAAATATTTAATCTCTAAAAATAATAAATAAATTTATACAATTTAGGTAATTATATTAAATTTCCATATACTATATATAGTATATATATCTAATACTTATCCATATATTAAAATAAATATACTAATATAAAATGAAATTGTGACATTTTTTGACATTAAATAGTTTTTATTTCATTCATGTCATATTCATAGGTAAGTGGCCATCATGCAATTCCATTTAGAACAGTAGATGATAAGAGTCTAATTTAGACATCCAATATGATTTTTAAGGGTGTTAAGGTAATTTTATAATTTTTTTACATTTAATTACTTGATTCACCTTTAACCAAGGTATTAAAAACAATTACCAATGACACAATTCATAATTCCCTAAAGTAAAAGTATCCTTTTAACCTCATTTGGACCTATTGATTCCAAATATAGAGTAAATTTTTAAAAATTCAAAACTCATAATTTTCATTAATTAATTTAAAATCAATCCCATTGTCGAATGTAGAGAACGAGTTTTTTAAAAAGTTAAAACATTAAAAAATATTGAATGTTTTTTGCATATGATTTCAATGTAAAATTAATTATAATAACATAAATTATATTTAATAATAAAAATATATTCAATTTATACTTTAAAACTATTAAATATTATAATTTAATGATATAAATTATCTCGTTGAAAAAATTTGTTTTCACTTAATACTTAATGTTTTTTTCTATTAATCAAAACATAAATGTTATTAGAAAATATCATATATTCAACCAAAGTAAATTTTTAAATACCGTATTAAAAGAAAATTTTAAGGATATCTTATAATAATTATTAATCTGTTAGAATCATAATTTAAAATGGGTTCTCCATTTAATGTCGTAAGATTACCCTTTTCAAAAAAATAATATTTTTATACAACAAATAGTGTTTATTCACATCCTATGATTAAAATATCCATTTGATGAATAAAAATATTCATTGTTATATATATAAGATCTATAACTCATTAATTTGATTACCAATGGTAATTCACTCAAAAATGAAAACATGTAATTTATATTTTTCATAAATAACTGATTACCAAAGAATTCACAATGCATTTTCATAAGTCAGTTATAATTATTACCGCTAACCTAATGGCTTGGCTATAACGGTAACATTTTAATGAGGGAATCTCACGGTTTGTTAAAACTCATGATTACTTAAAATTAAAGCTCCATGAAGAATAAAAAAATTATTTGAATATAATTTTTCATTTAAAACATTAGGGTGTTACATGTTACATTAAAAAAAACTTGGGTGGAATTATTGTTTCAAAAATTTACAAGAATTCCACTTCTACTTCACTATAAAAAGGCACTCACCCATCACAATTATTAAAACCTATAAATAGATTTTGCTCCCAAAACTGTTATCAAATAATCTATGAAAATACATCCCCTAAAATGAGAAGCTGCACCTTGGGATGAAATCCACCAAAGGATGTTTTTTGGTATAAAATAAAACGAGTAACCGAAAAAACGTGGTAACATTCTTCAATGATCACATTCATTTTAATTGATTCTCCACCCCTCAAGTTTTCTTATTCCAATGTTATATAATATCCTAATTATCCTAATTATATTGATATGTTTTCATTATAATATTCTTAACTACTCCTAATAACACCTCAATCTATTTTGTAACGAACATACCATTCGTGTGTACGATAGGCTACAGACTCACAAAACGCTGATTGTTTTTTCATCCTTTACCACCTATAACGATTGGAATTATTATTTAAATAATTTTTTTTTCATATGATATATATTTTATTTATAATGTATTTATGCTTATGTAATTATTATATAACACATACCATCATATGAATCATTTTTTGGGGATAAGATAGCATCATTTGTTGATGTGTGGACTACCGCCTTCTCAATATAATATGATTCGTTCATGCTATACAAGGAATGTATAAAGTATAGTTTTAATAATACTTTGTGATATATATAAAATAATAATGGTATAGTAATTATAATATAAATTGGTTTCATTTACTTTTCATTCTTTTAATATGGTTAAAAATTGATCGTAGCGTTAATGCGTACGTACGACCTACCGTCTCAATTAATGGTGCATTTCATTTCATCTATCAAAATTTTATGGATTATAATAAACACAAATATAATAAATAAATATGATATTTAAATCATTGTTTAATGTATTTATATTATTAAATAATGATCTAATTAATAGGAACAACAAGTAACAAGTTAAAATATACTAAAAAACTAGGCTATTAATACCCAAAATTGTGAAACTATATAAATATTGTTAGCAAATGGATTAAAATATATTATAATAAGATCATATATAATATTATAAATATGATTATTCTTCTAGTATAAGTTATTTACATGTTTAAAACAATTATATAATAAGTTAAAAAATATGTTCACCTGAAAGGAAACACAACGTAAGTGATTCTTGTCTCACTTTTTTTGATCCAAACACAATTTTCAATATTTAGTTAATTTTTGTGGTTAATATAATACCTATATTATATTTTATATCATGAATACATTTGTCTTCATTTAATTTATTTTCTTATTCGAAATTATTTCATTCTTGGGTATTTTAATTAAAAAGTTACCAAGTAGTAAGGGACATCGTCTCAATTTACATTCATTGAGGCATACAATATTTTTCTAAAAATAATTTAATATATATGATGTATATACAGAAACATTGACATGTAATATCATGATTCATTTATTATTAATGATTTTCTTAGTTTTAATTTTAATTATTTCATCTATGTGGATTTACACTTAAGGTCACCCAAGTGGTAATAAAATTTTGTAACCCATTTACATTACATTGGGTTTAATTATTTACTCATTGTCATTAATATTCCATGAGAATGTGTATAATTAATTTTAATATATATTTATATATTTACAGTTATTTAAATTATATTTTTAATTGATATACATAATCAAATAATTTAATAATTCTCACTTCAACGTTATGAACATTTTAAGGGTTTATTTCACAATCTCATTTTAATAGAGATTACTTATTACTGAAATTATAATAATGAAAATTATAGGACCATTGTTCAATAAATCCTTTCATTTTATTTTACTTTTGGTATTCATGACCTATTTTATGTAATAGTCCCTTTTTTCTCCCTTTGGTACTCAAAAGGTTTTTGAATTTCTTTTTAAGAAATCCTAACACCATTTCTATTTTTTGTCGGAGAACATATTATCTTCTCAAAAACTGATTTCTAAAAATGTTTGTAAAAATTATTTAACCTTACCAAAATTCTTTTTAATGAGTCGTTTACCCTCTTTGTCACTTACCAGTGTTTTTAATGTCATTATCCTACCAGTTTCTAAATAATTCACTTTTCTAAATATTTTACTTTGCTGAATAAATTTTCTTTTTACCTTGTACTACATGTAGAGAATTACCCACTCTTATTTCATTGAAGAATAAATTTCATGTTTAAAAAAATTATTTTTAAAGAAAATGTTTTTAAAATTTATTTTAAAACTAAAAAATTTCAAAATTTGTTTCAAAATGGAAATTTTGTTTTTTCTTTTTACGGTATTTCTAATCATTAATAACAACAAACATTTATCCTTACACACATTCAGATATGTTGTATTGATACCATACTTATTCTTACTATTTATGGTTTATAATTGATTTGGCCGAGGGAAATATTGTCGTTCACTTTCTGTATTCCATTATCAGTACCTTTGAAAGAATCAAATTCTGATGACCATTGAACATTGGATTTATCTTAATTATTCTTATCATTTATCATGGAAACGTTAATTTTTTAAAACATATACCCATTTTATATATTGTGTATTATTTAAATGTTATTTTATAACTGGGGTAATACTCATAAATCAGAATCTTTTACACTATGAAAATATTTGAAAAGGAGCATTGTTCATTAATTAAGTCGATTATTCAATATACAAGGATTGCTTTGGGAAGGTAGGACATTGGTTGGGAAAAGTTATTGATAGCTCCTTGATGCACCGTTAATCTCATTTGACAAGTCAATTAGATCTCTTTGGTGGGGATTTCACCCAGTGTGTTATTATCTATCTCGTGGAAGGTCTTGATGATAAAGGTAGCATGTACATAGAAAATGTGGTAACCAATAATTAAGCATTTTTTTAATTTTGATTCAATATTTATTAACCATGATATTGTCCCAATGAAAAATTCTATGGATGAATTTTATCCTCATATTATTGACTAAATGAAATGTGTTTATATTTTATTTCATTTTTATATTTAATATTCCATACCTATTTATTTAAATTTATTTTTTTCATTTATTTACCCTTCCATATTATTTATACAATTCTTTCTCTATTAATTAATTATATGGAATGTTTGATAATTTACATACCAATCCATAATGATTATTCTAATTGATTCCTTATTTCTTATGCTATTCTTAAAACTTAATGAGATTTGGAGATCAGCCTTATTTTATTTCCATTACATAGGAATTAAATAGGTTTACTAATAAAGACATTTACGGATACGCCAGTTAGAAGAAAGTTATTATCCATGAAAGAAAGAATTTAAGTTGTAATTAGTGTATTTATTTGTAATAAATGACTCATGTATTTATCTAGTTTACCTAGACAACTAAACTATTCTATCCATTACGACATGATTTACTTGTAACTAATGCCAAAGTAACTTTATAACGACATCAACTTCGGGCATGTTGGGACTAGGTCACTACATAGAACCATATCATTCTCACTATCAAGCTGATGCCTATTTCCACAGAGGGGGAGGCCTTAAGAAATACTGTACATCCAAGCATGACTGATTCCTGGGTGACCTAGTATATCAAATTTAACACACTTATCAATACCATGTTTAATAACCTAGGAATCTAATATATTGTGGCACCTCAACCAAACCATCCATGGTATATCCACCCAATAATAGGGGTTATCCAATTAATTGTAATAAGGGATCCATATGACACCATTGGAATGTAAAATTATCATTCTTAGTGATATATTCCTATACGGAACCTCATACCACCATTTGAATCCTAAAAGTTATTAATAATAAAAATGGACTAATGGTAATTCCATTCAAATCCAAGGTTTCTTGGGAATTTTCAATAGCCTTAGTATAAAACTAGAAGCCCATTTATGATTGGAATTCCTATACACACACATTCACATAATCTCTAATGATGGATCCTAGGAACCACAATTTGGAATATTCTATTGCATTAGCCATATCACATGATACTATATGGACTGGGAATCCTCACCCAATATACATTCAGAATATATCCCAAATAAACCATACATTCTAGGGCCTTATCCATCTTAACATTTCATCCCCATTAATCCGGGGAAATCATATTGGATATGTGGACAATGAACAATTACCAAGAATCAAATTAAATTACATTTCATTTGTAATAAACATAAAAAAATACACAAATAATATGGGACCTCAGCTGGAACGGTGACAACACCAATCACATCCTCCTCATCCCCATACTTATTCAATGTTGATTAGGTTTCTATGGTGACACTAACTACCATAAATACTTGAAAAACATAGACACACCAGTTCCGGACCATTCAATAAATGAGGAACCCCCAATGGTCACCACATTATAGAAACAATTATCACAACAGTCCTCATTGTTAACTATGGTCTTATGTGAACATCCATAATTCTACAAATGTTACGTCCCTTGGTATCATCATCTATATAACAAGGTCCAACTAGCTATATGGGTTGAATCCCATAGAAAAAACTCAGGTTATGGTACATGAACCATCTCGAACCTCATGATCTCACTATGCCAATCCAATAACCTGACCCATCATCCATAGCCTATGGTTTATCCCTACATGTTATGAATGTATCTAGTTTTCTCACAAAACCTTGTAGAAATATATATATAAATTCACAACAAACCACTATAGGGAGGTGACCACATACTCTTACTCAAGGGACAATTTATTTTACCAAGCTCAGTCCCACCTCTCAAGGGTTATAAATATTAATGGGTGTCATAATTTAGTCATTTAAGACTTCAAACAGTAGTGGTTGAGGCAACCAAATAATTACCTAGGGCACATAGTGGTGATATAATCCTAACGTAGCCCATCTATATTCATATCACTTAATTAAATTAAAAATTATAAATAATTATCAATATATAAATTGATTTACCTGAGTTAATAGTTCATTTTATTCAAAGGATGGTCTCCCTATGGTGGTGAGAGGACATGAAACATGAAATATAATTAAAATAATGAAAAATATTTTTTGGTCATGAGACTACCAAAGCCAATTATTAGATTTCATATATATTTCCATGGTCCATAAGCTCTTCCAAAGCCTGTTGAAGTCTATACATGCTCAGCTGAACCCATTCCAAACACCAAGGTTACAATTTAAATCCAATAAAGATATAAAAATTAAATATAGTTTTCAATTTTCATTAATTAATTTAGTTTAAACATATTATATTTATTCATAACACACTATTCCTTAGTCTGCCCTTAAAACATTACAAAACGGGTTATCCGACACCCCAAGTACACCACTAAATCCACGGAAAGCCTAAGACCGGAATATCGACACCAGGAGCATAATAAATTTAACAAATATTTGTGTAAAACTATATGAAAAACTACAATAGTGAAATATCTTGTTGATTCAATAAACAAGAAGATTCAAAAATCTTATGAGAAAAACCCCATCACAAGAAAAAAGATAGCCCCATCACAAAAGGTTGATTCCACCTATTTTAGTGGAATCAGATCTGACCCAAAAATTGGTGAAGGAAAAAATTAGATTGAGAAAATGGTAATATAAAAGGAATTTAACAATTCAAACAGATGTATAATTTAATAAAAAAATTATCCAAATCCATCCAAAAATATGTTATATGATATTAGGAGAGTCAGAGGTCAACCCATACCATGCATACAAATTGGAGGGGGAAAATAGGGTTTAACCATTCTAAAAATAGATGAGGGAAATAATAAATTTTACCAATTTAAATTATAATAATCTATCCACAAGATACTAGAAGTAAAATATATTTCTAGATTACCCCACTCACAATGTTATTTTTTTGACCGATTAGCTTGTTTTTTAATCTTCCTTGCTCGTGATTTGTTATTGTTTTGGATATAGTAACCATACCTACCAATATCGCGCTCTCTAGAGCCCCTAAGACACATTTCATGATTTATTATTGATAAAAAAAATCCTTTTGAAGTTCCTAAACTACAGTAATTTGACCCCAAACCCCAATTCTCAAAACAAAACATGAATAAAATTTAAAAAATCAAATTTCTATTGAAATTTCCATTCTTACTTGGATATGGGAAATTTTACTAATATTTGACTCACATTTTTATAGAGATAAATTTAATAACCCTTATTTAGATATGTTTTTCTAGAAGAATAATGGATTTTTAAATAATGGTTTTCAACATATGTTTGAAAACCATATGATTTTTATTTTCAAGGGGGACAAATTTAAATAATGGAGTAACATAATGATGATGGAAAATACAAATTTAAGGAGAACCAAAAAGGGGTGGAGTTATTAGTAAATGGAAAGTGTAATTGAGGATATCCAATAAATCAAATTTTTGGATAATAAATGATTTATAGTGTTGAGGGTTGGTAATAGATGCATATTATCATTGAGCTAGTTGTTGAAATGTTGGTTTACAAAAATTCTATCGGCATAGATTGGTATAATAAAATGTTTTTTTATTTGACTTGTTTTTAAGATTGTTAACATAATAGAGTATTATTAATTTTTTATGCATTTATGTTTTATGATGTTATTATATTATTACATGTATAAATTTATGAAAACTCTATAAGTGACATATTTTTTACAATGAAAATAAAAACCACACCTATTCTAGATGTTATAGTTTTAAAAATTATGAAATTATTGGGAAACTTTTAAGACAAAATCTTTGATAGTAATTGAACATGAAGTGACATATAAGGCTACATTGTGAGTCATTACAATTTAAGAATCATGAATACCATGACTTCAAACATGTCATCATGAAATATTTAGAGAAGATAGCAATAAATAGGCCTATATGTTTTTCCCATCAGTATGTTAATGAACTTTCATGAAAACAATTGGGAGTTTTATGGTGATTTGAGA
Source organism: Viscum album (assembly GCA_963277665.1). NCBI lineage: Eukaryota > Viridiplantae > Streptophyta > Magnoliopsida > Santalales > Viscaceae > Viscum > Viscum album. The sequence goes on along the minus strand of OY728163.1, from coordinate 1,593,410,767 downwards.
ATGGTTGTATCCAAATTTTGACAAATAATTATGAACTATAAATGATTTTTTATTGATTTTATTTATTATATTTTTGAATGATTCACATCGTGGAAAGTTAAGACACCAAATGATAATTTATAAGATGATTTTAGTGATTTTCATCAACATTTAATCACTCCATGAACAAATTAGTTGTGTCATAGCCTATATGGTAATTTAGAAATGTTATAGAGAAATAATTACATTTCACAATTATATTTCATGCCACACCATTAATGAAGTTTTCCTAAATAATTCTACCTAAGGTTCTTATTAGTTCACAGTGTAATAATTTTGGTAGTAATTTTATGATACAATAACTACCAATATGGAATTCAATAGTGGAGATCATTTTATATCCTATATGATGGTTGGATTTGAAATAAAGGTATTTATTTTTTATTTTAGTTTCAAAAGTTATAAATTCGACCATCCTTTATTTATAGATGATATATATTATAGGAAATAAAATAATCAAACCTAAAATAGAAGGTAAGATTTTTGATGTTCAGGGAGAACATACGTTCATTGAATATCTAGTTTCAAGAAGTAAAGTGTGTGAGTCTAAATGGAACTGAAGATTAGGATTCAAAGAAAATATTTATTTTTCATACCATTGAATATGTGAAATGAGATAAAATATCATTATAGGGAACATAAATTCTATTTGGTATTGATTTTTTATCTATTATATTGTTAGATTTCCATATTTTTAAATATCAACCTTCTATCCCCCTTGAAAGCAGTTAATGAAATTTAGGAATAGTCCACATGATTTTTATGAACAATGAAGTATTCCAAAATTTTAAACCATAAACCATTGACATCGTGATATTTTGTAATATCAATAGAAATTTGATATTTAATACTTATATAATGCCCATTTTGGAAGACCATGTAAAATCATGAATCCATTATCTTTAAAGTTTGATCATTCTAGTTGTTAAATTAAAAATATGTTTAAGGTTAATTTTGGAGTGTTAATAAAATATGTGTTTTCATTTTAAATAAAAATAAATTTTATTTTCAAAGAATTCATTCCCCTCTTAAGTATTTCATTATGAATTTAGGGTAATGAAAACCTATTGACCATGTTATCACAAAGATTTTATTCTTTTCGAAAATTGAATGAACACATGATACATACTTCACAATCCTAACACACATTCTCTGGATTCTGTAAGAATATAATTTTCACTTATTTTTTATTTTCAGTGATTCAATTTATATGGTTTTATTAACTGTTTGGTATGCAGAAGAGATAATAAATATTTATGGGTGGAAATTAGGCCAACCATACATGATCCTGATTGTTATTTTAAATTAATATTATTTTTAGTTCTTTATCATTATTTGGTATCCCATTTGTACCTTAATACTTCTGTGTGTCCTTAAGAAAACGGTTTGACTGAATTTACCATCTAGATATAAAAGAATAATTTTCAAGTATAAAAGTGTTATTTTTTTGTATCATGAGTGAATCATTTAACTTATTTAACGTTTCCTATAATAATATATATCACTCATCCATTTATATGTCTATATGAAATTCATTTAAAGAGTTCCTACATAGATCTCCATTGTGCTAGATCGGGGATGGGGAGTTGAAGACCCTTAGACTAGTTGTGGTGCAGAGCATGAATTAGAATAATTAGAGGATTTGAGAGTGGATAAAGGTGGTGTAATACTATAATAAACCTAATTTATATCAATATAAGAGACTACATAATTTATATTTTGGAGATCATATATTCTTTAGATCCTCCCCTCATCCTGGGCAGTATGGGTCTGTTCATAGGTGTAAGATTTAACACTGATTAATTAAACCATTTGATGTTTCTGGTTGTATTGACAAAATGGTGTACTAGTTATAACATATCCTATAGTCAAATATGATGAATTATATCTTGCATGTGTCCCACATTGGTCAATACATTCACAACAAATCCATTGTAATTGATTTTGTAGAGTTGGATGAAGAAGATTAAGCAATGTTTGTAGAGAGTCTGATCAAGATTCATGATCATTGAGATATTTCTTGGTGGTGTTTCATTATTTTGGTTAATTTTTTGCAGAGGCATAGATGTATTGAAGAATATATGGGGGAATGTGAGTCATAGATTCACATTCTGTAGAAAATCTATTTAAAACCCAATCTAAGCAATGTTGTTGTGATACTTGACATTGTCATGAGTTTATTGAGATGATTATTTTAGTAAATATTGATTAATTTAGATTATTTCACAAGATTATTTATCATTTTGGGGTTGAATTGTCTCTGTTTTAGAGGATTATCCTTCTGAGTTTATGGTTTGGTAGTTTTTGGTTTCATTTTGGGGTTGGTTTTGATTCTATAGTACAATAATCTCTTGATTTGTATTTAATGTATCAACCCAAATTATCTCTCTATATTATATTGAATCTTTTAAACATTAGGTGTGTCATGGGAAGGATGGGGAATAGAGGAGGAGTTGTGGAATATAGTTATACTTGGTGGATCGTGCCACATAATGGAATTATAAGCTAAGGTATAAAAAGATTAAGAGAAGAAATGTGTGGTGTCTAGTATAGTGTTCAAATCTGTGAAGGTTTTTGTCACAACATTAGTTATTTTTGTAGCAAGACAAAGTGTAACGATTTGAGGGTGATAGTCATTAATGATATGGGTTGTGATATTTTTTGGAAAGATGTATAGATGGGTTGTGGTGAAATCAATACTGATGCAAAAGAAGTAGAAGTTGTTTTTTGGAAAATTGGGAAACATAATATTTGAGGTTAAACCCTTTCATATTGATTTTTTTCTATTACATAAATATTCTTCCATTTTTTTCACTATAAAGATTGGTGTTAATCATGGAATGATGATGTTTGAGGAATTTGTTTAATTCTTACGTGAGTAGTTGTAACAATGTGGACAATATTTTCATGGGGAGAGACATGATGGTCTAGTTCTAGTGTTTAACCTATTTGTGGTTCGTCTCTCTATAGTGCTCTTGTCACACTTTTAAAATTTCTCAATTATATTAAATTATTATGATTAATTACTTTTAAATAAGGTTTATTTAGTAAATCATCATTTTATTATTCGGGGGGGGGGGGGTCCCTGAAGCCAAGATAGTTTATGTTTTTTCATTTTAGGTCTAGGAGTTCACTTTGGGATGATATATCACTCGAATTCAAGTGATCAACCATTTGTGATATGAGGTGAGTTACTCTTTTCTCAAATTCTTATTCATTCTTATAATTAGTATATGATTTTTATGAAATTGGTTATTTTAGTTTAGTAATACTTTAGATGTTGATTGATGGGGGTTTTTGTGATCTAGGTTTTAGAGGATTTCCATGGTATTTTAGAATTGTGATTATATCTCAATCTCTTGTTCTCATGTAGTGATTGATGAAGTCATGGTGGAGGTAGGGAATATGAGTCATCTTCCTTTAATTTAAGTTAAATTATAGAATTTAAATTATTTTTCTATGGGATTATGGTAATCATTTTTTAATGAATATCATCAATCAAACTAAATGAAATTTAAGGGAAGGCATGATCATATGTTCTTTAAATGATTATCTGCTATTTCATTTGTATGATTATTTTTTGATGATGCATTTAAAATTGTTACGTACTACAATGATTCATGTTTTTTCAATGGTTGAATTTATTGGATCACATATCATAAAATATTAATTACTTAATGATGGTAATGAAGTGGGTTTATACTAAATCAATTAAGGTTCAAATGAATTTAATGATTGACATAATTGAATTAAATGAAAATAAAAATAAAAATGGTATCATTGATTTCAATTGGTATGATTATTTCAATTATTGTAATTTTTGTAGCCTTTATTTCATGTTTTCCTTTCTTGTTTTCATTCTTTTTGGCATGGGGATATTGGAGTTGTTGAAGCAGTGGTGGTGGATGAGTTGATTTGTTGTATTTTATGGTGGCGTGGTATGTAATGTTATTCTGAACTGGACTTTGGGCCATTGAAGTGGGTGAATTTATGTGATTTATGTGGAAAGTGGTGGATGCAATGTCACATGGTAATTAAGTTGTGTGTGTGTAATATTTGGGATAATGTTTGTGTTTGGGGAGGGGGTGTTTTGTGGATATTGGTTCATTGCCATGGGGTTTGTTTATAGATGACCATATATATGAAGTATTTCTAGTAATAATGAATGAAGTAATGAGTGTTGGATGTGATATAATGAGTGGTGGCTATAAATGTTTTTAAATAATTGAAATGAATGGATATGGAGGGAATAAATGTGTGAAGTCTATAATTAATGTCTTGAATTTAAATATGGAATGTGGATAGAATAATAAATGTAATGTGGATAGTAAAATCATAAATTTTGAAATGGTTTGATTTTTGTTATATATATTCTGCAGGGAAAGGTGGTGTTGGTTTTTACTGTATCAATCAAAATAAATGTTTTCTTGTGGCTGTTGTAAAATTTTCACTATTAAGGGAACTTGTAGTTTTTTTGGTATGGGAATATATATTGGTAATGATTTTGTATATTCAACATGTTATATTTTACTTGTGATTTTGTATGCAACCAAAATCTAGTCATAAAACCTTACAAACACCAAAATATTTTTGGTTCAATGTATTTTAGTCAACATATAGATTTTTTTGTAAATGGATAGTTGATGTCTCCTTCTTCTCCTCTCTCCCTTATATGAATATTATCGATTTTGGGGTTCTATGATTATGATTCATGTGCTTTGATGGATAGAAATCAGAGTGTCCCTAATGTTATATTGATTGGATGTTGTCACGATAATGGATGCGAAACATTGTGGAGGTCATCCCTGGTTGTAGGGAAAAAAAGGATGATGGCCCCCAAGTTCAAGATACAATGCAATTATGAGTACGTGGAATGTTGTAATAATAATCGAATTTTATGTGGTTGTGGATATATGTCTAAGACTATAGTATGTTTTATGATATGGTATGCGGTATGCTATGGTGGAGATTATGTTGTTCTGATTATAATGTAGTAATTGAATATGTGGTTATATGAATGTATGGAAGCATATGATGTTTTTTTGTTGATTCATGAAAGCGGTAATCAAGTAGTAAAGTTTTTTTATTCCACCTTCATGTTATATAATTTTTTTTACAACATTATTTTACATGGATGACATATTTTGTGAGTGGTTCTTTAAGAGGTTGGGTGACAGCTGACATGATGTTCATGTTATCATCATCTAATATTTATTTTTTGATGTATTAGTTTGATTCCACCGATTTTTATAAGAGATATAGAAGAGAATAATACTGAATAAAGTTTAATTATAACCCATTTATACATAAAATTACATTAAGGTTTCTAGGAGGGATTTAGTGATTGAGATAGACATTACAAGATTGAGTATTAGATTTTTTATCATTGTTTCTACCACAAGTATTTCTTTTTTGAGAATCATTTATCAGATTTTTAATCTCTATTAAATTTCATATATGATGGTATTTTATTTAATTTTATATTTTGGATTTTATTAGTTGTTCTATTTATATGATCATGCAATTATAAGGGTAATTCCACCCATATGAATGTGATTATATATACAGTTCTATCCAATCACCCATTCTCTTTTGGTGATTGGATTTAGGGGTCACTTTCAAATTAACTAAAACATTATAAGGGGATCCATGTGGCGAGGGTTCATGAAATTAATTTCTCTAGACAAACTTCCATTTCACCATAAAGAACTAATTTTTTTTCTAATGCCTTGGTGATTTTTTTAATTCATAAATTATTCTATTCATATTCTAGAAAATATTTTTGTTTAATTTATCCATGATACCCTATGGTTTCTCCATGTAAATATCTTCATCTAAGCCTCTATGAATAAATTTAATTTTTAATTATCACAGCTCTAAATAAAAACCTTTCTTAAAAACCATCTTTAGAATCATCCAAATAGTTTTATATTTAACAACTGAAGAAAGGATAACAGAAAAATAAATGTAATAAATTTATGGAAAACCCTTAAAAAAGATATCTCGTTGTACCGCCGTATACCTTTTTCTTCACCATTCAACTAATAAACCCTTTTATTTCAAACCAATTTTCTCCTAGTTGGTATTTATGTTTTCTCCCATGTTCCAAATATTTGTAATGAATCAATTTCATTCCTCATCTATAACTCCCATATATTTTTTTATTTTATAATTTTATCCTATTCAGACCTCTAAGGCCCTCGAGAATCCCTGAGAAGTAAATATTTCATGTCAATTCCATATATCCAACTTGGTGTCAAATAATTTTTTATCTATATAATAATTCATCAATATTATCTTCTTTTAGTGATAATAATTTAAGAATATAACATTATGTGTCTCTTCACCAAGAGTCCATAGTCTCTGATATTTTAAGTTAATTTATCCTTTGAAAATCACTTGGAACATGGATATTTTACAGAACACCTTCCCAATAGCTTTAGGTTTCCAAAACTGAAGTTCTCCAAATTTTTGTTTTGGGACATATGTATCATTAAAACTATAATTTCATAACACCTTATCTTGTTATGTTTTTTATATATCACTACAAATTTATTTATTTTTGTATCATTTAATAAAAGGTCTTTATTGCAGATTAAATTATAAGTTACGATAGCCTCTGAAGATTTGTTATAAAAAATATAGAATCTAAATTCATAATAACTATATACTACAAATTATAAAAATCAATACATAGAATGTAGATTTTACAATTCCTTAAAACTATCATGGATACTTGTGTAGGTTTTGGGCACAGCGAAAGCACGTTGGTGGGTTAACCCAACTTTAATTTTAACGTTAAACAACGTTCAATCCAAGATCCGTCACAATTTAAAACGTCGAATCTTCAGAATAGAATGAATAACGAAAAGAAAAGAAGATTCCCAGAACCCTTGAGGAGGATCATCATATGTGGATTATAATTAATTAAATTAATGCATAAGAATTACCTTGTTGGAATTCTTTCTTCGTTGATGTGTCCGGTCACGAATTGGTGATCCGTCGTTGCGTCATAGAATCCAAGTGTAGGATTCCTCTAGCGGTGATCCACACGTGTGTCACGTATCTCCGGACATTGCCGAATGGATCTCCGGGTGCTAGCATGGAAGAAACTTCGCTTATGATGTCCGCCTTCAACCGCCTTGATCCGGTGGAGGATCTTGCTCTTGTAATATGAGGGCGTTCTTGGTGGAAAGGGAATTCTCTCTTGGCTTGAGAGTATTTCCAAATCCATTGTTCACAACAATGGATCTTTAAAATGTTGGGGTTGCGGGGATATTTATAATCGGGTTTGAGGTTAATAGAGTTATGCCAATAAAGAAATGTGTTACGCATTTTATTTATTTCATTAACTCTTATTGAAAACCCCCATGTCGAATTATTAATTCCTTGACATGCGCCCACGCTGATTATAATAAATATTATTTAATAAAACAATATTAAATCCTCAAAATCCCAACTGGAAAAACAACACAGCGTGTAATAATTAATACACGGCGTGTACTTGTTTTCCATAAAACTACACGGCGTGTATATTTAATATACACAACGTGTACTTTTATTTTCCATTTTTCTCCACCACATTTATTAGACCTTGAGTAATGACTATTTATTTCTTAAATAAATGTAACGGCATTACTCGCTAATAAATATATTATTTCATCCACAATATATTCTCTCAAATAACTAGTATCAAAATAAATGCGATCAGACATCATTAAATAATTATTAAACCACAGTCGGGAATAATATTTATTTAACTTGTTAAATTAATATTTAACTGAGATAAATGGACACACATAGTGTGTGAACCTCTAGGCCTCTTTCTCGGTGGCATTAGGCTGAGCCTGCCTAAAGTCCAAGGTTATCATCTACCAACATGCCAAGGCACCCATAGAGAAAGAGGTTAATGCCGTAATGACATGTCACTTCCTACAAACGCTTACCATGTAATATAATCCCTTTGTCTCGATATCTCCAATCAAGTGGGTTGCATGCTAGTGCCATCAACCCATGTGCTTGATTATTCTTTCTTTGACTTCCCGGAATTAAAATTGCCCATACCTTACCATGGCCATAGATTTATTTAGGATATATGAATTCCATCAAAGGGCCTGAGATACCTACATCCATTATGGAACAGAAGTGACAAATCCTTTCTCGCATTATCTATTAATACAGTATCACTCGTGACGCACCCAACGTATCCTACCTCGCTGCGAACAGTGTGTCGTCACAGTTTTCGTCAATACATCTAAGTGCGCGAGTTGTAATACCCATTAATAATATTCTTAAAGTCTAAGGACCAATACACACGTCCGCAGATAGGAACATCCAATGACACTATGAAATGTGGATTTCCTACTGGCGGGTGTCATTCTCATAATATCCTCTTGGATATTACCAAGGTCACACACCATGAGAAGTTTCCTCAATGTTTTATGAGTCCTCAACCCTAATGACCTATATTATTTGTGTCCCTTAAATAATATCATTCGGCCATAGAACATACATTCAAGAACTGTGTTATGGGACTTCTGGGTTCTCATCATAGCAGGGATCTGCTACGACCCTTTAATGCAATAGCTATCCTTAGGACATTATCACATTACATGTCATGAAGAAGAACAATCAAGATGTGATAAGGTTTTTATTTAATGATTAAAGTACAAAGTAGTTGGTTCTAGTCCACCAACTCCAACAGACTCCCACTTGGACTAGAGCCAACTGCTAACAACCTTTAACCTTCTAGCTCCCACATGATATTCATGCTTCTGCTGAGATAGGCCTTTAGTCATGGGGTCTACCACTTTCTCTTCTGTGGACACTCTTCTCACTGCAACTTCACCCCTTTGATAGAAATACCTCAAGAGGTGATACTTCCCAAGTATGTGTTTTGTCCGTTGATGTGACCTTGGTTCTTTTGCAAGAGCCACCACTGCAAAATTATCACAATGCAATGTAATGGGATCTTTACTGCTAGGCACCACATCAAGCTCCAAGACAAAGTTCCGAATCCAGATAGATTCTTTGGCTGCATCAGAAGCTACTATATACTCGAACTCCACTGTAGAATCGGTGACAACTGGGTGCTTTGAACTCTTCCAGCTCACAGCTTCTCCATTGAGAAAAAAAACATATCCAGATTGCGACTTCAGATCATTCTGATCTGTTTGAAAACCAGAATCAGCATACACCAAGAACATATCCTTAGTTCTTCTCAGATACATAAGGATGGTCTTAACAGTAGTCCAATGTTGTTCTCCTGGATCTTCTTGATATCTGTCTACCATGCTCAGTGCATAGGCTACATCAAGCCTGGTACATAACATGGCATACATGATGGATCCTATAGCCGAAGCCTATGTGATCTTACTCATCCTATATTTCTCATGTTGTGTCTGGGGACACATTTTTTAGAAAGATGTAAGACTTGTGACACTGGATCCAATCCCCTCCTGGATTTTCCATACTAAATATCTTTAGTATCTGGTCAATGTATGTACCCTGACTTAGTCAAAGCAGCCTCTTGGATCTGTCACGAATGATCTTGATCCCTAGAATGTAGGCTGCTTCTCCTAAGTCCTTCATGGTGAAACAATTTTTCAACCAGTCCTTAAATGACTGTAAGGATGGTACGTCATTTCCAATAAGAAATATGTCATCAACATATACCACTAGGATGACGACCACATTCCCATTAAACCGCTTATAAACACATGGCTCACATTCGTTCTTAATGAAACCAAATTCTTTTATGGCTTCATCAAATCGAATGTTCCATGACCTGGATACTTGGTTCAATCCATGAATGGATTTTTGCAACTTTCAAACGCATTTGGCTTCACATGGTGTCACAAACCCTTCTGTTTGTGTCATATAGACATCTTCCTGAAGGTTCCTATTAAGGAATGCTATTTTGACATCTATCTGCCAAATCTCATAGTCATGGTAGGCTGCTATGGAAAGTATGATTCTTATTGATTTAAACATGGAAACTGGTGATAAGGTTTCATCATAGTCAATTCCTTGACACTATCTGAATCCTTTAGCCACTAGGCTTTCTTTAGAGGTTCTAACTTGACCTTCCATGTCCTTCTTTCTTTTGAATACCCATTTGCATCCAACAAGCTTTACATCAACAGACTCATTGACCAGAACCCAAACTTGGTTCTGATAAATGGAATCAATCTCAGAATTCATAGATTCTAGCCATCTTGTAGCTTCTGAGCTTTAAACTGCTTCCTTGTAGGAGAGAGGTTCATCATTGTCTAACAATAATGATTCACCATCCTCGGTGACTAGAAAACCAAATCTCTCTGGTTCCCTTACCTCTCTTGAGCTCCTAAATAGTACTTGTTTTTCTGGAACCTCTTCCATGGGGACCTGTGAAACTTGTTCGTGTACCAACTCCTGTGTATCTTGAGCATCAACATCGTCAAAGTCAATATTGCTCCCACTATCCTTCTTGAGGATGTGCTCCCTCTAAATAAAGACGGCTTGTATGGAGACATTCATTTTCTTGTCTTGAGGGTTATATAGGTAATATCCTATCGTTTCCTTGGGATATCCTATAAAGATACACTTCATTCCCCGAGGTGCTAGTTTGTTGCATGAGAAGGCCTTAACAAATGCCTTGCATCCCCATACACGTGTGTGTGACAAAGTGGGTTTCCTTCCATTCCATAACTCGGATGGAATTCCATTTGCCGCCTTAGTTGGTACTCGGTTTAATGTGTATGCTGTAGTTTGTAATGCATATCCCCAAAAGGATAATGAAAGATCCGCATGACTCATCATCGACCTCACCATGTCCAACAAGGTGCGGTTCCTCCTTTCATTAACACCATTCCACTGTGGTGTATAAGGAGGAGTGAGCTGAGATAGAATCCCAGACTCCCGTAGAAGATCGATGAACTCTTGGTTCAGATATTCTCCTCCTCGATCCGATTGAAGCTTCTTTATCTTCATACCAAGATGATTCTCTACATCATTCTTGAATTCCTTAAATTTATCTAAGGACTCTGACTTATACCTCCTTAAGTAGACATTTCCATATCTACTGAAATCATTATTAAAAGTAATGAAGTATGAATATCCACCTCTAGCTTCTACTGGAAATGTTCCACACACATCTGTGTGTACCAATACTTGAAGCTCTGTGGCCCTTTCAACTTGTCCACCAAAAGGCGGCTTGGTCATTTTTCCTTGTAAAAAAGCGTGACATCTATCAAGTGGTTTTAGCCCAGTAGAGTCTAAATATCCATCTTGGCAGAGCTTTGTCAAACACTTCTCGTTCACATGACCAAGGCGGTGATGCCATAACTGGGTGATGTATGAGTCATGTGAGTTTGTTTCATTATCGATTTCCAACACTTGGTTATCATAATTCAATACATAAAAACCATTATTTAAATGTGCCATACCATAACATACGTTGTTCTTATAAAAGAGACAACCCTTATTTCCAAATTTGAAAACAAATCCATCCATATCCAAACAAGATATAGAAATTATGTTCTTGGTAACACTAGGCACATAATAACAGTAATGTAAAACCCAAATCATCCCAGTCGGCAATGAGAGGTGGTAGTCACCAATAGCCAACGCTGCCAGCCTTACGCCATTCGCATCTCGAAGATCCACCTCTCCTCTGGCGATCTTTCTAAATCTACTTGGTTCCTGCATTTGAATACAGATGTGATCCCCACAAGCTGTATCTAATACCCAATGTGTAGAAATAGAAAGATTGCACTCGATAACAAACGCACCTTTATCATCCTCACACTTCTGGGTGTAGTTCCTCTTTTAGTGGCCCTGTTTTCCACATGCAAAACACACTGCTTACCGTTCCTTGCCTTGCCTCTGGATCTTCCCCTTCTTGGAGGGACGATGCTCTGGGGCTTCAAACCGTTTATAAGTCTTTGGCCCCTTTGCCTTGTCCTTCCTTTTCTTGTTCACCATAAGGACCGTGGGTTTGTCACACACCATGTCCTTATCTACCTGGTGAATCAAGGTCAGAAGCTTCGACAGACTCTTCTCAGTTCCGCTCTTGATATAGTTGATAATAAAGCTAGAGAAGGTCTTGGGAAGTGATGATAGGATGAGATCTGTACGCAACTCATCTGGGAATTTAATCCCAAAGATGTCAAAGCGTTCAATGTAGCCAATAAGCATGACTACATGAGGCCCAACTGGCGTAGACTCTCTAAGAATCATGGTAAACAAAGCATTTGAGATCTCATACCTCTCTTGTCTTGACTTCTCTTGGTAGAGATCTTTAAGGCGAGACATTATGCTATACGCGTTCATGTTTTCATGTTTCTTCAAGAGCTCATTAGACATGGCCGATAGAAAGAAACACTGGACATATGTGGCATCATCCATGTGTTTCATGTAGAGAGACAATTCCTCATCACTATCCTCTTTCCTAGGCGCAACAGGAATAGGCTCTTCCGGCACATATAATTTCCTTTCATGGTGAAGGAAGATGTGTAAACGCCTCTGCCACTCTTAGAAATTGGTGACAGTGAGACGGTTTTCTTTTTCAAGTATGGTGTTCAATGATATGTTTGAATTCATTTTCTTGCCCTTTCTACAAATTAAGATGAGCAAAGGTTTAGTACTTTATTACAAAAATTGACACAAATAAAAAAATTAATACTTATTAGTCACCCACTATTTTATCGAAATCCAATAGCCCACACCATTGACTTCGGAATATTCTGTTGCAGGAATATTCTAGTGGAAAGGATCCATATTTCCCTTCGCATTACCCCAACTATGGGTGGTCAAGAAACTTTAAGGGTTTTAGGTAGGCATTCCAAATTCCAAATGCATCAACTCGCAGCTCCTTGATCCGTTGAGTGGACTCCCTAATCCTGAAATCCTTTTTGGATTTCCTCAACCTTTGCCTCTTGGTCACACCAAGTCCTACTGTGGCAGTCAACCCTTGATGTGAACCAAGTCAATTCAACCCAAAACCTTGAATTAAATTCCTCGATAATTGAAATCACCCCAACTAGGGTTGGTCAAGCACTTTGAACTATGGTTCGATTCTAACCAAGATTTTAGAAGGCTCTGCCGACTTAATATTTATTTTGAGGGATTTTATCCTTATACGTAAATTTCCATTTTATTATCTTTGATTACATTCTTGTTAATATTAAGTGGGATATATTTAAGTGATTAACCATGTCTATGATAATATTTACGTATAAGCCGGTTTTATTTTAGTTCCATCTTGCATGCTCGTTTAATTCATTAATTGTGTGATCGTGACAACACACCACAATAAATAAACCAAGCAACTGACAGAAATAAAATAAATGGTATGATCATGAGCTTTGCTATTGGTCAGTTTATCTAGCGATTGATAAACTAACCCAAGACCTAGGGGAGAAACACCTTGGACCTTTCGGGTTCGTGTTTACAGCTTTCCACCTGTCCACCTTTGTATCTCCATGGATTGGTTTCACCTGTGCTCCTGACTTGAGCTGCCTCCACTAGCTTGGGAGCTCCATCCATTACATATGCATTTATCTCATACGCAGGTGAGGGGTAAAAGGGGTTTTTACATAAAAGTATCATTGGGCGTGCATGCCCTATATATTAATGAGGAGATGGATTTCATGCCAACAAATTTAATTCAAATAAATAAATTAAAAGAAACCATTCACATACAAAGGTCTCAGTCTAGATCATGATCATCCGTACATGCAACGATATTTACGCATATATAAAACTAGCATTCAATTATTTAATCGTTCATGTTTATGATAAATCATGCTCGAATCAATTAATTTTCTTAAATTAATCAATCCTTTTTTCTTCAATCCCTTTTCTAAATTTCCTTGAGATTCTCATCCATCATAATTTTAAACAAATAAATTCATTTAAAATTATCCTTGTACGTAACTTGTACCTTGGAGGACACCCGGTGAATTCCCATTTATTACGCAAATGTTAAATTAAACACATATATATAAAACACCTATCACGTGTTGTACCTCAGCTTTACGCCTTCAACATGGTACACGTCTCAAGGGTTTGTATAATATAATAATAAAATTTAACAAATCTACGTAATTTGGGTGAGTACACGACATGTAGTTCCGACTACACGGCATGTAGTTCCGACTACACGGCATGTACTTTTCTACACCGTTCATCCAAAGTACACGCCTGGGGATAGGGCGTGTTAATGTACTTCAGAAAATTTTGGAGTACATGGCATGTACTGTGGGACACACGCCATGTAGTTTCCGCGTTACACGGTTTCCAACTGGGCACGCCGTGTATGGAGTACACGACCCAACCCTGACCTAAAGGGACTACACGCCATGTTCATTGGACCACATGGCGTGTAGTCTGGAAACCGTGTGCCACCTGTTTCTGGTCAACACACAGTGTCTTAAATTCTTAGAAAGAATCCAATACATGGCCTGATTTGACAGATCAGTCAGTGCATTTAACCTAGACTACACGACATGTACTTCCGAATACACGCCGTGTATTCTGGTATTATACAGCCAGAAACGGTTGGCTCCTCAGGATGAGTTCCTCTATTTTATTTTAATCAAAATTAATAGAAAAAATCGTTTCTGTGAGGTGAACGAGAAACAAGGGAGGAGGAATAGATCTCGATATTCAGATTTCCAGAATGATTAAACTTGAATTGAAATAACTAAATTATTAAATTTGTAAATTACCAATGAAAAAACTAAATAATTATAATCAACGATATGACCCCTCTGATACCACTTTTAGGTTCCGGGAATAGCGGAAGCGCGTTGGTGGGTTAGCCCAACTTTAATTTTAATATTGAACAACATGAAATCCGAGATCCGTCACGATATAAAACGCCAAATCATCGGAATAGAACGAAGAAAAAAAAGAAAAGAAGAGTCCCGGATCCTTTGAGGAGGATCATCATATGTTGATTATAATTAATTTAATTAATGCAAAAGAATTATCTCGTTGGCATTCTTTCTTCGTTGATGTGTCCGGTCACAATTCGGTGATCCGTTGTTGTGTCATAGAATCCAAGTGTAGGATTCATCTAGCGGTGAGCCACAAATGTGTCACGTATCTCCGGACGTCGCCGAAGGGATCTCCGGGTGCTAGCGTGGAAGAACCTTCACTTGTGATGTTCACCTTCGACCACCTTGATCAGGTAGAGGATATTGCTCTCGTAACATGAGGGCGTTCTTGGTGGAATGTGAATTCTCTCTTGGATTGAGAGTATTTCCAAATCCGTTGTGCACAACAATGGCTCTTTAAAATGTTTGGGTTGCGAGGATATTTATAATCGGGTTTGAAGTTAATAGAGTTATGACAATAAATAAATGTGTTATGTGTTTTATTTATTTCATTAACTCTTATTTAAATCCCCCATGTCGAATTATTAATTCTTGACATGCTCCCACACTGATTATAATAAATATCATTTAATAAAAAATATTAAATCCTCAAAATCCCAACAAGAAAAACTACACGGCGTGTAATAATTAATACACGGCATGTACTTGTTTTCCATAAAACTACACGACATGTATATTTAATATACATGGCGTGTACTTTTATTTTCCATTTTTCTCCACTACATTTATTAGACCTTGAGTAATGACTATTTATTTCTTAAATAAATTTAACTGCATTACTCACTAATAAATATATTATTTTATCCAAAATATATTCTCTCGAATAACTAGTGTCAAAATAAATGTGATCAGACATCCTTAAATAATTATTAAACCACAGTCGGGAATAATATTTATTTAACTTGTTAAATTAATATTTAACTGAGATACATGGACACACTTAGTGTGTGACCCTCTAGGCCTCTTTCTTGGTGGCATTAGGCTGAGCCTGCCTAAAGTCCAAGGTTAGCATCTAGCAACATGCCAAGGAACCCAAAGAGAAAGAAGTTAACGCCGCAATGATGTGTCACTTCCTACGAACGCTTACCGTGTAATATAAACCCTTTGTCTTGATATCACCAATCAAGTGGGTTACATGCTAGTTCCATCAACTCATGTGCTTGATTACTCTTTCTTTGACTTCCTGGAATTGAACTTTCCCATACCTTTCCATGGCCATGGATTTATTTAGGCTATATCAATTCCATAAAAGGGCCTGATATATCTACTTCCATTAGGGAACGGAAGGGACAAATCCTTTCTCGCATTATCTATTAATGCGGTATTACTCATGATGCACCCAATGTATCCTACCTCACTGCGAACAATGTGTCATCACAGTTTTCGTCAATACATCTATGTGCGTGAGTTTTAATACCCATTAATAATAATCTTAATTTCTAAGGACCAATACACACATCTGCAGATAGGAACATCCAATGACACTATGAAATGTGGATTTCCTACTGGCAGGTCTCGTTCTCATAATATCCTCCTGAATATTACCAAAGGCGCACACCATGAGAAGGTGCCTCAGTGTTTTATGAGTCCTCACCCCTAATGACCTATATTATTTTTGTCCCTCAAAATAATATCATCCGGCCATAAAACATACATTCAAGAATAGTGTTATGGCACTTCTGGGTTTTCATCATAGTAGGGATCTGCTACAACCATTTAATGCAACATCTGTCCTTAGGAAATTATCACATGACTTGTCATGCAGAAGAACAATCAGGATGTGATAAGGTTTTTATTTAATGAATAAAGTAAAAAGTAGTTGGTTCTAGACCACCAACTTCAACAATTTATCAGTGAGACAAAATCATTTAGTTGGATAATTTCAGTCTTCCATTAAGAATAATTGGACACTAGATTTTTTCCGCCAATGAAGTTGATGGGCTCTAGTTTATATATTAAGAAGCATAATTCACTAATTATTATGAAAACTAAGTCGGGAAACCATGATGAATGAGTAATGATTAATATTTTCTCAACTAAGGTGTGATTCATCCTCTATGTATGTTTATATTACAAATTACCCATTACAGTCTTCTCAATTTATATACATTTACAAAAGTAGATCCCATAAAACTCCATACATTCGTATTTCCCATGTTTTTTAAACCAAATAATAATTTATTTTTCTGGAATACTTTCCCACATTGGATTATAACCATAAAATGGTTTCATATACATCCAACATTAACTTGTGAAGGAAAAGCCCCAACTTCTACACCGCATCACTAATGAATGTAACATCAAGTAGTGAGACTCTTTGAGAAAGAAATAGATCTAGAAAGCATACAAACTTATGAACTGAATTTAACATCATTTAATTTAGTATCGTATATTCCATTTAGAGTGATTCCTTCCACTAATTTCAAAGGATGCAATATTCAAATGTATTATACTCCATGATTTTCATCATCCTCACTGTTTTATTATCATTGATTTTTAACCCCTTATCACTATAGTAAACCAAATATTTGTTCCCCAACATTTCATAATTTTTTTTTCTATATTCATTTCACCTTAAGAAAATTATTTTAGGAATCATGATCTATACTTTAGTAAATATTCAACTACCTTTGAGCCATATTTTACTTTCATCCAAGATGGTGAAGGAATTTGAGATATTTTTAGATAATTTTCATAAAAATTATGATGGGAACATATTACACAATGACATCGTTTTCCTAATTGTAAAACATCTGGCCCTAGTTATGGAACAACTATTTTTCTTTTTCATTTTGGATCATCATTTTGGAGATGCTCACTATTTTTGGTTTAATGTGATTAAATAAAATCCTAAACTACTCTAGGATATGACATGAAACACATAATAATGAATTGGAATGTAAGGACATGTGTATTAGTAATTTTATTCAAGTAGGAATTAATTTGAAAAGAAATATATTTTCCATATAGTGGTTATTCATCATGGTGGATCTCTACTATGATATAAAATCTATCCCAGACCATGTCATAGAGTATCACCCACTGATGCTCTATTTTTCATTGATTTTATTATGAAATATGAAATATTTGTCTCATAAAGACCATGTCATCATATATGAATATTAGGTACAAAATCATCCATTTTAAAAAGGAATATTTCACGACCTAGAGTTTCGAATGAATTATGATATTTTTTCATTGGAAATGTCGTGTCACTTATAAAAATTGTTTTTCCTATTTTCTTCATCTATTTTTATTTCAATAAGAATGTATATATATATATTTTTATAATACCAATAAATGGTTTCGTAGGATTTATAAAATCCTAAAATCATTGAATTATGTGCAAAAACACATCGAATATCCTGAAATAATATCTTCATATTTTGAAATAATATAAATAGAATTTGATAGGTGTGGATAACCTTACACTAGTTGATATGTAATTTCGATGATTGTCACAAGTGTTTTATCAAGATGTATGAGAAATTAAAAAATATCTCATCCATTAAAGGAATATATTGGTAAAATGAACTAATCATGGGCACCCCTAAAATATCAATTTCTTCATAATTTTATTTATTTATTTATTTATATATTTTTCCTTCAGTTCCATGTTGATATTATTTGATGGACTTAAATTTTAATGATTCTGTTCGAGGTTCCTGGATGGAGATTTTTCTGTTCAAATCTTATAGCCATCCATGGAAACCCAGAAATCTTTTGATAGGCGATATAATCATGGTTTCTGGATGGATAGTTTAAAAGTCGGATCGAGCCATTATTGGGGACATTATGAGTGATTTAGGGGATTATGTTTAGTGAAAGGTTTAGAATACATGATTCTAAGTCGTGCAACTAAACCTGATTTCTAATATTGAAAAAATAACCAATATAACCGTCACCTTTTTTAATCCATAATCCCCTCCCTTTCCTTCCGATCACATAACCCCACTAAAATGAGCTTGGGGTGGTCTTTTCATTCTTCTTCCTTACAATTTTGGTGGGTTTATTTTGATTTTTGAGGCTTGACCCCTTCTCCTTTTCTCAAATACTTGCCTTTTATTGTTATTTCATCTTTCTATGGGATGGACTTGGCTGAACTCCTATTTGGTTGTGCCTTTAATATCATTTTACATTAGTATCCAGTATGTGAAGATTCATTTTTGGAGCATTTTCCCACCATTCTAGATGGATCCAAATCATTTTTTCATCATTTATATAGTTTCATATGCTTTAATATTTTTGTTAATTATACATTTTAATTTATGGGTTTTTAATTTCTTTTATTTTTATATTATATATGATAAATAATTTTTTAAATTTAAAAAATTTATTTCTAAAATGAAATGGTGTTTCATATATTTTCATTTAAATTTATAATGAATTACATTGAATAATTTCATGGGTATTAAGAGGTTATTATTTGGAAATTCACTATAGTATAATTACACTTGTTTGGAATTTGTTCTTATGTTACATAATGAATATATATTTATGTAATGTTTGGATAGTGGTTTAAAAACATTTATCTGGTGGTTTTATGATTCCATAAATATTTTTTGTTTTCAAATGGAATTGTCTTAGGATTCAATGGATTTTTCAAATATTAGTTGATTTTAAATTTTTTCTCAAAGTAATTATTGTTGTGTAATTTATAATAGACTAAATAAAATACCATTTGGTAGTTAATATGGGGATTTTGATGAATAACTTTTTATTGTTTTCCTAAAAATGATTTTGAAAATTATACCACTATTTAGGAAACTCATGTCCTAGTTAGTTGTTTATATGAACGATTTTCCTTCCAGAACGCTCAATTTCCTCACATAATTCCCAATAGACATATATTTGAAATGTATTTGATTAGGAATACAATTATTATTGATTTTTAAATTATTTATAAATGGTGTATTTTTTAGGAGTGTGTGAGTGAGGGAGGGATGATATTTGACATGGGAATGGTTCTCCAAGTTTTTCCTTGATGGTGTGTTTAAGATGTGGTAATCAGAATTCCAAACTCGAAATTAATAAAGTAATGGGGATCCCTGGAATTTTAGTTAGTGAGTGACATATGGTTAATATATAATCACAATGAGACTATGTAACACCCCATGATTTCATAGTACATTATTTCATTAAAGTAATTCAATAACTTGCAATACACGCAACACTAAGTTCGAGCGCACCACAACTTACCAAAATAGCCGTTAAAAAAGCGGTTATGAATAATATTAACTAAATTTTGAATATTATATTCCCTATATAATCTTAACATCCATATTATGTGTTTCGTAGACCTAATATAAGAACAAAATAATTTTTTTAGAAAAAAAAATTATTTTTCAAAAAAAGAAAATTTTCTGCCTTGTAATGGAGAAACATTTTTAAAACAAATATTTGAAACTTTTATATATTAAAATTAATAAAAATAAAGTCTTTTTTAGAAGAAAGACATAAAAATTTAGTCCAGATAATGTTTTGGAACTTTTTTGATAACTTTCATATTTTGACGAATAGTGAAAAATTCTATGTTTTAATTGAAAAAACTTTTTTAATCAAAAATATTTATAGTGTTAAATTTGTAATTTGGAAGGTTTTTAAGTATAATTCGATTATATATTTATCATTCAATAAAATTTATGTCATTATAAGTAATTTCACATTTAAATTTGACATAAACACATGTAAATATTTTTATAGTATTTAATTTTCAAAAACCCACTTTTTGGTTTTGACAACGGGAATTAATTTTAAATAAATAAATAAAAATTATTTGTATTTAATTTGTTAAAATAGACTTCATTTTTGATTTTGGAATATCAAAATTTTCTTTGGTTTAATTTTTGAAGTTTTTCTGAAAACATTCAATTTTGGATGAATAATGAAAAATACTACGTTATTATTTAAAATAGAATTTTTATTTAAATAATTATTTATTTTATATAAGTTTATTTCAAGTAAAAAAAGAAATATAATACCTATATAAGTTCAATGTAATTCATTGGAGTCATTATATAATAAAATTAGATGTATTAAATTTTATTGATCTTTTTTAACCTATTTTACCCACATTCTAGGAGCATTTTCAAATTTTCATAAAACATAATTTTACCGCTTCTATGAGTTGAATTTAAAAAATCTAAGAGACATGGTTGATATAAGTAATAAAATTTGGTTTAATAAGATGAAAATAATTTTTTTTGAATAGTAACTGTTGACTTTTATTTACCACTGTTTGAAGTAAATAGGGCAATTAAAGGTAAAAAGGATATTATAATTATCCTAACACATGTCCTAATTATATTGGATAAGTGTATTTCTAGAAAAATAACCTTAGAAATAAAATATGATCCTTTAGGTCCAAATGGATTAGATTTATAAATTTATTACTATTTTATTTAAAGAAGAGTTAAAAGTGTTAAATTCAACATTTAATGACTAAATAATTTTTAATATAGGATTAAACATAAGATAAATTTGACTATAAATATTCATTTAAAATATAAGAATATTTCCTAAATAATGATATTTTATTTATAATTTTTAGACATTATATAATAAAATTAATTAATGACACAATGATGATGCAGTAATTACCATATTAATGAAAGATTAAAATAATTGATATTAGAAATATCCAAAAAAATCTAATTTGATACTTTTAAGGAATTAAAATAATTTAATAGGTTAATATAACATGTTAGGGTTGATTAATAGTATTTATTTCTATGTAAAAAAAGTTGTTATGACTTTAACAAAAATCAATGATTAAATATTGTCAAAATTGACATAAATGTGTTTTAAAAAAAATACAATATTATTGGTCGATATAATAATCCTAAATATCTAAGGTTCGACAAAAAGACTTCAATAATGATAGGTGTATAATTAATGTACCACATGGGGTTTATTATATGTTTATATTAATTTTATTAACCATATAATATAAAAATACAAAGAGACATGGTATATGTCAAACTATTTAACTAAGAGTTAAACCTAAAAGATAAAGTATATATAGTGACCCAAAACTATCTAAAACCTATTGGTTTTGAGGTTTTTATACCCATACCAACATTATCTTAGAAATAAACCATTTTGGACATATTAGAAACCGAAAATGATTTTATTATAAAATAATATTCCAATCTATTCCTAGGGGGACCCTCACCCCTCTTATAAAAGAGCACTTTCCCTTCTCTCAAATTAACACATTCAAAGCCATTCAGATCGGCCAAATCCTTCCCAAATATCCTTAAAACTGTCCTCCCATAAATAAAAAGGCCTACCTTTAGTCAGAAAGCCACCAAAAGGATCCTTTTTGATCAAATCAAAAGGAAGAACCCAGAGAAGAGGTAAATATTTCATCACCTCTTTCAAGTTCTTTTCTAGATCCACTTCATATTTCAATGATTTTTCCATTCTAAAATAATAAATCTAGTATATTATATATACTATGATGTTATTATAAAAATGGTACAACCATATACATTATTCTACCGATCTTATAAATGACAAATTCACCATACATGCGTACGTACGAATTCCCGTCTCCACTTCATGGTGTAGTTTGTTATTCAAACACTTCATCAATTGGATGGGTATGATAACGAGTATAGATTATTAAAATAATAAATATAACATGATAATGATTCTGTATATATGTTATTCTATCCAATTATATATGATTTTAATATCAAAATAATGGTATTGTCACTCGTGCGTACGTACAGATTACCGTCTCCACGAACGTGAAGAGATTCACTCCCCCTCATATCCATTCAAGACTAATTTTCATTTGATGATTAAAAATAAATTTTAATGACTTAATATCATTATGAATATTAATATTTTATATCCTATCCATAACAATCATTACTTACATAACAAATCAAGGAAAATGAATCAGTTAACACCTGAAATGATGATAATACTGAAATATCATTAACATAGAAATAAAAGAAGATCATAAATGATATAATATTAATTTATATAGTTCTTTTATAATTTAATAAAAATGATTTAACCATTATAGAAGATGTTAAACATACCCTCGAACAATGTAAATTGCAAGGTAAGGGTTAATTATATAATCTCTTCATTATCTGAGGTTTTTTTAATGTAAGTATCTACTGAGACATATTTATTATACAGGTCCATGTTTCATAAAAGTGTGTTCAAAAGTATTCTTTTTAATTTACTTTTTACTAAAACGTCATTTTAAATTCTTTAATGATTTATTCTTCTAAACCTTTCTCATTAATGTCCTTGTTTTGAAAATGGTTTTAAGGATTTATTTATATGGACATGAATGTTTTAAAATGATAATTCCTTTGAAAAGATTCAATGTGGTATGGGAAACTTTGATTCAAAACTATTTATAAATGTCTTCCTTTATATGACATTTAAATGATTTCCTAAAAAAGGGATATTTCTCTCAATTATTTTTACAGATAAATTTCAACTATATCAACATCCTTTACGAGATATTATTCTTCATCGAGGTTGATTTATTATGATATAAATATTCTATATTGTATTGATGGTTTTGTGATATGTGTTGACTATGGATGTATTATTTTTCACCATTCATTGTTTATGGATAAAGTATTTCAATTTCATATGCAAGTTTTAATAGGAATATTTGTGTAATGTTTAAACCTTTTCATATGAGAAATGCATTGGACTTAGTAAGACAGGGGTGGAGCCCACTATAGCTTCTCGATGCATCAGTAGGTCTAATGAGACAAACTAGTGTCTTGGCACAAGGACTTGACAAAATCATATTTTTAGTCTTGGCACAAGGCCTTGACTATATGGTTATAACATCTAGCATTATGTATTCCATCATTATGAAATTAGCTATTGATATTAAATTTGATTATTCTACTTGTAGAATATCTATATGAATAGGTAAATGGAATTATTTGATTTAACTTTTCCATATTATTCTAAAGTTTAATTTTAAAAGGTTTTTGTTTTTTTATTCATTGCCTTAAATATTTATGCTAATTTATGAATGTTTTCGCTATATAGTTATCCTTACTGAGCATTTAAGATCACCCCTTTCTATGTTTTATTATTACCAATATGTGAAGAAGTATATTATGACTGACCTACTGGGATTGTCTATGGGATATGAATGTGGTCAATGGATACAATGTTGTTGTTGTTTTTCAATTTTTAATGTAATGTAATGTTCATGTATGTAATATATTTTCCAAGACTGCTAAATTGATCAGTCCTTCAGGAGTTGATTCCTCGTAATCATGCCAATGTATTAAAACAATGCACTGAATCTGGGTAACTGGGGTTGAGGTGTTACAGTTGGTATTAGAGGAATTTTTTCAACAAAATTGGAAATATATTTAGATAAGCTCTTATTACAGAACATTACCCTAAGATAGACTTTGAGTATTAGTAATGAAGAACATCCTAGAATTTTGTCAATGTAGAGATTTTGTTTATTTTCCAAGGAATAAATCCCTCTCTGGATATGAGTAGGTAGAGGCGGATCTGTCATAGAAGTACCTAGGAGTAAAAACTCTAGCACGGATTATCAGTCTTTACCGAAGATATTCTGTTACACGAAAACGATCCTTGCTGCACCCATGGTTACAACACTCTCAGGGGATATGATTAGGATAATTCACATTTTCTTTACAATCCATTATGAATGATTTAAGAGTAAATACGTCATAAAAGAAAACATTTTATGATTACAGATTATATGCATAATATTTTGAATTTACTTTATGTATTTTATAAGTCTGGAATTATGAATTGCGATTCATAAGCTAACCTAGTGTATGTCATTGTTTAGAAATGGAACCTAGTTGAAGGAAAGAGAATTCCAAAAATACACGTGATTAAAGATTAAGAAGGATCATATCATTCATGGTATTAAGACAACAACAAAAAATTAAAAAGTCACTCATATATTCTAATCATTTGAAGAAATAGTATCTTGTGTAAATAAGATAAGTAAATAATTCTCTGTGTCCAATTTCATTGAAGGGTATCAAGAGAAGAAAATGATAGAAGAGAGAATTATGGATAAAGTGAAGAGGGGAAAGAAGGATTTTCCCATATGTGATAACTGTGGAAAGAATCATCTTGGTAAATGCTTGACGAGAATGGGAGTTTGTTATAAGTGTGGAGAAAAAGGACACCAAGTACCTAATTGTTAGGGTTAGAAAAAGGTTTCAAATGTACACTGCTTCATCTACATGGAGTTGGGACACTACACGAAGCAATGTCGAAATCATCAGAGTATACCCCAAATGCTGCTGTTAGATAATAATCAAGTTATGATACTACCAAAGATGTAGGGGAATGATTATATTTATTATGTTGTTATTAATGTATTGTTTCATTTGTGTATTGTTTTAATGATGTACATGTTATAATAATTGTAGAGTATAAAAGGATTGTGCTGTAGTACCATTTCAATTAGGACTTGAGATTGTGTGGAACCATAAAAAGTGACACAATAGCACGTTAAATTTTTTGGAAAATGTATTGTTGAAAAAAAATACACCATAATATTTTTCTGATATGGAGGTAGTGATTTTAGAATAATATACTATTTATTTAGATAAATGATAAATGATATTTTTTAATACCTTTAAAGTGATTAATAATTTGTATATTCCATCAATTTTGGAGTTTTACAACATTTTTGGATAGAAGGAGTATATACATTATTCTATAAGGAATAAGGAAGCATGAGTGTAATCAATAAGGTTTTATGGTAATTCAAGGTGTTATATTGTTTTAAATAAATTCATGATGAAGTTATTCACATGTTATTACATGTCAAAAACGATATTCATTATGTTTACCTTCCTTATAAATTTTGGACTGTGAGTTTGGACAATGGTATTTTTGGACAAGTGTAAATATTGGAATAGATTATGTTTGAAATTATATATTAAATTTAATGAAATTAAATTCTTTTTTAGAAGTGGAATATAAAAATTTAGTATGGACAATTTTTGGTACTTTTCGGATAACTTTCATATTTTGGCGAATAGTTAAAAATACTATGTTTTAATTGAAAATAATTTTTTTAATATAAATAATATATATTGTTAAATTTTTATTTTGTAAGGTTTTTAAGTATAATTAGATAATATATTTATCATTTAATACAATTTAGGTAATTATAAGTAATTTCACATTTAAATTTGACATATACTCATGTCAATATTTTGATAGTTTTTACATTATAAAAAAATGATTTTTGGTTTTGACAAAGATAATTAATTTTAAATTAATCAATTCATCTTTGATGTTCTGAATTTGGTAAGATAGACTTCATTCTTGAATTCATAATATCAAAATTATCTTGGGGTTAATATATGAAATTTTTCTGAAAACATTCAATTTTTGATAAATAATGAAAAACACTGCGTTATTATTTAAAACCAACTTTTTATTTAAATAATTATTTATTTTAGTTAAATTTATTTTAATTCAAACTATATATATAATACCTATATATGTTCAATGTAATTCGTTGTAGTCATTTTATAATACAATTACATGCATTAAATTTTATTGAACTTTTCAACCTCTTTTACCCACCTTTTAGGATCATTTTTAAATTTTCATAAAACATAATTTATCCACTTATGTGAGTTGATTTTAAAAAATCTAAGAGACACAGTTGAGCTAAGTATGTAAAATGTGGTTAAATAAGATGAAAATAATTGTTGTGAATAGTAACTTTTGGCTTTTATTTACCACGATTAAATGTAAATAGAGAATGAAAGATAAAAATTGTATTATAATTACACAAAAACATGTATTATTCTATTGGATAAGTGTATTTCGAAAACAATAAACATAGAAATAATATATGATCCTTTAGGTCCACTTGGATTAGATTTGGAAATTTTTTTTTATTTTATTTAAATTAGATTTAAAAGTGTTAATTTCAATGTTTAATAACTAAAACGTTTTTAATATAGGGCTACACATAAGATAAATTCAACTATAAATATTTATTGAGAAGTTAAAAATATTTTCAACATAATGGTATTTTATTTATAATTTTTATAAATTAAATAATAAAATTTATTTATGACACAATAATGATGCAGTAATTACCATATTAATTAAAGAATAAATTAATTTATATTATAAATATTCAAATGAATATAATTTGAGTATTTTAAAGAACTAAAACAATTTTATAGGATAACATGACATGTTATAGTTGATTAAATGTATATAGTTCGAATCAATAAAGTGGTTATGACTTTAACAAAAATCAATTATTAAATAATGTCAAAATTGTCATAAATGAGTTTTTGAAACAAATACAATATTATTGGTTGATATAATAATCCAAAAAAACTACAGTTTGGCCAAAATACCTATATAATGATAGGTGTATCATTAATTAACTACCTGGGGTTCTCTTGGAAGATTATAGTATGTTTAGTAAAGATATAATATAAAAATACAAAGAGACAGGGTAAATGTTGAACTATTTACTAAGAGTTAAATCTAAAAGATAATGTTAATATAGTTGACCAAAACTATCTAAAACCTATTGGTTGATTGGTTTTCTACCCATCCCCACCTTATCCTATAAATAAATCATTTTTTATCCATTAGAATCCGAAAATTATTTTATTATAAAATAATATTTCAATCATTTCCTAAGGTACCCCTCACCCCTCTTATAAAAGGGCACTTCATCCTCTCTCAAATTCACACCATCAAAGCCAGCTGGCTCAGCCATTCCCAGCACAAATATCCTCCCACCATTCCTCCATTTATCCTATAGGCATTCATTTAGTCATGAAAGCCATCCTAAAGAGCCCTTTTAATCAAATCAAAATGAATAATCCGAAGAAGAGGTAAATATTGCATCCCCTCTTTCAAGTTCTTTTCTTCTTACACTTACTCTTTCTTTGTTGTTTCCATTCTAAAATAATAATTCCCCTATCATACATATACTTTTATGTTATTACAAAATTCATTATTCTAACCATCCTATAAATGACAAAGTCACCAAACGTGCGTACGTATGGATTACTATCTCCATGTCGTGGTGTAGTCTGTTATTCAAACACTTCATCATTTGTATGGGTATAATAATGAGTATAAATCATGAAAATAATAAATATTACATGATAATTATTCTGTATATATGATATTCCATCCAATTATATACGATTCTAATATCAAAAGAACGATATAGTCGCTCGTGCGTACGTACAGATTACCTTCTCCATGAACGCGGAGAGATTCATTCCCCATTATATCCATTCAAAAGTAATTTTCATTTAATGATTAAAAATAATTTTTAAATAATTAATATAATTTTTAATATGTATAAGATACATCATATCCACAAAAAACATTACTTACGTAACAAAGCATATAATGGAAAACGAATCGATTAACACCCGAAACAATGATACTACAGAAATATAATTAACAAAGCAATATTATAAGATCATTATTGATATCATATTAATGTATATGGTTCTTTTATAAATTAATAACAATTATTTCACCATTATAAAAGAGGCTAAATGTACCCTCGACCAAAGGTAATTTCAAGTTAAGGGTTAATTCTACAATCTCTTCATTATCCAAGGTTGTATTTTATGTATGTATCTACTGTGACATATTTATTATCCAGGTCCATGTTTCATAAAAGTGTGTTCAAAGGTATTATTTTATGGGAATTTTTAGTAAAACATAATTTTAAATGTTTTAATGATTTATTCTTTTAAACCATTCTCATTAATATTATTGTTTTCCAAAGGGTTTTAATGATTTATTTACACGAACAAGAATGTTTTTAAATGTTAATTCCATTCAGAAGTTTCAAAGTGGTTTGGGACACTTTGATTCAAAACAATCTTTTAAATTACATCCTTTATATTACTCTTTAAATGATTTCATGAAAAGGGATATTTCTCTGAAATGATTTTATTGATCTACTTCAACGATTTCAATATCTATTAAGAGATATTATTCTTGATCGTGGTTGATATATTATAATACTGATCTTCCATATTATATTGAAGGTGGTGTGATATGTTTGATTTTGGATGTGTTATTTTTATACCATTCATGGTTTATGGATAAAGTATTGACATTTCATATGCTAGTTTAAATAAGAATGATTATGTAATGTTTAAACCTTATCAAACGAGGAATGCATTGGACTTAGTAAGTGACGGGTGGAGCCCACTAAAGCTCCTTGATGAATCAGCACGTCTCATGAGAAAAACTAGTGTCTCAGCATAAGGACTTGAAAAATCTTATTTTTAGTATTCGCATAAGGCTTTGCCTATGTGGTTTTGAAGTCTGGAATTATGCATTCCATAATTATGAAATTAGCTATTGATATTAAATGAGATTATTCGAATAGTATAATATCCATGTAAATAAGTAAATTGAATTATTTGATTTATCTTTTCCACAGTATTATGAAGTTTAAGTTTAAAATGATTTTATTTTGGTTTTATACATTGTATTAAATATTTATGCTTATTTATTAATGTTTTCTCTATATTATTATCCTTACTGAGCATCTAAGCTCACCCCTTTCTAGGTTTTATTTATCCCAGGATGCGAAGAAGTGTATTATGACTGACCTGCAGGGATAGTGTAAGGGATATGAATGTGGACAACGGTGAATTTTTTTTTGTTGTTTTTCATTTATTAATGTAATTTAACATTCCTATATCTAATCTATTTTCCAAGACTGCTAAACCGATCGGTCCTTCATGACTTGATTCGTTGTAATCTGTCCAATTTATTAAAATAATGCACCAACTCTGCATAACTGGTGTCGATGTGTTACAGTTGGTATCTGAGGAATTTTAGAAACAACCTTGGAAATATATTTGGATAAACTATGAGTAGAGAACATTACCCTATGATAGACTTTGAGGATTATTATTGAAGAACTTCCTATAATTTTTGTAATGTAGAGATCTTGTGTATTTTCCAAGGAATACATCCCTGTCTAGACACAAGCATATAGTGGCGGCTCTGGCATAGATATACCCAAGAGTGAAAAATCTGACTAGAGTTTCAGGCTTGACCTGAGATATCCTGGTACATGGCAATGATCCATGCTGAACTCTTTGTTATGACCCTTCTGAGGGTTATGTTTAGGATAATTCACATTTTCATTACAATCTATTATGAATGATTTATAAGTAAATACTTCCTCAAAGAAAACATTTTATGATTATTGATTATATACTTAATTTTTTCAATTTACGTTAGATATTTTAGAATTTTGTAATTATGCATTGTGATTCATAAACTAACCTAGTGACTCCATTGTTTAAAAATGGCGTCTAGTAGAAGGAATGAGAATTCCAGCAATACGCATGATCAATAGATTAAGTAGGATAATATCTTTCCTGGTATTAAGCCCACATTTAAAAGTGTACTAGTCTTCCATGTATTATAATCATATGTAGAAATTTTATCTTGTGTTAATAAGATATGTAAATAATTCTCTGTATCCAATGGATTTGAAGGGAAGAAATAGAAGAAAAGGATGGAAGAGAGAAAGATAGATAAAGTGAATAGGGGAAAGAAGGAATTTCCCATATTTGATAACTTTGGAAATAATCACCTTGGTAAATTTTTGAAGGGAATGAGAGTTTTTAATAAGTGTGGAGAAAAAGGACACCGTGTACCTGATTGTAAGGGTAATAAAATGGTTACAAATGTGCAATGCTTCATCTGCATGGAGTTGGGAAACTACACAAAGCATTGTCTAAATCATCAGAGTATACCCCAAATGATGATATTAGACAATAATAATGATATGATACTACCAAATATGAAGGGGAATGATTATATTTAAATTTTTTTATTAAAGTATCTTGTCATTTGAGTATTTTTTTAATGATTCACATGTTATAATAATTATAAAGTATAAAATAA
The DNA here is from genome assembly GCA_963277665.1 of Viscum album. Classification (NCBI taxonomy): domain Eukaryota; kingdom Viridiplantae; phylum Streptophyta; class Magnoliopsida; order Santalales; family Viscaceae; genus Viscum; species Viscum album. Next base: position 1,593,379,904 of record OY728163.1, on the reverse strand, counting down.
ATGTATTGTAGTACTATTTCATTAAGGACTTGAGATTTTGTGGATCCATGAAAAGTGACTCAATAGCAAGTTAATTTTTTTGGAAAATATATTGTTGGGAAAAAAATAAAACATAATATGGTTATGATACTAAGGTAGTGATTTTGGAATAATATATAATTGATTTGGATAAATAATATTGGATATTCTTGACTACCTTGATACTGATTAATGATTTGTATATTCCATCAATTTTATAGATTTCAACAATTTTGTATAGTTGGAGTATATCCATTATTCTATAAGGAATAAGGGAGCATGAATGTAATAAAAAAGGTTTTGTGGTAATTAATGGTGTTATAGTGTTTTAATGGAATACATGATGTAGGTATTCACATGTTATTACATGGCCAAAAGGAACTTCATTGTGTTTACCTTATAAATTTTTAAATGTGAGTTGGGAAAAATGTATTTTGGATAATTCTAAATGTTGGAATCATTTATGTTTGAAATTTGATACTATTTTTAAGGTTAAATTATTTCTTGAGATTAATTTTGGATTGTCATAAAAAGGACAACTCAGAGGTCGGGTGACAACCAATCGTGTCCAGCAAGGCCACGAGACTTGAACCCGCAACCGAAGGGCGACAATGGTGGATCAACTACAACTTGCATATGTGATTTCATGGTTTGTATAACGTTTTTTAAATAGTCTGAAAAAATAATTATAAATTCATTATTTTTTTAAACCCTATACGATTACAAAAAATAGAATATTTTTGAATTCTATTATCTTAGGGATAGAAAGATGACTTTGTGGTGGGAATTAGTTAAAGGATGAAATGCTACTTTTCAAGTATATATTTTTCATCTTATTCTATGAGTAAATTAATTCTTAAAATTTAAGGAAGGGATTTTAAAACCAAAAATGTTTTATCCAAATACCTTATGTTTTATTGAATTAACAATATTTTAAATCATCCTAGATTTGATGCCTTTGAGGCCCTCAAAGTCACACTGGTTTGGGGTTGATGACCTCAATCAATCCCAATAAGTATTTACATTTCCCTCCAATTATGTGTCTCTAATTACCACCAATGTTCTCCTAATAGAGATCATAATTTGGTGGTAACTTTTTCATTCCCTTTCCCTCTTATTAAGACAAAATTATATTTACAAAATTTCTGATGTGGGTTATCCACAAAGGTATTTTTTTTTTCTATTTTTAACCTTTTATTTTCAATGAAAAATTTCAAATTTCAAGGAATAAATTTATTTAAGGAGGGGAGAATGTAACGTCCCATGATTTCATAGTACATTATCTCATTAAAGTGATTAAATAACTTGTGCTACACACAAATCCAAGTTCGAGCGCACCACTACTTACAAAACTACCAGTTCAAAAAGCGGTTATGAAGAGTTTTAACTGAATTTGGAATCTTATATACTTTATATAATTTCAACATCCATATTATTTTTTTCATAGACATAATATAAGAACAAATACATTTAAAAAAAATTATTTTTCAAAATAAGAAATTTTACCTCCTTTTAGTGGAGAACTATTTTTAAAACTAATATATAACACTATTATATATTGAATTTAATGAAATTAAATTCTTCTTTTGAAGCAGGACATAAAAATTTAGTTTGTAAATTTTTTTACTTTTCTAATAACTTTCATATTTTGACAAATAGTGAAAAATACTCTGTTTTATTTGAATTTTTTTAAATTTAAATAATTTATAGTGTTAAATTATGCATTTGAATAGTTTTAAAATATAATAATATTATATATTTATCATTTAATATAATTTATCCCATTATAAGTAATTTCAAATTTAAATTTGACAAAATACATGTTAATCTTTTGATAGTTTTTACTTTTTAAAAATCCAGTTTTTGGTTTTGACAAAGGGAAATACATTCAAGTTTATAATTGAAACTTCTATGATTTGAATTTAGTAAAATAAACATCATTTTTGAATTTGGAATATAAAAATTATCTTTGGGTTATTTTTTGTAATTTTTCGGAAAATTTTCAATTTTTGATGAATAATGAAAAACACTGCGTTATTATTTGAAAACCAACTTTTTTTTAAAAAAATTATTTATTTTATTGAAATTTATGTTAATTCAAAAAATATATATAATAACTATATATGTTCAATGTAATTCATTGGATTAATTTAATAATAAAATTTGATGAATTAATCTTTATTGAACTTTTTAACCTCTTTTACGAACCTTCTAAGAGCATTTGCAAAATTGCATAAAACATAATTTTACCGCTTCTATGAGTTGAATTCCAAAACTATGAGATACAAGGTTGATATCAGTAAGTAAAATGTGATTCAATAAGATGAAAATAATTTCTGGTGAATTGTATCTTTTGGCTTTTCTTTACCTCGGTTAAAATTAAATATGGTAATTAAAGGTAAAAAAACATTATAATTTACCTAACACATGTCCTAATTCTATTGGATAATTGTTTTTAGAACATAAATAACGTTATAAAGAAAATATAACACTTTAGTTACACTAGTATTAGATTAGGAAATTTATTATTATTTTATATAAATAAGAGTTAAAAGTGTTAAATTCAATGTTTAATAACTAAACCATTTTTAATATAGGGTTAAACATAAGATAAATTCAACTATAAATATTAATTATACAGATAAAAATATTTCATACATAATGGTATTTTATATATATTTATTACACATTAAATAATTAAATTTATTTATGACACAATGATGATGCAATAATTACCATATTAATGAATGATTAAAATAATAGATAATATAAATATCCCAAGAAATATAATATGAGACTTTTAATGAGTTAAACTAATTTTATAGGTTAATATGACATTTTTGGGTGGATTATTTGTATTTATTTCTATGTAATATTGTTATTCGGACTTTAACATACATCAATTATTAAATAATGTCAAAGTTGACAGAAATGAGTTTTTAAAAAACATACATTATTATTTGTGGATATAATTATCCTAAAAATATAATTATCGGACAAAGACTTATATAATGATAGTTGTATCATTAAAGAACATATTGGGGTTTTCTTGGATGTTTATATTATGTTTATTAACCATATAATATAAAAATTCTAAAAGACATGGTAAATTTCCAACTATTTAAGTAAGAGTTAAATCTAAAAGATAAAGTTAATATAGTGACCAAACATATATAAAACCTAATGTTGGGGTGGTGTTCAACCCATTCATACCATAGATTAGAAATAAATCATTTTGGAGCAATTATAAACCGAAAATGATTTTATTATAAAATAATATTTCAATCTTTTCCGATGGTGCCTTTCACCCCTCTCATAAAAGGGAACTTACCCTTATCTCATGTTTACACCATAAAATCCATTTGGATCAGCCAACCCTAGCCCAAACATCCTCCCAAATGTCCTCAATTCATCATATAGGCAATCCTTTAACCATAAATCCATCCTATGGATCCCTTTTGATCAAATCAAAATGAAGAACCTCAAGAAGAGGTAAATATTTCATCACCTCTTTCAAGATCATTTCTTCTTCCACTTTGTCTTTCTTTATTGTTTCCATTCTGAAATAATAAATCCAGTATATTATATATATTTTTATGTTATTATAAAAATGTTACAGCCTTATTATTTATTCTATCCATCCTATAAATGACAAAGTCACCATACGTGTGTACGTACGGATTACCGTCTCCACGTCGTGGTGTAGTTTGTTATTCGAACACTATATCATTTGCATGGGTACAATAATGAGTATAAATGATTAAAATAATAAATATAACAAGATAAGGAATCTGTATATATGATATGACCTCAAATAATATTCTATTTTTATATCAAAATAATGATATTATCGCTCCTGTGTACGGACAGATTACCGTCTCCCCGAACACGATGGGATTCATTCCCCATCGTATCCATTCAAGACTAATTTTCATTTGATGATTAAAAATAATGTTTAGATTCTTAATATCATTCTGAATATGAATAAGATACATCCTATCCATACCAAACATTTCTTTTGTAACAAATCATATAAAGGAAAACAAATCAGTTAACACCCAAAACGATGATACTACTGAAATATCATTAACAAAGAAATATTAGAAGATCATATATGATATAACAATAATTTATATGGTTCTTGAATAAGTTAATAACAATTATTTCACCATTATTAAGAATGTTAAATGTACCATCGACCAAAGAAAATTGCAAGGAAAGGGTTAATTCTACAATCTCTTCAATATCTGAGGTTGTTTTTATGTAAGTATCTTCTTGGGAGATATTTATTATCCCTGTCCATGTTTCATAAAATTGTGTTAAAATGAATTTTTTTAAGGGAATTTTTAGTTAAACATCATTTTAAATGTTTTAAATATTTATTCTTCTAAACCATTCTCATTAGTGTCCATGCTTTCAAAATGGTTTTAAGGATTTATTTCTATGGACACGAATGTTTTAAAATGTTAATTCCTTTCAAATGTTTCAAAGTGTTATGGGACACTTTCATTCAAAACTATCTTTTAAATTAATTCCATTATATGTATTTGAAATTATATTATGAGAAATTTATATTTATTTCAAATATTTTTACTGATCAATTTCAACCATGTCAACATCCTTTACGGTATATTTTTCTTGATCGAGGTTGCTTTATTATGATTGAAATCTTCCATATTGTATTGAAGGATTTGTGATATGTTTGACTGTGAGTGTGTTATTTTTATACCATTCATGGTTTATGGATAAATTTTTGATATATAGTATGTTAATTTTAATATGAATGTCTATGTTATGTTTAATCCTTTTTATATGAGGAATTCATTGGATTTTGTAAGTGACGGGTGGAGCCCGCTATAGCTCCACGATGAATCGGTAGGTCTCATGAGAAAAAATAGTGTCCTAGAACAAGGCCTTGACAAAATATTATTTATATTCTTGGGTCAAGGCCTTGAATATGTGTATATGAAATCTGGAATTATTCATTCTATAATTAGGAAATTAGCTATTGATATTAAATGTGATTATTCCACTAGTAGAATATCCATGTAAATGTGTAAATTGCATTATTTGATTTATCTTTTCCATATTATTCTGAATTTTATGTTTAAAAGGTTTTTGTTTAAGTTTTAAACATTGCCTTAAATATTTAGGCTTATTTATGAATGTTTTCACTAGATTTTTATAATTACCAAGCATTTGAGATCACCCCTTTGTATGTTTTATTTTTCCCACGATGTGAAGAACTATATTATGAATGACCTGTAGGGATAGTCTAAGGGATATGAATGTGGTCAATGGAGATAATGTTGTGGTTGTTTTTCTTTTTATAATGTAATGTAATATTTATGTATGTAATCTATTTTTCATGACTGCTAAATGGATTGGTCCTTCAGTACTTGATTCCTTGAAATCATACCAATGTATTAAAATAATGCACCGACTATAGGTATCTGGGGTCAGGGCGTTATAGACTGAACATATCCCCATGCAATATAAACATATAGGCCATAAGTTAGTCCCACTAGAATGGATGGGAAAAGGAACCTAATTGGTTATAGGATACGAAATCATCTATAAGACCAAAAAAAGTTATATCTTATGCCTCATTATAGTTGAATATTCCCAAGAAAAATTACCCAACTCAGGATTTGGAGGTAGTGTTGGTAATATTTATGTAAACATATGGAGCAATTATATTTATGGAGAAAAGTGTGATATATAATCTGATCATAAAATTCTAAAATATATATTAATATATAAGGAGTTGAACATGTGACACAGAAGATGGTTAGAGATGATAAAGGATTATGACGCCTCAATACATTACAACCTTGTGGAAATGAACAAGGTGGCCTATTATTTGTTTCAAAAGTATCATGCTTGATTATCACTGATGAGGACCGTAAATGATTGAGTATTTATGGATTTCCAAAGGATGGATCTATAAATACAAAAGGATGTGGAAAAATATTATCTTTCTCACTTGAATGTTAAATGCTATATCTATGTGAAGATTAAAGAGGCACTAATTAAGATGTAGAGGTGTAAAGTAAGGTTATAAATTGTCATGAGATTATCCTTGATCAGGATGAAAATATAAATTTCAAGAACCATGTATGGGTTCCTTTCATACTAGATTTGAAGAAGAATATTATTGAAGAATATCATAGTTTTTTGTTCTCTATTCATCACAGATGTACAAAGATGTGTAGGGATTTTAGTGAATAATTTTGTTGGGATGACATGAAGATGGATATCATAAATTTTTTATCTTAGTACATGGTATTCTAGCTAGTTATTAAAGAAATAAAAAAATTTAATGGGCTGTTTCATCCTTAAAGCATACCATAATGTAAATGGGGGAATATAACTATGGATTTTTATCATTGTAATCCCAAAAAAGTATAAATGTTTAATGCTATATTTGTGGTAGTCAGCCACAATACAAATTCAGAGAACATAATTTATATCATAGGTAAATTCTCACAATATCATGTTTCTAGGATATACATTAATGAAGTGGTATGGTTGAATGGAGTTCCACATTCTACTCTATCTGATCAGGATCATAGGTTTATCTCAATGTTCTAGAAAATCCTTTAGTAAGCACTAGATATATAATCAAGCTTCAACACATCTATTCATCCTCATATGAGTAGTTATTCTGAATGCATAATTCTAACCCTATAGGATTTGGTGAGATATTTTATTTGTATTTCAAAGGCAGTTGTGATCAACACCATCCTTTAGTTGTTTTTTCTTAAAATAATATAAATCAATTAATCATTCATATAGATCCTAATAAATCATGATATGAGATGAATGGTAGAGCTCCAATGTTATGGGATGAAGTTGGATAAATAAAGCTATTCAGACTTGAGATAGCTAATGAAATGGAAGAGAAGGCTATAACCATTCAAAGAATGTCAAAGAAGAACAAAGTCAGCTGAAATGTTATGATGATAACTATTAGTATGATATAGATTTTTAGGTTAATGAAAATGTGTTTCTATGAATATTTCATTGGAATAATTTTTTGTATTCCATGAAGAATGGAAGTCTATGCCATAGGTTTATTGGTCCCTTGAAGAATATTAAATGTATCAGAAAGGTAGCATATCAATTGGAACATACTTTAAATCTCTCACAATCCAATGATGTGTTCCCCATAAATCTCTTTAAGTACTAAATAACTGACACTTCAGATGTATTGAATTCATAGGTCATAGTTCTGGAAGAGGATATTTCATATGATGATAAACTAGTTTAAATTCTTGATCATAAATAGAATTTTCTACAACACAAGACCACTCACCTAGTCAATGTTTTATAGAGAATTAACCTATTAGAGGAAACTATGTGGGAACTTAAATATATGACAAGGTATATATATACTCATTTTTTGGGATCATAAAAATGAATTTTGAGGGTGAATTTAATTTTCAAGTGGGGTAGAATATAACACAACGAGTTTTTGTGAACCAATTTTTTGAAGGAATTAATTTTCCTTGATGTGGTACATTTCATACGACACTATGTAAAGAATTAATTGTACCCTAAACTAGGATAATATTTCATTACAAACAATACTATCTTGGATTAGATTATACGAAACACAATGTTATTATGAAACATCATTTTATTGTTATAATTATTTAAATTAGATAGACATAACATATCTGTAAAACATATTAATATGAATATTAATAAATAATTTTAAGATATTATTTATAATGGTGTTATAAAAATAAAATATATTGATAATAAAAAATGTAATATTTGTAAAGTCATTATATGTTTGCATATATTATTTTCTCAAATGAACTATATTTTACATATTTATATGAAAAATAATAAAATTAAATTTAGACACTTTTTGAAGTAAAATAAGAAAAAATAAACATAATTTTTGAATTTTAAATTTAATAATTTCCTTAGGTTTGAGCTTTGGTACTATTATATGTAACTTCATTTTTGGGTGAATCATAAAAAAAAATAATTTTTTTTTCAAAACTACTTTTTGTCTAATTTATTAATATAGATAATGATTTTTTTATTGTTGTAAATTAAAAATTTATCAATTATAAAATTATAAATTCAATTTAGTTCTTTGGAATCATTTTTATACTGAATTTAGATATACAATCCTAAAAAACATTGATGAATTCTCACAATAAAAACCCATTATCTCGCCGCATTTGCAGGATTAGGATTAAATGTAAATTTTCTACATTTGTTAATTTAATTTAGAAAATTTTATAAAAATATTTTTAATTTGTACAATATTTATTGTCTAATAATATCATGATAATTTTTTTACCAAAAAGACTAGTGAATGTGATCAAAATTAATTAAAGTAATTAATGTATCACTAAGCTTAACAATATACTAAACCGTATTCTTAAGTGAACAAATGACCTATAAATTTATCCAAAACCCATTTTATGTCCATATATAGGACATATACCTAATATAATTGAGTTATGATGGGTTTTTATGACTTGTCTACGTAAAAACGTGGGTAAACCTATCTTTTTTTTCAAAAATGAAAAGTGTCTCCCCACGATCCCTTATAAAAGGACACCCCTCTCCCCCTTATTAAAACCTAGAACACAAATTATTCATGGAAAATATATTTCCCATTAACTTACCAAAATATCTATCTTATTCATTAAACCATAGCTTTAGGAATAAATCAATCCAAGGAATACATTTGATGAAAACCAAACAGAGTTACCAAAGAATATGTAACATCCTACCTCAAACTCATTTCCAGTATTTTTGTTCATCTGTACCATAATAATTATTATTCATTACATACATAATATAAAAAATATAAAAAATATACTGATATATTGTTATGATAAATTTTTGACCTACACTTCCACACACTTTCATCTAATGGGATTCGAATATACAGTTCTTGTGTATGGTGAACTACCACCTCAATAAATGATATTATTCATTTTTCCTTTACCACCTATCATGGATTGAAATTATGATGGAAAATATATTTATATATGATATATATGATATATATGATGTTTTTATTTCATAATTAATTATTATATAACACATACATTCATGCTTTCTATTTTTTTTGTAAATATGATAATTTAATTCGGGGATGTGTAGAATGTTGCCTCCTCAAAGCGATGTGATTCATTCACACTCTACATTGAATGTATTAAATACAGGTTTTGTAAAGTAATATGACATATGTGACATAATAATAATTTTTAATTATATATATAATCATATATGAAATTTACTCTCCTTCATTCAATATAATTATTAAATAGAATCACCGTTTATTCAAACATACAGCCTATCGTCTCCATGAATGGTGTATTCAATTTCATAATTTTATCTTTAATATATTATTATAAATAAATATACATTAAATATACATGATATTTATTTCACGTTTAAAATTATATAATTCTTGATATAAGTATGATTACAAAAAAATATAACAAATTAAGACCCAAGAGAAAAATAAAGCATATATTAACCGAAGTGAATCCGTACCTTGGAATTGTTAATAAGAAAGTAATATAAACTCATAATGAAACCATATATGGTATTAAATATAACTATATTAATTTTTAAAATTTTTATAATAAATGTAAATTTATTATACAGGTGGTTTGTATGTATATGACGAGAATCATGACATAAGGTTAGGGGATTTCTAGTCCCACTTTTATTTATGTGAGATTTACACCTTATTGACTGATCATTTATTTTCTGTGGTGTATAGACTACCCATGAAAATATTATAGGATAGGTATCCTTAATATTATGGTTATTTACATATCATTTTATGATCTCTCTTTAAAGGGATATATGATTCAAAAGATACTAACCCAATAATGTAGTTTTGTCTCAATTTTCCTTCTTTGAGACACATGTCTTGAATTCACAATAAAAACTAAATTTTCCAGGAAAATAAATTCTTTTTTAAAATTTTATTTAAAGATCATTTTGAAGTGAAAAAAATTAAAAATGGTTCATGGTATTCAAATATTCCTTTTTAAATTTTAAATGTATTTTCAACGAAATTATTTTAAATAATGTTTTCCTGCTTCCTTTTCAACAAAATGGTTTCAAATAATGTTTTCAAGATTCATTTACTATTAAATGGGTTTAAAAATGTATTCTAACTTCAATTGTATATTTTTAATGGAAAATTTTTTCAGTGTGATATAATTTTTAAATGAATTTTTTAAATGAATAAAGGAAATTCAAATCACGAAATATATTTATGAATCCTTCCAAATTATTTTCTTTCTATGACGTCATCCATGGGTGTTACTCATGACTTTGTAGGAAATGATCCAAAATATCCATTCAAATTATTTATTTGATTGACTTATGTATTGATGCCATGATGTTCATGAAACTTGTTTCACTTTCATGGGTTATAGATTGTTGATACCTATTCCTCATCCTTTGGTTTTACGGTTTTGAGACATTATTCTTTTCATGGGATATGCATTGATGAAATTATTATGAAACCTTCCTCTTTTCAATAGTTAATGATATGATTACAAGTTTACGAAACCCATTTCATTTAATGGGTTATAGTACGTTTATTAATGAATTTTTAGAACATGTATGTATGATTTAAATATGATACGATTGGTCCATATATCTCCTTTTATTTCATTGGGTAATGATTTATATCTCATGAGTTCATGATGGGAATCGAGGTGATGGGAATGATCTTCTATAGGAAGATGGGGACACCTGATCCCTTACAAGGAAAGGACTATAACTGTGGATGGTGGTGTGTCCTTATTAGTAGGTTTATTCTCCATGAAGATTGGATAATGGGGAAACCCAAGAAATTATGGGATTATGGAGAAACCCAAACCACTATGGGAAGATGGGGAAACCCAATACATTATAGGAAGATGTGGAAACTTAGTTCACTATGGGAAGATGGGGAAATCAAATCCCTAACTAGGAATGTAATATTAACGGGTTTGGTTTTGTGTCATGCCCAGGATGATTAGTTCTCATGAAATTCTATAATATGTTCTAGAAATCTGTATTTGAATATAGGGAATGATTGTACATGTTTATGTGTATGAACCAATTCCATGTATTATTCTTATGTTATGATTTCATGGATTATGATCCAGATTCCCTAATGATTTTTTACTTATGAAATTATCATATTTATTCTATGTTTCTTGGTATTTTATATGTAGTTTACTATCTTATAATATCATGAAAACATTCTCAAAACTCATGCTCATGTTTATGCTTACACATATCTCTTATGTACCCTTACTAAGCATATGATCTCACCCCTCTTTGTGATTCCATTCCATCAGTAATGAATATATATATTATGAATGATTTATCTATGAATGGTGTTGTTCAATAAGAACCTAGTGGGAGATATTGTAGCTCACTTAGGTACCGGTGTTTATATTTCTATGCTTCAAAAGGCACAAGACTAACATGGTATTTAGGCGTCGGTCTATGTACTACATTATGTACTCCACAAATTTGATGTAATTTTAATTTATGAAAAAATATATTCATTATAACGTATCGCATTGGTGATATTTTCGGACACAACTGACCTCATTCCATGATGTCTTCAATGTGTCCCAGCTGGAGAGATACTATCTCAACCCATATTTTATGTTGGAGTGGGATGATTTGGTGTTTAATCTTGATACAATTAAGGTGTATAATCCTATTTTTATCATTTGTTTTGGGGATAAGGTGATCCATAGAAAGTTGATCTTATTGGTATGTGTACTATAGAAGAAGAGATGATATGGCCCAGATACATTTGATTAAGAAACATTAGTGAGTGAGTAGTGTCCTCACTAGTTTTTTTTAATGAAACTTGTGGAATGTTTTGGGAAATAAAGTTTCATGGTTGGGAGTTTGTGACAGTTTTTTTTCACTATAATGTAAAATTCTGCGTTTTGTTTTCCTTTTTGAATTTAATTTTATGTTTTAGGTTCTATGGACCAAAAACTCATTTTTGGGGAAGGTAGACCTAGGATAATGGTCAGCACATGGTTTGTTTAACCATGTGACTAACCTTCTGAGTGGTAATGGTGGGTGAAAGTGAGAATTTTCATGGTTTTAACATTGATTATCTATCCATGAAAATCATAGGGATATCATTGTTACCCAATATTGGGTAGGGAATAGATCCCATAAATTTGGATCATAGTATTCCTAACCATACAGAAACATTATGCGACCTTTCCCAGTTCATTAAAAAGTTGTAATTTTCTATTTTGAAACAATTTATTTTTAATGATTTTGTCATTAATTTTACATCCCTATCATGCGTATAATCATTAAACAAGATTTTAGTGATATCCTATAGTTCTATGATCCCTAAACCATACATATGACTCTACGAATATATAATTTTTTTGAATGAAAAAGTTAAATTAGAGAGAAAAATGTACCTTGGTGGTTCTTCATGATTAGAATAATCTTTCATTTTGGTCGAGGAGTAGTGGTCTCACTAGGTTTCCTCACGAGTAGTAATTTTTTTTATTTTCCACATTGTGCTAAATTAATAGGTATTGTTGGGCATTTTCCCCTTCCATTAGACCTTCGAGCTATGACTTCATGTAAAATGTTTGTACAGTTTTTTGTAATTTACTGTATATGATGTATTTTGAAATTTTTGGTATCAACATTCACATAATTTCAGGATCTGGATGTTGCATTTTTTGTTATTGAATGAATTGATATTAATGTGTCCATCCTGTTCCATGTATGGGTCATGCCAGTTTACTCTGGGTGAATTTTTCCAAAGAGATTATTGGTTATTAGAGGTGCGTTTCTTTAGGTTGTGGTAATCAGGAATGTGATTCAGGTAATGTTATGGGTTGGCTCAGGTGAAAGTTATGGATAACCTTGGTTGGTTCATTGTAATATCAATATTTAGTATGTATTTGATGATTCTTCAAGAATTATTATGAATTGAATATGGAATTGGATTTCATTCTTGACACAAATTTCATTCATGTCCACATATTAATTGATATGATTCCATGATTTATGGAAAAGGAATTATGGGGAAAATATCTAGAAGAATTCAATTTGAGAAGTCCATGAAAAAAATAAAAATTAATATTTAATGATTATTAGAGAAATATATATTTCAGAAAAAATTACGAATTTCATTTGGAGGTGAAAATATGTTTACCTCATGAAGAAACCGTTCGATGATGAGTGAGAATAAATTAGCATAAATAGTGGATGAAAATTGTGAAACATGATATGATGTCCACCAGAAAAAATAATGTTTTTACATGTAGAGTTTTGAATGAAAGTTATGTTAGAAAATTGTTGGTAAAAGTTGAATATTTGAAATGGATACCTACTTCATTTTTTATATTATTTTTATGTGTTAGTAGAAAAATTGGATAAAAATATGGAAACCACAGAAATAGCTCAAAAATATTTGAGGGAATTTGCTAACCATGAAGGAGACTATTCAACAAGGCCATAACATAAATAAATATGGGTGGAATAAGGTTGATCTTATCAGTATACATCATGGGGTGTGTAGGAATGGAATGCATATGGGAAGGATGGTGCACATGTGAATGAGCATGTTTTCCTATAATAGTTGGGCTGACATAAGAGTATGGGGTGACATCTATCACCATAGGGGTTGTTATATATATATATATAATGATGTAGGATTTATTATTAATTATATTAATTTAAAAAGGAAGACCATTGTGGGATTTATCGTCATGTATGTATTTTAACCATGTTAAAAACAAATAGAAATTACATAAACTATATAACACATCTTATCTAATTATCCCATCCAATTAACGCCATCTTATAACTATTAAAATAACGGTTCCTCTATTGAACAATTTTGTGAGATACTTGGAGTGACTTCATTGTTTCTTGATCGATGTTGAGGCTTCATACTCCCACACAAACAATTGTGGCATATTATATGAAGTGAATTCAACTTACCACATGATGAACTGAATATTGACTATAAAACCATATTCAATGTGACCACAATTAGTGAGAAATCATTACTGATGTATTGATCACATAATGGAAATCTATAACCATATTACCATAGAAAGGCCAAACATCCCACATGACTATAATTGATCACTTGAGTTCCACTAGGGCTACCACATATATAGACTGGATCAACCACATGAAGAAAGTATGTGTCTACATAATATATAAAGTCACCACATGTACAAACCTGAAGATACTACAAGATGAATTACAAGATACTGTATGACTTATGTACCATGAGAAACCATTAAAAATAAAGATATTACATTAAGTACATTCATGGATAAACAATAGATGCATGATTTACGAAGCTCCCACTCAAACATGTTGAAGATACCATAATATTGAAACTACTGTATGATGTGATTTTCTTTTGTAACATTGGAAGTCAAATAAAATACCCTCCCATATCCCAAATTAAATGAATTGGTATTAAAATATCTCATGGCTCCTTAGGTAAACTATCACTGGTCCATCAACTTGATCATAGGTGGTATATTATGCATCAATCGGGGGGATCCAACGGTCACCCTCCAGAATTCCAACATCCATGGTCACAGATATACACCCACATGCACCTCAAACCACCATTCAAATATTGGAGGTTGAAAGAATTCACAATGTTTTATATTAATTGCATTAAAATACATGGAATCCGCAAATTTTAAAATTTTCTCACAATAAAAAGGGAATCCTATACATACATGTCATTCTTATACTAACATAGTCATATATGACATGATACTAAATCCAAGGTAACACATCTAGGAATGAACTATTGAACCAACCATGTCATTAGGTGCTATCTACACTTGGAATTAACCCGCAGTATACACTGTAATTATATTTCAAATATTTGGGGCATCCCAGGGTCTCATCCATCTTAGTAAGTTATTCTCAAAAATCCTGGGAAATCACATCAGTGCAAGATCCAACACCCAATGCACACATATCCCCAAAAAAGCATGTCATGAATCATAAACATTAATAAATAAGGAATAAATATAGAACTAGGGATGGATAAATAAAAATGGATATAACTAGATCCTCAACCCCATTAGATGAACATATGAGTTTGGGTTTTAACGTGACAATCAAGATAGTCACTTCCCAACACAAACATTCACTTAATTCTAGTCTATCTATAGGGTACCCATAAGGGATCACAATGTCACAATATCACAAATGCATCATCACAATGTTCCTTTGTCTTAATGAATTCCCTAGGTTAGAAAAAAACTCTTTAAGGATTTCACATCCCATGGAATCTTTATCAAATTAAGATGCCCTAATAACTATATGGGGTAAGTCACATGAACATAAGTACAGAGATGGAACATGAATCATATCATCCCTAAAGGTCTCACGTCATTGTTACAGACAACTAGATCATCATCCATAGCTTATAGTTTATCCAAATAGGCTAATCACATATCAGGGGTCCTCAGGTAGCCTACAAGGGTTTCCCATTTCAAGTCACTTCACTCTAATATACAGAATTTCCACTGTTTCACACTAATCCTGGAACCAAAATTCATGGTATCTATGTATTAAATGGACTCCTAATTTTTTAATTTATTCCTTCATAAATTAGTTGTCTAAGCAACCAATCATGTGTCCTTGTGTCCTTGGTAGAACATTATTAATTTTCTAGTCAATGCATAATCATTTTAATTAGTTAAAAAAATGGAAATTAATTTTCAATTAATAAATTTATTTAACTATTTAAAAATTCATTTTATTCAAAGATATATCTACTTATGATGATGGGGTCACATTACTCATGACATATAATAAAAATCATAAACACTATAATGTATATGTAGGACCTCCTATCTTAAATATTTTTTTCTAATTTATTTATATGGAATGACATCATTTCGAAGGTCTTATGAGGACAATACATGATCAACCAAACTCACAAAAACCACCCATATTCCTATCCAAATCCAATACATTGGAATTAACATGTTATATCATTTAACAAGAATTAATTAAGTTAATGAAAACAAGGAACAATGATATATAAATCATCAAGACTTAGTCAATCAATGAAACATTAAGAAACAAAGTTCCAACAACCCCCAGTATGCCCCTATTAACAATATAAGACAAAAAAATATCCTTTTGAATAGGAATCTTATTCAATTTAAATAAAATTAATGAAACCCATGAAAGAACATAAATTCTACATATATTATCAAATTAATATGAAACCAGGTGTAGATTGTATCTTCATATGGACTCATTGTGTGTAGAAAGGATACCACATATCAAAAAAAATCATGCTCTAGTGGATTTAAACAAAACCATAATCCAATAATGAATAAAACTATAATGATAAAAGGTGAAGGTATAGGAGTGTCTTCTGAAGGCTAGGCTTATATAAAATCTCTTAAAATCACCTCAAAATCCCCTAAAAAATATAGGGGATGAAGTTGTAAATGGAGAAGGATGACCCTTATCAAGGAAACAAATTGTATAGGGATGAAGGGGTATCCCACTTCTATAAATAAAAATGGGAGAGGTGTAATTTACAATATACAAATCACAATGGATAGCCACTTCATGTTGGAAATAATAGCCACTACTGTCGGGTTCTATCAGCTAGCTGGTCGTGCCTACCAGATAATGGGTTTTTTACTTCAAATTAAGTATTAGTAACCACCCCAACCTCTCTATGGATCACTAGAGGCATTGAGATGCCTCTAAATCATCATTACACATTAAAATAATCCTTTTGGTGCGTATAAACTCATTAAATTCAGTTTTGATTCATAGTACCCAAAATGATCCATAAACAAAACACGAAAAATCAAATTTATCTTTCGTTTTCTAGGTATGTATGGAAATAAGTAAATATAAACACCACATAATAAAAATTATCTTACCTAAGATGTTCTGGTGGTTATCAACCTATATTACCTGGAAAACAATGTTCATCAATTCATCATTAACCCAATGCACTCCGCCTTGATTCATCAAACATGATTTTAAATTGTAGATTCAAAATTAAGGAACATCATCCACTAATAAATGATTTAATGGTAGAAATAATTACCAAAACTCTGGGATTATGATTTTCCAAGAATATCCATCTTGAGACGTGATTGAATCATCATCAAACTAATCATTAGTTTTGTGGGGATCGCCAACATAAAACTGTACTTTGGGAGGCCAGTTATGGGATATGGTGTGTTCCTATATTGGATTTTCCAACCATCAGATGATTCTAGTTGTCCATAGACCATCTCGTTGTGGTTCACAACACACTACACCCAAACACATTGTTGGAATCTTGTTATACATTGGTACCAACGCCTGATTTTATTTTAAATTACCAAAATTGAAATTTTATGACCATCTTTTCATAACAAAAAGACACAAAAACATTATTGAAAAGCCCTGAACAATGACCATAATTTCTCAGTTGTATCCAATATAGAATACAAGATCCATCTTCCAACTCACAACATTCCATCTCATGAAAAAAATTGGTTATACCTCCTCAGGATGATTATCCTAAAAAAATCAACTCTAACCACTAACGCATCACTAATTACTAAATCATAATCCCTTTTTAACCAGAGGCATCCTATGATCATATAAACCTGCCAATAAAATTCCATGTCCAACATATAGAGTAATTCCCCCAATTAGATCATCAGTTAGCTAAAACCATATCATGTATTCCCCAAGAACTAAAAAATTCATAATACAAAACATTCATGTCATCATAAACTATCCCTATAATAATTCCCTATCTCAGACTCCACCTGATTAAATATTTATTTTTAACCATAATTCACCAGAAAATCATGATGTATTCAGGCATATATTTTTACTGATATGAGGATTCGATAATGATCATCCATTGACTAATCCCATACTTATATGTCCTATCATTCATGATTCTCACATGACAATGATTTACATCATTCTCCCCACAAGTAAAGTGTTATAATCATCACATTAAAAGCCCAAAAACTCAACCATCATATCCCATGCACCATCCATCTCTACAAACAATTACTAGAGGAGCTAATCTGACTCATACCATAACTACCTCTAAAAAAATTAACAATTAATCAATCCTATATCATGGATACTTTACCTACAAAACCCACCAAAAAACCCATCATGAATTAGTATTATACCCTTAAAACCCATATATGAACTCTATATCCTCATGAATTCACTTATACAACCACTCAAGTGCAACATCGTCATGATCAATCAAAAGTAAATTCCTAAATATCATCCAAATCCACACACATCTGATTCTAGGAAACTAATCATAAAATAATGAAAAAAACTCCATCACTCCAAAGAACACCCACTACAATCACCAATTTCCCATTCAAATTTCATCACATATTACCGACATTTTCACTACCATGATCTCTTTTGAAAAAATTGTAATATTCTATGGTATTTAACCTATAACCCAACTCATGGACCTTTGAGTCACATCACATCCCAACTAGGTTCACATGCCTAATTTAATAGATAACTATGTCTTTTTTCTATCAGTTCCACCCTAAAAAATAATCAAAGATAGTCTCACTGAAAAAGGGTCATGACATGTCACCTATGTCAAGAATAAACATCTAAAACTACTGATGATTCCACTACCACAAGGTGATTCCAATAAACAAGGAGCACCCTAGGATATCGGTTCATTAAAATTGTCCAGTACTATAGCATATCCAAAACTCGATGAGACCAACTACTTCTTGATCGAATAACCTTATGAACTCAACCATGATTACCATACCTAAATAACTAATACTCTCAGGTCATCCCTTCTCGTGGGATTACCTTTCAATAATCGTAACTAAAAAAACAAAAAAAACCAGGACATGCACTTCAAGGGCCTCTATGTTTAGGAACCCATTCCAGAAATGATGATGTAATTAGAGGCTAAACACATAGAAATCATCTCCAATTCCCATATTGAACCCATACATCATCTCATGTTAAAAAACCCTATCCAATGTCTCATCTACATATATATATATAACATATTTTGTCACAATATACTACCATTTCACTGATTCTAATCAATAATATAAACAATTTAATTCTACACTGAATTTTTTTTTTCAGACCGATCCCCCATGGAATCATCTATCACAATCCATTTAAAGGTTCCAATGATACCTGATTCATTTATGTGAAAGGTCATTCCAATATATATGATAAAACACTATATTTTTTACTGAAAATTTATATAATTGAAACTATATAATACTCACCCGCATAAGTTTTTCCACTATAGAAATTACTTCTCTTACACACACCTAAGTGTATGTACTCATTCCTTATTGAAGGGACTACATGTCCATTGTTTATATCGATCATATTACGGTAAGATACATAACAATTTTGTCAAAAATAGAAAATATATATACATATTGGCCAAACTATGTATAATTACACTAATTACTTATATCTAGAAGTAAAATAGGATATTTTCTTGAAACATTAGTTAGATGAGCAATGTACATCAATGAAAACTATCTCACAAGGAAAATTATATATCATGTGATTCCTGTGTTACAAATATGATTCATGAGATACAAATTTCCTATACATTACAAGACCCAAATCCATAGTTGGATTCATTATAATGAGAGATAAGTCAGAAATCCAATAACTGATAAATAATAAATATCCAACCTCATGTGTGTCACCCTTGGTGAGCATAAAAATTGTCATAATCACAAATGACAAAAACTAAAATCCTACTACCTTGGTAGGTTGTAAATCTACTAGAGAAGGCTTTCTTGATGAACCAATCCAGGTTTCATCACATCATCTTACATAGTTTTAATCAATAGTCTAACCAATACCAAATTTATAAGTGAATAAAATATTTGATACCACTTTATAACCCCTCAACATGGCACACATTGAATAGTAACTAGACCATACCACCACATGACCTCAGGCATGCCTCCCTAATTTCCAGAGGCTTACCACTAGTATTTGGGTTCTAAAGAGGTACCGTTGGGAGGATTCAACATTGGAAGTATATTTTTAAATGATAAAGAAAAATCCAATACTCATCCACATTAGTAATAAAATAGAGTACATATAAGCACTAAATATAGATCCATCAACATAAAAATTAATAAAAAAATTCACAAGATTAAAATATAGGTTACCAAATAGGACCATCACATATAGTAAATAAAAAAATAATAGAGAAAAAATTCATAGATCATCGTCAACATTGATCCCTAACTCTTCAATATCTAGACATCAAGCCACACTGATCACTCAAATCATTGAGCATCAGACCAACATGTTCCTATAAACACCATGTTTGAGTTTCATGGGTAACCATGTAAAATGGTGGCCCATGAATTTTTTTATTATAAAAATCAGTATGGTAACATAAATTTCATCCCATATAGAATTGGAAATTATGTGATATGTGTTTGTTACATGATCACTATAACTGCAAAACATAATCAAATAAATTAACCACAAGAAATACCTACATCAGCATGATTATAAAATGACTTCGAGAACATCCTAATGACCATGTCATCAATTCTATGAAAGTTTCCATAAGATAATACACAAAAAACTAAATCCATTACCAAATACAGTCATTGATCCTTAGGTCTATGACCCAGATCTAACAACCATTCTTTAGGCAGTGTTATAGAATATCTGAGCATGATCATCATCTCAATGGAACATCTATAAACTCCTTACGGATCCCATTCTCAAACCTCTAGTAATGAGTTTTAAATCCTATGTTTTTAAAAGGCATCTATATTTCTCAATCCATAAGGACTAACCATATTATATAATGTAATGCTCTCCAATTCAAAAATAAGTACATTATATTCGAAAGGGTGTTTGACAAGAAACACCCAGTATGTAGGGGAATATTATATCCCAATATTTTACAATATAATTGATATTTTAAATAAATTAAATTTATGATATATGTTTTAATGAATTTAATAATGAGTTTTCTTTCACTACACACAACAAAGACTTTCTTCAATAGATTGCAATACATGCAAGACCAAGTATTTTAGAGAAACTATATATTATGGAATTATTATTATTTAATGCAATAATATATAAAATTTGGCTTAAATTAGAGGTTGTGAATAGGAATAACTAACTAATGAAAATATATGGTTTACAAAGATATAATATGAATTCATAAGTTATCAATTAATTATAAACGGGTATAAAAATTGATTAAATCCAAAGGAAATATTTTTATTCTCTAAAAGGTTCCTTCACATAAAAATTTAAATAAATTAAAATTAGTGAATTATATTAATGAAATATATATGTTATATATTTAGTATTTTTTTAATATTAATATTACTGATTTTATAGGAATAAGATGAGGGAATACCAAATTTTACACAAAAAACCCTATATTTTTTAAAACAATATTTTTCCGAATTTTAATGGGAACCCTATTTTAAATATATTTTTTTGGATCATTTATAAAATTAATATGTCAAAATAATCTTAATTATTTAATTTTTAACAAGATTATTATCTTAGTTTAATTTTTTTATATTTTTGTGTAGTTTCATCTTTGGTCGAAGAGTGAAAAATAATGAATTTTAATTTGAAAATTGTAACGCCCTGACCCAAGTTACCCAAAGTTGATATTTTTTTATAAAACATTGGCATGATTATAAGGAATCATGTCCCAAAGGACTGATCAATTGAGTAGTATTATAAAATATATTACCTACCTCAATGATACATTACATTTTCTAAAATAAAAAACAACATAAATAATCTTTTAGAACTCCATTATTACCATTGATTAACCCCGCATATCAATCATAATACACTTCTTGGCATCCTGGGAAAATAAAACATAAGAAAGGGTTAATCTCAGATTATCCTTAAGGGTTAATAATTCAGCATAAGCAAATAAACATATAAGGAATGATGTATAATAAAAACAACAGCCTTTTAAAACATTATCTTGAACATAAAAAGGCAAAAATAATTCAAACATTACCATATAAAAATGTACATGGATATTTTACTAGTCAAAAAATCACAAGTAATAACTAATTTCGTATTGAGGGAATGCATAATGCTAGACATAATAAAGACTACATCAAGGCATAATTTTAAGACCATTCATAAATATTCTATCAATGCCTTATTCTGAGACACTAGTTTTTCTCATTAGACATAGTAAAGAAACGAGGGGCTATAGTGGGCCCCACCCATCACTTATCAAGTCCAATGCATTCGTCATATGAAAAGGGTTAAATAAAACCTAAACATTCGTATTAAAACTGGCATAAAAAATGTCAATACTTTAACAGTAAACCATGAATGGTATAAAAATAGAACATTCATAGTAAAACAAATCATAACTCAGTCAATACAATATAAGATTTTATTGTAATAAATCAACCTCAATCAAGAATAATATCCAGTAAATGATGTTTATGTAGTTGAAAATGACCAGTAAAACTCTTTGAGAGAAATACCCCTTTCTTATGAAATCATTTAAAAGTCACACAATTTATAATGTAATAAATTTAAAAGATATTTTTTAATTAATTTATCCCATACCAATTTTAAATTTATGAATGGAATTAACATTTTAAAACATTCATGTCTATAAAAATAAATCCTTAAAACCATTTTGTAAAGATCGATATTAACGAGAAAGGTTTAGAAGAATAAATATGTAAAACATTTATAATGATGTTTTAGTTAAATGTTCCCTTAAAATAATAATTTTTAAAAATATCTTTTGAAACATAGTAATGGATGATAAATATGACATTGCACATACTTACACATAAACAATCTCAGATAATTATGATATTGAAGTATTAACCTATACCTTAGGTCTAATACTCTTAGTACGTGTCTAAAACTCCTTTATAATGTGTTTGAACATATTATTAACATATATAATAATCATAAAAATATTTATTATATCATATATGATTATTTTATGACATTATATTACTTTTTATTATCAATTCCAAGTTAATGCAACATTTTGGGTAATAATCTTTTTTTATCGTTGGTGTTTTGATTGGTTATTCTTGATCGTATTACATAGAGTAGGATTTAATTTCTTATATAATGTACAATATTGTTTATATATCATATATAAATATAAGTATATATATGAAATATAATAAATTATTCATGGGGACAGTAGGTAGTACGTACACATGAACGTGGTCTCTATTTTCGTATCATATATAAGTATGTTAATGAAATATATATTTACATATATATATATATATATATATCTTCCCAGAAGAATTATAATGTCATATATTTCATAATTACTAAATATATATATATAATCATTATTTTATTGTGGACATGGAAAAATAGTCCCATCACTTTGTGGAGACGGTAATTTGTACGTACACACGAGCGACAATATCATTTCCTTAGCGGTTAAATGGTATATAATTGGATGTAATATGAATTTTAAATAAACAATATAAGGTTATTTATATTTACTTAATTCAATTATATTTATCGTTATATGAATAGAAATAAGGTGTACATGAAAAACAATTTATACCACGATGTGGAGATGGTAAGTCATATGTACACACGCATAGTTGTATTGTTTTTCATAGGATGGGTAAAAAGAGGAATATGGTTGTACCATAATATAAACAGAATCTAATAGTATATTATATTCTGGATTTATGATTTTAGTATGGTAACAACATACTAATTTGATATATAGGAAGAAATGATCTTTGAAACAAGCGATAAAATGATTACCTCTTCTTCGAGTGTCTCCTTTTATTTTCACAAAAGGTATCCTCAAGTTAAATTTATACCCAATGGTTTTCCTATAGGATGATGGTAGGAATGTTGGGAGGAGATTTGGGTATGTTTTGGACGATCCAAAGGTCTTTGGATATGATCATTAAAAAAAATGGAGGTGCCTTTTATAATTAAGGTGAGGGGCACTGTAGGAAATTCTTGAAATATTAATTTATTATAAAATGGTTTTCGGTTTATAATTTGTAATTTTTTTATTTAGATGATATGAAGCTGATGGGTCTAAATAATATCATCAATTAGGTTTTAGATAAGTTTAGTTAATGAAATTATCCTCATCATTCTGGATTAACCCTTAGCTAAATAGTTTTACTCTTACCACATCTTCATGTATATTTATACTATATGCTTAATTTATATACTATAAAATGCCAAGGGGCCATAAAGTTGATCATTCATTGAAGTTATTTCAATATATATATTATTTAAAAAAATAATATATTTTTAGGATTTTTATATCTTTTAATAAAATAGTTTTTTTAAATACCCATTTATGTCAATTTTGACACTATTTAGTAATTATTTTTTGTTAAAGTAATTACAACTTTATTCCTTAAAAAGGAATTAAATAATACCTCATTTTTTAATTTCATCAAACAAAATTCCTGGATGGAATCGAAACTTCCAAATTATATTTATTTCAATATGTATAATATCATTTATATGATTACTTCATAAATAAGGAAAATACTCTATCATTGTTGTGTAATAAATAAATATTATTATTTAGTGTATGAAAATTAAAAATAAAATACCTTGATGTAGAAAATAATTTTATATTTCTAATGAATATTTATAGTTAATGATATCAGGCATATAACCCTATATTAAAATCGAGTTAGTAAAATATATATGTTTATGTTATAATTATCTTTACTTTAAATTATTTCTTATAACATGTCATTATCAAACCCAATTGGTTCCCAAATTCTAAATATTCAGATTAAGGATGATCTGGGTCAAATATATCTCATCCAATAGGATTTGGATAGGTGATAGGGTAGTTTTATATTATTATAATATTATTTTTACTCTTATTTACCTGATTTACTCTTTAACCATGATAAATAAAAATAAATACTTAAGTTTCTATTCATACGGTCAAAAAATAAAAGGTAAATATTTTAAAAATTTGGACTTTTATTAAAAATATGGAATCCATTTTTCCAAATTCTAATCAAATATTTGGCTGTAATTAATTTAAAATTAATTCCAATTTGTTAAAACAAAAAATTGATTTTTTAAGAAGTAAAAACTATCAAACATTGACATGTGTTAATGTCCAATATAAGAGTAAAAAAATGTCTAATTATCTAAATTTTATTAAAATATAAAAATATAATCTAATTTTACTTTTAAAAACTCAAATATAAAATTTAACACTATAAATTATTTCGATTAAAATGTTTTTTTCCATTAAAATATAGAATTTTTCACTATACATCAAAATATGAACATTTTCAGGAATGTAAAAAAAATAATCCAAACTAAATTTTTAATTCCTCCTTCTAAAAAATATATTAATTAAGTCCAATTGAATATATAAAATTTTCAAATATTGGATTTATATTTGGTTATCCATTAATGGTGGGAAAACTACATTTTTGAAAAAATACTTGTTTTATCTGAAAAATTGAATTTGTCCTTATATCATGTCTATGAAAAAAATATGAATGTTAAAATTATATGGGATATATATACAAGTCAGAATGTGTTTGATACAATTCATAACTTCTTCTTAAATGACTAGTTTAATAAGTCATGGTGCATTTGAACATGGTGTTGCGTACATCACATGCTATTGAATTATTTAAAAAGGAAGTGTACCTTGGAAATTTTGGGTGTTACATTATCCCCTAATTCCATAAATTCCATCATTTCAATTTAAACATGGGATTTAAAACTAGGGGTTCTACATTTCAAAATATCTTAGTAGAAATCCCGCATTAAATAATGGATTAATGGGGCCTGTAATTTATAATAAATACAAGTACGCATGAAGGTTACCAAAAATGACACTTTCTATGGTTCAATGTAAGAAAACATGGATATGGAAGAGAAAACTAACCCTAAAGTTCTAATGGGAGTGATAGAGAATATTATTATAATAATGTTAACAATCTGAAACCCATAAATTTTTGATGATATATGGGACAATTTTATTCAACGTAAAAGAAAGTACTATGAAAACACTTTTCATTTTATGATCATTTTCCTAGTGTTGTAAAATTTATTTTTCTCAGTCATATGATACATTCCCTAGTGTTTGATTCCCATAGCATTATTCAACATGACAGGTTATCTCCCGACCTATAGGTTTTCCATTTTCAAAAACTATTATATTATAACATTCCAAAAAATAATCTTAGGAAATGTTTTATCATTAAAAAATAATATCAAATGATTAACTTAATACATTCCAACTTTTAATGTCATCCAAAATACTTTTGTCCAATCTCAAACTAAAAGGTCTCTAAATTTCAAAAATCAATTGTAACATCATATTCCCAAAAAAAAATAAAGTTTCTCTTATTTTCACATTCTGAAAGAATGATTACCTTCATCATATTAAAACCTTAATAAAAAGAAAACATATTATAGTACTACAGTTATATATGTATATCAAATTATTCTTATAACCAAAATATAATTCTTGAATCCAAAATAAAAAATACATTAATTATTCCACTTTGACTGTAGTAACAACATATGCTTGGCATTGATCCATTTTCTTTTCATGAGCTATATTCCGTTGATGCTTTGGAGAATTTTTTTTAATAATTTCCCATATCATTACAATTAAAAAATTGAATGACCTATTTTTTTCCTTACAATCACAAGCGTGGTGACATTTTTCTCTGCATTTGTAACAAATACCCATTCCTTTTAGGAATGTACCATGGTGTTTCATCCCAAAATTATCACATAAGGGAAAACCCTTCTTTCCATTTTTTCATTTATCTATATCTTGGTCGACCATTCTCTTCTTCTCTTTCTTTATTATAATTTCATATGACAAAGAGAATTCCCTTTCTGTCTTGATATCACATGAGACAATATCTTCATAGAATGAGAAAAAGTGTGATAACAATTCGTATTGGAGGAACAATTTTAACCTATCAATGAATAGATCAATCATACATCTTGGGTTATGTATGCAATTTATAGAGTACCTTGATATCCTTGTGAATTTATCCACGTAGTTTGCAACATTATCATCCTCTTTTGGTTTTACACTAAGGAATTTCCATCCCATATCAGCTTGTTGTTCACAAGGAATGTATTTCTATAAGAAAAGTTCTTTAAACTGCATAAATTCCATATTTCCTAATTATTTATCTTCTTTTTTGTTTTTAATTAATAACAACCATTGATCTGTGTCTCCTAAGCGGTGGTAGACTACCATAATGACCATTTCTATTTCATTACACCCTGAAGAAAGAAATATTTTCTCTAAGGAACTTATCCACTATTCATGTAACAAATTATTTGTAGTCCCATTTATTGTTGGAGGATGTTGTCTCATGAAGTGGTCTAACATTGATCCTCCATGTTTTGGATCCAGATGCTCCATTCGAGTATGGTTATTATTTATAACCCAATTCAGCTATCCCAGTACAGTTATAAGCTGTTCTATACCTATTTTTTCACCAACTCCACTATCATTATCTTTCATAGGAGGGAAATACTTACATGGATTTTTTGCGTTGATACGTTTTCCATATCTTCCACTAGGTTTCATTTCTAAACAATGGAATACACTATATTAGGTAATGAATCATAATTTAAAATTTCAAACTAGTAAAATACTAAACATAATATGAAAAATTTATGCATATCTAATCCACAATCTTAAATATGGTTCCATTGAGGACATATTTACTCATAAACCATTCATAATAGTTGGTAAATAAAATATGAATTATCCTAAGTATATCACCTGAGAGTGTCAAATGAGGAGTGTAGTAAGGCCCGTTGTCATGTACCAGGTTACCCTGAGTCCATATCGGAACACCATGTCAGTGTTTTAACCCATAGGTACATTTTTACTAGAACTAATTACAATTTTAGTATCTAAACCATGATTTATTTTCATAGAATACCCACAAGAACTCTATTTTAAAATTTTAGGATTCAATTTAATTCTTATCCTCAAATTATATCTTAGGGTTATAATCCCTAGTCATAGTATTCTAAATCTAATTCTTATGCTGTATCTAAACATCCTCTGATACCAACTGTAACTCCTCGACCCTAGTTACCCAGATCCAGTGCATTATTTTAATACACTAGCATGATTACATGGAATCATGTCTCGAAGGACATATCAATTTAGCAGTCTAGGAAAATAGATTACATACATGAATGATACATTACATATTACAACATAAAAAAACATAAATAATCATTTTTGAATGAAATTATCCCCCTATCTTAACCCATAATATCAATCATAATAGACATATTGGCTTCCTGGGAAAATAAATCATAAGAAAGGGGTGAGCTCAGATTCTCAGTAAGGGTAAATTATTCACCAGAAGCTAGAAACTTTTAAGAAAAGATGTACAATAAAAACAAAATCCTTTTAAAACATAAACATTAAAAATATAGGGATAAAATAAATCATACACTACCACATAAAAATTAACATTGATATTATAGTAGTGGAATAATCACTTATAATAACAAATTTCATAACGGGGGAATGCATAGTGCCATACATAATAACTACTAGGTCAGGTCCTTATGCCACGACCATTCAAAAATACTCAATCAAGGCCTTGTGCCAAGACACTAGTTTGTCTCATGATACCTACCAATGCATCGAGGGACTATAATGGGCCCCAACTGTCACTTACTAATCCCAATGCATTCCTCATATGAAAGGTGTGGAACATAACATATGCATTCATATTAAAACAAGCATACAAAACGTAAATACTTTAACCATAAACCATGAGTGTTATAAAAATAAAACATAAATATTCAATCATATCATAACTCATTCAATACAATATGGAATATTGTTTTATAATAAATCTTCCTCAATAAAGAATAATATCTAGTAAAGGAAGTCGACCAAGTTGAAAATGATTAGTAAACTTCTTTGAGATAAATTTTCCTTTT
The DNA here is from genome assembly GCA_963277665.1 of Viscum album. Classification (NCBI taxonomy): domain Eukaryota; kingdom Viridiplantae; phylum Streptophyta; class Magnoliopsida; order Santalales; family Viscaceae; genus Viscum; species Viscum album. The sequence goes on along the minus strand of OY728163.1, from coordinate 1,593,350,861 downwards.
TCAGGAAATCAATTAAAAGTAACACAATTTATAATGGAAGTCATTTAAAATATATTTTATAATCAAAGATTCCCATAACACTTTTAGGATTTTTAAAGGAATTAACATTTTAAATCATTCATGACCATATAAATAAATCCTTTACATTGTTTTGAAAACATTAACAAAAATAAGAATAGTTTATAATTATAAACATTTAAAACATTTAAAATTATTTTTTAGTTAAATAATTCCTTAATAATAATACTTTCAAGAACTATTTTATGATTCATGGACATGGATGATAAATATGTCCAAGTATATACTTACACAAAAACATTATCGAATAATAATGAGATTGTTGAATTAACCCTTACCCTAGGTATGATACTCTAATTACGTGTATGAAACGTCTGTATAATGTGTTTAAACATATTATTAACTTATATTAGAGTCATAATAATATTTATGACATTATATATAATTATTTTATGACTTTATATTAGCCATTTATTATCAATTCTAAGTTAATGCAACATTTCTGGTAATAATCTCATTGTTTACCGCATGTGTATTGACTTTTTATTCATGATAATATTTTATAGAACATGATTTACTTGATTACATAATGTATAATATGATTTATATATTATATATAAATATAATGAGATATATGAAATGGAGTAGACCATTTATTGAGACTGTAGGCCATATGTACGCATGAACAATATTTCAGTTTTTTGTATCATATGGAAGTAAGTGAATGAAATATATGTTTATATATATATCATCCTAGTTGCATTATTATGTATTAAATTTCAAAATTATTAATTATATTTATTCTTATAATCAATATTGGATGGTGAACATGTAATATGAGTCTCATCGCGTCATGGAGACGGTAAGCCGTACCTACGCATGAGTGAAAATATCATTTTTTTAATGGTTAAAGGTAGAGAATTTGATGGAATATCAATTTTATAGAAAACCTATAATGTCATATTTATTAATTAAGATTGTTATATTCATATTTATACCCATATAAATAATGTGTAATTGAAAAAAAGTTACCCCGCAGCATGGAGGGTAACATCCCGACCCAGCTTACCACAATATGGATAGTCAGACCGTTTGGCCGCAAGGAATCAAGAGAATATACCCAAATTCCAGAGGCTTCCAGCTAGAAGAAATGTCCTATGGTGTGATATTTAAGAAATTATTCCTTCATTGGTAGAGTGTAACACATTGGTGTAAATAGTAAAAATAGTGGAAACAGTAAATAATATGCAATTGAAACAAAAGAGTGGATGTATGATACAAAAATATCCATGTCTTAACCATAGAAATGATAATGCATCAAGATAAATGTTCTAGGAAGGCATGACAAATAGGATACAATGCAATCCAGTAAAATACAATACCAAAGTATAGAAAAACCAAAAAGAGAATCAGTAGCATCGCAAAACAAGGTTTGGTCACATGCTCTCCTGCTCCTAAGCAACAATCATTTACATGTGAATGAATCCTTTCCCATGTCAACACCTTCATCAATATTTTCTTTTTGGGCCCAAAAGCCATACCCAAACAACGTTTAAGAAATGAATCCCCGTAGGTAACCACTAAAGGTCTGTTCTAATTTCTCAGTGAGTATATGCAACAATTTTTTATAGTAATGAAATATAGTAATGGAGAATGCACTTAGAAGTAAAACATATTAAAATTTTTGATATTAATTTATATTGTTTACTCTGTGAATTAATAGTTCATTTACTTAAAGTATTCAAATTCTAGAATCCGGCTTATTCTGAACATTCCCTGTTGCAATGTAAGAACAATAGTAGTCTCATGAGACTTCCTAACAAGTTTGTAATGTCTGAACTGAAGCTTAGGATTTGTCTTGGAAGACACATCAAAATTTCTTCCATTTCATCATTTAAGTATAACCTGATTATGTTATTTGAATTTCTAAGTGGTAATTCATGTATCACTACAGTTGTAATTCTACCAACATCATATGAGATCATTCTCAGCAGTCCTACTAGGGAGCCCGAGTATCAACCCCGATGATGGTATATGTTCAAGCGAGGTTGTCCCCTATGTCCCTACTAGAGAACCCCAAGGTATCACTCTATGTGTAAAAATTTGTTTATGTCAATTTAGTTTGTCCCTTTTAGTCTTACTAGAGAGCCCAAGTATCAGTAATGAAATATAAAAAAAATACATGTCGAGTCTATCCACAACATTATAGGCTGAACCCGTGTATCACATAGGTTGCAAGGTACACAATTCCAGAAAGTCCCTTACCAACATTCTAAGTTGAACCAATGTATCACCCAATGCTATTTAACATTTTACTATTAAAATTTAATACATAACTTCAACCTGTTTAACAAGAAAAACACTGCATGACAGCGGGGGAAACACAAACACAAATCCATAATCAAATTCCCACAATTATAACACAATTGAAATTTAAGACAAAAGCCATGTCTATTTTAAACAAACCCAAAATGGAAAATTAAAGCATGCCCATCGACATACTTGGGAAAAAAATCTAAACCCAAAACTAAGGGAAACGCACCCACAGGGTGGCCCTTTACCAAACAATGATGCTAAAAATGATTCAATTTATTGATTTCATTATCAAACCAACATCTAACCATAAAAAGGATCGATCTGCTTTATGGGGACACACTAAACATGGATTCAAAGCACGATGATGCATATGAACATCTCAAAAACTAATGAGATGCGTGAGACAACCATCCTCAATGTTGCACGAGTGATATAAACTTATTTCGACACTTGAGTGATCCTAGAATGACGTAGATATATGTAAATAGGTAAATAATTAAACCTTGAATAACTTCCTCATGAACAAAAATCAACCATGATGGCTAATGGAGTATAAATCGCTTACTAAGGGGAATGCAATGAGACCGAAGACACTGGAATCGGGTTCCAGCTGACAAAATGGGGGAAGGAAATATTCTTGCAACTCCATCTTCTACACTCGATGGATCCTCTATCCAGAAGATGAGAAAAAGAGGATGTTTTCTATGTAAATCTGAATTTTAGTAGTAAACGGCATGTAAATCCATATACATGGCGTGTATAACATTTTTATATTCAATAATTCAATGAATTAAATTACACGTCCTCCACTGACCTTGCCGACATGACTACACCATGTGTGCTAGGGAGTACACGATGTGTAATGGCCTTTTCTTAACTTCCGGCAAAACAGAATCACAAACCGTGTATCCCCATTCTACACAGCCAGACTAAATAAAATGTATATAGGAGTACGTGGTGTGTTATACTAAAACATAACATTTTTTTTCCAATTTTCCTTATCTTATAAAAAACAACTCAAAGGAAATGAAAAAGAAAGAAATAATAACTTATAAGATGAAGTGGGTTCTTACATACATTCCCCCTTAAGGAAATTCATCCCCAAATTTCACTTCAAAAGGTTATGAAGGGTTATTTGAGAATATGTCCTTCCACTGAGCACTTACAGTGGCCTACCTCTCCCATGTCTGATCTTGTACTTGGTCATGCTGACATATCACCCGTACAAGAGGAACTGACCTCCCATGGAGAACCTCCGTGCTCCAGTCATCGATAGAAATAGGATGCTCCTCAAAGGATGCATAAAACTAAAGCTCAATCTCCTGAAGTTGAAAATTTTGAGACATGTGTGGGTGATAGCGGCGCAACTGAGATACGTGGAAGAAGTTGTGCATGGATCAGTGCCTCTGAGGCTACAATAACTGATAGGAAACCAACCCGAATTGTACCAGAATCTCAAACGGTCTGGCATATCATGGTGAAAGCTTCCCTTTATCATGATCCTCTTATGTCCTAATCTCTAAGTGACACATAGGAATACACGATCCCCAACCTCAAACACCAAGGGTCATCTACAATGATTGATATAATATTTTTGAAGAGACTGTGTAGTAGCCATCAGTCTCTAAATCATGTAAACCGGCTCCACAATCTCTGGGAAAAGACAAGGTCAAAGAATATCTGCCTCTGCTTCATGCAGCCAACACAGGGGGGACTAGGCTACCCTACCATTCAAAGCCTCATATGGTCGCATCTGAATAGTATTATGGATGCTATTATTATAACCGAACTCAAAAAGGGGTATATGTTTCTCCCCAGATCCCCCAATGTCTATGACACATGCATAAAATATGTCCTCTAGCACCTAAATCAGATGCTCTGAATGAACATCTATCTGAGGGTGGTAAGTTGAGCTACGAATCACCTATGTACTCAGTGCCATCTGAAAAATTTTCTAGAAAAGAGATTTAAAGAAGGAATCCCTATCCGAAATGATAGAATCAAGAACCCCATGAAGTCATACCACTCCTCGAATATACATTTTCCATGTTTATCGACACCAAAAGTGTCCATGATCGGAATGAAGTGAGCAACATTCGTCAGCCTATAAATTACAACCCACACAACATAATTGCATCCAAGCGACTTTGGTATCCCCGTCACGAAATCCATCACGACATCATCCCATTTCCACTCAGGAATAGATAACTACTATAAAAGTCCATTCGGACACTAATGTTCTGCCTTTACCTGTTGACATGAGGAACACCTCGTAACAAAACAGGCTACTTTTCGCTTTATCCCTGAACACTAGTACTGATGGCTCAAGTTACGTTACATCTTCATGACTCCATGATGCACTACCCAAGATGAATCATTAAACTCTCACATTATCTCCTCGTGCATATCCCATGGAACCCACACACGTCCATGGACATGCAGTACATCATCTTCACCTATAATCTATCTTGGAGGAGGGTTCTCACCACCCACACTATCCTGTAGAACTAAACCTTTAGAATCTGATAGCTACCACATCCTCACTATGTCCAGTAGGATAGAGGTAACAGTTGAAGATGGAATTTATGCTTCTCCATGACTGTTGAACACAAATAAATGAATGTTAGAGAAGAAGTCCATTAGCATCAACTCACCACTAGACTCCTACACTTCTTATATCTGAGTTCACCTGCATATTGTGTCATCCACTGTTTTACCACTTCTAGGTATATAGGAAGCTCAATGTCAAATGATTGAATGTTTTCCACCCTCCGTCACTGCCTCAGATTCAAATAACGCTAATTGAATATGTATTTGAGGCTTTTATGGTCCGTGTACACCAAAAAATGATCTCCCAATAAATAATGTCTCCATCAGCACAAAACTTGAAAAAATAAAGCCAACTCTAGATCATGAGTCGGGTAATTTCTCTCATGTGGCCTCAACTGCCAAGACCCATACACAACTACCCGATCTACCTGTATAAGAAATGCTCCCAGCATGATACCTGATGCATCTCAATTCACAGTGTAACACTTTCCTGTCTCTGGAAATATCATTATCATTGCTGAAGTAAAACATCCCTTCAACTCCTAAAATACTATGTCACAAGAATCTGACCATTAAAATTTCACACCTTTTTTAGACAAGACCGTAATTGGTGCCGCTAAGAATAAGAAGTACTGTACAAAATTCATGTAGTAACCACCAAGCCCCAAGAAACTCTGTACCTAAAAAACATTCCTAGGTTTCTCCCAGGTAGCTACTAATCTCACCTTCTCTAGGTCCACTGATATTCCAGTCTCTATGATGACGTGAGCTAGGAAATGAATTTGATCCACCAAGAAGTGGCATTTTGTGAACATTGCGTATAACAGATGCTCTCTTTGTGTATTCAACACGATCTCAAGAAGTTTGACACGATTATGTAGACGGTGAGAATACACCTAGATATCATCCATGAAAACCTCCACAAATGAATCTAGGTAAGGATGGAACACTCAATTCATCAGTTCCATGAAAAATACTGGCGCGTTTGTGAGACCAAACAGCATAACCAAGTACTCATAGAGACCATACCAGCTACGAAAGGCTATACGAGGTATGTGTGATGAGAAAACATGTACCTAGTGACATCCTAACCTTATTTCAATCTTTGAGAAAATTCAAGATCCTCGAAGCTGATCAAATAGGTCATAAATCAATGGTATGGAAAATTGGGTTTTAACTGTCAATTGGTTCTGTTCCAGATTGTTCCAGAATAGTCTAAGAGTAAATTCTTCCTCTTTCAAAAAAGGACCAGTGAACCCCAAGGAAAAGTAATGGTTTAGATAAAACCCTTAGCTTCTAGATCATCTAAAAACCTCTTAAGCTCTTGAAACTCCATCATAACCAACCTATTAGAAGGAAGGGATACTGGTGCAACTCCTAGAACTAGATCCACAGTGAACTCCACCTCTCTAATTAGAGTTAATATTGAGAATTCATTCGGGAAAAAATATCTTAAACGATCTACCACTAGAGGAGAGTCTACCAGTGATGTTCCGAGATCATCCTAATTTAAATTTGAAATCTGGGCTGTCCTCTCACCTAGCCCACGATTCCCGGGTCTAGCTCGACTCACCAAGATATCCTACTCGCCCTTGTATTGAAAGGAACTTTCCCTCTAGTGACGTAAAGTTAACTATATGACAATAGCTATCAATATAGGCATTAAAATAAACCAACCAGTCCTTTTTATGAATGACATCAATGGCCATAATCTCTAAGACATAGAGTTTCCACAGGATGTGACATCCACCAATCTCAAGGGGGAACTCCATACACAGACATACACATACTATTCTGATCCCCAATAGAGTGTCTAGATTCATAAAATTAGAAGTAGTAGAATCCCATAGCACAAGGCTTTCCACATCGACAACAAATATAAAACTATGTGTTGCACTCGTATAAAAAAATTATAGAAGATAAAATAGAGGTGACTGGAATAATACCTCTAACAATAGAAGGTCCAAGACCCTTCACCAATTGGGACAATTTCACTACATATGATTGAACAATACCATGACCCTGTGACACAGCCCGGCTACCAGGAGATGACCCACCCTATTGTCGCTAAGATCTTGAGGTCTGGATACAACCGACATACCCAACGCCTTAGCCTACACACCCCAAAGTATTCATATTTCAAGACTGGTGAGAACCTACTCACCCTAATCCTGTATGTGGAGCTTGTAAAGAACCTCTCTCACAAGCCACTGGTGGAATCGTTTAGCAGAACCATTAGAGATGGCCTATCTTTCTACAAGCTCGGAACTCAACTGGGTCCTTCGTACAATGAGGCCTCATATTTCCCATCCTACCGCACTGGTAGAACCTAACCTGGCAACTAGAAGAAACTTTCTTCTTCCTCATATCCATATTAGAAAACATTATATGAATCTTCTTGCTTCAGATTGAAATAATACCAAATCTTGGGGCCGATCTACACTGGATCGCAATCCCAGATAGCTGTTGGTTAAACATTGTAATTATTTCCTGATTAACAATGGAAAATATAAAAGGTAGTCTAAATACATTCACCTATGATTAAATGTCTTACTGAAGACCAACATAGAATCATCTAGCTTTCAATGCGTCATCACCCATCTGAATAGGTGCCAACCAATGAAGATCCTTAAATCGGGAAGAATAATAATAAATTGATAGTGTTCCCTGCTCAAGGTGCATGAACTCTAAGGCTCAGTCACCCCGCAACATATCAAGAATATAGAAATCATTGAAGGATTTTTGAAATTCTTCCCATGTCATATGATGATGACACCCAACTTGAGTGATAACATCCCATAATCTCTTGTAAGAATCACAAAACATATACGTCCCAAGCTTGACCTTCCTCTCAAGAGGTGTCTCTACTTGCTCAAAGATAGTCAATATGGAATCCAACCATGATTCTGTGGCCTGTGGTACGCCATCACCTAAAAAAGTCGATGGATGCTGCTACAAGAATATACACGTCAGCTCTGCCATAGTAGTGGCAGCCTGTGGTGCTTCCTGGAAGGACTGCATGAACCTGAAAAAACTTTCTTGGAACTAGGCGTCTGCACCAGCGTCAGGTATAATGGCTGGTTCCACTACTGTTGTAACTAGAGGTTTCATTGGTAGCCCATGACACACCACCTCTGGTGTATACTCACCGCCACTCTCCTGGAACACTTCTCAAGGTCTTCATAGTAGCATTGATCTGTAATGCCCATCACACACACATCAGTACATGTTTTTTGAAGAGAAAACTGCAACTCAGAAGTGAAAAGTGGTACTGAGAAGGAAAAGTTCTCATGTTTTTCAAAATAGGTGTTCATTGTGTGTATAAATACTTACACTGCATGTTCTCATATGCCTCTAGATGGGCGTGTTATTCTTCCCAACATGGTTGTGTATCACCCCATGTACAAGGCATGTTTACCAAGATAGAAGTCGTGTACATGAATTTTATTCCGACCTAAGTACATCTACAAGGCTACAACTACTCAGTTCTTCCAGTGTAGGACTACAAGGCACATTCACCATAGACACAACATGAACATCAATATTTTTCATACACCTATGTCATTAATCACACATCTGAATACATTGTCAACATATACCCAGAATGTAATCCCAAATAAACAGTGTGTTCTACTAAACGTTCAACAACCCATGTTCCCTCCTCACATTGCAGGTCACTCGGTCAAGGTTCACACGGAGTGTACTTAGTGTACATGATATTTTCCTCTTAAAACATAGAACATGTTCTTCCCCGAACTAGAAAAACACACGACATGTAAGACGAGACCACACACTATGTATACTAAATTTTTCAATATAGAAACAACAGAATTCCCAGAAAACCCATGTTCTTAATAAAACCAACCAACAAGGTGACAATATATGATCTGTGAGGGCCCATGGCCCTTACAAATCAAATTTTGGCACCCAATCCAAACATATCGTGATATGATTATAAATAAAAACTAAAACATGATACTTCATATTTTGGTCCAGAGGGCCCACACACCTCTTGAACCAATGTTTGGAATCCATTCCATACACACCATAACATGTACTAATACACCTATCACAACCTTAGACATAGCCATCTAATCCTCTATCACAATATCTTGAGATAACTAGTAAATTATAGATGGCATGGTATAATTCATGGTATGTGATTCTAACAAGTACCTATATTATTTCTGGGATGCAATACCCTCATCTCATTAGGTTGCATCTAATATAGAACCCACAATTGCATCAATATTAATAGAAGAAATTAAGTGTGTCACCAAATGGTGAAATCGAATAAACTGTAATATCAAAATCTAAAAATAACACATCAATTCGAGGAGATTTAGCTATTCCCTGTACGTGGGCTAGCTAATTTTGAGCACATCTAATTACCAAATCCCCATTCCATTATATATAGTCGATTGGATCCAAATTGTATGTCAAAGAACAAGGAAACCCTATGATACCACATTGTAACATTTGGACCCAGCTTACCAAAAAATCCATAGCTAGAATGGTTGGCCTTATGTCCTCTAGTGCATTTTCCCAAATTCCAGAGGCTGCCGACTAGAAATGAGGGCCTAGGGAGTGAGAGTGAAAATAATATGTCCTCATTGGCAGAGTGTAACACAACGAAGTAAAGTGTAAAAATTTGGACAATATTAAACAACATGTAACTGAAACAAAATATCGGATGTTTGATAGATAAATATCCATGTCTCAAAAATACAAATGATAATGCAACATGTTACATGTTCAAGGAAAGAATTTAAAATAGGTTGAACTACAATCCAATATAATACAATACTGAAGTATGAAAAAACTAAAAAGAGACTTAACAACATCACAAGCCATGGCTTGGTCCCATGCTCTCTGGCTCCTAAGAAACAATCATGTTCATATGAATGGATCCTTGCTCTAATCAACACCAATAGCAATATAGTTTGTTTGGGCACAAAAGCATGACCTGAACTGGGCATGAGAAATGAATCCCAGTAGGAAACCTCTAAAGGTATGTTCCAATCTGTCAATGAGTATATGCAATAGTTGTGTATAGTAATGAAATGGAGTAAAGTATTATGCATCGATAAATAAACAATCCTTAAAATACTATTATTCATTTGTATAGTTTACTATGTGCATTAGTTTTTCATTTACTTGAAGTACTTAATTTCTGGAATATGGCCTAAGCCTAACATTCCCCATAGCAAGGTGAGAACAACAGATGTCTTAGGATAATTTTTAACAAGTAATTAATGTTTGAAATCAAGCTTGTGCTTTGGCTAGGCAGACATGTCATAATCTATTCCATTTCATAATTTAAGTATAAAATGAGTCTGTTCTTGAGATTCCTATGTTCTAATTCAAGTATCACTATAGGATTATTTCTTCTGATGTCCTATGAGTTCGTTCTCAATGGTCCTACTAGGGAGCCTGAGTATCACTCTCGAAGATAGTATATGTTCAATTGAGTCAGTCCTCAGTGCTCTTATTAGAGAACCCCATGGTATCACTCTCTGTCTAAAAATATTTTTATGTTAATTTAGTCTATCCCTGGTGGTCCAAAGAGGGAGACCAAGTATCACTAATAACATACAAAAAAATACCTCTAATGTCTGTCCATGACATTCTATGATGAATCCAAGTATCATCCATGGTACAAGGTATAATTTTCATGCAAGTCTGTTCATGGAATTCTATGCTGAACCCATGTATTACCCAATTCTATTTACCATTTTCCATTAAATTTTAATGTAACACTTAAACCATATTAACAAGAAAAACACTACATGACAAAGGGGAAAACAAAAACCCAAACCCACAATAAAATACTCACAATTATAACAGAATTGCAATTTTAGAAGAAAAAAAATCCACTTTTATTTCAAACAACCCCAAAAAGAGAAAATGAAATCATGTTTGTCGACATCCTTGGGTGAAACAACCAAATCCAAAACTAAGGGAAACACACTCGTAGGGTTCCCCTTAACCAAACACCAATGATTAACATGATTCAATTTATTTAATTAATTATCACAATATTATTTAACAATAAGAAGGATCAATCTACTTTCAAGGAAGCACCCTAAACATGGCTGCATGACACAACAACACAAACAAACATCTCAAAAATTTATGAGAATCATGAGACCACATACCTCATTGTCGCACGAGATATATAAACTGACACTGACCCTTTAATCCACCTATAACAGTGTAGATATAAGAAAAGAGGTAAATCATTCAACCTTGAATAACATCCTCAAGAACCAAAGTCCCAAAAAATTTCTGAAGGAGAAGAAACCTCATACCGAGAGGAATCCAGCATGACCAATGACACTTGAATCATGTTCTGGATAATGAAACGGGAGAAGGAAAAATTCTCATGGATCCTTCATCTTCGCCTAGCGTCTCCTCTATCCAAAAGAAGAGAAAACAACTCTACTGCCCATGTTAATCCAAATTTTAGTAGTACACGGCATGTAAATCCATATAAATGGCATGTATATCATATTATTGTTCACTAATTCACCAACATACTTTACATGTCATGCACCATCCTTTCCGATATGACTACACGGTGTGTACTAGGATGTACATGGAATGTAGTGGTGTTTTCATATCTTCTTAGCGAATAGAAGCACACACTGTGAGTCCCCATTTTACATGGCTAGACTACACAACGTGTTCTACTAAAACATAAATTTTTTTTAGTTTTCCTTGTTTTCTATAAAAAAACACAAAGGAAAAGTAAAAATAAAAAAAATTACCTCATAAGATGAACTAGGTTTTTACGTTGATATGGTAAGTTGTACGTACACACACATGGCGATGTTTTTTTTCATAGGATGTGTAAAAATGAGATTATTCTTGTTCCATAATCATAACAACATCTTAGTATATAATATATGTTGGAGTTATTATTTTAGTATGTGTCATGAAACAGATCTTTTCACCTTTATAATCGGCACTTGACAAGTCAGTGGAAAGACCCAAAGGGCATTTCCAATCCGCACGGGCTTGCACAAGTGCCCGGGTATCATAAAATGAAATTTGGGAACTATTTACCCGATTTTTATTACCCTAAAAAATGTATAAAATAAAACAAATTATAATTTTTCAATCCAAATTATCTTTTACCATATTATAGGATTGAGTTAAAAATTTTAAAACAATTTTTAAAGACTATAACAAAGAAACAAAACCAAAATGGGAAGCCCATGAACCAGCTCATGAAAAGGGGAATGACCCAAAAGCCGTCTCCAAAACCACGCATCATGAAGGATTCCAGAAACAAAGACCACCAACACTAAAAGAATTACCCAACCTGTGACATAGATAACCAAGTATAATTACACCCAAAAGAGTAATTATGGCATGTTCCAAATCACAGTAGGATTCCACCACAAAAAATTTCCATTTGATAATCATTATAAGACAAAAATCATGAATATTATTTAAACAAGGAAGCCTAGTAATAATATTTAGAAGAAACAAATTTAAATAAAATTAGTTTTAAAGTGGGATAATTTCAAATAAATAAACACCTTTAAATAGAATAAAAAATGTACTAAATTTCTCCAACCAAACGTACCGTTTTCTGAAATTAGGTATAAAATATCTAATGATAAATTTAAATGGGAAAACAACCATAGCACTAGCTCTTTGTGGGTTCTAGGTACCTCGTATTCGGTGAGTGTAACCATAAAAATATATGTTCTTATACAAACATGCAACTATAAAGGATAATACCCATAACCTATTGGTCCCCCAAAATCATCATCATCATTGTTTAGTTTGTGTTTTCATAGACAAACTTGATATGTGAAACTGTGGTAAAACCCCATGGGATCACTAGCATACTGTTATACATCCACCACCAAGATACTCGGGTTTTCCCTCTTGTCCTCAAACAAGGTCAACACATAATAAAATAAAATTTTCACATGAAAATACCACTTCAAAGTCACACAAACACCAAACATCCCACACACATGCTATTTGATCCCCCTTTTCATACAAATTCATTTTTGAGATCTTACTCAAACCAAAGCAGCCCAGAAAATATATCACCTCTCTTTCAAAATTCAAAAAATTATTTAAATGATTTTACAAATCCATTCCAAGAGAGTACAGATTCCATAATAGCACTTTCACATTAAAATTGACCATTTCAAAAGTACACTACAACTGAAACAGTCTTCTAACATAGTGGCACCTCTTACATAAATCAAGAAACCATTTAAAACCTTCACAAAACAAATCCAAGGAGGGTAACAAAGTTTTGCAAATAAAATCTTTATAAAAGTCCACTTTGATGACCAAAATCATACCAAAATTACAATAAAGAAGAATTGGAATCCTTAAAACCATTTAATAAATATATTCTACGAATCATAAAACAACCCCAATGAACTCAACGTGGAAAACAGAAAAAATCAACTTGCACACAAATTCCACTTAAAATTGACCTCTTAACAAATTCTACCAAATATTTTTTTTTCACCAAAAAAATTGAAGAGAATCATGCTAAAAATATAGATTAATAAAAACTGACTCATCCAATAATGCTTAAAAATGTAATCACCTACCATTTGTGCCAAAAACTCTAAACGGTTGTGCGGAACTTCAATCGTACCACCACTGCATCCCTAGGTAGGGAAATATAGACCTAATCCACAAGATTTCACCAAAGGACAAAAAATATGACACTAGGTATGAACACTAGATTCTGGACATTTTTGAACCTCAATAAATGTTGGATAAACCCTAATAAAATGAAGGTAACACGAGAGGAAACCCAAATCCTTTAGATATCTCGAATTAAACGCCCCACATACACCAGTAGCTGAATTTCCAAACAGTAAAAAAGGAAATTGAGGTTCTAATAAGCCTTTTTAGGTCATTAATGAACTAAAATGAGGGGTAACGATTGATAAAAAGATGAAATTATGAAGGAAACAAATTACCTCCTCCAATACGCACGATTTGAGAACTCTTGGGATGTTTCTCCCTAATCGACGATGAAAAAGAGCTCAAGAGAGAGATACACAAAGATGGGCGGCAAGATAATGGATTTTGTATTTGAGTGGAATAATTAATCACAAAAAATGTGCAAAAATGAATAATATATACAATAATTTTTTTAAAAAAATTTTAAATGGGCTTACAAGAAAACCCAATTCCATAAATAAAAAAACAAATCCACCATGATTATGGATTCCTAGGGGGTAAAAATTGATATGGTGTTGTTAATTGGTTATTGGAAGCCATTATTAATATGGAATGGGTGTTTTTATTTGAATAATGAATGATTCATAAAAGAAACAAAATTGGTTTTGAAATCTAGAAATGGGCTCACTGTTTGGCCCAAATCATGAAAACTCACCCATTCCTCCAAAAACGTATGGTAAACCCCATCACAAAAAAGAAATAATCGAAAGTAAATTAAAAATGACAATAAAAATGGAATGGATGTTTCAATTCTCCCCACCATAAAACTTTCCAACCTTGTAATGTTATAACATGTCCAAATGAAATAACCAATCCCAACTGAATGGATGAAATTGACTCCTTTGTGATGTTCCACCCACACCCAAAAGGCCAAAACAATTAAATTTGATCAATAAAGGAAGTAATATTCTCACCAACCAAATAAATACCCCACTTTCCTGAAATTATCTGTCACAATCAAAAGTCATCCCAAAACAACATCTCAAACACTATCATAAGAAGACTCAAGCAATTTACCCGAATGAAGAACAACATCGAACAAGGATACCACAATATCACTTCACAATAACTGTTGGGCGTGCTCCAATCCCAAAATTTACACAAGGATGAATTAGGTGGTTAAATATCTCTGAAATATAAAACCTATTTCCAAGAAAATTCCATGGAAAAAATTGAGTTACTGATACATGGAGACATAAATGGGATTCACATGATAAGAGACAACTTAAATTTTCCAATGATATTATCAAGACATTAAAAGGGGGAGGCCTAAACAGACTCCCCAGTATAAGGGGTAAACATTCATTATACGTTTCCAAAAGAACATACATGAGACCCATAACGGGTCTCCCCTCCATAAGAATAACCCAACGTAACTGACTAGCATGGGCTGGCAGGAAAGGACCCCAAAATTTAAAGAGTTGGCATGACTGCAGGGTTAGTCTGCACTTTTTGGGAAACTATGTGCTAAACTTACACAGCATTCTATCCATAGGGGAAGCATTTAACTATTACATGATCTGAGGCACATGGCCATGCTGAGACCGTACGATAGCTACTATATCTTATCTCACGGTTTCCTTGGTTGGTGCACAGTTATTACTCACAATGTGCAAACCATGGTCTTAAATATGCCTACCCAAAATTTCATACTTTTCTCTAAATAAATTAAAAGGAATCCCAATGGAATAATTTTATCACATGTTATAACAATGAAATGTGGTCCTCCCACCTCTACTATTAAATTGGAACAACTGGAAGCAGATGACGAAAACTGAGGTTTAAATTATTCCCATCTTTCATAATAAGGATAGGACTTTGACCAGAGGTTTGAATGACCTCGGGATTTCTTATAAATATTCTATAGCTTCAATCTAGGATCAATGTTTGGAGCACATATTATTGAAGCATCATCGGCCTCACAGTCTGGCTTTGGAAACCCATTAATGGAACTTCTTCTTCTAGTGTTACAAAAAACTACAATGCAATCTCAGATTGGTTTACCAAGATAGAACACACTCCAAAAATCAAATTACAAAAACCTAACATTTTGCAGAAATAATGTATCAGAAGATATATAGACATCAACCCTTGTTTCTTCAAATGAATACTGGAAGGAGAAAAGAACATATGGAAACACCTTCCTATAAACATATGATATTGATATTTTCTAAAGTGAGCCACACTTCCTACAAAACAGAGACTCTAAGATGATTGTACAACCTTCACACTTATAGTCAAACAAGAGCACACCACCACAAGGCATCAACCAATATTTCCATTGTGAATAATAGTAAAACAATAGGGAGAGGGACCTTATTTATAGACCCAATAATCACATGATTCTTTCAAGCTTCCATAAAAGCCTCACTCAGACCGATTTTCCACAACAATTGCCTAATATGAACTCTTGATTAGACAAGAATAACAACGGACCTAGGGGCCCTCTTAGACAACCTATTACATTGAAAAACCTAAACCATTTTAACATTTGGTGACTCATGTAACTTAAGAAACTAAGGTCTCTTATATCCTTCGATGACCACTCCCCCGCTACCATAGGATCGCCAATACATGGAATGGTAATGTGTGTATACTCAATCTCCAAAAGTAGAGAATAAATTCCTTATGTTGATAAGCTAGGGGATTTTCAAAATGAAAAATAATCTAGGATACACTTCAGTCACGCATTAACTCTTAATGGGGGCGTACCTTATCCAGCGAGAGGACACGAGGAACCATCAAAGATGGCCATTTTTTCAAACGTGCCAAAACCAGAACTAAAAATAGTAGGGGAACCACCGTAATGGTTTCCCAAAACATTTTTCAAAAGGAGACCACTAAACAGCCCTTCAACCCAACTTTCCAGTAGAACCAAAACCCAAAATACCATTCAATAAGAGGGTTTCATGGAGTCAAACATCCCACAACAACAACTTTTAAAAAAAAACATAATACACACCACCCAAACCTGTCACCAAGACATCAATTTTTCCCATAAAAAAAATCATATCATTGAAAGTAAACATGTCAGTGGTTAGTGCATCCCCAAATGCTATCCCATGGGACACCCATATGAATGTTTTTTTTGAAACACCGATTACCCTCCTCATATCCATCCCGAAACTAATCTAGTCATTTCATTAACCATCCATCATCCCATATAACCTGATTTATGTGGTCGCTCATAGAAATACCAAGTTATAAAAAAAAATTAATTTCACTTTTCTAAACCAAAACATTCAACAGACACTTCCCTTTTTCTCAATACCTCTAACCATAGAATAAAAACTTAATTGACATCTTAAAAAACATTCTAGAAGCCCCAAATAATTCAAATAAAAATTCACTTTCAAGCCATACATTATTTTCATAACATTTCCTCAAAATTCAATACACTACCAGTTTTATGAAAAAACTCCCTTCCATCAACATCCATCAATTTAAGACACAATAAATTCTTATTTAAACAAAATTTCCAAGATTCTCAAAAAACTTGTCAATATTTCATAAAATTCTTTTTAGAATAGATTTTCACAACACACTCTAACATAATTCATATTTTTAAATGAGTTTTAAACACTCCATTTAACATTTCAAAATAGTTCAAAAAATTCATTTCCACAATTTTATAAATCAAATAACCTCCCATTTGATTAAAAATCATTTCATAAATGTGTACATTTCATAGATGAAGTCTTATCTATAATTCTAAACCAAGATTCCATGATTCAAAAACAAAAGGGCACAAGGTAAAGTTGGAGGAAACTAGTTTTGGTGGGCGACTTGGACATATGGTAGGCGACCGTGCACCAATCACTTCTCCATCACACAGAGTGTTGTAGGACAATATCTGGGACTCCACATGGCTTTCCCATCCCTACAATCTCACTAAAACCATTGACCCAACTCTCTTTTCATTTTCCAAATAACGGATGACCCATGAAAACAAAAGGACTCAGATAAAACCTGACATCCCAGAGTGACATTAATCCCATCATGAGTTGAGTTGGCCAGAAATCCTACTCATAATCATAAAGTCATGTTATGGAAACCTTATCTCTGGAAAATCCAAACTCTTCCCTAAACAACACAACCCAAGAGTGTGCACATGACCATTTGATACCAATTTGTCACTAACCTGATATGGTCACCTCAAAACCAGCACCAGACTAGGTTTTTGGAAAGACCCAAAGGGCATTCCTGATCTCCACTAGATGGAATAAGTGACCAGGTATCATAAAATGTATTTTTGGGCTGATTTACCTGAGTTTATAAACCTAAAACAAAAAAATAAAATAAAAAAATCTGGATTTTCAAACTAAATTACCTTTTTAAAAAATTTTACTACTGAGTTAACATGTTTAAGAAAAAGATTAATGACAATTAAAAAGTATCAAAAATAAAAGGACAACACACGAACCACCTCATGATAAGGGGAAACACCCACAATCCATCTCCAAAACACTGCATTACAAAGGACTCTAGAAACCCAGACTGTTGACACAAATAGCATTGCACAACCTGGGGAATAGATAACCAATTCTACATACACCCAAATGTGTCTGTAGGGTGTGAGAAAATTCCCAGTAGGATTCCACCCCAAAAATAATCCTTGTGATTATCATTATAATACAAAAATCATCCATGTTTTTCAATTGATAAATGCTGTTATAAATCATTACAAGATGCATCATTAAATAAAATAAGTTTTAAATTGGGATACATTAAAATAAATAAACACTTTTAAATATTATGAAAAAGAAATTGAATTTCTCCAGACAAACATAGTATATGAATATGATAAGTTAAAAATAACTAATGAGAACTAGCAAGGGGAAAACAACCATATGCACTAGCTCATTGTAAATCTCATGTACCTTGTACTTGGTGAAAGTAACCGTAAAAAAATATATTCTTGTGCACATCATCAACTATTTGGGATCATACCCATACCCTAGTGGTCCACCAACAACATAATCATCATAATTTAGTTAGTTTTGTCATTGTCAAACTTTCTATGTTAAACAGGGACCAGACCCCCATGGGAATACTATCTTACTAGTAAATGCCCACACACCTGGATACTCGAGTTTTCCCTCATGAGCTCAAAAACGTCCCAAAATCCATTGTAACGCCCCGACCTCAGTTACCCTGAGTCGGTGCATTATTAAATAACATTGGCATGATCACAAAATGTCAAGTCTCAAAAGACCTATTAGTATAGTAGCCTTGGAAACACTAGATACATTCATAATTCTTACATTATATGATAAAATAGAATACTACAAGAACATAGTATACATAGGTCACACTCATATCCCCTCAGACTATCTCTTTTGGTCAGTCATAAAATACTTCTTCACATCCTAGGGAAAAAATAAAACATATAAAGGGGTGAGCTCAGATGCTCAGTAAGGATAACAATATAGCAGAAACTTTCATAAGTAGGAATAAACATTTAAGGAAATGTATAACTAAAAAAAATCATTTTAAACACGAACTTTCGCATAACATGTCCAAAATAAAACAAAATAATTCTATTAACTTATTCACATAGATATTCTACTAGTCGAATAATCACACGAAATATCAATAACCACTTTCATAATGATGGAATTAATAATGCCAGACTATGATAACCACATAGTCAAGGCCTTGTGCAAATACTACAAATAAGATTCTATCAAGACCTTATTCTAAGACACTAGTTTGTCTCATGAGACCTACCGATGCATCGACAATCTATAGCGGGCACCACTCGTCATTTTCTAAGTCGAATGAATTCCTAATATGAAAAGGTTTAAACATAACATAAACATTCATATTAAAATTGGCATATGAAATGTCAATACTTTACCCATAAACCATGAATGGTATAAAAATAACACATCCACAGTCAAACATATCACAAAACCTTAAATAATATATCTAAGATTTGTATCATAATAAATCAACTTCAAACAAGTTTAAAATCCATTAATGGATTTTGACATAAATGAAAATGATTTGTAAAACTCTTTGAGAGAAATATCACTTTTTCACAAACACATTTAAATGTCACACAATTTATAAAGGAAGATATTTAAATATATTTTTTGAATCAAAGTGTCTCATACCAGTTTGACACTTTTTAATTTAATTAACATTTTAAAACATTCATGTCCATTTAAATAAATCCTTAAAACCATTTTGAAAACATGGACATTAATGAGAATGGTTTAGAAGAATAAATATTAATTACATTTAAAATGATGTTTTAGTAAGAAGTACCTAAAAAGAATCTCATGGAAAACTATTTTATGAAACATGGACATGGATAATAACTATGTCCTAGTAGATACTTACGTAAAAACAACCTCAGATAACAAAGAGATTACTAAATTAACACTTACGTTGCACTTTCCTTTATTCAAGACTACATTTATCCTCCGTTATGAAGATCATAGTATTTTATTAAATTATACCAGAACCATATTAATATTTATGATATCATACATGATTAATCTATGACTTTATTCTACCCATTTAATAATAATTTCCATGTTAAATTAAAAATATTCATTCTTTATCGTACGTGTTTTAACTTGTTACTCATGATTTTATCACTTAGACCAAGATTTAAATACTTCAATAATATAAAAAATGATTTATATATGATATATATATTGATTATAAATATTTATAATAGACATATAAATGAAATTAAAAGCATCGTTTATGGAGACGGTGGTCCGTACGTACGCATAAACGTTGTTTTTGTTTTCATATCGTATTGAACGGAACTAAGTAAATAAGATATATGTATGAACACAAACATATATATATATATATGTACATTAATATATATATATATATATCTAGTAGAATTATTATGTCATATATTACATACATATTAGTAATATATATTTTAATAATTGTTGATGAATGGTGAACTTGGAAATGAATCTCATCGCGTCGTGGAGACGATAATCTGTACGAATGCACGAGCGACAATATCATTTATTTAAAGGTGTGGAATTGGATGGTATATTAATTTTAAAGATAAAGTAGAATGTTATTTTCATTACTTATATACATATTACTCATCATTATATCCATCGAAATAACATAGTGATGAATAACAAATTACACCACGGCGTGGAGACGCTAAGCCATACGTACGCACGCATGGTGACATTATCATTCATAAGATGGATAGAATAATGTATATAGTTGTGACATGTTTATATTAAAATAAAAATATATAAAATATACAAGATTTATTATTTTATAATGGAAATAACAATGAAAGAAGAAGTGGACGAAGTAAAGTACTTGAATGAGGGTGGTGAAATTATTACCTCTTCTTCGTGTTCTTCCTTTTGATTTGATCAAATGGGGCTCCATAAGATGGATTTGTAACTAAAGGAAGGCCTCTAGGATTAAGTGAGGGACGTTGAGAGGATATTTGGGTAGGGTTTGGCTGAGCCAAAAGGATTTGAAGGTCTGAATTAGGGAGAAGGGGGATTGCACTTTTATAAGATGGGTTAGGGGCACCTTATGAAAAGCTAGAAATATTATTTTATAATAAAATCATTTTCAGTTTATAATGGCTCCAAAATGGATTATTTAAGGAATTTGGTTGGAATGGGAAGAAAAAAACTCAACCAATAGGTTTTATATAGGTTTGGGTAACTATATTAACCTTAACATTAAATTTAACTCTTAGTTAAATAGTTTGGCATTTACCATGTCTCTTTGAATTTTTATATTATATGGTTAATAAAATTACTATATACATCCAAGAGAACCCCAAGTGGATCATTAATGAAACACCTATCATTATATAAGTCTCTTGACCAACCCTTAGATTTTTGGGAATTGAAAATCAATTAATAATATAATATTTGTTTTAAAAACACTTTTATGTCAATTTTGACACTATTTGGTATTTTTTTTCTAAATTCATAACATCGTTATTACTTAAAAAATAATTCATTTAAACAACCCTAACATGTCATATTAACTTATAAAATTCTTTTAATTCATTAAAATTCCAAAATTATATTTTTTTTGGGTATTTATAATATAAATTATGTTAATATTTCACTAATAAGGTAATTACTACATCATCATTGTGTCATAAATAAATTAAAACAATTATTGTCTAAAAATTATAAATAAAATACCATTATGTTGGAAATATTTTTAGCATTATAATTAATATTTATAATTGAATTTATCTTATGTATTTCCCTATATTAAAAATGTTTTAGTTATTAAAATTTGATTTTAATTCTTTTAACTCTTCTTTGAATTAAATAATAATATATAACCTAATCTAATCGAAGGGGACCAAAGATGTTCATATTTTATTTCTCAGGTTGTTTTTGGTCGAATTAAACTTAGCCAATAATATTAGGACATGTGTTAGGGTAATTATAATATCATTTTTTCCCTTAATTACCCTATTTAATTTGAACCGTGGTAAATAAAAGTAAACAGTTACTATTCGTCAACAATTATTTTTATTTTATTTAACCACATTTTACTCCTTGATATTAACCATGTCTCTTGGATTTTCAAAATTCCACTCACAGAATCTATAAAATTATGTTTTAGGTGAATTCACAAATTCTCCTAGGAGGTCTGGAAAAGACATTGAAAAGTTCAATCAATTTTTTATATATCTAAAATTATTATAAACTGACTCCAATGAATTAAATTGAAAATATAGAGGTATTATGTATATATTTTTACCTAAAATAAATTTAAATTAAATTAATATTTATTTTAAAAAAATTCTGTTTTAAACTACAACTCATTGTTTTTCACTATTCATCAAAAACTGAAAGTTTTCAGAAAAATACCAAAAATTCACCCTAAGCTAATTTCGATATTCCAAATTCAAAAATGAAGTCCATTTTAAAAAATTAAAAACATAGAAGTTGCATTTATTAATTTAAAATTAATTCCCGTTGTCAAAACCAAAAGACGTATTTTTACGAAACCATATCTATCAAAAGATTGACACTTGTTTCTGTCCAATCTCAAAGTGAAATTACTAAAATGATCAACATTTGATTAAATTGTAAAAATATAATACATTTATACTACCAAACAATTAATATGAATAATTTAATTCTATAAATTATATTTATTAAAAAATTAGTTTTCAGTTGAAATATATTAATTTTCACTATTCACCCAAATATGAAAGTTATCATAAAAACACCAAAAAAATTTGGAAACTAAATTATTATGTCCCAATTATTAATAAGTAGTTTATTTTGTCAAATTGAATATATAAAAGTTTCAAATATTAGATTCAAAAATGGTTCTCCATTAAAAGGCGGTAAAAGTGCATTTTTTTTAAAAAATACATCTTTTATCTGAAAAAATAAATCAATTCTTACATTATGCCTATGAAACTCATAATATGTATTCTAAAATTATAAGGATTATATATAGTTCAAAATTTAGTTAATACTATTCATAAATGCTTTTGAACGACAAGTTTGGTAAGTTGTGGAGCGCTTGAACTTGGTGTTGCGTGTAGTGCATGTTATTGAATTACTTTGAAGAAATAAAGTACTATGAAATAATGGGGTGTTAAATTATTCCCTCCTTAAATATATTACATCCTTTCAATTTGAAATTGTTCTTCAAAAATAAAAGGTTGAAAATACAAAAAACCATTGTGGGGAAACCCACATCAGAAATTGGGTTAATAAAATTTAGTCTTAGTAAGAGGAAAAGAGGAAAGAAAAAGTCACCATCAAATTATGATCTCAATTAGGAGAACATTGGTGGCAATTCGAGACACCAAATTGGAGGAAAAATGGAAATATTTATAGAGGGTGATTTAGATCATCAATCAAAAAAATTATATAATTGTGAGCCCCAAAGCCACCAATCTATGATGATTTAAAATTCCATCGGTTCAACAAAACGTAAGGTATTAGGATAACACATTTTTGGTTTTAAGATTAATTTCCTAAATTTTATGAATTTATTTCATCATAGAATAAGAGAATAAAAAAATGTATATGTTTCATGTAGAGTTCCATCCTTTAACTAATTTCTACCTCAAACTCATCTCTCACTCTAAAAGATAATTGAACTTTTTAAAAAAAATCTATTCATCCTATTCGTATAGTGTTACAAAAAAATTAATTTATAATTCTTCTACCAAACCCTTTAAAAAACTACATTATTCAATCTTGGACATCACGTGGGTTAGTGGTAGGTGATACACCCTTGTCACCCTTCAGTTGTGGGTTCAAGTCTCGCAGCCTTGCTGAATGTGATGGGTTGCCGCCCAACCTCCATGTTGTCCTTTTTATGGAAATCCAAAAATAATCTCAAACTAGAATTATCCAAAATAATTCTATCCAAACTCACTGTTCAAAATTTATAGGGATGTTAAACACAGTGAAGATCCATTTTACCACGTAATAACATGTGAACACATTCATAATGTATTCTTTTATAATACTGCAACATCCCACATTACCATAAAACCTTATTTATAACATTCATGCTCCCTTATTCATTATAGAATACTGGATGTACTTCTTCTCTAAAAAAGGTTGTAAACTCAAACAATGATGGAATACAAAAATCATTAATAAATTTCATGGTAGTCAAGAATATCCAATATAATTTATCCAAATCAATCATGTATTATTCCAAAATCACTACCTCGGTATCAGAACCATATTATGGTTTATCTTTCTCTCAACCATATATTTTCTAAAAATTTATCCTGCTATTGAAGCACTTTTCTTGGTTCCACACAATCTCAAGTCCTTAATGAAATATTACTGCAGTACAATCCTTATATACTCCATAATTATTATAACCAGTACATCGTTGATACAACACTCAAATGACATAATTCATTAATAATAACATAAGAACTCTAATCATTCCTCCTTATATATGATAGTATCACAACTTGATTATTATCCAATAGCATGATTTGGGGCATACTCTGATGATTTGGATATTTGTTCTCGTAGTGTCCCAACTTGTTGCTGATGAATCATTGTACATTTGAATCCTTTTTCTTACCCTTACAGTCACATACATGGTGTCCCTTTTCTCCACAATTATAACAAACTCCCTTTCCCTTCAGGAAAGTTCCAGGGTGTTTCTTCCCACAGTTATCACATATGGGAAAATTCTTCTTTCCCCTCTTCCCTTTATCCATCTTTCTCTCTTGTATCCTTTTCTTCTCTTTCTTACCTTCAATGCCATCATACTTAGGGAATTCTTTACCTATCTTATTAACACATGATACAATTTTTATATATGTTGATAATACATGGGAGACGATTTGCCTTCATAATTTTGGCTTAATACCGTGAAATATATGGTCCTTCTTACTCTTTGGATCATACGTATTGCAGGAGATCACATTCTTTCTGCTAGGCGCGATTTCTATACAATGGCATACACTAGGTTAGTTAATGAATTGCAATGAATAATTCCAAAATTATAAAATACATAACAGAAATTGGACAATTTATGGATATAATCTATATAAATATTTTCTTTGAGGAGGTATATACTTGTAGATCCTTCATAATTATTTGTAATGAAAATGAGAATTATCCTAAGCTTATCCCCAGAAAGTGTTGTAACCAAGATTGCAGAAAGGCCCATTGTTTTGCACCGATTCCCATTTGAGTCAAACTCAAAGTAGTGTTTTCAGGTTTTACCATTAGGTACATATGTTCCAGAGTCGCCTCTACCTGCTCATATCCAGAGAGGGATGTATTTCTTGGAAAAATCACAAAATCTCTACAATAACAAAATTCTTGGAAGTTCATCTATACTAATCCTCAAATTCTATCTTAGGGCTACGTGCTCTAATCAGAGTTTATCTAAATCTATCATCCAAGGTTTGTACAAAACATCCTATAATACCAACTGTAACGCTCTGACCTCAGTTACCCAGGGTCGGTGTATTATTACCTAACATTGGCATGATCACAAAAGATCATGTCTTGAAAGACCAATTAGTTTAGTAGCCTTGGAAACACTTGATACATTAATAAGTCTTACATTACATGATAAAATGGAAAACTACAACAACATAGTCTACATATTCCACAATCATATCCCCTCAGACTATCCATGCATGTCAGTCATAAAATACTTCTTCACATCCTGCAAAGAAAATAAAACATAGAAAGGGGTGAGATCAGATGCTCAGTAAGGATAACAATATAGAGAATATTTTCATACGTAAGAATAAACATTTAAGGCAATATATAACTATAAAAAAGCCTTTTAAACATGAACTTCATCATAAATGGAAAAACTAAAATGAAATAATTCAATTTACTTATTTACATGGATATTCTACTAGTTGAATAATCACGTGCAATATCAATAAACACTTTCATAATGATGGAATGCATAATTCCAGACTAACATATCCACATAGTCAAGGCCTTGTGCCAAAACTAAAAATATGATTTTGTCAAAGCCTTGTTCCAAGACACTAGTTTGTCTTATGAAACCAACCGATGCATTGAGGAGCTATAGCGGGCTCCACCCATCACTTACTAAGTCCAATGCATTTTTCATATGAAAATGTTTAAACATTACATAAACATTCGTATTAAAAATAGCATACAAAATGTCAATACATTACCAATAAACCACGAATGGTATAAAAATGACACATCCACAGTCAAACATATCACAAAACCATCAATAATATATGGAAGATATGTATCATAAAAAATCATCTTCAAACAAGTTTAAAATACATTAAATGATTTTGACATAGTTGAAAATGATTTGTAAAACTCTTTGAGAGAAATATCCATTTTTCATGAAAACTTTTCCAATTCAAACATTTTTGAAAGGAAGACATTTAAATACATTTTCTGAATCAAAGTGCCCCATACCAATTTGAAACTTTTTAAAGTAATTAACATTTTAAAACATTCATGTCCATTTAAATAAATCCTTAAAACCATTTGGAAAACATAGACATTAATGAGAATGGTTTATAAGAATAAATATTTATAACATTTAAATTAATGTTTTAGTAAAAAGTACCTTAAAAGAATCTATTTGAAAAATATTTTATGAAACATGGTCATGGGTAATAAATGTGTCCCAGAAGATACTTTCGTAAAAACATCCTCGAATAATAAAGAGATTGTGAAATTAACACTTACCTTGCACTTTCTTTTAGTCGAGGGTACGTTTAATTTCCTGTATGAATATCGTTGTATGTTATTAAATTATTCCAAAACCATATAAATATTTATGATATCATACATGATTCATCTATGAATTTATACTACCCATTTAATAATAATTCCCATGTTAAATTAACATTTTATTTTCTTTATCATACATGTTTTGACTTGTTACTATTGATTATATCACTTAGACCAAGATTTAAATACATCCAGAATATAAAACATGATTTATATATCATATATATTAAGAATATAAATGTGTATAATATACATATATATGAAATGAAAAACATAATTTATGGAGATGATAGTCCGTACATACGCATACACGATGTTTCCGTTTTCATATCATATTGAACGGAAGAAAGTGAATAATATATATGTAAGTACATATATATATATATATCTAGTAGCGTTATTAAGTAATATATTACATACGTATTAGTAATATTTATTCTTATAATTGTTGATGAATGGTGAATGTGGAAATGAATCTCATCGCGTCGTGGAGACGGTAATCTGTACGTACGCACGAGCGACAATATCATTTCCTTAAAATGTGGAATTGGATGGTATATTAATTTTACAGAGACATTATCATGTTATTTTCATTATTTATATACATATTACTCATCATTATATCAATCCAAATAACATAATGTTGAATAACAAATTACACCACGACATGAAGACGGTAAGTCGTACGTATGCACGCATGATGACAATATCATTCATAAGATGGATAGAATAATGAAAATTGCTATTCCATATTTATAATAACATCATATTATATAGAAGATACTAGATTTATTATTTTATAATGGAAATAACAAGGAAATAAGAAGTGGATGATGAAAAGAACTTGAAAGAGGGTGGTGAAATTATTACCTCTTCTTCAGGTTCTTCCTTTTTATTTTATCAAAAGGGTTCATTAAGTTGGATTTATAACTAAAGAAATGCCTCCAGGATGAAGTTAGGGAAGTTGAGAGGATATTCGGGCCGGTTTTGGCTGAGCCGAAAGACTTTGAAGGTGTCAATTAGAGAGAAGGGGGAGTGCCCATTTATAAGATGAGTGAGGGGAACCTTAGGAAAAGCTAGAAATATTATTTTATAATAAAATCATTTTCGGTTTCTAATGGATCCAAAAAGGATTATTTAAAGGCTAAGGTAGGGATTGGTCGAAAACCACTCAACCAATTTGTTTTAGATAGGTTTTCATCCATATATTAACCTTAACATTTAGATTTAACTCTTAGTTAAATAGTTTGACATTTACCATGTCTCTTTGTCTTTTTATATTATATGGTTAATAAACATACTATATACTTCCAAACGAACCCCAAGTGGTTCATTAATGATACATATATCATTATATAAGACTCTTGTACGAACCATAGATTTTTAGGAATCGAATATCAATTAATAATATAATATTTGTCTTTTAGAAACTCTTCTACGACAATTTTAACACTATTGGGTATTTTTCTAAATTCATAACAGCATTATTAATTTGAAAATAATTAATTTAATCAACCCTAACATGTCATATTAACTTATAAAATTAGTGGAATTAATTAAAACTCTCAAAATATTTTTATTTCGGTATTTATAATATCAATTATTTTAATATTTCACTTATAAGGTGATTACTGCATCATTATTGTGTCATAAATAAATTAAATTATTTAGCGTCTAAAAATTATAAATAAAATACTATTCGGTAGGAAATCTTTTTATATTTAAAATTAATATTTATAATTTAATTTATCTAATGTATAACCTTATATTATAAATTTTTTAGTCATTGAACTTTGATTTTAATTCTTTTAACTCTTCTTTGAAATCAAAAATAATAAATGACCTAATCTAATCCATGTGGACCAAAGAGGATAATATTTTATTCCTAAGGTTTTTTGGTTGAATTATACTTATCCAATAAAATTAGAACATGTGTTATGGTAAGAATAATATTAGTTTTACCCTTAATTACCATATTTACTTTTAACCGTGGTAAATAAAAGAAAAAAGATTCTATTCACCTAAAATTATTTTTAGCTTATTGAACCACATTTTACTCCTTGATACTAACCTTGTATCTCAGATTTTCAAAATTCCACTCACAGAAGCAGTAAAATTATGTTCTATGTGAATTCTCAAATTCTCCTAGAAGGTGGAAAAAAGACGGTGAAATGTTCAATAAATATTTTATATATCTAAAATTATTATAAACTGACTCCAATAAATTACATTGAATTTATATAGGTATTATGTATCTATTTTTACCTAAATGAAATCTGAATTAAATAAATAATTATGTAAATAAAATTTTGGCTTTAAACTATAACTTAGTGTTTTTCAGTATTCCGTAAAAATTGAATGTTTTCAGAAAAATACCAAAAATTCACCCTAAGCTAATTTTGATATTATGAATCCAAAAATGAAGCCCATTTTACCAAATTAAAAACATATAAGTTGAATTTATTAATTTAAAATTAATTTTTGTTGTCAAAACCAAAAGTCGTATTATTAAGAAACAATATCTATAAAAAGATTGACATTTGTTTATGTCAAATCTCAAAGTGAAATTACTTAAAATGATAAAAAATGGATTAAATGGTAAAAATATAATATATTCATTATCTAAACCATGAAAATGTATAATTTAATACTATAAATTATTTTGATTAAAAAAGTTGTTTTCAGTTAAAATATAGTATTTTTCACTATTCACCCAAATATGAAAGTTATCATAAAAATACCAATAATTTTTTGAAACTAAATTCATATGTCCCGATTATAAAGAATAACTTTATTATCAAATTTAATTTATAAAAGTTTCAAATATTGGATTTAAAAAGGGTTTTCCATTAAAAGGTAGTAAAAGTGCATTTTTTTTGAAAAATACCTCTTTTATCTGAAAAAATGAATTAGTTCTTACATTATGTCTAAGAAACTCATAATATGGATTCTAAAATTATAAGGATTATATATAGTTCAAAATTCAGTTAATAATATTCATAACCGCTTTTGAATGTCTAGTTTGGTGAGTTGTGGTGCACTTGAACTCAGTGTTGCGTGTAGTGTAAGTTATTGAATTACTTTGGAGAAATAACGCACTATGAAATCTTGGGGTGTTAAATTCTTCCCTCCTTCAATAAATTGCATCCTCGCAATTTGAAATTGATCTTTGAAAATAAAAGGCTGAGAATAGAAAATACCTTTGTGGGAAAACCCACATCAGAAATCGGGTTAATTAAATTTAGTCTTAATAAGAGGAAAAGAGGATTAAAAAAGTCCCCACGAAATTATGATCTCAATTAGGAGAACATTAGTGGAAAATAGAGACACATAATTGGAGGAAAAATTTAAATATTTATACGGTGTGATTGAGGTCATCTATCACGAACAATCGTAGAATTGTGGGCCTCAAAGCCACCAATCTATGATGATTTAAAATACCTCCAGTTCAACAAAACTTAAGGTATTATGATTACAAATTTTTAGTTTTAAGATGCCTTACCTAATGTTTAGGAATTTATTTCATCATAGAATAAGAGATGAAAAAAATGTACACATGTCAAGTAGTGTTCCATCCTTTAACTAATTTCAACCACAAACTCATGTTTCATTCTAAAAGATAATAGAACTTAAAAAAAATATATTTATCCTATTTGTATAGGGTTCAAAAGAAAATTAATTTATAATTAATCTTCCAGACCCTTTAAAAAAACAACATTATTTAATCCAGGATATCACAAGGGTCGGTGGTAGGTGATAAACCCTTGTCGCCCTTCGGTTGAGGGTTCTTGTCTCGCGGCCTTACTGGACGTGACAGGTTGCCTCCCGACCTCTTTGTTGTCATTTTTATGGAAATCCAAAAAAAATCTCAAACTAGACATATCCAAAATAATTCTATCCAAACTCATAGTCCAAAATTTATAGGGAAGTTAAACACAATAAAGATCCTTTTTCCATGTAATAACATGTGAACACCTTCATCATGTATTATATTAAAATACTGAAACGTCCTAAATTACCAAAAATCCTTATTGATTACATTCATTCTACCTTATTCATTATAGAATACTAGGTATAATCCTTCTATCCAAAAATGTAGTATACTCAAACAATGATGGAATATAAAAATCATTAATCACTTTCATGGTAGTCAAGAATATCCTATATAATTTATCCAAATAAATCGTGTGTTATTCCAAAATCACTGCCTCGGTACCAGAACCATATTATGGTTTATCTTTCTCTCAACCATATATTTTCCAAATATTTAACCAGCTATTGAGTCACTTTTCTTGGTTCCACACAATCTCAAGTCCTTAATGAAATAACACTGCAGTACAATCCTTATATACTCCATAATTATTATAACCAGTACATCATTGATACAACACTAATATGACATAATTCTATAACAATAACATAATAAATCTAATCATTGCTCCTCATTTTTGGTAGTATCATAACATTATTATTATCCAATAACATCATTTGGGGCATACTCTCATGATTTGGACATTGGTTCGCGTAGTGTCCCAACTCCTTGCACATAAATTATTTTACATTTGAAACCCTTTTCCTACCCTTACAGTCACATACATGGTGTCCCTTTATACCACACTTATAAAAAACTTGAATCCCATTCCAGAAAGTTCCTGGGTGTTTCTTCCAATATTTATCACATATGGGAAAATTCTTTTTTTCCCTCTTCCCTTTACCCATTTTTCTTTCTTCCATCATTTTCATCACATTCTTCCTTTCAATTCGATAGGACTCATAGAATTATTTAATTATCATATTAACACATGATACTATTTCTTCATATGTTGTGAATACATGGGAGACTATTTACCTTCTTAATTTTCGCTTAATACCATGAAATATATGATCCTTCTTACTCTTTGGATCATACATATTGTTGGAGTTCACATTCCTTCTACAGGGCGCCATTTCTATACAATGGCATACACTAGGTCAGTTTATGAATTTTAATGAATAATTCCAACTTGTAAAATACATAATATAAATAGAACAGTTTATGGATATAATCCATAAAAATATTTTCTTTGAGGAGGTATATACTCTTAGATCGATCATAATGATTTTTAAAGAAAATGAGAATTATCATAAGCATATCACCTGGGAGTGTCATAACCAAGAGTAAAACAAGGACCTTTGTCGTGCACTAGTTCTCGTTCGAGTCTAGCTCAAAGTGGTGTTTTCCGGTTTTACCCCTAGGTACATCTGTGCCAGATCCACCTCTACCTGCTTGTATCTAAACATGGATGTATTACTTGGAAAACTCATAAAATATATACAATACCAAAATTCTATGAAGTTATTCAATTATAATCCTCAAATTCTATCTTATTACTATGTGATCTAATCAGAGTTTATCTAAATCTAGTTTCCAAGGTTTGTACTAAACATACTCTGATACCAACTATAAGGCCCGAACCTCAGTTACCCATAGTCGGTGCATTATTATATAACATTGTCATGATCACAAAAGATCAATTTTTGAAAGACCGATTAGTTTTGTTTCCTTGGAATCTCCAGATACATTCATAAGTCGTACATTACATGATAAAATGGAAAACTACAGCAACATAGTCTACATAGTCCACACTCATATCTGCTCAGACTATCCCTGCAGGTCAGTCATAAAATACTTCTTCACATCCTGGGAAACAAATAAAACATAAAAAGGGGTGATCTCAAATGCTCAATAAGGATAAAAATATAGCAAAAATATTCACAATTAAGAATAAAAATTTAAGGCAATGGATAATTAAACAAAATCCATCTAAACATGAAATTCAGTATAACATCGCAAAAATAAAATGAAAAAATTCTATTTACTTATTCACATAAATATTTTACTACTCGAATAATCACATGTAATATCAATAACCAATTTCATAATGATGGAATGCATAATTCCAAACTATCATAACCATATATTTAAGGCCTTGTGCCAATACTACATATAATATCTTTTCAAGGCCTTATACCAAGACACTAGTTTGTCTCATGATAACTACCGATGCATCAAAGAGCTATAGAGGGCTCCACCCATCACTTACTAAGTCCAATTCATTCCTTATATGAAAGAGTTTAAACATAACATAAACATTAGTATTAAAATAGGCATATGAAATTCAATAATTTACCCATAAACCATGAACGGTATAAAAATAACACATCCACGGTCAAAAATATCACAAAACCTTCAATACTATATGGAACATTTGTATCATAATAAATCAACCTCAAACATGTTTAAAATCAATTGAAGGATTTTTCCAAAGATGAAAATGTTTTGTAAAAATATTTTAGAGAAGTATCCCTTTTTCATGAAAACATTTAAAAGTCAAACAATTTAGAAAGAAATAAATTTAAATACATTATTTGAATCAAAGTGTCCTATACCACTTTGAAACTTTTTAATGTTATTAACATTTTAAAATAGTCATGTCCATTTAAATAAATCCTTAAAACCATTTTAAAAACATGGAGATTAATGAGAATGGATTAGAAGAATAAATCATTATAACATTTAAAATGATTTTTTAGTAAAAAGACCCTTAAAATATTCCTTTGAATACTATTTTATAAATCATGGACATGGATAATAAAAATGTACCAGTAGATACTTACGTAAAAACAACCTCGGATAATAAAGAGATTGTAAAATTAACACTTACCTTAGACTTTCCTTTAGTGTAGGGTACGTTTAACCTCTAGTATAAAGATATTAGTATGTTATTAAATTATACCAGAACCATATTAATATTTATTATATCAAACATGATTAATCTATGACTTTATACTATACATATAATAAAAATTACCTTGTTAAATTTACATTTTTCTTTCTTTATTGTACGTGTTTTAACTTGTCACTCTTGATTGTATCACTTAGACCAAGATTTAAATACATCACGAATATAAAACTTGATTTATATATCATATATATTTAGAATATAAATATGTATAATAGAAATATATATGAAATGAAAAACACCGTTTATGGAGACGGTAGTCCGTACTACGCATAAACGTTGTTTCCGTTTTCATATCGTATTGAACGGAACTAAGTGAATAAGATATATGTAAGTACACACACAAACACACACACACAAACACACACATATATATATCCAGTAAAATTATTATGTTTTATATTACATACTTATTAGTAATTTATATTTTTATAATTGTCGATGAATGGTGAATGTGGAAATGAATCGAATCGCGTCGTGGAGATGGTAATCCGTACGTATGCACGAGCGACAATATAATTTCCTTATAGGTGTGGAATTGGATGGTATATTAATTTTATAGAGATAGTATTATGTTATTTTAATTATTTATATACATATTACTCAACATTATATCCATCCAAATAACATAGTGTTGAATAACAAATTACACCACGACGTAGAGATGGTAAGTCGTACGTACGCACACATGGTGACATTATCATTCATAAGATGGAATGAATAATGAATATAGTTGTGACATATTTATAATAACATCAAAGTAAATAAATTATACTGGAGTTATTATTTTAGAGTAGAAATAACAAAGAAAGAAGAAGTGGAAGAAGAAAAGAACTTGAAAGAGGGTGGTGAAATTATTACCTCTTCTTCAGGTTCTTCCTTTTGATTTGACCAAAAGGGGCTCCTTAATTTGGATTTTTGACTAAATTAAGGCCTCTAAGATAAAGTTAGTGATGTTTAGAGGATATTTGGGTATGTTTTGGCCGAATAAAAAGGCTTTGAAGGTGTGAATTAGAGAGAAGCGGGGAGTTCCCTTTTAAAAGAGGGGTCAGGGGCATCTTAGGAAAAGCTAGAAATATTATTTTATAATAAAATAATTTTCGTTTTATAATGGATACAAAATGGATTATTTAAAGTATAAGGTGGTGATGGGTCAAACTCCACTCAAACAATAGGTTTTATACAGGTTGTTGTCACTATATTAACCATAACTTTTAGATTTAACTCTTAGTTAAATAGTTTGACATTTACATTGTCTCTTTGTATTTTTATATTATATGGGTGACAAACTTACTATATACATTCAAGGGAACCCCAAGTGGTTCATTAATGATACACATATCACTATATAAGACTCGTGGATGATCCTTAGAATTTTAGGAATTGAATACCAATTAATAATACAATATTTGTTTTAAAAACACAATTATGTCAATTTTGACACTATTTGGTATTTTGCTTTATCAAAATTCATAAAAACATTATTACCTCGATCCTAATTCATTTAATCAACCCTAACATGTCGTATGATCTTATTAAATTATTTTAATTCATTAAAAGTCTCAAATTATATTTATTTGGGTATTTAAAATTTCAAATATTTTAATATTTCATTAATAAGGTAATTACTACATCATCATTGTGTCATAAATAAAGTAAATTATTTAATGTCTAGAAATTATAAATAAAATACCATTATTTTGGAAATATTTTTTATTATTATAATGAATATTTATAATTGAATTTATCTTATGTATAAACCTATATTAAAAATGTTTTAGTTATTAAACTTTGATTTTAATTCTTTTAACTATTCTTTGAATTAAATAATAATAAATGTCCTAATCTAATCGAAGTGGACCAATGTGGTTCTTGTTTTATTCCAATGTTTGATTTTGGTAGAATTATACTTATCCAATAAAATTAAGACATGTTTTATGGTAATAATAATATCATTTTTACCCTTAATTACCATATTTACATTTAACTGTGGTAAATAAAAGTAAAAAGTTACTATTCCCCAAAAATTATTTTTATCTTATTGAACCAAATTTAACTACTTGATACAAACCGCGTCTCTATTATTTTCGAAATTCCAATCACAAAAGTGTTAAAATTATAATTTATGTGAATTTACAAATTCTTCTAGGAGGTGTGTAAAAGATGGTGAAAAGTTTAATAATATATATATATATAATTATTATAAATTGACTCCAATTAAATACATTGAACTTATATAGGTATTATGTGTCTATTTTTACATAAAATAAATTTAAATTAAATAAAAAATTATTTATATAAAATTTCGGTTTTAAACTATAACTCGGTGTTTTTCACTATTCATCAAAAATAGAAAGTATTCAGAAAAATACAAATAATTCACACTAAGATAATTTAGATATTCTGAATCCAAAAATAAAATCCATTTTACCAAATTTAAAACATAGATGTTGCATTAATTAATTTAAAATTAATTCCCGTTGTCAAAACCAAAAGGCGTATTTTTAAAAACAATACATGTCAATAGATTGACACTTGTTTATGTCCAATCTCAAAGTGAAATTACATAAAATGACTAGCATTGGATTAAATGGTAAAAATATAATATATTTATACTTACAAACCATAAAATTTATGATTTAATACTATAAATTATTTTGATTAAAAAGTTGTTTTTAGTTAAAATATATTATTTTTCACTATTCATCAAAATATGAAAGTTATCATAAAAATACCAAAAATTTATTGAAAATAAATTCTTATGTCTTGATTATAAAGAATAATTTTATTTTTTCAAATTTAAAATATGAATGTTTCAAATATTGGATTAAAAAAGGGTTCACCATTTAATGGTGGTAAAAGTTCATTTTCCAAAAATACTTCTTTTATTAGAAAAAAATGAATTTGTTCTTATATTCTGTCTAAGAAACTCATAATATGGATTCTAAAATTATAATGATTATATATAGTTCAAAATTAAGTTAATACTATTCATAACCGCATTTGAACGGCTAGTTTGGTTAGTTGTGGTGCACATGAACTCGATGTTGTGTGTAGTGCATGTTATAGAATTATTTTGAAGAAATAACATACTATGCAATCTTAGGGTGCTAAGCCATGAAGTAAAGTTTTCATAGGAAAATTCCACTTTAGAGTCTCACACATAGGAAACATCACTCACTCATGTCACATGATTTCCTATTTCATTCAAATTCATTTTTGAAATCATAATCACACCAAAACAGACCACAACACATTTCACCTCTCTTTCACACTTCAACAAATTCCTTTACACAATTTTACAAATCCATTCCAAGATAGTACATATCACATAACAGACTTTTCCCATTAAAATTGACCATTTCAAAAGTGAATTCCATCCAAAACAGTTTGGTAGCATAGTTTCACCTCTTACATAAATAAAAAACCCATTTTAAACCTTCAGAAAAGAAATACAAGGAGTGTAACCATGTTTTCACATAAAATCCTTCTAAAACCCATTTTTTGGGAACAAAAATCATACTAATATCACTTCAAAACCTAATTTTCATCCATAACATAATTTAAAAAAACTATTTAATGAATCGTAAAACAACCACAATGGACACAACATGGAATACACATAAAAAATATCCATTTGGAAAAAAATGACACATTAAATCCAAACACTTAACAAATTATACAAAATATAACATTCAAAACAAAAAATGGATTATAATTAATCTAAATATATAAATTCAAAAAAACTAACTCATTAAATAATCCTTACACATGGAATCACCTACCATTTGTGCCAAGAATATAAACCATTGTGTGAAATGTCAATCGCACCACAACCACACCACAATGAATTTAAATAAAGGTCTAATCTACAAGATTTCAAAAAATGAAATAAAATGAGACCCTAGTAATGAACCCTAGATGCTATACATTTTATAACCTCAAGAAAAGTGGATGAAATCCCAATCAAATGGGAGGAACAAGAGTAGAAACCCACTTACTGAGATATTATGAATAAAATGCCCTGACTACACCAGTAGATGAATTTCCATAAAACCAAAAATGATAG
The DNA here is from genome assembly GCA_963277665.1 of Viscum album. Taxonomy (NCBI): domain Eukaryota; kingdom Viridiplantae; phylum Streptophyta; class Magnoliopsida; order Santalales; family Viscaceae; genus Viscum; species Viscum album. Next base: position 1,593,313,164 of record OY728163.1, on the reverse strand, counting down.
TTAGGTTATAATATGTCTGACGAGGTTGTGTAGGAACTAGAATGAGGGAAAAAGAGTTAAAAATTATATAGCTATGATGAAATTAAATTATATCATCAAATCTGGATGATTTGAGAAATCCTGATAATTTTCACCCTAATCATTGGTGGAAATGTTTTTCAAAGAGGGAGACACGAATATGGGGGCTCTACTAGTTATGGTTTCTGATAGTGGGATGTGGAATCACAGAAAAAGTTTTAAAAATGAATAATATATTAAATAATCATTTTTTTAAATAGGAAATTGGCATACAAGATGGACCAATTCCTTAAAAAAAATCAATTCCACCATGATTTTAAATTACTTGAGGGTAAAAATTGATATTCTGAGGTTAATAGGTTTTTAGAATCTATTATTATAGTGGAATGTGTGCAAAATTATGAAAAATTAATGAGTTATAATGGAAACAAAATTGATTTTTAAATTAGTAAATGGGCTCATGGTTTGGCCCAACTCAGGAAAACTCACCCATTCCTCAAAAAATTCATGGGTAACCCCCCATAAAAAAGACTAGAAATAAAATGAAAAATAAAATTAATAAAATTCATGTATGTGATAGTATGGAAACGACATAGAAAGGGGATGTTGAAGAAGAAATGAACATTGAATGAAGGGATAAAATTATTTCCTCTTCTTCGGGTGTCTCCTTTTGATTTGCACAATAGGACTACTCAAGTTAGATTTATGCCAAATAATGTTAATCTAGGAAGAAATTAAAGATATTGGGTGGAGATTTAAGTAGGTTATGGCCTAGAAAATGGAATTTGGAGATGTGAATTAAAGATAAAGGTAGGTTCCCTTTTATAAGAAAGGTGGGGGGAACTTTAAGAAAAATCGTGAAATATTAATTTATTACAAAATGATTTTATGTTTTTAATAGATCCAAATTTATTTATTTAGAATACTATATGAGGGTGGGTAGAAATAATCACAACCAATATGTTTTATACATGTTTATGTCATAAAATAATCCCTATATTTTGGGATTAACCCTTAGATAATCATTTTAACTCTTACCATATCTTCCTGTATTTTTATACTATAGGGTTAATTTAGTTACTATAAAATTACAAGGGGACCTCAAGTGGATAAATAAATATATTTTTATCATTATCATCTTTATTTGTAGTAATACTATATTTTTAGTATTTTTATATCATTTATCAAAATATTATTTGTTTTAAAAACTCATTTATGTCAATTTTGATACTATTTAGTAATTGATTTTTTTTAATTATATAATAACTGTATTACTTTGAAAAAAGAAATTAACTCATACATAATATGTCAACATCATACATAAAAATCATAAATGGTATAAAAACGTTAAATTATATTTATTTTAATATTTATAATATCAATTTTTTGATTCCTTCATTAATAAGTAAAATACTACATAATTGTTGTGTCAAAAATAAATTTAATTATTTAATGTCTAAAAAATAATCCCAAACTACCATGATGTATAACATATTTTTTATCTTTATAATGAATATTTATAGTCAAATATATTATTCATATAACCCTATATTAAAATTTATTTATAAAAAGATATATGTTTATGTTATAATTATCATTAATTTAAATTAATTATTATAACATGTCATCATCGCACCCAAGTGATCCCCGAATTCCAAATGTCTAGATTATGGATTCTCATGGTCTAATATATATCATCCAATATGATTATTCCATTTGTAAGGATATTTTTATATTATTATAATATTATTTTATACTCTTATTTACATGATTTTCCCATTAACCATGACAAATAAAAACAATTACTAAAGTTCCTATTCATAATCTCAAAAAATAAAAGGTAACTATTTAAAAAATTTAAAACTTTTGATTAAAAATATGGAATTAATTTTTAAAAAATAAAATCATAGAGTTTTCATAAATTAATTCAATATTAATTCATGTTGTCAAAACAAAAAAATAGGGTTTCAAAAACCAAAAACAGTTTATTAAAAAGTAAAAACTATCAAAAGATTGAAATGTGTTTATGTACAATTTAAGAGTAAAAATTCTTCTAATGAACTAAATTATATAAAATTATAAAAATATAATCTACTTATACTTTAAGATAATTAAAATTTATAATTTAACTCAATAAATTATTTCGATTAAAAAAGTTTTTTCAAATTAAAATGTAGTATTTTTCATTATTCATCATAATATGAAAGTTATTAGAAAAGTAAAAACAATTTATCAAATTTTTTTATATCCCACTTCTAAAAATGAATTTAATTTAGTCAAATTGATTTATAAAATTTGAAAATATTGGATTTAAAAAGGATTCTCTATTAAATGTAGAAAAATGTCATTTTTTGAAAAATACTTCTTCTATAAAAAAAATTGAATTTTTCCTCATATTAAGTGTAAGAAACACAAATTTTGAGTGTTAAAATTATATGGGATAAATATAGAATTAAACTTTTGTAAGATATTATTCCTAAACACTTCTTAAATGGCATGTTTGATAGGCCATGGTTCACATGAACTCGGTGTTGCGTACATCACACACAATTGAATTATTTAGAAATGAAGCGCACTGTGGAATATTGGGATGTAACAAAAAAGTTTTTTAGTATAATTTATTCATATATATAAATTATGTTTTCATATGGTTTTATAGTATTATTAGACAAATTTTATAACCCTAAATATAATTTATGTCATTGGAATAAATTTTCCCCCGAAATTGGATATATAAACATAATCATATTACGAATGTTTTTACTTTAAAAAACTACATTGTCCTCCAATTTGGAGGATTTGTTTTAAATTTATATCTGCCACTTATGTGGTTCAATTTTTAAAAAATGGATTATATATTTGTAATAATAATAATATATAATTTCTAATAAGTTCATATTATTTTATGAACATAAATATTATTGAGTGTGATTGAAATTAATTATAGAGTTAGAGAAAAATTAGCATAACAATAGACTCAACCTTAAACATATGAGAAACAATGTCCATAAAAATGTTAAAAATAAAGGAAATGTTGATATTTTTACCCTATACCCCCTTTAATCTAATTTGGATCATTATTGGAGAAACATTACATTGGAAAAATGTGGGTGGAATTCCCCTTTCCAAAATTGACAAGAATTCAACTCCTCCTCCATTAAAAAATGGAACTCAAACCTAACACTTATTAACACCTCTAAAGATCATTTTATCCACAAAAATATTATCAAATTATTTCAGAATAATTCCTTACCACAACCTATAAACTTACAGTAACATAATATCTTATGATGGATCTTGTGAACCACTACTAGAAATATATTATTTCATTAACTATTTCATGAGATGCTATCTAGACTAGGTGTCGTCACCCAATATACATTGAGAACATATCCCATATAAAATATTCATTCTAGGGACCCATTTATATCAACATGTGATGCCTAGTAATCAAGGTAAATCATATTTTTGTCAGATACAACGACCCATTCCCAAGAATTTTATAAAATCAAATTTCATTAGTAATAAAAAAACATTATCGAACTTTGGATGGAACAATTCCATCACCACTCACAACCTCCTCATACCCATAATGATTAAATTTTGGTTTAGGTACTATAGTTAATCCAACAAAAATCACTACATAACACCCATAAAAAAAACCATTCAAGAACATTCTGTTAACGGGGAACCCCTAAGGGTCCCGAAAGTAACCACATCACAGAAAAAACCTCACAAGGGTCATCATTCTCAACTAATGTCTTGGTTCGACTCCCAAAACTCTTCAGATGTGATCTATCATGGTTTAATCATGTAAATAATAGGGTTATATGGGTTATATTGGGTGAATCATAAGGAAAACACTCATTATATGGAACATGACACATATTGGACCTCATGGAATCACTATGTCAGTACAACCACCTAACCCATAATCTATATCTGTTGCTATATCAATATATGATAAGAATTAATAAGTGTTTCTCACAAAGCCTTCTAGATCCATACATATCAATTCAAACGACACATCTATAGGGAGGTGGACACACACCCAAACTCAAGGGACAATAGATTTTACTAAACCTTTTTCCCACCTCTCAAGGGTTCAAATATCATAGGATACCATAATTTCATCATTTAACCCATTAATGGTCAGTTGGTGAGGTAAAAAATAGTTCCCATAGGACCAAAGTGGATATGGAATACTTGGGTAGTCCATACATAATCATGTCACCTAATTAAATTAAAATTGTAATTAATTATCAATATATAAATTGATTTAACTCAATTAATAATTTATTTAAATTGTATAATGATATCCCTAGTTTGGTGAGATGATATTCCATACGAAATATTAAAAAATGAAAAAAAGGTTTCGTACATGAGACGACCAAACTCATATAAAATGCTTCTTATATATTTCAAAGTCCTAGAAGCTCTTCCATGGCCAGTTGAAATCTATTAATGCTCAACTAAACCCACTATAGACACAAGGGTTCATATATAAATCTAATACACCCCTAAAAATTAGTTATATGGTTAATAAATAAATAAATTTTCATTATAAACTTATTATAATTATAGATAAAACACATGTCCTATGTCGCCCCTTGATTCTACACACAATGGGGTGTTGGCGACCCCCCATACACCCCTAATCCCAAGACAATCAAATGCCCAAAACATCAACACAAAAATCATAACAAATTTAATTTAAATATTAGTAAATCCCTAAGAAAAAAATATAACAATGACATACCTTTTTTATTCATGAGTAAACCAGGTGAAAATGTAATCTTAAGACAACCTCATCATTAGAAAATTGGATGCACGATCACAAAAGGATCATTTCACCATGCACCAATGGAATAATAACTAAACATGAAACTAGTGAAGGATATAATTATAATAATAATAAGATAATATTAGAAGATGTTATAAATTAATATGTATGTATAATTTTGTAAAATTTATTCAAAACCCCTCCCAAAATATGGGAGATGATATTAAGAGAGGGAGAGGTTAACCCTTATCATGCATATAATTAGTGGAGAGAAAAATGGATTTCCCTCTTCTAAATATAGAAGGGGAACTATGTAATTTTACCATTTTAAAAGGCCATCTACTATCCACTAGTCACTAAAAGTAAAATATATTACTGAAATTATAAGGACCCGACCTTATACATTACATAATCTTGAATTCATTGAATAAATCACTTTGAGGATCTTTTTAGTTTTAGAGTTTTAGATAATTAGGCCATAACTATTACATTTCTTTTAAAAAATTAAAAATTAGACACTTCAACTCAGTTTCCATTTTTTTCACAAAACAAGAACTCTTGAAAAAAACAGTCATGTCTAGTTCTATGATTAAGACATCATGAATTTTCCTTGATCCCATAATTGACCCTATTCCACATTATTTCATGGGAAAAACATTTCAAAAACATGGGATGAGCATAAAAAGCTCAGTAATGGATACACAATGAAGGAAAATTGTTAGTTTTTAAAAATAACAAGTAAACCATGAATACATTAACATTAATAATACTTTTCACCTTTATGAAGTAGTAAATACTCTTCAAGGAAAAATAATTACTACTTACCCTTTTTGCAACCAGAAGGTTCCCATAAAACCCATATAAAGAACACATATCATATAAAGGAAACTTGGGACAAAAATATACTTAAATGGAATAACCATATGGTTAAATTCTACATATATCACTAAATGGGAAATCCATATGCCTGACTTCCATACCGAATGCATTGGAGGTTATAATGTAACCACCCAACCTTGTTTTCATTACACCACTCATCATTTGGTTTATCACGTAACCACCCATCAAATGTCCAAGTACCATTATAAAATAATTACACATAAAAAAATATAAAGGAATGAAAAAATTTCCACATTTCAATCAAAATATATCAGTTAAATATATTGAAATAAAAAAACCACTGTTAAAACCATTTTCAATACCAAAATACATAAAAGAATATATGGTATTTATTTTCATTAAAAAAACATTACGGCTTGTTAAAAAAGCCAAAGAACAAATAATACTCACGGTGGTGGAAAGGTTGTTGTCACCACTTACATTAAATGAAAAATTACTTTTTGTCATTTAGTAACTTATTCGTATAAAAATATTCCCTTTTAAAAGTCAAGGGTGTCGATACAACGTGTAAAATATAGTCATCTATTAAAACAAAATATGCCTCAATGAAAGGAGATTCAGGCAAAGTCCCTTACTTCATGTCCGACTTGACTCGATCTTAATGCAATCTCCTGAATAAAAAACTAATGTTAATTTATACTAGCATCAGATCCTTTTTCAATTTTATTATTCCTTTTATATCACTTAATTCCATGTTACAAACATTATGTAGTCATTCAAGTTAATAATAGTCGTTTTGTCGATATTTGTTACTTGAGTCAAAAATGAACACGTTATATTTACAAGTGGTCCATGTTGTCAATAGTACATTATATACAGAATGATATTAATGATTTAGATATCCTATATATAATATATATCCAGTATATACATGTATTTATAATATTAAACAACATTTGGTGGTATGCAATGAAATGAACCGTTCATGGAGACGGTAAGCCGTACGTACGCATGAACACTAATTTTATTTCTATTTTTCTTATTTTAATGGAATTAAAAAATATTGATAAATAGGTATATTATAATTACAGTACAATATCATACATAATATCATTAACACTATCTTTTATACATCCCATATATGGCATTAACGAGTCATATCATTTTGAGGGGGTGGTAGTCCTCACTTCCTCAAATGAAATTATCGCGTTTATCAATAATGGAAACCATAAAAGTAAACTATAAAAGAAAAATACAGAAGAATGAAGAAAATAGAAACATAATATATATCATATCTATATACAGTGTCATCTTAATGGCCACTATGATAGGTGGTAGGATATAATCGAACAATCATCGTCTTGTGAGGCGTTAGTTTTCCATCCATAGAAACAGTATGTTCTTTTCCCATTAGGTGGAGGTGAGTGTAATTGTAGTTAGAATAATTCTCATAAAAACATCCTAGTATATTGAGGATAATGGCTTTGTTATAAAATAAAGGAATAAAAAGAGTTTAGGGGTTGGAGAAGTAAAATAAAAGAAAAGAACTTAAGAGAAACCGTTACCTTTAATTTGGGTTACTTCCTTAGGCTTGAACCAAAAAGACTTCTTGAAGTGTCTTCTGCCTATGGTAAGGCTTCTATGTGGAGGAGAGTGATGTAAGGAGCTTAATTGAGAAGTGTTTGTACCAGACTAAAGGTTTTAGAGGTGCAAGGAATTGGTTAGAATTGGTCTCCTTTTATAAAGGAGAGGAGGGTCTCATTAGGAAAGTGTGAAAATATTATTTTATTATATAATGATATTCGGTTTCTAAAGGTCCTAGAATCATTAAAGTCAAAGATAATATGTCTAATGGTATAAATAAAATCATCCAATAATAATTGTAAATTTTTTTAATGTCATTTTAATATTTATAATCTTATTTATTTAAATGATTTATTAATGAGGTAAATACTACATCATTATTGTGTCATAAATAATTTAATTTATTTGATATCTAAAAATTAAAAAAATACCATGATGTAGGAATTATTTTTATCTTTACAATTAATATTTATATTCAAAACGATTACATATATGACACCATATAAAAAATAATTTACTAAAATATTTTTGTTTTTGTCATTTTGAATTTACTTTAAATTAATTAATCTAAAGTGTCATTATCATTCATAAGTGTCTCCATGGGGTACCAAAAAAGACCCAAGGATACCCATGGTCTTACATTACTCATAAAATAAACTTAAGAAAATTTTTAATTTAATTTTTAATTATTATAATATTTTTTACCTTGAATTACCATATTTACTATTAACTGTGGTAAATAAAAGTCAAAATCAACTATTCACTAAATAATATTTTCATCTTATTGAAAAAAAATTTAAATACTAATAACAACCATGTATGTTGTATTTTTGAAATTAATTTTACAAAAGTGGTAAAATTTCATTTAAATGTAAAATTCACTTTTTTAACTACTACTATGCGATTTCAATATTCATAAAAAATTAAGGTTCTTCAGAAAAATACCAAAATTTTAGCCTAAACTATATTTGATATTCCGAATTCAAAAATGATGTCTATTTTGAAAAATTGAAAACATAAACGTTGAATTAATTATTATAAAATTAATTCCCATTGATAAAACAAAGAGCGTGTTGTTAAGAAACCATAACTATCAAAAGATCGATGATTGTATATGTCCAATTTCAAAGTGAAATTAATTTCAAAGACCAAAATTGGATAAATAGTAAAAACATATTATAATTATAGATTAAAAACAATTAAAAATATAATATAACCATATAAATAATTTATATTAAAACACAGTGTTGAATTTAAGTACAATATTTTTCATTATTCATTAAAAAATGACCTTTATCAGAAAAATTACAAAAAATTACACAAATTATATTTTGATGTCCCCATTCTGAAGAAAAATTTTATTTGGTCATATAGAATTTATTAAAGTGGCCAAAACTAGATTAAAATAGGGTTCACCATTAAAAAGTGGCAAATCGAACTTTTAATGTAAATTATGCTTAAATTTAGATTCATTCACATTTTAAGCCTCCAACCTTTTATTGGATAAATGTAAATAGATTTTACAAACACGTATAATAATATTTTAGTTAGTTTCATTCATTCCCTCCAATACAATGGCTAGTCGTTAACTACCATTTAAAATAATATTATTATATTATTAGTGTGCAACTTAAGATTTCAAAGAAACCCGTTGTTGCGTATCAGGTACGCTTTCAAACATAGAAACCCCTTTAAAGTAAAATTAATATTTAATTCACAAATTTTAATAAATATGAAATATGTTTTCTTATTTATTTACCTGGGATGTTACATCTTTCCCCCCTTTTGGGAATAGTGTCCTCGTAATTTTACTTATCAAAAAAAGTGGGGGCATTTAACCCTCATAGCATTTTCAGATTTCCACATTGAATCTTCAACCATATGGGTTTTCCACAAAACCTTTAACTGGTGAAATACCATATTCCGCTACACTTGCTCTCTACAGTCAAAAATCTGGATTGGTAATTCTTCCGAAGAGAGATTCTCTTCCAACTGAACTACCTCTGGTCTCAAAACATGCGATGGATCTGGTATATACTTTCTCAACATCAAAACATGAAAAAAATTGTGTACCTGGGATAAACATGGAGGTAAATCCACATTGTATGCAATTATTCCAACTTTCTCCTGAATTTCATAAGGTATAATGAACCTCAAACTCAACTTCTCCTTTATACCAAAATGTATAACACTTTTCCAATGATAAATATTGAGAAATACATGATCACCAACCTCAAAAGAAAGATCCTTCCTTTGGTTGTCTGCATAACATTTTTGTCTGCTCTGAGATGTTCTCTTGTACTTCTAAATCAACTGAACTTCCTCTACCATCTCTTTTATCAATTCTTGTCCCATCATCTTCCTTTTACCTACTTCATCCCAAAAGCTGCAGTTCGACAACTCTTTCCTTATAATGCCTCAAATGGAGCCATCTGTATACTAGAATAAAACCTATTATTGTATAAAAATTCAACCAAAGAAGGATGTTGGTCCCATCATCCTTGATAATCCATCGTGAAAGCACGTAACATATCCTCCAAAGTCTAAATTGTTCATTCTGGTTGCCCATCTGACTGAAGATGAAAAGCTATACTAAAATTTAATTTAGTACCTAATGAATTTTGAATGCCTTTCCAAAAGTAAGAAGTAAACATGGGATCACGATCAGATAAAATGGAGAGTGGAACTCAATGCAACCTGACTATATCATTAACATACAACCAAGAAAGTTGATCTAGAGGCAATGTATCTCTAATAAGAATAAAATGAGAAGATTTAGTCAATTGGTCAAAAATAACCCAGATTGCTTTATTTCATCGAGATTTCTTTAGTAATCCCCCAACGAAGTCTGGGGATATATTTTCCCATTTCCACACTGGCACCGGTAATGGATGATTCATCCCATTCAGTAACTACTGCTCTACTTTAACAAGATGAAAATTCAAACACTTCATAGTAAAATCAGCAATATATCTTTTCATTACATCCCACCAGTAATACTCACAAATATCTCTGTACATCTTATTAATTCCTGGATGAACTGAAAAAGGGGAAATAGGAGCATCACATAAAAACTCATTCTTCAACTATGAATCACAAGTCACACATAACCTCTTTCCAAATATCGAAACAAAATCATTATCAATTTTAAATTCAGAAAACATACCCTTATGGACCAACTCTACATTTTTTTGTAACTCATTGTCTTTTTTCTGCACTTGCTTTATTCTGTCTAATAGAGATGATCTCACTAATACTTGATACAAAACAAAAGAATATTCTGCACCAAAAACTTCTATTACAAATTTTATCAAATAAAAAATCAAAGGATCTTGTTCCAAATGTATCACGGTTAATGAAGCATTACTTTTTTGACTCAAAGAATCAGCAACTTTATTTTCCTTTCTCGGATAGTAATGGATCATGAAATAATAATCCTTGATTTTTTCCAGGCATCTCTTCAGTCTCATTTTGAATTCATTCTGAGTGAATATATAATTTAAACATTTGTGGTCAGTATATATTTCACATTTTACACCATAAAATTATGCCTCCAAATTTTTAAAGAAAAAACAACAGCAGCTAATTCCAAATCATGTGTAGGGTAGTTTAACACATTTAGTTTCAACTAACATGAAGCATAAGCAATTACCTGATAATTCTTCATTTGGAAACAACCATGTCCTTTCAATGAAGCATCACTGTAGATAACAAACTCTTTATTTCTGGATGGAAGTTCCAAAACATGAGAATTCATCAATATTTTTTTCAATTCCTGAAAACAATCATCACATTCTTTTGTCGAGATGAACTTAACACATTTTCAAGCTAACATAGTCATTGGGATAGATAACCGTGAAAAATGTTTAAAAATCCTACAGTAATAACCTTCCAAACAAAAAAAATACGATTCTCGGTTATATTTGTGGTTCTTGGACATTCCTCAACAACTTTTGTTTTAGCAAGATCAATAGTTATGCAATTTTTAGAAAAAAATGTGACCAAGGAATTAAATTTATTGCAACCAAAACTCACACATTCTAAATTTTCCAAATAGTTTCTTTTATTTTAAGGTTTGCAAGACAACCCTTAAATGACATTCATGTTCCTCCTTACTTTTGGAATAATCCAAAATATCATCAATGAACACAACCACAAAGTTATTCAAGAACTCAAGAAGAATTCTATTCATAAGATCTATGAATACAGCATTTGAATTGGTTAAACTGAAAGGCATAACTATAAATTCATAATGGTCATATCTAGTATGAAATGCGGTCTTCAGAATGTCTGCTTCCTTTACTTTCAACTGATGGTACCCCGATATCATGTCAATCTTCGAAAAATACTATGCTCTGTGAAGCTGATGAAACAAATCATCGATATGAGGAAAATGATTCTTATTCTTAAAAGTGATGTTATTCAATGCTCTATAATCAATGCAAAGTCTCATTGAACCATATTTATTATTAACAAACAATACAGATGAACCCCATGGTGATGTGCTAGGTCAAATGAAAAATTTATCTAATTACTCCTCCAATTGCTTCTTTAACTCTAAAAGTTAAATTTGATCCATTTGATAAGGAGGTTTTGAAATTGGCTTAGCATCAGGAACTAATTCAATAGTAAATTCAACTTCCGGATCTTTTATAATACCCGACAACTTCATCAAGAAAAACATAAAGGTACTCATTTACCACATGCACATCATTAATCTGAAAATTTTCTTTATTTTCAACAATATGTGCAAGGTAACATTCATTTCCATCTTTTACTAGTTTCTCAGCTTCCTGATATGTTATCAAAATAAAGGGTTCATTCTTGTACACAAACTGTAAATCTTTCTGAAATGAAACCTCTTTAGCTCTGTATTCAATCTTAGCATGATAAACAGAAAGCCAATACATGCCCAAAATAACATCAAACTCAACTAGATGCAAAATGATAAGGTTTTCTGGTAGATTCATCCCGCACATAAGGACAGAAAGGTTCTTATGTTTTCTTTTTTGTCTAAAAATTTCCTCCTGGTGTTTTTAAAATAAGTTCTATATTCATATATTGAGATGGAATTCCCAATTTACTAGAAAACTTCTTAGAAATTAAATAGTGTGTAGACCCTGAATCAAACAACACATTGTCATAATCTGAACAAATAAACAGCGTACCTGTTACTATTTCGTTTGATGGCCCAACATCTACTGAAGTAGTTGCAAAGGATTTCACCACCCCTTTCTTCTTGTAGTCTGGATACTTTCCCTTATTTGATTTCTTCACATGACTCTCATTTTCATAATGACCCATTTCAATACACTTAAAACATCGTACCGATGACTTTTTATTGCCTAGTTGATCATCTTTCTTACTATTACGAGCAATGTGACAAAACTTACCACACCGAAAGCACATTACAAAATTTGATAAACCTTCTCTAGGATGATTTTTACCACACTTCTCACAAGTTGGATATTTATTTCTCTTACCTCTAGGCTTCATTGATGAATTCATTCCCTTTGACTGCCAACTGGGCCACTTTTTCTGTTGTTTTTCAATGATCACTTGATCATCTACAAACTCCATTTCCACCTTCTTTGCACATCGAACAAGTTTTTCATAACATTTGAATTCATGAGAGGCCAATGCTCTTCGATATCGTGGCTTTAATTCTGAGTAAAATCGATTTATCTTACTATTAAGATCTTAGATGAAATTTGGTGAATACCTTGTGAGTCGAGTGAACTTTGCTTCTCAAGTAGCCACTGAGTCATCTTCTTGCCTCAATTCTAGTAATTGTTTTTCCACCCTATGATGAACCACCTCAGGAAAGTATTTCTTAAGAAACATACCTTTGAATTCATCCCAATCAAGAGAATCAATCTCTTCACTATCCCTGATAATTTTCACCATAGACCACCACTGATCAGCTTCACCTTCAAAATGGTAAACAACAAGACTAACCTTTTGATTTTTGGAACACCCCGTAACATAGAAAATATTCTCCAGTGATTTAATCCCTACTTTACTAGCACAGGGTCAGATGATCCTCTGAATTATGGGGGATATTGACTCATCAAATGATCCACTACTGACATGTTCCTCTACGGTTGATCTATCTAATCTTGTGCATGAATACCACCACCATTTATTTCTTGAGTCAATTGTGTCATCACTACAACAAACTATTCAGTTCCTATTCCGACCATCTTAGGTTGATGATTTGGAAGGTTTTCTTCCTCTTTATGTCGTCCCAATATAGATGCCATGTTGCCTTTGTGGAAAACCATTCCGAACAATGAAATATCTTAAGCAAAGCAACATATTAATATGTAAATGCTTTATTATTTTAATATTAACAAAAATAACTTTATAGATATTAACATAACAATACCCAGACTCCTAAATTTATATAAACTGACCTATGATACCAAAAATAAGGGCCCGACCTTAAACATTACGTAATAATGAATTAAATTAATAAATAACTTTGAGGATATTTTTAGGATTAGTGTTTTATATAATTTGGCCATAACTATTACATTTCATTTCAAAAATATAAAAAATACAAGGTAGACAGTTCTAATCAGTTTCCATTTTTTTCACAAAACAAGAACTCTTGAAATAAAAGAGTCATGTGTAGTTCCATGTTTAAGACATCATGAAATTTCCTTGATCCCATCCTTGACCCTATTCCACATTATTTCCTATGAAAAAACATTTCAAAAACTTGGGATGAGCATAAAAACCTCAATAAGGGATACACAAATAAGGAAAACTATTAGATTCTCAAAACAACAAGTAAACCATGAGTACTTTAACATAAGTAATAATTTTCACCATTATGAAGTAGTAAATACTCTTCACTGAATAAAAAATCACTACTTACCTTTTTTTCACCAAAATATTACCAGAAAACCCATATAAATAACACATAACATATAAAGGTAACTTGGGACATAAACATACATAAATGGAATCAAAATACGGTCGACTTCCAAACATATCAATAAATGGAATAAACATATGGCTGACTTCCATACCCAATGAATTTGAGGTTATAATGTCACCACCCATCCTAGTTTTCACGACACCACTCGTCATTTTGTTTTTCAGATAACTTCCCGTCAAATGTCCAAGTACCATTATAAAACAATAACATATAAAACAAATATAAAGGAAAGAAAACATTTCCACATTTCAATCACAATATATCAGTTAAATATATTGACATAAAAAATCCATTAACAAAACCAATTTCAATACCAAAATATATAAAAGAATATATCATATTTATTTTCCTTAAAAAACATTACGACTTGTTAAGGAATCCAAAGAACAAATAATACTCACGGCAGTGGAAAGGTCGTTGTCACGACATATGTTAAAAGAATCAGTACTTTTTGTCATTTAGTATAATAATTCGTATAAAAATATTCCCTTTGAAAAGTAAAGGGTGTATATACGACGTATAAAAGAAAGTCTCGAATTAAAACAAAATATGCCTCAATGAAAGGATTTGAGATGAAGTCCCTTACCTCGTGTCTGAATAGACTCGATCGTTCTTTAATCTCTTGAATAATAAACTAAAGTTAATTTATACTTGCATAAGAACCTTTCTAAAGTTTATTATTCCTTTTATATCACTTATTACCATGTTATAAACATTATGTAATCATTGAAGTTAATAATGATCGTTTTGTCAATTTTTGGTACTTGAGTATTAAATAAGACCTTATATTTAGAAGTTGTCCATGTGGTCATTATTCCATTATATCGAGAATGATATTAATTATTTAGATATCATATATATCCAGTATATACATGTATTTATTAAAGTACATATCACTTGGAGGTAAGAAATGAAATGCATAATTCATGGAGATGGTAAGTCGTATGTACGCATGAATGCAACATTAATTTATATTTCTTATTTTAATAGAATTACGCCATAATTATACATAGTTAAATTATAATTATAGTATAATATCATATATAATATCATTAAATCCATCCTTTATATGTCCCACATATGGAATTAATGAGTCATATTACTTTGAGGGGCGGTAGTTTGCACTTCCTCAAATGTAATTATCGCGTTTATCCATAATGGAAACCACAAAGGTAAAAAATAAAATAAAAATATAGAACCATGATGAAAAAATAAACATAATATATATCATATATAAATATATTTTCATCTTAATTTCCACCATGATAGGCGATAGGAGATAATCGAATAATCATCATCTCGTGAGGTGTTAGTTTTCCATCCATAGAAATAGTATGTTCTTCACCCATTAGATGAGGGTGTTTGTAAGTGTTGTTCAAATACATCTTATAAAAACATCCTCGTATATTTAGGATACAGTTTTTGTTATAAAATAAAGGAATAAATAGATTTTAGGGGTTGGAGAAGTAAAATAATAGAAAAGAAGTTAAGAGAAACAGTTACCTTTAATTTGGGTAACTTCTTTTGGTTTAAACCAAAAGGACTTCTTGAAGTGTATTCTGACTAAGGTAAAGCTTCTAGAAGTGTCTTCTTTAAGTGTCACCCAATAATAACTGGACAAGTTTTGGATGTTATTTTAATATTTATAATCATATTTATTTAATTTATTTATTAATGAGGTAAACACTACATCATTATTATGTCATTAATAATTTAATTATTCGATATATAAAAATTATATAACAAATACCATGATGTATTAAATCGTTTAATTCTTCTAATAAATATTTATACTCAAATAAATTACTTATATAACACCATATAAAAATTATTTTACTAAATTATTTTTATGCCATTTTTTCTTTACATTAAATTAATCAATCTAAAGTGTCATTATCATTAATAAGTGGCTCTATAGGGTCCCAAAATAGTCCCAAGGATGCCCATGGTCGGCCATAACTCATCCAATAAGGTTAATACAAGTTTTATGGTAATTTGAAATTATTATAATATTTTTTTACTTCGAATTACCCTATTTACCTTTAACCGTGGTAAATAAAAGTAAAAAGTTACTATCCACCAAAAATTATTTTCATCTTATTGAACAAAACATTAATTAATAATAACAACCATGTATATCATATTTTCAATATTTTCAATTCATTGATGTGGTAAAATTTCATTTAAATGAAAAATTTAGTTTTTTAACTACTACTAAGTGGTTTCCCTATTCATCAAAAATTGATGTTTTTCAGAAAAATACAAAAACATCATCCTAAGATATATTTGATATTCCAAATTAAAAAATGATTTCTACTTTTACAAATTCGAAAAATAATAGTTTCATCAATTTATTTAAAATTAATTCCCGTTGTTAAAACAAATAGCTTGTTTTTAGGAAACAATAACTATCAAAAGATTGACACCTTTTTATGTTCAATTTCAAAGTGAAATTAATCCCAATTACCAGAATTGGATTAAATGGTAAAAAATATTATAATTACACTTTATAACAAATTAAAAAGATAATGTAACCATATAAATAAATTAAATTAAAACACAGTTTTGAATTTAAATACAATATTTTCACTATTCATTAAAAAAATGAACTTTATCAAAAAAATACAAAAATTTACACAAAGTAAAATTTTATGTCTCTATTCTAAAGAAGGATTTTATTTGGTCATATATAATGTATTCAAGTCAAGAATACTATAATTAAAGATTGTTCACCCTTAAAAGGTGGTAAATCGGCCTTTTAATGTAAAATATGCTTAAAATTTTATTCATTCACATTTTAAGCCTCTAACTTTTTATTGGATAAATTTAAAGACAATTAAAAAACCTATATAATAATATTTAAGTTTTTTTCATTCATTCCTTCCATTAAAGAGGCTAGGTATTAACTACCATTTAAAATAATAATATTATATTATTAGTGTGTAATGTAAGATTTCAAAGAAACCCATTGTTGCTTATCGGGTATGCTATCGAACATAGAAACCCATTTAAAGTAAAATTAATATTTAATTCACAAATATTAATAAATATGAAATATTTCTTACTCTTTATTTAACTGGGATGTTACAGTAATCCCCCGTTCAAAATATGATTGTGCTGATCGGTTAACAGAATTTTCAGATTTTTTAGATGGTGGATTTTTGCATTTTAGGACATGGAAACAACACCTACCTATCATATGATCTCTTGATCCTCAAAGAAACCTTTTATTTGTTATTAAAAATCCATAAAATTCCTTTCAATGCTCCCAAACTAATGTAATTTTATCTAGAACCCTAATTCTAAAAACAACTAATAAAAATGATGAAAAATCAAATTTCTATTGAAATTTCCAAGCTTATTTGGACAAGAGTCATTTCACTAACATTTGAATCACACAATATAAGAGAATAATTGAATGTAACTTATTTATATATGGATATCTGGAAGAATCTCTTTTATTTATATAATTAATTTTAACATAAATTTGAAAACACATTGAATTATATTTTTTAAGGGGAAGAAATTCCGAAAACAAGTATAATAATGATGATGGAAAATTAAAATACAATGAGAACAAAAAAGGAGAAGAGTGGTTAGGAAATATAATTCTTAATTGATGATATCCAATAAAAATTTTTTTGAGAATAAATGATTTATGGTGATTATGGATGACAATAGATGTAAATTAAGTTTTAATTTGTGGTTGAGAAGTTGGTTTACAATAACCCCAAAGGGGGAGATTGAAACAACCAAAGGATGTTTTGCTTTGACATATTTTCAATATTTTTAACTGTACGGAGAGTTATTAATTATTTTAATTAGATACGTGTTATGATTTATGTATATTATTACTTGAATATGTTTTTGAAAATTCTATATGTGACTTAGTTTTCACCATGACTATAAATATCACACTACGACTAAAATATATTTATCACAAAAATTTAGAAAATATTGAGTATATTGTAATACAAATTATTTCATGTTAATGGAACATAATGTGATATGTAAGGCAACATTATGAATCATAAAAATTTAAGATTCATGTGTATCATGACTGCAAACATATCATCATTAGGGATATTGATGAAATATTAATAAATATGTTTCTAGAAGTATTGCATCACTAATTAAATGAATTTACATGAAAACAATTGGTTGTTATTTAGATATTTTGGAATTTATTTTTCCACATTTCGATACAACATAATGAACTATAAATGAGTTTTTAGAGACTTGAGAAAATTTATAATTGAATAATTCACATCATGGAAAGGTATTCCAACACATGATACTTTCTAGGGGATTTTAGTGATGTTTTTCAAAAAATACTCACACATGGAAGATATAGGTTGGATAATAGAATATAAGGTGGTTTAATGAATTTATATAGAAATTATTACATTTCACTATAATGTAGCATGTCGCACCATGAATGATGTTTTTATAGAGTATTAATGCTCCGATTATTATGAGGCCTTAATCTTAAAATTTAGTAGTTATTTCAAGATCTAGTAACTACCAATTTGTAATTCAATAGTGGCTATCATATAAAAACTAATATAAAGGTTTCATTATAAATAATGGTATTTATTTTTTATTTTAATTTAAAAAGACTGAAATTAAAACATCCTACATTTTTATAGGATCTACTATATTTAAAATGAAATAATAAAACCCATAATAGAAGGTAACACCATTGATGTTTAGGGAGAAGATATGATAATTGATTATCTAATTTATATAAATTAAGTGTATGAGAATTAATGGTACTAATGATTGGGATTCAAAGAATATATTTTTTCCCATACCATTGAATATGTATAATAAATTAAAAGAAAAATATAGAGAACACACATTCACTTTGGTGTTGATTTTTTTTCTTAAATCTTGTTCGATTGACCTATTTTTCAATATCACCCTTTTATAAATATTTAATGTAGTTAGGGGAAGATTGGAAGAGTACATGTGAATTTTATGAATAGGGTAATGTTCCAAACATTGTAACCATATTCCAGAGAAGTACTAATATTTTGGAAAAATCAATATAGCTTTTATATGAAATCCTTATATAAATCCCATTTTTTTTAACCTATTAAAATCATGATACCATTATCTTTAATGATTTATCATTGCTGTTGGGAAAATGAAATTATTTTTAAGGTCACATTTAGAATGTGAAGAAAAGTAGTGATTTTTTTAAATGGGAATAAATAAAATTATACTATAATTCATCCGCTATTATGAAAATAAATAGAAATTTAGGGTATAAAAATCATAAAGACCAAGATACTGTATATAGTATCTTCTTCTTAAATATTGAAAAAACATATGATGAATTCTTCATAATCCTAAAAATAATATTTTTGGTTTTTAAAAAACAATGATGTTAGCTCATTCTTGATTTTTTCAGGAAGTGAATTTCTAGGGTTGTCCATGTGGTTTGGTATAATGATTAGATATGAATGATTTATAGGAGAACAATGAAACAACATATATAATGATGATCCCAAATTTTCATTTTTATTATTGAGTGTCATGAAATATTTTTTCACCAGACTATGCCTTAACACTCTTTTAATCCTCTTACTAATGGATGGACTTATTAAACGATCATGATGTTGGAGAATGTGTTTCATGTATACAAGATAATTTTTTTACTCTGAGTAATGAAGATATTTTAGTTGATGTTTCGTAGAATAATATATATCACTTATCCGTTGGTATATATCTTTTCAAGCAATTTTTAGAGTTACCTTATAGATCTCCATTTTTTTAGATTAAGGATGGGGAGTTGGAAACCCTTGTACTAGATGTGGTGCAGGGCATGAATAAGAATTTTTAGATGATTTTAGAGTGGATAAAGGTGGAGTATGACTATAAGAAACCATATTCTTATCAGATGTGGATAATTTAGAATATTGAGGTATTAGATCACATATTATTGACAGCCTACTATCATCATGGGTATTATAGTATTGCTCATCGGTGCAATATTTCACCCTAATTCATTAGAAAATTTTAAGTTTTCGGTTGTGTTGAATAGTTGATGAAAAGCTATAATTTCTATTATAGTAATATATGATGCATGATTTCTTCCATGTGTCCCATATTGATCAATATCTTCATAGAAACTCCAATTTCATGGATTTTATAGAGCATGATATAGAAGATTTGAAAATGTTTATGGAGAGGTCGATCGAGATTCAGGATCCTTGATAGAATTTCTGTGTGGTGTTTCATTACATTATAATGTCATTGGTGGATTTATAATGGTATATAAGAATGTATGTTGGAATGGGAGTTGTATATTCACATTCAGTACTCTATGCTATTTTGAACCCAATCTAAGACATGATGTTGTGATATTTGAGATTATGTTGAATTGATAGACATGATTATTTTTAGCTATTTTGATTATTTTTTATTATTTCCTGTTATTATTTCTGATTTTCTGGTTGAATAATATTTTTTTAGAGGCATCGCCTCCTAATTTTTTGTAATATTGGTTATTGGTTTCCTTTTGGGTTTGGTTTTGATTTTTAGTTCAAGAATATCTTGATAGTTATCTAATGTAATGACACAAACTATATCGATGTTTTATATTTTTTTATTTGGACTTTAGAGGTGTCATGGTAAGGTTGGGGGACGAGTAATGGGGTTAGAGAAGAAATTTCTTATTGGGGGAGTGTGTAACAGAATGGATTTAGAAGCTAAATCATAAAATAATTAATGGATTAATGGTGTGGTGTCTAGTCTAATGTGTCAGTCTATGATAGTTTTTGTCACATTCATTGGGTTCTTTTGTAGCCCGAGGATGTGTCACAATATTATGGTGAAGATAATTATAGTAGGGTTTGTGATAATTTGGGTCTAGATGTATTAACATGGTGTGGTGAGATCCATCATGATGTGAATGAAGATGAATATATTTTTTTTTGAAAAATTAGAAAACGTAATGTTTGGGGTGAAACCCTATACTATTGAATTTTCACTAATACATAAAACCACTTCCATTTTTTGTTAATGGAATGAGGTGTGCAGATCATGTAATGATGATGTTTTTGGAATTTTTTAATTAATATGTGAGTGGATGTTACATTGTGGACATTATATTCATTGTGTGAGACCCGGTTGTCGAGTTTTGGGGGTTTACCTATTTGGGGGTTTTAGATATATGGTGATCTTGTCATGCTGTAAAACGTTTTCAAATATATCAAATTTTAATGTTTAAAGAGTTTTAAATAAGGTAGAATCAAAAAATCAATTTTTTATTGGGTGGGTCCCTAAACCCCAATCCATCTATGTTGTGTCATTGTAGGTCTATGAGTTATATTTGGGTAGATTTATTTCATGTCTTCAAGTGATCATACATTAGTTATATGATGTGAGTGCCTATTCAATTCAATTGGGATTCCTTCCTATAAATCATCAAGTAATTATATGAAATTTGTTTTTTAGTTTAGTTAAACTTTTGTTTGTGGATTGATGGGGGATACTATTATCTTGGTTGTTGAAGTATTACATGGTTTTTTGGGATTGTCATTATCTCTCACACAGTTGATCTTGTGCAGGGATTGTCGTAGTCATTGTTGAGGTTGGGGATTCAATTATTATCCCATTAATTTATGTTAAATTATGGAATTTCGATTATTTTTCAACGGGTTTATGATATTCAATAATCTAATGAAGATATTGAATCAGAATAAATTAAATTCAGGGGAAGGAGTGGCTCATATGTTCTTTCAAAATTATCTATATTATTACATGTGTTTGACTATTTTTTATTTTTTGTCAAATATGTTACTTACACCAATGATACATGTTAATTTTAGTGATTGAATTGATGGGATCACATCTCATAAAATATTAAGGTGGGTGGTCAATAGTTCAAATCCCAATGCATTAATTACCAATATGAATATGTAACTGTATAATTGATATTATCTTTTAGTAATTGTGTTATTGATTAAATTAATTAGTTATGGTAACTGTGAGGTTTGGATATTGGGATTTTTGATCATGAATAATTAATTGTTAAATTAATTATTAGTTGTTGAGATTATTTCATTTGATTAATTAATTGTTTAATTAGTCAATGTGAAATTTTTTGATTAGGAAAATGTGATTTGGGTTAATTAAGTATTGAATTAGTTATAGTGAGATATATAATGTTGAATGTGAATAATTAATTAATGATCCAATTATAGTTTTATCAATGTTTTTTAATAGGAATAATTAATATTAGTATTAATTATTACTGATTTTAATGATTATTAGGTTGATTGATCTGGAACAATTAATCAATGGATTATTATGGATGTTGAATTAATGGATATAAAATAATTATCTAATGAATTAATTGGTGACATTGAATTTTTTGAGATGAATTTAACTAATCGATGAATTAATTAATGGGTTTATTGAGATTATTTAATAGTTGAATTGAATATGAAATTAATTAATTGTAAAATTAATTAATGTGACCAATGGGATTATTTAATTGTAGAAATAAAAAAAATCATAAATTAATTTTTGAATTAATTAATTAGAGTGATGATATTATTTATTTTTTGAATACAATAAAAGGATTAATTAATTACTGAATTAATTTATGAGGTTCAAAATGATTATTTAATTGATGAATTAAATAATTGGACTGACGAGACTAAATAATTTGTGGATTAATTGAAGTGATGGTGTGAGATTAATAAATTGGTTAATTATTTAATAGGGATTATTGTGTGGATGAAATTAATTGAGTGAGATTAATTAATTTTTGAATTACTTTATGGACATTGATGGGATGGTTCAATCAAATGAATTGGAGTAACAAATTGTTGAATTCATTAATTTGGATTGTTGAAATATTGGATTGATAGAGTTAGATAATTAATTTATGAATTAATTAGGAGATGTAGAGATTTTATAATTGATATAATTAATTGTGGAATTAATTATGAAGTATGGATATTTTTATTTAGATATTTAATTGTGGAATTTATTTTGGGATTTTAATGTTATGGATATTGATTAATTAATTAATGAAATAATTAATGGAATTGATTTAATTAATTAACTAGGTAATCAATAAACATTATTTATGTAAAAAAGGAATTGTTGAATTTTTAATGGAATTGTAGGATAATTAATTGTTGATTAAATAATAGAATTTTTTAACTATAAATTAGGAATAATTATTCTATAAATTAATTATTTGATGTTTTTTTTGTGAAATGAATAATGTATTTTTGAATTAATAAATTGACATTATATGGTTATTTAATTTTTGAATTAATTAATGGATTTTTGGTGACCAATTAATTGATGAATTAATTGAATGGATTATTATGATGAATTAATATTAGAAATAAATTAATGAAATTGATGTGAATAATTAATCGCTGGATTAAGTATTGGAAATGGGTTATTATTAATTAACAAGTGAATTAAATAATATAATGGATGTAGTTAATTAATTCTTGAAATAATTACCGTAGTTGAAGTGACCAATTAAATGATGAATTAATTGAAGGCGTTGTTATGATTAATTAAATATAGAAATTAAATAATTAAATTGGTGTCATTAAATAATCATTGGATTAATTAATGGATATGGTTTATGGATAATTAATTAGTGAAATGATTAATGGAATGGATGTAGATGATTAATTATTTAATTAATTAACGTAGATTGAATGGCTAATTAATATTTGAATTAATTAAATGTTTACATTTGATTAATTAATTATTATTTAATTAATGGAATGTTTTGTGAAATGGTAAATGGTTATGATAATGTTTGAATGGAGTATCACGTAAGATAACTGGGGTGGAGAATGAGATTAAATTGATAACATTGAGAGACCTTCTAATATTGTTTACATAAGTACCATGATATAATTAAGGGAAGAAGTCCTTGTGAGATTCTTATTTTTTGTCGAAGACCATGTGGGTCTTTTGGGGGAAAGACCACAAGATCCTTCTCATTTTTCCTAATTGGCATTTATACTTTTTTTAATTCCCTGAACCCAGTTACCCAAAGTCATTGCATTAGTACATAACATTGGCATGGTCACAAAATGTCAAGTCTCAAAATACCGATTATTTTAGTAGCCTTGGAAGTACTAGATACATTCATAAGGTTTACATTACATCATAAAATGGATAACTACAACAACATTGTTTCCATAAAAATCACTCATATCCCCTCAGACTATCCCTATAGGTCACTCATAAAATACTTCATCGAATCCTAGGAAAAATAAAACATAGAATGGGGTGATCTCAGATGCTCAGTAAGGATGAAAATATAGTGGAAACTTTTATAAATAAGCATAAACATTTAAGGATATGTAGAAGACTAAAATAAAATATTTATAAACGTGAACTTCAGCATAATATATAAAAGATAAAATCAAATAATTCCTTTTAATTACTCACATGTATAATCTACTAGTCGAAGAATCACATGCAATATCAATATCCACTTTCATAATTATGGAATGCATAAGGTCAGACATTCATAACCACATAGATCAGGCCTTGTTCTAAGACTAAAAATAATAGTTAGTCAAGGAATTATCCCAAGAAACTAGTTTTTCTCATGAGACCTACCTATACATCAATGATCTATAGCAGGCTCCTCCCTTCACTTACTAAGTCCAATTCTTTCCTCAAATGAAATGGTTTAAATATAACATAAAAATTTGTATTAAAACTCGCATACAAAATGTGTATAATTTAGCCATAAACCATGAATGGTATAAAATAACACATCCATATTCAATCATATCACAAAAAATTTAATACAATATGGATGATTTGTATCATAATAAATCAACTTCAAACAAACTAAAAATCCATCAAACGATGTAAACAAAGATTTAATCAAAACCTTTTTTAGAGAAATATCTCTTTCTATTTTGAAATTATTTATAATTAATATAATTATAAAAGAAAATATATATTTTTGAAATATTCTTATAAGTTTGCAAGGGAAGCTTCAATGATGTTATAATGGTTGAAAATAGACACACCCACCGTATAAGTTAAAAAAATATTATTACCTTAATTTTGTTGAAAAAATCATAAAGTACCTTATTTTGAAAATGACCAAAAGATTTATTTCAAAACATAAAAGGTCAAATAAGGGTATAAATGACTTTACGACATTTTCTAGTAAATTGTAAAATGTTTTGAAATACAATTTTACGAAAAATCTATGTGAATGATAAAGAGGTCCCAGTAGATACTTACGTAAAAACAACCTCAGATAATAATGAGATTGTGAAATTAACCCTTAACTTATACTTTTACTTGGTTGAGGTTAGGTTAAAATACTTTATAATTGTTTAATAATTTTTATTAAATTATAAAATATTCATATATATTAATATGATATCATATATGATCTTTTAACATTGCTTTGTTAATAATATCTTAGTATTATCTTTGTTTTGGGTATTAACAGATTCATTTTCCTTTATATTCATTGTTATGAGAGTCATATTTTTTATGGATGGGATGTATATTATTCATATCCAGAATTATATCAAGTCTTTAAATATTATTTTGATCCATCTAATGAAAATTAGTCTTGAATGGATACGATGGGGAATTAATCTCATCGCGTTCGTAGAGACAGTAATCCGTACGTACACACGAGTGACAATATCATTCTTTTGATATTAAAATAATATATAAATGGATGGTATATCATATATAAAGAATCAGTATCATGTTATATTTATTATTTAAATCAATTACACATCATTGTTATACCCATCCAAATAATAATATATTGAATAACAATTACACCACGACGTGGAGACGGTAAGCTGTACGTACGCACGTATGGTGACATGCCATTCAAAGGAAAGATATAATAATGAATTTGGATGTACCATATGTATAATAACATCATATTCTTTATAATATACTTGGGTTGTTATTTTATAATGGAAACAACAAAGATATAGGAAGTGGAAGAACAAAGTAACTTGAAAGAGGTGATTAAATATTTACCTCTTCTATGGGTTCTTCCTTTTGATATGATCAAAAGGCCTCCATTGGCTGGATTTATTACTAATGTAAGGCCTCTATGATGAAGTTAGTATAGTTGAGAGGGTATTTGGGCAGATTTTGGCTGAGAAAAATGGCTTTGATGGTGTGAATTATAGTGAAGGGGGAGTGCCCTTTTATAAGAGGGGTGAGGGGCACACCTTAGGAAAATCTAGAAATACAATTTTATAATAAAATAATTTTCGGTATCTAATGTCTCAGTAATGAATTATTTAATGGTTATAGTGGGTATGGGTCAAAATACATTCAACCAAAACGTTTTAGAATGGATTGGGTCACTATATTAACATTATCTTT
This sequence comes from Viscum album, assembly GCA_963277665.1. Classification (NCBI taxonomy): domain Eukaryota; kingdom Viridiplantae; phylum Streptophyta; class Magnoliopsida; order Santalales; family Viscaceae; genus Viscum; species Viscum album. Next base: position 1,593,286,609 of record OY728163.1, on the reverse strand, counting down.
TAGATTTAACTCTGAGTTAAATAGTATGACATTTACAATGTATATTTGTATTTTTATATTATATTGTCAATAAACATACTATATACTCCCAGGAGAACTCCAAGTGGTCCATTAATGATACACCTATCATTATATAAGCCTTTTGACCAATCCATATATTTTTAGGAATAGAATATCAATTAATAATATATTATTTATTTTAAAAACTATTTGTTGTCAATTTTGTCCTTATTTTGTATTTCGTTTTTTCTAAATTCATAACAGCATTATTACTTCCAAAAAAGTTCATATAACGAACCCTAATATGTCATATTAATCTATAAAATTAGTGTAATTTATAAAAAGACTCAAATTACATTTATTTGCATATTTATAATATCAACTATTTTTATATTTCATTAATTATGTAATTACTGCATCATCGTTGTGTCATAAATAAATTAACCTATTTAATGTCTAAAAAATATAAATTTAATACGATTATATAGGAAATTTTTTAGCTTTATAATTAATATTTATAGTAGAATTTATCTTATACATAACCCTATATTAAATATATTTTAGTTGTTAAACATTTATTATAACTCTTTTAACTCTTCTTTGAAATAAATAATTATAAATGTCCTAATCTAATTGAAGTGAACCAAAGAGGATAATATTTTATTACTGTGGTATTTTTTTTGTCGAATAATAGTTATCCAATAAAATTAGGACATTTTTAGGGTAATAATAATATAATTTATACCATTAATTACGTTATTTACTTTTAACCGTGGTAAATAAAAGTAAAAAGTTTCTATTCCGCATAAAAAAATTTCATCTTATTGAACCACATTGTACTTACTGATATCAACTATGTCTCTCGGATTTTTGAAATTCAACTCACAGAAGCGGTAAAATTACATTTTATTTAAATTTTTAAATGCTCCTAGAAGGTGGGAAAAAGACAGTAAAAAGTTCAATAATATTTTTATATATCTAAAATTATTATAAACTAATTACAATGAATTAAATTAAACATATATAGGTATTATGTATCTATTTTGACCTAAAACAAATATAATTAGAATAGATAATTATTTAAATAAAAATTCAGTTTTAAACAATAACACAATGTTTTTCAGTATTCATCAAAAATTGAAAGCTTTCCGAAAAATACCAAAAAATAAACCTATGCTAATTTTGATATTTTGAATCCAAAAATGAAGTCCATTTTGAAAGATAAACTTTATAAAATTTCAAAAAGTGGGTATTAATATGCATAACGACTAGTTTGATTGGTTTTAGTGTGTTAGAACTCAAAGATGCATACAACACACACAACTGTATTATTCAAAGAAAAGCGTACTATGGAATCTTGTGGTGTTAAATTCTCCCCTCTTTCAAATAATTTCGTCCTTGAAATTTGAAAAGTATTACTGTGTAAAAATACTTTGGTGGTTCATCATCATAAGTTCCTCAGGTTCCCACATTTCCTTTTCTATCTTATGGTTTCTCCATAGAACTTTTACCAGACGAGTCATCCGGTTTTTCAGAACATTTTCTCTTGTATCAAGAACCTTGACAGGATCTTCTCAATAAAACAAATTGGGTCCAGTTCTAATTCATCATAGGTCAGTACATGCATTAGGATAGGTATGTATTTTCTCAACAGTTATATGTGGAACACATCATGGACTTTGGAGAGATTTAGCGGCATTGTCAACCGGTAAGCTATGGATCCAATTCGTTCTAGAATTTAGAAAGGTCTGATGTACCTTGGACACAATTTTCCATTCTTACCAAAATGTATAACACCCTTCCATGGAGATACCTTCATGAAAAAATGATCTCCTACTTGAAATTCCAAATCATTCCTTCGGTTATTGGCATAGCTCTTCTGCCTACATTGAGAAGGTTTGATGTGGTTTTGGATTACCTTCACCTTTTCCATCATTTCCACCCCCAGTTCTGGGCCTATGAGTTTTCTTTCACCAACATCATCCCAACAACTTGGTGTGTGACATCTCTTTCCACATAATGATTCATATGGTGCCTTCTGAATACATTAATGGAAGCTATTGTAATAGGAAAATTCTACCAGAGGTAAATACTGATCGCACATATCTTGAAAGTCAAGTGAGGATGATCTCAACAAGTCTTCTAAGGTTTGAATAGTCTGTTCTGATTGTCCATCTGTTTGGGGGTGATAGGAACTGCTCAAAAAAAGTTTAGTACCAAGGACTTTATAAAGACATTTCCAGAATCTTGATTTAAAATGGGGATCACGATAATAAACAATCGATTGTGGTACTCCATGATGTCTTACAACATCATTTATATATAGTCTTGCTAATCGTTTAAGTGGTAATTCTTCTCTAATTGAATCAAAATGTACTGACTTGGTAAGTCGATCAAAAATGACGCATATTGCATCATTCCATCTATGAGTCTTTGGTATTCCCACGACAAATTCCATCGTAATATTTTCCCATTTACACTCAGGTATGGTAAAAGGATACATGACTCTTCAAGGCTGTTTCCTTCTAGCTTTCACTTATTGAAAAACCATGAATCTTGACACAAAATCAGCAATCTCCCTCTTCATGTTTTCTCACCAAAAATGTTCCTTCAAATCTCTATATATTTTGGTTCTCCTAGGGTTTATAGAAGAATTGGAACTATGAGATTCATCAAACAATTCCCTTTTTATATTAGGTATATCGGGAACACAAAGTCACTTCCCAAATTTTAAAATTACATTTTCATACACAAAGTAACTCATTCTCCTATAATTAACTACTTTTATCATCCTTTTAAACTCTTCATCCCTGGTCTAAGATCTCTTTATCCTTTCTAGTAAATATGGTTTGGAAACCATTTGAAAAATTATTTATGTTTCACCTTTCATGGTTATTCCCATATCCATCTTTACTAGATCCATTAAAATATGATTCCTTTTAACTATCATCTTGTTCAAAACACCATTATCCTTTCCACTCAAAACATTTTCCACCTTATTTTCATACCTCGGGTGGTAGTGTATAGTGCAATCATAATCCTTTAGTTGTTCAAGCCATCTCCTTTGCCTAATTTTGAGATCTTTCTGTGATAAAATATACTTCAAACTCTTATGATCGGTATATATCTCAAATTTTTCACCATATATATAGTGTTTCCAAATATTCAAAGCAATGATTATAGCTACTAACTTAATCTCATGAGTGGGATAGTTTTGCTCAAGAAGTTTCAGCTACTGTGATGCATAGGAAATAACTCTATCATTTGCATAAGGACACAACCGAGTCCCTTATTTTAAGAATTACTATAAATAACCAACCCATCATTACCTGATGGTAGAGTAAATATATGATCATTGACTAATATTCTAGTTATTTATTCAAAACATTCTTCACACTCTTTTTCCAAAACAAATTTAACCCATTTTTGTGTGAGCTTTGTTAATGGGTTAGCAAACTGGGAAAAATTCTGGATGAAACGTCGATAATAAATTGCTATACCAATAAAACTGTGTACCTTAGTTATACTTGTCGGTGATGGCCATTCTTGGATTTACTTGGACATTAAAATATCAAAAAATATTCCATCCTTAGAGAAAATATGGACACAAAAAGAAATTTCCTAAAGCTAGAATTAACAATTTCTAAAGTTCCCATATAATTCATGTGTTCTAAGATTCTTCAGGATAATGCGCATGTGATTTTCATGATATTCATAGATTTTGGAGTATAGTAAGTTATATTCAATAAATACCACTAAAAAATAATCTATATATTCCTTGAATAATCTATTCATTATATCCATGAACATAGAGGGTTCATTAGTCAATCCAAAGGGCATTATAGTAAACTCGTAATGCCCGTACTGGGTTTGAAATGTTGTCTTCTAAATGAATTCCTTCTTCACGCACAACTGATTATATCCATATCGATGGTCAATAATTGTAATGTATTGAGCTCGATAAAGTTGGTCGAATAAATCATATATGTGAGGTAAGAGATACCAGTTCTTTATTGTTATAGAATTTATCTCCCGGTATTCAATGCACAACCTCATAGATCCTTCTTTATTCTTAACAAAAAGGACAGGGGATCCCCATGGCGAACCACTAGGAAAAATAAATCTCTCATTACTCAATTCCTATAGTTTTTATTTAGTTACACTAATTCCACAACGGCCATTCTATAAGGGGTATTCGATATGGGCATTCATCTAGGGATTAAGTCAATTGAAAACTCAATTTCTCGTTCTGGAGGACATCTAGGAAAATAATCTAAAAACCGATAAACATATTATTTCACAATAGGTACATCCTCTATTTGTACACTAATTTACTCTACCAAATTTATTTTATTCACTTCCTCCCTAATAATTTAATTTAGTTGAGCTGGTAGCGGTGGATCTAGATAAGAATCAGGTGCTGACATATCTGCTCCAAAGATAAGGTGTTCTTTATCATCTTCATCAAAAACAGTAACCTCCTTATTACAATAAATTTTTTCATTATTTTAGAAATTAAATCCATACCAAGGATTATATCAAATTAAATCTTTGTTATGAAGATGAGATCAGAAGATAAAGAACATTTATATTCCTTAATGGGGGCTGATGCACAAAACTTTGTGGCAATGATACTTCCCTTAGGAGTTTTGACTAGAAGATCCCTTATTAAATCAATTTGTAAATATCTAATTTTCTTATAAAAATGGGATTTTATGAAACAATGCGATGATCCATAATCAAATAAATCATTATCTAAACTTAAAAAAACTAATAAATTTCCTACCACTACGTATTTCGGAGCTTCAACCTCAGCAGTAGTGAAAGCATAAGCTTGGCCTTGATCCCTTAACCATTTCTGAGGTAAGTTCCCCTGATGCTTATGATATTCATTTTCATAATGCCCCCTTTCTCTACAGTTGTAGCATTCAACATCGACAGACTCTTTCTTCCCCTTGTAATCACGAGCTTGGTGGCCTTTTTCATAACACTTATAAAAGACTCTCATTACTTTCAAAAAAGTACCGAGGTGTTTCCTCCCTCACTTACTGTATGATAGATATTCATCATTTACCTTATTCCACATATTTCCATTTCCTGAGTGTTCAACAGATCTATTCTTCTCTTTCTTTGCTTTAATGTCGTAAGACATAAAGAATTCTTTTTCTGTCTTGATAGCACATGAGACAATATCTTCATATAACAAGAAGGATTTTGAGAGTAATGCTCGATAGAGAAATGGTTTTAACCCATCAAATAAATGATCAATATTAATTCTTGGGTTATGTATATAATCTGTAGCATCCCTCGCTAACCTTGTAAAGTTAGCCTCATACTTTGCGACATTCTCTTCATCCTTTTGCCTCAGACTCAGAAATTGTCTTTCCATATCTGCTCGATGGTCATGAAGAAAGTAATTTTCTACAAAAAGTTATTTAAACTCCCTCCATTCCATATTTGATACTTAATCACATTCCATTGTGTTTTGAATCAATGAACACCATTGATCAACAACTCTAGTGAGGTGGTAAACTATCATGAAAACTTTTTCCCTTTTGCTACTCCCCAAGGCATGGAATATTTTCTCTACAGAATTTATCCATTTCTAAGATAATAGTGGATTTTTACCCCCATTAAATGTTGGTGGTTGTTTCCACATGAAGCGATCTAACATTGATCCTCCACACTGTGGATCAGGTTGCTTCATATGGGTAAGGTTATTATTCATAACCTGAGTGAGCTGTACCAATACAGTGATAAGCTGATCAACACAAGTTGTATCAGCAGCTCCACTATAATTTTTTTGAGCAGGAGGGAAATCCATACATGGAGTGTGTGTATTGATACATATTGCATTCCTTCCACTAGGCTCTATTTTTATACAATGGAATAAACTATATTAGTTTATGAATCAAAATACATAAATCCAAACTTGTAAAACACTTAACATAAACATAACAGTTTATGTATATAATCCGTAATCATAAAAAATGTTTTCATTGAAGAATTTTATACTCATAAAACCTTCATAATGGTTTTTAATGAAAATTAGAATTATCTTAAGCACAAACTCTGGGATTGTCGTAACCAAGAGTGAAACAAGGCTCATTCTTATATAACAGTTCCCATTCGAGTGTAGCTCAAAGCGGTGTTTTCAGGTTTTACCCTTTGGTACATCTATGCTAGAGCTGCCTCTACCTGATCATATCCAGACATGGATTTATTTCTTAGAAAACTCAAAAAATCTCTAGGATAAAAAGATTCTATGATGTTCTTATATACAAATCCTCAAAGTCTATCTTAGGGCTATGTTCACTAATCAGAGTTTATCTAAATCTAGTTTCCAAGGTTTGTACTAATCTTCCTCTGATACCAACTGTAACTCCACAACCCCAGTTACCTAGAGTCGCCACATTATTACATAACATTGGCATGATCATAAAAGATCATGTCTCGAAAGACCTATTAGTTTAGTATCCTTGGAAGTACTAGATACATACATAAGGATTACATTACATCATAAAATAGAAAACTACAAAAACATTGTTTCCATAAACAGCACTCATATCCCCTCAGACTATCCCTTCAGGTCAGTCATAAAATACATCTTTGCATCCTGAAAAAATTAAAACATAGAAAGGGGTGAGCTCAGATGCTAATTAAGGATAACAATATTGCGTAAACTTTCATAAATAAGAATAAACATTTAAGTAAATGTATAATACTAAAGCAAGAGCTTTTTAAATGTAAACTTCACAATAATATGGCAATTATAAAAAAAAAATTCAATTTAATTATTCACATGGATATTCTACTAGTCAAAGAATCAAAAGCAATATCAATAGCCATTTTCATAATGATGGAATGCGTAATGCACAACTTTCATAACCACATAGTCGAGGATTTGTGCCAAGGATACAAATAATATTTTTTCAAGTCCTTGTGCCAAGACACTTTTTTGTCTCATGAGACCTACTGATGCATCGAGGAGCTATAGCGGGCTCCACCCATCACTTACTAAGTCCAATGAATTCCTCATATGAAAAGGTTTAAACGTAACATAATCATTCATATAAAAACTAGCAGATGAAATTTCAATACATTATCCATAATCCATGATTGGTATGAAATAACATATCCACATTCAAACATATCGTAAAACCTCCAACACAATATGGAGGTTTTGTATCAAAATAAATAAACTTCAAACAAACTTAAAATCACTCAAAGGATGTTGACATATATGAAATCGAAACCATTTTTTAGAGAAATATCTCATTCTATTATGAAATCATATAAAATTCATATAATTATAAAATAAAACATTTATTTTGGAAATATTCTTATAATCATGTAATGGAATCTTCGATGATGTTATAACGGTGTAAAATAGTTTCACCTGCCGTATAAGTTAAAAAAACATTCTTACTTAATTTTGTCGAAAAGGTTATAAAGTACGTTATCTGGAAAATGATAGAAAGATTCCTTTAAAAACATATATGTTCAAATAAGGGTATAAATGAATTTACCCTATTTTCTAGTAAATATTAAAAATGTTTTGAAATAAATTTTTATGAAACATGGATATGCATGATAAAGAGGTCCTAGTAGATACTTACGTAAAAACAACCTCGGATAATAAAGAGATTGTGAAATTAACCCTTACCATGTACTTTTCCATGGTCGAGGGTAGGTTAACCTTCTGTATAATGGATATATAATTGTTATTAAATTATACAAGAATCATATACATTAATATGATATCATATATGATCTTTTAACATTGCTTGGTTAATAATATCTTAGTATTATCATTGTTTTGGGTGTTAACAGATTTGTTTTAATTTATATTCTTTCTTATGTGAGTCATGTTTATTATGGATGGGATGAATCTTATTCAAATACAGAATGATATAAAGTATTTAAATATTATTTCTAATCATCTAATGAAAATTAGTCATGAATGGATACGATGGGGAATGGATCTCTTCGCGTTTGCGGAGAAAGTAATCCATGCGTACGTACGAGCAACAATATCATTATTTTGATATTAAAATAATATATAATTGGATGGTATATCATATATACAGAATCATTATCATGTAATATTTATTATTTACAACAATTACACATCGTTATTATACCCATCCAAATAATAATGTATTGAATAATAATTACACCACGACGTGGAGATGGTAAGTCGTACGTACGCACGTATGGTGGAATGTCATTAAAAGGACAGATAGAATAATGAATTTGGTTGTACCATATTTATAATAACATCACAGTATATAGAATATAATTGAGTTATTATTTTAGAATGGAAACAACAAAGAAAGAGTAAGTTGAAGATGAAAGGAACATGAAAGAGGTGATGAACTATTTACCTCTTTTTTGGTTTCTTCCTTTTGATTTGATCAAAAGAGATCCTTAGGTTGTCCTTCTGACTAATGGATGGCCTCTATGATTAATGGAGTATATCTGAGAGGGTATTTGGCTAGAGGTTGTCTGATCCAAATGGATTTGAAGGTGTGAATTTGAGAGAAGGGGGAGTGTCCTTTTATATGAGGGGTGCGAGGCACCATATGAAAAAGCTAGAAATATTATTTTATAATAAATAAAATTTCTATTTTTAATATATCAAAGATGAATAATTTAAAGGATAAGTTGGGGATGGGTTGAAAACCACTCAAACAATTCGTTTTTATACAGTTTTGGGTTCATTAGATTTAACTCTTAGCTAAATAGTTTCACATTTATCATGTCTCTTTGTATTTTTACATTATATGGTTAATAAACATACTATATAATTCCATGAGAACCCCAAGTGGTAAATTAATGATACACCTATCATTATATAAGTCTTTTGGCCAAACCATATATTTTTAGGATTATAATATCAATTAATAATAAAATATTTGTTTTAAAAACTCTTTTATGTCAATTTTGAGACTATTTGGTATTTTGTTTTTGATAAATTCATAACTGCATTATTACATCGAACTAAATTCATCTAAAAAACCCTAATATGTCATATTAACTGATAAAATTACTGGAATTCATAAAAAGTCTCATTTTAAATTTATTTGGATATTTATAATATCCATTATTTTAATAATTAATTAATTAGGTAATTACTGCATCATCAGGTGTCTTAAATAAATTAAATTATTTAATGTTTAAAAACTATAAATAAAGTAGAATCATGTAGGGAATCATTTTAGCTTTATAATGAATATTTATATTCGAATGTATCTTATGTATAACCCTATATTAAAATTTTATTTGTTATTAAACCTTGATTTTAACTCTTTTAACTCTTCTTTGAATTAAATAATAATAAATGTCTTAATCTAATCCAAGTGGACAAAAGAGGATCATATTTTATTCCTAAGGTTGTTTTGGTCAAATTATACTTATACAATATAATTAGTACATGTGTTAGGGTAATAATAATAGCATTTTTACCCTTAATTACCATATTTACTTTTAACCATAGTAAATAAAAGTAAAAAGTTACTATTCACAAAAAATTATTTTCTTCTTATTGAAACACATTTTAATTTCTGATATCAACCGTGTATCTAGGATTTTTGAAATTAAACTCACAGATGCATTAAAATTTTATTTTATGTAAATTTGCAAATGCACCTAGGAGGTGGGTAAAAGACGATAAAAAGTTCAATAAAATATTTATATATCTAAATTATTATAAAATGATTCCAATTTATTACATTGAACATATATTGGTATTATGTATCTATTAAGACCAACAATAAATTTAAATAAAGTAAATATTTATTTAAATAAAAATTCAATTTTAAACACTAACTCAGTGTTTTTCATTATTCATTAAAAGTTGAATGTTTTCAGAAAAATACAAGAAAATCACCCTAATATAATTTCGATATTCCGAATCCAAAAATGAAGTCCATTTTGAAATATAAAATTTATAAAATTTCAAAAAGTGGGTATTTCTAATCCTAACAGCTAGTTCGATTGGTTGTGGTGTGTTAGAACTTGAAGTTGCATACAACACATGCTACTGTATTATTCAAAGAGAAGTGTACTGTGGAAGCCTGGGGTGTTACACTTTTCTTTGTATAACTCACTATAGACCTTTGAGGATAGAGCCCATGTGCACATTACTCAAGATGGACTGATTTCAATGTTTATTTATTTTTTAAATACTATATAAATTAAGATAATTTATGGTAAGAAAGAAATTCAGATGTGTGATATCCCATGGGGATTGATCAAAGTCCAATGTGGTCCAAAGCAGTTATTGTGGTTCGGGTGTCCATGGGAAGCTAATGGAATATGTGGTTAAATTGTGAGAAAATGGATAAATATAAACTATTTACTTTATTATTTGTATTTTATTCTTTATAGAACTACATACACTATTATTGATTGGATTTTTTTAGACACCATTGGTGGTGGTATACTGAGTCATACTCAAACCCTACTCAGGTTGTCTAATCGGTACCCAAATAGAATTTTTGTTTTCTGGACATGTTATTTGAAAAATCCTTGTGTTAGATAACTTATTTTGGGATGGATCAGGGGTGGGGGAACCGAACATGGTTCTAGAATCTCTTGGGAGTCATCAATGTCCTTCTTATGGGACTTTAATTTTATACCCTTAACAAGCACATTATTATATCATATTTACCATTTTAGGTAAATATTTTATTTTCTTGTTTTAGTTAACGTATAACATTGGGATTTTCCATGTTTAAATAAGATGCAAAATTTTTTATTTACTTCTTATGGTGTTTTACACTATTAAAATAGGTTATAGTATCCCAATGATAGACTTACCAGACCCACACTACTAGTCGGCTACATCTAGAATATGATGAGGAGTACATGGAGTCATGTGGCCATATGGCTTGTGGCACCAGTGGGTGGAACTTTGTTTGGGGAATTACACTCCCATGATCATGGAGTGAGAAAAATTAATAATCTACCACTATTGGTGTACATAACATAACATGTGAATACAATATATGAGCATGTGATATGAAAAGAATAAAATTAAATTGATGAATAAGAAAAAAAATAATCATCATTGACCCTTGAGTTCTTACATGACACATAGGAATTCCAGTGTAATATTTATTAGAATATGTCATAAAAACAATCTAGTAATAAACCACTTACTACAGCAATACCTCTTTAGAACATCACATAAGGGGTCGACGTCCTACTTCATAACTTGTACCCTAATGTCATGTATATTTTGACCGGTGTCAAAGAGTCTCTAAAAATGTCACATCACCACTAATGGGGAGTCACATAAACCCTAGGAACCATATAGAGGTCATAGAACTATTGGAAAATTAGATTATAAAGGAACAATAAAATAAAACATGCATAAGAAGGTAACCTAGCTCACCCTATAACAATATATGAAAACATACACTAGTTGGAAACAAATCCCACCATTTAATAAAATAAAAAATATAAAACTAGGGAAATCTCTTCTTATCCAAATATAATATCAAAATCATAAACCTAATGGAACCATAACTTAACATAGAAACATATAAAAAAATATTAGGTGCTCTCATCACACCCTGGATCCATACCTAGTCTCTATTACATGGGGTTCACTTCTCAGCCACAGTTCATGAACCCTCATATGACATACAAAATATAGCTAGGTGTTACTCATCTCACCTCATAATCAAATCAGAAACAACAAGGGGTCAACCCTACATGAGATTGATACCAGAACTCCATTTCTTAGGGTCACATTTCTACCTCAAAACATGTACCCTCGTTTCACATATCTCATGAATATAAAAATAAATCAAATAAACTTGGGTCCATAGCTACCCATAAATTTATATCATTCCTCATAAGTTTGAAACATGCTTGAACCTTGTACTCCGCTATTAGGTAGATATATTAAGTCCATAATATCTCCATTTCACAAAATCTATTGATTTCACAAAATCTATCCATTTCACTACATAAAATAATTGTCATATATATCGATTATTGGGATTTAAGTTTCCACTCATAATCAATAATTCCAACACCCCTACACAAACACTTTCTTGTATCAACTTGAACCAACATTAAATAATATTTTCCCCCCCAAGTCACATTAAAACTTGTAACACATAAATTATTTCTGGTAACCCATCAATATATTTTTATAAGATTCACTTTAAATATGTTTTCTTAGTTTGAAATATTACTCTACCTATATCACTGATTTTAATCAAGCAACAATACAATCTTGTAAAACAATTATCAATGGTTATAGTTATTGTCAAGAAATTGGTTGGGAGGGTTGAATATTTCCAAAATAATTATGAATAATTATTTTTTACATATTTATCAATTGAATTCACTAGTATTTAATTTCTTAGAAGTGAAAATGAATATATTTTAAAGTAAATGTAAATTTTTTTTTGGAAAAGTGTATTTAAGACAAAATGGTTTTTTATCGTATTAAAATAAATTAAAAATTATTAATGAAATATATTAATTAAATATTTTCATAATAAATTAAATAAAATATTTTAACATTTATCTAATTGTTTTGATGAGTTATTGAATGATAATAAATTTAGTATTATGCTAAGAAATACATTTTTCTAAAACCAGTTTATATTGAGTTTTTTATAGTTTCTTAAAAATTAATTTAGTAAACAAATATAATTTTAATATTATAAATTGGTTTCTATATATGGATTCAATATTCCAAATTGTTTTAATGAGTAAAATTTAATTTTATGTCATTAAGAATGTTAAATGATGAAAAATATTATTACTTTGGTAAAGGTAAAATGTTCTAATGTGAGGTTAAATTATCAAGATAAGTGTTAAAATAACAAAGAAACTTTTCTAAAAATTATTGGTTAAGCGTATATTTACACAAATATATCTAAATATTTAATCTTGGTTTATTTAATACCACATAAAAATTCATATAACATTATTATATTTCATTTTTTAGCATTTAATGTAGTTCCACTTCCATAACTTATGTAAAGGAAACATAATAAGCTCACTTCACCAAGACAATTCTGATCATTAACTCGACTAAGATCTTCCCAAATAATCTTAATAAAACTGTTTCCATGAACTTTGTGTTATTTTCATTGTAAAAGTATCATCAAAGAGTCTTTAATGTTCTTTTCATATAGGGACACCCAAATGAATGGTACATCTTCTTACCGACCATTTTCATGTTTCTTCTTATGAAAAAAATATGTTCTATAAAAAAAAATTATCGAATAAAAACATTTACTATTATGAGATTTTTTATGTTAATTTTCTTTCCATTTTTTATCTCCTTCCCATTAATTGGAAATCGATAGCATTGCTCATGAGAACATGTGTACAACCACATCCATGAAATGATGTTATTAAATTTTATTTTACACTTTACATAGATTGTAATAATGATATCTTCAATAAATATATATTATATTTTTTGTATTATCATAATTTAAATGGTAAATTATTATTTATTATTATTTTTCAATCTATCTGAATGTGGAAACATAAATCTTGTGTTTGTATGGACTACTGTTTCCATGAAGTGATGTAATTCATATTTTATCACCACATTATATGAATGGTTATAAAAAATTATAAAATGATTATATATTATAATTATGACATTACTATGATCGTTTATATTATGAAACTGTAAATAATATTTATGAACTAGAACCATTGAATCGAATAATATATAGGAAGAATTGTTGATTTTATAGAAATTTTCATATTTATGAAGAATTGTGGAATGAATGATACTGGGAAATTATAATGTAATTATATATATATATTATGTTTGAATAATTATTTTTGAATAGTTTTATTATAAGTCTATATTTATAGTGGAATTTGTTTTAATGTGTAAGAGTCAAGACAAGTCTTGAGGTAATTGTTTTTGTTACAATTTATTTTCTTTTTGGGCTTGTTTAAGTTAAATTTCTTTTTTATGTAAATTATATAATCTCTATCCTTTAGAAAACATATATTTTAATATCAAATTTTGTTCATATTTTTTTATTTATCTATATGAATTTTAATTTATTTGTCTTTAAATGGATTTAGATTGTGTTTAATAAGAAAAACAAACCTATTTTCTCCTTTAGTCAATTTGTTTCTTGAATTTCTATATAGTATAGAATGTTAAAAAGAATATTATTTTCAATGATAAAATTATTATTAAGATAAAATAAAAATATATTTTCATTCGATTAAAATTTTTAAAATGGAATTTTTACAATATTTTTCAAAGAGGTCATTTATGATTTATTACAAAATTTTGTGAAAGAAATTAATATTTTAATGTTTTCTACATGAATATATATTCCCATTATCATAAATAATATTTTATTTTAATATAACTTTACATGTCTACAAGGTTAGTTTTTGAAGAACCATCTTTCTCAATATTTTATAAATTTTTATGTTTTAATGAAAATGAATGGAAAAGGGATTTTCCATATAATTTAATAAATAAAAAAATTATATTATATTGATTTTCTGAATCCATTTCAACATTTTTTATGGTTTTTATGATTTAATGTAGATATTATCATATGATACCATCCAAAGTATTAGTTTGGATGAATTATATTGAAAATATTTTATTTTAGAGTCTATGAAACCCTTTACTTTCCCATGAGTATATTATGAAATGACGAAAAAGGTAATGTTTTTATGATTCAATCCACGTATTCTCTATGAATTAATATGATGATGTAATAATTAAATTCTTATGAAACACATTTATTTCCATAGGTTACTCTATGTTTATGATGAAAAATGTTTTACTAATATTGTGAAAAACATATGAATGGTTTTCATTCTGTGGTGAGTGGGTCTAGAATTATATACCCCACTCATGAATTGGGTAAATATAGATTACTAATTAGGTAATATGGAAAATAATGTGTAGTGAAAAAAAATTAGTTAGAGACTCAATCTGTCAAGATAGTCTTAGGAGAAAACCTTCAATAAGGAAATGATTAAATGGGAAGATAACTCAATCCACTATGATAGACTTGGAAGTGATCGTTGTCTAAGCAAATAATATTAAATGTTTAATTATATTATACAAACCTATGTATTATTCCTACGTAATGTACTCATGGCTCATTATTTATTATTGATGATTTTACTCTCTTATTACATACAACTTTTTTAATACAAATCCTTATTACTTGAATCACAATTAATAATATTTCACTAATTGGGTATGAAATCTGAATTTTATGATCATGTTATTATACTTTTATGCGTATATTATGTTTACTTATGGTCATTGATTTATAACTACTATATTTAGATTCACTCATCATAAAATTTCACTCTTTATTATTCTTCCTTTCTCAAGGTTATGATGAAATAATTTAATGACGGAATGTCTAAAAATATTATTATGTGAGAATTACATTTTAGGAGATGTTGATGATATTTCATAAAAATAAGATGATTATGTATATATAATTAAAAGAAGATAAATCTTTAGTGTTTTTGGGCATATATGATTTTATATATAATGAATATTCATCTAAAATGATATAATTTTTATGTATGTGATGTTATGGTTTCTGTAGTTTTTATTAGAAATGTATTTTTTTGAAGACTAGTATTAGTAAACAATGGTGAAACATTTATAAATAAGTCTATGTATTAGATAATATGCTGAACTTTTCATAAATTGTATATTGTGTGGTTTCCAAATAATGAAAACCATATATTTATAATATCAATTGGATGTGACTATAGGATTGAGGAACAAAATAGAAAACACCCAAAAAATGGCCATTTAATTATCAAACTGAACTTCACTCATTTCTTGATGAGTTGTCCTAAGCCTACCTCCCAATCTAGACACTCTTGGGGCATATGCTTTGGTTAAGTTACATTATCTTTATAAATCATTCTTTTGAATGATATGATTGAATCTATTGATACTTTTGATGATTCATAGTGATATAAGTGTACACAAATTTTCATTTGTTTAAATAAAGTGTCTTAATTTAGGACATCATAAGACTAATTTTCATAACCATTTGATTAAATACATTTAATATTGATATTTTTTATACACACAATAAGTTTTTGGGTTTAGTCAATTTATTAAACTAGGAGGAATCATGTAAACCACGAATGTGAAAACTAGTGAAATGACCATAATATTGAGAAACCAAAATGATTTGGTTTTTTTATGTCAAATATTTGAATTATTCTCCCTCAACCCTATAAAGAGATAATTTTTAAAATTAATCATAATAAAAATCCAATTGTATAAAGGAAGGAATAACTTATTACTAAGTCCTTTATGTAGAAGTGTATAACCTCTAGTATTGGTCCCACTGATCTACTTATTATTGAGTAGAGGATTAATTTTATAGTTATAATATTTTACATTTTTCAATCATCCAACCATTAGAGGGTAATTTTATATATGTATTTTTGGAAGGATGAGATGATAAATGGAATAATCATATCAAGAATATATGGTAAGAGGATGAAATTTCTTCTATTAAATAGAAAGAGATTAATGATGTATTTTTCAGTAGGTATTTTCATCAAAATATTAAATGATTAAAAGAAATGGAATTTCTAGATCAAGATAATAATGTTTAGGAATCCGTTAGAGACTATGATGAAAATTTAACAAAAAATTCTAGGTATGCTTCATATTTTATAATAAAAACCGCATGTAATGTTGACATGTACTTTAGTGTTTTAAGGACATGTATTCAAATGTAAATATATATATGATAAATTAATATCGATGGAGATTTTTTATGTTTTATAAAGATAAAAAATAGAGAATGATAAATCTAATTATTCTAGTTTTCATGGGGAAAATAAGTGAAAAATGTAATTTTTAGGAAATTCTACTAATATAACTACTCGGGCCAAAATCCATGCAAAAAATGGATCCACAAAGACAAAAAAATACAAAGGGGTGTTCCCCATGAAGCTCCATCACAAAGCCCTTCAACACCAAAAATGGTGCAAAGTTGTAAGCCAAAAATCTTCACTGTGCCATAATGAAATACTATAATCCTCTATGAGTCCGACAAACACCTTGACCACCATGATGGAATGAAAGAAGCCTTTGTGAGTCTGAAGGATACACCTCCGAACAGGAAGAACCATTTACTTTGTGGAGTGCCATCAGATCATCATGATGCCTGATGCCTATAAATATGTGGCTAACCTACACAAAGGATCGATCTCCTCACATTTTCCCCATATCTCATGATTCACAAAGCTCCATCTACTCCACGAACCATCGTGAAAATTTATCACCCAAGGTACATGATATTTTTAACCATCTTTCCATTTTCTCCAATTTATCTCCACTTCATGGGGGGATCCCCATCATCAATCTCTATGACTGTCACGAAAGAAGGAGTCCCTTTTGGGAATTCAGGACTCTAGGGAGCATTCAACCTTCACGAATTACCCTCCAAGAATATGTAGACTCCATACGTCGGTAGGGTCACCGGGCTTCGGGAAGAGAATTACTTCATGGATGCCATTTTCACCATGCATTGCAAAGAACCTACCTTCACAAATCTATAACTCTTCGTGAAGCAGCAAGCCTTCATGAATCCCCACTTTGTGAGGCCTTCTACATCAAAAACCCCTTTCTTAAGTTGATCTCCAGGCTTGTACATAGTGATTTCATTGTTGCAAGAGTAGATCATTATTTTTCTTTGTCTTTCCTTATGCATATTCTCATAGGTACATTAAAAAATATTATTTATTCACATAGGCACGCTAACATGGGCCCCATAACTAACCACTCATCCACCTCGTTCACATATAGCATTTCATGTGCCTTCCCTCCACCATGTTTGGGTAGGTACAAGTTGTGTATGTTCTAGGAGGGGGAAGTGAGTCCTCTTGGTCGAAGCTGTAGGATGTTAAACTGCAAAGCACCCACCACACTCAACACCTAACATTAAAATGTGATCACCGCATGCATGAAATGTCAGGGGGACATGAAGGATAATGAGCATAATATAACCTCCCAGTCTCTTCCCCTATATCTCTTTATCACAGTGTTCTTATTGGGAATTATTCATGTAATCTCCGAGACATCTTGATAGGGGTGTCCCTCTACATCGACCATATCCTCCTCATACATATAGACTCCATCCCTAAGTATTCCTCTTGGATTCAGTCCCAATCTTCTTCTCCCTCGGATTCTAGCCAAGTGTATGCCCTACACTATCCCTCATGGATATACTTCTCACAACACAATCATAAAGTGTATTTCTACCTCTTGTTTCCCACACCAATCATGTGTCATGTGGGATTAGAGTAAGCATCGACCATGACATACATGATGGGCCACTATCCATGCATAATCCCTATCACGAACATGGGTTGCTAACTATGTAAAATCCCCCTTCCCCTCCTTCATTAACTACAAGGACCATGATCCTTTTGAGGGTACATATGAATCCTCTCTAAGGATCAAGACCATAACTCCCCACTAATTTTTTTTTGGATATTTCACATCGGTTCCGCTTCTTTCCCACATGATGTTATACTATATTCCCTCTTTAAACTATGTTGGGTTTGATCAGTCTCTACTATGTAGTGTAAAAAGGACGCCTCCACAGGTTTCAACCCCAACAAATTGTAAACATTGGTGCTCCCTCCTAGGGATGTGCCCTACTGATGTGAAATTTTCCAATTCTAGACACATCTCTAGGATCCTTCTTCATGAGACATTATAATAAATCTAAGATACTAACCATGTGTTATCCACACCATGTCTTTCAGTTTCTTCTATTTGTGTACACCATGATTCTCTTCCCCATCCAGAACCCCATGGAATTTGATTCACTACCACATGGATACATAGGAATCCTCCCTAAGGTTCAATCTCATCACTCATACCCTATCCTGGTATCTCCCAAAATCCCTTGTTTTTCGATAATATGATAGGCCTTCCCTAATGATCTAATTCTTTTGGGTCCCCCATCCATGCATCCATTCTCCTAAGTCACCTTCTCAGGTGTCTCAACATCCCATCATAGAAATACATGAAAATTGATTCCCCGCCAGGAGGATATGTAGGAATCCTTCCATAGGTTCAAGGCCAACATTATTATCATCATGCCAGTTTTATATCCATTCATTGCATTATTTCACACGTCCTCCATATCCATCTTGATGACATATGGGTTGCCAAATCCTGATAAACTCATGAAATTCAACAGGATACTAACCATGAAAAATCCCCACCCATTCAATTGTTGTTTTTTGTAGCACTCGAGAAACTAAACATACATAATCCCTACACACTCCACCATTCTCCATCAACCATTATTGTCCCTCTTGTAATTGGACACTAACAATGTGTTATCCATAACATGTTTCAGGGTTTCTATCCATTGATTATACCCCAATATTACGCCTCACACCTTCAAAATACATGGGTTTTTATTCGTTTCTAATATACAGGGTACGTAGGATTCCACCATGA
The DNA here is from genome assembly GCA_963277665.1 of Viscum album. NCBI lineage: Eukaryota > Viridiplantae > Streptophyta > Magnoliopsida > Santalales > Viscaceae > Viscum > Viscum album. Next base: position 1,593,267,108 of record OY728163.1, on the reverse strand, counting down.
GGGTCAATCCTAGCCAATGGTAAATCTTGGTATCTTATTTACTGAGGCCTGCCTTCTCTAATCAGCCCTTTGTGGTGCCTCAGTCATCCTTTACTGTGTAAAACCTCGTCCATTGTGAGACACTCCATCCAGGATCCATCATCCTTGGGTGTTATTATCCATTTTCTGGTAAACCATACATGGTTATCCCTACAAGGGATGTACCCATCTAATATACTATCTTTTGTGTTCTAATCAGTCTGATGCATCTCTTACAGACATTAAACATGCAGTATGCCCTATGTCAAACATGGGAAGTAGAGGAAAAAATAAAATAAATTCCTACAACATTAGATTCCCAAGATTTAATTTGGGAATCCTTTGGCTTCCATTCCCTCATAGAGTGCTGTCGTAAAAAAGAATTCAGGTGTTCCAAGGTTGTAGTGTCGAGAAATTCCATAAATTCCTCATCATGACAACTTTTATAACTGAAGGTTGCCTTCCCAACTAGATCCCTTGGAATGTCCTGATAGAATAAACACAATTAATTGGTATCCATAATGAGATGGCACCCAGAATGTGTTTCATGAAGAAGTTCATAAAATTAAAGGGAGACTCGGACAAGGTTTTGAATTTAAAGGAAGAATCAATTAAATGAGAGCTCAACATCTCGTCATCCTATTAAGATCAAGGATAATTAATCTACGATTAACTGATGGATTCCACCATCCTTTGGAATGTAAGAATGCAGGGTAGAATGTGACCATAAATGTTTCGATAAAAAAACACTCAGAAGACATGCCTCGATATAAAAAATTCGAAAAATAAATGGAGAACCTCATGTGAAACTCTTGTCATTGAAATGGGAATAGTATCATTCGAGACATCGGAAAATGAGTGGGTCATCAGATGTAGTTATTTTGTGCCAGATTATGCTATGAAAATGTTAGACCTGGTGTGGAACTCAACATAGTTTAGGGCTTTTTATCACTAGGACTTTCATTCTATGGCACTGTTAACATGGATCTTTCTATCCATTCCTAGATTGATGAATAGAGTTAGGGAATTGGACATTTCTTTTCGAATATCTATACGGACGGATGAATCTTCGTACATTGTAGAAGCTATGATATAATTATAGGAAACCAGTCATCCCCTTCCCACAAACGTATGGGTAGGAGGAATGACACAATGACATTTCTGCAAGTCTTGGACTCCAACATTATTGATTACAAAACCATGGTTATAAGGAATTCATACCCCATATCACCCTAAAATATTATCTAGAGGAGGGTTATTGATTCTCTTGTTTGATGATATGATAAGGAGGGGGTCATCTCAACTCTAGACATGGCCCGCCTAGAATTGGAGGCTTCTATGCCTCATCATCACCAATGCCCCAAGTGTCATGTAGGGGGCCTTTACTAAAAATTACAACATCCAACCATTTTAATACCTTCTTCCCAGAATTATCCTATGACTCATTCCCCTACACCGATGAGGTAAGGGATGTCATAGTGATTCTAGTTTCGACTTCATCTTGGGAGGTGCCAAGGTGGGCTCCCACCAGGCCTCATTAATGTCACCACCAACTATCTATCCCAAGGGATGAAGAGAATGTCTATTTACCTACTCCACTAACCTCAGTCTGTCTAACATAACATTATTGTTGTGTATAGGCTCAAGAGAACACCCTTCTAGGGGAATCAACATCTACAGATTCACTGGCTCATGCCACCACTGATGCATACTATTAGTTTCATGATATTATAGAGTAATGTTACTTCTTTCCTGATAAATATAAAGCCCCATCCACCCCTTTTGGAGGTCTTGGTTGACTCTTCACACCATTGGCATGAGCTGAAATCATTTTGGGCTGACCCATGATGATTTCATTCACTATGGAGTTCCTACCAGTACTATCTTCAGCTAAAAAATATGTCCTCCTTTCTACCATGTCCAACATGGAGGTCCTAATCACACCAATTGAATCTGTCCAAGTGGATGTCCTCTCTACATTGTAAACAACAAGCATGATGATCCTATATATGCCCATTATCTCATTTATAGAGGATATCCCCATATTTTTTATTACCAACGCGAATGATATCCTCATGTCATCGCCAACTCAAGCGGAGGTCCTCCTGGAAGTAGTATAAACTCAAGATAATGAATTTCTTGCTCTATAACTTATCAGAATGGAGGTCCTCTCCATGTTCTCAGTAGCTATACTAGTGTCCCTCCCTTCTCCAGTACTCCCTACCATAGTGGTCCTCCCCAAGCATTAGGAAACATACACATAGGTCTTCCTCTTATTCAATTATACATATTCTCTAGTGCTCCTCACACACCAAAAAACCAAAGCAAAGGCCCTCCCCACTCTAGAATCGACTAGTGTGGAGATCCATCTTGTTTTAAAGATTAATCTTTCTGTAAATGAAAATTCTTGGGTAGGAGGGAGAACTGTCATCACTGATGTGAGAATCTTGTGAAACCATAGATCGTAGTCAACCCATTCTTCATTCCAGATTCTAAAGAAAAATGTGACATGATGATGGAGGCTTCACCCTAATCCCCTTTATTAGGGTCTGGGATTGAAACATGGCATATTATCACCATTCTCCTAGAAAGTGAGATGCACCAGATCCCTTAATCCCTCCATAAGTAAATATAGGAGGAGGAATGTTTGTTTCCCTTTCAGGGTCTTTTCATGCAGTCTTCTCTAATAGAACCATAATTTCTCTCATCCACGACACAAGATGACGATGTGTTGTTCTAGGGTTTGGTATATGTTGAGAACCATCTTTATCCACCACCAACAACCTTTACCCTAGAATAGGAAGCAGTCATCTTTACCCTATTTTTTTGGGATGTGGGGATGTAGTTTTTATTATCCTTAGAAGATGGACCAGTGAGAATTGACATGTCAGCCCACCCTTTGTTATCTCTACCAACTATTCCTACACTACATCGATATATATCAGTGTCATTTCTAGTCCCTCAGCCACCTGTAGTCGACGATTTGGGAATCCAAAGACCGGATCATGCTTATGAATGGAGAATCATATGAGACATTCTCACTGTGGATCACTTCCCTAATAATTTATTATCAATTCCAACTCCATATTTCAGTATCCAGGAGTCCCTTGACCAGGACGAAGTCATGTGTCTCCACAGAACCCTGGGAACAATGCATCTCTATCTCCATCATCATCGGTGGGATTATCCAAGATGCAAAGAACACTTTGATGGTATCAACTAGTAGTTTCGCTTCGTTGATCTAGCCATACTTCCCTTCACTTACACCATGCATCATCTAGCTATCACCATATTCTTCAGTAATGATGCATTAATATATTTACTATACTCCATTTGTTTAATTTTGAGGCATCCCAACATATTCATATCTGTTGTTAAGGGTTGTGCGAAGCTCTTTATTTCAGCATGATCCTACGCCAACGTGATTATCTAGGTGATATTGTGGATATTTCTTCAAGTACAATCGCAGTAAACATGTAAGAGCACATAGATAAGAAAACTGATATTAGACTCATTAAAAAGAACCTACCCCCTGGGGAAGGGCCACATCTGTTGGAACCCCCAAGCATGGTCATATTCTATAAAAGTAATATACTCGGCCTTGTAGAGTCCTTGAATTTATGCATTTTGTTTAAGGCCCCAATAAGGGAATATGGCACCATGGAGATTTCAAGCCCTTCGACCCATCTGGATCAATATAAAAGAAAAAAGATGATCCAAAAAAATCCGTGTTACAAAAACACCTCATAGAGATGAAAAGGATCATTGATGATTTACATTGCAAGAGTGTCGTAGAATGACATCCAAATTATGGTTTACCTTATTATGATCTCAACAGTACTATATTTTGGTAGTAGGGGTAGGCACAACTCACCATGATGAGTTTCCTCCCATTTATCTTGACAACCTTTCTTATCTATATAGGGAATAGGCCATGGATGTTTTTAAGTGTCCCCAGTATGCATCACCATATCTGCCCGAGATGTGGGAAAATCCTCTCTGAGACCATGTCTTTCAAGATATACATATGAACACCCTACCGTTCATTCACCTAACAGCCCCTCAGCTTATTCCACAAGCCTCTCCATGAGCCATTGGGCCCGCATATCATGTTGATGAGCCATCCAATTCCCTGGTGGTCAAGATTCCCCACTAGGATATAAACCACTACCAGGATGATCCAGTGTTTGATCTCATTGCCTATCTCAAGGCTCTTGAGACTCCACAAGAGGTGATTCCACAAAATAGAAAGCCATATCCAACATGAGTGTATGATATGCTAGTGCCCTAGAATTTTTGAAATCCTATATTCTCCAATTTCAATGGGACGGGTGACCAAATGAAGCATTTGACCTCTTCATCTCATGGTGTGGATCCATGCTAGGAAATCCATCATAGTAGGAAGCCACCAAGCTCTGATACTTTATAAAAACACTAGATGGGCTACATTTGTCTTGTACACCCAACTACCCATCATGTCTGTAGCTAGTTGGGATGATCTCAGAATGTAGTTTATGTTTTAGTTTAGTTCCACCACATACAAGCTTATTATTACCAACCTCTTCATGTTAAGTAAAAGGAGACATTAGCTTGTCACAAAATTATTTTCCAATTGGAATGGCCTCACATATTCACTCGATATTCCTCTAACAGAAGAGATATTGTTGAAGCTGTCCATGGTAAACTAAAAATTGAATTGGTCTCCTATCTCATTACTCATAACATCCTATGTGGATTCTTGAATTTATCTAACCAGGATTAGTGTCTAGAGGATGCCATGCATTATGATATTCTTGCATGTCTATTGCCTCAAAAAACACCAAAAAGTGGAGCTTCCAAAGATAAAATTTCTCTCATTGCATAAGTGGAGGCCCACAAGATTATGCAACTATTAATTAAATAGCCACCCTCACATCCTCACTGAGGCCTATAGATTTAGGACTATCCTCATTGTCAGTATCTGCTACATCAATATCAGTAGGTTCCACCCCGTCAACCACCACCACTGAGGTGAGAAAATCAGGTTCAACCTCCTCTCTAGAATCCAGTCCTTCATTAGTGCTCAACTCCTAGAATCCCATTGTTAGATAAGAGAAAGTGAACCTACTCATTTTAAGAGGATCTAGTGCCCATTTATTTTGGGAGTGCATTGGTTCATGGAATCCTACGGTTTCCCGCATGTAGAAAGTCTGAAGAGTCTAATATTATTGATCACTCCAACTACTTACCCTATCATTGGATCCTTATAAATACTCTCAAGTACTGTTATGTGTTCAAAGAATTGATCTATGACTAGGTAGACAATAACCTTGTCAGATTGGGTTCAGACCACAGATAGGTGGCATTAATTTCTACAAATCCTTATAATACTGATGTTAAATGGATGTTGTTATATAGCTATTGATCATAGAAGTATAATGAAGATATGGTTTCTATGATAGTCTCAAGTGATCAAGATATCATTCATTCTCTTTTGAATCAACCATATCCTTATGATGTCACCACACCTCTTTTATCTTCTACTTCTGCATCTACATCTCAGCATTCTACCTCCTAGAGGAGTAGGCGCTGATAGTGCATAGGAAGGCAACCCACCACCCCCTCCCCACAGATGCCAAATCTATCTCATACACTTGGTGACTACATGTCCCTAGAGATAGGTGTCACTCCTATAATTCTCCCAATAATGGAGGATTTATCAATTGATAATGATGAGAATGCCGATGAGAGAACTATTGTGTTGTTGGACCCTTACATACTTCCCTATGGTGAGTAGCATCATGTTAATCATCAAACTGTCCCTGGTCGTTGTTATTGTCGACGAAACCGTGGTTATGGGAATCATCAGAATACCCTAGCTAGTGTATCTAACCAATATGCTCACACCACTAAGAAAAACTAGTAGGAAATATATTGAGATTAATATGTGAAATCCTATATCCCTATCTCATTAGATTCTCTCCCACAACTATTTGTGATACTCGACCAGTCAAATTTTCCACGACCATTCTATGACCATCTACAATTAGTTGTGAACAAACCATTATTTTCTGGCCTCCATTAGGTAGTCATTTTGTGTTGTATATATAAGGCCCCAGCCTTAAACCTTACTTAATCTTGAGTTATTACAAGATTACACATTGAGGATCTTTTTAGGTTTAGAGTTTTAGAGAATTAGATCATGAAACATGCATTACATTCCATATTTAAACAAAGTGGTTACATAAAAGATAATATTCATTCTTCCCATCAACGGAAACATATTTAAAATAAAACATAGATTCTTTCTTGACACATCCTTGACACTATCATCACATCATGTACCTTTCCCTTGACTTGTGAAAAACATTTCAAAAACTTGGGATGAGCATAAAAAGCTCAGTAAGGGTTATAAAAATATGGAAAGGAAACATGAGTTCATATATACATAAGAATGAAATCATACTTTACCCATAAAATATAGGCACTTTAACATACCTCATCAAACCATGAATAAATCATAGAAATCATAGGACATAAAGGTAACATGAGGCATTCATAACATTCTTACATAGGGAGTAACCCTCTTGGTTACGTTTGGAAAACCCATCACAGTATATTCCCTAAATCTCTTCAGAGAAACCTTAACGTTTCACTCCTTCGCATTACCCAATGCATTGGAGAGCTATATCGGGCTCACCCGCCCTTAGTTTATCACGGAACCACCCGTCTTCATAACAATTCCCAAGAACCATAACATAATCTTATCACGTAAAACATGCATAAAGGAAACATAACAATTCCACCTTTCAATAACAAGATATTAATACAATCCATTGATATAATAACATTATGAAAACCATTTTCAATACCAAAATAAAAGAAAATTAAAACATGATATTTATTTTTCTTTTAAAAAGAAGGTATGTCTTGTATAAGAAGCCGAAACTCAAATAATGTCCACAGAGGCGGAGAAGTCGTTGTCGCTGCATACGTACGACACAATCATTCCCTTTTGTCCTTTATTAAAACGCCTCATATAAAAAAGATTCCTTTTTGGATAAACATAAAAGTAAAAGGGGTTTATACACCATATAAAAGAAGGTTGTGTATAAAACAGAATATGCCTCAATGAAAGGAGATTGAGATGAAGTCCCTTACAAAGACGGTATCCTTGGTTTAAGGATAAATCAATTACATAATTATGTGTGAAAAATGAATACACCAAATATAAGTGTATATTAAGTGTAAAATAATCAAAGGAAATTCATACATATTCAAAGGATGACATATTCAATAACTACATGTTGAACCCAAAGAAATAAAAATTGGGTTAAGAAGTTCCCTTCATAGCCTAACGGCGTCACATCAAAATGAGTTGATAAGAGATAAAAAAACGGGTATCTCATCACTTGGACATAAAATTTACATCAATAAGGATATATGAGAACATATCCCAACATAACAATATGTAAATTAAAAGACCCAACAAATGAAGTCTTTTTAAAAAGAGGAGGGTGAAAGGTTCCCTTACCGACATGGGTATCTTTGGAAACATACACCTCGTGAAAGAAGGACAATACAACATTGATGTAAATACTCATAAAAGAAAGTATATTACACAATGAGTAAAATAATGGGCAGTACATACACCAATCAAAAAAAATTATGGCAAATGTAGCATAAATCTCACTGGATTAAAAGTGAGATGAAAAATCCCTTATGAAAACTCGGCAGCCTAACGACGCCACATAAAACTTAAAAAAATGGATTGATGAGATCAAATAGGGTATCTCATCATATTAACTTAATGTTTATAGAAAGATGAATATAAAAGAGCATCCCCCAACATAAAAAAGGGGAGCTTAAAAGAAGTCACATAATGGAGAGTACTTAAAAAGAAAGAGAGAGATTAGATCTCTTACGAAAATTTGGCAGCCTAATGGCACCACTCAAAACTTCCAAAATGGATTGATGAGAGAGAATAGGGTCTCTCATCATATGAACATAAAAATTACAGTATGAGTAATATAAAAGAACATCCGAATAACAAGAAAGATGAGATTTAAAAGGAATGACATAAAAGAGTGTACTTAAAAAGAAAGAGTGGAGTAGGATCCCTTACCTCAAGTCCAACTTGTCTTGTTCATTTCTTTATATTCCTGAATAATAAACTTTGTTAAATTAATAATTGCCTAATTACCACCATTAGAGATTATTATTCAGTTCATATCACATATTATAATGTTATAATAATTGTTTAATAATGTTAGTTCATATCAGATGTTTTTGCCGATGTTTGGTACTTGAGTCAAAAATGAACTTGTTTGAAAAAAGATTTCCCTTGTAGTTACAAGTAAATAATTTCCAGAATAGTATTAATGATTAAAATATCATATATATCCAGAAAATATTCATTTCATACTATTCCTTATAATTTGGTGATAAAAAACGAAAAGCACCGTTCATGGAGACGGTAGGCCGTACGTACGCATGAATGCTACTTTCATTTCTATTTCATATTTAATGGAATTAAAAAATAATGATACATAATAGTATTTTAATTCTAGTATGGTATCATATATAATATCATTAAATATATCCTTTATACGTACCACATATGGTATTAACGAATCAAATCACTTTGAGGGGGTGGTAGTCCGCACTTCCTTAAATGAAGATATCGCGTTTACCCATAATGGAAACCATAAAGGTATGCCCAAAATGAAAAATACAGAAGCACAAGGAAAACATAAACATATTATATATCATATATAAATATCTTTTCATCTTAATGTCCACCTTTGAATGTGTTAAAATAATTTTGAACAATCATCGTTTCGGGAGGCCGAAATTCGCCATCCACGAAAACAATATGTTCTTTAACCATTAGATGTAGGTGTGTGTAAGTGTAGCTAGAATCCTTGTTATGACAACATCCTAGTTTATTTAGGATACTGTATTTGTTACAAAATAAAATAATAAAAAGTTTTTAGGGGGTTGGAGAAGCAAAATAAAACAAAAGGACTCAAAAAAAGGCATTACCTTAAAATCGGGTAACTCCATTTGGTTTGAGTTCAAAGGCTTTCTTGGGAAGACTTATTCCCAAAGTGAGGATTCAAGGAGTAATAGAGGGAAGTGGAGAGACAAAATGGGAAGGGGTTGGCCGAGGAAAAGGCTTTGGGAGTGTGGGTAAGGAGGTAGAGGTCGGAGCCTTTTATAAGAGGAGAGGAGGGGCACTCTTGTAATGTTACAAAATGTTACTTTATTTTCAAAAGCGTTTCGGATTTTAAAGGTCCCACAATGATGTATTTCGTGGATAAGGAGATAAGGGTTAGAAATAAACTCATCCAATAGGTTTTGGACATGTGTATGGCTTATATATTACATTATCTTTCCATTTTATTTAAATCGTTAAATAATGAGGTCATCGCTGCATCATCATTATGTCATAAATAACTTAATTTATTTAATGTCTAAAAATTATAAACAAAATACTATGATGTAGGAAATATTTTTATCTTTCCAATTAATATTTATTGTCAAAAATATGATTTGTATAACCCCATGTAAAAATTGATTTAGTAAAACATTTCATGTTTGTCTCATTTTTACTTTAACTTAAAATAAAAAGATATTAATGTCATTTTCCAACCAAAGTGGCTTCATGGGGTCCCCAAGTTGCCCCATGGTCTGTCTTGGTCGTCCATGAAACATCCAATGAGGTTAGGACATGTGTCAAGTTCATTTCATATTATTAAAACATTATTTTTACCTTAAACTACACTAAATACCTCTAATCGCGATTAAAAACTTAATAAGTTACTATTCACCAAAAAAATATTTTTATCCCATTGAACCACATTTTACTTCTTAATGAAAACCATGTATGTCGTATTTTTGAAATTCAAAACACAAAGATGGCAAAATTTCATTTAAACGGAAAAATCCGTTTTTATAAATACCACTTAGTGGTTTCACTATTCATCAAAAATTGATGTTTTTCAGAAAAATCACAAAAATTCACCCTAAGCTATATTTGATATTCCGAATTCAAAAAAGAAGTCTATTTTACAAAACTAAAAACATATAATTCACATTAATTAATTTAATAATTAATTCCCGCCGTCAGAGCAAATAGCGTGTTTTTATGAAACAATAAGTATCAAAAGATTGACACTAGTTTAAGTATGATTTCAAAGTGAAATTAATCCCAACGACAACTATTGGATTTAATGGTAAAAATATTTTCTAATTTAACTTTTAAAAAAATTCAAAAGATAATCTAATCATATAAATAAATTAGATTAAAAAGAGGTTTTGAATTAAAATACAACATTTTACACTATTCATTAAAAGATGAACTTTATCAAAAAGATACCAAAAATTTACACAAAGTAAATTTTGATGTCTCAATTCTTAAGAAGAGTTTTATTTGGTCCAACAGGATTTATAAGAGTGAACAAAACTATATTTAATGATGGTTCTCCATCAAAAGGCGATTAGTGAACCTTTAGTGAAAACTAGGGCATATACGCCTAAAATTGAATTCTATCCATATTTTAAGCCTTTATCTTTTATTTGATAAATGTAAAAACATTTAAAAACATATATAATCATATTTTAGTTATTTTTATCCATTCCCTCCAATAAAATGGCTACATGTTAACTACCATTTAAAATAATATTATTTTATTATTAGAGTGCAATGTAAGATACCCAAGAAACTCATTGTTGCGTGTTGGGTAGGCCATCGAGCATAGGGTTCCCTTTAAAGTCATATTAATATTTCATTCACAAATATGGATAAATATGAAAATTTCATATTCTTTATTTACCTGGGGTGTTACATCCTTCCCCCCTTTTGGGAATTGTGTCCTCACAATTTTTAAAATTGAGCTTGGAAACATCCTTGAAAGTCCCACATCGGAACAAGAGTCGGTAAAACAATCACTTTAAAATAAAGGAAGATAAGTACAGAGGTCACCCGAGTTAACCCATTTGTATAAAAACATGGACATGGAAGAAAAAGTAAAGGGTGATGTTCTTGAGGGAGAGTGATTGTAAACATGTCTAGGAGAAAGTTAACCATAAGAAAATCACAAACTTGTGATGGGTTAAACGGTATTCGATTCCCCTGTAGGAAATGTTAATAGACAACATTTTTGATTTAAGTTACTCTTTATTGGGGAATTTATTCATAAGGAATCATAATCACTTATCATGTTGACTTTCAACTTTTAATAGATTCCTTACACAAACTCATATTTTTTCCAAAAGACGAGTATTTAGGGAGACGTGTTCACATTAAGTGTACTATAATCAACTTCTAGAGAATCACCTAATCCACCAAAGAGAACTATATACATCCCATGTCTTTTGGCTTTACCCAAAACAAAAACCAAAAAAGGTTAGTACAAGGTCAGATAATCCAGAAAAGGATAACTCTTTAAAATGAAAATCTATGCTCAATCTCCAAAATTTGTCCAACAAAACCCAAAGTTCAACGAGGACCATCCGATAAACAATTTGTCCATAAAATTCTTCAAAGTAAACCAATATAATATTGAAACCCAAATACTTGAAGGATTTATTCACATAGTCTTCCACGTTAAATCGTAACATTTATCTCCAAACAATATTAGTTTCTCCTAAAGTCTTGTATTGAAAAGTAATTAACCTAATCACATATCCTCCATGATAGGTTAATATATTTCCCTAGATATCCCAAAATCAAATTACTCTTAATTCATAAAATCATCTAACTAAAAATAACCAGTCAATCTAACCAGGGACTTCACGTAGTCCAGTGGTTGGCGATAAATACCAGTCGCACTTTGGTTGTGGGTTCGATTCCCGCAGCTTTGTCCGACGTGATGGGTTGTCACACGGTCTGCGTGTTATCCTTTTTCGAAAACTATATAATTCTTAAAAAATTCCCCAAAATGAGATAAAATCATCAAAAATAAACATAACATATTTTAACCTCAAGTTCATCTCATGCCTTTCATTTTCCATCATAACATATAATAACCCATAATTACCTCAAAAGTAAGGATCATATAAACCCTAATGGTTACCTTTATAATTATTACCTGAACATCCACATAGATTGGTCATCTTGTACATGATTTATTATAGAACATAAAAAGGTTCAAGTGGTTTATCAAGACTCCTTGATATTTGGTTTAGAACAACCACGAGTTTCCTCATTGAATCCTCCAATTTATCTAGTATCTTAATCAGAGAACCACCACAGTTTCCTTCAAACCTCTTGTCTCTCTGGTGCCTGCTAGATCCATCCATTCACTAAAAACAGAAAGGTCAGTGTGAGTATATCAACAAAACCATCACGTAATAATGAGGAAGATAAACACTATAATATACTTACTCATTCACTTTATCTAAAACTAGGACTCTTTCTGAAATCCTAACCATTATGGTAATTTCACTTATGCTTAAAGAATACCCTAACCTCTAAAGTTATCTAAACTGGACATTGATACCAACTGTAAGGCCCCAGCCTTAAACCTTACTTAATCTTGAGTTATTACAAGATTACACATTGATGATCTTTTTAGGTTTAGAGTTTTCGAGAATTAGATCATGAAACTTGCATTACATTCCACATTTAAAAAAAGTGGTTTCATAAAAGACAATATTCATTCTTCGCATCAACGGAAACATATTTAAAATAAAACACCGATTCTTTCTTGACACATCCTTGACACTATCATCACATCATGTGCCTTTCCCTTGACCTGTGAAAAAAATTTCAAAAACTTGGGATGAGCATAAAAAGATCAGTAAGGGTTATAAAAATATGGAAAGGAAACATGAGTTCATATATACATAAGAATGAAATCATACTTTACCCATAAAACATAGGCACTTTAACATACCTCATCAAACCATCAATAAATCATAGAAGTCATAAGACATAAAGGTAACTTGAGGCATTCATAACATTCTTACGTAGGGAGTAACCCTCTTGGTTACGTTTGGAATACCCATCACAGTATATTCCCTAAATCTCTTCGAAGAAACCTTATCGTTTCACTCCTTCGCATTACCCAATGCATTGAAGAGCTATATCGGGCTCACCCGCCCTTAGTTTATCACGGAACCACCCGTCTTCATAACAATGCCCAAGAACCATAACATAATCTTATCATGTAAAACATGCATAAAGGAAACATAACATTTCCACCTTTCAATAACAAGATATTAATACAACCCATTGATATAAAAACATTATGAAAACCAATTTCAATACCAAAATAAAAGAAAAGTAAAATATGGTATTTATTTTTCTTTTAAAAAGAAGGTATGGCTTGTAGAAGAAGCCGAAACTCAAATAATGGCCACGGAGGCAGAGAAGTCATTGTCGCCGCATACATATGACAAAAACATTCCCTTTTGTCGTTTAGTAAAATGCTTTGTATAAAAAAGATTCCTATTTGGATAAACATAAAAGTCAAATGGGTTTATACACTGTATAAAACAAGGTTGTGTATAAAACAAAATATGCCTTAATGAAAGGAGATTGAGACGAAGTCCCATACAAAGACAGTATCCTTGGTTTAAGGATAAATCAATTACATAATTATTTGTGACAAAATAATACACCAAATATAAGTGGATATCAAGTGTAAAATAATCAAAGGTCATTCACACATATTCAAAGGATGAAATACTCAATAACTACATGTTGAACCCAAAGAAATCAAAATTGGGTTAAGAAGTTCCCTTCACAGCTTAACGGCGTCACATCAAAATGAGTTCAAGAGAGATAAAAAAGGGTATCTCATCACTTGGACATAAAATTTACATCAATAATGATATATGAGAACATATCCCAACATAAAAATATGAAAATTAAAAGACCCAACAAAAGAAGTCTTTTTAAAAAGAGGAGGGTGAACGATTCCCTTACCGACATGGGTATCTTTGGAAACATACACCGCGTGAAAGAAGGACAATACAACATTGATGTAAATACTCATAAAAGAAAGTATATTACACAATGTGTAAAATAATTGGTAGTACATACACCACTCAAAGGAAATTATGGAAAATGTATCATAAATCTCACAGGAATAAAAGTGAGATGAAAATCCCTTACGAAAACTCGGCAGCCTAATGACGCCGCATAAAACATACAAAAATGGATTGATGAGATCAAATAGGGTATCTCATCATATTAACATAATTTTTATAGAAATAGGAATATAAAAGAGAATCCCCCAACATAAAAAAGGGGAGATTAAAAGAAGTGACATAAAGGAGAGTACTTAAAATGAAAGAGAGAGGTTAGATCTCTTGTGAAAATTTGGCAGCCTAACGGTGCCACTCAAAACTTCCAAAATGGACTGATGAGAGAGAATAGGGTCTCTCATCATATGAACAAAAAAATTACAGTAAGAGAAATATAAAATAACATCCCAATAACAAGAAAGATGAGATTTAAAAGGAATGACATAAAATAGTGCACTTAAAAAGAAAGAGTGCAGTAGGATCCCTCACCTCAAGTCCAACTTGTCTTGTTCGTTTCTTTATATTCCCGAATAATATACTTTGTTCAATTAATAATTGCCAAATTACCTCCTTTAGATATTATTATTCAGTTCATATCACATAATATAATGTTATAATAATTGTTTAATAATGTTAGTTCATATCAGACGTTTTTGCCGATGTTTGGTACGTGAGTCAAAAATGAACTTGTTTGAAAAAAGATTGCCCATGTAGTTAAAAGTAAATAATTTCTAGAAAAGTATTAATGATTAAAATATCATATATATCCAGTAAATATTCATTTCATACTGTTCCATATAATTTGGTGATAAAAAACGAAAAGCACCGTTCATGGAGACGGTAGGCCGTACGTACGCATGAACGCTACTTCCATTTCTATTTCATATTTAATGGAATTAAAAAATAATGATACATAATAGTATTTTAATTCCAGTATGGTATCATATATAATATCATTAAATATATCCTTTATACGTACCACATATGGTATTAACGAATCAAATCACTTTGAGGGGGCGGTAGTCCGCACTTCCTTAAATGAAGATATCGCGTTTACCCATAATGGAAACCATAAAGGTATGCCCAAAATGAAAAATACAGAAGCACAAGGAAAACATGAACATATTATATATCATATATAAATATATTTTCATCTTAATGGACACCTTTGAAGGTGTCAAAAGAATGTTGAACAATCATCGTTTCGGGAGGCAGAAATTCTCCATCCACGGAAACAGTATGTTCTTTAACCATTAGATGTAGGTGTGTGTAAGTGTAGCTAGAATACTTATTATAACAACATCCTAGTATATTGAGGATACTGGAGGTGTTACAAAAGAAATGAATTAAAATAGTTTAGGGGGTTGTAGAAGCAAAATAAAACAGAAGGACTCAAAAGAAGACATTACCTTAAATTCGGGTAACTCCCTTTGGTTTGAGCTCAAAGGCTTCCTTGAGAAGACTTCTGCCCAAATTGAGGCTTCAAGGAGTAATAGAGGGAAGTGGAGAGACAAATTAGGCAGGGGTTGGCCGATCCAAAGGCTTTGGGAGTGTGGGTAAGGAGGTAGAGGTGGGGGCCTTTTATAAGAGGAGAGGAGGGGCACTCTTGTAAAGTTATAAAATGTTACTTTATTTTCAAAAGAGTTTCAGATTTTAAAGGTTCCACATTGATGTATTTCGAGGATAAGGAGATAAGGGTTCGAAATACACTCATCCAATATTTTTTGGACATGTGTAGGTCTTGGATATTACATTATCTTTCCATTTTATTTAAATCGTTAAATAATGAGGTCATCACTACATCATCATGATGTCATAAATAATATAATTTATTTAGTGTCTAAAAATTATAAAAAACTACTATGATGTCGGAAATATTTTATCTTTCTAATGAATATTTATAGTCAAAAATCTGATTTATATAACCCCATGTAAATATTGTTTTAGTAAAACATTTCATGTTTGTCTCATTTTTACTTTATCTTTAAATAGAAAGATATTAATGTCATTTTCCAACCAAAGTGGCTTCATGGGGTCCCCAAGCTGACCCATGGGCTATCTTGGTCGGCCATGACACATCTAATGATGTTAGGACATGTTTCATGTTCATTTCATATTATTAAAACATTATTTTTACCTTAAACTACACTAATTACCTCTAATCGCGATTAAAAACTTAATAAGTTACTATTCACCAAAAAAATATTTTTATCCCATTGAACCACATTTTACTTAATAATGACAACCATGTATGTCAGATTTTTGAAATTCAAAACACAAAGATGGAAAAATTTCATTTAAACGGAAAAATCAGTTTTTATAAGTACCACTTAGTGGTTTCACTATTCATCAAAAATTGAAGTTTTTCAGAAAAATCCCAAAAATTCACCCTAAGATATATTTGATATTAAGAATTCAAAAATGAAGTCTATTTTACAAAATTCAAAACATATAAGTCACATTAATTTATTTAATAATTAATTCCTGCTATCAGAGCAAATAGCGTGTTTTTATGAAACAATAAGTTTCAAATGATTGAGACTAGTTTAAGTCTGATTTCAAAGTGAAATTAATTCCAACGACCACTATTGGATTTAATGGTAAAAATATATTCTAATTTCAATTTAAAAACAATTCAATAGATAATCTAATAATATAAATAAAATATATTAAAAAGAGGTTTTGAATTAAAATACAACATTTTACACTATTCATTAAAAGATGAACTTTATCAGAAAGATACCAAAAATTTACACAAAGTAAATTATGATGTCCCAATTCTTAAGAAGAGTTTTACTTGTTCCAAAAGGATGTATAAGAGTGAACAAAACTATATTTAATGATGGTTCTCCATCAAAAGGAGATAAGTGATCCTTTAGTGAAAACTAGGGCATATACACCTAAAACTGAATTCTTTCCATATTTTAAGCATTTATCTTTTATTGGATAAATGTAAAAACATTTAAAAACATATATAATCATATTTTAGTTATTTCTATCCATTCCCGCCAATAAAATGGCTACATGTTAACTACCATTTAAAATAATATTATTTTATTATTAGAGTGCAACGTAAGATTCCCAAGAAACTCATTGTTGCGTGTTGGGTACGCCATCGAGCATAGCATCCCCTTTAAAGTCATATTAATATTTTATTCAAAAATATGGATAAATATGAAAATTTCATATTCTTTATTTACCTGGAGTGTTAGAGTATATCTAGCAAGTAGTAGAATACACCCCGCACCAGACAGAATATGTCAGTTCGACCTATAGGGCCCATCATACCTCCTACCATAGAGAAACCTCCTATTTGAAGAAGTGTTCACCTAGAGAAAATGTATAATGTGCTCAAGAAACTTACCAAAATTCTTTTGAAGCTCTCATTCTAGTGGCTCTCCTCATGTACGGAGATATGTACAAATCCCTCATATATTCTTTAAGAATCTCCATTTGTTTGAAACCTATATAGAGGTAGCAGATTCCTTCCATGCTAAAAAATCCAGCATGAAGAATGTCGGGCCATCATAGCGTTCTCTGGAGATGAAGATGGTTATCCCCTACTGAAGCACATATTCCCACAGTACATCATAGGCTAGCTCGACGACATGGATTTCCACCACTATATTGTAGAAAACAGTTCTGGGATCAAACTAATCCCATCTCGGACGCTTCAAAAGTTTGGACAGTCTGAATAAGATCTAATTCATTATGACATGATGATCCATGGTTACGAAAACACATAATAGATGCCACTCAGGTTGATATTCCTAAAGTAGCAATTTGGTTGCCTGATTTCTAGAACTGAGTTTATTTTAATATTGTAGGATAGTGCATACAATGCACTGATTGGTAGACTGTGGGTCTATCTACATGCAAACATTCATTCATTATTTCACCAATTCCTTATGTAATCCCATAATATTCGAGTGGGCATGCTCCAAGGCGACGTGTCTCCCTTTTCCACTTGTGAGACATGTTACCTTGATGCTAACTATTAAAAGTGCAAGGGCATGAATGTTTAGTTTAATGAGGTTGTTCTCACTGCCATTGTGGCCGAACCAAGAGTAGACAAGGATGATTCCTTTAACCTCTCGATTCACCGGTTGGAGGCCACAACCAAACATATGCGACCCTTCTTTGCCATTTCTGATATAGGATGAAACCAGGTTCCCCTATACATGGAATACCAGATGATATCATTATACTCTTACATGAATCATTCTAATGTGATACCAAAGTCCCTTAGGTATCAGGATGTTTTCCCCATGGAAATAATAATACTCCATGATTTATTATTTTGTTGGGATGAGTTGAACTGAATCTAGTCAAAAAATAAATATATCGTTTATATCATATAGTGTGGAACTTTTGGTCCAATGCATGATGGAATTGGATCAATAAATATTGTTTCCATGATTTTAGTAGTCCAAGAGTCTCCCAAAGAAGATTCCATTGTCTCTCAAGTCGGCACTGACAATCAGTCAGGGTCATTTGAATTAGAATAATTTCCCTTACTAATGATCCCCTCAATCTGGAAGTTGAAGAGGACTTAGAATTTGATGCCCCTACATTTGAGGAAGGCATCTACACTACTGTAGATGATTTGGTAGAGGTGAATATATGTACCAAGATAAAACTGAGGCCAATAATGATTATCACGACCACATCTGCTAACAAAAAACAACATTATGTTGATTTTATAAATCATCAATGGGATGCATTTTTCTAGAGTTATGAAGATATGAA
This sequence comes from Viscum album, assembly GCA_963277665.1. Taxonomy (NCBI): domain Eukaryota; kingdom Viridiplantae; phylum Streptophyta; class Magnoliopsida; order Santalales; family Viscaceae; genus Viscum; species Viscum album. Next base: position 1,593,248,325 of record OY728163.1, on the reverse strand, counting down.
ATGATTAGATACATAGATTTCCACCCACAGACATGGTATCCATGTAAGACATCATGGGTTCAAGCATCCTCCAAAGAGGATGCACCATTCTCTGTGATCCATGGTTGAGGCCGAATTTGAGAAGCTCATTAATGAAAAAAATTTCAAAGAGGTCCATTACCCTAGATTTTTAGCCAACATCAAGCCCATATAGAAGAAAAATAGATAGATTAAAGTCTTCATCGACTTTTTGGATCTCAACCACCACTATCTAAATGGTGATTTCCCCTTCCTCTTGATTAGCCACTAAATGAGGCTAATATTCATTGTTAATATACATAATTTTCACGTTCTTTGTTATTCATAAACACCATTTTAGTGCATTTTACACTTTGAACACCATTTCACATTATGATTGTAATACCTTCTTAAAATGCACTATTATGTGGTACATTTTTTAACATCATTTAAAGTACCCAATGATTCATCTGATTTTAAGGAATTGAATTTTACATATTTTAATTTTATATTTTTGGAAATTTATCTACACTTAAATATGAACATGTTTTATTCAGGGATCAATGGAGAATTCATGGAGGATGATGGAGATATTTGGCAATGAAAGGAAGCAATTCTGGAGAAGGCAGATTGGACACCAGCCCACTGATGAGACTGTGGGGCCCAACATACAGGCCCAATTAATCCCATATTTCGTGGAATTCTAGAAGACATGTACAGTAAAAAATCACTCTTCAGGCGTTAATGCTAATTCGGCCTCCATGTTGCTCATTTAGGCGGCCCAAGATAGAGATAAAATTCTGGGCCAGATTCTGCGGCCCAGAAACACAGTCCACCAATTTGATCATATCTCGGAATACACAACTCCAAATGGGCCCAAATTTTACAGGAGGTTATCAGACTTCCGGATATCCATTTTCTTCTTCTATGGCCCACCCTGATTCGGCCATCTAGAAGGTCATCCAAACGCGTCTGTTCGGTGGATGAAATCTGGCTGCCACCTCAGGTCAAATGTGGAAAATTCCAAATTCCACAAACTTTCCACCACCCTAGACCTACCATACTCAAGTGGGATGACTTGTACTGTTGAAGGCTCTACCCAAGGCTCCCAAAATGCCTATTTAAGGCAGTGTTGGTGAAGGAGTTGAAGATCTTGGATGCTTTGTTTAATTGTAATGTTATGCTGCATTTTTGTTGCCTCAATTTTGTCTTTCACATGTAAGTTGTTCAATTCACGTTAGTTTCTTAATAAAAGTTCTTCTTCTACTCTTATTCTGTTGTTCTTAATATCACTTTGATACCGTTGGATCAAGGTGTGAATTTATTCACACCAACCCTTGTGAAATTATTCACACAACGGTGGAGTGATCATTTTATTTTTGTTGTTTTCTTTACTTCTCCATTTCCTCCCTTGTGAGTCTACTTTCCGCTTCCATTGAAACCATGGGATCAATGGAGGGCTAACCCACTTATGGGTTGATCCAAGGGAGTAGCAAGGGGCTGGATTGGATGTTATTTATCACCTAATTAATGTATAATAACTTCTTTAATTGGGATTTTTATTTGATGATTTTTAAACTCCATCGTCCTTGTTGAATTTAAGGCCACACACTTCAAGTACTAATACGATCCTTTACCTTGAAGTGCTCAAAACTTTGATCCTTCAAGTGTATAGGTGATTAGTATTAGAGGTTGTAGGCATTAAACCAGTAAGTGATGATGTTGTTTTATCTCCTTAAATGAACCCATCTCAAATTTAAGAAATTGAAATCATTAAAAAGAAAATACGTCCAATCCACCCCGAGTGATAACCTAGGATCAACTCATTATTTTAAATTGAATCCACATAAATCTTTTAGATATCTTTAAAACCCATCCAAAATCAATTCAAGTTGGCCACTTCATAGCCAAAAATCCATCCCTTAGGTTGTGTATCTTAGGTATCTTCTTAGGTCTCTGTGGAATCGACAACCCAAGCTACACTACAAGGACCGTTCTACCCTTCTTCTCTTGGGTAAATTTGGGCGTGAACCAAATTTTGGCGCCGTTTCCGGGGACCAAGTAAGTACCTTAGATCCAAAAAAAACCTTCTTTCCTCACCTCCATTCTTCTACTCTCACCCAAGATCTCTTATCTTGTCCCTTTCTCGTTTTTTTTTTGCGCATGTCCGCCTACACCCGCGATTTCTCAAACAGACTAGTTAGGGTTGAAAGTCCTAGGATAGGGGAGTCAAGTGCACCTAAGGGATTGTTTAAATCAGATTCAAATACTCTTGAAACCCCAAAGTCAGAACTTGAAACAAGTCCAATGGAGGGTCATCCACAAAATCAAATTGTAAACCCTGGGGGGAATCAAATGGGAAACCAAAACCAAGAAGCTCCAAACTTAGGGAATGTAGTTGATCAAACCATGAACGACTACCTCACTCCAGTTTGGACCAATGCCCCCTCATGCATTAGACACAATTCCATAGGAGACACCAACTACATATTCAAACCCCATGTCCTAAACCACCTTCCAACCTTTCATGTGATGGAGTCAGAAATTCCATACCTTCATGTCAAAGAGTTCAACGACATTGTTGAAACCATGTGTCCCCCACATCAACTAGAATCCGCTAAGATGAGGCTATTTCCTTTTTCATTAAAGGATCGAGCTAAAAATTGGCTAAACAACGTGATACCTGCATCAATCCACTCTTGGGACCAACTGCAAAGAGAATTCTACAAAAAATACTTCCCTCATCACAAAACAATTGCACTTAAAAAGAGCATCCAAAACTTTTTTGAAAAAGAGGGAGAGTCATTCTATGAAACATGGGAGAGGTTCAAAGACACCCTAAACATGGTTCCACACCATGGGTTTTCCATACCTGAACAAGTGAGAATTTTCTATGAAGGGTTGGGTCCGGGTAATAAACAATTCATTGACATGATGTGTAATGGAACTTTTAAAAACAAGGCCCCAAATGATGCTTACGAGTATCTCGAAAGTCTGGCTGAACAAAACCAATCTTGGGTAACTTCACCTTATTCTGAAAAGCCACAAAGAACCACTGGAATTCATACACATAGAGAAGAGGAAAGCCTTAGGGCTAAACTCGCAGCACTCTCTAGGAAGGTTGAAGAGATAGACCTTAGGAAAGTCCATGAAATCCAAAATGTAGACCTTGTTTGCACAATTTGTGACAAACATGACCATAAAACAGACAACTGCCCAACCATTCCATCTATCAAGGATGTTCTTCTAGGAGGACCTCCAGTGGAAGTCAATGCCCTAAACTTTCAAAAGCCCCAATACCAAAACACCTTCAATCCTAGGTACAATGACCACCCAGGTTTCCGATGGAAGGATAACCAACAACATAGCCAACCACAAGGGCAAAATCCTTACCCTCAACAGAACTACCAAACCCATAATCAGTTTCAAACCCAACCTATCCAATACCAACATCCACCGGTCCATTTTCAACAAACCATCCCACCTCCAAAATATCCCCCTGGGATAAACCAACCTACTCAAGCACCAACCCAAACTGTTCCACAAATCATACTAGAAAAATTGTGCAAACAAATGGAGAGGATGAACCCAGAAGTCTCTTCCCTAAAACAAGAACTTCAAACCATCAAAACAGGAAAGGCACCCATGCCTACTCAGGCGGTGTCGTCCTCAACTTCAAGGGGAGAGTCAAGTTGTGCTCAAACAACTCATGAACAACTAAAGGCTGTGACTGTTTTAAGAAGTGGGAAATCAATTGAGATACCTGAACAACTAATTCAGAACCCACCTGAAGATTCAAACTTGCATGAAAATTTAAATGAACCACAAGATCAAACTGAAGAAACTGATAACAATGTGAAAGAAACAACTCTTCAACAAACAACCCCACAACCTGCACCATTTCCTCAACGCATGAGGGGGAAACCCAATCCTGAACTGAGTGAAACGTTGAGAGAAATATTTTCACAAGTCAAGTTGAACATACCCCTTCTCGATGCAATCCAAAACATACCTGCCTACTCAAAGTACCTTAAGGACTTGTGCACTTTTAAAAGAAAATTTTCACATAAAAACCAAGTCCTTTTGGCTGCTAATGTGAGTACCACCATTCAAGGGACCATTCCTCCTAAGTTGAAAGACCCAGGTTGCCCTTACATCAATGTTGAACTAGGAGAAAGCAAAGTTGTCAAAGCCTTGTGTGACCTAGGTGCTAGTGTCAATCTCATCCCATATGCTGTGTACTTCCAGTTAGGCCTAGAAGAACTCCAACCCACATCTGTCACACTTCAACTTGCTGATCGAAGCATTAGGGTTCCAAAGGGGATTTTAAAGGACGTTCTGGTAAAGGTTGAAAACTTCATCTACCCTGCTGATTTCATTGTCCTTGACAACCATCCAAATTTAGGAAATAAGGAACAAACCCCAATCATCCTGGTTCGTCCTTTCCTTGAAACAATCAACTCTGTTATCCGAGTCCGAAATGGGAACATGACCATCACCTTTGGGAACATGAGTCTAGACTTGAACATCTATAATGCAAGCTCACAAATAGGGGATGACGAGGATATTCATGATGTAAACATGATAGGAAGCATTGATAATGAATCCATGGAACATCAAGGAATATTTGATGAATGTTTAAGTCAGAATGAGATTGATTTCCTTTGTTCATATGAAGGAAGTTTATCTCCTTGGCTTGAATCATTTTCAAATTTCTCTTATGATGAAGTCTTAGGTCCAACAATCAGTGAAACCTTTCAAGAAACCAATTTCATAGAGACCCCTCTAAATTCCTTCCCTAAATCTGATCAATCCAATCTAGTAGCTGAAACTTCTACATGTGAGGAATCAATCCTATCTCAACCTCTAAAAAAAGAAATTGATCTTGATCCAATGTCCCAATCTTCTGCTGAAATTTTGAACGAACCTAATCTTGAATTGAAGGAACTTCCTGCTGCACTAAAGTATGCCTTCCTAGGGGAAAATCAAACACATCCTATTGTCATTTCTTCTCCTCTTGAAGCCAATCATGATAGGATGCTTCTAGATGTCCTTAGGAAGCATAAGAAAGCCATTGGTTGGACCCTTTCTGATATTCCTAGGATTAGCCCACTTATCGGGACTCATAGGATTGTTCTGGAATCTGATTCAAATCCATGTCGTCAACCTCAACGGCGACTCAATCCTAATCTCATGGAGGTATTAAGGAAGGAACTTCTAAAATTGTTGAAAGATGGTATCATATATCCCATAGCTGAGAGTGAATGGGTGAGCCCAATCCAAGTGGTTCCAAAAAAGGCTGGAATCACAGTGATAACCAATGAGGATGGAGAGATTTTCGCAAAAAGGGCGAGTAGTGGATGGAGGGTCTGTATTGACTATAGGAAACTAAACTCATTCACTAAGAAGGACCATTTCCCGTTACCATTCATTGACCAAGTCCTTGAGAGAGTGGGAGGTCATGCCTTCTACTATTTCTTAGATGGGTACTCAGGGTACAATCAAATTGAGGTCTCCCTAGAGGATCATGGGAAGACTACATTCACATGTCCTTTTAGTACCTTTGCCTTCAAACGCATGCCCTTCGGGTTATGCAATGCCCCTGGAACCTTCTAGCGGTGCATGATGGGAATCTTCTCAGACATGGTAGGGGATTTTCTTGAGGTCTTCATGGATGACTTCTCTGTGTTTGGGGATACTTTTGAGGGATGTCTGAAGAATGTGGAGAGAGTCTGGTCAAGATGTGAAGAAAAAAATCTGGTCCTAAATTGGGAAAAATGCCATTTCATGGTTAAAGAGGGACTTGTTCTAGGCCATCTGGTCTCAATTAGGGGGATTGAAGTTGATAAAGCAAAGGTTGACATCATTCATCACCTTCCATCACCCAAAACTGTCAAGGAAGTGAGGTCTTTCTTAGGACATGCTGGTTTCTATAGAAGATTCATCAAGGAATTTAGTTCAATATCCCGTCCCCTTTGTGCTCTCTTAGTAAAGGATGCTCCATTTGTTTGGACAGAAAGCTGTGAGGGTTCATTCTAAACCCTCAAATCCTCTCTCACCTCTCCTCCCATTATGAAATCTCCAAATTGGAACCTTCCTTTTGAACTTATGTGTGATTCCAGTGACTTTGCTGTTGGAGCTGTGTTAGGACAACGTTGTGATAAAACTCCTTATTTCATTGCTTATGCAAGCAAATCCTTAAATGATGCCCAAATCAACTACACCACCACTGAAAAGGAGTTACTTGCTATTGTGTTTTCCTTAGAGAAGTTTAGGTCCTACCTCTTATGATCACCCATCACTGTGTTCACTGACCATTCTGCACTAAAATACCTCTTCCAAAAACAAGATGCTAAGGCTAGACTGATTAGGTGGGTCCTTCTCTTACAAGAATTTGACCTCACAATCAAGGATAAAAAGGGAGTTGAAAATGTTGTAGCTGATCACCTCTCTAGGATGGAATTCAAAGACAACTCAAATCACCTCTCTGTGTCTGATTTGTTTCCTGATGAACACCTATACTCTGTGAGTGACTGTCCTTGGTATGCTGACATAGCAAATTTCTTAGTGATAGGAGTCATTCCCAAATTCTTAGGGACTCAAGCTCGAAGGAAATTTCTTTCTGATGTTAGACACTATGTGTTTGATGATCCTTACCTCTATAAGTTCTGCCCTGACCAAGTCATTAGGAGGTGTGTTCCAGAATCTGAACAAGAGTCCATCCTTAAATTCTATCACAGTGAGGCATGTGAAGGTCACTTTTCCTCTAAGAAAACATCTGCTACGATTCTTCAATGTGGTCTTTTCTGGCCCACCCTTTCAAGGGACTCCTACACATATTGTCAAAGCTGTCCTAGGTGTCAACAAGTAGGGTCCATCACAAAAAAGGAATCAAATGCCACTCACTCCCATCTTAGTGGTTGAAATATTTGACTGTTGGGGAATTGATTTCATGGGTCCCTTCCCAAACTCTCGGGGATACCTCTACATACTCTTAGCTGTTGATTATGTCTCAAAATGGGTTGAGGCCATTCCCACAAAATCCAATGATCATCAAACTGTGATTATATTCTTAAAAGAAAACATATTCTCTAGATTTGGAATTCCTAGGGCTATAATAAGTGATCGTGAAACTCATTTTTGCAATCGTCCATTCTTATCACTCATGGAAAAATATGGAATTTCTCACAAAGTGTCCACTGCTTACCACCCACAGACCAATGGTCAAGCTGAGTTAGACAATCGTGAAATTAAGCAAATTCTTGAAAAAACTGTCAACCCCTCTAGGAAAGATTGGTCTGAGAAACTCTTAGATGCTCTTTGGGCCTATAGAACTGCATATAAAACCATTTTAGGAATGTCCCCATATAAGTTGGTTTATGGGAAAGCATGCCATTTGCCAGTGGAGATTGAACATAAGGCCTTTTGGGAAATTAAGAAAATGGATTATGACCTCCCATTGGCCGGAACAAAAAGGAAATTAGATCTCAATGAACTGGAGGAACTAAGGATGGAGGCTTATGAAAATTCAAGGATCAATAAAGCTAGAGTTCAAGCCTACCATTCTAGGAATATCAAGGTCAAACATTTTGAATCGGGAAAACTTGTGCTCTTGTATAGTTCAAAACTTCATTTACATCCGGGAAAGTTAAGGTCTAGATGGTCAGGACCTTTCATAGTGCATCATGTATTCCCCCATGGGGCAGTAGAGATTCAAGATCCCACAAGTGGTCACATTTTCAAGGTCAATGGTCAAAGGTTAAAAACATTCATTGAATCATTCAATAAACAGGAAATAGATGTTGAGTTAATTGATCCAATCTATGAACCAGAAAAAAATTGATAAATTTGGGATCTATGTCGGGCTAGCGACGTTAAACAAAGCACTGCACGGGAGGCAACCCGTGGTTTTTATGTTTCTAATCTTTCTGAATCATATTTATTTTTCAAATAAGATTAATTAATCATTTTTATATTTAAAAATAAAAAAAATAGACTTTTGACCTGTTCTTCTATTATGAGTATGGATGGGTACGAAAGAGGAGCACCATATTCATCCGTGTCACGTGGTGTGATCCTTGAGTAATACCTTACCCAGAAATTTAAAAAGAAGACAATGTACCATCAGTTTATTTTGTTTTTATTATTAAAAAGGTTAAGAATATATATATATATATAATAAAACAAAAACAAAAAAAACTCCACGCCATAGGCCGTGGGGCAAACCCCGTCACAACCGGCGAAGCCCTGGGGACTCGAACCCGGGACCGATGGGAGACAGGGGCGCGCGCTTACCACTGACCTGCGGCTTCTTGTGCTACCTTATTCTATAATTTTTATATATATTCTTATATTTTACTTCCTTTATTATATAAATATATATATATATTGTTTGTTTTGTTTGTTTTGTTTGTTTTTTTCCTTTTTCCACTAGGGAACTTTGCAAGCGACATGGATATCAAAGGAATAAATTCGAGCGGCAAGAACTTCAAACTTCAACCACCAGGTGACTTCATTCCATAATCCTCATTTTAAATTTCCTTTTTAAATTTTTATTCCCTGTCTCTACTCCTAATTTTTCATTTCTTCAAACACTAGGGACAGTGTTGTTTTAAGTTGGGGGGGAGATAAAATAAAAAAAATGCTTTTGTGTCAAAAAAAAAATTTGAATGATTTGAAAAAAAATATGAAAACAGAAGGCAAAATTCCTTTAACTTTGAACATGGTAATATGCATTGCACACTTTGAAACTGAATATCAAATAATTTAGCATACCCTAATTCTTATTTTAATCCTTGTATAATTTCATGAGCATAGATTTTGGAAAGTGTGGCTGTCGAATGTGATATTTCATCGTTTATATTTTCATCCAAATAAAAAAAATGCAACAATGCACGTCCTCTAGACTGTGGGGTACTAATTTGAATTTTTGGGGTCCCATAATAAATAGAATAGGATGGTTTTATTTTTATGAATAATATGAGTATTCAATAAAAAATTAAAAAAAATTATTAAAAAATTAAAAAATAAAAATAAAAATTTGCGTGTAGAGCAATGGATTGATAAAATGCGAGGCTTTCGGCACTTGGGGATCGTGACTCCAGAGTTGTCTAGCCCTGAGTTTTTCAATCTATCTCTATATATGGTAATATGACTTTGTTTTTGATTAAGTTAACTCGAGACGATGCCCGAGTATGTGGGCTTCACTTGGTGCCCTAAGGCCTTTGAGTCTGGGAGTCATCGACAAAGTCTTGCTACATGGGTTAATTTGATTAATTACAATCTCAATTACTATAGCAATATTGCAAAAAAAATCAAAAAAAAAAGAGGGATGAAGAATACACATATTAGGATTAAATGTGATTCCACCTAGCGCTTCCATGATTTCCCCCTTGAATGAAAATGAACCCCCATATCTATTGTGATTCACAACACATCATTACACCTCATTGAGTTGGATGAAGTATGATGATGGGTTTGATCAAAGGAATGGGCTTGGGATTGGGATCTGCTTATGAAACTATCTCGTATTAAAATATTTTTATGGGTTTCATGATTTTTTGGTATAAGGTTTTTTGGTGATCATTGTGTATTAAAATTTTTTTAGAAAAGGGAATTCAAATTTCTTTTTGTTGAGATATATTTTGCTCGGGACTAGCAAAACTCAAGTTGGGGGGTGTGATTAGCCACTAAATGAGGCTAATATTCATTGTTAATATACATAATTTTCCTGTTCTTTGTTATTCATAAACACCATTTTAGTGCATTTTACACTTTGAACACCATTTCACATTATGATTGTAATACCTTCTTAAAATGCACTATTATGTGGTACATTTTTGAACATCATTTAAAGTACCCAATGATTCATCTGATTTTAAGGAATTGAATTTTACATATTTTAATTTGATATTTTTGGAAATTGATCTACACTTAAATATGAACATGTTTTATTCAGGGATCAATGGAGAATTCATGGAGGATGATGAAGATATTTGGCAATGAAAGGAAGCAATTCTGGAGAAGGAAGATTGGACACCAGCCCACTGATGAGACTGTGGGGCCCAACATATAGGCCCAATTAATCCCTAATTTAGTGGGATGCTAGAAGACATGTACAGTAACAAATCACTCTTCAGGAGTTAATGCTAATTCGGCCTCCATGTTGCTCATTTAGGCGGCCCAAGTTAGAGATAAAATTCTGGGCCAGATTCTGCGTCCCAGAACAACAGTCCACCAATATGATCATATCTCGGAATACACAACTCCAAATGGGCCCAAATATTACAGGCGGTTAGAAGACATCCGGATCTCCATTTTCGTCTTCTATGGACCACCCTGATTCGGCCATCTAAAAGGTCATCCAAACGCGTCTGTTCGGTGGATGAAATCTGGCTGCCACCTCGGGTCAAATGTGGAAAATTCCAAATTCCACAAACTTTCCACCACCCTAGGCCTACCATACTCAAGTGGGATGACCTGTACTGTTGAAGGCTCGACCCTAGGCTCCCAAAATCCCTATTTAAGGCAGTGGTGGTGAAGGAGTTGAAGATCTTGGATGCTTTGTTTAATTGTAAGGTTATGCTGCATTTTTGTTGCCTCAATTTTGTCTTTCACATGTAAGTTGTTCAATTCACTTTAGTTTCTTAATAAAAGTTCTTCTTCTACTCTTATTCTGTTGTTCTTAATATCAATTTGATACCGTTGGATCAAGGTGTGAATTTATTCACACCAACCCTTGTGAAATTATTCACACAACGGTGGAGTGATCATTTTATTTTTGTTGTTTTCTTTACTTCTCCATTTCCTCCCTTATGAGTCTACTTTCCGCTTCCATTGAAACCATGTGATCAATGGAGGGCTAACCCACTTATGGGTTGATCCAAGGGAGTAGCAAGGGGTTGTATTGGATGTTATTTATCACCTAATTAATGTATAATCACTTCTTTAATTGGGATTTTTATTTGATGATTTTTAAACTCCATCGCCCTTGTTGAATTTAAGGCCACACACTTCAAGTACTAATACGATCCTTTACCTTGAAGTGCTCAAAACATTGATCCTTAAAGTGTATAGGTGATTAGTATTAGAGGGTGTAGGCATTAAACCAGTAAGTGATGATGTTGTTTTATCTCCTTAAATGAACCCATCTCAAATTTAAGAAATTGAAATCATTAAAAAGAAAATACGTCCAATCCACCCCGAGTGATAACCTAGGATCAACTCATTATTTTAAATTGCATTCACATAAATCTTTTAGATATCTTTAAAACCCATCCAAAATCAATCCAAGTTGGCCACTTCATAGCCAAAAATCCATCCCTTAGGTTGTGTATCTTAGGTATCTTCTTAGGTCTCTATGGAATCGACAACCCAAGCTACACTACAAGGACCGTTCTACCCTTCTTCTCTTGGGTAAATTTGGGCGTGAACCACCTCTTACAGAGGAATTGATCAATTCCACTTCTAGATTCAAAGATCTCTCCTTAATGGATGGGTATTCTAGATATAACCAATTCTGAATAGACCATAAGGATGAAGACACCACTACCTTCATAAAATGACAAGGTAATTTTTTTAACAGGTAATTTCATTCATTCCAGAGAATTCAAGATCCACCTATCATCATGATCTGCACTTGATATTCATGATGATCCTCATGACCTTAGTGGAAAGATATTATGATTATTTGATGGTTTTATCCCACAAGTGTCAGGACCACATCATAGATCTTGAGAAAGTGGTCAGTTTCCTCTTAACCCACCATTCATATATGAACCCCTTTATGTGTGTTTTTAGGGTTTCCTTTGGAATGTTATTTGGATTTTTCATTAGATACAGAGGCATCTAGATTTATCAACCTAAGATCAAGGATTACTGTCAGATTCCTCTTCCGAGCAACTATCGAGAGCACAAAGGTTTTCAAGGAAAAATAGACTAAATACATCGTTTCACTGGTAATATGGATGGATAGTGTAAGCCCTTATCATGACTTAGGAAGAATGGATTATTCTACTAGTGGGATGAGGAGTTTTATAACGCTTTTGATAAAATCAAGTAGTACCTACTACCACATCTAATTTCGATGTCACCAATATTCATAAAGTCATTGGTCCACTTCATGACCTCCCTGGAACAATCCCTCACCCCCCTCTCACCAAGAAGAATAATAACAGGACAAAGAAAATTTTTTAAAATATCATTCACATTCTCCTTGACACATTGACCAGATATTGCTCTATCGAGAAGAGCTTCCACATGCTTGTTTTTTTAGTGTAGAAGTTTTATCACTACCTACAGTGCTATGAGATACAACTGGTGTCCAGTGTGGATCCATTGATGTATATTCAATATATCCCTATGTTTATGGGCCTTGTAGCTAGGTGGTCATTGCTCCTTCTATATTTCCAAATCAGGTTTATTTTATGGAATGATGTCAAGGGTTAGGAACTTGAATACTTTCTTGCTACCTATCCAGTCCCTATAGAGAAGTCTCAATATAATTATTTCCTATACAAGTCCATCCTCTTGATGGATAAATCCACTCTATATTGATAGATTAACTTTTATAGAACTTATTGGATCCCTACTCATATAAGGCTCAATGACCCCAAACTCAATAGAGTAATCCTATGTATCATTTTCATCAGGCTTACAGAGGATACCATGCCCTATACATTCCTATTTTTAGAAGGGTACACCAGCAAAAAAGCAGAGTATTAGACCAACATCACTGGTCTTGAGATAGACATAGAGATTTATGTTCCACACCTACATGTGAAGGTGGAATCAAAAATAGACATCATGAATAACAATGAAGACTATGTAATAGGGAAGTTAGATCTTATAACCTTGTTAGAGTGCCCTCAGTAGATAATGGCGATGTTCCCTTCTTGGCCCAGGGCCCCTCATGTTCCTTTGTCACATAATGGTTGAGGAAATTCCTAACCCAGCATTGTTTCTTCTCTCATAAAGCCTGATCCGGATTATTTGATCATCAATGTGGAATATCGAATGGTAATCACTCCCATTACATCGGATGATGGTGATAACCAACACATAATCCATCATCCCACCAATGCAGCGACAACAAGACCTCTAGGCCACCCAACAACAAAATAACAGACCCTTGATTGACTGGATCCCTTTTTTGTGTACCTCTAGCATGGAAATATCCTGACAGAACTATCTGAACATGATATAATCCATTGGCATGCAGTAAAGTTCACCCTCCAGAGTGGTATCAGCCATGATAAGTTCACCTACAAACATGGGTTCAATGTATTCCTCCTATACTATTTTTAAAGTGATGAGGTTTCCAAGGATATGTAGGAATTCCATGCTAGTTACTGAGGAGCTCACTAGGAAAGTTTTAAACTCTCCCATAATATTTGAGTATTTGTCTATTTACGGCCTAACATGTTTCATGACTATAACATGTTCTCCAAGAGGTGTCATGCATGCTAGATCCTTGCCAATTTTTTTAATCGGATGTGGGAGCCTCTCCATACTACTACATACTCTTATCCCATTGCAATATAGGGTATTTATTTTTTGGGACCACAAACTCCAGCGATAGGTTGAAAGTGAATGTTTGTCCTAACCACCATTGATTTCTTTTTCAGGTGGGTAGAAGGATTTTTTCTCTATGATTTCAAAGAACATTCTGTCATTGGTTTTGTGAGATCCATCATAATACATAAATCACAATCCCTAAAACCATTCTCAACAATAAATAGACAAACTTTTGAGTTGTTGAGATAAATAAATTGTACACCAAGTACTACATTCGGTCTAGTCATACTTCTCACAATCACATGTAAGAAAATGGGAAGATCAATGAATCCAACATGATCTTCTAACATTTTACTAAATTTGGTTGGTTAGAATATTATAATTTGGTCAAAAAAGCTCCCCAATGATCATTGGGCTAACTGGAAGATGACTCATAATTCCACCAATGTGACCCCATATTCCATGGTGTATGGAGATGAGGAAATCCTTCCCATTGAGATTCCGTACCATCATTTTTTATAGATGTCTATGATCAGCAGATGTCTGATAAAATAGACTAAATAATTTTTGATGAACTATAATCCATCGATGATAATCAGCTATGGGACATGCACAATCATAAAAGGAACCATAACAAGATATCTATATATTTTAATTAAAAATTTTCATCTTTGATCCTTCATTAAAGGTGACATGGTATTAGCCCCACAAATTCTGATGGTTCTTAATTAGAAGCCACCAAAGATGGATCTGAATTGGGAGGGACCTTATATCAACCCTATGGTTTATCCCCATGGTGCATACTCCCTGGTCACCAAGGATGGTGATGAAATTACTCCACCCACCAATTCCAAATTCCTCCAAAAGTATTTAGCATGAGTTAGGTTTAATATTGCATGATGATAAACTAAAATCATCAAAAACACCCCATGGTCTAAGATATATGACCCTAAACTATGGTCTCTCCCTCACTAGGGATATATAACATAAATCATCCTATCATCCATTTTCCACATGGCATTAAACTCATACCACCTTTCTGCATGATGTTCAACTGTATAATCCTCAAGAAATACTTATGGATTGATTCCCATACATATGGAATACATAGGAAAACCTGAACACTTTGTCTTCATGTCCCTCCCCAACAAATCATTCCATCTTTTTTGGTTTTGCTTTGGGTTTTGTTCTCATTTAGGATTTCTCATGGTGTGGTGTGGAATTTGTAGTACTCTTTCACATCTGGTTGACAATGTCTACACCATGCGTTCCTCCCTTTGGGGAATTCCTCATCACCCTTTCATCCTTTACACATGATGATAAATTGCATGATAAGTAAAGACCTACACATGGCTTGATTATTTCCCTTATAGGATACATAAGAATGCATGAACATTTTCTTTTAGGGTCTATCCCTAGCTTCCCCAACCATTGTATCCCTTTTTTTCCTTACATCATAGACTGATTTCTATGATGTTAAACTAAGATTTCCCTTTTTCTACATGGCATTAAACTACTCTGTCCTCATTATAAGATGTTAAACTGCATTTAATCAATTCTGCATGAACTTAAAAGCAATGTTCCCCTTTTGTGGGATGGGGAATAGTGTGGTGGAGACCACTTTGTTATCATTCTCATAGGGTTATTTTTTCACGACATACACATACCCATTGGGATGACATCCTTACTACATGAAATTAAAATGTATGACATTGAAGAACTATGCATGGCTTGATTCCATATTTATGTGATACATAAAAATGAACAGACATTTGGTTTTCGGGTCCATACCTAATTTCTTGTATTCTATCTCTCATCTCCATGGCATTAGTTCTATCATGGGAGTGCGTGGTGCATTTTGGATATCCTCTTGGTCAACGTTCATGTCAGGGTTTTCTATCGTGCCATGTACATCCCTTTTTGGGATACTACTTCCTTCTACGTCCTTACCGCACGATGTTAAATTTCATGACATTCAAGAAATACATATGTATTGATTCCCATCCATAAGGGATATATAGGAATGCCCTGAAATTTTTTCCTTGGGTCCATTTTAGGTACATCAACCCATTTTTTCCTTTCAGCCACTCATCTTCCCGATTCATCTATACTTAGTCAAATCCCTCAATCTATGCCTTGGACCCTCATTGTGCTTAGATACACTATGGTATGTGAATTAGAGTGTTGAATTATGCATGGAAATTCTCTCATTATCTCATTCCACCATCATGATTCATGTATCCCTTATATTTGGGTCATTATCTTCATTAACATCCAAAAGGACCCCCAAAAGGTATGGATTCATGGCCCAGTGGATTTCCAACCATTAAGGGACAACGCCCCAGAAGATATCTAATGACAATTTGATATAATTCCCATATTAGGAATATGGTCAGCAGTCAAAACTCAGTTTTTTTCCATACCAGATCACATGATAAGGATACAATGTTTCAATCATAGGTAAACATTTATCCTCCATCATTATTCCATCCAAATTATGTCACAAATTTTTGTATTATGATTCACGTTAATTCTCAAATCCTTATGTCTGTGTGGAACATCGGTACCTTTGGGTTCATCCCTCCATGAACCTTTTCACATTGAATAGGTTGATTAGTGTCATGGGGTCATCATTGATTACACACCTCCTTTCCCCTTTCATATGATTCAGTGTGATTGTAATATATATTCTACCAATTGTTTCCCACACTGACCTTGGATCACATGGGATTAAGAATCTTGGTAATGTTTCTATCTCCATGTAAGTCTCATCCTCTTATGGAACAAATTATATGACCATAAACTAGACGGTTTGGTCATGTCCACAGAATTTGTGTTTTGGTTTGAGACGTCCATTGTTTTCATTCACACCAAGTTACCTTATGGGGTCGCACTACACATTCCCACATGGGGTCAAACTCCATGGTCCAAGCTCTATGAACATAAATTAAGATCTCATTCATCCGTATCATATTATGTAAAAAGTGTTATTCTCCATACAATTTATATGATGGTAAACTATCCATCCATAGGATGTATTCATTCATGAATATGTAAGCCCTTGGGAATTGGCCATATGCAATGCCACTTTTAATAACTACATATGGTTTTATTCTCATTATTTTGAATAGTGAGACCTTTTATCCATGGTTCATCCATTATCCCATTCAACTTTCCGGCCTCTTATACCATAACCTTTATTGAGTATGTGGTATGGTGAAAAGTTAGTGTTTATAATATTCATGCCATGTACCTCCCTTGGAATACTTCTCCACATATTTGTTCTTGCGACATGATGTTAAACTGCACGGGCTCATACAAACTTCAATTGTGACCTTTATTTTTGATCTTCATCATCTTTCAAATCCAAATGGACACCCAAGAAGTATATATTATTACACTTAAGTCTCACCTACTGTTTTGGGACAACATTTCAGAGGATCTTGAATGGAAATTTGATATAAGTATCACATTGTGAATGTAGTCAGATGTCAACCCTCACTTGTTTTTTCCAATCACATGTCATATTATATAGATTATATGCTTCCAACATAGGTCAACAGTTATCCTCCATCATTATCGCCACAACATTTGTGTCCCAAATATTGGGTGCAAAGATTCCTTTTTTCATTCCCCTTTGTTCCTTTATATATCCACATACATCAAGAAGGAATGTTGGTATGGTTGAGATCTTCTCACACAACATTTATGTTTCACTTATTTTTCACTTTCATATGATTGGGAATGCCTGATACCATACCTTTATTCCCACATTGAGCTTGGATTGTGTGGGATTAAGAGTTCCAGAAGCTACTACCTGTATAGAGGATTGCGTGACCCCACGATCTGAGCTCTAGGACCCTAAACTACGATTTATTTATTCCAATCCATATGATGTTAAATTATTTTTCCCAATCCCACATGACATTAAGCTATTGAAAACCAACCATATGGTGTATATCTAGATGGTTCAGTCATGTCATACGACCTTAAACAGTGACATAATCATCCTAAACGCATGAAAACTATCACACAACAATTTTCTTTTATCACATGAAAGGGAATCACCTTGGCCAATTGTTGTCCACCATGTCATTTTTTAAGTCCAAAATATAACTTGGTTCTAATATCAACACCAAGAATTTTCATGTCGGGCATGCCTCTCCACATAGAAATAACAAAACAAAATAAAAGAAATATCTAATGCCTCTTTTTATTTGTTCGTGGGTCAGGCTAGAAAATTTTATTTTTTCCCATGAACTATGAGTGTCCTGATTCCCATCCTTTTGGGATATGTAGTGATACCCAAATCATTGATCTTGTGTCAAGCCTCAACAATCTTTGACTTTTACTCCATTTCCTCACCATATGACTTTAAAATGAATGACATTTCAAGAACTAAATATGATTTGATTCATGACATAGAATGACAAATAACGGCGTTCAAACATTTGGATCTCGGGAGTAGCTGTAGAATTATAAACTCTTCATTTCATTCTTTTCGGCTTCATCTCCCCTAATAAGAATACATGGTGTGTTGTGGAATTCTATTGACCCCATTCAAATCTGGTTATATACTACAACACACATTTCATCATCAAGGTACTCATGTACTATCCATATTTCAATAAAATGTTTCACAACAATCATCCTTATTTTATGATGTCAAATTAAATGAAAATAAAAAATTACATGCGGCTTGATTCACATTATTATTAGATATATTGGAAGGACTAGATATCTCTTCTCTGGGTCCATCCTCAGGTTCATAAACTCTTCAATATCATTCATCAAATAATGGTCCGTACTATATGAACTTAAAATATGATCTCTTATTTCATATAACAAGACTTTAAAATATTTTCTTGCATCCTTGAAGTATGTCCTTAAATTATGTTCAACATCCTGAACATATGATGGTAAAACATCCAATTCATCTTCCTCACTATATGATTCTAAACTATGTTCTTATCATCCTCATTTTCATGATATAAAACATCAAGAAATTTTAGGTCCTTACTAGAGATGTCCTACGAAAGAGTTGGTTTTTATCTTAATTTAGACTGATATGCTCAATAAAAGATCCTTTATCTTAGTGGCATTATTTCAAATGTTTTGGACCCCATTTGGACATTCCATCACTTCTCCCCACACATTTCATGCCCTTTATTTTTATCCTATTAACCAATCACATCCATGTGAACCCCATAGTGTCCTGGTTCAATGCGATTTTGGATCACCTACAATCATGGGAAAATGTTCCAGAAGGCATTGGTGGACACTTCAAGATTGGCCCTATGTTTCAAAAATGGTCAACGATTGGCCCTTGTTTTTTTGTTACAATTCTTGGATAACACAATATTGATAATATGTTTCGAAAATTAGTCAATAGTTATCCACCATCATCATTCAACCCTCACTGTATTCCAAATTTTGGGTATTGTGATTCACACATCTCATTTCCCATAGTTATGATTTCTTCCAACGCCCCTTGAATTATCCATCTTGTGCATTAGAGTATGTTGGGAAATGAAATTTGGATTCTCTGAGAACCCTATTCTCTAGTTGCATCCCCTCTATCATTCTGAAAATTATATGTGGTTAGTTAAACTTTGAGCATTCAATTATTGGTTGGAGATCTCATATCCAAGGTGGGTAATTACATGGACGTCCTTTATTTATCACACCACGCATGGCCCAGGTGAGCATAGGGATTTAATTCTTGTTATTTCATAGATGTTATTGAGATAAAATAGTTAAATCAATCAATAAGATTTCCTTCTACACAATTTAAATATATAAGTAAACCTGAAAATATGATTATGTGTTTAGAAAAAATAGACACTATGGATTGGCCCCTTCGATGGAGAATCTTATTTTATCCACTCTTTAGCGTGTGGAATCTAGGATTTTCTATTTTCGGCTAGGATCCCTTAATTATTCATAGGTCTTGAGGATAGGATCATGAAAACTAGTCTGTACTTGATCCCACTAAACTCAGATATCAACCACCTCTTGAAAAAATCATCTCAGCTATTCTTTATCTTTTTCTAATTTGACATGTAATCATGATATAAGATCTGAATGGGTAATGATAAAGGAAGGGTGCTTGTTTGACCATGTTTTTAAGAAATTTATCTCATGTTCTACTTCTGGAAGATTCTTAATGTAGAATTTATTCCTCCGCTTCCAGGAAACAATGATTCCATGATCGCTCTCCCGTAATATTTTTGCAATGTAATATTTGATGATCAAATGTAGAAATCTTGCTTCCAGTACACTGGCACAATTTTTGTGATGAAAAAAACAATTTTTCCCCTCCCCACATATCCACTTTACTGGTGGGATGTCATCGATGAAGCGCTTGATCAATTTACTTGGCCGGAAAGGGACCACTCGACTACCAACCACATCATAACCGGCATCATTTAGATCCTTAGGGTCAGGAGCTTTGTCACTGTGAATGCATCAAGATGTTTGGAAATAGGATCATCTTCTGGTGTCCTATTAGATAGGTTGGGTTCTCTATCATGTGTTGGATCTTCAACGCTACATCCAACCTTGAGAAGATTCGTTCCCACCGTACTAGTGGTTCAACCCATTGCTGTGATCATTGTGGTCTAGTCATCTCGGGCATCTGATTTAACCTCAATTGTTATTCACCCTTGGAAAAGAGCACAGGGATTCCCAACCATCCTCACTAGCATTACAACCACCTCTTGAAGAACTTTCCATGATATAGACAATTTCAGTTGGCCTGGTCTGTTTGACAATAACTACTACTCTTTAACGATGCATACATATAGTGGTGAAATATTTGATCACACCCCAGAGTTGTTACTATTGGAATGTCATGATTTTCCACCCTTTATATGGTTTTGAATTATAAATATTCCATAATGATTACCCAGTTTTCCAGAGACATATCAGAACTTGTTCTCATCATTGTTCCCAATGCAGGACCTAGTTCTTGTCTCTCTACGATAAATTTCACGCGATAAGGGGTCTTTTCTATGAGGTTATCCAATACATGACATATAAATGATGTCAATTGTGAAATATGAATGACATGAGTGAGTTCATGGAACAAAGGAATGGATTAGAACTTACCTAAAAAAATTTAGAGACTTATGCCAGCTCTGAGGCCCAACCTCACCTTCCCCTTTAGGGATACCTCTATCATCATCATCTCCCCCCAGACCCCTATGATTCATTAGGTATAGGGCATCTCTCCCATGGCTTAGTACTAGAAAATTGTGGTGTAGATGTTCGGTCCGAAGGTACATTCACCCAATCTATCAATGGATGTAGGGTACCATAGGAGTGAACGAAGCCTTCAATCGTATCCACATATTACTCCCCTACATCTATGATACTAGAAATATGTCCCTAACATGGATACTGTATGGAAGATCTGATATGAGTAGGTTAAGGTGACCCCATGTCTCATAAGGAGTAAGGAATTTAATTTTAGCATCTTTGGTATTATAATCCTTAAGATAGATTGTGTCTATATGAATTTCGATACATCACAGTCACTTATGAGGTGATTGGGTAGGTATCCTCCAGAACCTTCAGAATGGCATCCATTCCCTACTATTCTTCTTAGTTGCGACTATTGGGTCTTCCACCACCACATTCCTTCTTCATCCGCTTGGTGTGCTCCTCATAATTACTGGTCTTGCCACTACTGCAGCTTCACCACCACGATTTTCACCAATATTTCCACCACGATGACTTATTTCCATTCTATGACCTCGACCTAGGGGTTGAGGGGGGAACCCCGTCATCAAAAAAGGTAGACTGTTTCTTCAATATATCCCCCATGTAGGATTTCTCCCATATTTTTCATATTCCTCAAAAAGATCATAAGTGGTGGTAGGAAGAGGCATCTCATTCTGTATTTTCCCATCCTCCCATATGAACATGAGCCACATCTCCCTCAACACACATCGGTGGTCCTCATGGAATACCCAAAGTTGAATTTTGGGGTTAACCTCTCCATGCACCAAATTTTTGTCGCAAACTGATGTAGGGTATATGTATCACAAATAGGCTTCCGGTCTACCCATGCCTTTAGAACATGACCTCAAAAGACCAAGAGATATGGCCGATGCACCTCAGTTCCCACGATTTCGTTAGTGAATTATCCCATTAGCAGTGGGAGTGGATGGAAATGGAAGTTGTACAACCTCCTGAATCCATTCAGCCCCACCAGTGAAGTCAGTTTCATTAGGAATCTTATCACTACATTCAGAATGGCTGGTAAAAAGACTATCCCAGGGGGAAAATGGGGTTCAAAAATTCATAAAACCTTTAGTGTACTTCTATCTAGCCTTACAAAAACATAGGATTATTCCACATAACCATCATGGTGTCTTCCCCTTTCTGATGTTCTACAACATCTTGAATAGTTTTCTCAACACCAGGATTCCATGGTTTACGCAATTCCAAATAGCCAACATGGATGACATGATAAATTTCATAATCTGTTCATGCCTGTGAGAATCCCTAACCCGTAATATCCATTATCAAATGAGTGTAGAGATAAAACCTACTGACCTAACCACCATTTTCTTCTCAGCGTTTACAATGTACCCTCGTAGATATTGTTGGATATCCTATAGGATTCACCAATAATAAACATTCCATTTTCATTGACCTCCACTTGGATATGTGGGAGGCCCCTTCAAATTTTTTTGGGTGCCTTCTCTCCAGCAGTAAATTGGGTTGGTAAGAAATTTAGGAAACATCTAAATAGCTGCTTCCAATGGAAATCCATCAAAAAATACTTATCATCCCCTGACATGAGGTCCATCAGCATCATTTCCAGCCATGGAATCTTCTCCGGATCGTCTATTGTGTTTGACATGGGGTGGAAGTCATTGTACATCTTCCCAAGACATGGGATTCCTATGATTTTGTAGAGGTCCCATAGATTTATATGGACCTCCCTTGGATTAAAATGGAATTTGTTGGTCCTCAACAACCACCTAATCAACATTTATGGAATAATGTGATTTTATTGAATGATGTAAAATTTAGAAGCACATGCTTCCTCATACAGGCATACCCACCTCAGTTCTACTCCAAATTCAACGTAGGAAACACACACCCAGTAGGCCCTTGACAATTTATCCTTAAAGTTTCCTCCCTATCCCAATTCCCAATTATCGATCCTCAAATTCTAATGGTTCATTATGTCCATCTTGCGAATAGTATGCTGCTGATGTAGAGATACTTCTGGTTTCCAAGCCTTCACATTGACATTTTTGAAATAGTTTTAATGCAATTTTGTAGTGAAATGTGTATTATCATTTTAGGTATATAAATTGGTAGACTTAAACCATTACTGTTGTCACCTCATTCCCCACAACCAGTATGCTATTTTCCCTACTTTCTGCAGGTATTATGAAATCATCCCACATACTGGAGATGTATATCGGTAGTCTCTTGTAGAGGGGGTAGACTTTTTTCACTTATACCAATAGCTCCACCATTTAATTGTGATCAAAATCACTCCACAAAAATTATTTTTCCTTGGGATTGTTCACCATGTTTTTTCATTGAGCGGCATCCACAAATACAACTTTAGAATCTTATTGTTTGGCCATTTTTTTCAAATGCCATAGATTTGTTAATTTAATGATTAGAAAACCATGTTCATGAAGTACATTCACAAAGCATGACTCATGGATCACAAAAATGTAATGCCTCAATGGGTCAACATTCTTTATAGAGATACAATAGACCACAATTCATAGGTTCGCTAAGAAGCATTTTCGAAGCACTGATTCGAGGGACCCTGTTCGTAAAGAGAGTTCACATGGTGTGTTAGAGATTTATGATTCGAGAGCTCAGATGAATCTTCAAAAATAAAAATTTTAATAAAAATATGGGACCTCAAATTGAATTTATTGGCGCATGCCTCATGATCTTCACAGTACCTTCGGTTCCCCGAGCATTGAAATAGCCTCCCCCCAGGCTCAGAGTGCCCGCATGGTGACACATCTTGGCAATCCACATATTTTTGGCAATCTACCCTCAGAATCCAACCATCATTTTCTCCTCAGATACTATTCTATGGGGGGGATTTTTATCATTGAAATCCATTCCCAAAATGGATCAAAAAAGACAAAAAATTCACCAAGGTTTCCTTTTTCACGAAGAGCCTTTGATCATCGCAAATAGTTTAAATCCGACAGATGGACCTCATCATTACACCATAGAGTTATGATAGAGGATTCCATGAGTACGACAAACACCAAAACCATATAGAAGGAATTAAAGAAGCTTTTGTGAGTCCGACGGAGACAATAATGACCTTATAGAGCCATTTCCATCATGGAAGTCCCATGGAGCATTGCGATTCCAGGTGCCAATAAATATGCGGCTCAGCCACCCACCTTCAACAGATCTATACCATGACCTTTCAGCACCTGATATCTTGATTTGAGAAGATCCATCTGTTCTAAAACCCTAGGAGAAAATATATCACCCATGGTGCGTGACCATTGTGAAAAAAATTTCCCTTTTCTCCATTTTACAATCGGTTCATGTGGGGATTCCATTGGTGAATACCTATAGCCATCATGAAGGAAGGAGTACCTTTTTGGAACCCAAGACATCATAGAGCAAGAATCCCTTACGAAGCACCCTCAATGAACATGTAGACTCAATGCCTCAACTGGGATTCCATACTTCACAAATATCCTCCCTTTATTGAGATACTTTTTCCATGATTTGTGAATCACCCTCCTTCATAAAGATACACCCCTTTTTGAAGCTCTAGAGCTTCATGAATCCCATTATTGTAGGACCTTCTTCTCCACAATACCCTTTCCCATGCATAAATATAGGCTTGTATGTAGTTATTTATTGTTCCCCAAAGTGGATGTTCAGGTTACGTAATCCTACCTTATGTTTCTTCACATATGTATGTGAATGGCTATTTCATCATCGCATGGCCACTCTATTGTGAGCCCCTAAATTGACCACTAATCAACCCCATTAAAACAATCATTTCTTTTTCCTCCCCTACCCCATGTGTGGGTTGATACATGTTATGTATGTCCTAAGGCGTTGAATCGAGTCCTCTTCATTGGAGGTATAGGACGTTAAACAACCAAGTACCACCCATCCTTAACACATCATGTTAAAATGTGGTCACCAAATGCTTGAAAAGTATCGGGGGACTGAAAGGAGAATAGGCTTGAAATATCATTCCAATATCTTATCCCATTACATATTATCTCAATTATTATCTTAGCCAATATTCACATCATCCCCTATAGGCCTAAATATGGTTCTCTAGGTATGATGGATATATCCTCCTCATATATTTGGACACCATAATTAGGAATACCTCATGGATTATGTACCAATGTTAATCTACATGTGACAAAATCCCTGAATAAGACCAACACCATCATTTTTGGCCAACAATATAATAATAAGAATAGTAGGTCTATTGATACCTCTTGTTTCACATACTAATCATGACTCATGTGGTCTTAGAGTATACACTGACCCTTACATCCACATTAGAACATTGGAAATGCATTATCCCAAACACAAAGATGATCTACTAACTATGTGTAAGCCCCATGCCCCTCCTTCATGAACTACATAGAATTTGATCCCTATGAGGGTACATAGGAATCCAATATGTGGTTCAAGCCCATCACTCACCACAACACATTTGTTCTTTCTATTTAACGTTGGTTCACCCTCCATCCCACACGATCTTAAACTGTATGACCTATTTGACCTACATGGGTTTTGATAATTGTTTTATATATAGGGTATGTAGGATTCATCCAAAAAGGATCAACCCAAACCAAATATAATCAATTTTTCTCCATCCTAGGGATGTTCCTTCCAAATGTGACAATTCCCTTTTCAGGAAACATCTCATTGATCTTCTTTTATGAGGTGTTCTGATCCCTCTAGGCAGTTAAACATGAATACTCCCCCCATGCCCGTGGGATGTTTTCCTTTGTGTAAGCCCTAATTATATACCCCATCTTGAACTACATGGACTTTGATTCCCTTCTATAGGGATATGAAGGAAGCCTCCCTATGTTCATGCCCAGATGTCTTGTCCCATCCTGATCTCTCCAATGATCTCTTGTGGTTCAGAAATATCATGCCTCAACCACATAGATCCACTTTCGTTGAGTCCCCAATCCATGGTTCAATTCTCACATGTTTCCTCAAGAAGTGTCTCATCATCCCATCCCCAAACTACAACGACTTTGATTCCCTACGATGAGGATACATAGGAAATCTCTCTGAGGTTCAAAACCAACACCATCATCTTCACATTGGTTCCATATCCATTCATTCATTCTGAGACACATTCTCCATACACATCTAAATTTAATCTGGGCCACCACATCTAGGTAGACTCATTCCATTCAACATTCTGCTAATTGTGCATAAGAACCATGAATCTGATTAATTCTTTTTGAGGCACCCGGGAAGCTAACGATGTGTACCACCCATACACTACACCATACTCCAAGAACCAAGAATTTCTCTATTACAGTGGGATACTAACCATGCATAAGCCCCCACATGTTTTTGGGTTGTTGTCCTTTGTTTAAACCTAGATCAAATGCCTCACCTCTTCAAAATATGTAGGTTTTGTTCTATGTCTTCTATATAGGGTATGTAGGACAATTCCCCGAGGTTCAATCCCTACCGATAGAAAACAATGGTGTCCCCCTTGTTTGGACCCTTTTTCTCTGATCCACCCACTAGGGGGCCTAGGTCATCCTTCACGATGTGAAAGATTCCACTTTTTGGGACATGCCATCTAGGGTATGTCCTTATTGGGCATTATGATCCATCCATCCATTAAACCATCTCAGTTCTCCCTACTAGGGATTTACCAATATGATTGACTATTTTTCATGTTCCAATCTATATGATCCATCTCAATGAGATTTTAAACTCATGGAATGGCTTGTGTTAAACATAGGAATCCATGGAAAACCTAGGAGTCATGCCACAAGAATAAGATTCCCCTAATTCCATGTGGGAAGCCTCAGGCCTCCTCTCCCTTGAGAATCACTATAGTAAGGTAGAATTTTGGAGTTACAATGTCTTAGCTTGAAGAAATTCTACAAATCTCTTAGCATGACTACTCTCTTGATCGAAGGATACTTCCTTGACTGGACCCTTGGAATTTACAGACATAAGAAGCATAATAAACATGCATCCACAATGAGATGGCATCGGGAGTGAGTTTCATAAAAAACATCTTAATATTTAAGGGAGACCTGGGAAAGGTGAAGAATTCCAAGGAGGAATCAATGGAAGAAGTGCCTGACATACCATCATATTTTTTTGAGTCAAGGAGAAAACATTTCTTATTAAGTGAATTATGTCACCCACCTTTGTAATTTGTGAATTCAGTGTACAATGCCACCCTCAACATTTGGACAAAAACACTCCCAGGAGGTGCACCCTAACAGAAAGTATCAGAAACAATAACCCTTATAAGAAAGAAAATTTAACATAATTCATTCCATATGTTTTGAAGGAATAAGTACTGAAATTTAGTTATGTGTACTGGAAATATTTTTATGTATGGAAATGATATCCATTGAGAAAAATATCGTTAATGTGATGTCAATAGTCTAGACATTGATTTAAATTTTGATAAATCACTACTAATTGTGTCGCCCACACTCTTGTGATTTAATTGAATGGTGTATAGAAATTACAATAATAATTTAATGAATTAGTGGTTTAATAAAGGCAATACACATCACAAAATATTAATCCAATAAGAAAATGGAAATCTCATGTGATCACAACTATTAAATTGATTCATGATAATGATGTTTTGAATGCTACACTTATAAACCCATAAAGAACTGTAAATATTTTGATTAATTATGGATATTTCCAATAATTTATATTTGATGATTCTAATAAGGGTAGCACATAACAACCTCATCTATTACCTTTTGATTTAGTATTAAAAACTTTTAACGGTATGATGATCACATTCAAGTCTATATATACTCTCGGATTGTTTTTTTGGAATGTGATTCCGATAAATGTTTTGATTCTCCCTTTAGTTAAATTTGATATTATTTTGGGGGTGGATTAGTTTTATTTATATCAAGTCTATATCAATATCCATAGTGGGGGAATAATTTGTTTTGATATGAATCAACCAAAGATTATCCTTTAGTG
Source organism: Viscum album (assembly GCA_963277665.1). Lineage (NCBI taxonomy): Eukaryota > Viridiplantae > Streptophyta > Magnoliopsida > Santalales > Viscaceae > Viscum > Viscum album. The sequence continues at coordinate 1,593,220,602 of OY728163.1, read as the reverse complement.
TGGGGATGAATATGAAATTCCAAAGGAAATTACTTCCATTATAAGGGTATTACAACCTATACTTGGGGGATATTTATCTAAAATGTTTAGTGTTGAAATATATTTTGATGTTATTACTATTATTTAGGATTATGGAAATTTATTTCTTAATGGGATTCCTAGTCATTCCCCAGATCATGAATTTAATTTTTTAATAGAACTAAAACCTATCGCTACACTTATTTCAAAGACTCTATCTAGAATATCCCAAATTGAGTTTTAGGAATTGTAGTATAAATTAATGTAGAATCTTGAAAAAGGATTAATAAAAAAAATTAAATCACCATGGTGTTCACATTTTGTTTTAATTAAGATGGAAGATGGGTAAATTCATCTTTTCTTTTATTATCAAGAAGTTATCATTTTCATTATTATGAAAATGTATCCTTTACCCTATATAGATGATTTGTTTGAATAATCATGGGGAGCAAGACATTTTTCCAGGATTGATATTTTATCTAGATACCATTAATTGATGGTTAATACAGAAGATATTCACAATAAAACCATCCATAAGAGGTATGGTCTTTATGAATTTATATTGATTCAGTTTTGAATTTTAAATTCCCATTATATATTCATAGATTTAATTCATAGAGTGTCTATAGATTAACTTGATTTTTTTGTGAATGATATTTAGAAATGATATCGTTATATATTATAAGAGAGAGGAATAATATATAGATCACTTAAGTATTCTATTTATGACCTTGAGGAAGGGGAAGTTGTTTTCTAAATTTATCATGTATGAATTTTGAAAATTTATTGTTTCATTGTTGTGACTAATATTCTCAAGAATTAGTATATCGATGGATACTTCAATTACAGTATTTATCGATAAATGATGTTGACTATCCATGATGATTGAGATATATAGTTTTTTGGGTTTGGATAGATACTATGGTTCTTTGTGAAGAATTTGTCATAACTAATTAATTTAATAACCATGTTAAATGGGAAGGGAGCCTAGTTACATTAGACAGATTAATGTGGGAAAATTTTGAAGAAGTAGAAAATAAAGGCAATCAATGATCCTATAAGAAAGCCACCATATTATTAAGAAAGTTTAATGATATATAATGGTAAATAAATTGAGTGACTATGAAGTGTCCTCATTAATATTTATATGATGATTTATTATGCCACAAACTAACTGAAAATCAATGAGAAAATTTACTGGAATCGTGACTTGGAATTTGAAGTGGTAATATTTTCATTTATAATATTATTAATTATCATTAAAATAAAATATATGACATATATAATGATTATAAAACCTTGATATATAAATTAAAAAAAGGTATTTGAATATAAACCAAATGATATGGTTAATGATTATTAAGGATTCTGAATCATCAATACATTACTAACCAAGGATGGGAGACATGGTGGCATATTACCTTTGTCAGATATACCATTGTAGTTTCTATATATTGAGGATTAAAAGAGATGTATTATTTATGGATTTTCATAGGATATATATTGAAATCATGTAGAATGGGGGAAGATCATGTCTTTATCATAGAAATGTTCAACAATCCATCCATGTGATGATTAATGAAGTACATGCAAAAATGTGGAACTATAGAAGAATATGAGGAATGCTCCAGAGTTAAACCATGATTGTTATTGAACTATAAGGTTAATGAAATTAATTTTTACCATAAATATTCAATTATAATAATAATTTATTTAATAGTACTCATTTTTTATTATTATATATTCATCACATAAGTAAAAATATGTTTAAAGATACAGAAGATTATTTCGTAATGGACAACATGAAAAGGATTATTACAGAGTATGCATCTTAATTGAAATAATATCACAATGTTATGGATAAGAGAATTTTTTTTAAGTGGATGTTTCAGACATTACCCTTACAAGAATGATAATGGGAAAACATCACCACATATTTCATCATCGAACAATCCAAATCATCAAAATTAAATAATAATATTTTTGTTATAGTTGATCTACATATGATGTTAGTACATTTAATTATAATTAATGTCAATTTTATTTATCGATGATATGTCTAGGATATGAATTAAGTGGTATGGTTTCACAAAGTACCACATGTATTTTTATATTATCTTGATATGAGGATTACCTCAATGTTTTTTATTGATCATTAAAATTACTTGAATAGAGAGAACAACATTAGAATTGAATATCATACAAGAATATATTTTCTATCGTAGAAGAACATTTAATCCTTATAAGGTATATTGATGGTGTATTATATGGATTACAATGATGGGTTGGATCAACACCATTCTCTGGATTATTTTTTTATTACCATAACTTTCAAACAAGATATCATATGGTTCTTTATAAAGATATCAATGGTAAAAAGTGAATAAATACAATGTATTGCAATGAAGTTGGAGAATTAAAGATATTTGGACATGATCTAGATGTAGGAATTGAAAAGATGGTTAGGTCCATTCAGCAACACATCTGAGTAACTTAGAGTTGAAAAAAACCTTATATAGATAATCGTTAGTGAGATATAGAATATGAAGATAGAGAGAAGGTATTCTTATGAATATATAATCAGAATAAGGATGTGATATTTGGAATTAAGGTAAGTATGATCCATTTTTAAATAATTTCTTTTTAAATTAGAGACTGTGTTATGATGGTTTCTTATAGCATGGTGTTTCCACGAATTCTCTCTCTTGTTCTGGAATTTTCATTCATTTCTGTCCTAAAAGAGTACATAAATGATCCATAACATTCATTCAACATGTATTTCAAACAATTTGGGCTTGAATACTCACATGAGGAATAAAAATTAGATATTTTTCCTTGAATATAGAATGTTTGGGGTAACATGACCACTCACTTGGTTAATGTTATGTGGTGAAATGATAAATTTGAAGAAGCTGCATGAGAATGTGGTGATTTGATGAGTAAGAAGTATCCCTAATTTTTTGAATTTGGGTGATTAAATTTAAAGGTAAAACACTTATATGTTGAGGTATAATGTAACACCATAATATTTTATAGGGTATTTATTTTAAATTTTTTTTTGCTTTCGTTGATAGTTTTCATCAAATAGAGCACTATGTTTAAACTAATCATGGAATACTTTTGAAATATTATCATTGAATGTGATAGTAATAATCATCCCATTAGATTGGTTGGTATTTATATGAAAAATAAATTTTGAATTTTTTTCACACATGTCAAAAAATAAATCATTATTTACAAATTTTATATAAATGAAAATAAAAACATTTGAATATAAAAAGGTTTGTATTTTTTAAAAACTATTTTTTTGTGAAATTTATTTTATCAGGATAAATTATAATAATAACAACAAAAGAATTATTACAATTAAATTTTATATAATATATTCAGTAAAGTATTTTAACATTTGTATGTTTTTTCAGCAGTCATGAAAGAATAATTAATTTAATCATATTCTTAGAAATTAATCTTCTATAAATTGTTTTCATATATTTTTATGTATTTTAAATGTTTTTATACCACACATATAAATTGAATCTCATAAATCAGTTTCTGTATTTGGAATATGGATTTCAAAAAAATAGATTTAAATTTCAATTTTTGGTCATTATTATTTTTAACCTTGGTAACAATTAATTTTTATGGTAAATGGTAAAAGGGTGAAGGAGGAGTTAAAAAAAAGATATAAGGTTAAAAATTACATTAAAAATTATCAAATTCTTGATGAAAATATATTTTTAAACAAAAAATTTTCATATATTGTAATTTCAATTTCTTTAATGCTATTTTTAAAAGAATATGACTTTATTATATTTTATTATTTTATGTATTTTCAAGATAGTGAATCACATCACATAAAAAAATGTAATCTCATATCCTCTCATATACACAAAAATTAATCCATTTAGTATGATAAATATCTCCCCAAATACTTTCCGAAAAATCATATTCATGACCTTGAGGCATTGGTTTTCACAAAAGACCAATCCATAATGCTTTAAGGCTCCTGTGAAAGGAGGGTTATTGAAGAAGAGGATTATGTATTTACCAGTATTTTTCATGTTTAATTCTTATTAAAATAGATAAATTTTTTCTATAATCATAATAAAATGATTTAACAAATATAAATTCAATAATAATATTTTTTTACGTTAATGGTTTATCCCTTTTCTATCTCCATCCCACTAGTTGGGAAATGATATCATCACTTGTGAGTAGGTGTGGCCCACCAAACCATGTGATTCATTTTTCATTTCCTCTTTACATGGATGGTCATAAGGATGGATTTAGTTAATATAATATATATATATTTATATATGACTCTATAGTGGTCAATTATTATTTAGATTTTTTATTCCATCCATTAAAATTTTAAAATAAACTGATGTGCGTATGTAATAACTATCATCTCCATGAAGTGATATAAAATATTTTTCATTTTCGATTTAAATGAATGGTTATAAATTTTTTTATAATTAATAAAAAATATAAAAATTAAATTAAAAATATTCTGGGGATGATGAAACCCTAACCATGGTGAAAGGATCAAGGTAACTGAATAGTAACATGTACAGAAAATAAATAATATTTCCTGAGAATGTTCATTTTAATATGGAATTATTAATAAGAGAGTAATTAGAAATTAAAATGGAATGATAAATTGTTAATTATTATATATATATATATATATATTTGGTGTAGATGTATAATAAATTTATATTTATTATACTGTATGTTTGATCATGTATGAAGCTTGATGTGTGTTGAAGTAAGAGTCCATGCTACAACCTCATATCTCATCAAGGTTGGATATGTCAAATTTACAATTATGGAAATTATATGATTATTATCTTTTAAACCCAAAATATATTTATTACCTATGTTTATTCCATAAAATTTTATGTTTCAATATGACTTATCTCTCCTTGGTAATTAAAAAGTGCAAGAAATATTTTTAAGGAATAATTTTTTTTCATTTGTCAATGGTCATTTTCAACCACATCATTTTCTTTAAAATGTTTTCTAGAATGGTAATATTTAGAATAAAATTATTATTTCATGCTATTTTAAACCGTAATATACTTTTATTTAAATGATATAAAAATTAATTTTTATTATGTTTTTATAAGAGGATATTTATGTCTTTTTACTTAATGTGTGATGGGACTCGTTTCTATAATGTTTCCTATAATAATTTTTTTTACCACCGTCATCATTATTATTTTCACTTATTTTTAAACTATATATTTACAAGGTTGTTTTAAAATATAATACTTTCTTTAATATTCTATGAATTTTCTATTGTTTATTGATACTGAAAGAAAAGGTTTTTTACATATATTAAAATGAATGCTGAAAAGATCATCAAAATGTATTTTTCTTCTATGTCAATATATTAATTTCTTTTGACGGTTTATGATTATGATAATTTAAGGATGAGTATTTGAAACCCATTTCATTGCCATAAGTTATGTAGGAAATGATGGAATAATTAATGATTTTATGATCCCATATTCTTTCTTTATCTTGATGGATATCAATATGTGATAAAGAAATGTAAATGAATCGTATTTATTATCTATAAGATAGGATATGGTGAAATTATTAATAATTTATATAATCTAGATGAAAACATATTTTTGGTTTTTATTAGGTAATGTGTTGGCCTGAAATTATATTACCCTCCACTAAATTTGGTAATGATTGATATCTCATGGGTTAATATGGAATGGAATGGGGAGTGAAAGTAGTTATATAAGGGTGTCTATCCATTATGATAGTATTGGAAGTAAACCATGACCATTAAAATGATGGAATAGGGTTGAACCCTATCCACTATGATAGAAATCTCTATGTTTCAAGAATTATTAATTTATTTTTATGATTATGTGTACACCATAAACCTATCCCTTAGGATTATAATATGTTTTTATATGTAATGATTGATTATTTATGTTTCCACGATCATAGGAATTATCTCTTTTGATATGAAAAATAATAATACCATGATTAAATATGAATTATTTTTTACTAATTCTTTAAGGATTTATTTTTTTATGATCATATTATCACACCCTTTTTCTTTTCATATGTTCACTTATGATCATTGATTGAAATCTCCAATATTTACCCTTAGAGGTAATTTGATTTTATTGATTATTATTTTTCATTCCTCATGTTATAAAGAATTTATTTTTTAGGCTATTTATAAAATTGTGCTTTGTGAGAAAACAATTATGGGATACGATAAAGATAAATCATCAAATTTACTGTGTCTGTATCTAGTCTCCAATTACAGTAAATATTTTTGGTTCGAGGATGACTATTGATTGGGATTTATTAAATTATATTCTAAAATTTTTTAATATTTATGTATGTGATTCTTGGAAAATATCATTCAACTATCTCATTCCCATATCTTTGGTAAAAAATATATCTTAAAGGGGGTAATGTCCCTCATAAAAAATTCTCACTTCAAGGCCAAATCATCCTCATTGTAAATTTTGTAACATCATCACACTACTGGGTTGGCCCCAAGCCTTTGTCTCTTCCCCAATATGCTAGGTTTGTTCCCTCACTCCCAATAATTATATAATTCATATATAGGGAATAACCAAATGTCTACAAAAATATTATCATGGGAGGAAAAATCACCCCAATATTAAATCAATAATCCATGGTAAAAAGGATACTCATGTCCCTTATAAAATATCTACAGGTCAATCATTCACAATAAAATCGCTCTCTCAACTCAAGGAGAACAGATGGATTATTACTCAATTCCCATTTTATTATAACTATATCCCTAGTCACCATTCAAAGTCTATATATATTCTTGAAAATAATTATAATCAATCCCTTTCACATTAATGATCAAGACATGAGGCTAGTGTGCAGGGTCCTATCATAGACATTAACACTCTGATTCAACACATTAACACTAAATTAAATGACACATGTTTTTTATTAAATATTTCAATAAAAAACTACTATGAAACCAGATATCCTATTCACAGAAAAAAGAATAAACTATTTGGAGAAGTTTAGGGACTATATATTTCCCAGAGTTCTAATCCCCTTATGAAAACAGTATTCCCTTTACTTATTCCCTTCTAATATTCATACAATATGATAATCCCAAATATCAGGAAATAACATCAAATGTAATTAATAATATATTATTTTAATTATTCAGTTAATTTATTTAAAATAATAAAAAATCACTTGAATACTCATTGGACCGTTTCTTTATGCAAATACCATAACACAACACATTCCTATGGTCCAAGGATACACATATCACATTTGTAGTAACAAATCCTACAGTATAAAACCCAATAAAAATAATGTTTCATATTATTTAATCAAAACACATTAATAAATTTTCCATAATATGTAGCTATAATTAAAAGGGGAGGAATGACATTTTATCAACTTTTTTGGACATCCTCTTACAACATCGGAAAAAATACCAATAATTCCAAATGATTTCCCCAATTTTTTTGTTGAAATCTTTACCAAATACTGAACCAAATTCATATCAAAATAAATCTATATGAATGGGGAAGTAATAAAAAATATAGGAAGAATTTACTATAACCTTCAATAAATCAACAATGGACATGGGGAATCGAGGAAAAATAAGCAGGGGATCTGGTAGCTAAACATTTCCCTCTTGAGACCCTAATTCAACATATATCCTAATTGGTCTAATTAGTAAATTACTAATCTATCTTAATTAATAAATCCTATATAAATTACCTATCACAACCCACCTATGAGGTTTCATCATAACATAACCTCTCCCGACTCGATCATTGTGTGACCCTCCAAACCCATATTGTGACCACTCTTGGTATTGGGGATGAACCTAATTAAACCTAAATCATGGAACACCCATCCTATTTTATGTTTCTATTCCATTTTTAGAATAAAAATACCTGACTCCCCTTACCATTATAGTGTGTCCTCCTTCAGTTAAGTAGAAAAAACTAGAATGGTATATTTAATTTTATGACTCCTTCATAACATATCCTATATGGATCATGGAGTGATGTGCTTCATAGAGGATAAAACCTTGAATTTTTACTGAAAAATTCATATACTAAGTTCTGTGATTCCATTGCACCCCAACCATGAAATAACCCTTCTATTATGAAATAGAAACACAAACAGATCCCTTCAGTAAAATTATAGATGATAGGGACTACACTGATCCCTCTCTAGCATAATCATAAGCACCCAAAACACCTCTATAGAAAAAATTATTTTTTAAAATACATTCATAACCCATAAAACCATAAAATATTCATATATTAGTTCTAGATACCCAAAAGCACCTTACTCTATTATAATATAATCAAATTATTTATATATTTTTAGGCTCATAAAAACATATGGATTTAATCATTGAATTCAGAGAACTTATCACCCCTAAATTTTTTGGTTAACCTTGAAAAAAAAATTATGAACTATCTTAACCATCATTTTATGATCAAATAGAAACATTATCCTCTACAAACAAGAATGAGATTCTTCTATATAAATCTCAGAAAATATAGATTCACTACATAATAATAAACCTGCTAGTTATAAATACCAATATTGATATGGCACTCAACCACACCCATGTCACTTGAGCCACCAAAGTGTAATTGATTGATTCATCCCTTTCGGTATAGTTCTCCCACAAACAATTCTCCACAAATACAATGTGATTTAGATCCATGGTTCTATCTAATACTGGAATCATCTAATTAAACATACATTCAATATCTCAATGAAACATGAAATGTATTTTACATCTTATTACACAAAATTCCATGCACAAAATTCATCTGTCATCCCCTAGAATAATTTTCTCCCAATGCTCGGTCTCAACTACCAGTGTACTATCTCATCACCTGATCATGATGAAATAATACATAGAGACCTGAAAAGACCATCCATAAACTCACACCAATTTTAGAAGTTGAAATATTGTATAAATAATCTATGGGATCCTCAAATAATCACACAATCCACCATAATCTCATCAAAAGAATCCATGCACCACTGAACCATCTCACCCTTATATGGAACACAATTATATCTCAATACTTACACTGATATATGGACACCATAAAATAACACATTTTACTCACATATATTATTCTTAAATGGAAACCATGTAAAATAAGATAATTCTACACTTTTAATCCCAGTTTCATCTTGACCGTCTAACCACCTGTATTCAACATCAATAATATGTCCACCATGAAAAAATTTTCTGTGACTAATAAGACACTTCAGAATATAGGATTATTTGTACCATTGATCTTCAAAATTTCATATAGGTATCTTTAGACCAAGATCTATCACTTATAATATTTAATTATTGACGTGTCCAACTCAATCATACCTGAGAACTAAAAACAAAATAGTAGCCACTATCCATTACTGCATCACTAAGAATGTTGAACATGAAATCTCCAAAATCTATTTCCAAAATCAGGCTCACACCCTCGAATATCTAATGGAATGATCCCCACCACATGGATTCCAATATCACTCTCCTAGTTCACAATCCCTCACAATTTAAATATCTCATGTTCTTGACACCTCCCAAGATACACTAAAACTATACATGGAAAACCCTATCTTAGATCGTTTTGTAGTCAACCATGGAAACTCTCTTCAGCTGATTAATAATTTCACCTATCAACATGTAGGGACACAGAAGAGTTTTGTCCAAAATCCCAATTATCCATGACCATATTCATCTCATCAATCACATAATTTCATGGCCTATACATGACCATTACCTTATTTCCAATCATAATAGAACAAGGAATATTAGTCATTCAAATACCCTCACACCTCATGGATTATCTTTTAATCTATGAAAAAACCATGTAAACCATATTACTAAAATGAGTCCAACTAAGAACCCTCTCACATTTTCTTTTCCACTATCCATATCAGCATCATTGGAATCTAATGGGTGTTGTCTATTGTCCCACCCAACCACACAACATGACTCACACTTCCATTGATTAAACACCATCAAACCTAGGATCATATTGAAAAACCATTGATAGTTTTCAATTGCATGTTAATATCATCTATAGAGAATGTTCTTTAAAATTTTCACATGATAAGACTAAGGATAAGCATACCATATCATCACCCACTACTCTAGCATCATTCCCCAGATTATGAAGCATCTACTATTGGTCTACCAATTTTACATCCTGACATATAGAATCACCATTTGTATCTGGAAAGGGAACCACACACAAAATGAATACAGATATGAATCCTACTATTCATACATTGAAAAACCTAACATTTTACAAAAGTACCTAAAAATCTCCAGAGATAGAAATCCCAAGGAATCTCCATGACATTACTATATATCTAATTTAGCTTACCATTCATAAATATAAAATTAAATAACATACCCTTTTCCTTTTCCTCTAAAGTCACTCAATATTCTATTCTAAATCATCTATTAGGATACCATCATGTACCAATTGTCTCTCCAATATCTTGTTTTGTATATCAATTCTAGTTGGAGCTCCCACCTAGCCCATAAATCATGTAATTTGTTGTTAAAATGTTTTAGGGAACATCCATGATTCCATATAAAATATCACTATGACACTAATGTAAAAACAACCCCACTCTAAGTGTCTCACATACACATATCTAGCACCACATGCCAAATTAACCACTCTATCCTTTGAATATATCCTCAATGTGAAATAAAATACTAGAAAAGGCCAAAGAGGACCTGGTATTATCCCGATACCTGTGAAAAAAAAACATCCTCTGATGATTCATACCATGTAGGAAAAAAATTATATAGTTTAGTTATGTATAATTCCCTAATGAATATTTATGGGAATTTTTTTAACACTTTATAAAAAACCATATAAAAACTACTCACAAGGGGTTACTAATAAGGAATCCAAAGCTAGTACAAACCCAGAGGGCCACAATACTTCCATTTCGCGAAGGGGCTATATAATTATCATAAAAAAATCTAAATATGATATTTCTATGAAATATAAATATAATGAATACTATGGATTAACTTTGTATAATTTTATCAATAATTTATATTGGGAAACACAATATAATTTTATAATGACATTTTAAATAGTTTAACCCTCTTCCATCAGTGATATCAATCATATTCATGAAGAGGAATGTCATGTGAATCCTATATGAAAAAAATAATGAATATAAATAATCATATTACCAAAGAGAAATGTGATAAAACAATAATATATGGATCTCAAATAATCAAATCATCTAGAATAAATTTATAAACTATAATTGTGAAAACTAATAAAAATAGTCACATATCCCTAGTAACAGGAACTTCTAATCATGAAATGGTGTTTTTGGTGCTCCATTATAAGTTCATTAAAATTATATATCATGCCCCTATACCGAATATTCTATACCTTAAGTAGTAATGTAATAAAAAATTCTCTAATACAACTTTGTAACATCCTCACCCCCGGCCAAAGAGCACTAGACAATGCACTGATAAGAGTTTTACATTTACCATTGGCATTCTTTCAAATACACTAGATGCATCAAACTATAAATGAGTGTCTAAGGAGTTATCATGGGGACAATATACCCCCATATTGAAGTCAAAATATAGAATAAATGGTGATGTAAAAACTATAATATATAATTACAATATATAGAATCCAATAAATAGTAATAATTTTATATCAAAATAAAATGCGGATGTATATGTTCATAGAATCAAGCATACCAACTGATCAACTACTGGGATAATCACATTTGAAAATAACCAAAATAAATATAAATGAAATGATAAACTTCTACCATAATCATTCCTCAACACATCCCATTATCTAAATATTAATCAAGATACTATGTACTAATATTGGAACACTGGTCCACTTCCATACCTAAACCTATGAATAATTCATTCTTATTTGGTAACCATGTTCCATGTCTTCAATATTGGTATGTGAGTACTACCTACTTGGACACCACTACTAATGTATCCAAAATAAAAAATAATCAATATGTATGCACATTTTATTTTTATGGAATTATTATATAGTGATGAAGTTTTATAAAATACTCATTGGTGATCCTCTATGTTATATGGTGACACCTGAGATCAGCCATATTTTATTCGGCTAATGTTAGTTGTCTCTAATCATGTGAGAAAGACCACATGAGGATAAACAACATCCTACCCCAAATATTCCTCAAATCATTGGTCAGTGTGACAACTTCTTACCACATAACAAGTACTAAAAAATCACACCTACATTAGTAAGTTCAATAGTGTCTATAAACATGTAACATCAAAACTCACAGGGAACCATATATATCTAGGTAACTCTGTTGAAGTCATACATATAGAGAAAACCAACCTCACCCCTAAACCATGTTTGGAAATAAAAACCCATGGAAAAATCTTCTCACCCCAAAATGATATATAAAAAGACTCATAAAGGGAAGCTCATCTCACACTATAACCCAATAAGAATCATAAACCAGGGGGAACATATCTCACCCCAAACAAAATCATGATTATACACCCAGGAGAAAATCATCTAATCATAGGATAATAAAAACTAGACCTGTAGGGTTTTTATCATTCCTAGATAGGTAATAATCCTCCATTACATAGGTTTCACACCCCACCCCAAATACCCAAATCCTGAGTTAACATGTCACACACATCCAGAGGAAACACATCCACCCAATTTATCACATATAACAATGGGGTCAAACCCCAACCTAGAGTGGTATCTAAAATCCATTACCTTGGATGACTTACCATTCCAAATGTATGAAACCTCATTCGACATATCTCATATATATTAAAATAAATCCCATATACCCATGGTACATAGTTCACCAAAAAACCTAAAAAAATACCATGTCGTTGGCCACCCTCCAAAAAATAACATTTATTTGACTGGAAATCCTCTCTAGTGAAAAACCCACCCCTTTTTCGAAATCTTTGTTAAGATATACTTATAGAGATTTTTGTTTTAATGTAACTCCCGAAATCAAAAATACCTAATTTCCTACACTAACCCTTTATATGGTCGACAAGAAACTAGGGTACCCATCATGGTACTTTATGAAACATCATTTCATGGTCACCCGATATGGGATACTCCATATTAACCATATATCTTCATAGAATCATATAACTCAAAGGGGAATGAATACCCATCACCACCATGTTCACGTCACAAAATAACTAGTGTTGAATGAAATATCATACCGTCGTCATACTAGACAGGTGACCATATGAACATCTCCTTTCCATGCTCTACTGGGTTGGTTTTCTCACACCCTACCTTTTCATAGTTCCTACATTGTTTATACCCACCATGTTACTCACATATTCATTACAGAGGACCCCTTTCCCCACTCTCAAATAAACTATCCCAAATGATAAAATGCCCAAGAATTCCCATATTTTGTATCCTTAATCCAATCATTTATACACTAATAACTCTCCCAACTTATAGAGATCCATCAGAACCGATATCAAGATCCAATATTTTCTAATAACATTAACGATACATGAAGGGTCTACATATATCATAATATTCATGTCCTCAGTGATAATTTATTGATACCAAAATCTAGTGTTCAATGGTCCATCATGGTCCCTAACACCTATGTCCTAACTATAGACAATCACACTAATGGAATAATTTATTTAATAAAATGTTCATTTTCCAATAATGGTGTGAATATATTTGACATACATATAAAAAAATGGATAATACATAAGGATGTGTTCAAGGACCTCCTAGACCATATGATTTCAATCCCTCTATGTAAACTCAATACCCACCACTTATGCCCATATGAGGTTCATAGCACCTCATATTCTAATATCTCAAGCTAAAATATCCAATATAATCAATTTTAAAAATTCTTAATTGGTTATTTAATTTAATAAAACTATGAATAATCCTATAAATACTAATCGATCCATATTGTGATATCTCAATCCTAACCAATCATGACTAGAAGGTCTATGTTATACCCCTGACCAAATAATGAGAAACATCTCGATCATCAGCCACTCGATAAAATGAAATTTTAACTAATTTAATAAAAACCCGAATATAAACAAACATGGAAGTGAAATTATAAAGAAAGAACAAGAAAATTCATTGAATCATCCCTCTAGGACATTATCTAAAAACACTAAAAAAATTACCGATATTCTAAAAAATCCACCCTGCTTCGGTGGAAAACATCAAAAAATTCATATATGAAATCTTAATATAGTAGATCAGTCACCACATAGTGGAAATGAGGATTTATAAATAATAATGGTAATAATAGAATGTATTCACATAGAAATGATAAAATGTTATTCTATTTGATCTTTGGATAAATAAAACACTTAAGGAAAACAATAAATTATTTCCTTCAGACAAAATAAATGAGAGTAAAAATATCATAAAAATCATAAATTAATTATTGAATAATAGATTATGATTTCCATGAAATCATAAAATGATGATAGATAACGATGGAAAAATTCATGAAAAAAAATAAGATGTGGGTATCATTTAATATCGATGATTCACATTAAGAAAATAATTTACCTAGGAAAATTAAAATAAAGGAGGAAATGTAAAACCTCGAGAATAATTGGTTCAGAATAATATGGTTTGGGTTTTAGGGATAAATTTCACATAATTTTCCACTAGATGGTAATTTCTTTTTTAAATAGGTCAGAAAAAACAACCTATTTAGTTACAAAAAATATATCATCTATTAAATTGGGTGAGAGAAAACTCTATCACATCCAAAATTTCCAGTGGAACATATTCCAAAAATAATTATTGATCGAATGCCTTGAGGAAGAAAAGATAAAATGACACAAAATACGGTCCCACCAGCATAAAAAATAAGTAAGGAACCAAGGCATGGTGTGAGTATTCTATATCAAGTAAAACCTCAAATAAACCATCCCACGTCCCCCCTGGGAAGTGACCTAAACACCATGGTTCCAATCAATGGTTGTGTCACCCCATTTCCCAGGACTAGTTCATAATACCGGTTTATTAATCAGGGTATGTCACCCCCAATCCAAAAAGTTGAAAAGGGCTAGATGATGGCAGGGAGTATAAGCATCACTCAAGAATATCAAAGTCTATCAACTGTGAGAACCTTGACTTGACCACTAAATTTAAAATCAATTCCAACCATATTGTCAAGGTTCAATCACTACTAAATCACCAATAGAATCCCCCAACCCAATGAATGGAAACATCCACTGCAACCACATCCTAATGAAACTACCACATGCACAACAGAAAAGCACCACCCATCTTCATCATTAAACCAGCTACTTATGAACATCTACCCGACACCTGAATCCATGGGTGAATATAATGACAAAGCCAGCACACTAATATCTCGACATGCCTGAAACCCACAATGATGATGAAGATGAGGAAGATGATGACCATAAGTGGAAGGCACATCAAAACCAATGTTGAACTTTAGAATAATTAGTGAAGGGTGACTCCATTGACTGATCTATGGTGTTGAAACTATATTTTCCACCTCACATTTGAATAGGACCATCCAAACAGGAGACATTAAAACATATGAACTAATACTCCATCCGACGTTGTATAAGGAACCAAACTCATGCACGATGCTATATCCATGATCCTTTGTTTGATAAAGGTATTTAAATCATTCCCAGAATCAAAAATTCCAATATGATATGTTTCCCACCACACCCCCAAAAGGAACCCAAGTCTTGTTTTTTATTCAATTTGTGATTTTTTTAAAATGGAAGGATTATTTTTTTGAATTCTTTTTTTCAAAAGGTAGTAGGGGAATGCTGCATTACTGATTTATTAAAAGTTAGTACACCCCTATGCCTCCTTTTCTTTTCATTGAACATGATCAATGAATTGGAAAAGGTAGGTGGGGGCTGGAGACCCTTCACCTAAAATAAAGTGAATGGCATCACAGGGGGCCCACATTTCCTTTATATTCATATATAAAGTCTCCCCATCCTCAAAAACTGAAAATTTCCTCCTCAGTCTAAATTCTACACCATATATCTCCAAAAGAAGGTTTATTTGTGTGTGGTGGTTCCGGTTTCCCAAATGAAGTCCCGGTTCTTTTTGAAGCTTCATATTGAGTAATTTGTCTTATTTAATTTAATTTTATATTTATATAATTGTTTTTTAACTTAGATATCAATATTTTATTTAATTAGTCATTCAGTTAGTTATATATATCTTAAAAATAATTGTTATTAGTATTACTGATTAATTATAGATTAATAAATGAATAACTTAGGATTAAGTAATGATTACATATAGTGATTAGGTTATAATAATTAACTAATTAATATCATTTGATTAAATAATTATTAGGGAAACATTATTTAGGGATTACATATTTTTTAATTAATTATTATGTATTTAATGAAGAATTATTAAAAATTGATTAAATAATGATTCTGTAATAAGTAAGGAATGTGTAACTATAGAATATTTAAATATTAACTAATAATTAAGTAATGATTAAATAATGAGTTTGTATTCATTAACTAATGATAAGGTAATGATTTACTGATATATGTATTGATTAAATATTAATTAAGGAACGATTAAATAATGATTAACTAATGGTTAATGAATTATTAAGGACAGATTAATTTAGGATTATGTAATGATTAAGTAATGTTTTATTAATGATTAATTAATGATTAAGTAGTGATTAAGTTATAAATATGGAATTATTAAGGCATTATAAACTAGTGATTAACTAATAATTAATGAATAATTAAATAATGAATATGTAATGATAAAGGTATAATTATGTAATGGTTATGTAATGATCAATTAATTAGTAATTAATTATCAAGTAATGATGATAGAATGATTCTGATAGGATTTAATAATGATTATGTAATTATTGATGAATGATTGAGTGATTATTAAGTAATGATTATGTAATTACTAATTAATGGATAATGAATAATAAATTAATGATTAACGAATTTTTATGAAATTATTATGTAATTTTTAAATAATGATTAAAAAATTATTATGGAATTATTATGGTTTAATTAATTAATGACTAAGGAATGATAATGGAATGATTAAGGTAGGAATATGTTGTTATTACGTAATGAATAAGTAATGATTAAATAATGATTAAGTAATGATTATGGAATAATTTATTGTTGATTAATTAATAATTATGTAATGATTATGGAATTATTATTGTATGATTAAGTAATGATTAAGGAATGATTAATGTCAAGGGATATTTTTAGATGAATCACATTATCTTTATAATCCACTAAAAAACATATATGAAAGTTAAATATTATACTAAAAAAATATTGTCATATTTTAGGATATAAGAAAACATTTAAAAATTTTGATATCATAAAAAGTATATGGTTATCTATGAAATACAATATCTTTCTGGATAATACAAGTGAATGTCGATTTATCACAAATGTACCTAGGAGAATAACTCCAACAAGGTGTGTTAGTCCTAACTCAGCATAACCCAATACATGAAAACAGGCCATGCTACACATTTGGATTGACACTCCAAAATGATATGCTTTAGATGATTCATATTTTCATTATAAAATACTAAAATACCTTTAGGAAGATTGAAAATTATACTAAATAAATTTGAATCTTATTTTAGTATATAATAAGCTATTCTAAAGCTTTCAACCTTCTAATGAAATATAATATAACATCCATGATATGTTATTATAAGGACAAAATATTTTAAAAATTAAAAAATTTAGTACATCTCTTTGGAATTTGTTATTTATCTGCCATTTGAAAATAAGCAGGATTTTACTTCACTTATGAAGTCAAGCTCATATCATTAATACTGTTTTCTATTGAAAAACACCTAGCTAATTTTGTGTGTTTTAATTTACTCATGTGTTTTTTATTGTTTTTTTGTTCTTATCCATTTCAATTTCTGTTATCATAGTTGTGATTTAACAATGGATAAATAATCTGATTTGGTATTCTCTCTTCGTTTTTACATCATTTTGAAAAATATTATGTGACTTATTTTCTAATTATATTTTGTATAATAAAACATTAGTATCATAATTTAGGATATAAAAGACATTTTAAAATTATATCATAAAAAATACAATATGGTCAATCCTTATTTTCAATATTACATTCACTATCACAATTTTGATCAATAAACAGTTGTAAAATATTGATTCATATTTTCTTATGTCTAATGATATCAGGAGTTTATTCAAACCATGAAAAGAGATTCTTATAGTACATACCCAAAAACAATTTAGCATATCATATTGTGTAATCATAAGTGAGGTTGACAAAAAAATTCATGGGTTTCTAAGTCTGGGACCTAATCAAGAGGTCATGTCGATTAACTATAGACATTTTCAATTCCTAGCTATACTATGGTATCTATATTTTCTCTTGGATGCTGATGAGTAGTGGTTACAAAAAATAAAATCAGTTTCACCATGTTAAGATGGTTCCATGAAGGATTTAAATGTTGAATTAATCAGTATAAAATAAAAACATCCAATTGTACCAAGACATCGACTTACAAGAGTGGTCAAAGATGGTCTAACCCAAGAAATTGATGCTCCATCCTATGATGCAGAAGATGAAAAACATGACGATATCCTAGATATACATCTAAATCCCACATCTATTGAGAATTCTATCAATGCATTAATATATAGAGAAAATAAGGTTAATGAGGAGGGATCAACATAAGATGGGTACAATGTTTCTAGAAATGTACTCGTCGTCAAATAACTACGACACAGAATAAATCATCCACCTCTCCATTATTTTTGGATTGAAGTAAGGACATGTTTTTGTTAATTCAAATATAATGTTTTCATACATAAACCTGAGTTTCCAAGAGTTTCAGAGGATATGTTTTGTAATATATACTAAACATTACATTTTTAATGGATTTTACAAGTAAATATTCATTAAAAACATGATAAAAAGATTTTATATAGAGAAGAAATTTTTCAATTTGACTCAAGAATCAAAGCATAAAAACAAAATATGGTGTGATAAATATGAGGATAACTATAGATTCCTCTAGAGTGTGTTTATATAAATTGGATTATGAGGTTATAGAATTTCAAATATTAATGAAGCTCATACTAGTGTTTATAAAATCATTAAACAAGTTCATACTTCATTGAATGCTAAATTTTTGTCATATATAATCATCGAGGTGATTTGGTCCTTCCATGATGTTCCTGTAACTAGTGTTAAATAGTGGATACCAAATAATGTAGGTAATATATTTTCTAAAATAAGGTATGGATGGAGAAACAAAAGGAAATGGTGATTGGGATTACTCATGTAGGGTGTTTCCACAATTACTTTCTATACTAAGACATAATGAAAAGGTTTTCTTTCACCTTCATGAGAATGTACATGTGTCTCAAGATAATTGAATTGATTCGTCTTGTGATCAATTTAATATATATTTCAAGGCCTTCCTCCTGTTTATTTTTTTATTTCATTTTAGAAAACAGTTCATACAGATTGATTAAAAGCTTATATTTGATAAATAAATCGGTGTATTTTTTATGGCAGAAATCAAAGATTCAAACAATTCACCGCTTCATATTTTTTTCTATTTGGGAGGAGTAAAAATACGAATCCATGAGCTTCATGGTAATTATAACAATCAATTTCAAATTAATTTTGGGTGTTTGTTTGATAACTCATCGAAAAAAGGAAATCAATGTGGTAATCAATTTAGACCCTGATACATGGAGATTCTCAAATACACATCATCAATACGACATCAGACACATTTCAAGCAATTTTTGTATGACATTCCATAAGAATCATATGATTATGGAAACCACGAGGCATGGTATGAAATGTCATTGTTATTTTATACTATTTTAAGGTGAAGATAAAATCAATTTATGTGAAATACGATAACTTTTTTGTAGAATATGATCTAGATCAATGATGGTTTGAAAAATGGTTCGAAGAAATACATAGGTCTAATAAGGTAGTTTGTGATTATATAATGCATATTCCAAAGGAAAATGGACATTGGAATATGAATGGGGGAATAGGTATAGAGACATGAACATAAAAACTGTGGATTGAATCAATGGTGTCATTAAGGGGATTCAGAAGTTACCTTTCACTACCCTAGTTCAAAAGACAATTTATCATATTTTGAATTACTTTGTTGATAGAAAAAAACTATTCTATGATGGGATATAAAAGGGTCTATGATATGGAAGAATATTTCAACGAGAGATTGAAACAAATATTGATGAATCTTCTGGTTATCGAGTGTTCCTTTTCTATCAATAAAACAATATATTTTTAGTTAAAGAGTGTTCAAAACCCTCAATAGTCATAGTGGTTAAAATATAGTGGTGTTATTGGAACAAGGCAATATCAATCTAGAAAATTATAGGCACTATGATTTCCATGTCCACACAACATCGCGGCATGTGACTTGGTGAACATATCATTGGAAGCATATATTGACCCAATGTACTAGATAGAAATCATTACTATCTCTTATACTCGACCATGGATTCCTATTAGGGAATTTCGATATTTAAAAATGCCCAAATACCAATCAATCATGATTCCAGACAACAATAGGTTGCGTCAATGAGGGAGACCGAAGTCCTATAGGATGCAGAATATAATGGACTAGACTCAAGAACAAGGGAACATATTGAGATGAAACATATTTAATCAAGAAGGTCATAACATGAAACAATTCTATTACATTGCTGGATCGAGTTCAAACTATCTTTAATAAATATTTATAGTATCTAATGTAATCTTATAAAATTGTTAATTATATGGTGTTAATATTAGATCCATCATTTTGTAGAATTGTCATAAAATTTTGAATAAATTTACTATCAAATAATAATAATAATTTAATATTCTCATAAAAATGAATATAGAATGAACATGGGGTTGACATGAATGAATAATAAAATTTTCCATGGATAAACTACGATAAATCATGTGAAAAATAATAATGAAACCGATCATCATGTGTGAAATCGTACATAAAATACATAGCACCCCATTTTCTAATAAAAATTTAGATAAAGAATAAAAATGTTTATTTATATGAATATATAAAACCGTATCATCCAAAACAAATCATCCTATCTAAAAATATATAGAAAACAAATTTAGAGATGTTTTTTTGATAAAATGAATCCAGGAACTTTTTTCGTAACAAACATCATAAGACATTTGGAATAAACATGTTATTTCCTAAATTATACCATTGATAACATTATATTGACCATAACTTTATATTTAAATTTTACACTAAAAACTTATTTAGTTTTTTAATATATAGATGGAGCATATTATACTACTCATAGAGTTGGCTACACACATTTACTACGACATTATAGAGGGTAAATAGGTTTGATGGATCATGGAGCGTCCCGAACACCATCATCATCACATGATCCCTCCATCCTCCATTAAACCATACCTATGCAGTTCAAGATTCTATGGTACTTTAGAATCCATTTTCTCATTCATTGATCATTACCTACTTGTTATCCTCATAGAGAGGTGGATACCGGAGACACACACATACCTCCTTCCAGAGGGAGAAATGACAATCACTATTGAGGATGTGGAAGGCATGCTTTATCATCCTATCTAGGGGGATTTAGTTATTGGAGCCACTCATTTTTTCTAGTTTGAGCGGGCATAGTGATTTTTTGGTTGTTGATATTTAGGTCGATAATGCTGCTATAGATGCTAGGTTAGTATCGATGAGTTATCTTGAGATTCAGTTTTCACAATTACCTGATAATTTTAATGAGTGGACTAAATATTTTCATGCCCCAGCATATATCTTACAGATCATTGGAGGAACAATGCACACTGATAACTTAGTTATGTATGTGCACATAATGTATCTAAATCTACTGGTGGATTTTGATCTGGCTGGGACATACAACTAGGGATCTGCATTCTTGGATTACACATATAGTTAATTATTCATGACATGATCCTACGAATACTTAGATATCAGGGGATGTGTCATTCTTCATTAAATGTGGGAATGAGAGAACATCCCCCTTTTCCCCTAATGTTTCCAAATTCCTACCTATAGATTTTATATATGTTGATCCACATGAATTTTGGTATATTCATTCATCTCTATTTGTTTCTTATTCTTGTAGGAATTATTGAATTTAATTTTTTATTATTGATCACATTAGATGTTTTATTTTTAGGTGGATTTATGCCCACAACTTCTTTAATTCTTTGTAACACCATTTTGGTGCATATTGTATCATGTTTGATGGTATCCTACCCATCTAGGTAAGTATATATAATCATTTATTGACAAAATAATCCATGTTTTCATAGTTTCTTGTTTTTAGTAAAGATGTTTTTTGAAAAATATAACACATCTTTTCAAATTTCATTGATTCCCTCAATGAATTTATTAGACCCGTTTCGTGCGTACTACACTTCTGAACTTAATGGTTATATAACTATATTTCAACACATTCGCTTTAAAATTATTTATTAACACCACCATAATTGAGTAATAAAAAAGTTTGGCCATGTTCCCTGCATTCCATTTCAAAAGATATAGTTAAAAGAGAATCATTCTGTGAATCTCACTTGGAGGTAGGATATCGACTAACACCGAAGGCATGCTATGTATCCGGACCACTGGGGAATACAAGCATTATTTCATTTCAACTGTGTATATAAGATGTGTTTCCATCCTTCGGAGATGGTTGAGTTTGAGACATGGTATAGATTGTTATTTATACTGTATATTACATGACATGTCATAGGGATTCAGGATTTGGTGTGTTAATAATTTTCCATTAGTTTGTTTATTGTACTATTTTCAAATTAGTTTTTAATATCATTTCAACATACTCATGTACAATAGATTTCCCACAATTCTGGTCCATAGGAGGATCTTGTTGTTATCCTGACAACAATTCATGTTGTATTGCAAGGGATAATTCCATCATATCATGTATTTCATGATAGAATATTCAATTTTCCACCCCATAGAGTGGAGGTTCCTTCTTATAAACCTCATACATTAGCTTCTAATGCTGAGGATCCACGAAAATGATGATGTAGACCACACCATGTTTCATGTGTGGCCCCATTTTTTATACATGAAAAGGTTTGTCTTATATCATTATAACCTCATCTGACTGTGGCAGTGCATCCAGAGGCATGAGATCCATCTATATTTGAAGTATATCAACAATTTTAACTAGGTGTGGATTATATGATCTTCTATCAGGGGTCATTTACTATTCCTCAATTTATCATTCCATAACCTTGAATGGTTATATGGGCCCCCCTATGATGATGGAAGGTCCTTATACAACTCTAGTGGGAGAAGGATCTAGTGCACATTATGACATCCATTTGACACCTCCTATAATTTATTCATAGATAGCACATATGGCAGTTGTGGTTCCAACGAAAAAGGATCATCCGCCTCTAGTAAATCATACTCCACTCCATTATGGAGGTCCTTAATCTCGATATATATATATATATATATATCCCCTTTACACACCACCATGTGGGAAAAAACCTCACCATATAGAGTGACTATAATCTTTCATGAATATTTTGTCACTCTATTAAAATGATGAAACTACTTTCACAATTAACCATTTCTACATGTTTATGCACTTTTTCTGTTTTCATTTATATTTCAGTTGTATTTTATGTTTTATAGTATTTCAAAGTCATCCACATGAAACATAGGAAAAATTATTAATTTCTAATTGAATAAATTTAAAAGGTTATAAAATAAAATCTATAAAAGTAATCTTAATATATAATAAAATATTTCCTATGTATCAAATATCATGTTGAAAATAAAAATAATTTCATAAATATAAAAAATAATTGAAAATAAATATAATGTAATAATTATTATAAATACAATTTTAATTGTTTAAGAAAAAAAATATTGTGCTAGTAAATTTAATATTTAAAAATAATATTTATGAATTTGGAATATTATAGATTAAAAATAACCCTAGATGTTGAACCATTCTAACATGAATACATCAACTTGAGCTCCACCATTTACTAGTATACTCTAATTATATCGAAGAAAATGAATGCGAAAATCCAAAAATGGGATAATAAAAAATAAAACTAGTCATGAATAGAAAAAACATTCCACTATAAGAGAATTTCTTGTCCTATAAAATAGTGGATGTATAAAAAGTACATTGTTCACATGTCCTTCATTCAATTCACATGATAATTTCTACCAATCCTTTCAAACGATGTTTTACCCTAATCTAATATAATAATATGATAAATCTTTATGAAATTGATTCAATTATAGAATCATCAATAGTCATTTTTTTATTCTTAAATTCTCCTCATTCTTATGAGTTTAAATGTTCGAAATGAATTAAAATATATAAAGAAAACATTACCATAAATATATAACAATATATATATATATAAAATGTATATATTTATAATGAATAATAAAATTTTAGTTATGTAATAATGATTAAATGAAAAATATTATTTAATGGAATGTAGAATATAATCCTCTATAAGTTGTATAGAATATGATACATTGGAACCGAAATGATTAGATTAGTAAGATTAGAATGTAAGGATACACATTTGGATAAAATGGAAGAGAAACTGTATAAAAAATATAATAAGTAAAATATAATGTACATTTAACAAAATTTATAATTAAAAAAATATATTCACTTTCAAATATTAATGAAATAATTATAGAAAAAATTAAAATAAACAGAATATATATGTATATATATCATAATCTAAAAACTTCTGTATTTATAAATATAAAAATGTGGAAAATTAAAATATTTTTTTTTTGCTGAAATGCAGTAGGGCCACGACCGCCTTTTGAATTTACTGAAAAGAGGATTGTCCCCTACCACCATGCATTTACACTATTTAAAAAAAATAATTACCTAGATGTTTTTCAATTTTTAATCATAAAACACATAAAAAATATCCACACTTCTCCCAAGTAAATGGGGTGGTGTACAAATATAATAATATCCTCCCTCATAGAAATTTATTCATAAAAATCTCTATTTTAAAATCAAATTTGAATAAAACACTTATAACATTAGTATCCTTCTTTAAAACCCCATTTAAATAGATAATTTGAAATGGATTTTATGTTGCTTGAATTTCATTATAAGTTTGATAATTGGAATCCATAGGGTGTTATATACACTGAAAAAAGAAAAAACAACTAGAAAATATGGAATATGTATCAAAATAAAAAATTAGTGTTGATAAAAGGAATCCATATATTAGAACATAAAAGGAATGAGATGTATTTTCAAATAACCATAATTTAATGAATGTTATGATAAATGGAATCCATATATTAGAACATAAAATACACAAAAAGAAATATGTTTTGGATTCCAAATATTTCTATAAGGAAGAATTTTATGATTAGAAACCCTTATGTACATCATAATTAATAAAGTAAGAAAAATTTGAAAATGGGTTTTTGTGATAAAAAATTATATTCTAAGAGAAAATATTAAATAAAATATTATAAAATCATATATAATATTATGCCTAACTAATAATAATAATGTTTGAAATGTAGAATCATAACTCAAGGAAAATAAATTAGTTAACAAAAATCATTTCCTTTTAATCCCAACATTAATTAAATCTCTTTACCCAAGTATATAATTAAAATAACCATCATAATAACAAATTTAAGAAAATTATTCTTATATTGTACCATTTAGATAATTTATTTAAAATCATTCCTCACAAATATTGAAGTTAATTATTATTAATTTTTGTCTTTAGATGTTAATAATTTTGTTCATTCTTTACAGGTTATTCTGTAAATGTCAATCAACATTTTTTATCATGTTCAACATTACCAGTTTATGGTATTTATTAAAAGCCTCATATTTTCCTATTTATTCATCTGTATCCAGTCCTGGTTTTTGGTAAGGAAATCCAGGAAGATGTTTTTTCAAGTAATTTATAGATATCAATGGATTACATTTCAATGATCATCATTATTTATTTCATTATTTCTGAACCGTATTCATGATATTTATTACTCATTTATAATATTCATATTCATCAAATATGTTATATAACAATCCATGAAAGGTGGTAATGGTAAAATAAATACACCATTTATGGAGGTGGTAGTCTCTGTGTAAACATGGATAATGTTTTAATTTTATATTGAATTGGAGGAAGGTGACAAATGGTAAATATTTTAAAAATCATAATAATAGTATATGCATACTATTTATTCACTAAAACACCTTTTTAAAAATCCATGAAAGGATGTGATGAATATTGAAATATGTTGTTTATGGTGGCTATAGTATGCATATATGCTTGAATGATGTTTTCATTTTTATAATGAGATTGGAGGAAGTCAGATAATGATTATCTGAAAAATATATTAACATTTTATTATACTAATGAAACTAATGTTATTATTTTAATATTGTATAATAGATAATATATTAGAAGACTAATTAATTAAATTGGGATAATAAGGAGTTATTATGAATTTTTACTTTACTTGAAATAACTCCTATGAAAATTTATTTAATCAATTGTGGTGTGGAGTTATTTAGGAGACCATATCCTATAAGAAATGTACATGAGTGTTTTGTGTGGGTTTGTATAATGTTAGTTAGATCAAATTGGATTATGGTGTAACAATTGGGGTGTATATGAAAAACATTTATAATTGATAGTAATTTAATTTTTATACTGAGAGGTTTAGTATTCAAGGAATGTGGCACCAGATGTTGAAAAATATTTAGAGAGAATGAGGTAATGTTGAGAAATACCACCACCACTCATTTTGAGACTTTATTTTGAAATTTTTTATAAGTCTTTTACCCTTATGGTTTAAAAATATTACTATATTGTCCTGTAGAGAGGTATGTAATTTTTACCTATTCAATTTAATATTTAAGAGTATATATAAAATAAAACATATCACAAAATGGGAAACATCTAATTAAAAATACAATATCAGTTTTTTTAAATTTAATTCATAAATGTTAATGAAAAATTAGTTGAAATATAATAAATATAAAATAAATTGAAAATATTTATATTGTTTAATAGATTTTAATATCCAAAATATAAAATTTATGTTTGTAAATTAAAATTAATATATTTAAGTGAAAAATTATATTTATAAAATACATATTTTTTACACTAAACTTGTTACATAATGTTTTTTTTCATTCTTATATCCTAATGAAGTCCTAATGGTCATGGTACATGATAAGAAAATATTTTGTACAAATCACCTATACATAATTATTTTTATAAATATCCAAAAACTCATCTTAAGAAAATATTTTTATGTTAAATAAAAATATGAATATTATTCATATTGAAATTCTAAAATTTAGTTATTTAACATTCAAATGAAAGCATAATATGTAATGAAATTTTTTTATAAGAGAATTACAATTTTAAATATTAATTATTCTTATTCTTATTTATTATAAAGTACTATATAAATGAGGGAAATTATATTACTATATATATATTTAAATATTATATTATAATAAATATTTAAAATAGATCAATTTTTTAAATTTTGAGGAAAATTTCATTATTTTTATGAAAAAATATCACTCTAAATAAGACTTTTTTTGTCATCATCCTAACAGAATTCAATCTTGACAACATATTTTTATTAAAAAACTTCATTTATTACCTACTTTTCAATTTTGATTAAAAAAATAAATTAAAAAAAATTAATAATTTTTTTAATATGATAAAAAATAACATCAATGTAAGCACGCATAACACATAAATACATTTTTAAAAAAAATGTATATTCTAATTATAAAATGAATTTATTACAACATTAGTAATATATATTTGATGGTTTTTAAATTCTATTTAATTTTTTATATTAATAAATATTATTTAAAAATTAATTAAACATAATAAAATACATATCATATCAAAATAATTTTTTTTAGGAATATAAACATTTATGTATAAAATTATTTATTTACTTATTTAGGTACACTAATTTAATTTTTTTAAAACCATAATATTAAAAATGTCATTTATTTTTATATCCAATTTTATTTACTATTGTGGTTACATCTATTTATACCCACAAGTTCAACAAATAATCTATAGTGATTATATTTATCTTATTAAATTTTTTCATGGTTAATTTGGATTTAATGTTGCACATGAAATAATTTACTCATCAGAGTATTTATTTAAAGTAAAATTTATTAAAACCTTAATGGTGATACCATCTTCCTCATCATAAATATATTTTATTCATAATATTCTAATTATCAATCAATAATTAAATACTTATGTGTATATAGAGATAAAAAAATACTGAACATATATTTTTTAATGACTAATCTGGCACACTATCTAAATAAAGAATAAAAAAATATTTTACCTTCTCATACAGATATTTTTAAATTTTCAATTGTCACAAAATTTTTTTCTAAATACACTTATTTAATTTTATATAAGAAATAAGTGTTTCAAGAGACACACCATTTAAAGAATAAATTTAATGATTTTATTTCTGAATAATAGTAAAAAATGGCTATCAGGATAATATCCAATAAAAATAAACCATCAATTGAATGAGATAAATTGATTTGAAGATATATTCTCTTATGAAACAATTTTCATAGACTGTGGTACTTTTGGTTTTATCAAGTCATCATAATGTTAGGTTTATCTCTTATTATTAACCTAATCCCAAATGTAACTATTCCAAAAATCTCATCAACTTTTTAACGATATTTTAAACCTTAAATTCATAAAAATACAGGATCTCAAATTCTAATTTACACATTATACATAAAAGAACATAAAAATTAATATATAATAATACTTAGGAATCATTATGTTTTAATTTATTCTACCCATTATCATTTCTTATTATGTTCTCTAACTAAAATATAAGAAATTCTATATAATGGTTCATAAAGTGAAAGTGAATTTAAAATCATATCCCCCAGTTGTGTCCAACATGGTTTATAGTTAGGAATCTTGGTCATGCACTCGGTGAAGATAATGTTAATACCCAATTAGAGTTTATAGGGATATTACCCCTGGGTGAATCCAAACCAGATCATACAACTACTTGTTGTTTACAAAAAGATATTCATTTTCTTAATGCAAAAAAATCTAAACTTTACCCAAATTTCAATATTTTATCCTATACATATAAATATACATATGGTTACAACTAATTGTATGTCAATCTAATCTCTAAAAATAAACAAACCTTGCACGTATATCAACCAAGACACATCTACACCACTACTCCAAAATAGAGTGAAAAATCACATACATTAACTGCTAGAATTCTTACAAATTAAGATTAATCATGTATAACGTACAAAAGATTTCATAATTTTTAAATTACATCTCAAAATTATCTTATAATCCTATAACTTAATATTTTAGTGACATAAGATAAAAGTTTAAAAAAATTATTCTAAAAACTAATCAACACATCCACTGATAGGTTTTCCAACTAGATAACCTATTCAAAACATCAAACAAATTATTCTTATTTATAACATAGGTAATGGGAATATAATGGTTTTATTAGATTCTCTATAAGATTAAATATTGAATATTATAAGAGATCATAAGATAAAATGTTTTTATGAGACCATAATAAAATCCTAATAACATCAAATTAGGATTTCATACCCAAATAAGTTTTCACCATAAGACATGAATCTTGTATATTTGAATAAAGCAAGTCATAATAAATCAAAAAATGAGTATGATAAAAAACATATGACTGTTGAAAAAAATTCCTAAATATATAAGTGGGAATCACTAACAATTTCCTATAACATATTGCGAGATGTTTTAATTCATTCTTCTTATAATATAATAGTTAATGTATCACTTTCAAATTTACTTTATAGATAGGGCATTGATTAATAATTCCCTTAATTATTTCATGAAGTGAAATAAATTACCCAATTATAATTATAGATATATAATTTCATTCCCACACATCAAATAATGAAAATAATAAATGTTTTCTCAACAAGAAAATAAACACATTCAATTATTAAAAGATCACTTATTTAACCCATCAAAAGTGATGAGTTTCATCAAATAATAAATTTAAAATTTCAATGAAATACAGTGAATGATGGTGGATGGTGATATATGAAAATATCCTTAATGTAACTTAAGGATCATGAATGAATTTCTAAATAAATAAAAAAATATTTAAAAATAAAATAAGTACTTCTTATAAAATCATCCAATGAATACAACTATAGAGAAGAAAGAGTGCCATATGAAAAGATGAGACAAGGTTTGTTTCACTTATAAGCATCATGTTAGGAAAATAATTCACCAATGAAAATGAAATTGAGAAAGGACCGGTAAAAGTTCAAAAATAATTAGAGGATTCAAAAATGATTTTGATTTTATAGATGAAGTTTCAAACAAATTTCCATAGAAGAAAATTCATTTATAACAATCACATATTTAAAATGATATTGGAATGAAACCCTTACAGATTTTGTTACCCTTCAGTAAAACACCCTTGAAAGTGATAACATGATATAGTTTTTAAATATCTTAAATTTTATGAATGTTAAGATGTAACACAAAAATATTTTATTATATTCCTCTTTTAAAATTTATCATCTTCGGCAGCTTATGCTTCATGCAACACCAAATTTAAAACCATAACACAATATTTAATATTACTTTTAGAATATTAATGTGACCATTAGGAATATTATTATGGAATATAGAATATTAATGTCACCTATTAAAGTATTAATAAATATTATATATCTTATTAAGGAAATATGGAATATTTATATTAAGGATTTTGTAAATAAATTTTCTAAAAAAGATAAAATATGTTTTTTGTATTTTTGTAAAGAGTAAATGTTTATTTACTATTTTATAATAAATATAATTTTTTCAAAAAATTATGCTTCATAAAATTTATTCATCAATTAATATTTTTTTGCCTTATGATTATTATAATATTTTATGAGATCATAATTAATTTTTCAAATTGTTATAAAATCATTTATAATTTTAAAATCAATATTTTTTAAATAAATGGTGATATTAATTAAAAAATAATTTTATGATATTTAGAAAAATATTCTCATAAAATTGAGTTAATTTTATAGTTCTACACATTTAAAAAGGGTTTGGGTGATTTTTTAGATATCTCTAAAATACATGATGTTTTTGGGGAATATTAAAATATGATATTTTATCATATAAATAGATTATATGTTAAAAAAAATATT
Source organism: Viscum album (assembly GCA_963277665.1). Lineage (NCBI taxonomy): Eukaryota > Viridiplantae > Streptophyta > Magnoliopsida > Santalales > Viscaceae > Viscum > Viscum album. The sequence continues at coordinate 1,593,189,188 of OY728163.1, read as the reverse complement.
AACTGAGTCATTTATTATTTAATCACCACCATCAGGAAAATAAATTAATTATTTTAATATATTTATTTATAATTATCAAACTATTCAAAATCATGAACCCAAACAATAGAAAATTGTTTAAACTATTCAAAAACATCCATCTTCTCCACTATAAATACTGCCACCCAACACCCCTTCCCCTCACCAAAAAAACATCTTGGGTGATTATATTATTCCCATTTCCTCTCCCTAAACTCTCTTCCATGTTCTGGTTTGGGAGTTATCAACCTAAATAATATTTTAAAGTTTTTTAAGGAGGTTTTAAATGAGATTAATTTAAAGGTAAAATACCCTTTTGTATATTTAATTTTCAATCAATTTTTTTTTTCGTTTATTTTTCTTCCCTCACATACACTTTCCATTGTTAAATGACATGACTGGTATTTTTTATAAAGTGTAATTTTATTATGTCAATTTGAAATCATCCATCATGTTTTTTTATCCATTTAAATTTTTTAAAATATGAAAAAATCATCCATGTGGTGCTGATTCACAGCATTCATAGAAGACATATTATAATTTTTCAGTTACACCTTCAAGTACAGTCATAACAATATATTTAGGGATAATCCAGATTATAATAAATGTATTCAATGATATCAAATTTTCTGAAACCAATATATATACATAATATTAGTTAATGAAACAAAACAAGTTTTTGATTATCTAAGAGCCACCAAAAATAATCTAAACGATTATCACTAACAACTTAAATAATGATTTATGCTCATCCCAAAAAAATAATTGAATTATATAACCATTTAATATTATATATGATCAATAATAACATAAAATTTCAATTCTGAAAAACAATATTATTTTTACATGATGTTCGTATAAGTAAAAAAGAAACCAATCATGAAATCCAAGGTAAATACCACTCCCAAATAAAAAAATATAATCTTATAACTCATTAAAAAGACAACAAATGAACATAATAGAACATTAATAAATAAAATTAATGTTTAATATGGTATAAATTAATTTTTTATGGAATATAATTTCATTATTGGGGACATTTAGTGAATGTGAATCACACTTTTAGATGTAACGTATTGGATTCTTTCTGAACCTCAATTTTTCAATTGGGTTACGCTTTCTCTCTCATTACCAAAATTTAAATCATCATTATTTTCATATAAATATTATAATTTTTTTTATATGTTTCAAATCGAGTATAAAAATTATATAATATTTATATTAATGGGAAATACATTTTTTATAAGGTTTCATTCTCAATTCATCCTGATAAGAAATCCCGATTAAAGGGAACTTCCAGATTTATTACCCATTTTTAAGTACCATACATAATAAATTTAATTACACCGTTATAAGTTTAAAATCAATAATATTTTAATGAAAACATATATTTGTTCATTTTTTGTTTTATACAAAAAATTATGAAAATAGAAATAATTTTCCCAATAGAACACATCTTTGCTATGTTAAAAAGGGTACTTCTCTCAAGAATCTCCTGATTGTTTTTTGTGAATTTTCATTTATTTCGACACTTATGTAGAATATTATAAATTATTGAATTTAATATATTCTAATTATCATAAAAAATAAGTATTAAATGGGTTTTGATCATTTTGTTTATGGATGTGATATCAAAACCCCATTCACCGTACTACACACAATGGTTAGTGATTCTATTTATAGGTTGGGGAATGTTATATAAATTTAATATGTATTTATTGAATATGATTTACCTCTATAATATGAAGACCTCATTAGACTAATTATGTGATGGGTGGGGCCTCCTATATCACCTTGATTCATTAGTAGGTCTCATGACACAAAACAAACATTGACTTTGCCGAGGCATTGCCATTTTATTTTAAAATATGGATTTGGTCAAGGCCTTAACCATTTTTTAGATATTATGGCCATGGGACTGATGGTATGGTACAAATTCCCAAAATTATACATTCCCTCTTTATGATATTATTAGAGTATGAACCATGTGATTATTTTACTTTTATAATATCCATGGTTTTGTTTCTTTATCATGTGACTATGGAATTATTTAACCAGTTATTATTCATGCCATATTTTGCTCATGATTATGTTGTAATGTAATGTGTGTTTATTTATTCACCTTCCATTATTTTTCATTTTAATTATTACCTTCCATTATATTATTTACCTGTTCTGAGCATCAAATCACACCCCTTTCTTATGTTTTATTTTTCCCCAAAATGTGAATACATTTTTTTAAATTATATGCTTGGATAATCTGTATGTTTATGTGTGTTTACAATGGAGTTGATATGGTGTATTTCTTTTCATATGGTAATTTCAAACTTATGTATGTATCTTTTTTTCAAAATCAACTAGACTATTTTTCCTTCAGGATAAACTCAATTTTTTCATAGTAGCAAAGTAATTATATAAGCCATAAACTCCTGGATATTGGGTATGGGGTCTTTATAGTTGGTATCAAATGATTTTTAGTGGAAACATTGGAAACATGATTTTGAAAAAAATATATTAGGTAATATAACTCAAATATACACATTTAAGATAAGCATAGAATAATGTCCTAGAAATTTGATAAGGAAAATATTATGGGGGTATTCGTAGAAATGCATCTCTATCTAGATACTACATGTAGACATGGTTATGGAATAGATTTACCTAGTAGTAACAACTCTGACATGGCGCATCAGGACTAAATACCATAACCTGGTATAAGAAAACTAGACTTATTATACACCTAGTTTGATAGTCCTAGAGGATATTCATAGGATAATTAAACATTTTCTTACCAACCATAATGATGGATTTAAATTTAAACATAACCCCAAATAAACCATGTATATGATAATGATATTAGCAATGATTAAATTTCAAATTTATGTAATGTTTTTTTCATGATAGAAAATTATACATTACGATTCATAACATAATTTATTGTATGAAATAATTTAGAAATGGAACCTAGTTGTTGAAATTTAAACAATTTCAATACACGTATTCCCTGAAGTGGATTCCCTCTTATGTTGGATACTGATGTTGGAGATGGAGTTTCAATTAGAGATGAAAAACATTTAAATATAATAGGATATATTCTTAAGGATATAAATAATAACCTAACCAATATAAATCATTCTGATCCACAATGAGGAGGAACAATGATATACTGCTTCATGAGACAACAACATCCATCGTTCAATGGGACTACAAACCTGTTTTTAATAGAGAATTGTATAGGTTCTTTAGAGAAGTTATTTATTAAATTTTTATGTAATAAATGGGAAGGATTTTATAAAAATTTATTTCCTCTATTTATATTTTGTTCAATAGTTATTATTTATTCAAAACACGAAGGAGGAAGAAATAGAAAACATCAAATGGATGGATTTCATGAACTTTTCATTGAAACATATTTCCCTTGAGTAATGTGATAGGATAATAGAGACAATTATAAAATGTAAAGAAAAATGAGGATAGTGATGTTTCTTGGTCTTATTCTAAATTTACATGGCTAGACATGCATGATACATATTACATAAACTATCTAAAGAGTAATATTGATCGATTATTTTATGTTTTAAAATAATTCATTTGAAGGGCCCTAGTATTCCCAACATTCTCATCCTAAGAAGTTATTTTCTCATGCTCTATAAAAATAAAGAAATAATTCAATATTTTATATGAAATTAAGTTAAATAACAGATGAATATTATGGAAGAGAAAAGAACTATTAAAGTGATGAACGAAAAAGGAATTTTTCAACATGGTATAAGGCCACAACCTTAAACATTACATAAATCTCGATTTAAATAAAGAATTACAATTTTGGATATTTTCAGTTTTATATTTATATATTATTTGGCCATCATTAATACATAACACCGCATAATCATGCCATAATAAACTACCAAAATAGAATCTTTTTTTCAAAATATAAAACTTTTAAAAATAAATGTTATTTCTACTCTTTATAAAACTATTTTTGACTTATTACATTATCTTAACCATTATTATAACTTGTGGAAAGAATTTAAAAAACATGGGATGAAAAAAAAATATTATTAATGGATATAGAATAAGTAATGAAACCGTTTACCCATGAATATTTTAAACTCATGAAAACCCATTCACAAAATCAAACTTTTCATCAATAAAAACTAATGATCTTTAAAATAACTAATGAAATCATAAGATTCATGAAAATAATTATTGGAAAACATAAATCATAAAGGTAAAAAATTTAATCCATATCGGATATACATTTTATCCATCTCAGCAATATAGGGAGTAACCATTATGGTTATATTGGAATACCCATCACAGTATATGACCTAAATATCAAAGGAGATGAATTATAGTTTAAATACTTCTAATTATATAATTCATTGAATGGGAATAACAGGATCACCTACCATATGTTTATCAAGGAACCACCAGTATACATAGTTAATTTCCAAGAACCAAAACATAATCATAACACATTAGACACGCATAAAGGGAAAATAATGTTTCAGCATTACAATAACAACATATCATTTAAAAATACTGAAATGATAATTACCATATAAAAAGCAATTTTAAATACCAAAATACAATAAAATGGAATATGGAAATCATTTATCTTTAAAATAAAATTAATGATTATAAATAAATACAAATATCAAAAAATAGTAACTGTGGAAAATAAGTCATTGTCACCAAATACTTTAAAATCTTTCTTTTTTGCATTTTGTATAGAATGTCAAACACTCCATATAATAATATTTATTTTAAAAGTAACTAAAATAAATTAAAAATATAAATTAAATATAAGATAATTTAAATTCATTTCACACATAAGAGGTGAATTACATAATCTATAAGTAGAAATTTAACCCAAATAATGGAATTTGGGTTATGAAACTCCCTTACCTCGAGTATCACTTGCCTCAAATGTTTTTTATCTTTCTTAATAATAGAATTATATTAATTAATACTTTATTGAGAATTATTTTCATGTTCATTAGTCATTGTATTAAATTTCTTACCATTTTATTAAAATTTCATATTAATTTATATTTATGTCGGACATTATGTTGATATTCGGTAATTGAGTCAAAAATGAAAATGGTTTGATGTAGAATATCCAAGTGGTCATATGTCCATTATATAATAAATATAAATAATAATATAAGTTTATTATATCTGAATTATATAAGTGTTTATAATATTATTTAATGACAATAAAACACTATTAATAGAGACGATAGGTCATACATACGCATGAACACTATTTTCCGTTTTCATATCGTATTGAAAGAGAAAAATTAAATGAAATGTTTGCAAATATTTATAAATATATAATATAATTATATTACCATTAATATGTAATTTATATAATTTATTTTTACTAAAACAATACTTAATACAATCCATGTAATTTTTGAACAAATCACATCAGTTTGAGGATGAAGTAGTCCAGAGGTCCTCAAATGAAGTTATCTTACAAAAACAATATGGAAATCATGAAGTTATGTTTAATATCACATTTATAGAATATGAAAAAGGTTATAATATAAATATATAAATATTAATTAATTTTAAAACAGTTTTAATCCATCAATGAAGAAGGTAATGGAAAATGAACAAAACACTATTCACGACAGTGACAAACCAGCATATCTTGGACAACAATTTTTTCCCTTCAAATAAGAGGTGGTGAGATATGAAATGGATATGAGATATTACATTATAAATATATAATTATAGTACATTATAGAATCTAGAGTTATTATTTATATATGGATGAAGGTATTTAGGTGAAAGTAGTAAAAGAAGAGAACTTAAGGGAGGTAATTTGATAAAATTACCTCTTGAATATCCCCTCCTTGAAAGACCCTTGAGGACCTTGTATATTAAATTTTGGTGAAACCATCAGAACATGGACATGATGTGAGTGAAGAAGATATTCTTGGAAAGATATTTGAGGGTCTGAAAGGATCATTGGGTCAAAATATGGTGGTGCAGAGTTGGTATTTATACATTAGTAGAGGTTGATTCTGGTGATAAATTTATAGATTATTTTATATTAAAAGATAAACACATTGAGGTGGAATTAAATTAAACGACTTTTTATTCAAATAAATGTTTTAAATGATGGTTCAAGTTAATAAACACCTCAATTATCCATTAAATGTTGTATTTGTTAGGCACCGTAATCTTTTACATTTTATCTTTTACCATTGTCATAATTTTACCTATATAATGGTAAATAATGTTTTTACTCCGGTAAATTTTTTATTCCTAAAAATGAAATTTTACTTCAAAATTAATTTTTACATTATAATTATAATTATATAATCCAATTTCAAAATTCAATTCCAAGAATTAATTAATTTATAATTAATTTTTCATAAAATATTAAAAGGCTAAAATTTAAATTGAAATGTTCTAAAAATGAAATGTTTTTTATGTAATTGTATTTGAAATAGATTCTAATTAACAAATTAGACTAAATGATAAAAATATAATGTAAATATAATAGAAAGTAAAATTATAATCTAGTAATTTAAATAAATTAGTAGAAAAAATAGTTTTGAAGTAAAATGAAGTACTTTTCATTATTCATTAAAAATGTTTATTATCAAAAAAATACAAAAAAATCAACCAAAATAAAATTTTGTATACCTATTTCTAAGAAAAATTTAATATTTTTCAAATATAACATACAAAGTTATAAAAAATAAATTTCAATTAGGATTTCCATCAAATAGAAGAAAAATAACCTTTTAGAATTTTAAGGCATTTATGTCTAAAATGGGATTTATTTTTATTTTAGGCCCATAACATTTTCTGGAAGAAATTAAAAAAATTAATAAAAATGCTTAAACATAATTTAGATAGTTCTATTCATTCATACCAATAATACAGCTTGGAAATTACTACCATTTATAAAAACAATATTAATAATGTTTTATTTTTCAGTACATGGAAGACTTCTGTGAAACATAAGATCTTGGAGAAACCCAATGTTACATGTTAGGTAAGATACAAGACATAACATCCTTTTTAAAGTAAAATTAATTTCTAATTATTAAATACAAATAGATGTGAAATTTACTATTCTATAATTACCTTGGATGAAACATCCTTATCCCCTTTTGGAAATATCATCTTCAAAATATACACCCTTATCAAATATATGGTTGTATTTCCACCAAAAATAATTTTATGATTTTCATGTTGTCTATTCTACCATATGGTTTTCCATAAAACAATAATCTGATGCCCGACATTATTCCACAACACATTCCCTCTACGGTCAAGAACCAATACTGGATGTTCTTTGTAACGCCCCGACCCCAGTTACCCAGAATCGGTGCATTATTACGTATCATTAGTATGTTCAAAAAAGATCATATCTTGAAAGATCGATTAATTTAATAGCCTTGGAAGTAATAGATACATTCATAATGATTACATTACATAAAAAATAGAAAACTACAACAACATTGTTTCCATAAACAACACTCATATCCCCTCAGACTATCCCCGCAGGTTAGTCATAAAATACTTCTTCTCGTCATGGGAAAAATAAAACATATAAAGCGGTGAGCTCAGATGCTCAGTAAGGATTACTATATAGAAGAAAAATTCATAAATAAGCATTTACATTTATGGTATTGTATAAGACAAAAACAAAATCTTTTAAAACTTTAACTTCAGCATAATATGGAAAAAATAAAATCAAATAATGTAATTTATTTACTCACTTGGATATTCAACTAGTCGAGTTATTAAATTCAATATCAATAGCCACTTTCATAATGATGGAATGCATAATGCCAGACATTCATAACCACATAGTCAAGGCCTTGTTCCAGGAATACAAATAATATTTTGTCAAGGCCTTGTTCCAAGACACTAGTTTGTCTCATTAGACATAGTGATGCATCGAGGAGCTATAGTCTGCTCCAACCGTCACATACAAAGTCAAATGAATTCCATATATGAAAAGGTTTAAACATTAAATAAAAATTTGTATTAAAACAGGCATAAGAAATTTAAATATTTTATCCATAAACCATGATTGGTATGAAATAACACATCCATAGTCAAACATATCACAAAACTTTCAATACAATATGGATGTTTTGTTTCATAATCAATAAACTTCAAACAAACTGAAAATCCATCAAAGGTTGTTGACATAGATGAAATCAAAACCTTTTTAGAGAAATATCTCTTTCTATGTTGAAATTATTTAAAAGTCACATTATTATAAATGAAAACATTTATATTTGAAAATATTCTTTTAAGAATGTAAGGGAAGCATCAAACAATGTTATAATGATAGAAAATAGCCGCACACTCTATATAAGTTTAAAAAAATTCTTACATTAATTTTTTTGAAATGGTTATAAAGTACCTTATATGAAAAATGACAGAAAGATTCCTTTCAAAACATATAAGACCAAATAATGGTATAAATGACTTTACCCCATTTTCTAGTAAATTGGAAAAATGTTTTTAAATACATTTTTACGAAACATTAATGTGGATGATAAAGAGCTCCCAGTAGATACTTAGGTAAAAAAACCTCATATAATGAAGAGATTGTAAAATTAACCCTTACCTTGTAATTTTCCTTGGTCTAGGGTAGGTTAACCGCTTGTAAAATCATGAAATAATTGTTATTAAATTATACATGAATCATATACGTTAATATTATATCATATATGATGTCTTAATATTGCCTTGTTAGTAATATTTTAGTATTATCGTCGTTCAGGGTGTTAACCGATTCGTTTTCCTTTATATGCTTTCTAACTTAAGTAATGATTGTTATGGAAAAGATGTATCTAATTCATATTCAGAATTATATTGTGTCTTTAAACATTATTTTTATTTATCTTATTAAAATTAGTGTTGAATGGATACGATGGGGATGAATCTCATCGCGTTCTTGGAGACGGTAATCCGTACGTACGCATGAGTGACAATATCATTCTTTTGATATTAAAATAATATATAACTGGATTGTATATCATATATAAAGAATCATTACGAAGTTATATTTATTATTTATATCAATTAAAAATCATTATTGTACCCATCCAAATAACAATGTATTGAATAACAATTACACCAAGACGCGGAGATGGTAAGCCGTACGTATGCACGTATGGTGACATGTCATTCAAAGGATGGATAAAATAATGAATATGGTTTTACCATATTTATGATAACATAATAATATATATAATATACTAGAGTCATTATTTTAGAATGGAAACAACAGAGAAAAAGGAAGTGGAAGGAGAAAGGAACTTGAAAGTGGTGATGAAATATTTACCTCTTCATCAGGTTCTTCCTTTTGATTTGATCAACAGGGCTCCATAGGATGTATTTATGACAAATTGAAGTCTTCTAGGATTAAGGTATTGTAGTTGATATGGTATTTGGGCAATGTTTGGCCGAGAAAAATGGTTTAAAGGTGTGAATTAGATAGAAGGGGAGTGCCCTTTTATAATAGGGGGAGGGGCACCTTAGGAAAAGATATAAATATAATTTTATAAAAAAGTCATTCTCGATTTATAAAGGATCCAATATTAAATATTTAAAGTATATGGTTGGTATGGGTCAAACACCACTAAACCAATAGGTTTTAGATAGTTTTGGGTCACTATATTAACCTTATATTTTAGATTTAACTCTTAGTTAAATAGTTTGACTTTTACCATGTCTCTTTGTATTTTTATAATATATTGTTAATAAAAATACTATATAATTACAAGAGAACCCCTAGTGGTTCATTAATGATACACCTATCATTATATAAGTCTTTTGGATGATCCTTAGATTTTGAGAAATAGAATATCAACTAGTAATATAATATTTGTTTTAAAAACTCTTTCATGTCAATTTTGACACTATTTGGTATTTTGTTTTTGCTAAATTCATAACAACATTAATAACTCAAGAAAAATTCATCTAAACAATCATAATATTTTATAGTAACCTATAAAATTATTTGAATTCATAGAAAGTCTGAAATTACATTTATTTGGATATTTATAATATCAATTAATTTAAAATTCATTAATTAGGTAATTACTACATCATCATTGTGTCATAAATAAATTAAATTATTTAATGTATAAAAACATTAAATACAATACCATTATGTAGAAAATATTTTTAGTTTTCAATTGAATATTTAGAGTGGAATTTATCTTAAGTATAACCCTATATTAAATTTTTTTTAGTTATTAAACGTTGATTTTAACACTTTTAACTTCTCTTTGAATTAATTAATAATAAACGTCCTAATCTAATCCATTTGGACTGAAAAGGTTCATATTTTATTCCTTATGTTGTTTTTGGTCGAATTATACTTATCCAATAGAATTAGGACATGTTTTAGGGTAATAATAATAACATTTTTACCCTTAATTACCCTATATACTTTTAACTGTGGTAAATAAAAGTAAAATGTTACTATTCTCCAAAAATTATTTTCATCACATTTAACCAAATTTTACTTACTGATATCAACCGTGTCCCTCGTATTTTTGAAATTTAACTCACAGAAGTGGTAAAATTATATTTTATGTAAATTCGCAAATGCTCATAGGAGGTGGGTAAAAGAGGGTAAAAAGTTCAGTAAATTTTTTATATATCTAAAATAATTATAAACTGAATCCAATGAATTACATTGAACTTATATAGGTATTATGTATATATTTTTACCTAAAAAAAATTTCATTAAAATAAATAATTATTTAAATTAAAAATCGATTTTAAACTATAACTTAGTGTTTTTCACAATTCATCAAAAATTGAAAGTTTTCAGAAAATACCAAAATTTCACTCTAAGATAATTTCGATATTTCAAATCCAAAAATGAAGTCCATTTTGAAGGATATAATTTATAAAATTTCAAAAAGTTGGTATTACTATTCATAATGGATAGCTTGGTTGGTTGTGGTGTGTTAGAGTTCGAAGTTGCGTACAACACACAGTACTGTATTATTCAATGTGTAGCATACTATAGAACCTTGGGGTGTTACATTCTCCCCGCCATCAAATAATTTCATCCACAAAATTTCTAAGTATTACTATGTAAAAAGACCTGGGTTGTTCTTCATCATATGTGCCTCAGGTCCCCGCGTTTCCTTTTTCATATTATGGATTCTCGATAGAACTTTTACCAGACGAGTCATCTGGTTTCTCAACAACTTTTCACTTGAATCACGAACCATGACAGGCTCTTCACAATAAGATAGATCGGGTTCTAGTTATAATTCATCATAGGTGAGTATATACATTGGGTCAGACTTGTATTTTCTCAACAGTGATATGTGGAACACATTGTGGACTTTGGAGAGTCTTTGCGGCATTTCCAAACGGTAAGATACAACCACAATTCATTTGAGAAATTCTAAAGTTACAATGTACATGGGACTCAGTTTTCCCTTCTTACCAAAACGTATAACACCCTTCCATGGAGATACCTTCAAGGAAACATGATCTCCTACCTAAAATTAAAAATATTTACTTCGGTTATCTGCATATCTCTTCTGCCTATATTGAGCTGCTTTGATGTAGTTTTGGTTTTCCTTCACTTTTTCCATCGTTTCCACCACTAGTTCAGGGCCAACGAGTTTTCATTCACCAACATCATCCCAACAGGTTGGTGTACGACATCTCATTCCATTTAACTCTTTATACGGTTCCATATAAATACTTGAATGAAAGATATTATTATAGGAATGTTCTACAAGAGGTAAATATTGATACGACATACCTTGAAAGTCATCTTAGCATGACCTTAACATGTCTTCTAAGGTCAGAATAATCCGTTCAGATTTTCCATCTGTTTGAGGGTTGTAGGTTGTGCTCAAATGATGTTCAGTATCCAGGGCTATCTATAGACTTTTCCAGAATTTTGATTTAAAACATGGATCGTGACCAGAAACAATCGATAGTGGTACTCCATGAAGTTTTACGACATCATTAATATACAGTCTTTTTAAACGTTCATGGGTTAAATATTCTCTTATAGCAAGAAAATGTGTTGACTTGGTAAATGATCAACAATGACCCATATTGCATCATTCCTTCTAGGAAACCTTGGTAACACCATGACAAATTCCATTGTAATATTATCCCATTTCAATTCAGGTGTGGGAAGAGGATTCATCACACCTCTAGGCTATTGCCTTCCAGCATTCAGTTGTTGACAAACCATACATCTTGACACAAAATCAGCAATCTCCCTCTTTATGTTGTCCCACCAAAAATGTTCCTTTAAATATCTATACATCTTGGTGGTCCAAAGTTGTATATAGAAATTGGATCTATGAGCATCATCCAAAAATTATCTTTGAGATCAGGTATATAGGGAACACAAAGTCTCTTCCCAAATTTTAAAATTCCATCTTCATATACAAAGTCACACAATCTCCCATCATTCCTAGCTTTAATATTCATTCGAAACTCTCCATCACCAGTCTGAGAAATCTTTATTTTTTCTAGTAAATATGGTTTGGAAACCATTTGAAAAATCATTGATGTTTCACCTTCCATGGTTTTTACCATATACATCTTTCCTAGATCCATGAAAATATGATCCCTTTCAACTCCCATATTGTTGAAAACTCCATGATCCTTTATACTAAAAGAATATGCCACCTTATTTTCCTTTCCTAGGCAGTATTGTATAGTGCAATAATAATCCTTAAGTACTTCAATCCTTCTCATTTACCTCATGTTGATTTATTTATGAGATAAAATACACTTCCAACTCTTGTGGTCAGTATAAATCTAAAATTTTTCTCCATAGAGAAAGTTAATCCCAATATTCAATGCAAAGATTACAATTTATAACTCAACATCATGAGTAGGATAGTTTTCCTCATGATGTTTTAGTTGTCTTGATGCATAGTCAATAACCCTATCATCTTGCATAAGTACATAACCAAGTCCTTTCTTTGAAGCATCACCATAAATAAAAAACCCATCATTCCCCGATGGTAGAGTCAATATAGAATCATTGACTAATATTCTCTTCAGTTATTGAAAATATTCTTCACACTCTTTTGTTCAAAAAAAATTTAACCCCTTTTCCTGTGAGCTTTGTTAATGGATTTGCCAACTGGGAAAAATTATGGACAAAAATTTGATAATAACCGACTAAACCAATAAAACCACGTACCATAGTTATACTCATTGGTGCTGACCATTCTTTTATTCCCTTGGTCTTTGAAGGATCATTGGATATTCCATCCTTAGAGAAAATATGGCCTAGAAAAGAAATCTCTTTAATCTAGAATTCACACTTGTTAAACTTCCAATATAATTGATGTCTTTTAAGAGTCTTTAGGATAATGAGAAAGTGGTTTTCATGATATCCATATCTTTTGGAGTATACCAAGATATTAATAATAAATACCACTACAAAATCATCGATATATTCCTTGAAAAAACTATTCATTAGATGCATGAAGATAGAGGGTGAATTAGTCAATCCAAAAGGCATTACTGTAAACTCATAATGCCCAAACCTCATTCAAAATTCTGTCTTTGGAATGTATTTCTTCTTCACGCACAATTGAGGATATCTAGATCGAAGGTAAATCATTGAAAAGTATTGATCTCCATGAAGTTGGTTGAATAAATCATCAATGCGTGGTAGTGGATACTTGTTCAATAATGTTATAGTAATGATATCCCTGTAGTCAATGAACACCCTCATAAAATCATCTTTCTTCTTAACCAAAAGGGCAGGGGCTCCCCATGGAGAAACACTAGGGTGTATAAATATTTTATTACTCAATTCATCTAGTTGATTCTTTAATAACACTAATTCCACAATGGCCATTCTATAAGGTGTCTTTGATATGGACCTTGATCCCGGAATTAAATCAATGGAAAACTCAATTTCTCGTTCTAGAGGATGTCAAGGTAAATCTTTTAGAAACACATCAACATATTCTTTCACAATAGATACATCCTATATTTGAACATTTGTTTCCTCACCCAAAATTATTTCATTCTCTACCTCCCAAATAATGTAATTTTGTTGAGCTAATGGGGTTGGATCTAGATAAGAATCCAGTGTTGACATTTATGCTCTAAAGATATGGTGTTCCTTATGATCATCATCAAAAATAATATCCTCCTCCTTCTTACAATAATTTTTTGCATCATGGTGTGAAATCCAATCTATACAGGGGATTATATCAAATTAAATCATGGGTATGGCCATGAAATCCGCATATAATGAACATTTATATGCCCTAATGGGGACTGATGCACAAAACATTGTTGCAATGATACTTCCCTTGGGAGTTTTGACTAAAAACTCCCATGTTAAATAAAATTGGAAATATCTAATTTTTTAGCAAACTGGGAAGATATTAAATGATGAGATGATCCAAAATCAAATAAAACATTTTCTAAACATGTGGAAACCATTAAATTACCTGCCACTACGTCTTTCGGAGCAATAAACTTAGCATTAGTGAAAACAGAAGCTTGGCCTTGAACCCATGGCCTTTTCTGATGTAAGAACCCCTGGCACTTAGGAAATTAATATTTATAATGCCCCCTTTCTCTACAATTTTATCATTAAACATTGACATCCTCTTACTTCCCCTTACAATCACTAGTTTGATGGCCTTTTTCAATACACTTGTAACATACTCCCAATCCCTTCAGGCATGTACCGAGGTGTTTCTGCCCACATTTACTAGAGGATGGATATTCAACATCTTTCTTCTTCCTCTTATTTCCAATTCCATAGTTTTGTGTAGATATCTTCTTCTCTTGCATTGCTTTAATGTCGTAAGATATAGAAAATTCTTTTTTCTGTCTAGATAGCACCACAGACAATGTCGTCATATGGCGAGATGGACTGTAAGACTAATGTATGACGAAGAAATGGTTTGAACCCATCAAAAAAATGATAAATCTTACTTCTTTTTTTATGTATATAATCTTCACCATGCCTCACTAACCTTGTAAAGTTAGCCTAATACATTGCGACATTATCATCTACCTTTTACCTCAGGCTCATAAATTGTCTTTCCATATTCACTCAATGGCCATGAGTAAATTATTTTTATAATAAAATATCTATAAACTCCCTCTATTCCTTGTTTGATACTTCATAATTTTCCTTTATGATTTTAATCAATGAACACCATTGATCAATATCTCTGGTGAGGAGGTAAACTGCCAGGGTATTGTTTTCCCTTTCATTACTCCCCAAGGCGTTGAATATTTTTTCCATGAAATTTATCCATTGCTGAGCTACAAGTGGATTTGTACCCCCATTAAATGTTGGTGGTTGTTTCTTCATGAAGCGATCTAACATTGATCCTCTATGCTCAAGATTAGGGTGCTCTATACGGGTAATGTTATTATTCATAACCTGAGTGAGTAGTCCTAATATAGTGATAAGCTGATAAGCACTAGTTGTATCACCAGCTCCACTATAATTATCTTGAGTAGGAGTGAAATCCCTACATAGAGTGCATGTATTGATACAGTTTCCATTCATTCCACTAGGATCCATTTCTAAACAATGGCATAATCTAGATTTTGTTGTGAATCTAAATACATAATTCGAAACATGTAAAACACTTAACATAAACTTAACAGTTTAAGGATATAATCCATAATCATAAAAATATATTCTTTGAGGAAGTATTTACTCATAAACCCTTCTTAATGGTTTGTAAAGAAAATGATAATTATCCCATGCATATCTCTTGGGAGTGTCGTAACCAAGAGTGCTTCAAGGCCCATTGTCATGCACCAGTTCCCATTCGAGTCTAGATCAAAGCTGTGTTTTTGGGTTTTACCCCTAGGTACATCTGTGCCAGAGCTGCCTCTACCTACACTTATCTAGAAAGGGATGCATTTCTTGGAATACTCACATAATTTCTACAATACCAAAATTCTAGGAAGTTCTTCTATACTAACCCTCAATGTATATCTTATGTTAATGTGCTCTAATCAGAGTTTATCTAAATCTAGATTCCAATGATTGTACTAAACTTTCTTTGATACCAACTGTAATGCCCCAACCCTAGTTACCCAGAGTCGGTGCATTATTACGTATCATTGGCATGATCCCAAAATATCAAGTCTCGAATGATCGATTACTTTAGTAGCCTTGGAATTACTAGATAATTCATAAGGTTTACATTACATCATAAAATGGAAAACTACAACAACATTTTCTACAAAAAAACTAATATCTTCTCATACTATCCCTATAGGTTAGTAATAAAATACTTTTTTCATCCTAGGAAAAATAGAACATAGAAATGGGTGAGCTCAGATGCTCAGTAACGATAAAAATATAGCAGAAACTTTCATAAATAAGCATAAACATTTAAGGTAATGTATAAGACTAAAAAAATCTTTTTTAAACCTAAAATTAAGTATAATATGGAAAAGATAAAATAAAATAATGACATTTACTTACTCAAAAGGATATTCTACTAGTCGAATAATTACATGCAATATCAATAGCTACTTTTACAATGACGGAATGCATAATGCCATACATTCATAACCACATAGTCAAGGCCTTGTTCCATGACTAAAAATAAGATTTGTTCATGGCCCATTGCCAAGACACTAGTTTGTCTCGTGAGTCCTACCGATTCATTAAGGAGCTATTGCGGGCTCGAACCGTCACTTACTAAGTCAAATGAATTCCTCATTTGAAAAGGTTTAAACATAACATAATAATTCATATTAAAACTAGCATACGAAATGTCAAAAATTTATCCATAAACCATGAATGGTAAGAAATAATAAATATACATTCAAATATATCAGAAAACTTTTAATACAATATGGAAGTATTGTATCATAATAAATCAACTTCAAAAAAACTTAAAATCCATCGAAGGATGTTGACATAGATGAAATCAAAACCTTTTTAGATAAATTTCTCTTTATATTATGAAATCATTTAAAAGATAATTTACTATAAAAGAAAACCATTATATTTTAATATATATTTATAAGCTTGTCATGGAAGCTTCGACAAAGTTATAATGGTGGAAAATAGCCACCCCTGCCATATAAGATAAAAAACATTCTTAGCGTATTTTTGTAGAAAATGTCTTAAAGTACATTATGTGGAAAATGATAGAAAGAATCCTTTCAAAACATATAAGGTCAAATTAGGGTATAAATGACTTTACCACATTTTCTATAAAATGGTAAAAATGTTTTGAAAAACATTTTTAAGAAACATGGATGTGGATGATAAAGAGGTCCCATTAGATACTTATGTAAATACAACCTCCGATAATAAAGAGATTGTGAAATTAACCCTTAACTTGTAATTTTCCTTGGTTGAGGGTAGGTTAAACTCTTGTATAATGGTGAAATAATTGTTATTAAATTATAAAAGAATTATATACATTAACATGATATCATATATGATCTTTTAATATTGTTTTGCTAATAATATTTTTGTATCATCGTCGTTCTGGGTGTTAACTGATTCATTTTCCTTTATATGATTTGTTAAGTAACTAATGTTTTATATGGATAGGATGTATCTTATTCATATTCAGAATGATATTATGTCTTTAAACATTATTTTTAATCATCTAATGAAAATTATTCTTCAAAGGATACTATGGGGAGTGAATCTCATCTCGTTCGTGGAAACGGTAATCCGTACGTACGCACGAGCGAAAATATCATTCTTTTGATATTAAAATAATATATAATTGGGTGTTATAACATATATACAGAATCATTATCATGTTATATTTATTATTTTCATCAATTACACATCACTATTATAACCATCCAAATAATAATGTATTGAATAATAATTACACCACGACGTGGAGACGGTATGTCCGACGTAAGAACGTATAGTGACGTTTCATTCAAAGGATGTATAGAATAATAAATTTGGTTGTAAAATATTTGTAACAACATACCAGTATATATAATATACTAGTTTTATTATTTTATAATAATAACAAAAAATAAAATTGAAGTGGAAGAAGAAAGGAACTTGAAAAAGGTGATGAAATATTTACCTCTTCTTCATGTTCTTTCTTTCGATTTGATCAAAAGGGCTCAATAGGATGGATTTATGACTAAAGGATGGGATCTAGGATGAAGGGAGTATAGTTGAGATAGTATGTGTGCAGTTTTTGGCCAAGCCAAATGGATTTGATGGTGTGAATTAGAGAGAAGTAGGAGTTCCCTTTTAAAAGAGGGTTGAGGGGCGCCTTAGGAAAATCTAGAAATATTATTTTCTAATAAATTCATTTTCGGTTTATAATGGCTCTAAAAAGAATTATCCAAAGGCTAAGGTGGGTATGGGTCTAAAAACACTTATACAATGGGTTTTAGACAGGTTTGGCTTACTATATTAACATTATATTTTATATTTAACTCGTAGTTAAATAGTTTGACATTTACCATGTCTCTTTATATTTTAATATTATATGGTTAATAAACATACTATATACTTCCAAGAGAACCCCATGTGGTTCATTAATGATACATATATCTTTACATAAGTCTTTTGGCCTAACCATAGATTTTATGGAATATAATATCAATTAATAATATAATATTTGTTTTAAAAACTCTTTTATGTCAATTTTGACACTATTTGGGATTATCTTTTTGCTAAATTAATAACAACATTATTACATTGAAAAAAACTCATATAACCAACCCAAATATTTCATATTTCATATTATCCTAGAAAATTAGTGGAATTCATAATAAGTCACAGATTATATTTAGTTGGATATTTATAATATCAATTATCTTAATATTTCATTAATTAGGTAATTACTGCATCATCATTGTGTCATATATAAATCGACTTATTCAAAGTCTAAAAACAATAAATAAAATACAATTATTGAATCTTTTCTTTCTACTCTGAGATTTCCTCATATGATTATGAATCAATGGATCTTTTTTTCTATCTCTTCTACCAATTCTTGTCTCATCATCTTCCTTTCACCTACTTCCCCCCTAAAACTAAATTTTGACACCTCGTTTCATATAATTACTAAAATGGTCCAATTGTATTACATGAATTAAAATTTTTATTTTAAGAAAACATGACCAAATAAATATGTTGATTCCAAATTCCATGGTAATACACTGAAAATTCATGAAGCATATCCTCCATTGTCTGAATTATTCAATATGTTTTTCAATCTAATTGAGGATGAACATCAATTCTAAAAAAAATTTCGTTCCCAATGACATTTGAAGCCCTTTAAAAAATATAGATGTGAACATTGGATCGCGATTCGATAAAATGGAGAGAGGAACTCTATTCATCCTGATTATCTATTTAATATATAACAGTGAATGTTGATCTAGAGGTAGAGTATCTCTAATAGAATGAAAATGGGAATATTTAGTCAATTGATCTACAATAACCCCAATTGCATTATTACCTCTAGAATACATAACTAATCCCAGCATTAAATCAGTGGATATATTTTCCCATTTCCACTATGGCACCAAAAATGGATGAAGAATCATCATTGGAAATTGTCATTCTCTTTTAAACTAATGACAAGTCAAACATTTATAGTATAGTTAGAAATATATAATTCCATTCCATGAATCCATTAAAACTCCAAAATATCTCTTTACATCATAGTACAACTAGGATGAATATAAAATAGAGAACTATAAGCTTCACATAACAACTATTTCATCAACTATAGATCACAAGCCATACGTATCCTCTTCCCGAATCTCAAAACACAATATTTTCCAATGCTAAATTAAGGTAACATAACCATCTAAACCAATTCTATGTTTTTTTGAAACTCAAAATCAGTATTTGGTGCTTGTTTAGTTTTTCTAATTGAGGTTATTTCATTGACACCTAAAAAAACCGAGGAATTTCAAGCACCAACAACTTCAAGGAAAAAAATCTTAAAATAAATAACCAAAGGATCCCATTCCAAACATATCATGGTTAATATAGACATAAAATTGAAACTCAATGAATCAAGAACAATTTTTTATGTCTCCGAATGGTAGTGAATCCTGAAAGAATAATTCTTGATTAATTATAGTCATACCCTTTATCTAATATTCAATTATTCTTAAGTGAATATATAATGTAATCTTTTTTCGACAGTATATATTTCACATTTTACTCTTTACAGATGATGCCTCTAAATTTTTAATGAAAAAATAACAATAGGTAACTCCAAATCATGTGTAGGGTAATTTATCTTATTAGTTTTCAATAGACATGACGAATAATAAATTACCCGAGCATTCTGTAGTAAGAAATAGCCTAGTCCTTTCAACAAAGAATCATTGTAGATAAAAAATTCACCATTATTAGAAGGTAATTCCAATATTTCATCTTTCACCAATAATATTTTTGATTCCCAAAAACGATCATCAAATGATTTTTCCATATGAAACAAACACCATTTCGAGTTAATTTAGTCAATGGGATAGATTACCATGAAAAATTTTCAAAACCCCTCTACTAATTGATCTATAAACTAAAAAAATTGTGATTCAAGAATTTATTTGTGGGTCTTGACCATTATGCAATAAATTGTTTTTAAAAAAGATCTAAAGATTTTCCATCATTAGAAACAATGAGACCTGGGAATGATTTTTATAAACAAATTCCCATACTTGTTGTATTTATCATTAATATTCTTGTCATATAAGGTTTGAAAAAAAAACCCTTAAATAAATTTAATAATCTTCTTTAAATTTAGAATATATCAAAATTTCACCAATAATAAAAACCCAAAACATAACCAAGAACACATAGAATATTCTATTCATAAGATCCGAAAATTTAAGAGTTGAATTTTTTATTCCAAAAATCATAACTAAAAAACCATAATTATGATATCTAGTTGAAAACTGTTCACCTGATTGACTTATTCCTTTAATATCAAAAAATTGAACCCCAAACTCAATTGAAACATAAAAAAATGATGGTCTCTTGGGAGATGATCAAAAAAATCATCGATAAGAGGCAAATGATACTTTTTCATGATAGTGAAGTAATTCAATGATCTATAATAACTGAAAAGTATCATTGAACCATCTTTATTTTTCATAAACCAGATAGGAGTACCCCGTGGTGATGTGTAGGTTTAATGAATATTTTATCTAATAACTCATACAATTGATTAATGAACTCTAAAAGTTCAATTTGAGCCATTCAGTATGGGGGTTTTCTTATTGGTTTATCATCTGGAACTATGTCAACTATAAATTCAACTTCTTAATTAGGAATATTACCAAGAAACTCATTAGGTAATACATCAGGATACTTATTTTCCACTGACACATCATTATTCTAAATAGTTTTTTTCATTTTAAAAATATGTGCAAGATAACATTCGTTACCATCTTTTAAAATTTTATAAACTTCCTCTTATGTTATTAATATAAGGGGTTCAATATTGTACACAAAATAAATGTCTCTATAAAAAGACACTTATTTAGATCTAAAATCAATATTATCATGGTAATGAAATTGCCTATCCATAACCATAATAACATAAAAATCTGCTAGATGAAAAATAATAAGGATTTTAGGTCAATTATTTCTACATAAAAAATATGATTCGTATAATATCATTTATCTTCAAAATATCCCCCATGTGTATTTACCATATGTTCTAGATTCATTTCATGAGGTGGAATTTTCAATTTACTAGAAAGTTTCTCATAAATGGAATAATGTTTAGACCATGAATCAAAAAACCCATCTGAACAATCTGAGTAAAAAATCATTGTACCTAATAACACTTCATTGGATAGAACAACATATGCTGAAGTAGTTGCAAAGTATTTTACCACACCTTTTTTCTTAAACTCTTGCAACATTCATTCATTCGAGTTATTGATTAGAAAGTCATTGTCATATTGACCGATATCATTTTAATTAAAACATTTTACTAAATGTAATTCAGATTTTTTCAAACCATTACTATTATCAATTTCATTGTTGTTACAAGCCTTATGCCCCAATTTACAACCTCAGAATCACTTACGAGAATTTAGAAGGAATTATAAAGTGTGTCTTTTTCTAAAATTCATAAAATGTTAAAACCCATTTTTTTACCATTAGACATTTATGATTCATTCATTCCTTTTTACTACCACCTCGACCTCTTATTCAACAAATTTTAAAAGAATAAATGATCATTGGAAAAATCAATTTTTACCTTCTCCACACATCAAACAAGTTTTTTCATTACTTTTTATCTCATTAGAATCCATTTCCCATTGATACATTGGCATTAATCCTAAGTAAAAACTATTTATTTTAGAATCAAGATCCCAGATTAAATTTGGCACATACCTTTCCAGTCGAGAAATTTTTTATATTTAAGAACACATTGAGTAATCATGTTGCCTCAATTTTATGAATTTTTTCCCTCATAAGATGTACCTCTTTAGGAAAAAAATTCCTAAGATTCAAATTTTTGAATTAGTCCCAATCAATATAATTAAACTTTTTACTTTCATTGATATTATTAACCATTGACCACCATTGATTCAATTCACCTTCAAAATGGTAGACAACAATACTAACCTCTTGATTATATGAACACCCCATTGTATCTAAAATCTTTTATAGGGATTTTTTCCATCCTTTAAATATTATATCATTTCAATTTTAAAATAATGTAAAAATCATTTATGGATATTCTATCAATAATTTCCTCACCCAAAAAGTTATTTAAACCGACATCTAATACAAACTATAAGGCCCCATCCATAACTATTATATAAATCATGAGTAAAATTAGAAATTAAAATTGAGGATCTTTTGAGGATTAGAGTTTTATAGAATTATTACATTATTAATACACAACAACCCATAATCATACAAGGGTATACTACCGCAACATCATCTATTTTTTTATAAAAAAAGAAAAGTTTTAAAATAAAACATTATTAATATTCTTGATAAAAATATTCTATACATATTAATTTCCCTTCGACATCCCAAAAAACCTATCAGAAAAATTTCCAAAACACGGGATGTGAATAAAAATATTTGTAAGGGATATAAAATAATTTATGAAACTATTAGTCGCAGAATATTTTAAACTAAAGAAAACATTTTCTCAACAACATAATTTTCACCCTTAAAAACTTAACTTCTTTAACATACCTGATGAAATAAAAAGATTACAAAAAATTATTACTATAAAACAAAAATCTTAATGGTATCTATTTGAATTCATATCATTCTTACATTTTAGATTCCACAACTACATAGGGATTGACCTTCATGGTTACGGTTAGGATAACCATCAATGTTTATGCCCTAAATCGCATAGTAGAAACCTTACTATTTAACTCTATCTCATTACCCAGTGAATTGGAGGTATATCATGAACTCACCCACCCCTGGTATATCACCTAACCACCTGTATACATAATCCATTTTAATAATAAAAACATAAGCACAACATAAAAATCATGCATAAATAAAAAATAACATTTCCACATTGAAGTCACAAGATATCATTTAATGATATTGATATAATTAATCGACTATAAAATAGATTTAAAATAAAAAGATACATGAAAAGGTAATATGATGTTTATTTTACTTTTAAAACAAATAATACTAATAGATGAATCCATTATCAAATATGGTTTATGGTGGCAATGAAGTTGTTGTGGCCGTATTTGTTAAAAAAAGTATTCCTTTGGTCATTTAATGTGGAAAGTAAAAAACTCTACATACAATTAAACATTTTAATGTTAAATTTAGTGAAATTCAAAATATAAATAAATGATATGATATTCGAAATTCATTTCACATGTACGAGTTTAACAACATAATCAAGAAGGATAAATTAACACAAAGAATGGAAATTAGTTTATGAAATTCCCTTACCTCGAGTATGACATGTCTCATAAATTCTTTACATTCCTGAATAATAAAAATAGGGTAATTTATACATTCATGAGAACCAATTTAAATATTATTATCCATTTAATATCACTTCTTTTCATTTTATAAAAATTTCATAATTATTTAAGTTTTTGCCAAATGTTTTGTCGATATTCGGTACATGACTAAAAATGAACATGGAATGATGTCAAAAGTCCACGTGGACATAATTATATTATATCCAAAATATAAATAATGATATAAAAATATTATATATTCATCATATATGTATTTATTATAATATTTGATGATAAACTTAAAACACCGTTCATTGAGAGGGTAGGTCATACGCACGAATGAAATATATTTTCCTTTTTCCTATCATATTCAAAGAGGTAAATTAAATGAAATGTATGTAAATATGTATACATATATAATATCATTACATTATAATTCATATTTTATTTATATCATATATTTTTACTAAAAAATACTTAATATACTCCTTGTGATGTGTGAATGAAACACATAATGTTGAGTAGGCAGTAGTCCACATGTTACAAATGGAGATATCATATAACAACAACATGTAAAATTTTAAGGTATGTTTAATATAAAATTTATCAAATATGAAATAGTTATTAATATTAATATTAAATATTTTTAACTATAAAAATTGTTTTAAGACTTCCCTTGAAGGATGTAATTGAAATGGGAAAAAACATTCTTCATGAATATGATTAACCGACATAAGATGGAAAAGAATTTCATTTCATTGAATAAGAGGATGTGAGAAATGAAATGTATTTGAGAAATTTCATTATAAACATAAAACCCCATTATATAAATTTTTCTTTAGTTATCATCAATTTATGGATGAAGGAGGTGATGGGAATATGGAAGAAGAAAATAAATTAAGTGAGACACTAATAGAAAATTACCACTGAAATATCCCCTCTTTGAAAGATCATTTAGGTCCATGGATTTGGACTTTTGGTGAGACCTGCAAAACATCAACATGGGGTGGGTGAAGAGGAGTGGTTTGAGAAGATATTTTAGGAGATAAAAGTATTTTTTATCTAAATATGCTGTTATAGAGGTGGTATTTATACTTGAGGAGAGGTGGGTTCAAGTGAATAATTTATTTATTATATTATTTTAAAATCCATCCACATTGAGGTGGAATTAAATTACATGAATTATCCTAGATATTAGTGGTGTATATTATGGTTAGGGTTGAGCCTCACCTCAACCAACCCTTAACTACTTAAAATTTTAGCTATGTTATGATTTTACCTTTTAACATTAACCCTTGTAACAATTCTACCTATACAATTGTAAATATTATTTTTTTACAATGGTAATTTTTTAAACCAAACAATTATATTGACCATATAACATAATTTAAACCTTTTGATTCCAAATATGGAATCCATTTTACCGAATTAAATTTTCATATTTTCAAAAATTAATATTAATTCAGCATATAAAACTAAACACTGATTTTTTAAAGTGAAACATTCAAAAGATTGAAATTATTACATATCTAATATCAATTTGAATTTGAATTACAATACCATAAATGGATTGAATGATAAAAATTATTATAATTATAATGTAAAATAATTTAAAATAATAATCTATCAATTTAAATAATGTAGATGAAAAATCAGTTTTGAATTTAAATTATGTATTTTTCAATATTCATTAAAAATTAATATTATCATAATGATACAAAAAAATATATCCATAATCAATTTTTATGTCCATATCTAAAATAATAATTTTATTCATTAATATATATCATATAAATGTGTTAAAAATAAATTTAAAATGTGTTCCCCATCATAATGTGGTAAAAACCTTTTAAAAATATTAGTGATTTTATGCCTAAAATGGGATTTAATATTATTTTGGGCCCATAAAATTAATTCGAAGAATGTGAAAACAAAAAATAATCACTTCAAAACATACTATAGTAAATTATTTTCATTCCCTCAAATACTATGGCTTGGAAATTACTAAAATTTAAAATATTTTTTTTAGTAATGTATATTTTTTTTCTATTTCTATTTCATGTATGCAACACATGATCTCAAAGAAACCTATTTTTGTGTGTCAGGTATGACATCAGAAATAGCACCCCTTTTAATGTAAAAGTAGTATCTAATTCATAATTATTATTAAATATGAAAATTAATTTTTCTATAATTACCTAGGATGTTACACATGAGATACTTTTGGAGGGGAACATCCTAGTGCCTTCTTATAAGGAAAATGAGTTTTCTACAACTGTGGTGAGAAATTACATTATGATCAATATTGAAAGGGAATTAAATAATATTACAATGATCAATGCTAAAAATATAGGGAGATGGTAAACTATGAAAATGAGTGTCTCAAGCGTCAAAGAAACTTACCTAAGAAAAAGCCATGATATTAAGGACAAGCTTATGTGATCACAACAGTGGAGGTTGATGTTTCAATTGTTTTGGTATTAGAAACATTAATAATCTCCAAAAATTTATCAAGTTATGTATTTAATTATAGATGTTTTTATTCCATTATATAATCTCAATTTTCATTAATAATTAGATAATTACAATTCAACATAACAAGGGAGTTTTTTTGTAAAGACTCATTGTGGAAACATTAATGTAAAAAATATGTGATGAGGATTTATTTATAGATAAATATGATCTAATTTCAGATTATATCTTCATTAATATGTTCATATTTGATATATTCATTGGTATGTGTTGGCTTTAGAAATATCATTCAAAATTTTTTACAAAGAGAAGAAAATTATGATTCATGAGGATGATATGGAATTTATCATCTTTATATGGGTGAATTCTTTATCTGAGTCATATGAGGATCCACCTCTAGTAGATCTTCTAAATGAAATTGTTGTGGAATTAGAGAAAATATCATCTATGGATGAGGAAATAAATCATAAAATTTTATATGTATATATTGTACAGTATTACATTGATGAATTCCTAGAGGATTTAGTTGGGAATCAACTATTGTGGGAAGTGGGGTTCTATATTGATTTAATTCCTAGAGAAAAACCTTTATCAAAGACTCCTTATAGAAAGGACACTATAGAATTAGTGGATTTGAAGAAAAAACTAGAGGAATTGAGTGATAAATTGTTTATTCTACCTAATTTTTTTATGGGGATTCCATGTTCTATTTTTCCAATAAGAATGATGGATCCACGATGTTTTACATTGACTATAGATAAATAATTACTGTTAAAAGAATGAAGAAGTATCCTCTGTCTCACATTGATGAATTTTTTATCAAATTCATGGACCTGATTTTTTTTTGAAAATTGAAATTCAATAATGACATTATCAATTTAGTGTTATGAAGGAGGATATTCAAAATATATAATTCTGAACCATTTATAGACATTAGGATTGAACATTATTTTTATTGATATAATGAGAATATTTTTCAAGAAATATCATAATGATTTTTTATGGAATTTCTTAAGGATATCTTGATATATTCCAAAATTTAAGTGGACTATGAGAACAATATCATGGTTGTTTCGGAGACACTGATATGAAAGGATTTATATGGGATGTTTAGAAATTGATAACTTTGGATTTATAGAGTTTATTTTCTTGGCTATATTGTATTTGAAGATAGAATCTCAATTGAGATTGGGAAGAAAGATTCTATATAAGAATGGCATGAAAAAAATGATAATAAGAAATGTATATAGTTCCATTGTTTTTTTAGGTTACTATAAGAATTTCATTCAGATTTGTTTTTTGATTATCGTACGCATAACTCAAGATCACTCAAAAGGTGGTTCAATCTATATAGACAAGAGATTGTGAAGAATGTTTTAAAGAATTGAAAAAGTGATTAGTGAATTCATCAATCTTTACTCTATCTTTGGGAAATGGTGTATTTTTGATTTATAGTGATTCATCAAATAAAGGACATGGTTGGGGCATTATGAAGAATGATAGAAATATTTGCAATGCATCATGGAAGTTAAAAACTCATGCACAGAACTATAAAACGTAGGATCAAGAGTTAGTAGCCATCATATTTTATATGTTGAAATGAAGACACTCTCTATATTGTGGAAGATATGAGATACATGCAGATCACAAGATCATGAAATATATATTCTCACAGAAATAGCTCAACATGAGGCAGAGGTGAGGGCCGAAGCAACTCAAGGATTATGATTGATTAATACACTACATCCCATGAAAAGTAGATAAGGTAGATAATGCATTGAGGAGTAATGATCATGGATTTTTTTATAAAAATGGGGATTTACAGGGATACTGTGTACATTTATCTAGAAAATATGGATATGGGAATTATCATGGAAGGTAAAACATAATTTCCTTTTCAATTTGTTTCCTAAAGACCATTATAAGAAAGGATTTAAATATCTCAGTCCAATGATGATAATATTTAATGTAATGTTAATGATGTGAATGATGTGAAGTTGGAATGAATCATGTATGATGATGGAATTCTGAAAATTGGGAAAAGGCATTGTGTTCCCTTCATACCTGAGATAAAAATGGAGTTTCTGTATGATAACCCCCACTTGAATTTATCTATACACATTGGTAGAAGAAAGAATTATATACATTTGAAGGAACATTTATTGTGGAATAATATGAAGCATGAAATTACTGATTATTTATCAATACGTTTAGTTTTTCAATAGGTGAAGGCTAAAATACAACATCCTAGAGGAGTCACTACTAGAAAAGGTACAGTAGAAGTTTTTTTGGTGGACTTGGGGAAGTTTAAAATATTGCATATTAGTATCACGATGGTTTCAAAATCCACTATATATTGAATGGTCACAAGTCATTTAGTGACAGTTTCAATAATTTCATGGTGGTTTTACAATGTGTCAGTTTTAGAGTATTCAAAAGTGAGTTCAATTTTTTTCACAGTAGTTGTATTATAAAAATTCATCTTAGATAAATATTTAAAATATCTAAAAAAAATTCACTAATATTTTCAGTGGATCTTAATTCTAACCACCTCTAAACCTATTATATTTAATTTATTTAGTAGAATATTCTAAAAATCACTATGAAATCATATATTTTTTAAAATATATTTAATAAAAATCAATAAATAGAAAAAAGTGACATGAGATAATTTAAAACATTAATGTATGATAATCCATTATACATATGTCATACATCCATTAAGAATATATACAAATATCCATAGCCATCATAACCTCAATCATCATCAATCCAAACATCTTTCAACCAGTACATCCATCTACATCCACTACATCCACATCACATCCAATATACATCCAGGTCATGACCTCCAGTATATATGTCTTCCTCCATTGAATATCATAAATTGAAACCAAAAACATCATCTCATGAATTGTTACAAAAAGGAAACAAAATTAAACCGAAACATAATAAACCATAATTATAGAAGAATAATTCCAAAAATTTTAATGTTCCATAGAAACTAAGAACCATCGCAACATCCTTATGATGAATGTCATATATCAGAATAGTCAGCCTACTACCTACGGAAATAATCTTCCACTTATAAAATAAACCAGAATATTCAATTAAAAAAATGAAAACAATGAAGAGAAACATAATATATTCAGAATAATGCACGTAATGGTTATTTTTTTTAATAAAATAGAAGACACTTTAACATAAAACAAATAATATATAATTAAAACCTTTTTGAAAAAATGACCATACCTATTTAAAATAACATTCAACACTTGAAACCAAAAATTGATAAGTAAATATTCGTGATTTATTTCTAATGGGATGTGAGATGTGTTGGAAATTTACATAATAATAAAATTTTAAATATGTTGATATCGCATTTTGTACTAAATTTTTTTAAAAAAAAGTTAGCATTGCAATTATATTGATTTGATTTATATTTGTGTTCGATTTCAATGTTTTTGATCCTTCCACGAATAATTTAGTGTTTTGAAACACTAAAAACGAGTTTTTTCCCATAATAGGCAAACCATCATTCAGAGTGATGTGTCTTTAGTTTATAAATATCACTATTAAATATACGATCATTATCCCTTGATTGAAGGAAAATATGATATCATTTTCATAGTTGTGATAATCAGACACTTGGTTTTGAAGGTTTTTGTACCTTTAAGATGTGGTTATTGAGTCATTTCAACCACAAAACACATAATATTGATGTGTTGTATATTCTTACATTTCAAAAATAACATTGTGGTTTTTTACCAATGATTTGAAATCAATATTTTGTCATTTTCTAGGTTTCTTGACCATTCCTCATACATTTTAATGTTTTGAATCACTAAACACATGTTTTCCTCCGTAACAGGAAAACCATCTATAATGTCCTGATCTTGATCACCCCTGATCCGATATCCAAACCGGTCGCTACATGACCTCATGCACATCTCCTTGTATTCCAGAGGCTACAGACTAGCAGTGAGGGTCTTCGGAGGTGATAGTGGGGAGACTATACCCTCTTATCAGAGTTTCTCAATAGGATGTATGAGTAAATAATAATCAATAACAAAAGAAGTAATACATAATTGAAAAAGGAAACAAAGACTTATTTTATATAATATTTGAATGCATGAAATGTTATTGATACCTATTTGAAATCATAAAACAAAACAAAATCTTTTACATCTATGTATAGAATTAAAAAAATAACGACTCAAGCCCTGAGGGTGATCTCCTTGAGCATCCTGAGCTTCTGATCAGTCCTATGCTCCAATTTTCCAAGTATATGCAAACAACACAATCTTACAAACAAATAGAATCTACTCGGGTACTCCAGTGCAATGGCGGGCCGAGTACGGTATGAGATATAAATCGTAGTAGACTGAGACCACTGGTTTCAACCCCAAATATAAACATTCAATAAATAATTTAAATTGAGTGAAATTATGCATAATTAATGTAAGCAGTACAATGTAACTATATCTCAAGTACCTACTTTAGCCCTTAGCTGGTGTTGGAGCCTGCATTGTACATTATTTCTATCATACACAACAATCATCTCACATTCATTTTCATTTATCATTTACTCAAACTTCATTAAATTATCTAATTCATGAGTTCCGACATAAGCCTCACATCCCTGTATAATTCACTAACAACAGATGTCTCTAAAGATCATATAAGTATTATTGTAAATATTGAATCCATGCTTATGCTTTGGCTTGGATAATGCATCATAAGATATTAAATTCAATCTTTCACAAACTATGCTTGAGAGAGTCTACTTAAAATAGTGAATTGCTCATGGGACCTTCCGCTAATCCGTGATTCACCCAACTCATTAAGAAGTTTGAATTCATTCTCATATTCAATTCACCAATCATTACGTTATAACTTCTTTCATTAACCATTTAATTCATTTCATGTACGACCAACTGGAATCACAGTCAAATGCCAATTAATGGGTGTATAACATCATGTCTTGAACCCTCATGAGTATTTGGAGCATCAATCCTTGTCTCATAACCCATGGGTATTTGGGGCATCAGTTCATATCCCATAAAAGAATATTCCCCTGAAAGCTAGGTGTAGAATGTCATGTATATCACCACGTGAGTATTTAGAGCATCATTCCCTATCTCCCAACCCATTTATCAATCATGCATATATATTTTTCATTGGTTTATAATTTCTTGTATAACACCCAGAAATAATCTTTTAATTAACACCAAAATTATTTAATAAAATCCATTACTTAATTGAACAAATAATTAACAACATAAATGTCCCCTGAAATAACTGAACAATTAATTTACCATTCAACATCTCACTATTAATAATTAAATAATAATTAATCATTCTTAGACACAATGAAGTCCACTAGTTAATTAATTACACATTTAATTACAACAATTCCTTAATTTAAAACATGATAATAAATTCACCAATCCATTATCCTTATTCCCAAACTAATCCAGTCGATTACTTGATAAAAAATACCAAATCTAATAGTTAACACAACAATTAACTAAGTACACATTACCATCAATTAATCCATCAATTATTTAATCAACAAAAAAATAAAATCCCATAATTAATTTTATAT
Organism: Viscum album; assembly: GCA_963277665.1. Lineage (NCBI taxonomy): Eukaryota > Viridiplantae > Streptophyta > Magnoliopsida > Santalales > Viscaceae > Viscum > Viscum album. Next base: position 1,593,157,156 of record OY728163.1, on the reverse strand, counting down.
ATTTAATTATCTTATTTAGATCCTGCATTTCTTAATCAAACCCTCCATTAAAAATAATAATTCAATATCATGGTACATAACTTTCAGTAGGGTATCCAGATGAATGATCATAATATTCTCCCTCAAAACTTCATTGATTTTTGGGGTAATACTATTTTTAAAAAATAAGCTTTCAAAATTAATCAACTAAATTAATGCATGCCAATTAATTAATTTCCTAAATTAATTTATTTGATCATTCCCAATAATCAACTAAATAACTGAATAAACATTCATGTAATTAACATTTAGTAATTAATCCAATATTAATTATCTCAATTTAGCAAAAAAAAGTGTCATAATTAATCCACAAATAAATTATTTCATTCAGTGAAAAAATATATTTTAATTAATCCTTTGATTAATTATTTATATCCAGTCTCAATGCACATAAATAATATAAAAAATTAATTATCTTATCATAGCCAAGACATCACATAATTTAATTATTAAATCGAATCACTATAAGAAATTTAGAAATTCATGCTTAAAACCAACACATTATCATGTCCTCATTTATCTCACATGGGTAGCATAATTTAATAACATCCAAATTTGTGAATCCACACATCACACATCACATTTAATAATTTAATTAAACTTACTAAAATCACTACTGAATGGCATTCAATATTAATACTTAAATGGATAATTTAAATACCAAAAAAAGTGCAATAAACATTATATTAATTTATATATTAATGTTGTGGACTTGAAAGGGGAACCTACGTTGAGGTGGAACCAATTCAAAATTTAGCTAATTGACATACACCAGAAACCAATCTGCAAATGGTCCGCAACTATTCTATAACCGCAGGCACATGACTTTATATAAGTATATATATATATATACATACACATGAACGCTCTCTACATTGATCAAAACTCACTCCACCCTAACATAGAATCACAAAAATTTCAAAGAAAATACTCAACTCACCTCAAATAAAATATCAAGGACTCATATGACCCAAAAGATCCTAAATTTGATGATTCAAAACAAAACAACGGTGTATACACATTACCTGAAACATCGACAACCGAGGAATTTGAGACCATCCGACTTCCACTTTGTGGAAGATCCAGAATTACTGACCAATGGATCCAAATTAAACATTAACATAATGTAAATATAAAGGAATGAAACAATCAGATTAAACCCAAATCATAGGGTTTTGGAAGAGAAAACAAGTTGAGAGAGGTGTAAAATAGACAATGAGAATTACGAGATATATGGAGACAGACTCACGATGACAAGGCATACAAGATTTGTGATGTGACCGAGATGAATCATCATGTGCAGATAGGGGTCCAAGAGAGGGGATGGTGTGCTATAGGTTATACCTGGGGGTGTCGTACGCTACAACACAGGGTCGAGCTATGAGTAGGTCATTCTTTAGGTGGTGCACTACAAGGAGGAAGCTCCAGACATGGAGGTATGTGATGTGTGAAGGAGGCGGGTTGGAGCACACTGACAAGGTTTTCAGGGGGGTCATGCCTCCCATTTGTGGGGAAGGAAGGGGAAGCTCCTTCTTTTTATTAAAAAAAATAGAACCTCAATTATTATTTTTACTTATAATGATAATAATAAACATAATTAAATAGTATTAATTTATTCAATTGAATTTATGATAGTAATAATAGTTATATGGGGTGTGTATAGTCATCACATTATTATTATTACACCCTTTCATCAATTCATTTAAATCCAAAACACCCAAATTATTGAAATATCATTAATATGATATTAATTGTAAAAATGCCGACCCATAAATTCAAAACAAATATTAATGATTATTATTATTATAAAATTAATAATAACTTCCATACCATTTTTACAACACCCATTAATTTATTAATTTTAATTTATATCCCACAAATCCATTATTATTTTCTTTATAATAATAATAATGACCATAATTAATAATGATTATTACATTTATCGATAAAATAATAATAATAACATCATTATTATTATTATTTTTCAAACCTTTGACAAACCCAAAACTTCAATTTAATAACAAATATTCTAAATTAAATTCAAAACTCCATATTTAATTAAGTATTTCTTTGAGATACCCAACAACCTCAATAAATACAAAAAATTATTAAACCCCATTAATAATAAAATTAAAATATTTTAACTTACAAATAATTTATGGTACAATTATAATATTAATATCATTATTATTATTAACACATTTTTATATTTAAATAAAAATATCACATTTAATAATATTTAATTAAAATAAATAGAATATTAAACTGTGTAAGCTGCACAGGTTGGACCATAACAGTGCATAGCCCGTGCAGATCCATTAAAGTGGACCTTTTTGGATCCAGTACTCCTGATACATATTTGGTCACCCGTGAAAATAATCAGGAATTCACCCATGTCCAAAACAACATCGTTAAGTGTTGCAACACATCGAATATTGTTTCAGATATTAGTTAAAAAAATGACTCATCGTTACATGGATTTTTTTTTGAAAACCATCGTAATTTAAAAATGATTAAAAAAACACGGGACTTTACAATCTACCCACCTTAAAAACTTCACGTCCCCAAGAATTCTTCAGTAAATACAACATATTATGACACACCAAGGTTGAGAAGTTTCATTTGAATGACGATCTTACATTTACAAGTGCCAAACACAATACTAACAAAAATATTGTTCCTACTTCATAATTCATTAAAACCATAGCCAAAGATAACTGAAATGGAGCTTACATGAAAATCCATTTCAGGGATATCATAGAAGGAAAAGGTCGAATATCGATTGACCAACTAAAAATGGTTACACATGATTTTAGGGAAGAGAATTTCAGTCCCAAAACCCACACTCTCCATTAAACTAGCGACATTCCATTAAAAATTATTACATCAATAAATGCATGTACACTGGAGTCTTTACCCAACCTTGGGTGAAATTACCTATATTAATTCATCACAAGCATATTAAAGAATATATATTCCCAACATTAATGAATGAGTAGCCCAAATAAACAATTAATACCACATACAACCCAGATAATAACCACTCATCAAGCCCAACAACATTTTAAACATTAGAATGACATAAGATCAATGCTTTCTTAGTGTCTCTTATGATGAGGTCAAGATAGGGGACATGCTCATCTCATTCAGATGAGAAATCTAAGAGAAAACCAAGGTCACTATAAGATCAGTTGAACTACTACCATACGACTCTATTCAAGAAGCTAGATACCACTTACCGACACATTTACCAAAATTTATGAGACACTGCCCATTCTAGAATTGTCCATGAAGTAAAAATAAATGATCAACCTCTCACAAGTGTTCTATTTCAGAACAGCTTAACGCTTGCATCAGAAATTCCTCTTATCATTATAACCATGTCAAAACTTGTTCATAAAAGGCATATCTTAAACCTATATATGATTCAAAACACTCAAGTCCGAGAAAGTCAGCTAGAGTAGTGGGACAAACATACCTTAACACCCAAAAAATTATAAGGGAACAACCAACTATATTTTATCCCCTTGTGAAACCTAAACATTGACCCACATTCTTGGTCACACAGAATGAAATCATGAGGTTAAAATTCCCTCACTATAGACATTTTAATTAATTAATTTTAAACTTTTAACATTTGAATAAATTTCAAAAAAAAACACTTTTACTTTTCATATCATGACACTTGGTCTTCAATCAACTCCCCAAAAGAAATCGTGCATGCTATAACAGATATCCTCTTTAAACATTTCACATATAGTAGAATCCAAATATATAAACGAAATTCAGCATCTAAATTCCTTTCACAAAAAAGGCAACCTCTGAGGGTCCCATTTATTCAATCCGGATTCTTCAAAAAGCACCCCAAAACAGTTCATTACAATCAAACCTTAGCAATTTTATATTTATAACCATTTGCAAACATACTCTGATTATATAGTGTTCAAACACATGGGTGTCCATCTACCAATCGATAAGGTTCCCATACAGTTTACCATTGTCATTTGGCTCCCATTTATTACAATCAAAATCATTTTTACATTATATCTTTCGTAGCCCTTTCACACATCAAAACATCTATAACATGTTATCATAAGCAATAACACAATAACATGCTATAACAAAAAAACTAGGAACAACAAAAAAACATGCTAATAACTGAGGCAATATGGAATATAATCACTCAATCATGTTAGATCTATCACCGAAAATTGATATCTACAGAGGCATACTATTTAAGATAAAATAATGGAATAACCCATAAGTCACACAATCCAAATTATTAGGCATCCTACTAATTAAACTACATAGAATGTTTAATTCATGTCATGTGAATCCCTACATGCCTATGATGATGCATTTATGAAAATTCCTTTCCTTATCTGGCAAAATATTTTTTTTTCAAAATTCTAAAAAATAATTATGAGGTGGAAAATACACCAGTCATTCTTGGTGAACTCATATCAATCATATCCTCAAATACTACAAACATTGATTCCCATCCCTGGCCAGTTGGTCATTTCCCGTACATGGGTTTATCAGTCCCAAGCATGAGTATTAACCCATGCATGGAAAATTTCCTAATCTTCTATCTACAAACACAAAATAGGCAAAAAAAAGGGAAAGAACCTTTTGATGACACTTTGTAATGTCCAAATCTGGCTCAACCCTAAAAAGGTGGTTGGACCGGTCACCAAATGACCACAAGCGCATCTCCACGTATGCCAGAGGCTACCGACTAGCAGCAAGGGTATTAGGAGGTGATAGTGAGAAAACTATACCCACTTATCAGTGTGGCACAATCATATATCAAATTAAATAACAATCAATAGTCGAAGAAGTAATAAATAATTGATTAAGTAACAAAAGACAGATTTCCTATAACAGATTAATGAATGACATGTTATAGAAACCTATTTAAATGCAGGAAACAAAACAACATGTTTTACATTTCATCATAGAATTAAAAAAAATACTCGAGCCCCAAGGGAGATCTCTATGAGCATCCTGAGCTTCTTCTCGGACCACTTCTCCTATCTCCCAAGTATATGTATACAACACAATTTTGAAACAAAATAGAATCTACTCATGTACCACAATACAATGGCAGCGGGAGTAGGGTGTGAGATATAAATCTCAGTAGGCTGGGACCACTGGTGTCTAACCCAAATCCAAACATTCAATAACCAAATTATACAATTTGAAAGAATGCATAATTAAACAAAATAGTACAATGTAACTATATCCCATGTACCTGCATTATCCATTAACTGGTGCCTGATCTTGTTTTGTACATTTTTTATTCATACACTACAATTATCCCACATTCATTTTCTTTTAACATTTATTCAAACCTATTTATATTATATAATTCCCGAGTTCTAGCATAATCCCTACACCCTCGTATAGTCACATAGAACAGATGTCTCTAAAGATCATCTAAGTAATCAAGTAAATACTGAATCCAAGATTGTTTTTGGGCTTGGATAACATGTTATAAGATATTCATTTTAATGTTTCAGATACTAAGTTTGAGCCCATCCATTAAAAATAGTGATTATCTCTTTGGTCCGTTCACCAATCATGGATTCACCCAACTCATTAACAAGTATGGACCCTTTATCATATACAATTCACAAATCATTATGTAACTACAACTTTTATTAACCATTTAATTCATTTCCTATACAACCAATTGGACTCACAGTCTATTGTCAATTATTGGGTGTAGAACATCATGTCTAGCACCCTCATGAGTATTTAGAGCATTAGTCCTTGTCTCACAACCCATGGGTATTTAGAACATCAGTCCATGTCCCATAAAAGAATATTCCCTCGAAAGTTGGGTGTAGAACGCCATGTCTAGAACCACGTGAGTATTTGGAGAATCAATACATGTCCCACAACCCATTAATCAATCATTCATACATTTTTATCATTGGTGTAGTGCTCCATATCTTACACCCCAATATAATATATTAATTAACTCATTAATTAATTAATGATATCCAGTAAATTAAATCAACTACTAATTAACAACATAAATATCCCATCAAATAACTAAATAATTAATTAACCATTCAACATATCACAATTAATAATTAACTAACAATTAATTATTCTTACCTACAAGAAAGTCAACTAGATAATAATTCAACTTTTAGTTATCCCAAATCCCTAACCCAAAACATGATAATTAACTCACCAATCAAAAATCCATCTTCCTTAAAAAATCCAATCAATTAGTTAAAAAATACCAAATCTATTAGTTAATGCATAATTAACTATGTACACATTACCATTAATTAATCCATCATTTAATTAATCTAAAAAACAAACCATATCCCATAATTAATTTTACAGATTTAATGATATCATTCCGATTCTGACATTTATTAATCAAACCATCCATTAAAAATATTAAATCAAAATCATGGTACATAACTTTCAGCAAGGGATCATGTGGAATGAACTTAATATCCTCCCTCAAAACAACATGGCTTTGATTGGGTAATATTATTTAAAAATAGTTTTTTGAACCTTTCAATAATTCATCAATAAAAATAATTCAGGGAAATTAATTAATTTCATTAATTAATTAATTTATTCATACCATTTAATCAATACAATAACTGAAAAACCTTTCACATCATGAACATTTAAAAATTAATCAATTATTAATTATCTTTAATTATCCAAAACAACAAATTGCAATTAACCCCAAAATAAATTATCTCATTCATCTAATGAAATATATTATAATCAATCTTTGGATTAATTATTTATATCCAACCTTAAATTGCATAATTAATATATAAAATTAATTATCTCGTCTTAGCAAAAAAAAACATCATTTAAATATTTAATCGAATCACTTGATCAAATTCATCTATACATACATAAAACAAACACATGGTCATGTCCTCATTTATCTCACAATGGCTACATCATTTATTAACATCAAATGCCACACATCAGATATCACATATCACATTTAACAATTTAATCAGACATACAAATTTTACATTTGGATGGAATTCAATATAAATACTTCACTGCATAATTTGAATACCAAAAAAAGTGCAAAAAAAAAATTTATTAGTTCATTTATTAAAGATAAGGACATGAAATGGGACCCTTCCTTTGGGTGGAACCAATTTAAAATTCAGTGACTTGACACACAGGGAAAACCAATCCGGAATTGGTTTGAAACCGCAAGAACATGATTTTATATATGTTTTTATATATATATACAGGCATTCCCTCTACATTGATTAAAACCCCCTGCAACCTAACTTATAATCATAAAAAATGCAAAGACAAGAATCACCTGTAACACCCCGAGATTTTATGAAAAATATTCTTTTAATTTCATTAATGTCTTGTGTTGTATTCTACACCAAGATTACCTTGCGCTATACGCAACACCGTATTAGCTTGCAGTATACACAACACTATTCTTGGATCGTGTTACACACAATTTTGATAATAGTTATTCTACGCAACATTGAGTATATATATATATATTAAATGTATAAATGAAATATGGTTGGATTCTGTTATACGAAACAACGAAGGATTCTTTCACAACACGCAGCCCTGACTTGGCTTGCATTACACGCAATCACGACCTTCCTCGATAGCGTGTGTTGTACGCAATACCGGGTTTTAATAAACAATGTTATATTATTATAATATTGTCATGAACTAGCCGTGATGAATAGTATTAACTAAATTTTGAATTTTATAACATTATTATTCATCTTACACATTTCTATAACATGGTATAAGAACAAAATAAATTTTTCGGGTAAAATAAGTATTTTTAAAAAAATGCAGTTTTACCGCCTTTTGATGGCGCACCCACATTAAATATAGTTTTTGACATGTTTATATGTTCAATTTGACAAAATAATATTCTTCTTTTGAATCAGGATGTAAAAATTTACATTAGATAAAGTTTTGATATTTTTCCGATAACTTTCATATTTTAATGAATAGTAAAAACACACTATATTTTAATTAAAAACAACTTTTTTCATCGTAATATCTTATGTGGTTAAATTATAATATTGAATGGTTTTAAAGTATATTTAGAATATATTTTTACCACTTAATATAATTTTGGTCATTGGACACAATTTTACAATTAAACCGAACATAAACAAGTGTCAATCTTTTGATAGTTATTATCTCTTAAAAACACGCTTTTTGTTTTGACAGCGGGAATTAATTTTAAATTAATTTCTTCCACTTCTGTGTTTTGAATTTAGAAAAATGGATTCCATATTTGGAATCAGGATGTTCAAATTGTGTAAATAGGTAACTTTTATTTTTAGACATTTTGAATAATTACTGCGGTAAATATTTTATTTACCATGGTTAAAGGTAAATCCGGTAAATAAGGGTTAAAAAATAATATTATAATAATATTAAATTACCCTAAAACGTGTCTTAACCCCATTGGTTGATACATGGTCGACCATGGGCATCTTTGGGTCGATTTTGGGACCCCATTGATCCACTTGTAAGTGATAATGACACTTTATTTTAATTAAGTTAAAATGAATACAAAATTGACACAAGCATATATCTTTTAGAAAAACAATTGTTACCTAGGGTTATATATGTTGGATTTTAGATTATAAATATTCATTAGGAAGATAAAAAGATTTCCTACATAATGGTATTTTATTTGTAATTTGTAGACTTTAAATAATTCAATTTATTTATGACACAATAATGATGCAGTAATTATCTTATTAATGAAATATTGACATAATTGATGTTATAAACACCAAAATAAATGTAATTTGAGACTTTTTATGAATTCCACTAATTTTCTAGGTTACTATGATATATTAATGTTGATTTAATTAACTTTCTTAGAACATTTAATTCTGTTATGACTTTCACAAAAAACTATATATCAAATTGTGTCAAAATTGACACAAAATAGTTTTTAAATCAAATATTATATTATTAATTGTTAATTTATTCCTAAAAATCTAAGGTTCGGCGAAATGACTTAGATAAGGATATATATATTAATAATAAACAATTTGGGGTTCGTTTGGCATGTTATAGTGAGTTTATTAACCATATAGTGAAAGAAAACAAAAAGACACAGTAAAAGTTAAATTATTTAACTTAGAGTTAAATCTAATTAATAAGGTTAAAATAATATCCTAAACTTGTCTAAATTCTATTGGTTGATAGTATTTCGACCCATACCCACTTTATCTTTGAAATAAGACCCTTTGGAACCATTATTAACCGATTTTGACTTTAATATAAAATAATATTTTGAGATATTCCTAAGGTGCCCCTCTCCTCCCCTATAAAAGGACACCTCCTCCCCCTCCTCCTCACACCAATTTGAGCACTCAAGCTCGGCCAACCCCTGCCAAAATCTCTTCTCCACTTCCCTAGAAACATCCTAGAGGTTCTGGTCTTCCTCAAAGTCCAATTTTAGTGCCCTAAGAGGAGTTCTCAAAGAGGCGCTTCAAAGAAGAGGTAATTACCATTACCAATTCTTTCATCTTTATTTCTTCTTCCACTTCTTCTTCTTAGGTTTTTTCATTATGAAGTAATAACATAAGTATCACTAATATACTGATATGTTATTATAAGTATGAAACAACCCTATTTCACCATCTATCCATCCTACGGAAAAAGAAATCACCGCGCGTGCGTACGTACGGAATACCGTCTCCACGCCGTGGTGTAATCTATTTTCCATCACCACATTACATGGATGGGTATAATGGTGTAAAGAATAACTATACATACTTGTTAAAACATCATATTGATTCTGATATATTGTATAATCCACTCCAATTCAATTCAATATTTATAGAAATGATATCATCGCTCGTGCGTACGTACGGACTACCGTCTCCACGACGCGATGAGATTCATTCTCCATGTTAACCATTTAAGAATGATTATAAAGTATATATAAGAAATAATAATGAAATATATGACATTATAAAGCTACTGGATTTATGTATATATATACATATGTATGTCATCTACTTACTTCCATTTCAAGACAATAAGGAAAGGAAAACAGCGGTCATGCGTACGTACGGACTACCGTCTCCATGAACGGTGTTTTTCATTTTATTTATATACCTATTATATATATATATATATACTGAATATATATGATATATAAATCATATTTTATATTCTGGAAGTAAGTAATTCATGATATAAGTAATAATGATGTCAAGAACAACAAGTCAAAACACCTACGATAAATGAAACGATTTTACCCAAAACGCTTCTTTAACATGGAATTTACAAAAGAACGGGTAATATAATGTCATAAGTGAACCATATATGATATCATAACAATGAATATGATTCTGTAATAAGTCAATAACATGATTTAAATCATTATACAGGAGGTTCCGACACTTACAAAGCAAGTCGGACCTAAGGTAAGGGAAATATCACAATCTCATTTTTATCTGAGATTGTTTATTCGTAAGTATTTACTATGGTGTATTTTATCATACACATCCATGTTTCATCAATATGTAATATTATTTCCATCCACCTACAATTGTTTAAATCCATTTTTACCCTTCGGTGAGTTTTTAGTAATATGTATGAAAGGAATCTTTTGTCGTTTTTCGTACGAGGTACTTTTTGACTTTTCTGACAAAAGTACGAGGAATGTTTTTTTTAACTTATACGGCATGAATGGATTTTTAAAACATTATTTCCAAGAAGCTTCCTTTACAAGTTTTCAAGTTTATTTTTAATCAAATTCTTTTATTTTAATGTTGTATGACATGTTATGAAAGGAAAAATGTTTTTGAAGAAGAAAGGATATTTTCCTCAAGAATGGAGTTCAAGTGTTTTATCAAAATTATTTTCCATCTAAGATAATAAAGGGTTATGTTTTTATCCCTATTATTAAATTGATTTGATCATGTTGTGATGGAATTATTTTTATGAATTCCTTTATCTTATATGAATTGTTTTATGATGTCATGTTGTTTAAGAATCCCATTTTTATTACATGGGTTATGTGATGATGTAAGATTTATGATTATGTGGAACACATAAGAAAGGATTCATTATAAGATGGGTGGGACCTATATCTCCCTCCAATGCATTGGGTAAAGATTTTATATCTCATGAGATAGCCATGGCTGGAATGGTAGGTTATACCGGTTCAGTGAAACTGGACTGAAACGAGGGTTACTCGATTCAGAAAGGGACTTTGTCCACTAAGATAGTCTTGGCAATGAGTCATGACTAACAAGAAATGATTTTCCATGATTATGTGTGCATGCCACAAAGTTTAAAGTTTCATGTTATAATTATGGCGATCTCATTTTCACTTCTATGATTTATTCCATGTTAAGATATTATGATCTCTTTTGCAGGTTTTGATTTTCAAAAAGATATGATATGATTTTTATTTCCTTTATTTACCCTTACTGAGCATTTGAGCTCACCCTTTTATGTTTTCTTTTCCCCAGGATATAAAGAAAGGTTTTAGGTAAAAAAAACAAGAAGATCTTTATGGGAGATGTTGAAGATCTTTCACCACGATTAGAATATTACGTTCCGAGTTTCCAAAGACACTAAACTATTACGATCCTTTAGTGTGTGTTTTTGTTATGTACTATGTATTCCGCAAATGTAATGTAATGTCCATGTACGTCAGGATACGGGTCTCTACAGTTGGTATCAGATGAAAGGTTTAGTCAACCTTTGGAAACTAGGATGCGAAAATGTTAGTGAGATCCCTAGAGATATTTCTAAGGTATGTCTAGGGATTCCCCTAAGGATAAGTATATGTATAGGATATAGTCCTAGAACTATGGTAACGATATTAGATTAAACCAAAGATGATAGATATTTAAGTTACTCCCCCTTTATTATGATTTTTTGCATCTAACACTATTCTGTTTGGGTTTTAGAAAATGGTTGGAAACAAGACGATTCACAATAATGGAGGATATGATGGACAATGGAATGATATTCTTCATGAGAAACCAAATGAAATGGGATTTGGATGTCCAAACATCATTATTATGCCGAATCAGCAATCTCACAATATGATCAATAAAGTAAAATTTGGTAAGTTTTCTGACTCGACTAATAAGAGAAAGATGGAGTTCCATGATGATCATAGAGGAAAGAAAGTTCAATTTCCCCTATGTAAATCATGTGGGAAGAGGCATCAAGGGGAATGTTTCAAGGGAACTGGAAGATTCTTTGGGTGTGGAAAAGAAGGACACAAAGCAAGTAAGTGCAAAGGAAAAGGGTCGGTTAACACCATGGATGAGGATAATGGTATTGCTACGACATCAAAAATGGTTAAGTGTTTTAAATGTGGAATGTATGGGCATTATGCAAACAAATTCCCTAAGGGAAAGACTCATGAAGAGAATCAGTATGGTCATATGGGTAGTATTTATGTGGATGATGATGAAGAGACTACAAATGATATGTGAGATAAAATAATTTTTGAAGCTCGGTCAATGGTTTAAGAATGTAGTGGAATGATTACATGTTTATCATGTGTAATGTTGTATAAGAAATCTCATGGTACTATGGAATAAAGAGACATCTAAGGATTGTTACACTGTTGTCTTTTCTTATGTTTTGAAAGTGTATGATGAATGGTACCAGTAACCATGAAATGTTATTTTGGAAAGTAGATTATAAGTGCATAATTAAAGGATAAGAAGATAATGATATGTTTGATTATATTCATGAGCTCATGATTGATATAAGGACTAAGTGATATCATGGTTTGATTATAAAGAATTTTGAGGATTTTGGTATGTGGAAAGTGTTAACGTTTAACTGCATTCATGTTTTCACCAAGGTTCAATGGGTATTCAAGAGAATAAATGATTAAGGACTTTGAATGTTTGGAATGTGACCAACAAGATATATGGGGGATAAATGATGGTATTCAAATGCTTGGTTGACGACATTTCAAGTAATCATTTTCTTTTTACTATGAGCTTGGACAGAAGTATTTTAGATAAGCCTAAAGATTGTAATGAATTATGTTAACCATAAGTTAGTATTGTTTAATTATTGAACATCTTTTGATATTATTTATGTGATGTTATAGTAATGTAGTTTTAGAAAAAGGACAACCTGCAGGGCGGGCGACAGCCCATCGCTTCGGACAAGGCTGTGGGAATCGAACCCACAACCGAAGTGCGACTGGCCTTTATCACCTACCACTGACCTACAGGAAGTCCCTGTTTAGTAGAAACTAGTTTTATTATATTAAGAAGTATGATATATGAAGTATAAGTCCATTTTAGAAACCATATATGATTAATCTCACTATAGATCGACTTATGTATATAAGTTTTGCTAACATTTTGTTTGAGACAGATGGAATGACCTGTCATTCTATCACATGATCTGCTAACACATCACGAATAACAAATTCAACTTCATTTCTTTAAGGGATGAAGTGTAAATTGTTCAATTCACGAACAACAGTGAGATTATACCAAAATCAAGTAAGTATTTCCTCTAATTCAAATTTTTCACCTTTAGGGAAATGATATTGAAAACCAAAAATGTTGTCCTAGTGATCTTATATCTGATGAATCGGATGGTACCATAGATCGTCACAAATTTATGGCTTTGTGATTGCTAGCTTTTCCATAGCCATGTTCTCTACCACTCTCCATCAGAACATGATTGTTAGATTTCTCTTCCATATCCATATTTTCACCTATGTGGAAACCCAGTGATTAGTTTATTTGGGTAACCATTACGTTTCATACTTTTGTTTTTAAAGATATGTTTGGGTATTCCTTTTTACGATGTGGGTTTCTATCAAAGAAACTTTCAAATAGTAAACCATTTATAACCTCGACGAATTTCAAGGGCGAAATTCATTTTAAGGGGGGTAGAATGTAACACCCCGAGATTTTATGAAAAATATTCTTTTAATTTCATTAATGTCTTGTGTTTTATTCTACACCAAGATTACCTTGCGCTATACGCAACACCGTATTAGCTTGCAGTATACACAACACTATTCTTGGATCGTGTTACACACAATTTTGATAATAGTTATTCTACGCAACATTGAGTATATATATATATATATATTAAATGTATAAATGAAATATGGTTGGATTCTATTATACGAAACAACGAAGGATTCTTTCACAACACGCAACCCTGACTTGGCTTACATTACACGCAATCACGACCTTCCTCGATAGCGTGTGTTGTACGCAATACCGGGTTTTAATAAACAATGTTATATTATTATAATATTGTCATGAACTAGCCATTATGAATAGTATTAACTAAATTTTGAATTTTATAGCATTATTATTCATCTTACACATTTCTAGAACATGGTATAAGAACAAAATAAATTTTTCGGGTAAAATAAGTGTTTTTCAAAAAATGCAGTTTTACCGCCTTTTGATGGCGCACCCACTTCAAATATAGTTTTTGACATGTTTATATGTTCAATTTGACAAAATAATATTCTTATTTTGAATCAGGATGTAAAAATTTACATTAGATAATGTTTTGATATTTTTCCGATAACTTTCATATTTTAATGAATAGTAAAAACACGCTATATTTTAATTAAAAACAACTTTTTTCATCGTAATATCTTATATGGTTAAATTATAATATTGAATGGTTTTAAAGTATATTTAGAATATATTTTTACCAATTAATATAATTTTGGTCATTGGACACAATTTTACAATTAAACCGAACATAAACAAGTGTCAATCTTTTGATAGTTATTATCTCTTAAAAACACGCTTTTTGTTTTGACAGCGGGAATTAATTTTAAATTAATTTCTTCCACTTCTGTGTTTTGAATTTAGAAAAATGGATTCCATATTTGGAATCAGGATGTTCAAATTGTGTAAATAGGTAACTTTTATTTTTAGACATTTTGAATAATTACTGCGGTAAATATTTTATTTACCATGGTTAAGGGTAAATCCGGTAAATAAGGGTTACAAAATAATATTATAATAATATTAAATTACCCTAAAACGTGTATTAACCCCATTGGTTGATACATGGTCGACCATGGGCATCTTTGGGTCGATTTAGGGACCCCATGGATCCACTTGTAAGTGATAATGACACTTTATTTTAATTAAGTTAAAATGAATACAAAATTGACACAAGCATATATCTTTTAGCAAAACAATTGTTACATAGGGTTATATATGTTGGATTTTAGATTATAAATATTCATTAGAAAGATAAAACGACTTCCTACATAATGGTATTTTATTTGTAATTTGTAGACTTTATATAATTCAATTTATTTATGACACAATAATGATGCAGTAATTATCTTATTAATGAAATATTGACATAATTGATGTTATAAACACCAAAATAAATGTAATTTGAGACTTTTTATGAATTCCACTAATTTTCTAGGTTACTATGATATATTAATGTTGATTTAATTATCTTTATTAGAACATTTAATTCTGTTATGACTTTCACAAAAAATCATATATCAAATAGTGTCAAAATTGACACAAAATAGTTTTTAAATCAAATATTATATTATTAATTGTTATTTTATTCCTAAAAATCTAAGGTTCGGCCAAATGACTTAGATAAGGATATATATATTAATAATAAACAATTTGGGGTTCGTTTGGCATGTTATAGTAAGTTTAATAACCATATAGTGAAAGAAAACAAAAAGACACGGTAAAAGTTAAATTATTTAACTTAGAGTTAAATCTAATTGATAAGGTTAAAATAATATCCTAAACTTCTCTAAATTCTATTGGTTGATAGGATTTCGACCTATCCCCACTTTAGCTTCGAAATAAGACCCTTTGGAACCATTATTAACCGATTTTGACTTTAATATAAAATAATATTTTGAGATATTCCTAAGGTGCCCCTCTCCTCCCCTATAAAAGGACACCTCCTCCCCCTCCTCCTCACACCAATTTGAGCACTAAATCTCGGCCAACCCCTGCCAAAATCTCTTCTACACTTCCCTAGAAACATCCTAGAGGTTCTGGTCTTCCTCAAAGACCAATTTTAGTGCCCTAAGAGGAGGTCTCAAAGAGGCGCTTCAAAGAAGAGGTAATTACCGTTACCAATTTTTTCATCTTTATTTCTTCATCCACTTCTTCTTCTTAGGTTGTTTCATTATGAAGTAATAACATCAGTATCACTCATATACTGATATGTTATTATAAGTATGAAACAACCCTATTTCACCATCTATCCATCCTACGGAAAAAGAAATCACCGCGCGTGCGTACGTGCGGAATACCGTCTCCACGCCGTGGTGTAATCTATTTTCCATCACCACCTTACATGGATGGGTATAATGGTGTAAAGAATAACTATACATAGTTATTAAAACATCATATTGATTCTGATATATTGTATAATCCACTCCAATTCAATTCAATATTTATAGAAATGATATCATCGCTCGTGCGTACGTACGGACTACCGTCTCCACGACGCGATGAGATTCATTCTCCATGTTAACCATTTAAGAATGATTATAAAGTATATATAAGAAATAGTAATGAAATATATGAAATTATAAAGCTACTGGATTTATGTATATATATACATATGTATGTCATCTACTTACTTCCATTTCAAGACAATAAGGAAAGGAAAACAGCGTTCATGCGTACGTACGGACTACCGTCTCCTTGAACGGTGTTTTTCATTTTATTTATCTACCTATTATATATATATATATATACTGAATATATATGATATATAAATCATATTTTATATTCTGGAAGTAAGTAAATCATGATATAAGTAATAATGATGTCAAGAACAACAAGTCAAAACACCTACGATAAATGAAACGATTTTACCCAAAACGCTTCTTTAACATGGAATTTACAAAAGAACGGGTAATATAATGTCATAAGTGAACCATATATGATATCATAGCAATGAATATGATTCTGTAATAAGTCAATAACATGATTTAAATCATTATACAGGAGGTTCGGACACTTACAAAGCTAGTCGGACCTAAGGTAAGGGAAATATCACAATCTCATTTTTATCCGAGATTGTTTATTCGTAAGTATTTACTGGGGTGTATTTTATCATCCACATCCATGTTTCATCAATATGTAATATTATTTCCATCCACCTACAATTGTTTAAATCCATTTTTACCCTTCGGTGAGTTTTTAGTAATATGTATGAAAGGAATCTTTTGTCGTTTTTCGTACGAGGTACTTTTTGACTTTTCCGACAAAAGTACGAAGAATGTTTTTTTTAACTTATACGGCATGAATGGATTTTTAAAACATTATTTCCAAGAAGCTTCCTTTACAAGTTTTCAAGTTTATTTTTAATCAACTTATTTTATTTTAATGTTGTATGACATGTTATGAAAGGAAAAATGTTTTTGAAGAAGAAAGGATATTTTCCTCAAGAATGGAGTTCAAGTGTTTTATCAAAATTATTTTCCATCTAAGATAATAAAGGGTTCTGTTTTTATCCCTATTATTAAATTGATTTGATCATGTTGTGATGGAATTATTTTTATGAATTCCTTTATCTTATATGAATTGTTTTATGATGTCATGTTGTTTAAGAATCCCATTTTTATTACATGGGTTATGTGATGATGTAAGATTTATGATTATGTGGCACACATAAGAAAGGATTCATTATAAGATGGGTGGGACCTATATCTCCCTCCAATGAATTGGGTAAAGATTTTATATCTCATGAGATAGACATGGCTGGAATGGTAGGTTATACCGGTTCAGTGAAACAGGACTGAAACGAGGGTTACTCGATTCAGAAAGGGACTTTGTCCACTAAGATAGTCTTGGCAATGAGTCATGACTAACAAGAAATGATTTTCCATGATTATGTGTGCATGCCACAAAGTTTCAAGTTTCATGTTATGATTATGGTGATCTCATTTTCACTTCTATGATTTATTCCATGTTAAGATATTATGATCTCTTTTGCAGGTTTTGATTTTCAAAAAGATATGATATGATTTTTATTTCCTTTATTTACCCTTACTGAGCATTTGAGCTCACCCTTTTATGTTTTCTTTTCCCCAGGATATAAAGAAAGGTTTTAGGTAAAAAAACAAGAAGATCTTTATGGGAGATGTTGAAGATCTTTCACCACGATTAGAAGATTACGTTCCGAGTTTCCAAAGACACTAAACTATTACGATCCTTTAGTGTGTGTTTTTGTTATGTACTAAGTATTCCGCAAATGTAATGTAATGTCCATGTACGTCAAGATACGGGTCTCTACATCACCGCACCTAAAATAAAATACCAGGGACACGTATAAACCAGAAAAACCTAAATTGGAAGATGTGATACAAAATAGTTGTGTATAAACCTTATCCAAAACATCAGAAGTATAGATAATCAAGATTATCCGCCTCACCCTTAGTAGTGGATGCTGAATTATGGACCAATTGATCCTGATACAACATTAGCATACAGTAAAAATAGAGGAACAAAACAATCATATTAAACCCGAACATTAGGTTTTCGGCTAATCAAGAAAGGTGAGAGAGGTGTCAAATGGAAACTTCGAATTAAGAGATATATGTAGACAGACTCACCTTGACCAGACAGAGAATATTTCTATGGTGATCGGAAGGAATTGTCTCTTGAAAAGGGAGGTCTGAGAGATGGGGTGATGCACTATTGGTTCTGCCCGGGGGTGTCGTGCATGGATCCAGAAGGTCCAGCTAGGAGTAGGTAATGCTGCAGGTGGTGCACCCCAAGGAGAAAGCTCCAGACATGGATTTATGAGATGTTTGAAAGAGGTTGACTAGTGCTCGTTAACTTGGTTTTCAAGGGGTCGTGCCTCCTGTGTGTGGGGAAGAAAAGATAAGCACCTCCTCTTGATTTAAAAAAATAAAACCGCCATTACTATTATTACTTATAAGAATAATAAAGACCAAAAATAATTTTTATTAATTTATTTAATATCATTTAATATAATAATAATAGTTATAATGGATGTGGATATTCATGATATTATTATTACTACACCCTTTAATCTATTCCTTTAAAACCAAACCCCCAAAATTATTGAAATATCATTAATATAATATTAATTTTAAAAACTCCAATACATAAATTCAATACAAATATTAATGATTATTATTATCATAACATTATTAATAATCTTCATACCATTATTACTTCTCCATTTCATTTATTAATTTTAAACCATAACCCCCAAATCCATTATTATTATTCTTTATAACAATAATAACGACTATAATTATTAATGATTATTACATTTATAAATCTAAAAATAATAATAACCTGGTTATTATTATTTTTAAACCTTTGATACACCCAAAACCTCTATTTAATAACAAATAATCATCATTAATCTCAAAACTAAATATTTACATAATCATTTCATTGAGATACCCATTAGCCTCATTAAATTCACATAATTATTAAACCTCATTAATAATTAAATTAGTATATTTTAACATCCAAAAAATTTATGACACCATAATAATGATAATAACATTATTATTATCAACAAATTATTCTTTTAAAAAAATATCCCATTTAATATTATATGATTTAAATAAATGAAATATTAAACTTGGTATGTTGCATGGGTTTGACCGCAACCATGCATAGCCTGGGCAGATCCATTAATGAGGACTTTTCCAGATCTTCTTCTCACGAGACTTATTGGGACACCTTTGAAAATTATCAGGTATTCACCCAAGTCCAAAAACAACAACTTTATGTGTTCTGACACTTAGAATAATGTTTTTAGGCTTAGATAAAAATGGACCCATCGATACGTGGATTTTTTTTTTGAAAACCATTATAATTTAGACACTGTTAAAAAACTCAGGACTTTACACCATCAATTAGAACAATGTGTTGTCATTCCAACATTTAAAAACTAAATATATAGTCTATTTACAGAAATTATAAGGAAATAATATGTTGTTTGAGTTTTCTTAACACACATGTTTTTAAATTTTTTTGTACCATTTAGAAGTGGATACTAATTCATTCCGACCATACAAGATGTAAAATTGACATGCAGTTTGTGTGTGCACATAAAAACTAAATCAGCCATTGTTGACTGATGATTTTATGCCAATATGAGGTCCTTTTCATTGGTTTTAACCATTCCATGCACAGTTTAGTGATTTAATACACTAAAAATTTGATTACATACATAACAGGAAAATATTATTTTAGAATGACATTTCGTTAGTTCATAAATTTCAAAGTAAAACACTAACTCATTATCCCATGATATCATGGAAATATGACATATTTTTCATGGTTTACCCCCCCCCTCCCACAAAAGATTTTAATTGTATTTTTACATTTAACAAGTGGTTCATGATTTTTTACAACAACACCACACATCGTATAGACATGTTTTCTGTTCTTACACACTAAAAATGTAAGATCCCAAGCTTTTATGGTACGTTTCTCTTTGAATAATAAGATATCGTGTGTTGTACGCAACATCGAGTTCTAACACACCACAACCAATCAAACTGGCCTTTATGAATAGTAATAACTACCTTTGGAAATTATATATATTCTATATTTCAAAATGGACTTCATTTTTTGATTTAGAATATCGATATGATCTTATGTTGAATTTTTGGTATTTTTCTGAGAACATCCAATTTTTATGAATAGTGAAAAATACTTAAAACAACGTTTTTAATCAAAACAATTTATAGTGATAAATTATATTATTTAGTGGTTTTAAAATATAATTATAATATATTTTTACCATTTTATCCAATGGTGTTCATTATAATTAATTTCACTTTGAAATTGGACCTAAACAATTGTCAATCTTTTGATATATATTATTTCTTAAAAACACGCTATTTGTTGTAACAACGGGAATTAGTTATAAAATTAATTAATGAAACATATATTTTTGTAATTTTTTAAAATAGACCTCATTTTTGAATTCATAATATCAATTATAGCTTAGGATGAAATTTTGGCATTGTTCTCAAAAACTTCAATTTTTGATGAATAGTGAAACCACTAAGTGGTAGTTAAAAACTGAATTTTTCATAAACCATAATTTTACCACTTCTGTGAATGGAATTTCAAAAATATGAGAGACACAGTTAATATCAAGTAGTAAAATGTGGTTCAATGAGATGAAAATAATATTTTTTGAATAGTAACTTTTTACTTTTATTTACCACGGTTAAAAGTAAATAGGGTAATTAAGGGTAAAAATGATATTAATATTACCATAACACATTTCCCAATTCTATTGGACAAGTGTATCTCGACCATAAAAACCTTAGTAATAAAATATTATCATTTAGGTCCACTTGGATTAGATTAGGACATTTATTATTTTTTAATTCAAAGAAGAGTTAAAAGAGTTAAAATCAATGTTTTTTTACTAAAACATTTTTTATATAGGGTTATACATAATATATATTCGATTTTAAATATTAATTAGATATATAAAATTCATTCCTACATAATTATATTTTATTTATAATTTTTTGAAATTAAATAATTTAATTTATTTATGACACAATGATGATGCAGTAATTACCATAATAGTGAAAAATTAAAATAATTGATTATATAAATACACAAATAAATATAATTTGAGACTTTTTTATGAATTACACTAAATTTATAGGTTAATAAGACATGTTAGTATTGACTTAAGTAATTTTTTTCGAAGTATTAATTCTGTTATGATTTTATCAAAAATCAATTATTGAATAGTGCCAAAATTGACAAAAAAAGTGTTTTTAAAACAAATATTATATTATTAATTGATATTAAATTCCTAAAAATCTAAAGTTCATCCGGGAGACTTATATCATGATATTTGTATCATTAATGGACAAATTGGGGGTCTCTTGGTTGTATATAGTAAGTTTATTAAACATATAATATAAAAATACAAAGAGACATTGTAAAAGTGAAACTAATTAACTAAGAGTTAATACTTAAAGATAAGATTAATATAGTAACCCAATCCTGTATAAATTCTATTGGTTTAGTAGCTTTCGACCCATCCCCACCTTAAACTTTAAATAATCCACTTTGGATCCATTAGAAACTGGTATGAATTTATTATAAAATAATATTTCTAGCTTTTCCAAAGGTGCCCCTCACCCCACTTATAAAAGGGAACTCTCCCTTATCATTAACTCACACCTTCAAAGCCTTTTGGTTCGGCCGAACTCTGACAAAATACTCTCTCAAATTCCCTCACTTCATCCTAGAGGCCATCCTTTAGTCATAAAGCCAACCTAAGTATCCCTTTTGATCAAATCAAAAGGAAGAAACCGAAAAAGAGGTAATGATTTCACCACCCTTTTTCAAATTCATTTCTTCTTCAACTTCTTCTTTATTTGTTATTCCCATTCTAAAATAATGAATCCAGTATCTCCTATATACTATAATATTATTATAAATATGGTACAACCATATTAAATATTATATCCATCCTTTTAATGACATGTCATCATACGTGCGTACGTACGGCTTACCGTCTCCACGTTGTGGTGTAATTGTTATTCAATATATTATTATTTGTATGGGTATAATAATGATTTGTAATTCATGTAAATAATAAATATAACATGATAATGATTCTTTATATGTGATATACCATCCAATTATATATTATTTTAATATCAAAATAATGATATTGTTGCTCGTGCGTACGTACGGACTACCGTCTCCATGAACGCGATGAGATTCATTCTCCATCGTATCCATTCAAGTATAATTATCATTTGATGATTTAAAAATAATGTTTACGAACATGATATAATTATGGACATTAATAAGATACAACATATCCATGACAAACATGGCTTATGTAACAAAACATATAAAATAAAACGATTATGTTAACACCCGAAACAACGATAATACTAAGATATTAATAACAAATAAATGGTAAAAGATCATATATACTATCATATTAAGGTATATGATTCTTGTATGATTTAATAACAATTATTTAACCATTATACAGGTGGTTAACCTACCCTCAACCAAGTAAAAGTACAATTCAAGGGTTTATTTCGCAATCTCATCATTATCCGAGGTTGTTTATACGTAATAATCTACTGGGATCTCTTTATCATCCACATCCATGTTTCTTAAAAATTTATTTCAAAACATTTTTACTATTTACAAGAATATTTGTTAAAGTCATTTATACCCTTGTTTTATTTTTATAATAGGTTTATGAAGGAATCTTCCCTTCATTTTCCAAACAATGTGCTTTTTAACCTTTTCGACAGAATTAAGGTAAGATTGTTTTTTTAACTTATACGGTGAGTATAACTATTTTATGCCGTTATAAAATTGTTGAAGCTTCTATTACAAGATTATAAGAATATTTTCAAATAAAATGTTATATTTTATAAATATATGACTCTTAAATTATTTCAAAATACAAAGAGATATTTCTCTACAAGAGTTTTGATTTCATCTATGTCAACATCCTTTGATGGATTTTACGCTTATTTGAAGTTGATTTGTTATGAATCAAAACATCTATATTGTATTGAAGGTTTTTTGATATGTCTGACTATGGATGTGATATTTTTATACCATTCATGGTTTATGGATGAAGTATTTACATTTCGAATGCTAGTTTTAATACGAATGTTTATGTCATATTTAACCCTTTTCATATGGGAATGCATTGGACTAAATATGTGACGGGTGGAGACCGATATAGCTCCTCGATGCATCGGTAGGTCTCATGAGACAAACTAGTGTCTTGGAACAAGGCCTTGACAAAAACTTATTTTTAGTCTTGGAACGAGGCCTTGGCTATGTGTTATGATAGTCTGGAATTATGCATTCCATCATTATGAAAGTGGTTATTGATATTGCATGTGATTATTTGATTAGTAGAATATCCATGTGAATAAGTAAATGAAATTATTTCATTTTATTTTTGACATACTATGTTTATTTTTATTTTTAAAAGGCTTTTGTTTTAGTTATGCATTTCCTTAAATGTTTATTCTTATTTATGAATGTTTCTGCTATATTGTTATCCTTACTGGGCATTTGACCTCACCACTTTCAATGTTTTATTTTTCCCAGGACGTGAACAGGTAATTTATAAATGACCTACATGTATAGTTTGTTAGGGATATGAGTGTGGAATATGAAGAAAATATGTTGTTGTAGTTTTCATTTTTATGATGTAATGTAAGACTTATGAATATATCTAGTGTTTCCAAGGCTACTAAACTAATCGATCTTTCGAGATTTGATCTTTCTTGTGATCATTCCAATGTTATGTAATAATGCACCGACTCTGGGTAACTGGGGTCGGGGCGTTACAATTGTTATCA
This sequence comes from Viscum album, assembly GCA_963277665.1. NCBI lineage: Eukaryota > Viridiplantae > Streptophyta > Magnoliopsida > Santalales > Viscaceae > Viscum > Viscum album. The sequence goes on along the minus strand of OY728163.1, from coordinate 1,593,132,738 downwards.
GAGGAAGTTTAGTACAGGACTTGGAAGCTGGATTTAGATAAACTCTGACTAGAGCACATAGACCTAAGATGAACTTTGAGGATTAGGATAGAAGAACTTCCTAGAATTTTTGTATTGTAGAGATTTTGTGAGTTTTATGAGCAATACATCCCTGTCTGGATACGAGAAGGTAGAGGCGGCTCTGGCATCGATGTAGCTAGGGGTAAAACCTGAAAACACCGCTTTGAGTTAGACTCAAATGGGAAATGGTGCACGACAATGGGACTTGCTGCACTCTTGGTTACGACACTCCCAGGGGATATGCTTATGATAACTCTCATTTTCGTTACAAATCAATATGAAGGGTTTATCAGTATATACTTCTTCAATGAAAACATTTATATGATTGTAGATTATATCCATAAATAGTTCAAATTATGTTAAGTGTTTTATAAGTATAGAATTATGTATTTTGATTCAAAAACTGATCTAGTTTATGCCATTGTTTAGAAATGGAGCCTAGTGGAATAAATGGAAACTGTATCAATGCACATACTCCATGTAGGGATTTCCCTCCTTCTCAAGATAATTATAGTGGAGCTGGTGATGCAACTGGTTCCGATCAGCTAATCACCATACCGGGACAACTCACTCAGGTTATGAATAATAACCTTACCCGTATGGATCACCCTGATCCGTAGTGTGGAGGATGAATGGTAGATCAATTCATGAGGAAACAACCACCAACGTTCAATGGGAGTACATATCCCTTAGTAGCAGAGCAATGGATAAATTCCCCAGAGAAAATATTTCAGGATTTGGGGAGTAGTGAAAGGGAAAAAGTTATCATGGCAGTTTACCACCTCACTGGAGATGCTGATCAATGGTGTTCATTGATTCAAAAAATGAAGGAATATGATGAAGTATCAAATATGGAATGGAGGGAGTTCAAGGATCTGTTTTTAGAAAAATACTTTCCTTGTGACCATCGAGCAGATATGGAAAGGAAATTTCTGAGTCTGAGACAAAAGGAGGATGATAATGTCGCAAAGTATAAGGCCAACATTACAAGGTTTGAAATGTATGATGGAGATTGTATATGTAACCGAAGAAGTAATATTGATCATTTCTTTGATGGGTTAAAACCATTTCTCCATCGAGCATTAGTCTCACAATCATTTTCATCATATGAATACATTGTCTCATGTGCTATCAAGACAGAGAAAGACTTCTCAAAGTCTTATGAATTTAAAGCAAAGAAAGAGAAGAAGAGATCTTCTAATCAATCTGTGAATGGAAATAAGGGGAAGAAGGGAGAGGTTTAATATCCATCTTGTAGAAAATGTGGGAAGAAACACCCTGGTACTTTCTTGAAGGGAATGAGTGTCTGTTACAAGTGTGGTGAAAAATGCCACCAAGCTCGTGATTGCAAAGGGAAGAAGGAAGCTACCAATGTTCAATGCTACAATTTCATGGAGATGGGACGTTATGAAAATGAATGTCTTAAGGGTCAGGGGAACTTACCTCAGAAAAGGCCATGGGAACAAGGCCAAGCTTATGCTATAACTACTGCTGAGGTAGAAGCTCCGAAAGACATGGTGGCAGGTAATTTAATGGTTTCCTCAAGTTTAGTACATGCATTTTTTGATTCTGGATCATCAAATTGTTTCATATCTTCCCAGTTTGCTAAGAAAATTAGATATTTCCAATTTGATTTAACAAAGGAGTTGTCAGTTAACACTCCTAAGGGAAGTATCATTGCAACAAAGTTTTGTGAATTAGTCCCCATTAGAGCACATAAATGTTCTTTATCTGCTAATCTCATTGTCATACCTATGATTTAGTTTGATATAATCCTCAGTATGGATTGGATTTAGGACTATGATGAGACAAATTTATTGTAAGAAGAAGGAGGTTATGATTTTTTATGACGATTATAAGGAACACCTTATCTTTAGAGTAGAATCATCACCACCTAATTCTTATCTAGATCCACCCCCAGTAGCTAAAATAAATTCAATTATTGGGGAGGAAGAGAATGAAATGACTGTGGGTGAGGAAAGGAATGTTCAAATAGAGGAAGTACCTATTGTGAAAGAATATGAAGATGTATTTCCAGAAGATTTACCTGGACATCCTCCAGAAAGAGAAGTTGAGTTTTCCATTGATTTAATTCCTGGATCAAGGCCTATATCCAAGACCCCATATATAATGGACACTGTGGAATTAGTAGAACTAAATAAACAACTAGAGGAATTGAGTAATAAGGGATTTATTCTCCCTAGTGTTTCTCCATGGGGATCCCATGTTCTTTTTGTTAAAAAGAATGATGGATCTATGAGGTTATGTATCAACTACAGGGAGATCAATGCTATAACAATAAAGAACAAGTATCCCCTACCTCGCATTGATGATTTATTTGTACAACTATATGGATCTCAATACTTTTCACCAATTGACCTTCGATATGGATACCATCATTTTTGTGTAAAGAAGGAGGACATTCCAAGGACAGCATTTTGAACCAGGTACGGGCATTACGAGATTATAGTAATGCCTTTTGGATTGACTATTGCACCCTCTGTATTCATGGATCTGATGAATAGAGTTTTCAAATAATATATCGATGAATTTGGGGTGGTATTTATTGATGATATCTTTGTATACTCCAAAAGCTACGAAGATCATGAAAATCACTTGCGCATTATCTTGAAGACTCTGAGAAGACATGAATTATATGGGAAGTTTAGAAAGTGTGAATTATGGCTTCAGGAGACTTCCTTTCTTGGCCATATTGTCTCTAAAGATGGAATCTCTGTTGATCCTTCTAAGACCAAGGAATTCCATGAATGGCCAGCACCTACGAGTATAACTGAGGTACGTAGTTTTATTGGTTTAACAGGATATTATCGACATTCCGTCTAGAATTTTTCATGACTGGATAACCCATTAAAGAAGCTCAAACGTAAAGGGGTTAAATAAGTTTGGACAAAAGAGTGTGAAGAATGTTTCGAAGAACTAAAGAGAAGATTAGTCAATGCTCCTATACTGACTCTACCATCAGGGAATGATGGGTTAGTTATTTATAGTGATGCATCAAAGAAAGGACTTAGTGGTGTCCTTATGCAGAATGATAGGTTTATTGCCTATGCATCACGACAATTGAAAATTCATGAACAAAACTATCCTACTCATGATCTCGAGTTAGCAGCTGTGATCTTTGCTTTGAAGATATGGAGGCACTACCTCTATGGTGAAAAATGTGACATTTATACTGATCAAAAGGGTTTGAAGTATATTTTCTCACAAAAAGAACAGAACATGAGGCATAGGAGATGGCTTGAATTTCTCAAGGATTATTATTGTATGATACACTACCACCCGGGGAAAGCAAACAAGGTGGCAGATGCTTTGAACAGAAAATATCATGGAGTTTTGAACAATATGAGAATGGAAAGGGATCCAATTTTTATGGATATAGTGAATATGGATAAGGGAATAACCATGGAAGGTGAAACATCAATTCCTTTTCAAATGGATTCCAATCCATATTTACTAGAAAGGATTAAGAGTTCTCAGACCGATGATGAAGAATTTCAAAAAAAGATTAAAGCTGTGAATGATGGGAGATTGAGAGACTTTGTGTATGAAGATCGAATTTTGAAATTCGGGAAGAGACTCTGTGTTCCCGATATACCTGATTTAAGGATGGAATTTCTAGATGAAGATCATAGTTCCAATTTCTCTATACACCCTGGGAGCACCAAAATTTATATAGATTTGAAGGAACATTTTTTGTGGGACAACATGAAGAGGGAGATTTCCGATTTTGTGTCAAGATGTATGGTTTTTCAACAAGTGAAAGCTAGAAGGAAACAGCTTGGTGGAGTATTACAACCTCTTCCCATACCTGAGTGGAAATGGGACAATATTATGATGGATTTTTCATGGGGCTACGAAAGACTCCTAGAAGGAACGATGCAATATGGGTTATTTTTATCATCTTACCAAGTCATCACATTTTCTTTCTATAAGAGAAGATCTAACACTGGAACGTCTAGCAAGACTATATATTAATGAAGTTGTGAGACTTCATGGAGTACCCCTATCAATTGTTTCTGATCATGATCCCCATTTTACTTCAAGATTATGGAAGAGTCTTTAGAAATCCCTGGATACTGATCTTCATTTGAGCCCTGCCTACCACCCTCAGACAAATGGAAAATCATAACAGACTATTCAAACCTTATAAGACATGTTGAGATCTTGCTCACTTGACTTTTAGGGTATGTGGGATCAATATTTACCTTTGGTAGAATTTTACTATAATAATAGCTTCCATTCGAGTATTCAGATGGAACCATATGAAGCGTTATACGAAAAGAGATGTCGTACACCAACCTGTTGGGATGGCGTTGGTGAAAGAAAACTTGTTGGTCCAGAACTGGTGGAGGAAACGATGGAAAAGGTGAAGGTAATCCAAAATCACATCAAAGTAGCTCAAAGTAGGAAGAAGAGCTATGATGATAATAAAAGGAAGGTTTTGGAATTTCAAGTCGGTGATCATGTTTTCTTGAAGGTATCTCCATGGAAGGGAGTAATACATTTTGGTAAGAAAGGTAAATTGAGTCCTAGGTACATCGAACTTTTCTAAATTCTAGAACGAATTGGGGCTGTAGCTTACAGATTGGCAATGCCGCCAAGTCTCTCCAAAGGTCACGATTTGTTCCACGTATCTCTGTTGAGGAAATAAATGCCTGACCCAACCCATGTACTCACCTATGATGAATTAGAACTGGAACTCGATCTGTCTTATTGTGAAGAGCCTGTCAGGATTCTTGATATGAGAGAACAAGTACTAAGAAACTGGACGACGCGTCTGTTAAAGTTTTCTGGAGAAACCATAAGATAGAAGAGGCAACATGGGAACCTGAGGAACTTATGATGAAGAACCACCCGAGTCTTTTCATGCGGTACTATTCTAGAAATTTTGAGGACGAAATTATTTTTAGGAGGGGAGAATGTAACACCCCAAGCTTCTACGGCACGTTTCGCTTTGAATAATGTGATAGTGTGTGTTGTACGCACCATCGAGTTCTAACACACCACAACCAATCTAACTAACCGTTATGAATAATAGTACCTAATTTTTGAATATATATATTTTTTATATTTCAAAATGGACTTCATTTTTGGATTCAGAATATTGAAATTATCCTAAGTTGAATTTTTGGTATTTTTCTGAGAACTTCCAATTTTTATGAATAGTGAAAAATACTTAAAAAAACTTTTTTAATCAAAAGAATTTATAGTGATAAATTTTATTATTTAGTGGTTTTAAAGTTTAATTATAATATATTTTTACCATCTTATCCAATGGTGTTCATTAGAAATAATTTCACTTTGAAATTGGACATAAACAATTGTCAATCTTTTGATATATATTGTTTCATAAAAACACTTTATTTGTTGTAACAATAGAAATTAATTATAAAATTAATTAATGAAACTTATATATTTAGAATTTTTTAAAATAGATATCATTTTTGAATTCAGAATATTAATTATACCTTAGGGAAAAATTTTGGCATTGTCCTAAAAAGATTCAATTTTTGATGAATAGTAATACTAGTAAGTGGTAGTTAAAAACAGAATTTTTCATAAAACATAATTTTACCGCTTCTGTGAATGTAATTTTGAAACTCCTAGAGACATGGTTAATATCAAGTAGTAAAATGTGGTTCAATTAGATGAAAATAATTTTTGGTGAATAGTAACTTTTTTCTTTTATTTACCACGGTTAAAAGTAAATAGGGTAATTAAGGGTAAAAATGATATTAATATTACCCTAACACATGTCCTAATTATATTGGACAAGTGTATCTAGACCAAAAACAACATTATAAATAAAATATTATCATTTAGGTCCACTTGGATTAGATTAGGACATTTATTATTATTTAATTCAAAGAAGAGTTAAAAGAGTTAAAATCAAAGTTTATTTACTTAAACATTTTTAATATAGGGTAATACATAGTATAAAATAGGTTGTAACTATTCATTAGAAATATAAAAGGATTTCCTAAATAATTATATTTTATTTATAATTTTTAGACATTAAATAAATTAATTTATTTATGACACAATGATGATGCAGTAATTACCATATTACTAAAAAATTAATCTAATTGATATTATAAATACTCAAAAAAATATAATTTGAGACTTTTTATGAATTACACTGATTTTTTTGTTTAATATGACATGTTAGTATTGACTTAAGTAACTTTTTTCTTAGTAATAATTATGTTATGATTTTCACAAAAATCAATTATTGAATAGTGTCCAAATTGACATAAAAGAGTTTTTAAAACAAATATTATATTATTAATTGATATTAAATTCCCAAAAATCCACAGTTCGGCCAAGAGACTAATATCCTGATAGGTTTATCATTAATGGACAAATTGGTGGGTATATTGGATGTATATAGTATGTTTATTAACCATATAATATAAAAATACAAAGAGGCATTGTAAAAGTGAAACTAATTAACTAAGAGTTAATACTTAAAGATAAGGTTAATATAGTAACCCAAACCTGTCTAAATTCTATTGGATGAGTGGTTTTCGACCCATCCCCACCTTAAACTTTAAATAATCCACTTTTGAGACATTATAACGCGAATATGAATTTATTATAAAATAATATTTCTTGTTTTTCCAAAGGTGCCCCTCACCCCTCTTATAAAAGGGCACACTCCCTTCTCATTAACCCACACATTAAAAGCCTTTTGTTTTGGCAAAACTCTGCCCAAATACTCTCTCAACTTCCCTAAATTCAACCTAGAGGCCCTCCTTTAGTCATAGAGCCATCCTATGTATCCCTTTTGATCAAATCAAAACGAAGAACCCGAAAAAGGGGTAATGCTTTCACCACCCTTTTTCAAATTCATTTCTTCTTCAGCTTCTTCTTTCTTTGTTATTACCATTCTAAAATAATGAATACATTATCTCCTATATACTGTAATATTATTATAAATATGGTACAACCATATTCATCATTCTATCCATCCTTTTAATGACAAGTCACCATACATGCGTACGTACGGATTATCGTCTCCACGTCATGGTGTAATTGTTATTCAATATATTATTATTTGGATGGATATAATAATGATTTTTAATTCATGTAGATAATAAATATAACATGATAATGATTATTTATATGTGATATACCATCCAATTATATATTATTTTAATATCAAAAGAATGATATTGTCGCTCGTGCGTACATACGGACTACCGTCTCCACGAACGCGATGAGATTCATTCTCCATCGTATCCATTCAAGTATAATTATCATTTGATGATTTTAAAATAATGTTTAAGGACTTGATATCATTCTGTATATTAATAAGATACAACCTATTCATTACAAACATGGCTTACATAACAAAACATATAAAAGAAAACGAGTAAGTTAACACCCGAAATGATAATAATACTAAGATATTATTAACAATGCAATGTTAAAAGATCATATATGATATGATATTAATATATATGATTATTATATAATTTAATAACAATTATTTCATCATTATAAAAGAGTTTAACCTACCCTCAACCAACGAAAATTACAAGGTAAGGTTTTATTTCTCAATCACTTCATTATTCGAGGTTGTTTATACGTAATAATCTACTGGGATTTCTTTATCATCCACATCCATGTTTCATAAAAATATATTTCAAAACATTTTTACTATTTACTTAAATATGGGTTAATGTCATTTATTCCCTTGTTGACTTTTATAAGTGGTTTATAAAGGAATCTTTCCATCATTTTCCAAACAAGGTTCTTTTTAACCTTTTTGACAGAATTAAGGTAAGAATGTTTTTTAACTTATACAGCGGGTGCATCTATTTTCTGCCGTTATAAAATCTTTGAAGCTTCCCTTACAAGCTTATAAGAATATTTCCAAATAAAATTTTATATTTTATAAATATATGACTCTAAAATGATTTAAAAAAAGAGATATTTCTCTCAAATGGTTTTGATTTCATCTATGTCACATCCTTTGATGGATTTTACGCTTATTTGAAGTTGATTTATTATGATACAAAACTTCTATATTGTATTGAAGGTTTTGTGATATGTCTGACTATGGATGTGCTATTTTTATACCATTCAAGGTTTATGGATGAGGTATTTATATTTATAATGCTAGTTTTAATATGAATGTTTATGTTATGTTTAAACCTTTTCATAAGGGAATGCATTGGACTTAAAATGTGATGGGTGGAGCCCGCTATAGCTCATCGATGTGTCGGTTGGTCTCATGAGACAAACTAGTGTCTTGGCACAAATCCTTGTCAAAATCTTATTTGTAGTCATGGCACGAGACCTTGGGTATGTGGTTATTATAGTATGGCATTATGCATTCCATCATTATGAAATTGGTTGTTGATATTGCATGTGATTATTCTATTAGTAGAATATCCATGTGAATACATAAATGGCATTATTTCATTTTATTATTTCCATACTATATTGAAGTTAAGATTTAAAAGGCTTTTGTTTTAGTTATACATTACCTCGAATGTTTATTCTTATTTATGAAAGTTTCTGCTATATTGTTTTCCTTACTGGGCATTTAAGCTCACATCTTTCAATGATTTATTTTTCCTAGGATGTGAACATGTAATTTATGAATGACCTACAGGGATAGTATGATGGGGATATGAGTGTGGACTATGAAGAAAAGATGTTTTTGTAGTTTTCATTTTTATGATGTAATGTAAGATTTAGGAATATATCTAGTGTTTCCAAGGCTACTAAACTAATCAGTTTTTCAAGATTTGATAATTCTTGTGATCAGGCTAATGTTATGTAATAATGCACCGACATTGGGTAACTAGGGTCAGGGCATTACAAAAAATAACTCAAAGGTTTTTTATAATGATTTCACATCAATGTGAGGTAATTCTCTAGGATTTTTTCTATACCACACATTTTTTAGTGTTTCAAGTATCTTAAAATTCGTTTACAGTAAAAGATGATAACCGTTATTCTGAATGACATGCCATTAGTTCCTACATTTCAAAATTAAATAAACTATCATTTTTTCTTAAACTCAACACATTTCGACTTCATTTTTCTGGTTTTGACCACCCGAAAGTAGTTTGTAATGATTTTTGTCCTTTGATGAAGTGGTTATGAAATCATTACAACCATACTTCCAGTTGGATTAACAATTTTACGCATCCACATCAAAAATTACTCAGTAGAGGGTTTCTAATGATTTACCATCAATTTGAGGTATTTTTCTTTTGTTTTGATTGTTCCACTCATATTTTAGTCTTATAAAAACACATTTATAGCCTTAATAAGAATACCATCTTTCATAAAGATTTTTTTAATTACTACATTTCAAAATTAAATAGACATTAATTATATCTTGATATTAGGGAAATCTGTCATCGTATGCTTGGTTTTGACACCCTAACACTTGTTTTTATTGGTTTTTGTACCTTTAAGAAGTTGATATTAAGTCATTGCAACTATAATGCATATCATATTGATGTGTTTTCCAAAAATAACTTTCAAAAATAACTCAGTGGTGATTGTTAAATTTTTCAGGTCAATGTTATGTAGTTTTCTCAGTTTTGACCGTTCTATGAATGTGTTAGTGTTTTAAAACACTAAAAACACATTTATGGACATAATTGGAAAAAATCATTCCGAATGATGTTCTTTTGATTTCAAAATTTCTAAATTAAATATACATTCATTTTATTATTATTTCACAACAATACGATATCATTTTCCTTTGTTTTACACAAGAATTGTGGTTTTAAAGGGTTTTTTACCATTAAGAAGTGGTTATTGAGTCATTCTAACCACACTGCATGTCGTATTGATGAGTTTTCTACATATAAATTTCATATATAACTAATATGTAGCTGTAAAATTATTTTATTTCAATATGAAGTAAATTTACATGGTTTTGACCATTCCACGCACGTTTTAGTCTTTTAAAACACAAAAAACACATTTACAACCATAAGGGGAAAAGTGTTATTTATAATGACTTTATATTAGTTCCTACATTTCACAATTAAATTTATAGACATTGTCCCTTATTTTAACAAAATCCCCACATTTTTCTGGGGGTTTACCAACCCAACACTTATTTTTAATGTTTTTTGTACGTTTTAGAAGTGGTTACTGAGTCATTCTGACGTCAACGCATGTCAGATTGAGGTATTGTCTACACATACACCTCAAAAATAACTCATCTATGGTTTTACATTGATTTCAAATCAATATATGGTTAATTAATTTGTTTTTACTAATCCATTATTGTTTTATTGTCTTGATACACTAAAAACGTATTTAACTTCATAACAGGAAAACCATCCATTTGAATGATGTATTATTGGTTCCTAAATTTCAAAATTAAATATACGATCATTTAACCATGATTTTAGTGAATCCAAATTCATTTTATTGGTTATAACCCCCTGAATCATGTTTCTAAAACATTAATATCCATTCATATTTCTTATTGAGTCTTTCTAAGCACACAATACATTTAATGAGTGTATTGATTTCTAGTACATGTCAAAACCAATTAAAAGGTGGGATTCCCATGTTAAAACATGAATGAAATATCTTTTTTTATTTGATCAATAAACATTAATTTTATTTTTTCAAAACACTAATAACATTTTTATAAGAATCATAGGAAACCCTTAACATGGATTGATTAAGAGTGGATTCTTACAATTCAAAAACAAATATGTGGTTGATTTCCTATGATACATTTTGTAATAATTAAATTTCTTAAAAATAATAACTGTATAATTAATATAATATTAATAAATTCAATGATTTTGTACACCCTAACCAATGGTTTAATATTTTACACCCTATCTAGTCACACCACCCATCATTAATTTCTAGTAACACCACCCCTCAGCGCCAATCATTCTCACGCCTCCACCAAATTTTCCACTTAATGGAACTGGGTGATAGAAGATTTTACAAGATGATCACAACAAAACAAATATGGTCAACAAGAAAATTTTTACGACTATAGGTGGTTTAAACTGCCAGTACATTATATATTAGCTATTGGGTAAACCCACATCTATGTACTATTCAACAATAATTTAGAAGTTATTTTTATAGATGAAAAATTGTTTTTAAATGTACTTTATTCAGGGAACTTTTTTTTGAGTTTTTATTCCTTTGAAGATATCTTTTTATTAAAAAACAAAAAAAATAGAATGGGGAAGTTAATGGGAAATAACACAATCCCGCAATATTGTTTCTTAATAATATAGTAATAGATTATAGCAGTATAAAAATCTTTCTAGCAGTATTAGGTAAAACAAAATGATTGGGATCCATAGAAGAAGATGATAGTTGTGGTGTTTTGTGAGATGTTGATCATCTAGGGTCCTAATTTTTTATTTTCCTCTGAATTTCATTTTTTAAATTGTTATGTTATATTTTATATATGAAAAATAAAAAACTAAATATTTAAAAAAAACTCTATAAAAATGTATATATGTACGAAACACATATCAATGAGAAATTCCAATATATTATCATCACCAATTTATGCATTCAATTATATTTATCTTCGCTATATTAATTTTCTAATCCTCCATTTCAATAATCCCTTCATTTTCTCACTCTCTTGCATGTTTTATTATTTTGATATTTCCAATAAAAAAAATTCAATTTTATCTTGTAGATGAGGTAAACTGTCACAAATAACCTATTGATCATCCTCTCCCATATCAAATAAATCCCTATGCTTTATATTTATAGATACACTCTAATCATCAAGAAATTTATCATCCATATTATAAGTCATATTCTCATATGAAGCCAAGATAAATGAATCATGGTATACATGCTCTCTAGTATCCAACAAATGAGAAATGTTTAAATAAGTAAAATATATATAAAATTTAGTTATACCACTCTCAATGTTGACTGAATTTCATTTGAATAAGAAAAAAATAACTAGATTTGACAATTTAATTTCAGTACATCAATCATCATCCCATAGTATCCCACATTTTCATATGAAAATAAACCACTATTCTGAGTTTCCAAGTCTTGTTCCTTAAAAATAATATGAAACATTAAGCCATTAATATTGTAGGAATATAATCAGATTGAATTCCTTAGAGGATCTCATGCCAAAAACTATAAATCATTTGATATTTCATCTCGATTTTCAAAATTCATTATCAAGAAAACATATTTAAGCTATTATTTTTAAATAGACAAAATAACTACACATAAATAATATGAATACGATTATATATTTAAATGATTAGAGAAATATTCAACAAGATCGTTATTAATATCATTTGTTAATTATAACTCCTTTCATGATCAACCCCTTAGTCTCCTCAATGTTTACAGTCACAACTCTTCAAAAATGATATTCAATTACACTATTGATTATGACATATATATGTTCTGATAAAAAATCTAATTAAGTCATTGTAAAATTTGACCCCATTTCAATTGTTTGTCCAATAGTTGGAAATAAGGATGAATAATTTTATGAATGAGATTTAGTGAATATGTCATTAGCATGCCCACACACAATATAATATAGTCTCAATCCCATTAAAATACCGAGAACCAAATTTCAAGAACTCTTGGTCTGTGTAACCTTCATCAAAATAGCCTTCTAGTTGAGCTTTATTCCTCTCATATGATTCCAAATTACATAAGTACCTAATACAAAAAATAAGAATCATATTAATAAAATTTATTCCAAGATATGATAAAATATAATTGAGCAATGAAAATAAAATAATATCAACGAAACTCTCTATTGGATAAATCTATCATTAGTGAACCGGCACACAATATTTAGAATATTCAACCAAATGGACAATCAAATGAATCATTACTATAAATAATGAGGGGGAAATAACATCTCAAAATGATGTAGTTTCGAAAAAAATTCTTTCATAATGTTTGAAAAAATCAGTTAGATTTGGAGTTTTTCAACATTGATATCAGAATAAGATACAAAAATCAACTAGAACCATAGTTACATTTTCAATAAAGTATTACAAAAAGACAAAGGCAAAAACTACTCCATCATAATATATGAGTCAATAATTTTTAGTCAGTTTAAGTTTCATTGAATTTAGTCAACACAACTTGATATGTAACTCAAGTATGCATTTAGAAATTTTAAATTTTATTAAAATTTTTGTAATACATATTTCTCATGATTGTTCATTGTAAAAATAGTATAAGGATAATTTTTGTTCTAATTTTCCCATGAAACATGCTTTATATTCATTGAATTCAAATCCTATGAGCATTAGGGTGATCCTTTGATTTAACATGCACATGAAAAACATTAAAAATTACATTGTCACAAATTTTTTTACCAATATGATGTGTTTTAATAATATGAAATATAAAATTAAACTCCTAATCTGTAATTTTTTAAAAAATGTTTTTCCCATTGTTCAGTTATAGCTTATTTTGACACTGTACCTCGTACCTTTTCCCCTTCTTTAAACTAATGAAGTTTTCCAAATTCATCAGTGAAATTTATTAATTGTCACAATATTTCTAAACATAATAACATGCCCAGTAACATTCTCATTTCAATATATCCAATCAATTTTTTATTGTAATAACTAAATTTATTATATGCATCAAGAATTTTATAATTAAAAATTAACAACATTTTCTACAATAAGGTAATCATTGAAGTTGAAAATAAAAATTAAAAACTAGAAAATCCAAACTAGTAATAGTGTCTCAAATGGATAAATTTACTATTCATATAATTTCACTAATTGTCCATGTTAAAGAAAAATTCTTTTTTAAAAGTTGTCTCATTGAAGAATCATAGGTTTCAATGCCACCATCCCATAATTATCGCAATTCATTGATTAAAGGCAGAAGAAATACATCAATTTCATCATAACTATCCTATGAATGACACTACATGTTTTATGTTGTCTTAGATTATGTGAATAATCATTTCATGTGAGGATTCAGATGAAAAAAATAAAATACCTCTGCAATATTTTTCTTATTCTATTTATTCCTGAGGTTTCATTGATTTATACTATCATTTTTTTATTGTCATCCATATAATGTTATGTAATTTTTTTATTTATTATTTATCACATTCTTCTCCAGAATAAGTCATGAAATCATTAGAGTACACACATATCATTGTATAATCAATTCCATGTTCGTTGATGACTTTATTCATCTCATAGAAGGACATAGAGACCTTTGATTCACTAAATGCATCATGAATCAACTCTAAAATATTGGAAACTATTTTTTCAGTAATTCCACAGAAACACATGGTATGATAAAACATCAAAAAAGAAAACATTAAATACTTGGAACTCCCATTATATAGTTCTGGTTGTTCATCTTAATCTAATTAATAAATATCATTTTTTGTACTTGATTTTATGAGAAATATTAACCTTCTCTGTATGAACTGAGGGTTCTATTTATATATTAAAATCCTAGAGATTGTGTTCTGGATAAACGAACTCTTCCTTTGAAAAATATTGAACTGAATTATCCTCTATTTGGTGACATTGTATTTCATTGAATGTACTATCGTTGTTTTGACATTTTATAATATTTGATTCACCATGATTAATCCAATATACATATTGAGCTGGAAACTATTTCAAAATACAATTCTTATATATTTCATTTCTATTCATCCATCCCTAGAATTTACAATCAGGAAATGGAAATTATATTATACCATCCATTGACTGTTTTGAAATAGCATTACCTAAAAACTCTTCATGTAAATTTGAATATCGAGGTGTGTTTTGTGGTAAATTAATCAAAAGTATATCCATAAGTATTTGAGTTCATTCTCCCTATACATTCAAATATAATGATTTAAATTTTCAATGAAACATGTATAATCGAAATTAAAGAAGAATCTATATGAGCTAAAATAAAACTCTAGAGCATGGTATTTAATGTCATATAAATACATGAAACTGTTATCATATAAAGAATGATGTTTGGAAAACGATCCCTATATTATGGATGATAAATATGTATTAAATTAGGATATTTCACATTTTGATGATATTATTTTTTTAGAGAAAAATATAATGGTGTATTCTACCTTAGTTTTATAATAATGGATAGTTCGTTCTATTGAAAAATTAGTTACATTGATCAATGCCTAAACAATATTCAATGGTCTATCTAATACCATGAGAACCACTTTAAAAATTGGAATAAAAAGTGATCTTTCTGGAAGTCACACAATGATGGATGGAATAAACCAATTAAAATATAAATTTTATGTGGTTATATGTGCTTATAAATAATTCTACCATTTTATGTCAATTTATAAGTGCACCTAAATTTCCAACAAAATTAGCGATTTCTTTCATTGTTAGAAATTATAGGCCAATAATCAATTATCAAAAAACAACATTGTTAACCATTCAATATATATTCTCACCCACATCACTATATACCTTTTCATAAACATTCACTTATCATTGATTATGAACAATAATAAATATGAAACCCCTTACAGGAAATCAACAAGCCATATCATTTCTATTTACCAAATATAGAAAAAGTTATGGTCAATGTTTAAATTTTAAGAATTTTTTTGAAATGTTCAAAACATAATGTTGAATAAAAATTGGGAAAACACCTTATGAAATTTAATTTTAATAATCAAATACACAATCATCATAAAGTCAATATATTATTGGTTATCCAATATTGGTTCTTAAAACCCCATTCCCACCAGTGGATATCTAGAGTTTCCATTAATTTTGATAGCACCAAAACAAATTCCCAGGTCTAGTAAAATGTATTAAAATAAATTATAATATTTTATTAAATGATAAGTATACATGGTAGTTGAAAAATAAATTTTAAAATTTATGTTTTCTTATAAAAACTATAGTATTCAAGAATAAATATGGGAATCATGGTTCCTTTAAAATACATTTTTATACCAAAATAATAATTTCATTAGAAATCTAGAAAATTACATAAAGATAGAAGACACCAGAACTTATAAATTTAATGAACAATGCAGTAGTGAAAACCAATCCTTAATTTGCCACTTCTAAAAAAGGTAAAGACTAAATCACCACCATATAGCCAAAGAATCATTATGAGGCTTAGAAGAGGGGAACTGAGCCTTGGAGAGGGAGGTTTGGGAGGTTTGTGTCGTCACGAAGTAGGGGAACCATCAGGGAGGTGGAATTCAAAGGGGGGGGGGGTGTTTATGGGGGCGGGTGTCTTCCTAGTAGGAGGAGTGATGTTGGGGGGGGGGGGGTCAACATCGCCACAAGGGAGTGGGTGGTCAAAGGGGTGGGGGTCATTGGGTTATGGCTGTATGGTGGAGGGGAGAGGAGGATGTTTGGGGATTGGAGGATAGGGGTTGGGCTCACATATAGGGAGTGGGTAGGGGAGGAAATATGTTTTTTTAATTATTAATTTTTTAATCGAAAATACATCTAATTATTAAAATAAAAAATATTAGTGTTTGAAAAAACCACCATTTTATATTCATTTTTAAAACTAAATTTATTTCAGAGAAGTTAGTAAAACAAATTCTAACCAATGATTTTTTTATTGATTCATGCATCCTATTCCTACTACTACTTAGAAATTAGATGATATTACTATGGTTTCTGTAACTAGTGTTCCAAAAATTCATATAAATAATGATTCAATATGTGTAATTTATGATTATCATACCAAACCATCACATTTCCTCACTATAAGGGAGGAATTTTCCCAAGATCACATTGCACCAAACTATATAAATGAAGTTGTAATACTTCATTGAGCACTACCTTCAATTGTTTCTGATCGTAATCCATGATATACATTGAAATTGTATAAATGTATTCCAAAGTAATTGGATACTAAGCTTCATTTTTGTACTTATTATCACCCTAAAAATCACAGGCTGTTAAAAAAAACCATCCAAAATATAGAAGACATGTTGAGAACATTATCACATAACATTCATGGTATGTGGGTTCAATATTTAGATTTGGTAGAGTTATTGTTCAATAATTGTTTCAAGTAATGTATTAAATTGGAACCAAATGGTCCAATGTATGGAATGAGATGTCATACATTATCTTTTATTGATGAATTTGGTTAAAGGAAACATGTAGGCTCAGATCTTGTAGAGGAAACTACTATAAATATATATAATTTTTAGACATATATTAAAGCATCATAAATTAAGAAAAAAATGAAATATAGATAACTGACGGAATGATTTAGAGATTCAATTGGGATTTTACATTTTCTTAAATACATCTCAATTGAAGGGTGTTATAAATTTATAAGTAAATGTAAATGAATCCCTTTGTACATTTTCCCTTTTAAAATCCTATATATAATTGGAGTTGTGTCTTATCACTTGGTGATTCCATCTAGCCTTTCTAGATAACAAAATTTGTTGCACATATCATTTTTAAGGAAGTACATGCCATACCAAACACAAGTACCCAAATATTATTAAATAGAGTTGGTACCTAATCTATATTACTATGAAGATACTATCTAAATTATGGACAGTAATGAACATGTGTTGAGAAATCGGATGACACGGCATATAAAACTACTTTGTAATAATCATAAAATAGATGAGGTAGTGCAGAATATAGAGGAAATTTTGATTAAGAACTACCCAAATAATTTAATAAGGTGATAGTTGGGAAATTTTAAGGATTAAATTTGGTGGGGGGGGGGGGTTAATGTAACACCGCAAGAATTTTTGGTATGAATTTTTTAATGATTAATATTTCAGTACTTTATTATTTACACAATACCTGATTTAAAACTATATTATACTATGAAATATGACCATTGAAATAGTAATGTGATCCTTAGGAATATTAATATGAAATATAGAATATTAACAAAACATATGAATGTTTAAATAAGACATGGGTAACATATAAATAAAAATATGGTATATTTATTTCATTGAATAAGTGAATAAATGTTTTAGAAGTGATAAATAATGTTCTTGAACTTTTGTAAAGATCATATGTTTATTTAATGTATTATAATTAATATAATGTTTTAAAACGAAATTTTATATCACAAAATAGATGTGTGTTTTAATATATTTTTTCTTATGATTATATGATAATTTTCTGCAATGTTAATTAAATTTTCAATGTGATATAAAATCAGTTATAATTTTAAAATCGCAATTTTTCGAAAAAATAGTGATTTTAAATTAATATTATGTATCTAATATTTAGAAAATTATTTTTATAAAATGATGTTTACTTTTTAATTATAAATTTCAATATTTGGTTAGGGTAAATTTTTGATATTTTGTTAAAATAATTTATTTTTCGGTGAACAGTACAATACAATAATTTACGGTATAAAAAATTATATGTTAAATATACTATTACATGAGTCATTATAGATATAATCACCATAGTGTAAAAAAATCTTGATTATTTAAATTTATTTACTGATAATTAAAAAACTATTTATATACCTGAGCCAAAATAATAAATTAATCAATAAAATATTCAAAAAACAACCCCTCTTTAACTATAAATACAGCCACTCACCACCCCTTCCCCTCAAACTACAAAATCCTTGAATCATTATTATATTATGGCCATTTGATCTAACAATATTATCCCCCATGTATTGTTATTTATGGCCTCACCCAAAATATCCTTTCAAGGATCCATAAGGAGGTTCTCATGGAGAAGAATTCAAGAGGTAAAGAACACTTTCATTCTTTTAATTTTCATTCATTTTATTTTCTTTTCTTATCCTTCCCTCACATAACCAATAAAAAGTGAAATTATAAATGTATTTAATTTTATATAATTACATTTTATTATGTCAATTTATAATCCCCCAAGACGCCTCTTCTCTTTTTACTTTTATTTTTAATAATAAAACATCATTTTTGAGTTGCCTATTTTCCACCTTAGTGGATGACATGTTTTTGTTTTTCAATTATGAATTCACGTCTATCAATAAAACCATTTTAATCATTAAAATGATTATAATATATTTATTACATATTAACTAACGTTTTCGAACTATTAAATTTACATAATATAAATTAATAAAACAAAACATTTGTGTGATGATTGAAAACCCTCAAAATAATGTAAACAATTATCATTAGCACCTTATCCAATGATTCATGTTTACCACAAATAGCTAATTGAATTTTATAACCATTTAATTTTTCTATTGATCATTAATAAAATATAATTTAAATTCTGATAACTATTTTTATTTTACATGATGTTCAATATGCCTAGAAGAGAAAATCGATCATAATAACAATGGAAAATAATACTCTCGAATGACGAACATTAAATATATAACTCATAAAACAAACCTAAAGGAACATAATAAAATTATAATAAAATAATAAATTTTTAATAAGATATAAATGAAATTATTAACGAAAATTATTTCAATATTCAGCAGAAATTGTAAAACACATTCAGACATAGCATAAGGGATTGATTCTGAACCTTCATTTTTCCATAGAGTTACACATTCTCTATCCTTACCCCAATTCAATTATACATTATTTTTATATACATATTCAATTTTTTTAAAATCTTTTAGAGTCATGTATCCATAATATTTCATCATTATTTTTTGTGGAACTACAATTAGTACAATTTTCCCTTCTCAGTTCTTCTAGATAAGAAAACCCAATTAATGGTAACTTCTATATTTCATACCCACATTCAAGTACCATCACTAATTAGTTTTATGACACTTTTATCAATCTAAAATCACTAATTTTCTCATGAAATGATATATTTTTTATTTATGGTTTTATAAAATATATTATGAATTATATAAATACTTGTTCCAAGATAACTCTTCTTTGAAGAGTAATAATGTTATTTCTCTCAAGAATTCATTAATGATTTTAATTTTTTATTAATGTGTTTTTCAATTTTTCTAATCTTATAAATTACTGGGATTGATCTCTTATGATTTTCATCTATTGTATTTTATTAGATATTTTATGATTAGGTTGACTGTGGATGTGAAATCTTGATAACATTTACCATATTACTCAGAATGGTTTGTGATTTTGTTTAATAATTAGGGAATGTTATATACATATCATATGTATATGTTGTTTATTTTTCACCCCATTCACATTAATAACTAATTGAATATAGTAAGTTGTGGGAGAGTCCTTCTATGTCCTCTATATGCCTCAGTAGGTGTCATTAGAAAAATCATATATGTAGTTGGCTAAGGCCTTACCAATTTATTTTTAGATATAGATTTGGCAGAGGCCTTACCATTTATTTCCAGATGACTTAGCAAAGGACCCAATGGTATATTCATATTTTTATATTTTTTCGTTTCCTCATTATAATATTATTAAATGATAAACCATAATATTATTCAACTTTTATAATATTAATGTTGATGTTACCTTATCATGTGATTGTGGTATTATTTAATTTTTTTTATTCCATCCATATTATGCTCAAGATGGTGTTTTAATGGAATTTGATTTTATTCACCTTTCCTTATTCTTCTTGTTTATATTTACATCCTCTATATTTTTTACCCTTATTGACCATCTGATCTCACCCCCTACTTATGTTTTACATTCCCCTAAATGTGAAAATGTTTATTTTGAATTACTTGTAGGGATAATTTACGAGTTTACAAGGGTTTTCCTTGGGGTTGATATGTTGTTTTCCATTTAAATTTATTATTTAAGAATTATTTATGTATTTGGATTTCCAAATATATAAAAAAATATTTGGTCTTTTGTGATGCTATATCTTATTCATAGTACTAACGTAGTTATGAAAGGTACCTGGTCCAAGTTATTGGTGTTGAGATCATTAATTATGATAAAAGTAAATCCTAGGGTTACACATACTTTACAAAAAAATAAATATGTGGTGAATTTTTCATATGGAATAATGGAATAATGTGAAGATGATAATCCAATATGATTTTGGTGACCTTTGTGTCAAAATCCCTTCGAAAATAAATAATTTGAGACGGGTTTGTAATTACTTTGAAATTAATGAATAGTATAATAAAACTCATAAATAGACATGTACTTACACCCAATAATAGAGAAGAAAGTGATGAATATGGAATATCTATCCAATGAATAAAATTTTGACATGAAACCCTTACATACATCATAATTCATAATGTATATAATGTTTGGAATGCAGTTTATGTGATGAAAATAAAAATCACTATAAAATGTATTAATAAAATATAATAAAATAATATAAAAGAACATAACCAACATATAACAATAAATTTCAATAAAAATAATCATAACTCAGTTTACAAAAAAATGATTTAACATAAACCCTTAACTTTTAGAATTGAGTTAGAAAAAAGTTATTTAAACTCTTGAATAATATGAATAACCCTAATAAAAATGAAAATTTAGAACCTGGTAAATATTTATTAAAATTTCAAATAGTTATTTATAATCATTAACAGAAAAATATTATTTTTATATTGTTTTTTTCATGATGAGATGTTAATAATTTTGTTCATTTGATATGAGTTTTTTTATAGTGATATTGATCATTGTTCTTTGATAAGAAGTTTATCATTCCTAGATTAGGAATTTTATTGAAATATATTTTTTAATTATTTTTTAATCCACACTTTCATTTTATGGATACTATGTACATGTTTCATCATTACAGAAATCCATAAAATTTTTTTGGTAGTCTACCATTATCCAAAAATTATATTCTAATGATAATTAGTTTGAGTGTTATCCTTTTAGAAACATATTTCTAATATAAATTAATCATATATATCATATATATTCAAAAATATGTTCTACAACCATCGATATTAGGCTGTGATGAAAACAACTTTATCATTCAAGGAGGTGGTACACTGTGCATAGGCACATATGACATTTTAAATGTTTATAGTTTGAATAGAATGTAAAACATGGACTCTCATTTTAGAATATTATTACTTTTATAATAATCATATTTCTTCCTCAAATCATCATTTTAAACTGGTGTAACATCATAACACATTCCTTCAGGTATGATCGTTTTATTTTCTTTCTCTATTGGTGTTTTATATTTATTATGGGTCATTCCAAATTATTTCAATCCATTAAAAGTTCATGGGTGTTTTTTAGTTCTTTTTTTTTGAGATTTTTTAAGTATTTAATGGGTTTTTATTAAGAGTTTACATGGTAATATACCTAGAAAATATATTGGTTGTCCACTAGCTGGCAAGTGATACCCACTAGCCAGCTGGTGGCATGCTGGTAGTGGGGAGTTACTAAGAGAATTATACTATCCTACTGGTGGTATCCCACCATCCAACCGGTTGTGTTTATAAAGGACAAAGCAGTATTCATGGAACCATAAGATAAATAGTAGAAGTTGTAGTATTTCTAGTGAAACTAATCTGGATAACAAATGGATAATGAAAATAATAATAGTATTTCAGTAAATACCATTTAAATTATAAACTCTCCTCTGTCGAACGTAAATTTACTCCTAAAACATTTCATGCTATCTTGAGGAGAAATGATATTTTCCAACATTCAATCATAGTAGATATATGTGTTGATGTAAGTGTTGAAAATATTTCTACATGTTTATCTTTGATGCAATTGTGAATACTCATTTTTTCATGCATCACTTTTTTCTTTGGATATAAATCATTTTCTTATTCTTAGAACCAAATATTGATTTTAAATATGTGTTTATATGATTCCTTATTGACTATTTATGTCTCATAAAGCATTTTATTGTTCATCCATTATTGGGTGGTTTAAATTTACTTGAATTGAGGTAGGTGGTTTCAAAATTTCTCCCAATTAACTTGAAACATTTTCTTATTTTATTGGAAATAGATCCCTAAATATCTCTTCAAGGAATGAAATGATATTTTTGATAAAATTATTCAATTTCAATGGTGTGGGATGAAAACTTATTCAGAAGTAAATTTTGAAATAAATTTTTTATTCATAGAAATGATTTTATGTTGAAATAAGTGATTTGAAAAATGACCATGATGCTGATTCTTAAGAAATAAAGGTATGAAATGATTTATGGATTTTAAATTAAATGGATTATTATGAAAAGAATTAATTTTGAATAAATAAACGTTTGATTTTTATTTTTAAATGGAATAGAATGTTTTAAAACTATAACTTTGGGGATTCTTAATGATGATTCGTGATTTTTTTATGAATTGATTTTCTAATTGAATAATATCTTGGAAGAATATGAGAGCCTAAGTAGTATGGTCAGCTGTTCCAGGCGGACATATAGAAAATTATTAGATCTTCCAAACAAGACATTAATGTTGAATGTTTTGACTATATATTTTTGAAAACATATATTTAATTTGTTGAAGTAGAATCCAATTACTTTACGCATAAGAACTAGGGATGTGTGAACACCAACATCAATATTTCTGTGAATGTCTGAGGATAATTGACCCATGAACTAACTAACCATGGGGATCAAAACCATGTTGCTATGATTGAAACTAGACTATTAATAATTTATTTTTCAATAAGACTTGTTATGAAATGTTTATTTATAACCCTTTTATTATAATTATTATTTATAATTATTTCTTATTTTCAATTTAAATTACATGTAAAGAATGGTTTATTATAATATAAAAAAGAATTATCATTCAATATTTTATTTTCATTTAAGTTTATTTTATTTATTTATTATTAAATAATTATTTAATGACATGGTGGGATACATTGTGATAGTGTTTCTCACACCATACAAATTATTTTTGTTGACTTTCTTTTTCTAGATTTGGGAGAAGGCAAAGAACTGCATAGAGGTTGTGTGTATTATTGATAGTGGAACCATGGTATTTTGTGGTGACATGTATATTATTTCATCCACCCATTTATTGGAAAAAAAATTAGTTATTTCATCATTGTTTATGTGATTTATTTGGTTATTCTTTTATTTTTAATTATGTTTATATCTATTATGTTTTACTTTTCATTTATTTACATTTTTGGAAGAAAGTTGTTGGATATATTCCTATCCGATGCTATTTTTGTATGGGGTGAATTTTAATGTAATTTTTACCCTATAATCATTCTTGATAAATGTTTTGGTTAAAGATTAATAAAAATTAATAGAATAAAAGAATAATTTGACCGCTTTTATGAGGATTTCTTATGAAATGTAATATATTATCGACATAAAATCTATAATGAACAAACACTGAAATTGGGCATTCCTTTTCAGAATAGTATATATTCAACATAACCAAAAACTATTATAATATTCTGATAAAGATCATAGAGGTATTTTAAAGTACATCCCATAACCATAGTGTATCGATGGGTATCATAGAAACATCAAATATTCAGATGGGGTCCATCCTTCCTCCAAGGCATGCTAGTGCCTCATTTGAAAAAGAGAAAAATCTTAGTGGTCTATGGGTCGGAGATGTTGATATAAGAATTATGATCTCAATACACTCACACATGCAACATCTATCATGTATAATTAGGGTATATTTAGAACCATAGGACTCTCTTGGGTGGTGTATGTGTTAACACATGCATTTATAGTGCATGAGTTAATGTATTATCTATTTCAAATATGGCAATGTCATGGAATTGGATACCACTCAAAAATGCCATAAGAATGGTTTCACACATATAATCTAATGAATATCCCTAAATTTTAGAGGCTACCAAATGACAATGATTCCTATGCAAGTCTATATTGAGACTATTCCCTCATTACCAGAGTCTAGAAAAAAAAATATCAATATCATATAAATAGAAGAAGTACTATATAACCAAAAATAAATTAACAAGTGGAATAATGATATATATGAAATTCCATATACCACCTCATATAACAAATTATGATACATTTCATATGGATATAATAAATTATCCAACACATGTATATATAGATGATTTAAAATACTTGTACCAAAAGTTCAAAAAGTAAAAAATCTATCAAGCTAGCATTACAAGGCTCAGTTCTATAACATGCACCTTCTTCTAAGTAGTAATTAAGAACCTATTTATGGTATCCTTCCTTTTTCCAAACATGAAATCATACAGTCTAACTTGGTAGCCAAAGGAATCCCAAAAGGGGGTTGAGTTATAATCCTAGTTGGAAACCACCCAAGGTCATGTGATAATTATTCAATGAATATAGATAATAATAGCTTGCGTGAAAAATATACTAACTAAAGGAAGTACCCATAAGTAACCAGCCTATAGAAACATGTTTTCATTCCATATTCAATTCATCTATATTCAATTTTATTTAAAAGGAGAATCTCTGATTTAACATTAAGGATTGTGTCATTTATAACATGCTTAATTAAATAAATAGTTAAATTAACAAACAAGTATTATGACCTGGCATAAAGACCAATTTACCCCATAATGACATGCATCCATGTATTCCTAAACAGTCCATCCATACTGGGAAATCCAATACTAAGTCCAAGCTTATTATTTGGCTTGGAAGACATATAATACAAGACACTTGATTCTTTAATCAATTTAGAACTTGAGACGGTCCATATCATTCCGACGTTGGAATCCAAGTATCACTCCATGTGTAATATATCCAAAAACCTTCACGCCCATCCATGATGAAAGTCACAAGGACCTAGGTATCACTCTAGGTGGTGTATAACATAACTTCTATTTGAGTCCATCATTGGTGGTCCACTATATGAGCCAAAGTATCACCCATGGAATAATTATCAATCCCCTTGGATTCATCATTGAAAATTCATATGTGTTTCAATTATAACTCAATATATTATAGTCGAAGCCCATATGAGTCCATCCTTGGGAAACCAGGTATTATTTGGTTATAAAATTCAATATCTTGATGAGACCATCCATATAATTCTTCTCTAAATCAATGTGTCCACCATGGATAAAAATAATTTATGCAATTCAAGTAAATTGATCAATTCCATCTAAAAATATCATTTAACATGTCAAGCTAAATACTAAAAACACTTCATTTAGAACTCACCTCAAAGGTGTCTCAATATATTATCCCTGTATAGAAGGGTTTGAATCAATCTACACACATGGGAAAATCATCCAAAAAATCATTGCAATATTAACAAATCTATACAAGGCATAAAATCTATTTAACTCACAAGGGAATGTCAAAATAAAGATAAATTCATGCTTAATAGAGAAATTTCATGACAAGGGACAAGGGTTATGGTCATTTCATCCCTTACTATTATGAAATTAAACTACATTTGATATCACATTTCCAATTATAACTGATGCCAATTAAATTTGGAAACTCAACATTAAACATCCTCTAACAAGGGGTATATGGCACGCATAAAAAGGGGACCAATTTCATATGACATAAAATTGTCCATTTATAATAACTTACACACACAACGGGGAAGCTTAATTTAATTCATGGTTATCAACCTATAAATAATCATTACAAATCTTCTTTAATTTCATAAACCATTAATTTCAACTCAGTAATATTTAATTTCAATGTGATACCCAGAAATTCGGCATGTGGAAAAAAGCCAAATATAAACACTTCATATTCTAACAAAAGGCATGAGAAATCCTACCTTAGGTCTATAGTTGATAGCTCGTCTAGTATCAACAAATGATTCAGATTAGATCGAGATAAAATTTAAGAATAAAAGGAGAAATGAATAATAAGGAAAATTAGATTCCATAAAAATAGTATAAGAGATATATAGAATAATGATGAATGGATGAAAATGAATTGAAATATTATGATATTAAATCCAATAAGACAAACAACTATGTAATTATTCACAAGATGGAGGAGAAGGATCAATCCTTTGAATAGTCACAATTGGAGCTCAAAGAGTGGAGAAGGCTGTTATGCGGGTGAAGAAAAGAATTTTATTTTAGGTTTAAAAAGATAATTAAGGAGAAAATGGTCATTCTACCAAAAATATCTAGGTCACATGGTTTAGATGTAGTGTTAGAGAATCCATATTCGAATCGTGCATAGTTAGATACAGGAAGGGGAATAACACATGGTCTACCTACACAATCTGAATAACTATGTGCAAATAGTGTAATTATCCAATTTCAAATTTTCATAGGGTTCCACATTAGAGTGCTTCCCAAATAATATATTTTTTATTATCAATTTGGACTTCCACTACTATATATTTATACCTCTATTAGTTTATCGAACCTTGTGACCTAACCCACATAGTTTTACTAACCATGAACAAGGAATATTTTATAATAGAACTCATGTTCTTGGATCTGTACCAGTCCTAGACACCACTGTTAGCATTATGTCTTCTAATGGACCATTTATTATCAAATTATTCAAAATTTAAAATAATTAATAATTAAATAAAATAAATGATAAATAACACCATGAAGAATTGGGTTCTTACTAAATTCCATGTAAAGGGGATTCGTCCCCAAATTTCCTTATCAGGAGTGGTCAAGAATGTTTGAGAATAACTATGGCCACAGTAATCGTAAATTAGCCAGCCACTCATAGGTATCCACTTTCACATGGCCATGCTTCAATAAACCCCACACTAATAGAATATAATTGCATCATGGATACATTGTGATACGATCCACATTATGTATAGAATTATCTTAAAAAGAAGTCAATACTTGTAACTGTTCCTGATTAGCCAGAAAGAAATTTGACGATTCTAAATAATAGCATCACATCTGAGAAACATGGAAGACAACAGGCATGGACCAGTACATCCAAGGAAACTACAAATGAAAGGATAAAATCCTAACTCTCTCTTGAATATAAAACGAATCAAAATAATGCATTAGAAACTTACCTTGTACCTTGATCCTCTAGTGTCCTAGTATTAGTGAAACAAGTAAGAAAACTCGATCCCTAGCCTCTAACATTAGAGGTTGTCTATAGTGATTATCATTTGATTTATGTTGAAACTGTAGAATAGGCATCCACCTCTGAATTAGCTCATCCTACTCTATGGTCTCTTGAACAAGAATATGTCCATGTATTACGACATATCTCCCTCTAACCAACATACGTATGACCAGCAAGGACTACAGTAGAATGCCTCATAATGAACATTCTGAATAGTATCATGAAATCTATTATATAAGTAAAGATCAACCATGTGTATTTTCCTTTCCCAATAACACCAAAAATATAGGAAGCATAGTCATGGAATGTCCACAAGAACCTGAATCTTGTGCCCAGACTGGACAACTGTCTGCGGGTGGAATGTTGTACTCAAAAGCCCCTATGTACCAAACACCCTCTTTAGCACATTCCATATCCATAAAGAAAATATGATGTCCCAATCTTAAGTGATATTATTTTGGACTCCATGTAGTCGTACTATCTCATGGAT
Organism: Viscum album; assembly: GCA_963277665.1. Lineage (NCBI taxonomy): Eukaryota > Viridiplantae > Streptophyta > Magnoliopsida > Santalales > Viscaceae > Viscum > Viscum album. Next base: position 1,593,104,310 of record OY728163.1, on the reverse strand, counting down.
ATATATCCTCTATGTCTAATCCACACTAAATGTTTCTGTGATCATCACGAAATGTGTGACCTTTAAGAGCTTGTGGACAACAACTCATATGACATCATTAACTCGAGAAGAACACTGCAAAACAGTGATTATTTTCACCATGAAATGATTTCATTTCCATTTGGGAATGGTTATTTACTTAAATGTATTTCCAGTCACAGGTGATCTGATTTCACCTTCTGATAGGTTGAATATCTTATAAAAAACCATCGACATCACTTTTTATACACATCCACCAGTACTAAAATTTTATATCCTGATACATATTGGTGATTCTGGGGTGCACTACAAATTGTAAATTATGAAAATCCTATAACATATCCTCTTGCATGATTTAAGGAACCCATATGTGACCATGTACACATAGGATAACATCCTCCCCCATGTTTTAACCAAGAGGAGGGTCTTTACCTTCCACACTCTTCCATCCTACTATGACTTATGATTCAGTTAGGTAGGACATCATGACTCTATATAGATGGGTAGATGTAACAAATGAAGATGATAAAAAAGTCTTCCCCTAACATTCATTCACTTTCAAGTGCATCTTAGGAAAAAAGTCAGTAACCTACCACTCGCTATAGGCCTGCTCTAAAACATATATATGATTCCTCCTGCTCAGTGCATCCTCCAATTCATGTCCTTTACCATCCATATAGGCAATCACAATGTCCAAAGACTATATGCATTCATCCAAACATCATTTCCAAATATTCAGATCTCAGTATCTAGATATGTACATGAGGGTCTTATAGTCTATTTACAAGATAAAACACTCTCCATGTAGGTAGTGTATCCAGTAACTCAATGTGTGAACAAATTTATAAAACTCAAGATCATGCGTTAGGTAATTCCTATTATGTGGCTTGAACTTCTGAGTCATGTATTCCATGAAACTTTCTCCCAGCATAAGAACTATTCCAAGCATAATACCTAATGCGACACAGTAAATCATGTAACCCCAACTCGACTCTAGGAAAGTTAGTATCTATACTGAAGTAAATCTCCCATTCAACCCCTAATGTCCCATCTGGTACTAATATGAACATAAAAACATCACAACCATCTTAGGAAAGACCATCACTGGTTCTACTAAGTGTTAGAAGTATTGTATGGATATTCTGAAATAACAAGTCATACCAAAGAAGCTTTGTACCTCTAATATGTTCATGGGATTCTCTGAGGACCTAGTCATCTCTATCTTACATCACACCTCAAATAAGTTCTTAGGATTCTCCTATAAAACTACATCTATGGCCTAATCTATGTCAATTGATACTCCTGTTTCTGATATAATGTGACCCAATATGTAAATATGATCTATACCTAAGTGTAACTTTGTGATATTATCATATAAATAATATTATCTCAGTTTATTCAAAATGATTTGATGATCCTTGGAATGGCCATAATGATTGTGATAAAACACTAGGATATCATACATGGAACACAACCAAAAAGAATCAATATAAGAATAGAAGACTCATTTCATTAGTTCCATGAAGAGTATTGGAGTGTTTGTGAGGCTAATTGATATAGACAAATTCTTTTCTAGACCACAACAACTAAAAAAGGTTGTGCAAGGAATTTATGATAGTATAACCCACATATGATGATAATCAGATCTCAAATCAATCATTGAGAATATATGTTCTCCTTAGATTTTGATGAAGTTATCATCTATCCATGGATGAGGATACCAGTTCTTAAGTATTAATTAGTACAATTTTTGATAATCCATATATAGCCTGCAATTTATGTATACCTTTTTCGTAAAATAAATAGTGAACCCCATGGAGAAGTATTGGGTCTGTTGAAACCATTTCCCTCTAAATACTCTAAATATATGTTGATCTCTTAGTATTACCAATACTATATGGAGTAATTGTTACATGTGAGTCTCCTAGAAAAATATTGATTGATAACCCTACCTCTCTCCCTGGAGGTAATCCTGAGAATTCATCTAGAAACAAATTTCAGAATCGATCAACCATTAGAGAGAAATAGACCTGTTGTGTTCCCTAATTATCCAAATATAGAATCACAATGTAGGTTTTCTCCCACTTATACCATTATGTTGAGGCCTACCTGGGATATGCAAGACATCCCACTCCCCCTGGTGAATAAACTCTCTACCCTCTAAAGATTTGAAGGTCAAACTTAAATGATATAAATAAATGAATGTATCAAAGGGAACATACCATTATATCACTAGAATAATTTCAAAAACATTCATTGTAAGTAAAAAAAGGTCCCATTCAATGTGACACACACAAACCTCAAGGGGGAACTCACCACACTTACTTACATCCTCTATTTTAATCCCCAACTGTGTTTCCTGCATCATGATGCCATCTTAATTATAAACACTGACCAAGGATCACTAAAATGACACTGATATAAGCTATGAAAATTCACAATATAAAAAATGGTAGAATCTAAAGTATAGGATACTAGAATTGTACCTCTAATAGTATAAGGATAATGATCCTACTCTGGTTGGTTCAATTACATAGTGTATAACCTTCATGGAACATGGACTGATTATACTACCTTGATACCATGAGCAGATCCACATTGTTATCACTGTACAACTAGGGTCTAACTGCAATGACCCCAACCACCACCTCGAAGTGATTGTACAGCTATACTCATTCACACTATCTGATGGGAATCCTCTAACCCCACTCATGAACATGGAGTTGGTTCACACCCTCTCTCATTGGATGCTAGTGAAAAATTTCTATAGAAGCATTTTAGATAGACCCTCATGCCACAATATAAGAACTCAACTTGGTCCCTTGTAAACTATGGCCTTATATTTCTTGGTCTATTATATTGGTATCACCTCACTTGGCTACCTGAGTGTGTGATTTGGCAACTAGTATCACCATGTAGATGCTCCAGATGATGCTTCATAATAGAAATTGACATTCTACCATATCGGGATATCAAACCACCCTGGCTCGAACCACCAATCACTGTCATATTACGCTCAATGATAAGGGCTTTATTTACCACCCTCGAAGTAGTATTTATCCAAAATATATTCATAAATGACTAGATGTCATAACTAAGACCATCATTGAATCTTCTAGATTTAGATATCTCTTCACCCATTATTATATGCATGAAACACTGGTGCTCTATAAAACATGACGAATAATCCATCACTGATAACCCACCATACTCCACATGCATGAACTCTCAAGATCTATCAACCCTAAAAAACTTGGGATAAAATTAATCATATAAGGCCATATGAAAATCCCTCTATGATATATATCAATGACGATCAGTCTGAGTGATAACATCGCACTATATCTTGGACGAATCATGAAACATATACGTAGAGTGCTTTCCCTCCTCTCTGGAGGAATATCAGGATTCTCAAAGCCAGATATTATGGAATATATCCTTGTATCCATTGTCTTCTGTCCTCCATTACATGAATACATGGGATGATACTACGTTTGAAACTCATGAATTCACACATCCATATTCATAGCTTGTCGTAGTGCTCCTTAAACTGATTCATGAATTTAAAGAACCCATTGTAGAATTGTGCCTCATCACTTGTTTCTATGAAAACTACTGGTTCCATAGATGGAATGACTAAAAGATCCACTGGTATTCCATGGCCTACCAACTATGCATTTTGATCATCTCTACCCTCCTAGCACACCCATGGAGGTCATCATGGTTCCATGCCTCTATAATTCCAGACACATGCCTCAGTTATGATCATTACCAAATTTCACATATCAAGGCATAGATATTTAAGAAGGATAGGTAAAACCGTACATCTATAAGATCATACCCCTCTTCCTACTCCATGATTCAGATATGGGTGAGATACAGTTTATGTATAAGAAAGAGACACAACCAATAAACCACTACTAAGGTCATGTCTACTCACGTTTACTTCTATAAGAACCTCATGTTTCCAATTTTAATATTCATTCTCATTATTATGTTTCATTTTCAATTGAATTCTTACCCAATATACATTTCTGTTACATTCAAATTAGATGGTTGAACCAATGGTTTACAAGTTTCTGATCATTAAGGGACCATACTCCTCAAGAACCAAAGTATGTTGTCCAAATGATTCATACCATTAAAAACCAAAATACCTATCACAATCAGGTATTTATATCACATTACTTGTCACAACATTAAGCAACAAGTATTTCATCTGACATTGTATAGAATTTGAAATATATAAATTACATAAGATGATGCTTGAAATGAAATACCCTCATCTCATCAAGATTCAATAATAAATTCCAAATTTATATCAATAATAACATCATAATTCATGTGCATCACCCAAAGGGAGAATCAACATAATCATAATATTCAAAATAAAGAAAATAACAATTTCTATTGTGAGGATATTTTGATTTTTCGTGTGTGTTGGGTAGTTATGCCCAAGAACACATCATTGAAAAATTCCATTACCTTCCTATCCCTTTATATTGTAAACACATTATAATTAAAACCAAAAATGTTCTCTAATATAACCTTTTAAAGTATGGGACCTTGATTCCACTCAACAGTTCCTTGAGCCAGGTTAGTCACATGGCATCATGGAAATCATCCAACACACCAAAGGAAACTAGCTAGAAGCAAGGGTCGAGGTGTGTCAGTGAGGGAGAGTATGCCCTCATAAACATTGTGTTGCACTATAAAATATCAATATCATACAAGTAGTTGGAGTAGTATAATAACCAAACAATTAGTAAACAATATAAGACTGATATATATGATATTACATAAACCACCACATATACAAAATGATTATATATTCCATATTCATAGTATAAAGAATCTAAAACATATATTCATGGAAGGTAGACAATAAATCTAACAAAAGTTAAAAATGATAAAATATTTCCTACTAGAACTGTAACCCTCAACTATATCAAAGGATCATACTCCTAAGAAGCAATCAATAACATATAGAAGGGTTCATTCCATTATCCATACATGCGATAATATATACTTTTTGTGTACCCAATAGTGGCCCAAAGAGGGTGTGAGATATAATATCAGTATGATACTACTTATGGCCAGGAGACTATGAGTCACTGAATATATATAACAACAATGTACGTGAAAAAAATACCAATTAAAGGATGTAATCTGTAGTAAACATCCTATTGGAACATGTTCTCATTTTATATTTAGTTAATTTAAAATAAATTTAATTCCAATGGTAAATCTATGATTTAAGAGTTAGGAAGGTTTAATTTAGAACATGGTTATTTAAATAGACAGTTCATTAAATCAATAATTCATGGGGCATGACATAATTTTTAATGCACCTGTAAGAAAATGTATCCAAGAATTCCAAATCAGGACATCCCTAATGTGTAATTCAAGTCCAAATCTATGCTTGTTATATTTATTATAATATATGTCATATAGTTCACATCATTCATTAATCAATAAAAAACCAGGGTCCATCCTTATCATTACTATGTTGGAATCCTAGTATCACTCAAGGTGTAATATAATCCAACACCCTTTAATCCCATACATGGAGAACCGCTCAAGAACCCATGTATCACAATAGGTATGGAAAAACATCCCTTCCATTCAAATCCATCATCAGGGGTCCTCTACTGTATATGAAGTATCACCCATGGAATAATGAAAAATTCACATGGAGTGCATACTTGTATATCCAAATAGATTCTATGTGTCACTCAGTTTATAAAATTTAAGGTACCTATGAGTCCATCCCTGGAAAACCATGTATCTCGAAGGCATAAAAGTCAGTATCTAGATGATTCCATCCTTGGAGATGTCATATGAATACCTATTTAACCCATTCCTAATAATAATTTAACCATTTCTAACTTATTGATCAATTTTATCTAAGAATATCATTTTACTTATCATGGTTAATACCAAGAAAAATTCATTTGAAACTCACCTAAGAAGGTGTCTCAATGTATTGTCCAATATTAAAAGGCTTGTCTTCAAACAAATAATAGGGTAAAATCATCATAACAATCGTTTCAAGAATTAACAAGAAATATAAGGCATAACCTCAATTTAACACGCATTGGAATACCAGAATAATTAGAAATTCATGCTGATTAAATAAATTTCATAAAAAGGACCAAGGATGAAGGTTATGCAATCCATTTTCATCAAAAAATTCAATTCTATTTGATATCACAATTCCAATAATAAGTTATTAAAATTACATTGGCAATTCAAAATTAAGCATCCCTTAATAAGGGGTAAATTGAAAACCTAAAAGGGTTACAATTTAATATTCCTCCAAATGGACCTTTTATAATAACAAACACTCCCATAGTGGTGGTTTCATTTAATTGTAGTTTCTCATCAAATAAACAATATTAAATAATACTTCTTAATTACAAAGGTAACATATAGAGAACCAATTATTGAATTTCATTTCAAAAAGATGTTAGAAAATTTGTTATGCTGCACAATGAAATATATAAACAAATTTATTGTCAATTATATCCAATTAAACATCTATATTGGGCCTATAGTTTGTAGATCACATAGTATTATCTTTAGATTGAGAAAAGATCAGGAGAAAATTAAAGAACAGATAGAGAACCTAAAAATAAGGAAAATTAGTTTGCACCAAAATTGTGAAAATGATATCTGGAATAATGAAGAATGACAAAAAAGTAATTGGGTCATTATTGATGTGGATCCAATGACACATAAATTTATTTAATCATACACAGAACGATGCAAGAGTATAAATCCTTATAATATTTAACTGTAATACCTGGGGATTTGTAGTACATTATCATTATAAAGTAATACAATAGCTTGCGCTACACTCAACACAAAGTTCAAGCCCATCATGACCTAACAAACTAAACATTTAAAAAGAGGTTATGAATATTATTAACCAAATTTTGAATTTAATTTATATCCTATATAATTTTATCATTCATCTTTTGTTCCTATTAGACATTACATACATAAAATTCATTTTTTCTGATAAAATAAGTGTCTTCCAAAAAAGGAAATTTAACCACCTATTAATGGAGATCAATTTTGAAATAAAATATTTGACACTTTAATGTTTTAAATTTGAGAAAATAAAATTCTTCTTTAGAAATGGGATATAAATATTCAGTTTGGATAATTTATTGGTAGTTTTATGATAACGTTAATATTGTGTTAAATAGTAAAAAATAATAAATTTCAATTAAAAACAACATTTTTAATAGAAATACTTTATGGGGATAAATTATACATTTGAGTGGTTTTAAAATATCAGTAGATTATATTTTTATCATTTAATAAAATGTATGTCATTGGATGTAATTTTATATTTAAATTAGACATAAATACATACCAATATTTCAATAGTTTTTACTTCTCAAAAACCCGATTTATGGTTTTGACAAAGAGAATTAATTTTAGATAAATTAATGAAACATATATGTATTTAATTTTGAAAAATTAGACTTAATTTTATATGTAGGAATGTCTAAATTATCTTTGGGATATTTTTTTTATTTTTCTGAAACAATCAAATTCTGATGAATAGTAGAAAACACTACGTTATTATTTAAAAAAAATTAGTTAAATAATTATTTTTAAATTTAAATTTATTTTGAAGTCAAAATAGATATATAATACCTATATTAATCTAGTTTAATTCATTACAGCCATATTATAATAAGATTATATATATATAATTTTATTGAATTTTATTAACGTCTTTTACCCAACATCTATGCACATTTGAAAATTTTCATAAAATGTAATTTTAACACTTCTATGAATTGAATATCAAATATCTGAGATACACGGTTGAAAATATTATGTAAAATGTTTTGCAATATAATGAAAATAATATTCAGTAAATAGTAACTTTTAAATTTTATTTACCATGGTTAAAATTTAATATAGAAATTGACTATAAAAATGATATTATAATTACCCTAAGACATGTTCTAATTCTATTGTATAAGTGTTTTCTGAACAAAATCATCCTTAGAAATAAAATATGATCCTGTTTGATCCACATAGATTAGATTAGTGCATTTTTTATTATTTTAATTAAAGAAGGGTTAAAAGCGTTAAATTCAAAATTTCATAAATAATTTTTTTAATATATGGTGACACAAATGATAAATTCAACTATAAATATTGATTATAAATATAAATAGATTTCCTACTTAATGGTAATTTATTTATAATTTTGGGACATTAAATAATTAAATTTATGTATGACAGAATGATGATGTAACAATTACCTTATTAATGAATGATTGAAATAATTGATATTATAACTAGCCAAGTAAATGTAAATTGAGAAATTTGATCAATTAAACTAATTTTTAGGTTAATATGTCATTTTAGGTTTGATTTGATTTATTTGGATTGAATTAATATTGTTTTTGTTTCACAAAAACCAAATACTATATATTGTCAAAATTGACATAAATATGTTTTTAAAACAATTACTATATTATTACATGATATAATATTATTAAAAATATTGGGTTCGGCCAACGGACTCATATAATGATATATATGTAATAAATGAACTACATTGGAATATCGTGCCTTTTTATAGTATGTTTATTAGCCATTTATTTTAATAATACAAGAAGACATTCTAAAAGATAAACTATTTAAGTAAGAGTTAAATATAAATGATAAGGTTATTTTGGAAACCTAAACCTATAGTAAACCTATTGGATGAAATTGTTTCAACCCATACCCACCTTAGCCTAGAAATAAATACATTGGGAGCCATTATTTAATGAGTATTATTGTAAAATAAATTAACATTCCATTCTTTTCCTGAAGTGACCCTCACCACTATTATAAAATGGTACTTCCCCTTATCTCAAAATCACAACTCCAAAGAAATGTGTCTTGGAAAAAGTCAGATCAAATATCCTACAAAATAATTTCACTTCAACCTAGATTCATTAAATTTATCATAAATCCATCCTAATGAACCCTTTTTATCAAATCAAAGAGAATCACATGAATATGAAGTAATAATTTCATGACCTCTTTCACAGTTCTTTTCTTCTTCCACCTCATCGTTCATTGTTTTTTCCATACTAGAATAATAACTCTAGTACCTTCAACATAATATGATGCAATTATAATTATGGAACAACCATATTAATTATACTATAAATTCTATTATTGACAAAGTCACCATACGTGCGTATGTAAGGCTTACCATCTCCACATTGTGGTGTAGTTTGTTACTCAACAGTTCATTATTTGGGTGGGAATAATAATGAGTATAATTGATATCAATAATAAATATAGCATGTTAATGATTCTGTATATATGATATAACATCCAATTACATATTATTTCACCATCAATAGAATGATATTGTCTCTTGTGCATACGTACGGATTACCATCTCCACGAACGTAATGAGATTCATTCCCCATAGTAACCATTCAAGAATAAATTTTATTTTATGATTAAAAAAATATGATCTTAATATAATTTTGTATATGAATCAAATAAGTCATATCCATAACAAAAATGTCTTACATAACAAAACATATAATGGAAAATTAATCAGTTAACACCCGAAACGATGATACTACTGAAATATCATTAACAAAACTATCTAAAAAGATGATATATGATATCATATTTTTGTATATTGGTAATTTATAATTTCACAACAATGTTTTAAACCTTATATAGGAGCTTAACTAACCCTATACTAAGGAAAAGTACATGTTAAGGGATAATTATACATTCTCTTTATTATCTGAGGTTGTTGTTATGAAAGAATCTACTTGGTCTTTTTTATCATCCACGTTTGTGTTTCTTAAAAAGGTATTTCAAAACATATTTACTATTTATTATAATATGGTTTAATGTCATTTATACCATTGTTTTAGTTTTTTAGAAATATTTTTGAATGGAATCATTCCGTCCTTTTCAAAAAAAAGGTACTTTATGACCTTTTCAACATATCAATGAAAAATGGTTTTTAACATATACGGTGGGTACAACTATTTTCTATCAATATTACACCTTCGAAGCATCCATTACATGCTTATAATAATATTTTTAAAATAATTTTTTTCTTTTATAATTATGTCACTTTTAAATTATTTCAAAATAAAAAGAGTAATTTCTCTAAAATAGTTTTGATTTCATATATGTCAACATCCATTATTGGACTTGACCCTTGTTTGATGATTATTTCTTATGATACAATATTCCATATTGTATTGAAGGTTTTTATATAAGTTTGATTGTGGATGTGTTATTTTTATACCATTCATGCTTTATGGTAAAATTATTAACATTTCTTATTCATGTTATAATACGAATGTTTATGTTATGTTTTAACCTTTTCATATGAGGAATGCATTGGAATTAATAAGTGACTGGTGGAGCCCGCTATATCTCCTCGATGCATCGGTAGGCCTCATGATAAAAACTAGTGTCTTGGAACATTTCCTTGTAAATGTATTATTTTTTAGTCTTGGAATGAGGATTTGACTATGTGGTTATGATGTCCGACATTATTCATTCCCTCATTATGAAATTAGATTTTGATATTACATGTGATTATTCGAATAGTAGAATATCCATGTGAATAAGTAAATGGAATTTTTTGATTTATATTTTCCATATTATCTAGAAGATTATGTTTAAAAGACATTTGTTTTAGTCTTATACAACGCCATAAATGTTTATGATCTCTTGTAATAGTTTCTGCTATATTGTTATCCTTACAGAGCATATGAGCTCACCCATTTTTTTCTGAGTATTTGAATAAGTATATTATGATTGACTTTCATGAGAAGGCTAGGGGATATGAGTGTGTTCAAAGTGGACCAAATGTGGTTGTTTTTCATTTTATTTTTTAATGTAAAACTTATGTATGTTTCTATTACTTACAAGGCTATAAAACTAACCATTATTTCAATAAAATTTCTCCTGTTATCATGAAAATGTTATGTATAAATGCAAAGACTCTAGGTAACTACGGTTGTGGCATTACAGTTGGCATTCGAGGAAGTTTAGTATGAAATTTGGAAACTAGATTTATAAAATATCTAATTTGATAACATTATCCAAATATATAAATTGAGGATTAGTATAGAAGAACTTTTTATAATATTTGTAATGTAGACATTTTGTGAATTTCCAAAGAAATACATCCCTGTATGGATAGGAGTATGTATAGGCAGCTCTGGAAAAGATGTATCTAGGGGTAAATCCCGAAAACACCACTTTGAGATAGACTTGAGCCATTCTTCACTCTTGATTATGACACTCCCGAGGGATATTCTTAGGATAGTTCACATTTCTTTAGGCCATTAAGAAGGATTTAAGAGTAAATACTTCCCCAAAGAAAATATTTTTATGATTAGGGATTATATTCGTAAACTATTCAATTTATTTTACGTATTTTAGAAGTTTGAAATTTTTTATTGGAATTCATAAACTAACATATTGTATGCCATTGTATTGAAATGGTGTCCGATAGAATGAATTCGAATACCATCAATACGCATGATCTAAAGAGTAATAAGGATCAAATATTTCATGGTCATAACCTATACTTTAGAAGGGAAATATTCTCCCATGTATTATGATCATATGAATGAAGTGTATCATGTGTTAATAAGATAAGTAAAGGCTTCTTAGAGTCCTATTAATTTGAAGAGAATCTATAGAAGAAAATGATGTTAGAGAGAATGATGGGTAAAGGAATGATGGGAAAGAAGGATTTTATCATATGTGATAACTATGGAAAGAATCACCATGGTAAATGCTTGAAGGGAATGGGAGTTTGATATATGTTTGGATAAAATGGACAAAAAGTATGTGATTTCAAGGGTAAGAAAAAGGTTTCAAATGTACAATGCTTCATCTACAAGGAGTTGGGACACTATGCGAATCAATGTCCCAATCATCAGAGTATATCTCAAAGGATGCTATTGGATAATAATCAAGTTGTGACACTACCTCATAAGAAGATGAATAATTATAGTTCTTATATTTTTTTTAATGAATTACGTCATTTTATTTTTTTATCAATGATTCACTAGTTACATTAATTATGGAAATAAATAAGGAATGTGCTGAAATACTATTTCATTAAGCATTTTTGATTATATGGTACTATGAAAATTGACTCAACAGCAAGTTAAACATTTTTTGAAAATTCAAGGTTGAAGGAAAGATAAAACTTAATATGGTCCTAATACTGAGGAATTGATTTTTAATAAGAGATGGTTGATTTAGAAAAATTATATTGGATATTATTGACTACCTTGGAACTAATTAATGGTTTATTTATTCCATCATTGTTGGATTATTAGAAATTTTTGCATATAAGGAATATATCTAGCATTCTATATGGGATAAGGGAGAATTGATGTAATTAATATGGTTTTATGGTAATTTAGGGTGTTAAAATGTTTTAAGAGAATATAGGGTGAACGTAATCACATGTTATTATGTGGAAAAAAGATCATCATTATGTTATGTCGGCCTTACATATACATATTTGGGTTATGAGTTTCGACATAAGTATTTTGGATAAGTCAAAAGTTTGGAATGGATTAATTTGGTCATTGGATATTATTATTTATGGTTGAAACATTTCTAAGGAATATTTTTGGATTTTTTTTATAAAAGGAAAACCCGAAGGTTTGGAAACAACTTGTCGCATCCGGTAAGGCCTTGAGACTTGAACTCGCAACCAAATGGAGACAAGGGTTCATCAACTACCACTAGACTATGTGAAGTCTAGGTTCGAATAATGTAGTTTATTTTAAATGTTATGATAGATTAATTATATATTCATTTTTTTGAAACCCTATACGATTAGGTTTAACAGAACATTTTTTGAAATATATTATCTTTTGGATAGAAAGATGATTTTGTGGTAGAAATTAGTTAATGGATGGCACTCTAATTGTCAAGTATTTTATTTTCTTTCTATTTAAAGATATTAGTTATTAAAAATTAGGGAAATGATCTCAAAACTAAAAATGTGTCTTCCGAACACCTTAGGTTTTGTTAAACCGATGATATTTTATGGATTTGAGGACCTCAATTTTCTATTTATTGTTCACTATTTTGTGATTGATAACCACAAAAAATCTCTAAAAAATTTACATTTTCCTCCAATTATGTGTCTATAATTTCAAACAATTTTCTCTTATTCGAAACCCTAATTTGGTGGTGAAATTTTAATTTCTCTTTCCCTCTTAGTGAGACCAATGTTTAGTAACCCTATTTCCGGTGTGCGTTATCCACAATGGTTTTTTCTCTTCTCAACCATATATTTTTGAAAAAAATATTCAAATTGTGACTATGAATTTTGTTAAAGTAGTGGAGAATGTAAAATCCTAGGATTTTATAGTACGTTATCTCTTTAATTTAATTCAATAGATTATTCTACACGCAACACCGAGTTCAAGCGCATCACGACCTATCCGAATAACCATTAGAAAAAGGATATGAATAGTGTTTACAACATCTTGAATTATATATATATCTTATATAATTTTAACATTCATCTATTGAGTTTATTAGACATAATATATTGAAAATTTTAATTTTTCAGATAAATGAAGTGTCTTTAAAAAAACTCAAATTTACCACCTTTTAAAAGAGAACTATTTTTAAATCATATATTAGACACTTTAATATAATAAATTTGTCAAAATAAAATTATTCATTAGAAAAGAGAGAAAAAAATTTATTTTGAATAAATTTTTGGTATTTTTCTGATAACAGTCTTATATTGAAGAATAGTGAAAACTACTAAATTTTAAGTAAAAATTAAATTTTCAATCAAAATAATTTATAGTGTTCAATAATATAGTTGAGTTCTTTTAAAATATAATTAGATTATTTGTTTACCATTTAATATAATTTAGGTCCTTTGAAGTATGTTTACATTTAAATTGGATATAAACTCATACCGATCTTTCGATAGTTTTTACTTCCCAAAAACCCACTTTCTGTTTTTGACAACGGGAATTAATTTTAATTCAATTAATTAAATGTTTATATTTTTCATTAGGAAAAATATTCATCATTTTGTAATTTGGAATATATGAATTAGCAATGGATGAATTTTTGGCACTTTTTTGAAAACATTCAATTTTTGATGAATAGTGGAAAACACTTCTTTATTATTTAAAACTGACTTTTTTATTTAAATTAATTTTTTTAAATTTATAATAATTTAAAGTAAAAATATATACATATTACCTCTATTAATCCAATTTAATTCATTGGAGTCATTTTATATTAATATTAGATATATAAAATTTTATTGATTTTTTATAGACTTTTACCCACCTTCTAGGCACATTGGAATCTTTGTATAAAACATAATTTTACTGCTTCTGTGAATTGAATTTCAAAAATCCAAGAGACACGGTTGACATCAGTAAGTAAAATTTTGGTTCAATTGGAAGAAAATAATTTCTGGTGAATAGTAACTTTTAAATTTTATTTCACACAGTTAAAAGTAAATGGGGTAATTAACAGTAAAAATGATATTATAATTATCCTAACACATTTACTAATTCTATAAGATAAGTGTGTTTTGTCCAAAGTCAACCTTATGGATAAAATATGATCCTCTTTGACACACATGGATTATACTAGGAAATTTATATTTATTTTTCTTAATGAAGAGTTAAAAGTGTTATATTCAAACTATGATAACTAAAACATTTGGAATATAGTGTTATACATAAGATAAATTCGACTATAAATATTAATTATAAATCAAAAAATAATTCCAACATAATGGGGTTTTTGTGTTTAATTTTTAGACATTAAATAATTAAATTTTTTATGATACAATAATGATGCAATAATTACATTATTAATGAAATTTTAAAATAATTGATCCTATAAATATCAAAATAAATATAAATTGAGACATTCAATACATTAAAATAATTTAATATGTTAATATGACATGTTAGGATTTATTTAATTTATTTGGTTCTAATTCATCTAGTTTTCTTGACATTCACAAAAACCAAATACTAAATATTGTCAAAATTGACCTAAATGAGTTTCTAAAACAAATACAATATTATTAAATGATATAAAATTCAAAAAAATATAAGGTTATTCCAACAGACTAATAAAATGATAGATATGTCATTAATGATCCACTTGAGGTTATCTTGTCTTTTTATAGTATGTTTATTAACAATTTATAATAATAATACAAGAATTCATTGTAAAAGATATACTGTTTAACTAAGAGTAAAATGTAAAAGATATAGTTATTACGGTGACCTAAACATATCTAAAACCTATTGGTTGGGAGGTTTAAGACCCATCCCCACATTTTCCTCAAAATAATCACTTTTAAGGCCATTATAAACCGAATATTATAATATAATAATTTAATATTTCAAACTTTTCCTAAAGTGACCCTCACCTCACTAATAAAAGGATACATCCCCTTATCTCATAATCACACCTCCATACCCATTTGTCTCGTCCAACCCATTCTGAAATAACCTCACAACTACCATAAATTCACACTAGATGCCTTACATTGATTGGAAATCTGACCAAAGGACCTCTTTTGATCAAATCAAAAGGAAGCAACCGAAGAAGAAGTAACAATTTCACCACCTCTTTCAAAGATCTTTTCTTTTCCACTAACACTATCATTGTTGTTTCCATACGAAGATAATAACTATATTAAATTCTACATACTTTTATTTTAATATAAATATGGTATAACCATATTCATTATTCTATCTATCCTATGAATGATAAAGTCAACCTACGTGCGTCCATATGACTTACCGTCTCCTGGTCGTTGTATAGTTTTTTATTCAACACATCAATATTAGTATGGGTATAATAATGAATATAATTGATGTAAATAATATATAAAATAGGTTAATGATTTTTAATATATTATATTCCATCTAATTATATATTATTTCACCATAAATAGAATGATATTTTTGCTCGTGCACACGTACGGATTACCGTCTCTGCGAACGTGATGAGATTAATTCCATATCATAACAATTCTAGAATAAATTTCATTTTATGATTAAAAATAATATTTAAGAACATAATATAATTATTGATATTAATCAAATACATCTTATCCATAATAAACATGACTTATGTACCAAAAAACATAAAGTCAAACTGATTAGTTAACACCTAAAACGATGATACTAAGGAAATATCATTAACAAAACAATATTTTAGAAGAACATATATGATATCATATTTAGGTATGTGGTTAATTAATAATATAATAACAATTATTAAACCATTATACATGAGGTTAACCTACCCTCAACTAAGTAAAAGTACAAGGTAATGGTAAATTTTAAAATCTCTTTATTATCCGAGGTTGTTTTTACGAAAGTATCTTCTGGGAATTCATTATTATTCACATCTGTGTTTCTTAAAAATGAATTTCATAGCATTTTTAAAATCTATTATAATGTGGTTTAAAGTCATTTATACCATTGTTTTGCTTTTTATAAAATGTTTTTATGGGAATCATATCATCATTTTCAAAATAAGGTAATTTATGACATTTTTGATAAATTAAAGAAACAATGTTTTTTAACTTATAAGGTGGGTGAAACTATTTTTTTATATATATAAATCCTTCAATTATTCCTTTAAAATATTATAATAATATAATCAAAATAAATTTTTTCTTTTATAATTATGTTTCTTTTAAAATATTTCATAATTGAAAAAGATATTTCTCTCAAATAATATTGATTTCATCTAAGTCAACATCCATTGATAGATTTTACACTTGTTTGAAGTTGATTTATTATGATACAATCGTCCATATTATATTGAATGTTTTTTTATATGTTTGATTGTCGATGTGTTATTTTTAAATCATTCATGGTTTATGGTTAAAATATTAACATTTCATATTCTAGTTTTAAAATGAATGTTTATGCTATGTTTCATCATTTTCATATGAGGAATGCATTGGACTTAGTAAGTGACTGGTGGATCCCACTATATCACCTCAATGCATTAGTAGGAATCATGAGGAAAACTAGTTTCTTGGCAAAAGGCATTGGAAAAATCATATTTGTAGTCCTTGGACAAGGTTATGACTATGTGGTTATGATGTCTGACATTATGCATTCCACCATTATGAAATTAGCTTTTGATATTACATGTTATTATTCAAAAAGTATAATATCCATGTGAATAAGTAAATTAAATAACTTGATTTATCTTTTCTATATTATGCAGAATTTTAACTTTAAAAGCCTTCGGTTTTAGTCTTATACATTTCCTTAAATGTTTTTGTTATCTTATGATAGTTTTTGATATATTTTTATGCTTACTGTGAATCTGAGCTCACCACTTTTATATGTTTAATTTTTCCAAGGATGTTATGATTGACCTCTAAGAATAGGGAATGGGATATGATTGTTTTCAAAGGGGACACAATGTTGTTGTTTTTCCATTTCATAATGTAATGGAAAACTTATGTATGTTTCTAGTATATCTAAGGAAACTAAACTAATCGGCCTTTAGAGACATGATCTATTTTTATCATTCCAATGTTATGTAACAATGCACCGACCATGGGAATCTAGGGTTAGGGCGTTACATCAAGAAAAAAGATCCAAGAAAGGGGATGGAAACTTTTTTGGTAGAGAAAAGAATCAAATTTTATTTTTAAAATAATTTCATGGGTAAAAATGGTAAATTTACACAAAATATCATGGTTGTGAGGTTTAGGTGAATGGTTAGACAAACCATGCACCAACCATGTATGGTTATCTATAGGAAGGGGTATATCACACTATTTACCATAATCTTTTGACTAAGAGTTCACAAACTATGAAATTATCCCCTATGAATATTGTAGAGGATTTTGCACCACCATGAAACACGAATCGAATGGTTTGGACTAACCATGTGGCCTTCCCCCACTCTCTTCCTATGCATCACAGAGTTTATTAGATCGTGTGACATTCCCCATTCGTTTTGAACAAACCACGTGCCAAACATTTTTCTAACCAAAATATAGGTTTCTGGATCCGTACCAACCCCAGACACCCCCATTACCATTATAACCACAAAGGGCACTCATATTATTCCATAATACAACATTTGAATAGATAGTTTATGGAAAAATAAAGGATCTAATACTCAAAGAAGAACATGGTTCTTACATGCATCATAAGAATGGATATATTTAACTCCAATTTATTTCTTATTTTGGAATATTTACTCTAATGATATCCTCAATAGAGAATAATTTGGGTGTTGAACAAAAAAAATAATGTACCAAATGTATTTACAATATATATAAAATGCATGTAATATATATATATCTTTTTATGTATATATGTTGAAATATATCACACACAAACACAAACACACACACACACACATATCCTTAGATAATATTCCTATATATCTCCCACTTTCAATAAATCCTAAAATACAATTTTCTATTTCAACTTATATAGTTTATTATAACATAACTTTTGTATATATATATCTAATTCACTTTTTTATACCTTACAAAACACTCTTTGGACACTATCATTATCATTACCTTATATTAAATTATATATAATACCATGTAGAACCATTAAAAAACATTTTCGATCAAATATGAAGCATATTTAGAGTATTTATCTATGTATAATGAAATACCTATGTATTCAAACACAATGTTTGACTCCATGGGACTTTATAGCATTGAAAAATAAAACTAATCCTTAAATCGATATGTGTAAGAAAAGTGCGACAATTAATAAAGAATCAATGCTACTCAAGCTATTAAAAGATATGGGGTGATATCCATAAAACATAAATATATTTTTACCCATGTTTACTAGTTTACATTATATAACGACGTACATTATCATATTTTTCAATTTCCAAGATATCGAGTTATCATGGTACACGAAGCTTCTCAATCCCATATGGCCAATAACTATATTCTGGGATCATTGTTTGTATACTGATATGATCAATAAATACATCACATAACAATAATAAATATATATAAGAACACCATATATACCTATCCTAGAATGATATAAAATATATAGTTCATGACACATAATCCCACAATCTATCTCAATCAAGGGCCCAAATATCATTCTTATCATATAAGAGGGAAATTGAAATCTTGGTTATTCTTCAGCCGACGATATGATTTGAAACATATCTAACCACCACAAAATTATATAATCCAATATATATTCTTTGGTAATTAGGGTATGACATTATAAAGGTTCTCTTTATAGGTGTCTCGCCGACCTTAGGAAATGGGGACTCCCATATGATCTATTCACCCCCAAAATACTAAAAACATTTGTATAACACTCCATGTCAAATAATTAGTAATTCAATAATTAAATATAATGTATCATAATAATTTTT
Source organism: Viscum album (assembly GCA_963277665.1). Classification (NCBI taxonomy): domain Eukaryota; kingdom Viridiplantae; phylum Streptophyta; class Magnoliopsida; order Santalales; family Viscaceae; genus Viscum; species Viscum album. The sequence goes on along the minus strand of OY728163.1, from coordinate 1,593,084,843 downwards.
TCTCATGAAAATATTCTATATCTCTATACAACAATAAAACTCACTCTAACTATAATATTTCCTCATAAACTATAATACTCTATGAAAAACATTGGTTAGGGATCATGGACTAAATTTATGAGTAATATAATAGTTACAATTCATGAAATATATATCTAAATATGAAATTATGAATCAAACAGATAAAAATCGTTATGTGAATATTTTCTCTAATATGTGACATTTTAAAATTCATAAAAAATTTATGAATAGTATTAAGAACCAACGTAAGCACTGGTTTATAATATCATATTATAAACTTAAAGATCATCCTTATGTTTAAAACAATTTATTTAAATTTCTAAATCATTACATCATATCTAATTCCTATAAAATATCAAATTTTATATATACTTAAACTCTCCATTTAAACTCTTTATTATGAAACATCTATGAAGAAAAGTAGTTGGAATAATAGTTAGACATAGGAATCATATTCGAAATTATTCAAAAATCATGAACACATTCATACCAAATAACCTAAAAAAATAAAATGATATCATATCATCTAATATTTTCAATTTAAAAATATTTATATGTTTTTCACCCTCATCCTTGGAACTCTATTTCATCAAACAGTTCCCCTGAAATAATGTAACTACTTAAATTAATATTTACTAAAACATTCCAACTCTCTTAAGATATTATGTAAAATTGCCTATAAATATATATTGCCGTAATGATTTATTTGAAAAAATTCAGCTTATTTAAGTCTAAAATTTCCCCCACATGCATCTTTAAAATTATATTCTCTTCAAAATATCATATTATGATACACGAACCATATTCTGTTACTAAATTAATTTATTTACTTTTATTAGGAATACAAATCAAATAAACTACTTTTATCATTTCATATATGCTTCCCAATCTAATTACATTTTTTGGAGTATAATACATCAATAAAATATACCTTATGATGTGTGAAAGGAAAAAAATACCTAATATTTTACCAAATATCTAGAACAACACCTTCTCCTAAAAAAATTCTTTAATCCAAATCTTATTATTAGAACACGTTTTTAGATATTTGTGAACAATAAAAAATAGTATAAATATAATAATATCATGTTTTAAATAAAAATTATCGAACATATTCTCATATCTATTAATTGAAATGAAATAATGATACTCATATTTAAATTAGTCTCAATTGAGTTGAATAAAATATTTTACACTCAAATCCTTGATATATTAATTATTTTCATCATCTCATGAATAGAAACTATAGTATCAATAATTTTTTAATTTGAAAACAATTATAATTAGAAACCTTTTATATCATATATATTTGTTATCACATAACCTTAAATATTGGTAAATTAATTTCTATAACATCTACACCTATCATGATAAGTCAATGTATTTTCCTAAACTCCATTAGGTATTTTCAATAATACAATCATATGGAATAATTATTCCTCCTTCATAATAACCAAAGATTTCAATGACCATGATTTGTTTATTTAAGGAATATTATTGAACATTTAAACTAACTTTTCTTCTAATAGTTTGTAATTTTTCATTCTATAACTATATATAAATTAATTTATAACATATATGTCATATTCCTATTATATATATATATATATATTGAAACGATTTTAATATACTTGGTCATAAATTTCTGAATACGATATTTTTTTCAGAATCTTTATAAAGATGGTAATAGAATAAATTCCCTAAAAATAAAAATCCTTTTTCAGTCTCCTCTTAATGAATGTTATTGAACTAAAATAATAATAAACCACATGTATTAAAATAAACAATCTCATTTCAATTAAATATATATTTTTTAAATTCACTTTTTAATCGATAATTGAGTTAAAAATACACATCTGATGTCAAAATTATCCACGCATGAAGTTTCCATGTTACCAATGAAACAACTCCCTTTTTCCATTATGAAAAATAAAGCATCATGTTTCTTGTTTTTTCATTTTCCATGATTCTGTATATATTAAATATTTTGAAAATTATATAGCTAATACCATATATATTATTTAATAATATAATTGATTTCTATAAATCATAATGTTTTAAGGAAACCATTAGTATCATTATTCCACTCACATAATGAGTCATTTTGAACATTATGTGAAATACACAATCACATTTATTATATTAGACTAAAAATTAAAAAATCATAAATTTACCAAATCATATTTAGTACATCCACACTTTTCTACTATGGAAGGAAATGTTCTGTTACAATTTTATTCCAATGAACAATAATTTAATCATAAATACTTCTCCATTAAATTTTATTAGGTACTAGTATTATGAGTAACTCACATTAATCTTATTTTTAAAATGTATTGATTAAAAATTATATATTGATGATGCTGATATTATTTAGGAAATATTACTTTATAAGATGAGTCACATGTTATTTTGACCATTTATTAAGGAATATTTTTTAAATGGGATCCCACTAAAATGTTGTCTATAATTTTTACTTAATTCATTATGCCCATTACTGGGCTAAGATCATATTTCACCACTAAAAACACCCCTATTTTGAATGAAAAACAGCACATAGTTATTTATGTAGGGAATCATTATAATCATATCGTATATGATTATTGAATAGTTGATAGGAAAACTCATTATCCAATCCATCATATGGATGACAAAATACTATTCCTATTGTATCCCAACCATTTTGTTTTTTCAACTATAATAAACCAATGAAAATGTTAAAAATTATCTTATTAGAAGATAATATAGGGGAACCCCTATTTAGCAGGAAACTATCCAAGGGTGATCCTACTTTTTATCCCAACATTCGATAATCTAGATGGACCCTAATGTGGCATGAAACTACCTAATTGGGTGATAAATATCTTGGAAAGTTCTAATTTTGAAGGAATCAATATGTTTATATTTGAATTAGATCTAATATAATCATAACATGGCCTTAACTGGGGATCGATCCATAACTACCCCAAGAACGCCCTTATATGAACAGGGGTGGTGAACATAACTAAAATTAATAACAAAAAATGAGAGGCCTTTATCTATGTAACCAAATGCACACACCTGAACATATATGTGATGAAGTGAAATTGAATAATAAAAATAAAAATACTAAAACCCAATATAGTAAACAAGGAATGAAAACCCATTTTTGTATATAAGATTATGAACATTTTAACATGAAAGTAAGGGAAAAAACATACACCCAACTAGAAATATGTCCCAACCTAAAAAACATGAATGTAATATTTTGAGTGAGTCCAGTTCCTAAATATAATCTATGTCCCCCATACGTGGTCCCAAGCACCGAGTTTCCCTTAGCACCTCCAATTTCACCCCCAACCTTCCCATTATCTTCATTGGACACGACATATGTGGGAAAATCTTATGTACGAGTTAGTTTATACATAGCCAATATGATTCCTTCAAAAATGAAAGGGTAAAAAGAAACAGACATTGTAGGAATGGAAAGAAAAGAGATTGTAAATATTGAACAACCCAACCCAAATAAAAAGAAATAAATATTATCAATATAATATTTTCTCAACATGGTGGGTATATGACCAAAATATTGAGTCATGTCTACCCATGGTAGGAGAGTAACATCGTCCAATCCTGAGATGCTAAACACGAAAAGAAGGTGGAATACACCTCATATCATTACAAGTGATAGAAGGTGTGTAAAAAAATCCAAATATATAGACATATATATTCTCCATAAAATAATACCAAATGAGAGTGAAAGGGGATCTCTATATCATTGGCAATCCTATGAGATATAGCCCCCAATAGTCCAAAAATACCATAAGTGTATCCTAGACACCCAATTTTCTAGATTGATGTATCAATGTGGATTATCATTCTTTTACACTATACGAATTAGTCATCAGAAAATATTTTCCATTTAGAGGATCCATTCCCTGATGCGTCTGTGGAGTACATATATGGTCATCGAGGAATGTTTCTCTATGTGATAGGGTATTCCACTCAGTTTGTTTTAAGGCTCATTCCCAAGCTAATGGGGGTTGTAATATTTATGTTTAAGAATACTTACATATAATGATAGGGGTTCCACATTAGTTATTAAATAACCACACCCTATTCGATATGAGGTTCCACTCAGCTGATGTAGGCCCCAAGCTGATGACGATGGGGGGGCACTCAATATATTGAGGAACCATTCCCTAGTTTGATAGGGGGTTACACTCTTTTCATTGAAAACCCACACCCTATATGATATTTGGTTCCATGAGGTAGATATAGGGCACACAACCAATATGATGGTGGGTTACACTCTATATATTACTAGTAATCATATTCTCGATCAATACTATATTCAAGAACCACCTAAATAAGAATAATTATTGGAACATCTCATTTCATATCTCAAAATACACAACAGAGGGAAATATCATGTTCTAAATATAAAAAGTCTCAGGGTAGGATACTCTCGGGCCAAAATCTATGTTCATTCAAAGAATATTTGAGATTTTAATGTTTTCTCAAAATAGACCAAAGAATAAAAAGTGCGTGAGGGGACCCACATAGTGTGTAGTCCTGCTCCATTTCAATGATATATCCTTGGATGTACATGTATAAAAATCCATGAATCACTACATTTTTTGTATAGAGGTTACATAGCATTTCCAAGACCCTCGGGGCCCCTGCCCAAGCACTTTGGCCATATGTATATACTGAAGATGTGTGTGTGTACTTTATCTCTTGTCTGCATACATTGGTATGCAACATTTTTTATTGATCCCATTCTCGTGTACTCCTAGAGTAGATGTCAAGTATACCTGAATAAGGTCACATGGATTGTGGGAATACCATATGTTGTCTTATACATATAATTCATTGAAACCCTAAAAATAATAGCTAGCGCTTGACAGACCATGTGTTATTCAAAATAAATTTTGTGTAGTCAGGAGTTTTCCAGAAATATAGGTGCATTTTTGTGCTCTATATCCAATCATCCTACTTATGAATCAATCACATTTCTTCATGAAAACTATGGATCTATTCACTATTCACCATTTCCATCATTTTGTGTCCTTGAAGCTGATTTCCTTTGAATCGGATGAATTCTTCATGTACCACCTTCTCCCTGCACATGATCAGTGTCACAGACCCTCCGATCCAGTTTACAAATATTCAGTCCATCACCCACTACTCTCAATCAACCTATATCTAACTTTTATTCTTAAATATATCAATTATATGTGGAATCTTCATGATTCTAGGGGTCTGATCGAGCTCGGTACCACTTGAAAATATCAAACTAGGACCAAGGGTTCCAACCGCAGTAGAATATGAACAAAGTTGTAGGATAAAGGAATAAGAACAATTTATTATGAATATTTTACATTACATCATGGAAAATGAATAATAATAGGGATATCTACGGTTATAAATTAATTTAACAATCAATTAAACCGGTACATATGCACAATAAAAGGTTCAATAATTAGTAAAGATCATAAAGGTGATGATCTTGCTCAATATATTAACAAACAATGGCATAATACAAAATTTTATGTGTCCTACTATGATATTGGATCATTATTCATTGAATAACACATCCAAAACTAAATGTAAGAATTCCTTTCGATCACTGGGTCCCAAACTACTCGGATCCATAGATTCATCATCATCGAATGTGATTCGTCAACGGAAGTAGAAAGAATAATCTCTCAATTCTCCTAGGATGAAGGGGATAAAACTAGAGAATTTTTTATAATTATGTACTTATATAGGATTAAAATATGTTATTTAATTAAAATGTATAAACCCAATTATTTATTTTATCTAAACACACCTTCCAATGGTCTTCATATCTAAATTCCCCTCTTTGGCCTATTTTCGGTTTCAACTAGGGTAAAAATATCCATTCAGACTCAGCCGTGATATCGTATTTATTTTATGGGATTCCATTAAATATTTATCCCATTTCAATTGATAAACAATTATCCTATGATAAAAAATATTTTTTATATTTTTTATAAAAATAATTCGGGGCACACCAGGCCTCCAAATCACACACCTTCTTAGTTCCTAGCTACGAAAATATACGTAGAAATATTTAAAAGCATTACTAGGAAATAAATGAGTGTATATATAATTCCCTACATAAATATTTTTATCCCCCAAATGAAAATCTACATTAAAAAACTACGATACTGATCCCCCATCTAGCTTCCTCGATCCCAATAGCTATCCAACATGTTCTTGTACTCCCATAACATGGGAAACATGGGAATGGTCCAACAAAACATGGTCCTATCCTATCTATAATTGATATCCACTAGGTGATATTGAAAGGTTAGTATATCCTCAATGTCCGTCCCACCCCATTCGATGATGTGTGTGGGTTAATGCACACATATCCTCAGCTGGAACATTTGGATGATTCTAAACACCCACTGCCACTATTGTGGTAGGGTGAGGAGTGCACCTCCACACAGTTACTTCAAGGAGGAAATTGTGAGATTTTCTACATCAGTGATTGAATTTTTTAACTATTGGGGACACATTTTTGTATGTTGGTATGTGAGATGGATATCCAATATCTCTCTTATTTGGGATTCTTGTACTAAGCACAGACAAACACACAATCATATATTAATATATATATTTTTGTACACACACTTTTGGATTTGGTTAATCTCATTCTATGGGTTGTGATGATATGTGTAGTTAATATCTTACATTCTATGTTTAGATAATCATGGTTTAATGGGGTTAATCTAATTTTATGGGTTGAAAATACTTGACGTGTAACTTATCTACACACTATGTTGAGCCCCTTGTGTATGGATGATCTTTCTTTATCTTGATTAATGTTTATTTTTTACTATTTACTATCTATTTTCATTCCATTTATATTGACTATTTTAATTCTCCACCTTTATCATTTAGGTAATATTAAGGGGTATATATACACTCAACCCTGTATGTGTCTTGTATTATGAAAAAGACTGATAGGTTGGTGGTGACATCCAATGATTTTAAGGATACAGGTTTTTTGGGACCATGTGTGGTGGTAGTAGTATAGAGATTAGGAGATGAGTTATATTACCATTTTAGTTTCCATTTTTTCCGGTTAGGACACCATTCTGGTCTAGCCTATATTATTCCCCTTTACATTTTTGTTTTCATTATTGTAATCTTTTAAACCCATGTGATATTTCATTCTTAGTTTACATTCTTGATATTAAATCTTTATTATTATTATTCCAGTTCATTTATGCATTGATATGGTAGGTTTTCTGCATACATGTTCATAAGAAAATACATACCATTTTGGTTATAGATTTTGGCTCTTGTCGCCTCCACTAGACTATAGATGTGGGATTTGGGTAGTTTTTAATCAATCCATGGTTAATATTGGGTCATGAATGATTGGTATCATAGTATTTCATTCAATAGGACTTCATTTAAAATCATCCTCTTATGAGTATTTTTAATGGTATTTTGTTAAGTAATATCAAAGGGAATCGATTAAATATCTTCGTCTAGGGAATATAACGATGGTATGGGTGGCCAAAAATACATTCCTAAGGAACATGACAATGTTTTTTTCTACTCAGAATACCAAGACATTGGTTTAGTGATCATTGGTACATGAATCATATAGGATTGTGTCTTTGAATGTCCTTCTTCATTCTGATCCTCTTTGTTATGTATATATATTCTCATCATATTTTGAGATGTCTTGACTAATTTTTCAGGATTCCTCTATGATAAGGATAGTTGGGATACCAGTTTCGGATAAGGATGATGATATGAAGAATGGTGATGCCTTAGTTCAGGGTCAATCTTCAAAGATTCTTACTCCATGTGCATAGGTAGTAGCACCCCCACCTGATGAGTAGCAGATCATCCCAGTAGGGTAGGATGATGATATGTGCAGGCTTAGTGCACACTGTATGTTATAGATCTCGGGGATAGTTAGCTTCTATAGTGAGCCAGATACACAGACAGTAGTGGATTTGATAGTTTCAGTTGTCCATGTCTTCATGATCATCTAGAAATGTATAGACCAGGTGTCTTAAATGACAACTTCCCTTTTCCAAGGAACATCTAGGTACTGGTTGAGACTTATTACATAGATACATGATTATTCAACACTCATATGGCCCAAATTCTAGTATTTTATCCATGAGTGTTACTCCCCCCCCACTATTTGAACATGATTATAATTCAATAGATTATGGAGATTCAAAAAAGATGGACGGTATTGGATGAGTACATATTCATGTTCATAGACCTTATGTGATAATCACGTAACATGATATCTAGGGATATATCCATTAATATATGATTGATAAGGGAATCCATAGAGGGATCTATACTAGTGTAGTTTCCTTGTGTATCCCCACCTCTATCAGGGAGTTGGAGTGGGAACCAGTGAATTAAATTTCCTATCTGAGGTATTCTAGGTATCTAAGAAATGTAATGGGTGTCATTGAGTCGAGTCTTCTTCAATAGATTACACGAAACAATCAATAAGATCTCATCACTGGAGACTTCCATTTGATCATAATGAGGAACATGGATAGGGGAAACATAGAGTAAACGTAATCCAAGAGACGAACCATTATATGATTATTATGTTCAAGGACACATAGCACATGAAAAACCAACTAGACGTGTTGAGGATCATGAGAAGGTAGTGGACGGACCACTACTGCATAGGTATCACCTTAATCAAGGATTGACCAAGTGAGGGAACAATGGTCCCTAGGGTGGAAGAGATGGAAGAGGAGGTGGGGGAGGAAGAGGATATATGGGTGGTGGATTATTATTTGTGATACTTACATCCCCATTACTAGGTCAGCCATATCAGGCTCGGGAAGGTGGCTGTCGGGGCCACAGACAGTTTCTAGCTCTAGATGATTATAACACCACAACACATGATATTATTATAGGTATGATATATTAATTTTCAACTTCTAGTTCTATGTTAGTTGACACAATTTCCAGTAATTCCATTGTCTCTATATTCCTCGTGAGAGAGTTAGAGATCCTACTTAAGGTTGTAACCCAGTAGTATCATCTTGAGGTTCCTACATGGGATACATATTCTGCATCATTTTATATCCTATAGTGAAACTAATTGATTGGTTGAAATAGGTTCATGTGGGACCCTTTTTCATCATAATTGAATCAAATGATTCCATATTAGGCATGGATTGTTTATCTATAGACTGAGACCAAATTTTATATCTCCATATACTAGTGATATTCCCTCAAACATATGTGAAGATATTGACCTTTATGGGTGAGGGAGATCTGATGGAGGGATGAGTGGGTTTAATGAGTAGGATCTTGTATCCCATCACCCATCTATTGTATAGATTTTCATTCGGTTCAATTTGATCTTTAGGCATTTAGATTTCATCAGTTGTGGATAATTTCATGGGAATATTTCAAAAGAATGTTTCAGTACTACATCTATGGCTAGGGAAGAAGTTCTGTATGAACTAGAATCCTGGAAAAAACCTAATATATTTTTCAGCATATCATATGGACCCTACTAAGATTTGGATACATTAGTTTCAACTGCACATCCTTGGAGAGAACAATTTTATCAAAACCAGTGTGTCCTCCTAGGATACTCTGTTCCTATTTTTAAAAAATGAATAATCAAAATTGTGGCCTTGTAGGGATTATCATTTCTAGAACTAGGCCATGATATAGAACAATTACCCTTTTCCAAGTATTGGTGACTTATTTCACTAGTTTAGAGGCACATGATGTTTCTTAAAGAGCAATATGTAGTCCGGCTACCACTAGTTGAGGGTTCATGAGGATGATATTCTAAATATGGCATTCAGATGTCATTAAAGACAATATCATTTCATGGTGATAGCCATTGGTGTGAAAAATTCCCCACCCTTTTTTAGGGATTTGATGAACTAGATCTTCCAGCCAGACGTGCACACATTCTTCGTTATCTTCAATGATGATGTAGTCGTCTACTCTGCATTAGAGGAGGAGCATGATGAGCACTTGAGGATGGTTCTAGATTTTCATTGAGAGAAATTTCTTCATTGGAATATCTCAAAGATCCACTTATGGATTCCTATGGTTTAATTTATAGTCTATTTGTTATTTGAAATTTTTTTATCCATAGAGACAGTGAAGGTCGATGTAGTGAGTACATGGGAGCCACCAAAAATATTATCAAAGGTACAGAGCATTCATGACTTGGTGTGGTTCTATAAGAGATTTTTAAAAGTCTTATCTTTGAATAAAACCCCATTGAGCACCCTAACAAGGAATGAGAATAATTTTATCTAGAATAAGAAGTAATAGAGCGCCTTTGAAGAGTTAAGGATGAATTTGACAAGTGCTCTTATGTTAAGACTATCAAAGGAGGGTGTAAATGTTGTAATGTATATTAATTACTAAGGAACTGGGATCGAATGTGTATTGATGGAGTGGAATGATGTTATTACATGCTGGTCAAATTAATTGATTCCCCAAATTATGAAATATATGTGACTCATGACCAAGAACTAGTAGATTCATTCTTTTTCCTACAGATGTGAAGACACAACCTCTTATGGGAGTGCATTATGCTTTACTCATACCAATAGAGTATTAGGTACGTCTTTATGGTGAGATATGGGTCCTTAGAGAATAGTGTTAGTTTGTGTTTCTGAAGGATAATGAATTCATGGTATTCTGTAATACAGGTAAGGAAAAATGGTATTAGATTCCCATAGTCATAATTTCTAGGCTCAACAAGTATAGGTGGCTTCAAAGCTGGTGACTTCATTGCAGTTGACCCCAGTGGAGCTGGATGGTACATATTTTCATTAGAATATTGTGTTAACTCCTCTAATTCCATATTTTTTTAGTGATTCCTAGATGAGAGACATCAAACTGAATGTTATTACATCACCATATACCCACATAAGATTCACCATATTTATATTATGGTGGATGGAATCATGTTTTATGTTTAAAGGGACTAACGGTGGTCCTAGACATGATTTGGGAGGAGGAGTAGCAAGAGTTCCCAACATATTCCCAATATGTACATCCTTAGGTTGGGAATATATAAGAATAACATTACTTGTAGTTTTTGGGGGCTAGTATGATGTAGAAAGTGGATACATTCATCTAACGGTCCCTCACCTATCAATAGTTGAATGTTAAGCACCTTGTTGTTGCTGGTTTTTTATACCCATTCAGATCCCTGAGTTGTTGTGTGATGATATATCCACAGACTATATAATAGATCTTCCATTGATAGTGATGTTCCATAACCCTGTCTAGGTTATATTTGAATGAATCACGAAGACGAAGTACTTCCTTTCTATCAAGGAAAAGAATTCACCGAAGAGATTGGGGATGATGTATTTACAAGATATTTTTCACCTTCATGGTATGTTCACATAAATTTTATGGGCATTCCAATAGGAGGAATTCAATATCCAGATGATGATAAATATATCCTTTCACCCATATATAGATGGGAAAATCATGTTCACTATCTTGGTGTTGGATGACTTTTTGAGGGATTGGGTGTCTGACTTTAGCTGTAGATGGGTGGATCAAATTCCCTTGGTAGTGTTTTCATATGACACCAACTACCAAACTACCATTAGGATGGAAAATTTGGAGGCCCTATATAGGATTCCCTACAATTGACCCTTGTGTACGATCACGATTGGAGAGACACCTATTTTGGGTCTAAATATGTTGTAGGTGATGACCAAGATGGTCGAGGTCATCCTTGGGCATATGTGGATAGACCAGAGGTGAACAAAAATATTATGTAGACCACTATTGTAGGACCATGGAGTTTGAGTAGGGAGACCACATTATCTTGAGTGTCTCCCCACAATGAAAATTGTAATGGTTTGTACTAGGAGGTATATTATCCTTAAATTTTATCATGTCATCCAAGATATGTTTAATAACCAAAACCTAATAGGGGCTCGAGCCTCAACTTCCCCAAAATCACCACTAATGGCAGGATGTGGTGACAAGCACCATAATTCATATCCTAAATGGGAGTCAAATGAATATGGACATATAATCACACACACAACCATCATAATATAGAGTTGAATAGGTATAATAATAAAAATATGAAACAGTTTGATAGTAAAGTATAAATGAAAAAAATCTACGATGTACAAGAGTACGAAAGTGAAAACTGAAATGTAAATTGGTTAAATACATGAAAAGAATGAAAGATGTCCCACCTAAAAAAACTAGAATCAAAAACAATGAGAAATAAAAACTCATGATCTCTAAGAAATGACCACCATATGTGGTCCTAATTAAACTATTTATCTAAGATCATATGAAGCTACCATTTCCTTGTATGTCATCTACATATGACATGAAACGTAAAAGAAATTTCCATAGAGGCATGAGTATATACATACCTAGTAGGATTACCTAATAGATTAAGGGGTTAGTATTATGAGATAAAATAGGAATGGAAAGATTGGGCATAGTAAACAATGAAAAGATCAACCACATAAAAGAGAAAGAAACTTTATCCATACACAAGGGACATAGCATAGTGTGCATATGAACTGCAATTGAGCCTTTTCCACCTATAGTTGGAGAGTAACCGCATTCAACCATTAGAAGCTAAACACGATATGTAGTTGGACTACCCCATACGTCCTTTCAACCCATGGAATGAGAGTAACCCAATTCAATGATGTTGATACAGATATATATATTCTTAATAATGTACGGAATAATGAGAGAGAAAATGTATCTCCATCTCATAGCCCAGCATAGGAAAAATAGTTTCAAATGGTTCCAAAAGACCCTCAATGATACTGAATATCTCATGTGTTTAGCTATATGTAACCTTGTGGTGGCCAATTCTTCTCCACTATATAGTACAGTCGAGGGGGAACAATCATCATGTAAAGGACCTATGCTCTAGTGAGTCAAGGGGGTTTTACACTAGAAATCAAGGAAATTTTCTTTATTCAGTAGGGGGTCCACTCTATAGGTTAAGGACACTCGCTGTAGTTCGATCAATGGGTTACACTCTAGTTACTAGGGACACATGCTATATCATATAGGGTGTTTCACATAGTCGATAGAGGACCCACACCCAAACTAATGGGAGGGGCCCCACAATAGGTTGGCTACCCACACCCTAGTGCGATAAGGGGTTACCCACTTTTCATCGATGAACCCTGACCTATAAGATAAGGGGTTTCCATCACTAGATAGAGGACCCAATACAAAGAGAATAGGGGGTTCCGCTCTATAGAAAACCGGTGATCTTATTCATCATCACACACATCATTGAGCATATCCTAAATAAACATCTTGACCAGAAAAGATCATGTCATATCTTGAATGCCACAAAATAGGGAACCATTTTATTCTATGAGGAAAAAGTGTAAGGATATGATACTCTTGGTCCAGAATAAGAGTTAAAATGAAGAATATAAAATAGTTTTATGTTTTCTAAAAAGGTAAAAGGGGTACATGGTGTCTTAGGTAACCCACACGACCTGTGTTCCTACTCCATTTCTAGGCCATGTCACTACAGGTACACGGTTCACCAAAAAATGTAACACTTAATGCCTTGTAGAGTGGATACAAGGTGTGTCCAAGGAACTCATGTTCCCTGCTCATGCACCGTGATCATGTTTGGGTACTAAAGCCATGTTCGTGTACTTTACCCTGTGATAGTATACATTAGTACACAACGTACCTGGAAATTCCCATCCCTATGTACATGTATATTACATGCCATGTAATCCAGTTCAAGGTCAAAAGGAATTTTGGAGTCCTAGATTGCATGTAATCTACATTATTCACTAAAACCCAAGTTACCATAGCTAGGGAAAAACATGTTGTATGTTCTTTATACTACACACAAGGTACTTGTAATTGTTATAAAATTATAGATTTTTTTCATGCAACAGATCCAATCATCACACATTCTAATATTTCCATGTTTCTTTAGAAAAAACATAGGATCTCTCCATCGTTCACCATTTATAGCCATTCTGTGGCTTGGAAACCAATTAAAATTGAAGAGGACAAAGTATGTATGAACCACTATCATCATGCACATGATCCATGTTGGCCCACTTTGATCCATTTTCTGGTCATTCGATCCATCAACAACAACACTCAATAAACCAAGATCTATTACTAATTCATCGATCTATCTGCCATATGGATATTAATTACGATTATAGGAGGCTCGATAGGGCTCGGTACCACCCAAAAATGTTAAAACTGGTCCATAGGGTCCAATCAGCCAATAATGTGAATACATTTTTAGAGGAATTTAGAAGAACAAAGGCATATCAGCCACTTCTAGGTGTCAATTTTCAACAATCATGACCATGAGTATCTAGGGTTATAAATAAATTTAACAACAAATGGATCCTGTATATATTAGGATGAAAAGGTTCAAAAACTGATTCAAATCATGAAAGTTATGATCTTGAACAATCTATTTAATAAAAATGTGTGTGCTCCCCAATTTTTGGATTCCCACATGGAGACAGTATCATTTGTAATTGAAGAATATTCCCACCAATGAAGGGATGATGCTAATGTGTTCACTGCATCATAATCTGCTTCGATCCTGGGATTAATTATCAGGGAATGTGATTCACCAACAGAAGGATGAATAATATCCCCTCAATTATCCTAGGTGAAAGTAGATAAACCAGATGAATTACTTATAATTATGTACTTATTGATGTTTATAATATGTAAAATTAATTAATATAAATAAACATAATTATTTATTTTATCTAAATGCACCCTCTAACGATCTCTATATATGAATTGCACACACCATACTATTTTACATCGTTCCCAAGGTAAACATCACATTCCAAACTCATCCATGATCTCGAATTTATGCTCCATGATTTCATTTAAGATCTATCCAATTTTATTTATGAAACTATACATGCATAATATAAAATATATTTAAAAGTTTTATAAAAATAATTCTGGGTACACCAGACCTTAGAATCGCACCCCATCTCAGTTATTGGAACCAAAATGATTTGAAAAAATATTTGAAATTATTTCAAGGATGAAACTGGGTCCCTAAAATTCTCATTATCTTACCTTATATTATTCCATTTTCTATATGTATGATATTTTATTTTATTTTTGAATAATATTCCCTCCACAAAATTAAAATATTCAAACCATATTGATGTGTAACTCTTAAAATGAGTGACATGTTTTTTTACCCATCAAAAACACTATTTATAGTATATATATAAATATATCAATGCAACATATCCATAATGTAAATAAAAAATTCTTGTAATTGTTTAGAATTATATAATATAGAAAATATGCACATGAGTAATCCTGGAGCGACATATAGCCATCCCCATTCACCATCATAGATAAGGCGTAAGCCTATAGGAAGGTTGATTGTCTGACCCTAAGTCCCTCCACTCAGAGATACTTTACCCAAGAGAGAATCCAACAATAGATAACTCTAACACCTAATTTTCCTAAAATATTCCCATCTACTATATAATTTATAATTACATTAATTACAAACCTTTGAAAAGGTAAATGAAAAACTATATTCATCATATAGTTTATTCAAGTGTCTAATTTAGAGTTCTATACTAGAAGTATTTTAACACTTAAATTGAACCATGAAATATATTCAAATTTCATAAAAAATTACAAAACATGATTATAATTGTGAAACCCCGTTTAAATATTTGAAAAATTTAAATATTTAACCATTATATAAATATTTATAAAAAATTATACATAAAATATAACTATAATACTTTTAAGTTTTTAATCTAGAAATTAATTTAAATTTAAAATTTATGAATATAAAGTATTATATTCATTTAAATATTACGTTTTCTATATTAATTAATTTCATGATGATTTGTTTTAAATATTTGATATTATATGAATTATAAACTATTAATAATCAAATTTATATTATGTAAATTGTTTTACAAAATATAAAAAACATATAGGTAATTTTATTTAAACGACTATAAAATCATTGATCAATTTACATTTAATGTGAATTAAATAATTGCAAATTCAATCTCCAATAATTTGATCTAATCAAATAGATTAATTATGAATAATACAAAAATTAAATATAGATATTTAAATTTTTCCATTATTTTTAAAGTTTAAAACCATTTATAAATTTTTTATTATTACTTCAGAAAAAACACATCTCTTTTTATATTAGAATAATTTTCATATAATTTGTTTAATAAGGTATTTAAAATATTAAAATTTAATATATGGGAATAAAATGTTCCATAAAAAAATTAAATATGAATTTTTATTAATTAATTAAATTATAAACCTTGTATAAATTTAAATATAGAAAAAATCAATTAATTGTTTTTTATTAACATATGATAAACCACTAATATAAATTTAAAATACAGAAAAAAAAAATTAAAAACTATTGATTTTACCCATATGCTTATGGGTATTCCTACATCATAGTAATGCCTTCCACATTTATGATGTTATTCTAGAATCAATTTCATAAAGTTAAGTTATTACATACCTTTTGCAATTCTTAAAAATAACACAATATGTAATGGTAATATGAAAATTACCTTTGTGTGACTCATTTTTGGTAATTGTATATAGTATATTACCATTACATAAAAACTTCACAAAAGGGTATATCTCTTTTTACATTACATGAAAATTATGAACTACTAAAAAGGATACTACCATAAAAAACCACATTAATAATGGTAACATAGATATTATTCCTAAAAAGTCCTTATTCATATGTGTATGACCTTTATGTAAACATTATCACATTAGGGTTAGAGACCAGATTACCTTTACATAACCATTTTAAACACACTATTTCCATTACATAACACTAATTTCACATAAATATATGTTGTGATGACCCTTATATAATCCACTCTATGTATGGATAATTCCTTGGATACCCTTATGCATCTCAGTTGTGTAAGGGTATGGTGTTGGTCACCTTTACACAGCCCAACTACATAAGATTAAAAAAATCTATCAATTTGTTTTTCCAAAAAGCCGATACTAATTGGTTTTTTTATTTATCCATTTCAATTTTTTATTTCGTAAAAAATATTATTTGATAACATTGATACCTTTAAAGGAAATTTTTAGTGCCTAATAACAATTATTATAAGTAAACGAAGCAATTAAACACTTATCAAAGGGTCTCTCCTTTAAGATTATATAAAATATACATTAAAACTGGAATTGATAAAAACTATAAATGTTCATAAATTATCACTATAGGACATCTGCAACATCATCTGTCACTATAATAAGGGTTTTATAATGATCTAAATTGGAATTCGACAGATTTCACCTCCCCTTATCATGTCCATTGGATTCAAAGAATCGTCCAACATTAAAATTGGAACAATCCATCCTCTACTCCTTATTAGGGAATAATGGTAAAGGGAGAATATTAGTGGTGGTATATGGGTTTGGGAGTACCATCCATTCATGGGGATCTACATTCAGACAAACACACGCACACACACACTGATCATCATATACATGTATAGTATATATAGATCCTAAGGACACTCATGCACAATTTATAGAATAGCTCATGTGTTTATAATGGATTATTTAATTTCATTGCAATTTAATACATCATATACCTGAATAAAATTAACTTCTATTTAATTCATCTTATTAATTGTTTCATTTACACATTTCCTCAATGGGGAATAATTTAGGTGTATAACACACAAATAATATACCCAAAGCATTTACATTCATGTAGAAAAATAATTAATATTTTTTAATTATATATATCATACAAATTTACAAGGCTTTATATAACATTTCTCATACTTGATTCATGTGTTCTAGTACCAGGCCCATGGGGATCTCAAATTCCCTTCAGGCCCTGTCAAAGCTGGTTCAAGTTGTAGTTTAGTTTGTTATCTAGGTTGGTACATGTTAGATTTTTAACAAGGGATCTTGTGACTCTTATTGGATCTCATTATTCCATTTTGGATGTCTTGGTAGACTAGATAGAGTATTATTAGGAATCATGGGGTAGGTTAAATAAATTTTAATCATTAAATATCAATGTATTTAGGCATAAGTCTCATAGGGTGGTTAGAAATAGAATATTTTAGGTATTTAATTTAACTAATTATAGTCATTTACCAATCACTAATATTATATCCTTGTTCCCATGTTGTGTTGTAATTGATAGATTTAATGTTCATGTGTCTATTGTCTACTGTTTCCCTACTATCTATTGACATTGTATAATACCATTCTCGAAAGATGATATCTAATCATGCTTCAAGTGGGAGATTTTGAGGAACCACAACACATGAACCCTCCAGTCGATGTGATCATTCTATATGCGGTAGTTCATCAGGTCTATTGGTTTAGACAATGGAAAATACATACTACCATTCATTATAAAGTGGTGGAAACTCAAATTGATGATAATAGCGTTCTATCCCATGAGTTTTATCATCTAAAACTACAACATTTTCAACCAATGCGTGGTCCTATAAAGGACAAGGATTATATGGAAAATATATAAAAACTCTTCATATTAAAAGGTTCACTATATTCTATTATGTTTATGTGTGTCATATTCATGATTTAATACACTAGAAGGAGATAATGTGATGTTATTGTCCTAAAAATTCAGAGAAAAGAATTATAATGGAATAAAGTCAAGATTATTTTTATAGATAAAATCTATCCAGTGTCAATGGTGTTGGATAAGTATATAGGTTTTCCCAATCATCACCAAGGTTTTTAGAGAGTTACTCATTAAGCAATGTTTTTTATTAAACATTCTCTAATTTCAACCACGGTGGTTTCAAAAGAGAAACTATAGGACCATAATATTCTAATAGATCTTAGATAAGATATCTAGTGTTAATGCATTTTGTTGAAGCATAGATAATAATTTGATGATATGGGTAAGGATATGATGAAGGAAATTGACATTTTTGTTAATTCATGGTAAATTAAAGATCCTCCTACTCTTTATGGAAGAATTATCAATAATGATAATGGGAAGTGGATGTATAAAGAACCTCATAGTTACAAAATTGGTTGTGTACATTGAAAAAAAAAACAAAATATCGGTCACTTGAAATGTCTAGTAGAGGCACATTGTGTTTTTTCTAATATGGAAATAATAATAACACAAATCCTACATCATAGAGGAATAGATTATTTTCTTCTTGTACAGATGCCCTGGTCACATATAAAGGTTTTCACCTCCTTTTACTACCTCTTATTGTCACATTGGGTTTTTAGTATTTAGAGGATACGTGGTGAAGTTATATGATTCAAGAATAATAGTGTTATATTTTATGAAGTCAATAATAGAGTAACTTCACAAATTGGACAAGTCTATAGTGCGAACTAGTGTGGGTAAAATGATAGTTAGAGGTACCATTACTATTTCTTCATCTTTAGTGACTACTTTATTTTATATTAGTTACACTTATTATTTTTTACCAACCCACATAATATATCTATTGAGTCATTAAATGGAGATCATAGATGATGTGATTTAAATTACAATTTCTCTTAGGATAAAGATATAAAAGGGCCTTTAATGTCTCTATTATTATTTCTCTTTATCAGATTTAGAGATCTTTTGTGACTCTTTGGTTCTAAAAAGGAAACCCTTGATTATTAGACATGGGATGGACTAGTTGGTATCTCAAATGTATCTAATTGACTATTATCATCGGTTGGCTTCTCTTACTAATACTGAAGGAGAGATAGATGATTTCCCTAGAGAATGGTGCATAAGGGAAAGAAAATATGGAACTCCTCTTCTAGATCAAGGTAGAGTAATATCATTTTATACTATTATATTTGAGAAATAATACACTTTTAATTAACTACCTCAATAATTTTTGAGTTCTAGTAACCATTTTTCAAATAGAAATTTATATTATACCACTATGGAAGGAAAATGAGTTATGTGTGGTGTTATTTTCATTTACACAACATATATCTATTTACTAATAAAATATTGAATTATATAAATTGATGGAATTGAAGAATGATTTTGATGAATTCATTTCCAAAGTATTGATTTGACCTAGTGTGTCACCATGGGTACCATCGATTCATTTGGATGAGAATGAATATGGAACCCTTCAATTGTGTGCTAATTAATGGTGGATAAATTGGAATAATGTAATGAACATGTATCTATTGAAACACATTTATGGATTATTTGATCATCTAGAAAGAATAATGTGGTTCTCTAATATTGATCTTCCATCTGGTTACCACTAACGTTGGATCAAGGTGTCTGATATTCTAAAGACTATATTCATGAGTAGGTATGTAATCATTTATTATTTTGTTATACCATGCATCCTGATCTATGGTTTTGTTGTGTTCAAATAACTGATGAACTTGATTTCACATCACTATCTTGAATCATTTATTTTGGTAATCATAGAATAAATCATAGTTTATTTAAAATTTGAGGAGGGTCATGAATATTATTTGTGTATAGTTTTAGATGTAATGAGGAATCACCAAATTTATACCAAGATATCAATGTTCAAATTATGGATTTAGTATGAGAATTAATTAGGTAACATGGTCTCAAAATATTCTATCTCAGTAGATCATGAAAAGTTAAAATGTTTCATATCATAGGAGTAAACACCAAATTTATTTTTCATTGGAATCTTCATTGGTTTTTCAAGGTATTAGCATCGATTAATTAATTTCCCTCCAAGATGGATTTTTTTGACATCTCCTTGTTAGAAAAGAGTTAATTTAATGTTGGAAAAAGAATTTAGACTTCATTTTTTTATTGACAACCATTTTACAACATCTCATGTTTTGACTATTCGAGAGGATCAGTATAGATACATGTTCATTTATGATTCTTCATGTTAATGTTTAGGTTGTATTCTCAAACTATATTGTCATATGATGGATTAAGGTTCCCAAAATCTTCATTAAAATTATAAAAACTATCTAAAAATTTATCAAGACCACATAGAGTTGATGCACACTCTTAAAAGTTGGTGGAAATAACATTTCATGGAAGGGTTTAACATGTACTTTAATCAAAATATCATGAGATAATATTTTCTAAAAATATATTTTATTCTAAAAAAGAGGTGATTTATAGAGTAGCTATAATATTTTTAATTTGTAATTTCATGTACCCATAGAATGGGGAATGTTATTGTAGATGCTCTTACTTAGATGTATCTATAATTACCTGTCCCAATAATATCACCGTTTTTCTCTAAAACCATTACATTGTCGTGATTATAAGGAATTAAATGTTGAAGGGCCAATCAATTTTTTAGTGTTAATAAAATAGATAAGTATATGAGTCTTATATTAAAAATGAATCAACAATTAAAACATAATTTTCTTAGAATAACATTATTCCAACTTTTTTATCCTTATATATCATACTAATTACACTTAATGTATTCATTGGGTGAAGGAAACCAAATAAGTTCTAACTTTAATGCTCAATAATGGTTAATTATAGATTAAACAATAATTAATAAATAATAATAATAAAATGGAAATGCATAGTACTAAACACACATGATAGAATATCAATAAACTGAGTGGGAGTGCATAAAAAATATGTAATGGTAAATAACTAATCATACATTCCATTTAAAAAAACTAGATAAAGACAAATTAATATAGAAAACAAAATAATTGAACACACATACCATGAAATACTCAATCTAATAATGAAATTGAATTCATAGATAATGTCAAAGAATAAATGTCATGGACAATAATAATTACATAATTCTCAACAAAAGAAATGATAAATTATTGGAGGTCATGTTTCCGAATCCGATGATACCTTTTCCATAATGATCTATCCTCAATATGGTTTAAGAAATACTAGATGAAAATTCATTTTCATAGGCTATCCAACTAATTCTTCACATGAGAAAAAAAATTCTAAAATTTTATTGCATTAATTGGTCTCCAATCTATGTCATTCACGAACAAATAAGTTCTCATATATCGAATAGTCCATTTAATTCAAAAACAACATCCCTTATCAAATATCCATATTGATTAAAATATACGAATCAATTAGTATTTCCCCAAATATAAAATAAATTTCAATGTAAACACTATATGTTTTAAAAGAATAAGATTTATGTAGTAACCATATCCATTAAAAAAGATAAAATTATTTAGGGGGGGAAATTATTGTTTAATGATCATTAGAAATTTAATATTTCAAGTGGACTAAAAAATGAATAATGGAATTCAATGTCAATAATATAATTGGAAAAATAAAAAAACATCCAAAGGAAGAATATGTATGATATAAATAAATAGTCATATTGGATTTAAATAAATGTTTTTTTGATATTGATGAATTAAAATACTATAAAAAATCCTTTTAAAACATTATTGTGGAAAATATCATTTCTATTTTGAATAACAGTTTGAGAATTCATTTCATTGTAAATAACATAAAAAATTCATTAAAAATTAACTATTACAACTTGAAAAATATTTTTTCATGGAATTATGGTGGTTAAATCAATAAATATCATACATGGTAAAATGAATAATTTTTTACATGAAGAAATGTTTAGAAAAGTTCCATGTTTAGAAAGAGACATGAAGATACCCTCGAATTCATTTTTTATAGAACAAAGGGGTAAAAATTTCATTAATAAATAAATTTTTAATGTTTCAAAACATTTTTTATTTTTTATATAAAATATGGTTTTGAGAAAAAGAATAATTCTGAAAAAACATGGAAATGATGTTGTCTTCTCTTAAAAATATTTTCTAAAACATTTTTAGTACCTAGGAGTCAGAAATGGTACTATTACATGATTAAGGTAATGAATTGCTAAAGGAGAAGAAAAGTGGGTTTTATTTAACATTTATCATATAAATTTGTAATTCCCCGACCATAGTTACCCATAGTCGGTGCATTATTATATAACATTGGTAGGATCATAAGAGATTAGGTCTCGAAAGACCGATTAGTTTAGTAGCATTGGTTGTACTAGATATATACATTAGATTTACATTACATCATGAAATGAAAAAACAACAACATTGTGTCCCCTTTGAACACACTAATATCTCTTATCATATACCAGTAGGTTAATCATAATATACTTCTTCACATCCAGGGAAAAATAAAACATAGTAAGGTGGGAGTGCAGATTCTCAGTAAGGATAATAATACAACAGAAACTATCATAAATAATCCTAAATGTTTAAGGAAATGTGTAATACTAAAACAAAATAATTTTAAACCTAATAATCATAAAAATATTGAAAAGATAAATCAAATAGTTCCATTTAATTATTCACATGGATGTTCTACAAGTCGAATAATCACATGTAATATGAATAACTAATTTCATAATGATGGAATACATAATTTCAGACATCATAAAAACATAGTGAAGGCCTCGTGCAATGAATAAAATAATATTTTTTCAAGGGTTTGTTCCAAGACACTAGTTTGTCTCCGGAAACTTACCAATGCATTAAGGGGCTATATTGGGCTCCACCTATAACTTACTACATCCAATGCATTCCTCATATGAGAAGGATGAAACATAAAAGAAACATTCGTATTAAAACTAGCATATGAAATGTTAATTCTTAAAACATAAACCATGAAGGGTATATAAATAACATATCCACAGTCAAAAATATCACTAAAATTTTAATACAATATTGAATATTGTATCATAATAAATCCACTTCAAACAGTTGTAAAATCCATCAAAATATGATTCCATAGATAAATTCATAATTAATTGATTGAAATATCTCTATCTATTTTAAAATAATTTAAAATATAAATAATTATAAAAGAATTCATTTATATTGAAAATATTATTATTATCTTTTAAGGGTAGCATAGAAGGTGTTATAATGGTGAAAATCACCACACCTACCATATAAGTTTAAAAAAATCTTACCTTAATTTGACGAAAAGGTCATAAAGTACCTTGTTTGGAAAATGACTGAATGATTCCTTTCAATTTTTTTAAAAAAATTAAAAAAAATGTATAAATGAATTTAACCCACATTCTATGAAATAGTAAAAATGTTTTGAAATACATTTTTAAGAATCATGTTTGAGTATGATAAAGAATTCCCTATAGATGCTAATGTATAGACATGCTCCGATAATAAAGACATTAAAAAATTAACCATTACCTTGAACTTTTATATATTCTAGGGTATGTTAACCTCATTTATTATAGCTAAATAATTTTTATTAAATTATACAATAACCATATACATAAATATGATATCATATTTGATCTTTTAATAATTCGCCCTTAACAATATTTCAGTAGCAACATTGTTTTGGGTGTAAACTGAATCGTTTTCCATTATATGTTTTTACACATAATTCATGTTTGTTATAGATAGGATGTATTTTATTCATATGTATAATGATATTAATTTCTTTTTAATCATAAAATGAAAATTATTCTTGAATGGTTATGATGGGGAATGAATATCATCACGTTTGTGGAGACGGTAATCCCTACGTACACATGAGAAACAATATCATTCTCTTGATAGTGAAATGGTATGTAATTGGAAGGAATATTACATATATATAATGACTAAAATGATATATTTATTATTTAAATAAATTATAATCATTATTATACTGATACAAACAATGAAGTTTTGAATAAAAAACTACACCAAGACTTGGAGACGGTATGCGGGATATACACACGTGTGGTGACATTGCCAATAATTATATGGATAGAATAATTATTATGTTTATACCATATTCAAAATAACATAAATGTTTGTATAATGTACTGGAGTTATTATTTTGGTATGGAAAATACATATAAAGAGGAAGCGGAAGAATAAAAAACATTGAATGTGGTGATGAAATTAGTACCTCTTCTTCAGGTGCTTCCGTTTTGATTTGATCAAAAGGGATAATTAGGATGTCTTTTTGATAAATGTAAGGCCTCTAAGTAGATGTGAGGGTTTTTGGGAAGATATTTGATCTGAGTTTGGCTGGGAAAAATGGATTTGGAGTGTGATTTTGATATAAGGGGAAGTACCCTTTTATAAGAGAGGTGAGGGTCACTTTAGGAAAAGCTTGAAATATTAAACTATTATAACATCATTTTTAATTTATAATTGCTCAAAATGGATTAATTTAGAATATAAGGTGGTTAAGTGTCTAAATATTCTCAACTAATAGGTTTTAGACATGTTTACATCATTATATTAACCTTATCTTATATATTTAACTCTTAGTTAAATTGTTTAACTTTTACAATGTTTTATTGTATTTTTATATTATATTGTTATTAAAATTACTATAAATTTCCATGTGAACCTAAAGTGGTTCATTAATGAATTAACTATCATAATATATGTCTTTTGGTAGAACATTATAATTTTAGGAATATTATGTAATTTAATAATATAGTATTTTTTTAAAAAAACTCATTTACGTTAATTTGTACACTATTTAGTATTTGGTTTTTTAGAAAGTAAAAACACTTGATTAATTCGAAGAATATTATTAAATTTTCCATAAATATGCCATAGTAACCTAGAAAATTCTTGGAATGCATAAGAATTCTCAATTTACATTTATTTTAATATTTATAATATCAATTATGTTAATCATTCATTAATAGATTAATTATTGCATAATCATTGTGTCATAAATAAATTTAATTATTTAATGTCTACTAATAATAAATAAACTACCATGATATAGGATATATTTTTATCTTTCTGACGAAAATTTATAGTTCAGTTTATCTGATGTATAAACATATATGAAAAATGATTTAGTTATTAAACATTGAATTTAATACTTTTAACTCTTCCTTAAATAAAATAATAATAAATGTCCTAATCTACTCCAAGTGGATCAAAGAGGATCATATTTTTCTCTTGAGGATTATATTTTTCAAAATAAACTTATCCAATAGAATTAGGACATGTTTTAGGGTAATTATAATATCATTTTAACCTTTTATTACCCTATTTACTTTTAACCATGGTAAATAAAATTTAAAAGATATAATTAACCAAAAATTATTTTTACCCTATTGAACCAAATTTTACATAATGATTTAAATAGTTTCTCTCTGATTTTTGAAATTCATTTCACAAAAGTGGTAAAATTGGGTTTTATGCAAAATTGCAAATGTGCCTAGAAGGTGGTTAAAAGATGTTAAAAAGTTCAATAAAAGTATACACATCTAATTCTTTTATAAATTGGCTCCAATGAATTAAATTGAACATATAAAGGTATTATGTATCCATTTTTACTTAAAATAAATTTATATAAAACCAATAATTATTTAATTAAAAATTTGGTTTTATATAATAAATCTGTGTTTTTTACTATTCATCAAAAAATGAATGTTTTAAGAAAAATATCAAAAATTCATTATTAGCTAATTTTGATATTCAAAATCCATAAATAAAGTCCATTTCGAAAAATAATATTTATAAATTTCTAAAAAGCAGGTATTACTATTAAAAACTTTTTTTAAACCGCTAGTTTGATATGATGTGGTGTACTAGAACTGAAAGTTGCGTACAACACAAGCTATTGTATTATTCAATGAAAAGCATATCATAGATTCTTGGGGTGTTAAATTCTTCCCCCCTTTATAAAATTTCTTCCTCTAAATTTATGGAATATTAATGCATAAAAATATATGGGTTGTTCTTCATCATACGTTTCTCGGGTTCCCATGTGCCACTTCCATCATATAATTTCTCTATAGAACATTTACCAGATAAGTTGTCTGGTTTCTCAACAATTGTTCTATGGAATCAAGAATCTTGAAAGGCTCCTCAAAATAATATAGACTGTGTTACATTTCTCTTTCATCACTGGTGAGTACTTGCGTTGGGCTGGGCATGTATTTTCTCAATAGTGATATGCAGAACACATCATGAACATTGGAAAGACATGGAGGCATTGTAAAATAGTAAGCTAAAACACCAATTCGTTCTATTATTTTGAAAGGTCTGATATAACTAGGACCTAATTTACCCTTCATATTGAATCGTATAACACCCTTCTATGGAGATACCTTCATGAAAACATGATCTCCTTCATGAAATTCTAAATCCTTCCTTTAGTTTATGACATAAATATTTTGCCGACTTTGAAAATATTTGATGTGGGTCTGGATAATCTTCACCTTTTCCATTATTTCTGCACCATGTTCAAGGCCTACACCATTTCATTCACCAACATCATCCCAATGAGTTGGTGTGATACATCTCTATCCATATAACATTTCATATGGTGCCATCTGAATACTTGAATGGATTTTATTATTATATGAAAATTCTACCATAGGTAAATATTGATCTAACATACATTGAATGTCATGAGAGAATGATCTCAACAAGTCTTAAAAAGTTTGCATTGTCTGTTCTGATTGTCCCTCAGTCTGAGGGTGGTAGGACGTTCTTAAATGAAGTTCAGTATCTAGGGATTTCTGAATACTTTTCCAAAATCTTGATGTTAAATGGAGATCACGATCAGAATAAAACAATAGGGGTACATCATGAAGTCTTACGACTTCATTAATATATAGTCTTATTAAATTTTCGTGTGGAAAATCTTCTCTTATAGACTGAAATTGTGGTGACTTTGTAAGGCGATCAACAATGGCCTTTATTTCATTATTCCTTCTAGTATTTTTCATTAGCCCCATGAACAAGGACATCATAATATCAACCATCTTCCTCTCCTGTATGAGAAGAGGTTTCAGGAATCCTCTAGGATGATGTCTTCCAGCCTTCACATATTGAAAAACCATACATCTTGACACTTAATCGGCAATCTCTCTCTTCATGTTGTCTCACAAAAAATGTTCCTTTAAATATGTATACATCATAGTGCTACAAGGGTGTATTGAGAAACTAGAGTGTTGGGAATCATCCAACAATTCCCTTCATAGATCAATTATTTCAAGTACACAATTTTTCATCCCAAATTTCAAAATTACATCTCAATATATGAAGTAAGTCAATCTCCCATCATTCACAGCATTAAATTTCTTTTGAAACTCCACATCATCAGTCTGAGAACATTTTATCCATTCTAGTAAAGATGGTTTAGCCACCATTTGAAAAAGTATTGATGTTTCATCTTTCACGATTATTCCCATATCCATCAATACTTGATCAATGAACATTGAACCCCTTTCAGATATCATCTTGTTCAATACTCAATGATCCTTTATGTTCGAAGCATTATCCAATTTATTTTCCTTCTTATGGTGGTACTGTATAGTTCAATCATTATATTTGGGTAGTTCAATCCATCTCCTTATCCTCATGTTGAGATCTTTCTGTGAGAAAATATACATCCAACTCTTGTTATTAATATATATCTCACATTTTTCACCACATAGATATTGTATCCATATCATTAGAGAAAATATTATATCTGATAACTCAAGATCATGATTAGGATAGTTTTGATCATGAATTTTTAGTTGCTACGATTCATAGGCAATGACTCTATCATTATACATAAGGAAACAATCCATTAATTTCATTAAAACATCTAAATAAATAACAAACCCTGCATTCCCCAAATGTAAACTCAAGATAGGAGCATTCACTAATCTTTTCATCAAGTCTTAAAAAAAATTCACTCTATTGTTCAAAAAATATTAGCCCCATTTCGTGTGATCATGGTTAATGGGAAAGACGATCCGGAAAAATTCTCAATGAAATGCTGATAAGAACTTTCTAAAACAATAAAAATTCATACCTCAGTTATACTAATCATTGTTGGCCATTCATGAATTGCCTTGGTCCTTGAAGGATAAAAAGAGATTCCATCCATAGAGACAATGTGACCTATAATGAAATATCCTAAAGCCAGAATTCAAGATTGAAAAAAATCCCATATAATTCATTTTTTCTCAGAGTCATTAGAATAGTTCACAAGTGATTTTCACGATCTTAATATCTTTTGGATTATACCAAGATATCATCAATAAATTCTACTACAAAGTCATCAATATATTATTTGAAAACTCTAATCATTAGAACCATGAAGAGAGCAGTTTCACTAGACAATCCAAAAGGTATTACTATAAACTCACAGTGCCCATACCTTAAATGAATTGTTGTCTTCAAAATGTATTCCTTCATTATACACAACTGATGATATCCAGATAGATGTTCAATCTTTGAATAATTTTGAGCTCCATGATGTTGCTAAAATAAATCTTTAATGCGAGGTAGGGGATACTTTTTCTTTACTGTTATAACATTGATCTCCCTATAGTCTATTCACAACCTTATAGAACCATCCTTTTTCTTAACAAAAAGAATAGGTCCTCCCCATAAAGAAACACTAGTAAAAATAAATCCTTTATTACTCAACTCCTCTAGTTGTTTCTTTAGTTCCACAAATTCCACAATGTCCATTCTATAATGGGTCTTAGATATAGTCCATGAACAAGGAATTAAATCAATGGAAAACTCAATGTCTTGTTCTATAGGATGTCCAGGTAAATACTATGGAAACACATCAACATATTCTTAAACAATAGGTACGTATTATATTTGAACATTCCTTTCTTCACACATAGTTATTTCACTCTCTTCCACCCCAATAATTGAATTTAGTAATGCTAATTTGGGTGGATCTAAATGAGGAAAATATGGTGATGTTTCATCTATAAAGATAAGGTATTCCATATCATCACCAAAAATTGTAACCTCATTGTTCTTAAAATAAATTTTTTCATCATTGTCTGAAATCCAATCCATACCGGGGATTATATAAAATTCAATTATGGGTATGATGATGAGATCAGTAGATAAACATGTTTATAGGCCCTAATTGGAGCTGATTCACAAAACATTGTTGCAGTGATACTTCCCTTAAGAGTAATGTCGGAACACTGCATTGTTAAATCTAATTGGAAATATCTTATTTTCATAGAAAACCTAGAAGTTGTGAAAATGTTCGAAGATATTTAATCAAATAAAGCATTGGCTATAATTGAGTAAACCATTAAATTACCTACCACCTCGTCATTCAGGGCTTCAAACATAGTAGTAGTGATCTCATAAGCTATCCTTGCTCCCTTGGCATTTTCCGGGGTATGTTTCCTCGGATATTAGGACATTCATTTGCATAATGAACCATTTAACTACAATTATGTCATTAAACATTGAAAACCTATTCCATCCCTTTGCTATCACGAGCTTGGTGGCCTTCTTATACACACTTATAACATACTCTCATTCCCTTTAGGCAAGTACCAGGGTGTTTCTTACCAAATTTACTGAAGGAAGGAAATTCAACATTTATCTTATTCCCCTTATTTCTATTTGTACTATGTTCGGAAGATCTCTTCTTTTCTAGATTTCATTTAAAGTAGTATGACTTAGAGAATTACATTTCCTTCTTGATATCACACGAGAAAATATCACCATCTGATGAGAAGGATTTTAAGAGTTATTTTTGAAGAAGAAATGGTTTTATCTTATCAAAGAATCGAGAAATCATACTCCTTGGGATACATATATAAAATATAGAATGCCTTTCTAACATTGTAAAGTTATCTTCATACATTGCAACATTCTCATCCTCCTTTAGCCTCAGATTCAGAAATTACCTTTCCATATTTTCTCAATATCCAATAGGAAAGTGTTTTTCAAAGAAAAGTTCTTTAAGCTCCGTACATTGTATATTTGATACATCTTCACCCTCCATTGTATTTTGAATTAATGACCACCATTGATCTGCATATCCCGTGAGGCAATAAACATCCATGACAACTTTTCTGATTTCAGTACTCCACAAAGCATAAAATATTTTCTCTATGGAACTTATCCATGTACAGATACAAATAGATTTATAGTCCCATTGAATGTTGGTGGTTGTTTCCTTATTAAGTGGTCTAACATTGATCCTCCATGTTGTGGATTAGGGTGATCCATAAATGTAAAAATATTATTTATAACCCGAGTGAGTTTCCCTAATGTGGTTATAAGTTGTTCAGCACTAGTTACCTCACCATCTTTACTATAATTATCTTGAGTAGGAGGGAAATCACTACATGGATTCTGTGCATTGAAACAGTTCCCATTTTTTCCATTGGGTTCCATTTCTAAACAATGGAATATACTATATTATTCTCTGAATTACAATACATAATTCTGAACTATTAAAATACCTAACATAAATTGGACAGTTTATTCATATAATCCATATTCCAAAAAAATGTTTTCATTGAGGAATTATTTACTCATAAATCCTTCATAATGGTTTGTAATGAAAATAGGAATTATCCTAATCATATCCCTCGAGAGTTTCATAACCAAGAGTGAAGCAATGCCCATTGTTGTGTACCAAGAAACCCTAGGTCTATCCCAAAACTCATTTTCGGAGTCTTCACTCTTATGTACATCTATGCAAGATCCGCCTCTACCTTCTTGTATCTAGACAGGGATGTATTTCTTTGAAAACTCACAAAATCTTTACATTACCAAAATGATAGTTAGTTCTTATATACTAATCCACAAAGTCTATCTTAGGATAATGTTCTTTAATAATAGTTTTCTAAAGCTAGTTTCCTAGGATTATAATAAATTTTCACTAATACCAATTGTAATGTCTCAACCCAAGTTACCCAAAGTCAGTTAATTATTACATAAAATTAGATTGATAACAATAGATAAAGTCTTGAAAGACGTATTAATTTAGTATCCTTGAAATTACTAGATACATACATAAGATTTACATCACATCATGAAATGGAAAAACAAAAACATTGTGTCCCCATTGAACACAATCATATCCCCTAGAATATTCTTGTTGGTTAATTATAATATACTTCATCACATCCTTAGACAAATAAATAATTGAAAGGGGTCAGATCATTTGATTAGCAAGGATAACAATATTGCGGAAACAATCATAAATAAGAATAAACATTTAAGGAAATGTATTATACATAAAAAAATCCTCTTAAACATAAACATCAGGTTAATATGGAATAAATAAATCAAATAATTCCATTTACATATTCACATGGATATTCTACTTGTCGAATAATCAAATTTAATATCAATAGAAAATTTCATAATAAAGGAATGAATAATGTCAGACATCATAACTACATAGTCAAGGACTTGTGGAAAGACAACAATAAAAAAAATTCAAGGCCTTTTACCAAGAGAGTAGTTTGTCTCATGAGACCTACAAATGCATCGAGGATCTATAGTAGGCTCCACCCATCACTTACTAAGTCCAACGCATTTATTATATGAAAAGGATGAACTATAACAAAAATAATCATATTAAAACTAGCATAAAAATGTTAATAATTTAACCATAAACCATGAATATTATAGAAAAAACATATTCGAAGACGAAAATATCACAATGCCTTCAATACTATTTTGAAGATTGTATCATAATTAATAAACATAACAAAACTGTAAAATCCATTAAAGGATGTTGATATAGATGAAATCATAATTATTTGAGGGAAATATCTTTTTCTATTTTAAAATCTTTTAAAAGTTACATAATTATATAAGAATACATTTATTTTGAAAATATTTTTATATGCTTTTATGTGAAGAATCCAAGGTGTTGTAATGGTGGAAAATCACCACACCCACCGTATAAGTTAATAAAACATTCTAACCTTAAATTGTCGAAATGATCTTAAAGTTCCCTATTTAGAAAATGACAGAAAGATTGATTTAAAAAAATTTAAAAAAGTAAATCAAGGGTATAAACGCCATTAACCCATATTCTCAGAAATAGTAAAAATGTTTTGAAATACATTTTTAAGAAACACAGATGAGGATGATAAAGTATTCAAAGTATATGCTAACATATAAACAATCTCGGATAATAAAGAGATTGTAAAATTAACCCTTACCATGAACTTTTCCTTAGTTGAGGGTATATTATCCTACTATATAATAGTTAAATCATTGTTATTAAATTAATAAACAACCATATATGAATGTATGATATCACATATGATATTCTAATAATGCATTGTTAATAATTTTATAGGAGTATCATTATCTCGAGTGTTAATTGATTATTTTTCATTTATATGTTTTGTTACTTAAGTCATGTTTTTAATGGATTGGTTTCATTTAATTTATTTTAATAATGATATTATGTTCTTTTTAATAATAAAATGAAATTTATTCTTCAAAGGTTATGATGGGAATGAATTCCATCGTGTTCATGGAGACGATAATGCGATATGCGCACATGAAACAATATCATTCTCGTAATAGATAAATCATATGTAATTGGATGATATATTATATATAAAGAATCATTAACATGTCAAATTTTTTATTTAAATCAATTATACTCATTATTATACCCATAAAAACAATGAAGTTTTCAATAACAAACTACACCACAATGTGGAGATAGTAAGCCATATGTACGCATGTATGGTGACATTATCATTCCTAGGATGGAAAGAATAATGAATATGGTTGTACCATATTTATAATAACATTATAATATGTATATGGAACTAGAGTTGTTTTTTTGGTAGGAAAACATAAAATAAAGAGGAAGTGGTAGAAGAAAAGAACATTGAACAAGGTGATGAAATTATTATCTTTTCTTCAGGTGATTCCTTTATGATTCCATCAAAAGGGATCCTTAAGTTGATTTTTTTATAAACTTAAATCCTCTACACTGAAGTATGGGTAGTTGGGAAGATATTTGAGCAGGTTTTTTCCATGCCAAATGACTTTGGAAGTGTGATTTTGAGAGAAGGGGAAGTACCCTTTTATAAGAGTGATGAGGGTGACTTTAGGAAAATCATGAAAAAATAATTTATTATAAAATAATTTTCGGATTATAATAGCTTCAAATAGATTTAATTAGAGGAAATGGTGTGTATTAGTAGAAGGTATATCAACCAATAGGTTTTGGATAGGTTTGGATCGCCATATTATCCTTATCTTTTAGATTTTACTATTAGATAAATAGTTTATCTTTTACAATGTCTTCTTGAATTTTTATATTACATGGTTAATAAACATACTATAAAATTAGAAGGGAACCTAAAGTTGTTTATCAATGATGTATCTATCATTATAAAAGTCCTTTGGTTAAACCGTATATTTTAGGAATATTATATCATTTCATAATATATAATTTGTTTTAAAAACTCATTTATGTCAATTTTGAAACTATTTAGTATTTTGTATTTGTGAAATTAAAAAAAACAAGATTAATTTCAAAAAAATTATTTAATAAACCCTAAAATGTCATATTAACCATAAAAATTATTTTAATGCATCAAAAGTCTCATATTATATTTTTTTAATATTTATAATATCCATTATTTTAATCGTTCATTGACAAGGTAATTATATCATCCTCATTTTTTCATAAATAAATTTAATTATTTAATGTCTAAAAATTATAAATAAACAATAATGATGTAGGAAATATATTTATCTTTCTAATAAAAATTTATAGTTCAATTTATTGTATGTATAACCATATATAAAAAATGTTTTAGTTATTAAACATTGAATTTAACAAATTTAATTCTTCATTAAATAAAATAATAATAAATGTAAAAATCTATTCCATGGGGATATAAGAGGATCATATTTTTTCCAAAGAATTATTTTGGTAAAAAAACACTTATCCAATTGAATTAGAACATGATTTTGGGTAATTATAATATAATTTATACATTTAACAACCCTATTTATATTTAATCGTGGTAAATACAATTCAAAAGCTACTCTTGAATAAAAAGATATCATTATCCTATTGAACCAAATTCTCTTTACTGATGTCAAAATTTTCTCTCAGAGTTTGGAAATTCAATTCACAATAGTGTTAAAATTACATTTTTTGAATAATTGAAAATGTGCATAGAAGGTGGGTAAAAGACTTTAAAAAGTTCAATAAATTTGTATACATATGATATTATTTTATACTACATCCAATGAATTATATTGAACATATATAGGTATTATGTATCTATTTTGACTTAAAATAAACTTAAATAAAAAATAAATATTAAAATAAATATTCGGTTTTAAACAGTAATACATTGTTTTTCACTATTCATAAAAAATTGAATGTTTTTAGAAAAATATAAAAAATTCACCCTAAGCTATTTTGGATATTTAGAATCCAAAAATGATTTCCATTTCGAAAAATAAAATTTATAAAATTCCAAAAAGTGGGTATTACTATTCATAACAGTTTTCTTAAATAGCTAGTTTGATTGTCCTGGTGTGCTAGAACTCAAAGTTGTGTACAATGCAAGCTATTGTATTATCCAACGAGAAGTTTAAAATGGATTTTTGGGGTGTTAGAAAATTCATTTAATGTAATTTCAAAAATAAATAATCATGATTAGAATGATATTGTGCAATAGAACCTTAAAAATATCATATCGTTGAAGTGACAATTAATAAACGAATATGTTTTTTTTGTACAAAAATTAAATCAATACATAAAAGCTTAAATGAATAAATATATTGTAAAATACATTAAAGAATATTAACTATAGTAAGGAACTAATAGAACCCCTTGAAAAGGGTTGATGTTATAAAATTCATTTCCACATAGTTACATTGAATTCAAATCCCCTTAAAGAAATTAATTTAAATTAAAACCCAAAATAACCTGAATAATTAAATATCCAAGATATATCAAGTCAATGGGGTATTATATAAACCATATAAAAGAATATATATGGATAACATTACAATATTCATCAATGAAATGAAATTGAGATAAGATCCCTTACCTTGCATTTCCTTTCAGGTGAACATCCTTAATTTTTATGAGGTACAGATTCATTCCCTTTCATCTATAAGGTTTAGAAATAGCCTAATGTGAATTCCCATTATGGTCATGGAGGTTTCGTGGGTGTGCAAGGATTGTTTAAAGAAGGAAACCAATGTTTTGGTGTGACTCAAGCCCCATGAATGATTATTCAAACCCATTGATAGTAGGTTTCATAGTTTGAATGAACCATATTCGGTTGGATAGAGGGCATGGAATGAATTCATGATTAGGCCAAACCATGTAGAATGGGACACATGGCTGTGTCATTAGGTCTGTAATTTTGAAAGAATTTAATAGAGGATATTTTTCATGGTTTATGAATGGATAGTCAAACTATGCAAGGAAACACTGAGGGGTTCTCATATTCTATGGTAGACCATGCGGTTTGGATTATAGTTTGATAAATCGTGCCCTTAAATAGCATGACCCTTGATATTGGGGGAAATTTAATAATTTTAAGTGAAATTAAATATAAATATAAATATAAATTCTGTTTTATCTCCCACAAAGGAACCATTTTCTACTAAGTGCTCCTCCTTGGTGCCTTGGTTATAGTTTTAGATTACTCTTCCATCCGAGCTCAGACTCTATGGGAGTTCAACTATTTGGATCCTTAATGGTTTGACCCTAATTCCAGTTTGGTCATTATTTGTTTTTCTAGATCGCATTTCCTATATTTAGGTGGAAGATGATTTTCCCTATTTATATGTTCTTCATATGTTCTTCATATTTCGGAAGATCTAATTTCATTTAGGAGCAGATAATGGATGAGAATTCCACTACTGGGGTATGGTATGTGTTCTATACATCTTCCTTGATTTTATATGCAATATTAGGCTATATGTCATTGGGGTACCCACTAGACATTCTAGATCGGGCCTGATTAAGAAATGGTTATTTTAATTAGATACAATTCGACGTGTTAGGGATTCTCTTTTATTCTATAGAAATTTTATGGTATCCGTTTACCCAACCATGGATACCCATGGTGTGTACCTTATGAATTAACTTGTTTATTCCATTATTGAACCACCTATATGGGTGAGTTATCATGATTTTCGAGTAATAGGAATCCCAATCACAATTATATATAACTGAATTATTAGATAGGGGAATGTTCAATCGTCGTAACTTATTCCATGTTGATATATCATGATTGAATTAATTTATTGGATTATATGGTTTTTCATTAAGTGAGTATGTATACTCATTTTGTTTTTCATAATTGTTTAAATTGGTTAGTCCAGAATATTAGTAATTGAGTGGGTAAAAACATGTGTTATATTTTAAATTTGAAATTTGATTCATGGGTTGTATACAGATTATATGGAATTGAAGGTATAATGGTTTTGGGTGATGGTATACTCACATACATTGAAATGATAAGTGAAAGTGAATGGAAATTTATGAATAGATTACTTCGACAAGTTCCTTGGATATAATGTCTGGAAGTGGATGCCTTTGATAGAGTATGATCATTGAGTCTTGATTCCATGGGATCCCTCAGGAATTCCAACCCATTGGATCCAGCTTCCTTGGACTCACATTGGATATGTCTGGTATGACATGATCCTAGGACTCCAACTAGTTCCTAACCGAGTTTCCATTGAGATGCTCCCAGGACATGATGAGGAAGTCATTATATTTTACTCCTTGGATCCAGCCCCTTATAGTTTGTATATATTATATAAAACAAGATTGTGAAAAATTTTACATTTTGGTTGAAAGGATTGGAAATGGATGTTTCTCACAAATTAGTTTATAACAAAAAGATTTGGGTTTTATGAAACAATGGTTGTACAATGAGGCCATGAATTTTACATCTATTATATATAGATTCCATATATATGAGCTTGAACATGTTTTGTAGGGAGCCATGATAGTTTATTATATTGACACAAATTTTGAAGTTGTATTCCATGGGAATCTTTACTACTTTTTACTAATTACTTATTTCCATATACATTGATTGCTTACCATATTTCACAACGTGAAATTTTATAGATATGGGGTGGTTGCCTACTGGTATGTTATCCGAAACCTTGTTTATTTCTGTTTTGGGGACCAAAACTGATGATTTGGTTGTAGGTATTGATAAAGAGAAAGTGCGCTAGCATAGGTTTTTGATTGCTTCATAGGAATAGGGGATCATGGGTCCAAGATGAGGATTTTGAATTCTACATTGGTACATTTTGGCCTTTTTTTCTTTTTAGACACTTTCACTGCACTGTACTTCCATTTATCTATTTTGGATGATTTCTAGATACATGTATAATCATCATAATTGTAATGATCCCATTAATTATTTCTTATATACTCTTGTCCAGATCATTAATCAACATTCTGCTAACTGTATCTAATTCCTCTTGTCATATGTAATTTATATTCCATTGTACGTGTCCTAGTAATGAGGGAATAATATCCCCATAGTCACACCTTGTCCCTCACTGAAAATAGGCAGACTCTTGCATTTCAAGAGATATTCTTGAGGCCATGTAGACAACTTGACTCATGGAACTATTGATTTGAAATAAGGTTCAGAACATTACACAGTTGTATCAAAGGGTATTATATTCTGGTTTTATTTACTATTTGGAGACAATAGATAGTGATAGAAATGAATCAATATTTTTTAGTGAACTGGTATCGGGAGTAGCTACCTCGCGTATGGTGAGAATCCAACCTTCCTTGAATGAAATTTTTTTTTTCTATATTCTAGATATTACATTTTATTTGATTCCACCATTGGGTGATGAACACATATTGTGATGTTATTATTATTATGATTGTGGGTTATGAATTTTTTCAACCCAATAAGATGATGGTATTTTATCCCATCCATCATATAAGATTTTTTAAGAAATAACACGCCACATATTATGCCCTATCATTTAGGATTCATTATTTTTTTCAAACTATTGTGATATGAGACGTGATAGTTATACCTACAGTGGTGATATATTTTTTGTAGAGGAAGAGGAAGTGTTGTACAAATTCTTTCTTATGAAGTATGTGATCATATGTACTAGAAATTGATTCAATGACTGAATCCATTTTTTAATGTGAACTTATTGTGATATGGTAAAGATTATATTAGAATCAAATTTTGGATCATGAGGTGCTTTGGGCCCCCAGGGCGTGCAACATGGTGAACCATGGGAAAAATTGGTGACACCAGAAAACGCATCCCCAATGTTTTCCAAATGCTCCCATAAATAATCCAAGAGCTTAGCCCGTTTGTAGAAGATTATTTGAAAGTTCATAGAGCCCAAACAGAGTTATGCATTAGGTTTTATAGACATTTGAAGTTGGGATGGAAAACTATTTCACGGAGCCCATTCGCGAAGCACCCTCCACAATCACGGAGAAGAGGAACCTGACTGGAGCCCCCAGGGCCTCACGGCCAGTGCAAAGCTCCCCCTTCATGAATCCACTATGGAGCGAGGGGGTGAGATGCTCTGTGAATCCCTTTGATGTTCGCGATCTGCCATAGAGTGAGGAGGCATGATGCTCTGTGAACCCATTTGATGTTCGTGATCTGCTACGGAGCAAGATCTATCTTCGTGGTGAGTGGGATCTGCTTTTTGGAACCATTTTCCAATAAATACCCTCTCATGGATATGGTCACTCCGCCCCTTGGGTGATCGGTCTCCCATTTCGCGGAGTTCTTCTTTCCTTTATGAAGCATCTCTGTGGGTCCATGCCCCGCGAGTAGCTTCCTTCGCAAAGATACTCTGTGAGTCCATGCTCTATGAATAGCTTCCTTCGCGATGCCTCTTCGTTAGTACATGCTCCACGAGTAGTTTTCCTTTGTGAGAATGCTTCACGAGTCCAAGCACCACGAGCACCTTTCCATCGCTATGCTGCTCCACGAGACCCCATGCTCCACGAGCCCCTTTGCTCCATTAAGCTACTTCGAGAAGACCTGTTCTTTTCAATGCTCCAACATTTTGCACCCACCAGTTCATACCATGGGAGCACGGACCCCACACGCCCTCTCGGGGTCAGTGCTGGCCGGTGGTCTCGACCATCTGGGCCAGTCCCTTCCCAATAGTTACTGACTCCAAAGAAAAAATGAAAGTCACGCCACGAACATTTCGGACTGCAATGTTGACATTTTCCATTGTTCCCTTATCCGCACCCACCTTGAACGTTGATATTCTCATCATCAATTCCCTGAGTACCTTCCATTGAACCATTCCTCAATTAACTCTTCCTAACCCCATCAGTTGGCTCATATGCCAGGTTGATCTAGGATGGGCCGCCCTTGCATAATTCCCATCATCAACCATTTCTAGGAACCAACTTCCCAATAGTACTATCTAGATTTTTATAAACTGAGATACACCCTATGTACCATACATAGGATGACACTTCTTCCAAAGAAGAGATACCTTATTCTCCGTGTATGAGATTCTAATAGTCCTATCTACCTAACTATAAACTGTAGTACACCCTATGTACTAAAGATATGATTCATCTTTCTCCAAACTAGATATGCCTTATGCCCATATCATAAGATTCCTAGTATCCCTCTCTATATTACGATAAATTTTATTACACCTTATATTACAAATATGACATGCATATTTCCCCCAAAAAAGAGATGCCTTATGCACTAAGCATAAGATGCAAATAGACTTATCTACATGACTATAAAATGTAGTGCAACCTATGTTCCAAACATAGGGTGCCTCTTTCTCTAAACAAGATATTCCTTATGCGCCAAGCATAAGATGTCAACAGTCTTATCTACATGACTCTAAACTATATTATGCCCTATGTTTCAAATAATGGATGCCTCTTTCTCCAAACCAAATATTCCTTCTGATCCAAGAATGAGATTCCAATAGTCCTATATACGTGACTATAAATTGTAGTAATCCCTATATAACAAATAATTAGATTCCTCTTGTTATAAAAAAGAGATTCCAAATGATCCGAGCATAAGATGCCTAATGCCATGATTACAGTAGCGTAATTTTTAGAGTGTCGGAATCTGTTCAAACATTCCATCACTCCATCTCATGCATTTTGTGACCTTCATTTGGATCTTCATCCATTTCGATGTCTGAAGAGACCCCCTAATGGTCGGGTCCCATGCTGCATCAGCTCACCTACCATCTGGGGCAGACGCCCCAAAAGACTTTGGATGAAACTTTGAGTCAGGTCTTGTGTTTCGAACATGGTATATAGTTGACCCTCATTTGTTTGTCCCCATTATAGGATAACACGATATGGATGCTTTGTTCTGAACATGATCAACATTTTTCCTCCATCCCCACACCATCCTCATTGCATTTCGAATGACGGGTATGTGATTCAAAATTTTCATCTCCCTTTGTTCAGACTGATTCCAACGACCCTTGGCATTATACCTATTTTTCATTAGATCATAGGTAATAGC
This sequence comes from Viscum album, assembly GCA_963277665.1. NCBI lineage: Eukaryota > Viridiplantae > Streptophyta > Magnoliopsida > Santalales > Viscaceae > Viscum > Viscum album. Next base: position 1,593,043,558 of record OY728163.1, on the reverse strand, counting down.
CTCAACCCACCAGTGGGTAGGGATGCCCTCATTTCCAGACATGAGGAAAACACTGGGGAATCATCCTTGCATAATCCCCATCCACCATTGTCACTCCATAGAGGCACCTGGGAAGTTTCCTTTTATAACCCCCATTCACCATTGTCACTCCATAGCGGCACCCAGGCAGTTTCCTTGCGTAAGCCCCTTCCACCATTGCCACTCCAAAGCGGAACCCAGGCAGCTTCCTTGCGTAAGACCCATCCACCATTACCCCTCTATAGAGGAACTGGGGTAGCTTCTTTTCGTAAGCCCCATCAACCATTGTTTCTCCATAGTAGAACCCAAACAACTTCTTTATATAAGCACCATACACCATTGGCGCTCCATAGCGGTCCCCAACCAACTTCCTTCCATAAGCCCCATCCAGCATTGCCAATCCATATCGACACCCATGCAGCTTCCTTGTGTAAACCCCATCCACCATTTCCCCTCCAAAGCGGCACACAGACAGCTTCCTTGTGTAATCCACATTCACCATTGCCTCTCCATAGCGGAACCTGTTCATATTCCTTTCTAAAGCCCCATTCACAATTTCCACTCGATGGTGGCACCTGGGAAGCATCGTTGCATACCCCCATTCACTACCCTTGAGGGATGCACCTTTGAGTCGTGATTATCAGGTACTTGCCGCCTATTGTTTCTCAAACCAAGCATGACTCACATTGACATATAGTAAGCATCGGCCATGACATCCTCCCAGGGTAGCCTAGAGTGTAAGCTCCAAACACCATCTCGAACTATATGGTATTTGAACCTAGCCCAGGAAGGGTACGTAGGAAGAGTCCCTAATGTTTAATCGCAACAACCATTGGTTCCTACCCCCCTTTACATCATTTCCCACTCCAACTGAACTACATAGTCTTTGATACTTTCCAAGGCAGGGTACAGAGAAAGCCTCCCTATGGTTCAAACCCACAATCCATTGATCCCGACCATCTGCATGTCAGTTTTCACACTACCAGAACTACGTGGACTTTAATCCTTGCAAATTAAAGGTACATAGAAATTCTCCATGAGGATCAATCCCAACACCCTATTGGTTCCTCCCCCCTTCACGTCAGACCAACTTCGTCCCACATGACGTTAAACTGCATGCCATGTTTTCATCCAGCATGACGTTAATCTGCTTCCCCCATCCATTGGTAAGCCGTTGTGACCCTATCCAGGGGTAAGACATTGTGTCCCTGTCCAACGGTAAGCCATTGTGACCCTATCCATCGATAATCCATTGGGACCCCATTCAACAGTAAACCACTATCAACCCCATTCAGTGGTAAGTCGTAGTCAACCCCATTTAGAGGTAAGTCGTTTTCATCCCCATTAGACGATAATCCATCTTCAGATTAACTATGTAGACTTTGATTCCCTACCATAGAGATACATAGGATCTCTCTTCAAGGATCAAGCACAACATTAATGTTTTCCTCGCGTCACTTCATCTCACTCTCCATACACTTCATTCAACTCTCCATCATCAATCATGATTCATACCCTGGCTGCCACATCCAGGTGGGATCACGTCATACACCCCCTCACTACTCCTAGTTGCACCTGGGATGATTTCCATGCATATGTCCCATCTTGTATTTGAGATGTTATCCTATGTGCACAAGCTGTTTCATCACCCCTTTGAACTACATGGTTTTTGAACCATGTTGTCTACATGGGGTACATAGGAAACCTCCACGAGGTTAAATCCCAGCTAATTGTACACCTTGGTGCCCCCCACATTAGGGTGCACAATCCCCAATACACCCTCCGTGGTGTCCAGACCATCCTTCAAGGTTTGAAATCTTATTTCAATGGGGAACATCATCATGGGACTTCTCTTATTGAGTGTTCTGATCCATCCACCCTGACAACCTTCCCAGTGTTCCCTCCTAGGGATATACCAATCTGATCTATCTCTATGGGACGTTCTGATCACTCACAATCTGTATCTGCAAGATGCTAAACTTGCAACCTTCCTCTTATTAAACATGAGATACCTGCTGAAAACCTCGGAAGACACGATATTAGCATAACCATCTCTACAAGACGTTAAACTTGTGGCATACCCCATGATAACACATGGGAAGATGAGGAAATCCTCAAAGAAAATCTTCTAGTATATGATAAACCACGATTGATGTGGGATGCCTCTAGTTCTATGCCCTTTAGATATCCTCTTATGGTGAAGAATATAGGTTCCCCAATGTCCGCACATCTAGATATGCCCCGACATGCCTGATGTTACAGTATACTCCAACCGAAGGATGTAACCATGTCAATAACCCATTGAATGTACTAAAAAATGTATTGTAATTAATTAATTGCCACAAATATATGGTGTCGGGAATGAGATTCATGAACCACGACTTTAACTTTATGGGAGACATGAAGTAGAAAACATGTTTCGTGGAGGAATCCATGGAAGGAAGAACGGACATCCCATCATCTTTTTTCGATCTAGGATAAAACATACCTAAATAATGAATGGAAGTCGTCTACCTTTGGAAAGTGAGAATGTGGGGAAACAGCTACGTGACCTCCACAGACGGATGTGCATGCCCCAGCGAAAGCGTCAGAAACCAAAATGGTGAACCCGAGGTGAATCTCTTCTCCATCAATAGAGAGTGGACAAAATATGTCGGAAAAATTGAGACATCACCCATGTGATTCCCATTTCCTTCATATGTGGGAGGATGAGTACCAATGGGTTTGTAAAGTCTATGGTTTATCAGTTCCTTGCCAACCACGCTGCCTCAAGAGGATGCACATGGGGCATCATCCCCTGAATCCTTTGGCTCCTCGCCGACTCCACTGCCTTAAGAGGTCACGCAGGGGGCATCCTCCCTCAACTATGTTGGATCTTCGCTGAATCTACCTCCTCAAGAGGTTGGGTAGGGGGAATCCACCCCTGACTCCTTCGGCTCCTCACAAACACCACCCCCTCAAGAGGTTGCATAGGTGGAATCTTCTACCTGACTCTATTGGCTCCTCGCCGACTCTGCCGCCTTAAGAGGACACGTAAGTGGCATCCAGCACCTGACTCTATCGGCTCCTCGTTGACGCTGCTACCTCAAGAGGCCACGTAAGGGGCATCCACCCTAGAAACATTTATCTCCTTACCGACACCCCTGCCTCAAGAGGCCACACAGAGCGCATCTGCCCCCGACTCCATCAGCTCCACACTGATGCCACCACCTCAATATGTGGCATAGGTGGAATTCTCCACCTAACTCCATTGGTTCCTCGCCAACTCCGAAGCCCTAATATGTGGCAAAAGGTCCATCTTCCACCTGAATCCTTCGTCTCTTCACCAGAATTACTAGCTCAAGACACCATGAAGGGGGAATCTGCCCCCTTCTCCTTTACCTCCTCGCTGATGCCGCCGCCTCAAGAGGTTGTGAAGGTGGCATCCTCCTCCTGAATCCATCGGCTCCTCACTGACTCTACTGCCTTAAGAGGCCACACAGGTGGCGTCTGACTACCAACTCCATCGAATCCTCACTGAAGATGACACCTCTATTGGTCGCTCAGGGGGTATCTGACCCCAACTCCTTCGGCTCCTCCCTAACACCGCTGCCTCAAGTGGTCACGCAGAGGGCATCTGCCCACGACTCCATCAGCTTTTCGCCGACTCAGCCGCCGAAAAGGCTGCACAGGTGGCATCCACCACCCGACACCATCAGATCCTCACTGACTTGGCCTCCATTAGAGGATTCTTAGGTGGCATCTGCCACCCGACTCCATCGGATCCTCTCTGACTCTGCCGCCTTAAGTTGTTATGCAGGTGGCATCTTCCACCCGACTCCATCGGCTCCTTGCGGACTATGCAGCCTTAAGAGGCAACACATTTGGCATCTTCCACCTGACTCCATCAACACATCACCAACACAGCCACCATAAGAGGTAACACATGTGGAATCTACCACACGACTCCATCATCTCCTCGAAAACTATTCCACCTTAAGAGGCTGACCATGTGGCATCCACTACCCAACTCCATAGGCTCATTTCCAGCTCCACCAACTTAAGAGGCTGTGCGGGTGGAATCCGCCACCTGACTCCATTGACTCCTCACCGACCCCACCGCCTCAAGAGGTCACGCAAGGGGCATCCACCCCTCGACTACATCAGCTACTCATCACCGCTGTCACCAAGAAAGGTTATGTAGGTGGCATCCACCACACAACTCCATTGTCTCCTCACTAACACCACCACCATAAGAGGTTGCGCATGTGGCATCCATCACATGACTCCATCAGCTCCTCGTAGACTCCGCCACAATAAGAGGATGCACAGGTTCCATCCACCACCAGACTACATTGGCACCTCACCGACTCTGCCACCTTATGAGGCCATGTAGGTGGAATCCACCACCCGACTCCATTGCCTCCTTGCTGATGACACCAACTTAAGTGGTTGTGCATGTGGCATCAACCCCTGACTTCGTCAACTCCTCACCGACTCCCCCACCTAAAGAGGTTGTGCGGGTGGAATCCGCTCCCCGACTCCATCGGCTCCTCTCCACACCCACCACCTCAAAAGGCCACATAGGGGGCATCCGCTTCCCGACCCCAGCGGCTCCTCACTAAAACCGTCCTTTTAAGACACCACACAGGTGGAATCCGCCACCTGACTTCATCGACTCCGCACTGACCCCACAACCTCAAGAGGCCATGCATGGGGCATCCACCCCCATCTCTATCGGCTCATTGTCCACCCTGTCGCCACCACAAGCCACTACGAATGTCCTCCCCGCACCGTTGTCAACATACACTATTGAGTTGCTCCGCATATCGCCACCATTCAGCCTGATGGCTTCTATGCCTCCCTGGCTCCATCGCTCTGGTGTACCGATGTCCTAACTTCCATGCCTTCCGGGCTCCATCAACCTGTCGTATCGATGTCTAGGCTACCATGCCTTCCGAGCTCCATTGCCCCTATCATACCGATGCTATATGATTCCAAGCCTCTTGGGATCTATTTCCCCCATCTTACCAACACTCTATGATCTATCATCTTCATCGTACCGACGCTCCAGGCTTCCGTACCTTCTAGTCTCTATCACCACAATTGCACTGATGCTCACATCTTCTGCGCCTTCTATGCTCCATCCCCCTATCGTACCAACACTCCAGGCATCTGCACCTTTCGAGCACCGTTACCCCCCTCATACCGATGCTCCAGGATTAATCACCTTCCAAGATCCATCGCCCCCTGCGTTCCGATGCTCTAGGCTTCCTTGCCTTCCAGGCTCTGTCTCCCCCATCGTACAGATGTTCCCAGATTCCACACTTTTTTGGATCCATCGCCCCCGTCATACCGACATTCCACCCTTCCACATCTTCCAAGCTCCTTCACCTTGTTGTACCAACGATCCTGGCCTCATCACCCCTCAGGATTGAGTGAATGTTTTCATTCCTACAACCCTCTCGACACTCTATGTCATCCCCAACTACCATGTTGAATCGACCACAGAGGTCATATCTATTGCCTTGACACCAGCTCGTGGAATGTTCATTATGATGAATCCCAACTCACGTATGAATAAAATCCATGTAAACAATTAGGGAATTTTAGGAAAATCCCACCATATAGATTCCCCCTCATCCCAACCCAATATAATTGGGTAGAGATGACCATCACTTTACAGGCACAATCTATGTGGTTTCACGTCCCAGTTGCATGATGTTAAATTTCGTAACAACCATGTCCTAGTTGCAAGAAATTAAACTACATAAAAAACATCATCTTGGATGGATGATGATAAATTTTGTGAAAACGTCTTGTTCACATGACGGAAAAACTGTACAACATTTTGGTCAATGCAATGCGACTTAAAACTACATCATTGATGGTCAAAGTTATGTGACCCTAAACGCCCTGCATCGGTCATCATAGCTACATGACATTAAACTATGCAATAGGTCCAAACTCTCTGACATTAAACTAATAAACTTTGGTCTATGAAATCTGACCCTCAACTATTTGCAACACGAGGGTCTCTTACTTTGAGTCCAACAATGTCTTCACACTTACACGCTCTGATGCGCTGTGTTGTAGAACCCATAGTGTTTTAATCTAAATGAACATAATCCCAATCCATCTCTATGCTTCTTAGAATCCCTTTATTTGGATCCATGACTTATTTTTTTTAAGGGACCCCTAACAGTACGGATGCTTGGACAATGGATTTCTACTGTCCCCGACCAACGCCCTAGAAAACATTAGATGCCATTTTGGAACAGGTCACATATTTAGAACATGGTCAGTGGTGGACGTTCATTTGTCTATCCTCATCCCTGGTAACATGATATGGATGTTGTGTTTCCAACACGGTGAACAACTATCTTCAATTTTTACACCTACATCATTAATATCCAGACATCGAATGCTCTGATTCACCCCTTTTTTCTCATCTCTATGTTTAGGTGGAACTGCAACACCCTTTGCGTTTCCCTTCCATACATATTTTTATGTCAAATAATTCGGCCACTGTCACAGGGATATTTCCAGCCTGATATCTCCATTCCCCTTTATGTGTGATTCATTGTGCCAGGAAAATCCCATAATTACTTCTTTTTTCCCACACAGAGCATGGATTACATGGGATTTGTAGTTTTGGCCTAATGTGTACTAATATGGTTGAGTGACATATACATCTTCATCCTGAATGACATTTAAATGATTTATCTCCACACATGACTTTAAACTAAAACATTGTCCTTCAGGATGTTTAACTATTCCTCATTGTCCCACATGATGTTAAACTTCATTATCATCAATCATGAGGCTAAACTACTCATTATCGTCCTGTGTGACATTAAACTACATCATCAACATGAATGATGCTAAATTTTTCATCTTCATCCATCATGAGGTTAAACTTCTTTGTCCCACTTGATGTTAAATGACATTATCGTCAGTCATGACGTTAAACTTCTCATTATCATCAAGCATGACATTAAACTGCATCATCATCCTTCATGATGTTAAACTATTCATATTCGTCCTGCATGATTTTAAACTACATTATCGTCCTCCATGACATTAAATTGCATCATCATCCTGCATGATGATAAATTCATTATCTTCGTCTGTCATGATGTTAAACTGCGCATTACTATCGTGCATGACATTAAAATACATCATCGTCTTGCATGATGTTAAACTGTTCATCTTCATCAGTCATAATGTTAAAATGCTAATCTTCGTCCTACATGTTGTTAAACTGCATCATCGTCCTACATGATGATAAACTATTCATATTCTTCTATCATGATGCTAAACTGCATTGTTCCGCATGACGTTAAATGACACTATCATCCATCATGATGTTTAACTACTCATTATCATCCAACATGACATTAAATTGCGTCATTATCTTTCAGGGTGCTAAACTATTAATATTTATCCCGCATGACGTTAAAATACATTATGGTCATGCATAACGTTAAATTGCATCATCGTCTTGCATGACGTTAAACTATTCATATTCATCCTTCATGATGGTAAACATCCCATTATCGTCTTGCATGAAATTAAATTACATCATCACCCTACGTGATGTTAAACTTTTCATCTTCATTCGCCGTGACGTTAAACTGCTTATTATCATCTTGCATGACATTAAACTGCATCATCATCATCCAACATGACGTTAAACTGTTCATCTTCGTCCCACATGACGTTAAACTACATTATTGTCCTACATGACATTAAATATTACCATCATCATGCATTATGATAAACTATTCACCATCATCCTGCATGACGTTAAACTATTCATCTTCATCCCACATGATGTTAAAATTCTCATTATCATCTGTCATGACGTTAAACTGCTCCTTATCACATTGCATGACATTAAACTACACTGTTGTCCTGCATGACATTAAACCGTTCATCTTCGTCCGTTATGACATTAAACTGCTCATTATCATCCAGTAGGACTTCAAACAGCTTATTCTTGTCCTGCATGACAAAAAATTTCATCATTGTCTGTCATAACGTCAAAATACTCATTATCATCCCACATGAAAATAAACTTGAAAATGGTCCGAGCTCTATGATCTTAAACTATGATCACAATCGTCCATGTTACACGACATTAAAATAGTGTGATCCATCCAAAATGAAGGATGTAAACCCACTCAGTTTTGTCCCGTATGACAATAAACTACAAACTGGCTGGGACTTCGCATCCTTGCACCATAATCTAGTCCCTCATCCTTTCCACCCCCTAGAAAATGATCTCATCTAGGTGTATGTGTTGTGGGATGGACACACATCCTTATTCACGTCAGAATATTTTTCAACGCTGCACATCCCCCCTTTGAGACATCCCTCAGTTTATCATCTTTTCTGTGAGCACTGGCCCTGCCACACATCGCGAGCCCCTTCATTTGGGCATTCATCACCATCTATATACAAAAGGACACCCTAATATAATGGATGCTCAGCCCAAGGTCTCTCCTACCATTATGGGCTAACGTTCTCGAGGGCTGCATGTGGAAAATTGATACAAGTCTGGTGTTGTGAATATAGTCAATGGTCGATGCTCAATTTTTTCCCCAAATTCTGCTAACACAAGGGTGGATATTGGGTTGCAAACTTGGTCAAAAGTTGTCCTCTATGATTGTTGCTACTTTGTGGTCTTCCATAAGCATGATGATTCTCCCTCTATGTCCCATGCATATGACATTAAACTAGGAATATATGATCCATGATCTATGACACTAATCTATGATCACCTTCGTCCCCACTACAAAATGTTAAAATGAAAGCTGAAAATGACATTCATTCCATGGCCTAACTTTAGGCCCCTCGGCCTTTTCTGGCCCCTGGCCCATGTTCTCACATAGGGTTGTACCGTGTGGTGCGAGATTATGTCCTCATTCACATCGGGATACTCCCTGTGTCATACCCATCCCTGTATGATATCCCTTTACCCTACCTTAATCCTCAATGCAAGTCGTTAAAGTTAAATATTGACATGAAACTCTATCCATTGCCCATCCTCAGTCCCCTCGGCCTTTTCCGGCCCCTGGATCAAGTTCACACTTAGGGTTGTAAGGTGTAGTGTGGGATTATGTCTACATTCACATCGGGTTACTCGACATTCCATACACAACCCTTGTTGTGGTATCTTGACTTTCTTTGTATCATCCTTCTTTTAAAATAATGTATGGATTTATTTAAATTCTCAAGGGATATGTAGGACCACTCAAACATTTCCATTTCTTAGAAACCTCACTATCAGTATGCCCCCTCGGCCTGTGTTCTTCTAGAGGAGGGGTATATGGTGTTTTGTGGGATTATGTCCTCATTAAGTACATTTTTATAACAACCATGCCACATACCTCTCTCTCCTGAGTGTCCTTAGGTCCCATTACCAGCTTTCATCTCTTTATGTCAGCTACCCTTAAGTCGGGTCCCTCGACCCTCTTCAGTGATTCACTAATTGGCACATGAGTACTCTAGTCTAGAACATGGAGTGTCAGATTCTATGTGGACATGCTTTCACCCATTTTCAGGCTTTGTGTTCCAATTCATTTGGGCTTCCATTATCTTTGAAAAATTATGGGACCCCAAAATGTCATAGATGCTAGGTCTAAGGTCTCTCCTACCATTATGGGCCAACATCCTCGAGGGTTTTAGACAACAAATCGATACATGTCCCACGTTGTGAATATGGTCAGCGGTTGACGCTCATTTTTTGTTCCCATTTTAGACCACACGATATGGATGTTTTATTTCGAATACAATCAATAGTTAACCTCTATCGTCATGCCAGCTCCATCAAGCCATGAATGATTGGTAACATAATTCCCATCAATTGTCACCAAATCATTTTCAATGGGAATTTACACACTCCTGACACTATCCCTGAATACAAATTTTCACGTTTGGAGGACAAAGTTGTGGTAAGGCATCATTTGGTGCTCTGCACCGGCTTCCCCTTGGCACGTATTCTAGGTATTGCAGGACCTCTTCCACCCTGGTTTCCCACATCGAGTTAGACTCACGTGGGCATAGGGACCGGATCGAGGCATGTGATTTCTTGGAAGAATACTGCTTCCCCAGTAGTACGAGAACTATTACCATAAAATAAGACCACTCCATGTCCTTGTTGCAGGATGTTAAACTGCATGGGTAACAAACCAGACCTAAACATCCACTTGAATAGTGTTAAATAGGACGAGTGCTACTATGTTAGGCACACCTACCCAAATTCCAAAGGCTGCCAACTAGTAGTGAGGGTCTTATAGGTATAGTGGGGAGGCTATAACTTCTTAGAGGATAATAATAATGGTACTGGTCCAAGTATAACAATAATGATGCAACGGAATAAATGACTCAGCAGACTCGAACTAGACCCACAGAGCAGAAGCACATTCAATATCAATAAACAGCAGAAGCAATAAATATAAACAACAGAAACGAAAATAAACACAACAACATGTTGAAAAAATGTAACTGCTACTGAACAATATATCATGCATCCAAAATAGGTCATTCATATCCATGCATAAAAAGGGCGCCAATGGATAACCAAATGTAGCTACAAAAAAAGTAAGCATGCAGATACATTAAATAAAGAAAAACAAGGTAAACTCTAGGTAGGAAGACCTCAAGTTCAATAACTTCTCAAAGAAACAGCTAATAAATCCCACCTCCTTAAGCTAGACTCTTTCCCATACATAAATCCATAAAGTCTGCATGCGTCCTGAAGGGCCCCTACAGGGTGTGAGATGAATCTCAATAGGACACCACCCAATAGTGTGTGCCTAATATTGTAACGACCCGAAAATTTTAGTTAGTATTTTTTCCTAATTTTTTGTGTTATTTTATTGCATACTCAACAAAACTATATCCATTAATTAAAGAAGTGGGTATAATTAAAATGAGACCATTGGGTTTTGACTGTTATATGACCGCTGGTCAATATGATCATTGGAAACTATAATCTTAACATTGTGTTTTTATAAATACAGTTAACATTGTTAATTAATACAGAACGAAGAGTGAATGGCCTCATCCAGTAGACTCTAGCCATATGAATCCCATATATCGGAGCTTGGGAAGGAGTTAGCTTTCCTTGGCTTTTCTCTTGACCAACTCCAAGACGAACTTCAACGTATGAAGCTTTAATGGGATAACTTAAGGGAGAAGTTCAAGCTGATAGAAATCACCACTCGAGAAATGTTGTTTGAGCCATCCCATGATTATATCACTATATAACATCTTACACATTGGTCCTATAATTGTGTTATAAGGGGCTATGTAATAAGACCATGGATTCTTTGTGTAATAACTTTTTATAAATAAAATTGTTATTTATTCTTATGGAAAAGATTTTGAGTATCAAATATCCAGATAAATATAGGATGTGTATTATTGATGAATTTATGAAAAATTGGGTATTCTAAAATATTTTTGTATGAATTAAATAATTAATAATGTGAAATGTTGTTCCAAAAATGGTCTTCTACTGTTGTGATCAGTGAGAAATTTAGAGTCCAATAAGATCAAATTTAGTTTTAGTGAATAGTAAAGTAGGAATAGTTACATTCCTATATGAATAGTAATGAATAGTAATTTGACCAAAAAAATGGAAACTTCACACATGAATGTATAAATACATTTTAGATATCTTAAAACTGAAAAAATGATCATAGTTTAAGTTTTGGTATTTTTGTATGCCATAAATATTTTATTTACAATTTTATAATTAATTTAATAATATAAATGGAAATTTATTTTCATAAAATTTAATTATATATTGTTACTTCACTGTCTGATGGTTATATTTTATTTTTATGGGACCTTGATTACTTTTTTATGGTGTAAAAAATGAGATCTAGTTTTAAAGTTGTATTTTTGGAATAAATAATGATTTTATTTAATAATTCAATTAAAAATATTTAGAAAGATATTTTCATAAATTGTATTTAGTTTTTGAATTTAGAGCATTTATATTAGGTTATGGTGAATTTTTGGGATTTTTCTAAAACAGATGAATTATCGGTCAATTGTAAAAATGATATTTTGATTTTAAGGTGATTAATGACATAATTAAAGATGTAATAATGATGTAAGATTTCTGGTAGAGTTATGAATAGTGATATATTCTATGTGGTGTCCCATGTGGCCAATACCATGGGAAAATACAATGGGAAAGCATGTAGTTTTTCAAATACCACTAATAAGGTGTCCATTGGAAATTAATAATTTATTCACTCACTTTTCTTATAAATACCATGCCACTTACCTAATTTATATCATTCCAAAATCATCCTCAATGATGTTCTGGTCTCCTTACATCCCAATGAGTCCTCCCAAGGTTCCCTCAAGCCTCCCAAGGTCCCGACCTTCATGATTTCAAAGTTACTCTTCCCGGTAAGGGATTCTTTCACCCTCCTCAATTTAAGTCATGACTTCCTTTATGTTGTGTCTTATAATTTCCATCTCATTATGTTGAGGGTATGTTATTATATGTTCTCATTTCTCTCCATTTCAGGTCTAATTTTTGAGATACCCTTTCCACCCTCATCATTTTGTTTTCTGAATTTTTAAGTGACGTCGTTAGGCTGTCGAATTTCTCGTCAAAGAAGTTGCACCATCTCTTTTCTTTCAGGTTTTTATTCATGTGTTATGTGATTCAAATATCCATACCATGATCTTATTTAGTACCCATACTTTATTATGAATTATATATGAGTGGGTGACCCTTTTCCCCTCCCTTTTCTATGTTTTCTAAAACCATGTTATATAGCCATTTTGTTGTATAAATGTCGACTCAAAATTTCTATCTCTTTCTCTCAAGAAATTCTCTTATTTTATTTTTGTGAATACCCAGACCAATTTAGTTTCAATGGGTGATCATAAATATATAAATATTATATATTTTATACTGGATTTGACATGCATATAACCCTCACTCCCTTTACATGGTTTATAAAAGCCATAATGATCTTATTTTGAAGCTCTTTTCAAACGTCACGATTTTGACCTAAACCCCATTTCATTGATTCTATTTGGGTTATTTATGAAATGTTTGATTATGATCTATGTGGATTAAATGAATGTAAAGACATTTTAAGGGTGCACTCGGATAGCTCTCCAATGCATTGGGTAAATAATTAATCCCTAGAGATTACAATTTTCCCGTTACCTTGGTGAATAACCATGGTAATTTTAATGACACCTTGAGGACAAGCCTTGGTGATATATTCATTAATGTATAAATTAAATATTATAGAAACATATTAATGTTATTTTTTATGTTCATTTTATTATGATATTCCTATTATTCCATTGACCATGCCTTTATGACTTTTATCATGATCTTATTAACGTTTCTCAAGATCACATGTCAACTGTTTCCCTTGTTTTCCTTACAGAGCCTTATGCTCACCCTTTATTTGGATGTATGTCTCTAGGATATGAGACATAATAATTGTACCTAGGCTGAACATATGATGAATCCTTAAAAATATATTAGAAGAATGTTTTATGTTGTTTTAATGTATTATGTCCCGGATTTCCAAGACACTAAACTTTAAAGATCATCTGTTTGTAAAATTTAATGAAAAGTTATGTAATAAAAAGGAGGGATTCCATAAGTATGAGTGTTTAAGTTGGCATGAATTTATGAGGAAAGTAGTAAATAGAATGATGCACAAATAAACACAAACTCCAATCGTGCTCATCAGCCACTATGGAGTGTCACCTGCTTCGGTCAACGCCAGAATCTCTGTCCTGTAACCCGACACCATATGTCCCCAAACGCCGCCTATCTCAAGTACCGATGTCCTGAACGCACACCTGAGAAACATTAACCTAGAGGAATAATGTTTCCTGTCCTGAATAAGTAACTAGAGGGACAACGATGTTTTCCCTCAAAATAAGTAGCCAGAGGGATAGAAATATCTACCCTCTAATAATGGTGAGCCTCTGCCCCCAAACCGATAGCCTCAATGATATCTCCTGAAGGCTCCTCACCATCAACATGGCATCATATGACAAGAATCCCCAAATCAATAGTACTTAAACTGAAACTAATGGGGGCCTCTACACACAAGAGTGTTCAGAACCACCTCATCCCAGAGTCATAACACCTCTAACACCTCATGTCCCTGTGACCATGCTTCTCATGTTTGATGGCCTTTCCATCCACATATACTAGGCTATGCTCAACCTGACATTCATCTTGACTCAAACTGACGCCCATGATGCCCAATCTCGTGGTCAGAACCACCCAAAATAACCCGGGCCAAGCCCAACCGGTGATTAGCATCACTCATGAATATCTGGGCCATTGACAAAACAACCCAAAGGTTCCAGTATATGCAATCCAGTAATTACATAAATAACATATTTAAATAGAACAGATAAATAGGAAAAACATTTTAAACAGTATAATTGCCCTAACCCAGTGGTTATCAATCAACAGCACTGAGGTCTTGAATGCCTCTAACAATTTATATCAAGGTTTAATAACAAATATCAATATTTTAAAACAATATAATTCAAATATAACCATTTTCGAATCCCTCAACCAAATTTCCTGATGAGAAATGGCCCCTCGCCCAGCCCTGCTCAAGAAAAACCGGTAATAGGGCATACCGAAAGGCATCCCATTGGTCAAACAATCAAATCAATATGTAATAGCAGATAAAACGGGTCCCATTCAAAATACCAGAAAACGTGTCGACAACTACATCACCCAAATCACCTCTAAAACACAAAAAGAGGTATGCACCAACTGCCTGAGACACATGTGATGCTACTCCTCTAAAAATAGCCTCCAATTAGGCCTAAAACACAGTAGATCTATAAAAGTATCCATACCGCAAAAACCCCAATAACTCATTCTAGAACAAAAAATAAGAAAATAGGTCAAGAGGAATCAAGTCCTTATCGAGGGGGTTCAATGGATAAATCGGTTATCAAAACAGAGTTCAGATGATGATCCGAGAGCCCAAACGATCTCTGATGGCTAGGTTCGTGAAACCTAGTGACACAATGAGGTTTTGCCTTAAAAATGAGGCTACTGCCCATTTTAGCGAAAAAAATGAAAATACAGGGTGTGTACTTCATGACTACACAACGTGTATATAATTTAACTATTCATATTGAGGCTGGAATTCCATCGACTTGCATTCTAGAACCTACCAACATGAGTACACAGCGTGTACCTATGGGTACATGGCATGTACTCAATTTTTCTTCTCTTCCTTTCTGACTTACCCACACGCCATGTATATCCCTCATACAAGGATAGACTAAACAGCGTGTCCAAAGAGGGCAAGGAGTGTGCGTGGTTAAATGAGTCTACCCGGCCAACATGCCTACACACCATGTATATCCCTCATACACGGCCAAGGGTACATGGTGTGTTTATAACTACACGCCATGTAGTATGAAATTTCAACACGTTCATCACACTAAATGTACTTGGTGACCACACGTCCGACACTCGCCTAACCTATACATGGTGTATACTTAAATTTACAGAGTGTGTAGTCTAGAAATTTATATAAACATCCCATTTTCTCCAGTTTTGTTATGGAAAAGTCAAAAATTCAAACAGGGTCAAGATTTTGACCCGTTCTAAAAATCTGGGTTCTTACAATCTCCCCACCTTAATATAGCTCATCCCCGAACTATCAAAAGAAACCCAGAGATGGCACTGAACATAACACCCCGATCAAAGTAACCCGAACATCCCCAGTCTCAATGGTCCTAGATAAAATCTTCATGGGGCTCCCCACCTTAGTAATCGCCTAACTTAGTCACAACCTGACAAAACTCAAAACAACCAAAGGATCACTAAACTGTTTCCGGACGCCTAGTCCTTTCGTGATGCATCATCACCCCTATGCCTCATTTATGATCCTGTGTCGTTCTCGACACCCAACTAATACCTCATGACATTGGTGTCAACCTCCACGAGGTCCAGGTTCCTAGCACCTCAAGCAACAGACATCCTCGCTGCCCCGATGCCCACGGCACCTCACGTGACCTGCATCCTCAATGCCCTGAAGCCCACGAAACCTCAAATATCCTGCATCCTCTATGCCTCTAATGTTATGCATCTTATACATATATATATATATATATATATATATATATCACACAAACGATATGGTTCTAATCCCACTGAAAAGTGTCTAGTCAGTCCACATGGATCATGTTCATCACGTTCACTCAAAACAGACATGCCTCTATAGGTCATTACAAAAAGAAAACATGGAAATCACAGCCACAACTGTGGTGTACCTTTAACCATCGTCATCTTACCAGCATGCTCAGCCTCTGGTATCTCCACAGCGTGCACCTGGTCTGAAGTAAGACAACCTGATGCATGACCTACCTACAGTGCTACTCCATCCTCAAGCCACTAACCCCTCAGCTGGATCCCGCTATATCTGTCACATCATCCATGTGAAGATGAACCTCGGCTACCCTCTCCTAGTACCAAACTTGAACCAACTCCAGATTCCATCATCATTCCTAGTCCCTTTCATCTGGAAGTCTGAGAATGTGGACTTCTAAACCTCTCATGGTACCTGACCTATCCACATGACCAACACTCATTTGGAGGTATATCGCACTGAGTCTGAACATGACCTGGTTGTCCATAATGAAAGAAAACAACTACAGAACAACTATGAGATGGTCTATCTAAGTCCTTGTCCTGACCACCCTACTGAAATTCATCTCGTCCTCGCTTCCTGTTGTCTGAACCCTCACCTGAAGTCGTCGGCTGGCCATCCTGAGTCTTATCCCCCTGGTTTCCCTCTACTATGAGAACACGATTCACCGCCTCTGAAAAGGAACCTAGCCTGGAAATATTCACTTGGACCCGAAAAGGTGTGTCGTAAGCCATTCTCAAAGAACCTCACCCGAGCCGCGTCATCATTTACCATACCTCGTGCAAAGAGAGAAAACTCAGTGAAAGTAGCTATATAGTCTATGACAGACATGTCTCCCTACTAAAGACTCAAGAACTCATGTGCTCTCTCTACTCTCAGTGTCTCTGGGTAATAGTGCGCAATGAACCTATCCTTGATTTCCTTACATGCCCGTCTCTAAAGCATGCAATCCTGAACTTTCACATCCCGCCAATACATTGCCGGTCCTCGCTGCATATATGTCGCCATATTGACCCTCCACCCTAGAGGTGTATCGAGCAGCTCAAAGAATATCTTCATGCTCTCTATCCAGTTCTCTACCTCCTACGGACCACCCTCACCCTGAAAAATCAGAGGGTGCTACGACTAAAACTCCCACTTCTGATATTCCATAGATGGCTTTGTACCATGTGCACCTCTATCGACCCCCTGCAAGACATGCACCAGGCTAGCTCGGAGCTGCTCATCGAGCCATGGTCCAAACGCTGCCAAGACTGGCTGTTGTCCTACCTACACTGGATCTTGAACCAATTCAAGTCTTTGAGCCTGTACCAGCAACTTGTGCTCTGCTTGTACTGATTCCTGAACCTGATCTTGCACCTGCGGCACTGTACCATCTCCCATCTGATGCTCCATCGGAATCGCCCAAAACGGAACCCGCTGAATACCATAAATGGTTAGACAACCCAAAGATATATATAACAATATATATTCAATGAAAATAAGAAAGTTTTACAAGGTAGCACAAAACTACCACCCTTACTCTCTCCCACTATAACTGTGGCCCATGGCATCCCCGCCTCGTGGCATTCTTACCCACCCCTAAAAGAGACAAGTATCAAAAGTACTTTTGCCCATGACCGTCTGGACAACTAACATTGCCTCAATCCGATGACTAAGTCACCCTCTCCTAGTGATAAAAATCACCTCAACAGATAGTACATGCCTTCTCGTACAAGAGCCAGACCCAAATGCCCTGTCACATGAAATTATAAAAATATATAAATCATGGAATACACATTGCAACAATAAGAAATTCTATCAAGAATTTCACCTATTAACATTTCAAAACATACAAATAATTTCAATTCATATTATTCAGATAGAGTTATCACTTCACAATGAAAACATGCAGATATGAAATTGAAATATCCACAAAATGTGCCTATCAAAATCCAGGACACCAAGCCTTTCCATATCAGTCCAAGGTACAATTCACCCTTACAATACCGGGTCAAGGGTTACATATCACAATCAATAACATCACACACTAAGAGATCCACCGAGGTGAAAATAATATAAACTGTAATCTGAGAAAAAAGCAAACAACAATTCCCACCTAAGTTAAATTGCTCTATCCCTTATACATGGGGCTACAGGCACCCATGCACAAGCTAGAAACCAAGCTCTAGTAACAACCTATCCCCAGTCTACCATATCCCAAATTTTAAAACTAAAAGAAATAAAATAGAAGTATCAATCTCATTAGTAGATAGTAAAATGCTCCTACTAAATCCCTATTACGAACCCCTCTGAAAAGACAATGTAACGACCCGGAACCAAACAGCCACCTGAATAGTGCTAAACAGGTCGGATGCTACTACCTTAGAAACACCACCCCGAATTCCAAAGGTTGCTAACTAGTATCGAGGGTCTTATAGGTATAGTGGGGAGGCTATACCCTCTCGAAGGATAATAATAATGGTACAGGTTGAAGTATAACAATAAAGATGCAGTAGAATAAATGACTCAACATTCTCAAACCAGACCCATAGAGAGGAAGCACATTCAATATCAATAAATAGCAGAAGTAATAAATATAAACAAAAATAGTGGATATAAACACAATAACATGATTAACACTTGTAACTACTACATAAAAATAAAACATCCATCCAAAACAGGTCATGTGTATCCATGGATAAAAGGGAGAAAATGGATAACCAACAGTAGCTACAAAAATGTAATCATGCTAATACATGAAATAATGAAAAAAGGTAAACTCCAGCTAGGAAGATCCCATGGTCCATACCTTCTCCAAGAAACAACTAATACAGCCCAGATCATGAAGTTGGCCTCATTCCTGCACGTAAATCCATAATGTCTGCATGCGTCCTGAAGGGCCTATATATAGTGTGAGACGAATCTCAGTAGGATTACACCCAATGGTGCATACCTAATATGAGTGTTTAAGTAGGCATGCATTTATATGGAATGCGGTAAACAAAACAATTCACAAAAAAACAAAAACTCCACTAGTTCTCAGCTGCCACCATGGAGTGTCACCTGCTTCACCCAAAACCGGAATCTATGTCATATAAACCCGTACCATGTGCCCCCTGACACCGCATGTCTCAAGTACTAATGTCCCGAAGGTATGGTGAAGAAATAGTAACCTAGAGGAACAGTGATTCATGTCCTCAATAAGTAACCGGAGGGACATCAATGTCTACCCTCAAAATAAGTAGTCAGAGGGTCAGTGATATCTGCCCTCAAATAACGGTGAGCCTCTACACCCAACCCGATAGCCTCAATTCTCTCTCATGGAGGCTTTTCACCTTCCACGTGGCTTCATACGACAATCACCCCTAACCAATAGTACCTAAAATGTAACTAACAGGGGCCTCTACCCACATGAGTGGTCAAAAACACCTCATCATGGAGTCTCTCTATGTGAACACTAATCAATGTTTCCAAGTGAGCTGTAATCACCACAATAGTACCCAGGCCGCAACACCTCTGACACCTCGTTTCCATGCAACCATTACGATTCCAATCTGTTTTCCTTGCCATCCCAGTAATGCGGTCCATGCTTAACCTGACAGTCATCCTGCCTCAATCTGATGCCCATGACACCCAATTTTGTGGTCAGAACTACCCAACATAATCCAGACCAAGCCCAACCTATGGTCAGCATCACTCAAGAATATTTGGGCCATGGCCAAAACAACCCAAATGTTCCAGCATATGCAATCCAACAATTAAATATATAACATATTTAGATAGAACACATATATAGTAAAAACATTCTAAACCATAGAATTGCTCTAACACAATGGTTATCAATCAACAGAACTGAGTTCTTGAATGCCTCTAACAATTTATATCAGGGATTAATTAATATACTAATCAGTTTAAAACAATATAACTCAAATATAATCACTTTGGCATCCCCCGTCCCAAATGCCCGATGAGCAACGACCCCTCGCCCAGCCCCTGTCAAGAAAAACTAGTAACAGGGACAACCCAAAGGCATCCCATAGATGAAACATTCAATTAAATATTTAATAGAAGATTAAAAGGGTCCCTCTCAAAATTTCTGTAAATGCACCGAAGGCTGTGTCACCGAAATGACCATGAAAACACAAAAATAGTTATGCACCACCTACCTGAAACTCATACGATGATACTCTTCCGATAACAGTCTGTAATTAGGTCTAAAACGCAGTAGAACTACCAAAGAATCAAAACCACACAAACCCCAATAAATCATTATAGAAAAAAATCATAAAAACAACTCAATTGGAATCATGGAATTGCTG
Source organism: Viscum album (assembly GCA_963277665.1). Lineage (NCBI taxonomy): Eukaryota > Viridiplantae > Streptophyta > Magnoliopsida > Santalales > Viscaceae > Viscum > Viscum album. The sequence goes on along the minus strand of OY728163.1, from coordinate 1,593,023,064 downwards.
AGGGGATTCCAACGGATCAATAAGTGATCGAAATGGAGTTTGAACGAAGATCTGAGAGCAAAAACGAGCTTCAGCATCCTGGTACACAAAACACGGTGACACAATGAGGTTCTGCATAAAAAACGAGGCTACTTTCCATTTTAGTGAAAAAAATAAAGTACACATTGTTTAATTCATTTCTACACACCATGTATATCATTTAATTATTCATATGGAGGCTGGAATTCCACCGAATTACTATCGAGAACCTACCGACATGAGTACACGACATGTTCCTAGGGGTACCCGGTGTGTACTTAGTTTTTCTCCTCTTCCTTGCCGACTTACACACACATCATGTATTTCCTTCATACATGGATAGACTACACAGTTTGTCCAAGGAGGACATGGTGTGTACTTGGTTAAACGAGTCTACCCGGCCAACATGCCCACACACCATGTATATCCCTCTTACACGGCCAAGGATACATGGCGTGTTTATAAGTACATGTCGTGTAGTCAGAAATTTATACATGGTCATCACACGACATGTACTTGGCGAGCATGAGGTAGGCACTCGACTAACCTATACACGTCGTGTAGTTAAAAGTAATGGCGTGTAGTCTGGAAATTTTTAAAAACTGCCCATTTTTTCTAGTTTTCTCAGGTACAAGTTGAAAATTCATACTGGGTAGAGATTTTGACCCATTCTAAAAACACGAGTTCTTACATCAGAAAATATTCCAGAACTACATACAACTAGATTAAAATCCTCATGGGATACATAGGAACACCCCAAAATCTTGAATCTTAGTCCAGGCCTATGAATATAAAATCATTCCCCCTCTCTTTATCTCCTCGTCATGTACTCTTTCGAGATCATGTGGTGTGGTGAATACCTCTTCAGTTCTCATTCACGTCAGGTTTTGCAAGAGCTGCACCATGTTCCTCCCTTGTGCTTTCCCAATATGGTCTGAGTTATATGAACCTAAACTAAGATCTCCCTATGGGAACTACGCGTTGAATTTTTGGATACATCACCATTCTATGCCCAGTCTATTAAGTCAATATACCTTTAATGGCATGTCTTTCGACCATTAATTTGGGAAGCGAGAAACCTGAGGACCCTAGTCCTAGGAGGGGGACTCAAATCCCTCTATCTGATATGTCTTTTTGTCTTGCTAAAATGTGTTTTGGCAGTGACCTACATGTGGAATTTTCATAGGGATATTCCCCCATTCCATGTCCAAGCTTCGTGAGCCCGACATTTGGATACTCATATCATTCCATGTTTGAAGGGACCCCCTTTACGACCTAGTCTCATGCGACACTGAATTACTAACCATATTGGGCCAACATCCCTGGGGATCTTAGATAAAATTTGTGACAGATCCCGTGTTTCGAACATGGTCAGTGGTCGACCCTCCTTTGTCTATCCCCATTCATGGCTAACATTGAACAAATATTTGGTTTCGAACATGGTCAACAGTAATCACCTATCGTCATGCCACCTTCCTTGTGGTCAAGATCTTGAGCATCATGATTCAAATATTTCAAATTCCTTATGTTCAAGTGGAATTCCAACATACCCATCTTTACACCATCATGCATTTAAGTGCATTATATAGGTGGGTCAGCATCATTGGGACGTCATTCATCTAGAATCATGTTTCCCCAAACATGTGACTTCTGGTTCTAGGAATGTCCAATCCCTAAACCTTGTTTCCCACATCAAGCATGATTCATGTGGGATTAATAGTTTTGGTTGGACGTGTACTGGCACAACCATGCCACACATTCCTTTCTTCATCCCGCATGATGTTAAACTGATCTCTCAGACTACGTATGGTTTGATTATCATCTTCATGGGGTACGTAGTGATGCATGGGAACTTGGCCTCAGGCCCAACCTAACTATCACTTTTGTTCCCTTGACCTAAGGAACTTCCTCTAGGGATACGTGGTGTGGAATTGACTTTTTTATGTCCTTATTCACATTGGGTTTAAATATACTACTCCACAAACTCCCTTATTGGGATCTCACCATTCATTCTCTCTCATATCATATGATGTTAAACTACACAAATCTATTTATCCTCAATGCATGACACTAAACGACGATTATATCCTGCTCAAGTTTAGGATGCCCCATGTTAATAATGCAATGCACTATATTCCTTGCAAAGAGGTCCAGCTCAGAAGTATGTTTGATCCATAATCAGACGGATATGCCCACCTAATGTACCTTCATCTTGGTTGTGTGATTTAATGAGTGTTGGAATCCATTCAAACAACATGTCACTCCAACTACATGCATTGTGTGAAATTTATTCGGTCCTTCTTCCTCTTTCTCGTATAAGGGACCCCCCTAATAGTATGGATTCTTGGCCTATGGCTCGCCTTCTATCCTGGGATATCATTTAGAAAGACAAATGGATAACATTCTGTTTCTGGCCCCGTGTTTCGAATATGGTCTGCGTCCAGCCCTCGTCTGTTACCCCCATTTCAGGATAACATAATAAGGATACTATGCTTCGAACACGGTCAATATTTATTCTTCATGGTCACACCATCCCTATTGTGTTCAAAATTTTGGGTATTGTGATTCACTTTTCCCACTCCCCTCAGTTTATATTGATTATAACACCCCTAGATTTACCCCTCTCGTGCAATAGAGCATGATGGGAGAAGGATTTATGCTATCTAAGGATCCATGTTTGCCAGTTGTGGCCCCTCTCCCTTTTAGGATTCTCCCAAATGGCAATCGATGTCCCATTCTAATCCCCTCACATATTCCATTTTTAGCACCCTCATTCCTGAGATCATATTATCTCTTGTTTCTCGAACCATGCATGTCTAACACGGTCTTAGAGATTTATTCAACAATATACTCAATACAATCGACATACAATGGTCCCAAATTCATGCGTTTTCCTCAGTCATTTCCTCAGAACGTGGTTTCCCTCACATTCCTCGTCCTCATTGGACCCCATTCTTATAGGGGCATTTGTTGACACTGAAAATCATGTCCAAAAGGATTTCCAAATTCTCCTATAAATGATATAAGATCAAAGCATGTTTTGTTATTTTCGATTTGAGAGGTCTTAGATCCTGAACTGAGTTATAGATTAGGAGTTATGGATAATATATGTTAGGATGGAAAATTGGTTCGCAAAGCCCATTTGTGAAGCTCCCTCCGTGATCACGAATAGAGGAACATGACTGGAGACCTTGGGTCCCCACGTCTAGTGCAAATATCCTCCTTCATGAAGCCACTGTGTAGAGAGTAGGCAGGATGCTCCTCGAACTCCTTTGACTTTTGCGATCCACCATGGAGTGTGGAGGCAGGATGCTCCACGAACCCCTTTGATGTTCGCAATCCTCTATAGAGCAAGCACTATCTTTCAGCCAAGCAGGCATTGATTCGAGGAACCTCTTTCATATATATACCCATCTGACCCCACTTCATTAAGATGGTCACTCCGCCCCTTGTGTGTCTGGTCTACCATTTCTCAGAGCTCTGCATTCCTTCATGAAGGAGCTCCATTAGTCCATGCACCATGATTAGCTTCCTTTGTGAAGCTACTCTGTGAGTCCATGCTCCGTGAGTAGCTTCCTTCACATAGCTTCTTCATGAGTCCATGCTCCACGAGTAGATTCCTCATGATGTTGCACCATGATTCTATGCTCTGTGAGTACCTTTCCTTCATTCGCATGGTTCCAGAGTCCATGCTCCATGAGCACCATTCCTTCGTGAAGCTGGTCTGTGATAGCCCTTGTTCCATGATCCCTTTTTATCTTGAAGACCTATCCATTGCGAGGCTCCTATGTTTTTGTGAACACCGGTTCATTCCATGGGGGGCCACCCCCCCACACCCCCTCTTGTTGTCATGCCTCCCTACAGTCCCAACCATCTGGGATGCTCCCTTCACTACCGTCACTAACCCCCATGAAAAATGGAGAGCCACATTGTGATCTTTTCAGTTCAGGATGTCAACATTTTCCATTGCACCCTTAAACACACAAATCATCCACCTATGGAATACCATGATTTGAGATATTCATCCACACACCATGAAACACCTTGACTAAACATATTTATCTTGGTTAGTTTCCCATGCCGTGATTTGAGATTCTCATCATCAGTTCCACAAGTACCTTAAGTCGACCGATTCTTCATGTAACTCATCCAAAACCTATCACATGGATCATATGCCATGTTGAACCAAGAAGTTCCACCCTTCCATAAGTCCCATAATCAACCATTTCTTGGAACCTTTTTCCCAACAGTCTATTCTACATGACTATAAACTCTAGTACACCCAATGTACCAAACATAGGATTCCACTTTCTCTAAACAAGAGATGACTTATGCTTCAAGCATAACATGTTAATAGTCCTATCTACATGACTACAAACTATAGTACACCCTATATACCCAACATAGGATTCCTATTGCTCCAAACTAGAGATTCCTTATGCTCAAATCATAAGATGCCTAGTAGCCCTCTCTACAATATTATAAATAGTAGTACAGCTTATATGACAAATATGAGATTCATCTTTCCCCAAACAAGAGATGCCTTTTGAAGTAATCCTATGATGCCAACAATCCTTTCAACATGACTATAAAATGTAGTTCACCCTATGTTCCAAACATATGATGCCTCTTGCTCCAAACAAGAGATACCTTATGCCCCAAGCATAAGATGCCATATGTCCTATCAACACGACTCTAAAATATAGTATGCCCAGTGTTTCAAACATTGGATGCTTCTTGCTCCAAAAAACATTCCATATGATCCAACCATGAGATGCCAATAATCCTATATACATGACTATAAACTGTAGTACTCCCTATCTAATAAGTAATAGGATGCCACTTGTTCCAAATAAGTGTTTCCATATTCTCCAAGCATAAGATGCCCAATTCCATGATTACAGTGTTGTAATTTCAAGAGTGTTGGAATACGTTCAAAAATTCTATCACTCCACATGATGATTTGTGTGTCCTTTATTCAGATCTTCATCAATTTACTTTTCTGAAGGGACACTCTAATGGCCTGGTCCCTTGCTGTATCAGCTCACCAACCATCTTGGGCCAACACCCTATAATACATTGGATGAATCTTTGAGTTAGATCTTGTGTTTCGAACACGGTCAACATCTGACCCCCATTTTTTCCCCATTTCAGGCTAACATGATATGGATGTTGTGTTTTGAACACGATCAATAGTTATCCTCCATCACCACACCATCCTCATTTTGTTCCAAATGTCGGGAATTTGATTCATACATTTCATCTTCCTTTGTTCAGACTGATTCTAGCGCCCCTTGGCATTATCCCTCTTTTGCACTAATGCATTTGTAAAAGCCTCAACCCACAAGTGGCTTGGGATGACCTCATTGAAAAACATGAGGAAGACACTCGGGAAGCATCCTTGCATAATCCCCATCCACAATTGCCGCTCCATAGCGGCACCTGGGAATCATCCTTCCATAAGCCTCATTCACCATTGCAGCACCATAGTGGCACCTAGACAGCTTCCTTGCGTTAGCCCCATCCACCATTATCACTCCATAGCGGAAACTAGTCAACATCCTTGCGTATGCCCCATCCATTATTTCTCCCCCATAGCAGCACCCAATAAGCTTCCTTGTGTAACCCCCACCTACCATTTCCGCTCCATAGCTGCAAACGAGTAGGTTTTTTGCGTAAGACCCATCCACCATTTCCCCTCCATAACGGCACCCGGGTAGCTTCCATTGCTTAAGCCTTAGTCCCCACTGCCACTCCATAGCGTCATCCAGGCATATTCCATGCATAATCCCCATTCAACGTTTCTTCTCCATAGTGGAACCCAAGTATCTTCCTTCTGTAAGACCCATTCACCACCCTTCATAGATGCACCTTTTGCGTTGTGATCATCAGGTACATTCTACCTCTTGTTTCTCACACTAAGCATGACTCTCATTGGTTTAGAGTAATCATCGACCATGAAATCCTCCCTGGGCAGCCTAGAGTATAATCCCCAAACAGCATCCTGAACAATGTGCTCTTTGATCAATATAGAGGCACGGTATGTTGGATGCCTACCTGAGGGTCAAGCCTAACAAGCATTGGTTCTGACCCCCTTCACATCGGTTCCCACTCCACATGAACTACATGGTCTTTGATTTTTGCCTCGGAATGGTACATAAGAAGCCTCCGTGAGGTTCAAGCCCTACAACCATTGGTTCTGACCCCCCCTTCACGTAGTTTCCCAATCTACTAGAACTAGGTGGTCTTCGATCCATGCCAAGGAAAGGTATGTAGGATGCCTCACTAAGGTTCAAGCCCACCATCCGTTGGTCCCAACCATCTTCATGTCGGATCTAAAACCACATGAACTACGAGAACATTGATCTTTGCCAAGGCAACGTATGTTGGAAGCCTCCCTAAGGTTCAATCCAAACACCCTATTGGTTTTGACCCCCTACACATTAGACCACCTTCATCCCACATGATGTTAAACTGAATTCCCCATTTTGGTCCTACACGATGTTAAAGTGCATCACCCATCCAATGGTAATCCATTGTGACCCCATCCAGTGGTAAGCCGTTGTGACCCCATATAGTGGTATGACGTTGTGACCCTATCTAGTAGAAATCAATTAGGACCCCATTTAGGGGTAAGTAATTGTCAACCCCATTCAGTGGTAAGCCGTTGTCAACCCTATTCACCGTTAAGGCTTTGTCAACCCCATTCAGTGATAAGTTGTCTTGAGATGAAGTAAACATACATTGATTCCCTACCACGTGATTATGTAGGAAGTCTCTTCTAGGATCAACCCCAATAACACTATTGTCCTCACGTAGGATCATCTCATTCTCTATCCACATCAATCAACTCTCCATCATCCATCATGATTATAACCCAAGCCGCCATATCCTAGCGGGATCATGTCATCCACCCATCACTACACCTCATAGTACATGGGCCACTTTCCATACATAACCCCATCTTGTATTCGGGTTTTTTTCCTCTATGTACACCCTATTTCACTACCCCTTCTAACTACATGGGTTTTGATCCCTGTCATCTACAAAGGGTACATAAGAATCCTCCATGAGGTTCAATCCCAGCAAATGGTAAACCTTGGTTCCCCCACATTGGGGTGCACTCTCCCTGATCTTTCCTCGGTGGTGTCCAGATTAGTCATCATAGTGTGACATCTTCCATTTATAGAACACACCATCCTATGTCTTCTTTTATTGACTGTTCTGATCCATCCACCCAACAAACCTTCTGGGTGTTCCCTCCTAGGGATGTAACAATCTAATCCGTTTCTATGGGATGTTCTGATCAATCTCATTCAGTCTTCGCAAGATGTTAATCTTGCGGCCTACCTCGTGTTAAACATTAGATTCCTGAGGAAAACCTCAGATGACACACATTTTGCATAACCATATCTGTAATACGTTAAACTCTCGACATACCCCATGATATATGTAAGAACCTGGGTTTTTCAAATGGGTCAAAATCCCAACCCTGTTGAATTTGTGACTTGTTTATGAGAAACTACTAAAATTGGACAATTAAGGCTTAAACATATTTTTTTAGTGAGTTTTTGCAGTTGTGCACGGTTGGTGCACGGTTTTTACAAACCGTGGATACAAACCATGCGATGTCTCGGGGTAAGACTGTGGGCTCTGTACGGATGGCGCATGGTTTGTCAAACTGTGCGGGTTGGCCATGTAAAGTTCCTGGGTGAGGCAGTGGCAACCACACGGTTGGCGCATGGTTTGTAAAATAGTGTGGCCACTTAATGTTAGAGTTTTTATGTTCCGATCCACCAAGGAATTTCTATTCTTCTCTCCTTTTTTCCTCCCACTCATGGCTTACGCTGGGAGAGCCAACCTGACCTTTTTCTTGCTCCCAGATCATCGTTTGAACTCTGATCTGAACACTGTTTGATGCATTGGAACCCCCTCAGTAAGGCCTTGATTCCCCTTTATCTATTTTCTTGATTTCTGATCTAGAATGAGTTGTTAGGGTTTGTGAATTTTGGATTATTTTATAGATCTACCGCGTTTTAGACCTAATTGGAGGTTTCTATCGGAGTAGTAACATCATACTAGTACGAGGTAGGTGGTGCATACCTTCTTTCGTTTTTTCATGGAATTTTTGGGGGCTCGACCTATGGTGTGTTTCAGATATTTTTGAGAGAGACCATAGTTTATAATCTATTGCATATTAAGTTACTTATTATACCTATGAGATATCTTGGGTATTCCCTTCGTTCTGTTTTGATTGATTAGGGTCAGGCGAGAGGTCGTTTCTCATATGGGGAATTTTAGCTGGGGTGCCAAAATGGTTTTAATTGAACTGTCTTTTTCAAACTATTGATTTTAGATGATTAAACCTTGAGATGAATTTACAAAGGCTTTAGAGACCTTGGTGTTGGTATGGGACAAAACACGGTTGGGGCATTCTACTGTTTAGTTGTTTTTCTTATTTTAAGTATTTTTTCCTTTGATGATATATGTGATGCATGTAATTGTTGAATTGCATCAACTGGAACCATTTGGTTGTGTTGGGAATGGCCCAGGTATTGTTGGTTGGTTCTCACCATGGGATTGGCCGTCATGAATGTCGGCTTGAGGCAGTACGACTGTCAGGTTGGGTTTGGCCCGAGGTTACTATGGGTGGTTTTTACCATGAGATTGGGCATCATAGACATTGTCTTAGGGCAGGATGACTGTCAGGTTGGGCATGGCCCGGATTACTCATGAGTGGCATGGTTGTAGGGGCATGGGGTGTTAGATGTGTGGTGGCATAGGTACTATTTTGGTGATTACCACTCACTTGGAACATTGAGTAGTGTGCACACATAGATACTCCATGATGAGGTGGTTTTGACCACTTGTGTGGGTAGAGGCCCCCATATATGGGGTTTAGGTATTTCGGTTGGGGGTGCATTCTGTAGAAATCCACATGGAAGGTGAGTACACTTCATAAGATAACATTGAGGCTATCAGGTTGGGGGCTGATTCTCTCTGTGATTTGAGGGCAGAAATCGTTGTTCCTCCAGTTAATTATTTGAGTCCAGATATCATTGTCCCTCTGGATTCTTATTTGAGGATATGTATCGTTGTTCCTCTGGGTTACATCTTGGGCCTGCCTTTGGGGCGTCGGTACTTGAGACATGAGGTGTCAGGAGGTACATGGTTCCGGGTTACCGGACTGAGATTCTGGTGTTGGCCGAAGCAGGTGAAACTCCATGCAGGCTGTTGAGTACCAGTGGAGTTTGTGTTAAATTGGTGTATCATATTATTTAATGATTTCCATTTAAATGTATGCCTACTTAAACACTTATATTAGGTACACACCATTGGGTGGTATCCTATTGAGATTCATCTCACACCCTACACAGGCCCTTCAGGATGCGTGCAGACTTGATGGACTGACATACAGGAAAGAGGCCAGCTTTAGGAGATGGGTTGCGTTAGTTGTTTCCTAGAGATGGTATGGACCTTGTGGTCTTGCCTAACTGAATTTTACATTGTTTTGTTTTCTTTCCTGAATCAACATGCTTGCTTTATTATAGCTACAGTTGGTTAGCCAATTGCGCCCTTTTGTACATTGGCTCACTATGGATGCTTTGTTTTTTTTAGTAGATACAAGTGGTTTTCAGCATTCTGTTGTGTTTATTTTCCACTGCTGTTGTTTATACTTAATTCTTATGCTATTTATTTTTTTTGAATTTTCTTCCGCTCTACGGGTCTGGATTGAGTCTGCTGAGTCGTTTGTTCTACTACAATTTTATTATTATAAACAGACCAGTACCATTATTATTATCCTCCGAGAGGTTATAGCCTCCTCACTATACCTATAAGACCCTCGTTTCTAGACGGCATCCTTTGTCGTTCAGGGAGGTGTGCCTAAGGTAGTATCACCCGACCCATTTAGCACTGTTCGGGTGGCTGATCGGGTCTGGGTCATTACAAAGTGGAATAAGAGGATTTATTGACATGGATTTTGTAGCAGTGTCATGCTGGCTACTAATGAGATTAAGGATCCTTGTTTATTTCTGATGGCTTTACTATTTGGGATATGGCAGACTAGATATAGGTTGTTACTGGAACTGGGTTTTTAGCTTGTTCTTGGGGTCCTCCAGCCCCAGGTATGAGGGATGGACCAAATTGTCATGGGTGGGAATTACTGTTTTATTTTGCTCAGATTGAAGTTTATATGATTTCCACCATGGTGGCTCACTTGTTGGGTGAAGTAATTGATTGTGAAATGTGACCCTTGACCTAGTGTGGTCAGGGAGAATCAATCCTTGGCCCGGTATAGAAATTCTTGTTGGCTTGGCCTTTGATAGGCACATTTTAGGGTATTTCAATTTCATAATTGCACGAATGCTTTGTGAAGTGTTAATACCATGTGAATAAAAATCAATTTCTGTGCTTGTATGCTCTGAAATTTGAATTGGTGAAATTTCTGACAGAATTTATTGTTTTTCAAAGTGTATACCATGATTTATATATTTGTAGAATTGCATGCGACATGATATTTGGGTATGACTCTTTTTAGAGCAGGAAAGTACTATGGATGAGGCAGGGTAACTATCCGGATTGGATGACTCGGTCTTCGGTTTGAGGCAATGTGAGTTGTTAGGATGGGCATGGCCCGAGGTACACTTGATACTTGGCTCTGTTGATGTGTGTAAGGAGGACATGAGGCTAGTATGTCGTGGGGCATGGGTTGCAGTGAAGGGGAGTAAGGGTAGTTGTTATGCACTTCCTTTTACTGCTTTCCTTATCGGTGTAGAGTATATTGTTTTATATATATATATATATATGGGTTATCCGACCATTTATGGTATTCAGTGAGTTACTCCTTCATTACTCAATGGAGCATCAGGCAGGAGATGATACAGTGTTGTAGGATCCATCTCAGAATTCGGTACAGGAAGTGCACGAGCCACAGGTACATTCTCAGGGACAAGATCGGGTTCAGGATCTAGTGCAAGCAGGATAGAAGTCGGGTTTGATAGAGTTCGGACCATGGATCGACAAGCTGCTCCAAACTAGCCTGGTGCATGTATTGTAGGGGATCGACGAAGGTGCATTGGGTACAGATCCATCTATGGCGTATCTGACGCGGGAGTTCCATTCATAGAACCTACCACTTTTTCAGGGTGAGGGTGGTCCGCAGGAGGCTGAGAATTGGATAGAGAGCATGCATATGATCTTCGAGCAGCTCGAGACACCTCCAGGGCGGAGGGTCAAGATGGAAATGTACATGCTGCAAGGACCAGAAAAGCGTTTGTGGGATGTGCAGGTTCAAGCTCCCAGACCCGAGGGGTTGGCATGGAAGGACTTTGAGGACACGTTGTTTGAGCACTTTTACCTGGAGACACTGAGGGCAGAGAGAGCTCTGGAGTTCTTGAGCCTTCATCATGGAGACATTTCCGTCATGGAATACAAAACTACTTTCACTGAGCTATCTCAGTTTGCACCTGGTATGGTATGTGATGACACGACTATGGTGAGGTGCTTCGAGGATGGCTTATGACATGCCATTCAGGTGCCGGTAAATATCTTCCAGCAAGGTTCCTTCTCAGAGGCAGTGAATCAGGAAGTTATAGTGGAGGGAAACCAGAGGGATAATCCCCATGTTGGCTGGGCGACCACTTCATGTGATGGTTCGCACAACAGGAAGAGAGGATGAGATGAGTTCCCGCAGGGTAGTCAGGTGAAGGACTCAGCGAGACCACCTCGTGGCAGTTCGTCAGTGATTTCTTTCAGTGCGGAGAGTCGGGACATGTACAAACTTAGTGTGATAGGTTTCCTAAGGAGTGTCAGGCATGTGGAAAGGTTGGGAATCTGGAGAGGTTTTGTAGGAAACCTTCATAGATATCCAGTAGGCAGGGACCAGGAAATACTGTAGTATCTAGAGTTGGTTCAGGTTCAGTACCAGTAGAGCGTATCTGATGTCCAGCTACACAAGGAGGACGTGATAGAGACAACGGGGCCTAGTTGAGGGGTCAGTGGCTGGTGATAGAAGTAGTACCGCAGGGAGGTTAGGCGTTAAGCAATCGTACTTCAGGCCAGGAGCATGTTGTGGAGCTGCTAAAGGCTAAGCAGGCTGGTGAGACGATGACGGTTAGAGGAACACCAATGGTGTGGCCGTGATTTCCATGTTTTTTTTTGGAATGACCTATAGAGGCATGTCTGTTTTGAGTGAACGTGATGGAAAGGATCAATGTGGACTGACTAGATGCTAGTCAGTTGGATTGGCACCATATCGGGTGTGTGATATATATATATATTGATGAGATATGTTGAATCAGGGGCATCAATGATGCAGGTTACATGAGGTGCCATGGGCATCGGGGCATCGAGGATGTAGGTTACTTGAGGTGCTAGGCACCAGGTTCGTTTTGGGCATCCATGGGATGCAGATCCTCATTGAGGCGGACACCGATGTGGTGTGGGATATGTTTGGGTGTCAGAAATGACAAGGGATCCCTAATGAGGGGAAGGGGTGACGACGCGTCACAGGAGGACCTTGATTCAGGAACACAGGATTGCGATCCTTTGATTTTTCTGAGTTTTTTTGGGTTGAGACTGAGTTAGGTGATTCCTAATGTGGGGATCCCCTTGAGGAATTTAGCAAGAACCTTGTGACTGGGGAAGTCCAAGTTTCTTTCATAGGGGTGGTATGTGCGGTTCCATCTCCTGGTTTTGTTTGAAAACTCAGGGAAGAGCTATTTTAAGGTGGAGATATTCTAAGAACCTGGGTTTTTGGAATAGGTCAAAATCACAACCCTGTTGAATTTTTGACTTTTTTCTGAGAAACTAGAGAAATTGGACAATTCTAGCTTAAACCTATTTTTTGGGGGGAGGTTTTGCAGGTGCGCACGGTTGGTGCATGGTTTGTACAAACCGTCCGAACAAAACATGGAAATTCTCTAGGTGGGATAGTGGTCTCTACATGGGCGGTGCACAATTTATCAAACCGTGCAGGTTGGCTGTGCGAAGTTCCTGGGTGAGGCAATGGCAACTTCATGGTTGGCGCACGGTTTTCCAAACCGTGCATCCACTTAAAGTTAGGGTTTTATGTTCCGGGCCACCCAGAAATTCCCATTCATCTCTCTATTCTTCCTCACACTCATGGCTTACGTGGGGATAGCCGACTAGACCATATTCTTGATCCCAGATCTTCGTCTTAACTCTGATCCGATCACCGTTTGATGCGTTGGTACCCCCTCGGTAAGGCCTCGATTTCCCTTTAGCCATTTTTCTTTGATTTCTGTTCTAGAAAAAGTTATTAGTGTTTGAGTGGTTCTGAATTTTTTGTAGATCTAGGGAATTTTAGACCTAATTGGAGGTTTCCAGTGGTGGATTAAGATCGTAATAGTACAAGGTTGGTGGTTCATACCTTCTTTGGTGTTTTCATGGACTTCTGTGTGGCGCGAACTATGGCACATTTTAGGTATTTTGGAGAGAGACCCTAGTTTATCTATTATATCATATTATGTTACTTATTAGACCTATGGTATACCTTGGGTATGCCCTTCGTCCATTTTTGATTGAGTAGGGTCGAGCTAGAGGCCGTTGCTCATATGGGTCATTTTGGTCGGGGTGCCAAAATGTTTTTAATTGAACTGTCTTTTTTAAATTGTTGAGTTTAGTTGATTAAACCATGAGATGAATTGATAGAGGATTTAGAGACCTCAGTGTTGGTATGGGACAACACATAGTTAGGGCATTCAACTGTTTAGTTGTTTTTCTTGTTTTAAGTATTTTTTCCTTCGATGATTTCTGTGATGTATGTAATTGTTGAATTGAATCTAATGGAACAATTTGGTTGTGTTGGGCATGGACCATGTATTTTTGGGTGGTTTTGACTACAGGATTGGGCATCATGGACGTCGGCTTGAGGTAGTGTGACTGTTAGGTTAGGTTTGGCCCGGGGTTACTATGGGTGGTTTTGAAAATGGGATTGGGTATCATGGACATTGTCTTGCGGTAGGATGACTGTAAGTTTCGGCATGGCCCGAATTACACTTGAGCGGCATGGTCACAGGGACACGATGTGTCAGATGTTTGGTGGCTTAGGTACTATTTTGGTGATTACCGCTCACCTGGAACATTGAGTACTATGCACACATAGATACTTTGTGATGAGGTGATTTTTCCCACTCATATGAGAAGAGGCCCCTATAGATGCAGTTTAGGTATTTTGGTTTCGGGTTCTTTCCATAGAAATCAATGTGGAAGTTGAAGAGACTTCAGGGGATAGCATTGAGGCTATCTAGTTGTGGGATGAGGCTCTCCATGATTTGAGGGAAGACATCGACATCCCTTCTATTAGTTATTTGATGGAATATATCACTGTCTATCCGAATACATATTGGAGGTCATGTATCGTTGTTCATCTGGGTTACTTATTGGGCGTGCCTTCAAGACGTTAGTACTTGAGACACGAGGTGTCAGGAGGCACATGGTGACAGGTTACTATTCTCAGGTGTGCCTTTGGAACATCGGTACTTGAGACACGAGGTGTCAAGAGGCCCATGGTGCCGAGTTACCTGACAGAGATTTCGGCATTGGCTGAAATAGGTGACACTCTACGATGGCTGTTGGGCACCAGTGGAGTTTGTGTTTAATTGGTTCATCAGACATTTAAATGTTTTCCTTATAAATGCGTGCCTTCTTAAACACTTATATTAAGTATGCACCATTGGGTGGTGTCCTACTGAGAGTCATCTCACACCCTACACAGGCCCTTCAGGATTGGTGCAGACATGATGGATTTACCTGCAGGAAAGAGGCTAGCTTCAGGAGTTGGGATACATTATTTGTTGCATGGAGATGGTACGAAAATCAATGTCTTTCCTAGTTGGAGTTTACTTTGATTTGTTTTCTTTCCTGAATAAACATGCTTTCTTGATTGTAGCTACATTTGGATAGCCAATGGCAGCCTTTTGTACATTGACTCACTATGGATGCTTTGTTGTTTGTTTAGTAGATACAAGTGGTTTTCAGCATGCTGTTGTGTTTACTTTATGTTGCTATTGTTTATACTTATTGCTTCCATTGTTTATTGTTATGAAATGTGCTTCCACTCTGCAGGTCTGGTTCGAGTCTGCTGAGTCATTTCTTCCGCTGTATTTTTATTATTATACACAGTCCAGTACCATTATTATTATCCTCCGAGAGGGTATATCCTCCCCACAATTCCTATAAGACCCTCACTACTAGTCGGTAGCCTTTGGCATTCGGGGAGGAGAGCCTAATGTAGTATCACCCTACCTGTTTTTCACTGTTCGGGTGGCTGATTGGGTCTGGGTCATTATAATATACATGGGAATATGAGGAAAACCTCAATGACATGCCTCTGGCATATGATAGCCCATGACTGATGTGGGATGACTCCGGTTCTGTGCCCTTGAGATGCCCTCTTAGGAGGAAGAATACAGGTTCCACAAATTCCACGCATCCAGATGTTCCCTGAGATGCCTGATGCTACCATCTACTCTAATCTAAGGTTGCTACTTTGTCAAGACCCCATGGAATTTCCTGACAGATGTAGCATAATTGACTGGCGTCCCCAATGATATGACCCCGAGAATGAGATTCAGTAACCACAACATAATCGTTAAGTCAGACCCAGAATGGGTAACGTGTTCCAAGGAAGAATCCACGGGAAGAAGAACTGTCATCCCACCATCTTGTTTCAATCATGGAGAAATAATCCTTGAATATGAAATTGATTCCACCCTCCTTTTGAAAGCTGGATTACATGGCAACATCGGTGCGTCCTCCGCAGATGGATGCACATTCCCCGATGAAAGCGTCAGAAACAAAAATATAATTAATGAATGATGAAAATTAAATGTAAATTGATATAAAATGATATTAAATGGAACAAAAAACTTGAAACAATTACATGAACTAGGCCTTAAATTTTAGTGGGAAAGAGGAAGTGTCTCTAGAAACATTATCAATTATTTCCCCATATAGTCCTAGATATAAAGGCATGCTATGAGGTATGACCTAGCTTTAGAAGGGTTTTGACCTATCATACAATTTTGAGCTACAAAGTTTTCAGTTGTTATATTTGAGGTGTTTTATTGTTTTAAGAAAATTAATTACTAGATTATGTAGTTCATTTGGGGAATGTTTATTTTAGGACTAACAGTTATGGGTGTTTATAACATAGAAAAATAAAAAAATTCTATTTTTTTCTTTTGAATGAACCAGGTTGGTTACCTCATAGGTCACATTATTTATTATAACTTAATAAGTAATTTAATGAAAAAATGGAAAATTAATGAAAGGATTCCATTAAATGGTTAATTTTAAAAGGGAAATTTTATATGTCTTTCCTGAAATGACTTTGAGGATGATTCAAATCATGTACCAAGTTATTTTATTAAGAATGGGTGATTAAGTCTATGTTTGAATATTTTAAATGATTAAATCATGAATATGGATAATTGTAATTACCATAGAAATGGTACATTAATGTTGTTTCCTGGGATTAAAGGTATTTTAATGTTTCCTTGGAATGGAAACATTATAGTTTTGTTAGGGATTCTCTTTCTTATAAATGAATTGATCAATAGGCTATTGATCTAGGTAAAATCTTTTTAGTGTGAACTAGTGATTGGGTTGATGTGTTTGTTTCATAAGGGGATAGTCCATGGTTGGTATCACACATAAATCATAAATTCCTTAGTAAATGTTTTCAGTTTTTGACAATTTATATTGATCAAGTGTCATTATCCATAGTAGGAATCTTAACTTCAAAATGAATCCATTTTTTATATTTTTTTATGTGGTATCTTGGACCATTATTATGGGGGTGAGAATTTGGAAATGATTGAATTCAATACTTTAGAAATGACCATGGATTGGTCAGTTGTTTGGTTGGTCCTGTGGACAACTTCTTTTCTATAGTGTTGGACAACATGGTATGACATCATCTAGGTTAATTTTTATATAGTAAACCTGACTCTGGGATAAAAATGTTGAAGAAACTAATTGATATATGGATTCATTGGGAGGAAATCCAAGGGAAATTATTATGGATGGACATATTGTTTTTGGAACTTCGGGATAATATGCGTCCACATTCAGGGTATCTATCGAGTTGTTTAATGGTGTAATGGACCGGTTGAGTTTGGTGATATTGTTTAGCCTTGTTCTAATATGTTCATTATTGATTCATCTTTGTAGTAGAGTGACCTAGGAATTAAAGAATCAAGTTCATCATAATGCTCAATATGATGTTGAAGAGAATTTTGTGTTTTGACATGTCTATTAGGTTGGATTTGGTTCTCATGCCCAATTCTATTGATATAGCAACTATGATATAGAGGATTGTCACATGTGTGTGTATGTTGATTTTGATCTTGTACTCTTATGATTTTCTCATATGTGTCTCCATAAAAATACTAGGACCCTCTTAAGGTGGAGAGTATCATGTTGATTATGGTAAATGAGTCCTTCCATATAGAAGGAGCACCACCGAAGTAGACCATATAGAAATGCATTGTATTTCCTTAGTCCCCTTGAGGATGTAAACTTCTAAAATGTGTTGTTGTTATATTAGAAGCACAAGATTGATGTATTTGGTTGTGTATTCAACTATTGAGAGAAACCACTGGTCTTGGATGGACTTTTCTGGTTTACCTTGAGTGATAATGAGTAGCTTCAAGAGGTGATATCTAGCAATCTATTTGTGTCAATGCATCAGAATGTGAAGCCAAGATTCATTCAAGGGAAGTCTAACAGTAGTAGTTTGACGGATATTCATTAAAAATCATGATATCCACTTAGTGTCTTCATCTTAATGGTATTATCTTGTACCCTATATTGACATTATCCTTGATGAAATAAGATAGAATCGATCATATGTGTCACTAATGTTTAAAATATTTCAAACATATTTAGTAATGTATATTAGAGTTTCACATTGGACTCATAGTTTCTATTGAGGCATAGTAATTTCAATGTGATTCATGAATTCCCAAGTAGGGATTCCATAGACGTACTCTTGGAAACTATTCATTCTTCTCAGACATGAAAACTAGATAGATGCTATAATGGGCTCAATAAGTGATCTCATGTGATCATCTTGGAATTTTAGTGACACCCCACTTGTAAATATGGAGTAAGTACCGCCTTTGTTTAGTTACATGGGATCCATATTTTGGATCTGAGGTGATCTATAACCTGTTATCAAGCACATGGATAATGGTTAAAATGTGATTATTCTAGTGGGATGGATATAGGTTACCCCTTGTTCATAATGCGGCCTGAAAATTATAAAATTTTGGGTGATGGTTTGAAAAAAGAACATCACCATAACATGGGTATGGACTTCTGTTGATGTGTTTGTTGTAAATGAAATATGTCTTGTAAGAAGTCTTGTGGTTCAGTTTGAAATACATTATCCTTCTAATTCAGGAATTTTAAGAATATTCAGATGGGGTGTATCAAATTTTTATACTTATTTGTTTACATTTATAAGGAAAAAGTTAAATTATGTCTCTATGTTGAAGTGGGTGTGCTTAAAAAGTCAACAATGACCTTTTGGGAAGCCTTTGTGACTAGTTTCTAATTTGATGACCAGGATACAACTGTTCCTTTAAATTGATGTCCTTAATATCAACATGGATGTATTCGAGTACACATATTTAAAAATTATCATCGAGATCATATCTAGGAGCCTTTGGGGTGTGCTTTGAAAGGAAATTATAATGGTTTAAGTACTATGGATTATGATAGGCCCCTTATTGTGATAAAATCCACGATGGAGAGAACCATTGAATATATTTTTAAAGAGAGTGCTAAATGGTCATGTATTTAGCTAAGTGATATTTCTAATACTAGTGGCTAGGTTATAAAAATGGTGTAGTTGGTTTTTTCATGTGATGTTCCATCTGTTAGCAGGTGAAGGGGGATCATTAGTAACCAGAAGGGTTGTTACAATGGTTACCTATTACTAAATGGAAATGGGAGGACATTGTGATGGATTTAATGATTGGTTTAATGAGGCCACCTCATGCTAATGAGTTCAGAGGTGTTTTAGTCGATAGGATCAAAATATTTTCTCATTTTATGTTGATCAAGTTCACCTTCAATGAGAATTATTTGGGAAGGTTGTAAATTCGTGAGATAGTACGACTCCATGGGGTCCTGAGCACATTAAATTTATTATGGAGATTCTCAGTTTACATCTCTTTTCTGGAAGAGTTTTTAAGGGAAAAAGTCCCACATGTTCTTATATGAATCTCATTCCACCCTTAGACTGATGGCTAGTCAAATAATACGATATTGGTTCTTGAGAACATGTTGCGAGCATGCGTTCGGGATTTTTGGGGGATATTGAGATAAGTATATACCCCTAGTTGAATTTCCCTATAATAATAGTAATCTAGAGACTAACCATATGAATCCTTATGAGGACATATATGGATGCACATTTTGATGGCCCCTGTGCTGGTAAGAGGTAG
Organism: Viscum album; assembly: GCA_963277665.1. Classification (NCBI taxonomy): domain Eukaryota; kingdom Viridiplantae; phylum Streptophyta; class Magnoliopsida; order Santalales; family Viscaceae; genus Viscum; species Viscum album. The sequence continues at coordinate 1,593,003,565 of OY728163.1, read as the reverse complement.
GTGAGACAACATTACTAGGGTTGTGTCTAGTGTAGGACACTTCTGATTTGGTCCTTTTTATACAGAAGTGGATAATTATTTCACTGTATCAACAGTTGTCTTATTCCAATTCCAATCAATGTAATAACCCCTGATAGTAAAATATTTTAATTTTAGATTTTTTTTCAAGCTATCATTATATGACACACCTTGTTATGAAAATTCTATATAAACATGGGATTAGTTTTTATGTAAGACCATGTTTAACTGTCTTTTAATGGAAATCCTATTTTAGAAATATTTTTTGATACTATAATGAATTTTATTATAATTTTTTTTTGAATTCATATTGTTGAAATATTATTTGGGTGATTTTTTAGTATTTATTCGAGTTGTTTTTTATGTATAATAAAAATACTATGTTTTAATAAAAAAAGGTATTTTCATTTAAATAATTATTATTGTCAAATTATATATTAAATTGGTTATTATAGTAAAAAATAGATCATTGGTACCTATATTAATCAAATTTAGTTAATTGGAATCATTTTTATAATGAAATTAGATAAATAATCATATTGAACTTTTGTACATTTTCACTTTAAAAACTCATTTTCTCACCATATTTTGGAGATTAGCACAAATCAAAATTTTCCCATTACAGTGACATGAATTCTGAAAAATAGAAAAAAATATGTAATCAGTACAATTTTTTTTCTAATAAGTAAAACATAATATTTTTACTGAAAATATTTGTAAAAGTGAATGAAATTAATTACAGTGATTAAGGTAAGATGAAGCTTAATAAAGGGACTAAACTTTAATATTAAGGAATAGAATGACATGAAAACTTGTCCAAAATCCATTCGATTCCTATAATGATACCATATACACAATTGGTTATACTTTTATTGGTTATTGGGATGTTATTAAATTGATGTTCGGTATATAAATGGTTATGTAAGGGAAAAGATATAATGGGAACATTCCTTACCTTTAACACATATAAAAATTTGAAATATATAGAAAAATCATATTATAGTCTATACATATAATTTTTAATGATAAATAGTATATCTTATCGTAATAATTTAACAATATATTTTAGAGATGTTTTACTTACTTAAAATTATTATGAAATTCCAATGTAGTGCATACTTAGTTAACAATTAACTAAAATAAACGATACTATAAATATTAAAATTCAAGTGAATTGATTAAATTATTTTCATTATTTATTTTTTAGACGAATATATAATTTTACAAGGCATTAAACATAATATATTTGAATTTCAATATTATATTTAAATTTTAAAATTAAAATTTAAAAAATAATGTCAAAATTGACATTATTGTTATTTTATAATAAATGATATTTCATAAAATGATTTAAAAGAAATACCCTACAATATTTAAAGTTATTTTTTATTGTTAATAAATATTAAATATAGTTAATTAATGGACAAAATGAGATTTTTATAATTAACATATTGACCCATATATTGTAAATATGTTGTTAAAACGGTTTGGATTTAATTATTATTTAAGTGCGGCACTTGATCTGGTGTTAAAATTAATTTCCAATACACATGGGTTTTTTATTTTTGAAATTATATATTATATTAATAATTCATTGAATCTATATTTTAAAATATATATCAGTTTATTGGACTCTTAATGGTTAAATTACAGCGGTTCAAAAACTAGATTTTTTAATAAAAACCAAAATGATAATATTTGGGAATCTTCGATGCTAAGCTAATTTTTTTTAAAATGAACATATATTTTTGTGGAAGTGTTTTTAATAGACCATTATGAATATTTAATCCATTATTATTCCATTTTTTAGGCACTTTATGTAATGTATACATCCCATTAATGAATACCTTTTAGTATTTACAAGTGTTCCACTCCCCCTCCATTATAAAAAGGAAAGAAATGAATCCCTTATTCACACATCTCATGATACTTACATTCAGAAAATATTTTCCCAAATAGCTTCCCAACATTCATAATCTATACCTTGAAGACTAAACTAGGTCATAAATCAATCAAATGAAGCCCTTTGGTTTAAACAAAAAGGCGTTATCCGATTTATAGCTAACACACTACCTTAAGTTTTTTTGTTTTATTTCTATTATCCAATCTCTAAAATATTATTATTTCATAATTGTATAAAAATAGTTTCATAAATATACTAGGATATTTTATGGTGTGTTATTTTAATACACTTAAATACACTTCCATCTAATGGGAAATGAACAAACTATCTCTGTGTATAGTGAACTACTACCACATGAAACGATGATTGTTCATTTTTTCCATTACTACCTATCAAGGAGGAAATTACAATGGAAAATATATTTATATGTGAAAGATATTATAATTATTATTTATTTATAATTATTCGACCCTTTTATATCATAAACCTTCATTACTTACCATTTTGTGTTAATATGCTAACATAATTTGAAGATGTGTGGACTACTGCCCCCTCAAAGCGATGTGATTTGTTCACACTATACAAGGAACAAATTAAAGAAGATTTTAATAAACTTATGTAAAATATATTACATATATAAGATACTAAAATTATAATATGAATATGTATCATTAATTTTATATTCCTTTAGTATTACATAGTGATCATTGTAGCATTCATGCATCCGTACAACCTACCGTCTCCATGAACGATGCATTTCATATCATATCTCCAAACATTATAGAATATTCTAAATACATATATACTTATTATATATGATAATTAATTCATATTTTAATTATGTAGAGAATAAATAATGATCTATGTAATAAGAACCGTGAATGTAAAGTCAAAACATACTTGAGAAAAATATGAAATTAACACAATAAACAGTGGAAATAATGAATGGTTGTTAACAAAGGGGTAAAATAATTTTTTTTAATAAATATATGATATTAATTATATGATTAAGGTCTTGTTATACATTATTAACATGTTTTACACCATTATACATGATAATGAAGACCAAAAAAATAGAAGGATGGTTAAGGTAGGGGATTTAATCTCAATCTACATTCCATTGAGACTTATTTGTTATTTTGTACCAATTAACTTCTATTTTGTTTATTACTAAAACATTACCATTTTTTATCAGGAATTTATTTAGTATCATGATATTATAGAATTTATTTAATGTTATTCCTTCATGCGGTATATGATTTAAACATTTCAATGTGGTATGGGACAGAGTACAAATATTAAAATGGCATTTCCCTCAAAATTGTTTTAATTATCATTCAATGGTATTTAAATTATTAATATTTAAAAACATTTCTGTTAATTATCTACCATAGGGTAATTATAGATATAACTATATCTTTTATTCAATGAAGATATTTTTAAAAGGCCCATTTTTCATTAATATGATAATTGCTTTGGACTGGTATGACACCGATGGGGCCTCATTATATGTATCCCCCAAAGAATCAATAGTATCATTAGACATATCCTTTAGCTAAATGAGAAAGGGTTTTACCCTATATGATGTAAACTATCATGGGAAAGGTATTGCTGGTGAAGGTACCACGTTTCTAGTAAATATGATGTCTAATAATTAATAATTTCCATTAATATAGATTCAGTTATTATTCGTCCATGAGATCTTGAGTTGATATATCTATGGATGCATTCGTTCACAGCTTATTGATTTTTTTGGAATGAGTTTTAGTTTCTTACATTTACATGTTGATAATTCCTTATCTAGTTATTTGAATGGAATTTATTATCAATTATTTATCTTTCATGTTAATATAATCATATTTATTCATTATTGCTTCCGTATTATATACCCTTATAGATGATTTGAGATCAACCTTCTTAAGTTTAGATTCCCCATTTTATGAAGAAGATATCAATGAATAAGTGTTTAAGGATGATGTTTATTTCATTTTTTATCATGTTTTATATTCTATTTACAACTTTATTATGGGTAAAATGTATAAAATTAATCATTTTAAGACTACTAAATTGATATGTCCTTCGGGATCTAGTTCACTGTAATCACTACAATGTAATAAAATAATCCACAAACTATTGGATTCTGTGGTTTGGGAATTAAATTTGGTATGAAAGGAAGTTTAACAATAACCTTGGAAACTAGATTTATAAAACATAGATTAAAAAATATAACTTTAATATATAAATTGATAAAAAATTTAGAAAAGAATATTATAATTTGGTTAAGGTACATATTATATGGGTATTCCTAGAAATATATCCCTACCTAGATACTAAAAATAGACATAGTTCTGGTACAAATGTACATAGAAGTAATACATCCACCAGGTTTTTCTGAGGCTTACCCATGGTAACTTGGTACATGAAAATGGGTCTTACTACACAACTGGTTTGAAACACATGGGGTATAATCTTAGGATTTTCCACCTCTTCATTTCCTACAATTATAATGGATTTGAAATTATAAATTATCTAAAAGTAACCAATGTTTGTGATACTAGGATTAAGTGTAACGCCCCAAGATTCCGCAGTTCTTTTCCCTTTGAATAATATAATGGCTTGTATTGTAGGCAACTTCGAGTTGAAACACACCAAAACCAATCAAACTATCCGTTAGGAATAGTAATACATATTTTTTGAAATTTTATCAATTTAATCTTTCAAAATGTACTTCATTTTTGGTTTTAGAATATCGAATTTAGCTTTGCAAAAAATTTTGTATTTTTCAGAAAACTATCAATTTTTTATGACTAGTAAAAAACACATAGTTATTATACAAAAACAACTTATTATTTAAATAATAATTTATTTTATTTTACTTTATTTTATGTCAAAATAGAAACATAATACCTATTTATGTTCATTTTAATTCGTTAGAGTCAGTTTATAAAAATTTAGGTATATAAAAATTTTATTGAACTTTTTACCTTCTTTTACCCACCTCCTAGGAACATATCCAAATTTGTATAAAACATTATATTACTACTTCTATGAATTGAATTTTAAAAATCCGAGAGACATGGCTGATATCCACAAGTAAAATTTTGTTCAATAAGATAAAAAAGAAAATTGGGTGAATAGTTACTTATGACTTTTATTTACCATGGTTAAAAGTAAATAGGGTAATTGAAGGTAAAAATGATATTATTATTACTCTAAAACATCTCTTAATTCTATTGGATAAGTGTAATTCAACCAAAAACTTAGGAATAAAATATGATCATTTAGCTCCACGTGGATTAGATTAGTACATTTACTATTATTTTATTCAAAGAGGAGTTGCAATTGTTAAATTCATAGTTTAATAACTAAAACATTTTTAATATAGGGTTACACATAATATAAATTCGAATATAAATATTTACTAGAAAATTAAAAATATTTCTAACATAATATTATTTTATTTATAATTTTTAGACATTAAATGAATAATTTTATTTATGACACAATGATGATGCGGTAATTAAAATGAATATGATATTAATTTTATTAAAATTAATGAATGTGACAGAATGTCACACTCCATTTTTATTTAAGTATATTAATTCTAATATTTGGATAAGAAGGAGATTATATTTACAATAGGTAGACTCTATAAATCTAATTAAATTACATAAATTATAGAATTTTATTTATAATTTTTATAAATTAAATAATCACCATTAAGGATGACACTATTTTGACATGTAAATTATTTTTTTAATTGAAAAATCAAATAAATGATATTATAAATATTTAAAGAAATATAATTTAAATTAGTTATGGTTCTCCAGAAATTTTAAAAGTGATTATAAAATATTTAGATTATATTTAATGTTTTTTATTTATGTTATCTTATGTTTGGGTTTTATTTAAATACCAATAAATGAATATTTTCAAAATTGACAACATTGATATTATATAAAAATTAGATTTTTTAAATTTTTTAATGCTCATAAAAATATTTCAAAATTAAAAAGTGTAATTTGAAAGGTCTAAAATATCATAAAATAACCATTTATCATATATTGAAAAACTATAAGTAAATATTTATAACAATTAATTATTTTCAATGTCATTAGCTCAATTAAAATTAAATAGATTAAATACGGCTAAATCCAAATTATAAATTTTTTTAAAAAAAAAGAAAAAAATTGTAAAGATTATTAGTTGAAATTATTTAAAAACATCCTAATATTATCTTCTAAATAATATACATTGGAACAATTTTAATTAAAAAATTAATTTAAATTATTCTAATAGTTTTTGTTTTTCCAAAGATGCATCACCCCTCCCTTATAAAAAAGAACCTCTCCTTCTCTTTTAATCACCCATATAAATCCATTTTAGTCGAAAACCCATACACATTACCTATACCCAATACCCTAACCTCATCTTAAATGCGACACTTTGGGATGAAATCCATCATAAGGAGGCCTTATTGGAAAATCAAAGGGAGATACTCGAATTAGAGATTGTTTTTTATCACATCTTTCAAATTTCATTTTTTCTTATACATCCATGTGTTATGTTGTTTCCATAAAAGGGTAATAAATACTCTACATTATACATTATGGGACGTTATTATTATTATTCTACAACCTTATACCGCATTCTATCCAATATAGGAATCACAATAACAGAATGTGTGCGTACGTACGGCTTACCGTCTCCATGTCGTGGTGTAATTTGTTATTCAACAATACTTTATTTGGATGAGAATAATGATGATTATAATGGATTTATGTAATTAATATAACCTTATACTTATTCTGTATGTTTAATAAAAATCCAATTCCACACCATTTAATGCTTAAGTGATTGATATCATCACTCGTGCGTACATATGACCAACAGTCTCTTCGATTTGATGTGATTCCTTAAACATGATCTTTATTAAACAATGATTATATACATGAATGGAATAAATAAATATGATATATATTATATTAATATCATTCTATAAATGATATAAATATAAACTATGAATTTTAACATGAAAAAATCTAGCAAAACATTCATAATCACATAAATCAGTTATTATCTGAATAACAAGCGACAATGAAATATTTCTATCAAACAGATGATAATATTTTCATACATAATAAAAAAATTATTACAACTCTAGAATTAGTCAATAACAATATTTAAATCATAATACATGTGTTTGGGATACAAACTAATGATATCAGACCAACGTTAAGGGATAATTTCACAATATCATTATTATTTGACATTGTATATAGGTAAGTATTTACTAGGGTATATTTATCATCAACATAAAAATTTTATAAATATTTATTAATATATTTCTTATTATAAAATTATTTAAAATCAATATTTATTTATTGGTAAATCTTTATTAAATGTTATGAAAGTAATCTTTTGGCATTTTCCGATATAAGTTCTTTATTGAATTTTCCAAAAAAAAGTATGAGGAGATTGTATGTTTTAACATATACAACATGAATGTGTTTTTATATCTTCATAAAGCCTCATTTAAATGAATATTTAATTAAACTATTTCAATTTTATTTTCAACTTAATTATTTTCTTTCAAAATTATGTGGCTGTTTCAGAAAAAAGAACATTTTTTATGAAGAAATGATATTTTCCTCAATAATTATGTTCATGTGCTTTATCAAAATTATTTTCCCTCCACAATTATTCTCTTTAAATAGTGGTATTTTTCTATCTCTATTTTTGATATGATTTTTTTGTTTTAATTATGGAATGAAATTTTATATGCATTTTGTAAGGATGGAATGATGATTAAGAAACAAATTTTATATCTTTTGTTATGCTATGGAGAATGAAATATTTTTTGTGGAACATGTAAGAATGGTTTTATAATGAAATAGGTGGGACCTATATCTCCCTACAATGGATTTGGTAAATATTTATATCTCTTGAGATAGACTTGACTATAATGCAAGTAAATATGGTTTTGTAATATAGGTGTGAAATAGCATGTAAACTCGGTTCAGTATTTGACTTTTTCTGTTATGATGGTCTTGGAAATGTTACTTAACAAATACAAATGGATTTTCTTTGCTTATGTGTCTGAAAAAAAACATCATGTCTTAATTTTTTACTTTTTTGATTATGTCCATTAATTCCTATAAACATTTATCTAATGAAACGACATCATAATTTTTCATATGGAGGATACCTCTTCCAAATGTTATGTTATTATGTCTTATGATTGTAATATGATTCATATTTCCATTGTTTACCTTTACTGAGAATTTAAGCCAACCCATTTATATTTTTATTTTCCCCAGGTCATGATAAATGGTATTTTTTATGATATGTAAAACAAGAGTCAATTTATGAAAAAATAAGCAGGAGACAATATAAATGTTTTATGAACTAGTGGTTTATGTTACCTTGTGTTTAAAGAAACTATTCATATATGGTCCTTTTATGGATTTATTATATGTTGTAATAAATATACTTAAATTTTGAGCTAATATCAATTTATGTAATGTATGTGTATTTATAATATTCCCTTTCAGTGGTTATTAATAATTAAGGGATGTAGAGGGTCTCACAGACATCCACACCACTTCAAAATAAAAAACAAAGTGTCAAAAATTCCACACACAAAAAGGAATTAGAATTCTAATCAATTATTAGTAATTTCAATATTCATCTCTAATTAATCAATCATATCATCTCATTAAAATTAAATTCTACATTAATTTTTTTTAAATGAACCAAATACATTTTACAGTATATTGATGAATGATCTTACCATTTTCATTGAAAACCCTTAAAAATTTGAATAAAAATTTTCTAATTAAATCCACGTTCTAAATGGGGTTACTGAATTTTTAAACACTATTTATTTAAACATACCTTTGAAATATTTTTCAATATATTGAATTTTATGAATTAGTTGAAATTCTAATTAATATTTTTGGAAAATGGGAATTACATTCAAAATGATTGTAAAACACATTAGAAACATAACATATAAGTCAAATTTAAAAACTCAAATATAAAAAATTATGAAGAATACAACATTATTCCAAAAATTGGTAAAATATGAAAATAACTACTTGAGATCTATTGAAATCTAGCCATATGTCATCTGCAATGATGACAGATGTTCAAAAAAGCCTTAAGGAATACTATTCATGGGTCAGTAACAAAAACCCCATTTATGTTGACACTCTGAATCCAAAATCAAAACCTATTAGACCTTGTGGTTCATGGTAAGGGAAGAAGCACATAGATAAATTGAGAGGGGATGAAGAGAGATGAAAAATGATGAATGATGGATTATTATATAGAGACAATGCAATAAATAAGGTATATGAAAATTGTAATATTGAAAGTGTGAATGGAAGATAAAAACCAGTGTGACATTGGGTAAAATGTATATAATATAAAAATAGTGAGACTAAAATCCCCTATAAATGATTTTGTGGAAAATACTGATAATGTTTTTTATCCAACTAGGAATTTCTCATTTTTTTGGCTGTATGGTTTGGTAAACTATTAATGGAAACCTATAGCTCACTCATATAGTTTGGCTTTATAGCTACACATAACCATGACAAACCCATGAATGTCACTTACAAAAGAATAATAGGCCTCATGATTTGTACTAGGAATCATACAACCCATGTAATACATATACATGAGAAACCAAGCACATTTAATCTAAATTAAAAGGACAAATGTTTGAAAATGCATAAGTATCAACAAAAAAATTCCCATAAATAGTGTGGTATAAAACATGAGAGGAAAGAAAAAAATCTATAAAAATGAAAGAAAACACATGTATGAAGCTTATAAAAATTTAAATTGTCCTAGAAATTCATTCAAATTACATAAAACGATAAAATAGACATTGAAATTGGGTGTGGTAAAGTGGAGATGATTACATGAAGTATTCAATTCATACCCAAATATGACTAATTAAATTTTGAAACAATATGTTTAAGAAATAATTTGATTTATTATTGATACGAATTTAGAATTTTATGCGTTGGAAGCCCAAGTTATTCAATGTAATTTCTAAATGACGATTTCGGACTAATGAAACACCCTTCATCACTAATGTCTCGATTGGACAAATCCCTTGTCTCATTTTCTGTAGAAGTGATATATATATATTTGTTCTAAAAAATATAAGTATTTATAATAACTAAAAATCATATATATGATATTATTACATATCCGTACATGATTTAATTTTTAAATAAGATTTAGTGTGTGTGTGTGTCTACTATTAATCTCATCAACCATTATTAAGAATCATTCATCTTTTTTTTCATCAAAATTTCTTTCAAATTTTAATATACCAACCCCTTGGTATATTTTTATGTACATGTTATTTGGACTTTTTGAAAACATTAATTTCAAAATTTTGACCACATAAATTTAATATTAAATTTCCCCTAGAATCATCAATAACATCACCTCATGTAGCTTGAAATGGAATTGTTATAATTGTAGGGACCTCTTTATCATAATACATATCCTTGATATGTATGTTATTCAGAAATATATTTCTGTAATATTAAAATAATTATTTCCATTCCCCATATGGGTTGTGAGAAAGTGTGATAAGATAACTAAAATTCAACTATGGTGGGTAGTATGTGTTCAAATAATTGAAATATAGACAATGTGTAAGGTAACAAATATATTCTACAACCATGCATGAAAATGAAACTGATCAATAAAATATTTTATATGCATTATTGAATGAAAAAACTACATGGATCTTTATAAATTAGATTTGTTAACTTATTAATAATATTTCCCCACTCCTCTATTTGTTTTCAGGAGGATAACTCTTCCAAGGTAATTTTTTTTAAATATTTTTCTTTATAGATTTAAAATATGATAGAATAAAAATGAAATATATTATGAAGGAAAAATTGGTTCTGAGTTTCTTAAAAAACTCAAATAATATAATTAGTTTGCATTCATAATTGTTTCATAACTCTTGGATAGAACATGAATTTTTGGGCTTGATTCCCCATAACACATGGAAATAACCCAGGTTCTCCTTGAAAACTATTCCTTCGGTTTATTTACCTTAATGTTAAAATATTTTCTTCCTTTTATTTATCTGTATTTATTTTTATATAAGATTCATCATTATGGTCCCCCATTTTAAATAACAACCCATGGTTGTGAAAACTATATAATTATCCATAGGTTTAGCTAAAATCAATCTAAATAACAAACCATTGTCTAAAGTACTCATTTCCATAGATCGCTCCAATATTTTGATATCTGATCTATGCATCCAAGAATCAATTTGACCTTACTATGAATCGTTTTTTGATTTATTTAATCCTATGTTAGATTTTGGGTGCCAAACATTCCTTATAACTGATTGAACCCACCCATTACATTATCTTTACGATTAAATACTTTATCAATATGAATTTTTTTAATGTGTGACCTCTACAGTAGTGATAATCTCGAGATAGTAGGTTGTATCCAAACCCCTTTCACTCTCCATATCAAGCTATAGTTATTTTTATAACATTAATATACTTTTCTTCAAATGGTAAATCACAAGGGTGAATTCTTGGGCCATAACGTAAAAAATAAAATCATCAATAAATTTTTTTGTATAGTAAACTCTTGTGTATTATATACATGAATCACCAAACATTACAAAATTATAGTACTTCCATATAAGGGGTTGTATTTGAATTTGATATCAAATTTTGTTTACATGTTGAGGAAATAATTTAATATGTAATTTAAAAAATTTGAGAATTTAGTTTTATCAGTATGTAAGTTTTTTACTCTCCCATATAAACTATTATTCATCTAGAATATTTTTATACTTATTTAAATACCTAATAGTTTAAAAAAATTATTTATTCTTCCTTTTTATTTTTAGTGTAGTTATCTTCTACAAATTGTCTAGAAAATTCTGACAATAGGATAAAATCCCTTAAATTAATGCTTCCACAATGATTTGGGTAGGGAAATGGTGGTATAGAATTTGTCATAGGAGGAACAGAATAATATCCTAGGCCTCGTGGAGGGCCTCTCCATTAATTTTTTTTTGAAACAAGTGATATTTTTATAATGTTCTCCCATAAGTATCTGAAGATGTAAATTTATGGAAAATGGTATGTAGACATTCTATAATGTTTAAAAAATGTTCACATATAATGATAAAACCGAATTTCTAGTATTCCATTTATGATTGAGATTGAAGACACTCATTTTAGACTAATTATCATTCATACATTAAGATGGTAATTGAAGAGATACACATTATAATTTCTAAATGAAATATAATTATTTTTTATTACAAAATCCATGTAATGAATGATTCAGTGAATTATAATACCATTTAGAATCACAATTTTGAATAAAAAATGTTATCAAAATCTAAAATTAATTACATAACACCTAAGAAATTTTTAACACAGTCATTATTTATCCTTATATTTTTGGTTGAATGTGGTGGGGTTGAACGGTTTAGTCATTTTTAATAAGTAACATCTCTATTAGGTTCTCCATCTTATTTTTTCAGATTTATTAAGATCTATAATGTGTTTTTTAATTTCAAATATAACAATATGTAACTTATTTGTGATCTTGTGAACATTAATGTGAGAATAATTTAATATTTATATATTCAATTGATTATTTTTTTTAGTTCTTTAGGTCGTTACATAGATTCATAAAGCCTTCCCTAGAAATAAAAAATTGTTATTTTTTCATCAATACGTCCAATTTATTTATTTTATTTTTTTAGAATTAGTATTTTATAAAATAGTGGTCGATAAAATAATATATTTGTGTTAAAAAGAGATGAAAAAAATATAAATGTGTATAGAATAATAAAAAATAACGCAATTAGTGCATACTGTGGAATGTTGTCTCAGAATTGAAAAAAATTGTGAAATTGTTATCTAGAGAGAAAATGAAATAGAATAAAGTAGAAATCATGTGAAAGAATATATAATCTTGGTTAGGCATCAAAAAATTATTAAGCAATAGGGAAAATTTCAATTATATGTTGTTAAAATTGTTCTCCATAAATTCATCTGAAACTGTTTAATTTAGCAATCCAAATTCCTAAAAAAATTTAACTGAAATATTATATCATGTTTATTAATTATTGGATGTTTATTTTAGATGTATTTCAACCATGATGTTTATCAAGCCAAAAAATTATTAATATTTTTGTTCAAAGATAAATCTATCACCGATTCAGGTATAGAATATCCCCAAAGAAGAAATGATTTTCTGGTGATGTAAATGATAAGAAATAATACAAAATTAATTTCCCATAGCCAGATTATTGAATAACAAAAACTGATCCAGAAAATAAAATAAAATAAAGTACATTTAAATCAATACAAAAAATATGGAGATATAGAAGAGGTGTATTATTTTTTGATCCAGCTATAGTTCCCCAACTCATCTTCTCTCTAAATTTCTCCAAGACACCTTGATCATTTCTATTTCTATGAAAAATTATCCCAAAACTACATTATGCCTCAAATGAAATTTATTGAGTAGATCATCTCAATTTTAAAATAAGTCATGCATTAACTCCTTACTTTTTAGCTTATAGTCAACATCTCCAAGTTAAAATCACTAACATCACTTTAGAGAGGGTCATTGCGAATCATCTTCCTCAATGTGACAAGAGATGAGATCTCTTGAAAAATTCATAGAACCATGTATGTTCTTTCTTATCCTATTATATTCCTTAGAAATCTTACATGGTCAGATTAGTTATGAACAATTTCAATGTTTCAAATGAATATATTTTGTGTCACAAACTATGAAATCAAGGGCTGACGTGAATTCTTTATATCTAAAGATATGGAACTATAGGGTTTATAATTTATGGTAAACATAAGTGTATAACAAATATTATAGGTATAATTTATCTTTATTGGAACATGATTCTCATTTTTTATGAATCATACATATTTGATTCATATATGAAAATGATTCCCACACAGACAATCCTTGCTGTTAATGCATGGGAGTATCTAGATTATGCCGCTCACTAGGCCTTTTGTGATGAGTGGAAATGTTTTTTATGGGGGATGATTCTTAAAAATTATTTCTTCATTCTTATAAAAATTGAAAAAATGATCCAGACAAAAATGATTATTCACAATTACCAAGGTTTGAAATTACCTTTATGCTATTTAAAGTTTATACTTATGGATATTGTCATAAAGGAACAATTTAACACATGTTGAGATTTATCAAAAAAATGGGGTAAATATTATAACAAAATTTAATATATACCTAAGTTTATATACTAAAAAAATTTTATTTAAATTCATTTTTCAAAAAAAATTTAAATATAGAAACATGGTTATAAAAGAACTGACTTCTAAATCCATTTTTAGCAACATCCATAATAAAATTTCAATGAATCTCATACAAAAAATAAACATATTTAGCTATCATAAAATATAATAAAATTAATACAAATGTAATTTATTAAATTAAAAACCATTTCATTAGAAATTTAATGTTTCATAATTTTCACCTTGAAAGATAAAGAATAACATTATAGTAAAATAAAGAACAATGTTTCATCAAAATATAATAATTTCATAAAATGGATATGGGAAAAAAGTATCAAATTTTATGCACATTAATAGAAAACATTAGTTTGAGTACACATCATTTCATAAATGATCATATTTATAACAAGTGTATAGTGAATTCTATACATTAATTATAACATTTTAGAAGGATCATAAATTTTATTAAGATTCGTTCCATGAAATGATGGTAAGAAATCCTTTTTGAAATATTAAATGATTAAATAATTAAAAATTTAGAAATACATGTTTCTTGACTGAGTAATATAAAACTATTTCACTAATTGATATAATTTGTTATACCCCATATGGGTATATCGTCAACTATTCTATTCATTATGATGCATTTACCTAACTACATATCAAAAGAGTGAAATGTAAGGATTTAATTTCATATAAGATTTAATTAATTAATTTAAAATATCAAAATAGTTTGGTATTCAAATAAATCCTAATTTATACATAATAATCATAATGATTATTTTACAAAAAAATTGAATGCATCATCAAGTCAAATATCCCATTATAGTTAATAATTCATCACTCTAGGAGTGGATTTTTGTAGTTTTCATTCCATAACAGTCTAGTTTGGAACATTGAATGCATTGAGTAGTATCATGTACAAGTCCTTATGTAAATTATAATTAATGAAATTATATTATAAATCCATTTTCTATATCTCATAATCAAAATAAACTGATATGGAATAAGAAATTTGAATGGAATACTTCATCACCACAGATAAACAGGTTTCTTTATTGTCACTAAAATTAATTTTGTTGTAAGACATTAAATTTTTGTGAAATTTTTAGGTAGTAACTATAGAATCCCTATATATGTTTTATGAAAAATCCTCTCAAAACATGTGGGTCTCACACCACTAGGTTCATTTACTATGCTCAAAATATTTTTAGTCAACATGGTTTCCATTTTAGATACCAGGTATTTTACCCATTTCTCATAATATCTTATCATGATGGACTCCCTTAAGTTATTAGGTTCATAATTTGTGAATATTACCTAATTATCATTAGTTATAAGAAATCCATATCTCTTTATCACTTAGTGGATACTAAAATACCTTTGAGGTCCATGGGTATGTTGAGTTAATTAATCCTCCATAACTCTTCAGGATTTTAGTTAAGCATTATCCTCATGAAAACATACAATTTTTTATTATTAAACGTCTCAACGTTTCATTTCTTCAAAATTAATACTCAATTTAGGTGTATACTCTCAAGGAAAACCCAAAATCAGTCTACAAACACTATTTTATTAGTATTATTATTAAAATAGTATCACATTATTTCATTGGTATAAAAACATATCTTACATGGGTATTGTAGAATTATAATATAATAATGATATGAACACTTCACAACCCTAAATCATCAAAACAATAAAAACTATTATGTTTCATTTACCATGTCTCATGTGTTGTCATTATGTCTTTATTAAATGGAGTTAATTTATATAGAAGTGTAGCTGTATTATGGGCATAACCCTATAATGAAATCCGAAGGTCAAACTAACAAACTATTTATCCATCCATATCAAAAAAATATTATTACTTATCTCTGAAACAACATTACACTATGGTGTTCCAAAAGGACTGAGTTTTCAAACCATTCTAAAATTTATTTTAGGATTCATTAATTAATCGTTCACATATTCACCACCCAAGTCCTCTATAAGTTACATAATACATTTCCCTATTTGATTCATTTTTTCATTGAATAACTATTTATAAATTGTAAAAGTTTCAAATTTTTTCTCTCAAAAAAGATAAATTCATAAAAAAAATCATTAATAAAAGTATTTAAGTTTCTAAAACCACAAAATTCATTATTTTTCATTAATCCAAAACATCAATATATATGACATAAAATAGTCCACAAGAACTATTTTATTTTCTAGAATTATTGGGTTTGGTAAATTTTTATAATAAATAATATTTCCAAATCTCAAATGATTCGTATCCAAATGGTTATGATAATCTATCTCTCTAGAGTCTATATATGAATGTTTAATTTATATGTATAATGAAATAATTCCCTAAATAGGTGGGATTAGAATCAACCCTTCCCATATTATTCTATGTTTTAGAGGTGTGATTATATATTTATGTAGAATATATAAACTATATATATTATTCTTAATGAAAAACATAGATTCATATAAATATTAATATAATTATTTTTCCTAAGTGTGAAATAAAATCCCTTCTTATATAGTAGTATATATTAAGGAAATTTATATTTATATGGTCAACATAATAATAAATTTACAATTATAGAAATAAAACATTTGGTAAATCAAGATCATATGTGTTATGTTCTAATACATAACGTCTTGGTCCACTATCGACTTCAAGGTACACTTCCCCATCGTACATTTTCTTATATCTGATAATCAATGTTTTCAATAAAAACATGTAGCACAACCCCGATAACTAATAACCATGAGTCAAATAAATTTAAAAATACATCTATAATATTCACATTCAAATGAATTGAATTTTTCAACTTGATAAGAAAATATAAACATTAGATTAAAATATAGTACATTTATATAACACATACCAATAATTGACATCAACATGATTTTCATGATGTATTATATTATCTATAAAAATACATATATATTTGTGATTAAAATGTTTTGTTATATTTTAATCATGAAAAATTAAGAATTTTTATCTTAAAAAAACATTACCTCATTCATTATACCCATTCAGTTAGATAAGAATCCCATTTTACTATATTTTGAGTCTGACATTCAATTTATCACATCACATAACTAATAAATAAATGAATCATCCAGCAATGTTACATTAACGATTCTTGGATAGTTTAGAATATAACCTCTTTATAAAAACTTATATTGCATTTACTAGACTCTATTACTCTATTATCTTAACTTCTTCAGTTTCCCAAATGAGTGTCACCCAACTCTTATAGTGGTATTTTGTAACATATTATTTAATAATATACTTATCCCTCATTACATAAATAATACAATCCATAGGACCACTCCTATATTATAAACATAATTATTAAATGGTTGAGGTTTTGATGTGTGTTTTTTTGAAACCAATATCTCACTTAATATTTAATGATTTTTCATTTAAAAGTCAAAAAAAATTAACATAAATCACATTCATATTAAACCCATTTGGTTTTATAATACTATTATTATCCCCTATTTTATTTCTTTTGTTTTCATGCTAATAATGATTTTGTTTTTTAATCCAAATTAATTACAAATATTTTTTTATGTTCTCACCTCATCAATTTGTAACTCTTTATGGAACCCTCTTATCAGCATCACATTCCCAAAAATAAAATCTAAAAATATTGATACATATAAAAATTAATCTCATGAATAAGCTGTATACACTCTTCATTTAAATGAATATAGATCTATGAGATTAAAATAAGATATGTTGGAGTGAAAGATAACTAACCTCTCTATGTTCTAGAAGAAGGAAATGGTATCAGTTTTGATGGGTAGTGTGTGCAATTTTCTTGGACAAATATCACACATTAGTTTCATGAAGATTTATTTTGTGTGACCTATATAACCCTTACTCTTATTCTATAGTATTTTTTTCTAGTAGTGATTGTAATATTTATTACTATGGGGTACTATACCCTTATACCTTTGAAAAAAATACATTACCAAACAGTACCCATAAAAACAATCAGAGAAATTAGAAAAAATCAAAAATCAATACAATAAGAATTTGAATATGAAATTATGCAACAACACATCCCAAATGATAAATTGCTGAAATGATCACACATTAAAAATAAACAAATTAATAAAATCCAAGAGGATCTACTATCATCCATGATACTAAGCACATCATAGTTCTAAGATCAATCTGAGCTGCTCTAGCTTGACCATGCTACACTAGGCATCTTTCCTAACTGAATTTGTGATCCCGAATACTACACTATTACCTAAGTTCCATGGAATCCGGATCACGGCTTGAGTATAACTTAGTTAGAAACCACCAAAGTGGTTCTTAACATTACCATTACAGTAGTTCAGGTAATTGTAATTTTCTAAGTAAATGTAAGTAAATTTTTATTGATATGTAATAAAATAATAATTATTTATCCTCGAATTAAATATTGAAAACAATGATCAATCAATCCTTCATTATAAATTGTTATAGTTCATGTTAGAATGTAACATCCCATTCCATGTTTTAGGTAAACAGATTCTCAAAATATCATCATATGTATTCATGATCACTATGGGATATGACAATCATAACACAATATTCTCATATATACATCTCATTTATTTTAAGGGGATAGTGTGTCCCTTCCTTCCATATATTTATATATTCATTTAATTTCTGTCCTAAACACTATATCAAAGGATCCCCCCAATCATCTCATATAATATTTGGTCGTCACTAAATATTAGGAATCAACCATTGTATGACATTTACAATCAGGATTCATTACCAAATCCTATGTAATCTGGGATTCTCATTCATCATCGAGTGAAAATTATAGATATTAGGATTACTACAAGAATTTAATGTCATATCATTAGGTATAACACAATATACATGGAATACTAGGTGTCGTAAATAATATCGTATATAGATACTAGATCCTATGAATCCTATGTATCTCATATTATTAGGAACAGTTCTAATTCTGAGTTATCTTATTTATCTCATAAAAAACCATTTAAATCAACTAGATCCAAGGTATCTTATGAATCAGATGTATCATAATGTTTAATAACAAGATCCTAGGATGCATACAATGAATCATCTATATGAAGTTATGTGGAAAATATACACTTGTATTTTTCTCATATACTATCAATATAAGGGATGGCCAACCCTAAAACTTCTACACATCTCAGTTTATTCTATCAAAAAAACAACCTAGACCATGGTTATAAACTCTAGAGTTATATGGTGCCACACTAAATCAATGATTCATAAAATATTTCACTACCCCTCTCTAGGATCAGCAAATTGTTTATGTAACCATAGACTTCCACATGGTGATGTAATATTTTGAACATCCTTTATGTCACATCTATTTGAATTATTCTGTATTACGAAAAACAAATCATGAATAGGATATAACATCTCCAAACATCAACATGGTCTTTTCAAGGACTCATCGAACACCTAGAAAAATCCATATAATATCACACTAGAGAGACAAAATAATTTACCTCCCACAAACAAGGTATTTATATGCTCATTTGTTATGCAAACCTACAACAAAATATTACCAGGTGATCACATACTAGTATAGGAGGAACAATCACCCCACTCTTAAATAATCATTCCCAACAGATGCATGTAATATAATGTTCATATATGACCTAACCATTGGCGAAATATCCAAATTCATCAGGTAATATGACATTAGTAAACAAAGTTCAGCTATCTAGGTCTACTATATTAGTTTTTATTATGAAGGTGGTGCCCCCTCAGGTGTTTATCTATCTCATCAGACACTTATATACAATCCAATGACCATAAGGGTCCATGGAATCATTGATGATCTAGGGTTTATCACGACCCTTTTAGGTTGGTTCATTTAATTGAATTTATATAAATTATTCGTTTCATTTTAAATAGATGTTTGATCACACTAAAGTAGAAAGGCCGCATGTCACATGCCGCATATCCTTTTTATCAAAGGTTGATATTCTAGGACCTCCTAAAATATATGGCTTTATTCAATTTATTCATTGCCTTTCAACTTCCTGATAACATCAATCCCTTATATAAATTAATAACCACCTATCTCAATCGATAATTATAATGAATTAAAATTTAATATATGGAATTCTACATTTTATTAAACATGTCACAAATTTAGAAATCAAGTATTGTCTAAAAAATCAATACATAATAAGAACAAAAACAAATTCATTTATTTACATAGAACATAAAATTTAAAGAATATTTTAAAAAACAAACAGGAAAAAAAGTATAACTAAATTTATTTTTTAAATATTATAACATAAATTATTGGCAGGAAGAATGTTTGAATTCATTTTGAAAAACTATATATGTTTTTTTTCAGTATTTATTTTAATGAAAATTTTAAAAATATGAAATTAATGTTATTTTCAACTTATTGATTCAAAAATTAATAATTATTTTTATATAAATTATAATATAATTCAATTAAAAAATATATTAGGAGTCTTTTAAAGGCATAATCCAATTATTAATGGAGTCTTTTGAATGTGTAATGAAAAAAATTTTAATCAATTTATCAATTAAATTCACATAAATTTTATTCTTCTAACTTATCCAAATATATTTTGTACATCCTAATATATTGAAATAATTTTAATTCATATAATGAAATGTTATTATATTTATTGAATAACCATTTTTGACCATCACCTCATCAATTTAAAAAATAAAAATGCCATCCACAATGTTTTTGGATTTCCACCTCCATGGAAAACACAATTTTTTCCTATCACTGATATATATTCATTGATAGAAAATATATGTTAAATAAATTTAAAATTTAATAAAATATTAATATTATAAAAATATAATGTCAACATTATAATAATTATAATAATTATAAATTATTATATTGTACTTAACAACACAAAATGATCATAACAAGTCATTATTCATAATTTGGATCTGTATTGGAAAATATATTGAGTTATGTATAAAGTTATCAACTAGAAAGATTAATAATACATAGATATATAATTGTAGATATTATGAAACTACTTTATGAAAACTTTAACCATGTTCAACATACTGATTAAGTTTTAGTGAAATTGATCGAATGATCCTAAGTGGATGATTAGTGAAAACATTATGCAAAAACTGTATTACATTTGATAATATATGGAACAAAAAAATTAAATGTACATGAAATTTTTTTTATCATTTAGTAAATAAAATTATTTTTGTGATCCAAAAGGTTACATTCATATAATAATAAATTAAAAACATGAGGTAAGTGATCTTTTAAACCACACTATTTTCTATTTAGTTAATTCATTTTCTCTCAAACACACAATACATTATAATATTATCTTATATGGAGTCTATATTATATAATATTTATCCAAAATATATATCTATTATATTTTCTTATTATTTTCTATAGTTATAAGTGTTTTTGCATATTCCCTTATCTATCATTATATTAAACACACTTCTTTAAAGGTAAATTTCCTATTATTTATTCATTTTTTACATGTAAACCATTAAAAGTTTCTTCCCTCCACTGTTTACAAAATTAGTAAATCTTTTATGTAAAATAATTCTATATTGGTACATGTTTTAATGAAATCTCCTTGTTCATTCACACGTATTTGATTCAATTAACAACTCTTAAGGAAATTCTTATGAGGTTAAATTTTTCACCTACTTATCCAGTCTATTATTATGAAATTTATTCATTTGAATTTAATTTTTGTTGACCCCTAAATATTTCATAAAATATGAATATCCAAAACTATTTCATTCCATCTTCACTGGGGAATCATTATGAAATATCCTTTGTTATTGCTCTCAGATAATATTTTGTAACACATTCTTTTTTCTTGTTTTTGTTTATAATATTATTATATTTTATATAAATTATATATGTAGAATGCATATTCATGTACATGTTGTGATTTGATGGGAAATATTAGAATTATAAAAACCTTCAACATATTTGGTAATATTTTCATCTCATGAGATATAATGTATAATTCATGGGAAATAATCCCCACATAATATAATACGTTTCCATGGTAGGAATCCTAAAATATTATTTTGATTCCATATTTCATATTGTATCCAAATTATTATGATTCTAGGTTCCGATAATGTATAAAAATTTATTCCATGAATCTATATGAATATTATTCTCTATGATATAATTTTATTCCTTTTATCCATCATGATATATTTCTATATCATGTATGTTCTATTTATATGATTTATAGCTTATCCATTTCATTATATATGTCCCTAGGGTTTGACATATAGTAATAAAATAAAAAAGGGAATTTGGAGAGCATTATGAATACTGAAATAATGATGAAGAATTTTATTTCTAGGATGATGTAATATATATCTGTTAGTTAAAAATACATTTTAACTCTAGATTTTTGTGTTGTATTCTATTAAAGTTGATGTTACATATTATATTATAATATGTATGGGATTTTTGAGATCCTATTATTGTTATTAGATGATGACCTCCTTATTTTGGGAAAATAACATTGATAAACTACTAGAAAATAGAAAAGGAATTATGTGTCCCATTAACTACATTTACAATGAATACATAATTTTAGATGAATATTCTTTAAATATCACAATAATATAGTACATATAACCATAATTGTTTATTGTATTTAGAATTTAGATACACAATAAACACATTTCATCAAATATATAAAAAAAATCATCAAAATGACTTCTCAAATTGAACTGTTATTATACATTACATACATGAAACCTTTCCTCATAACCTTGGGAAAAAGAAACATATGAAATGGTGACCCCAAATTCTATAATGGGTAAATATGAAATATATTAATTAATTATCATAAGTGATACTAATATTTGTATATTGGAATTAGAACATGATCATCACTTATGAAAAATATACATAAAAATTCAGACCATATTTCTTGAGTCTCGGAGTAAGGATTTTTTTCCTAGAAAATACATGAGTATTAAGAGTGGGATATCATCAATTATAAATCATGATCCAGGAGTTCATATCATAAGAATTTGAAATAATATTGTGTCTTCCTCATAAGAAACTAAAATAATTTACTTAGTTATAGATCACTTCAAAAACAATCATAGTGAATATCAACCATATTTTATTGGGTTCATTATACATTACCATTATTAATATAGTCATGGATCGATTTTAAGTCTGTAACTGTGGAAAAAATCCCTTGATAAACTATGTTTTCTCCCCAAACTAGTTCATAATATCTCATGAGACAAAAATCATTTCCCAATGGATTGAGGGAATTTATAATTATGGTCCAAAAAATCACTTAATGAAAAAAAAATATAAGTTTACTGTAAGATCATAGAAATAATTGAGCCATTCATCACAAATTAATTAACCCAGGAAAAAGAAATAGTTTTCATGAAACCATTTCTATAACAATTCATTGTTTGTATAGTTAAAACGGTTGATATTATACTATTATAAAATCCCTAGTGAATAATAAAAATAAATCAAGTTTTTTTTCAATTATTAAAAGTATTTTTGAAAATAGAATTAAAAAAACACTATCAATGTAATGAAAAATAATTGTTTTTATTTTGATAACATGTAAAAACCAGAATTCTTTGAATAATGGGAATATGATAATTGTGGTTTTTAAATGATATATTCTAACAGATTTCTAAAAAATAAAAAATATATGAAATTTTACATATTAAAACATTTATCTATATGTAAAACCAAACATAATAAAGTTGTAAAAAATTTGTAAGCGAAATATTACAGAAATAAATGAGAAATTGAGGTATGATTTTGTGAAAAAAATACTGATAGTTATTATATACCAAATATAAGGGAATCAATGTAGAGAATAAAAAACCAAATAAATAACTAGTTAAAAATAAAATATATGGTTCTTAAAATACATGGATCATATAATTTCAAACAGTTGAAATTTAACATAGAAATCCCAAAAAATATTTGATATTATAAAATAAAACTGCCCCTTAGGACCATAATATTTCCATATGTGCTCTTAAATATCATTATAATAAATTTATAAATATTATAAATTCATAATATAATAATATATTTTACTTATATTACAATTTTTAAGTATTTTATTATTTATAATTGTGTATAGATTTGAAATTATTTATTAAAACCCTCATTCAACTATATCATTTCCTATACATGATTCAATTTTATGGTCTATATCCCTAAAATATGGTAATAATTTCAACACCTCCAAAGTAATAATAATATACTAAATAAAAACTTTACTCATTAGAATAAATTTTATAACAAATAATATAATTTTGTGATCAAAAATGAAATACATCACTTTATGGAGATGGTTGTCTATACATAAGCATATGTGATGTTTTCATTTTCCAATGAATGGAAAAAAAGACATGTAAACAATTATATATTTCTATTGAATCATAAAAATATTATAAATATCATATATATATATATACATTTGTTAAATAAATCCTCATAACTATCCATGTAATATTTAAATGAAAAAAAGAAATGCAGTCTCTCTATAGAGGTGGTTGTCCACACATATATGTGAGAAACATTATCATTTTCTAATAGATAACACCTTAAAATGTAGAAAACATTATATATTTAATGAATATTAATTTTTTCATTAACATAATATACATATATTAAATACATATTTATAACTAGTGGTGTTATGCGGTGTTTAAGAGAACATATCCCATCATGGAGATGTTATTCCACACATACAAAAGAGAAAAGTTAACATTTCCAATAAGTTATAACAGAGGTATAAAATTTTCCAACCATTAACATAAAATTATTTAAATATATTAATGATAATAGTATCATTAATTTAAAATGGCTATGGATAATTTCCTGATGCTTAATAAGAATAAACTTGAAATAGATCTGTATAGAGAACTTCATATTTTTTAGGTATCCTATATTTCCATTACACCTTAAGCCTTTTTGAGATTATATTTTTTAGGGAAAATATCCTATATGAATAGGCGGAGTTATGAATGGTCATCATAAGGAATTAGATGAAATAAATTGATTAAGTGCAGTTTATAATTGAGAATTTGAGTTCCCATTAATATGTTTATATAGAAGAACACTTTTAAATATTAATGACATTATAATATATTAAATTTATCTTAGGAGAAAGTAGATACAAGAAATAGAATTTTATAAGATAAGATTATGGTGGTCAAAATAATCACATAAAATGGGTTTTAAGAAATAGTTTTGTGTAGTCTTATACATTATATGTTAGTTTACCCCAATTTTATCCCATTCAACCATTACCACTGTAACATGTTTTTTACATTGGTATGTATTAATTAAGGATAAAGAATTATGTTGATCTTATTACATAAAATAAATCTTAAGTCTTTAAAATATTAAATCTATTTATAAAATTAAATTTCTAGATGTGGAATAAATAAATTCTAATATTTAAGAACAATACATGTAAAAATAATTTGTATTGGAAATTTATTTTTATGCATAAAATTGATTTTATTCTCATTAAAATCAAAAAAAATACCATTAAATGAATGTTAATATAATTTAATGAAGGTATTTTCTAAAATTTTAGTTAAAACCATTCAATAATGGTGATTAATTTAATTTATTATCATAAAAATAATTTTCTCATAAAAATATAGCTTAATAAATTATATATCATTTTATCTTGAAATGCATTAATCTTTATTTCTAACCAACTAATAATATATGAATAAATATTATTCCATTGGTTATATACATTATCAATTTATTTCATCATTAATCACCAGTACTCAATGATATATATTTATATAAAATTCAAAATTTATAAAAAATAAAATTCATTAAAAATTAGGCCTTATATGATTGTATTTTTATCAATAAAATTTAAGTATATATTTACTAAGAATTATCAAAAAATTCTCATTATGAAAATCTTTTATAAAAATTTTTTTATAATTTAAATAACCCAATTTATACTTTCTAATCCAATTACTATGTGATAACGATATGATTTAATAATAATAATTCAATATTATATCATGGTTCATTTAATCTCATAGTTTCATGTATAAAATGATATCATATAAATCAAATTGTTTAAATAGAGGTATCTACATTATAAAAAATAATAGTGTAACATTCTCCCTGCCACAAGAATTTTAATCCTGAAATTTAGTTACTCCAACTCAAAAAAAATGAGGATAGTCTAAGATTCACCAATGTATATCGGAATAGATCTAAAATTCGCTACCATTTACTCATATACATAAGGTCATAATTGCATACATTTTCCAACTATATCAAAATACATTGGAGTCCAGCACTTATTTATAAATAAGGCCTTGTAAAGAGTCATTTGAATGCTTGAGTGAATGTTATTATTGTATGAAAATGTTATTAGAGGAAAATGTTTATAACAACCACATTTGAAATAAATAAGGAATTATATAAACATTTATTTTGGGGATTTAATTTTCATCTCAAACAAACAATCTGTCTTGCGATGATATGTAGTTCTATAACTCGACACTATTTCATTGATTTCTGATGGCTTCTCCAAAACAACGTGGTAAACATTAATATCATTAAAAAACAACTAAATTTTATACTCTATGAATCCTTGATTAATATTTAAATCACTTAGAATAAATATGATAAATAGTTAAATTGTAAGAAATTGTAATTATATAATAAATATATTTTTGATAGGGTATACAACTTGATGCAAAAAGCCTAAATGAACCTCAAATTATTATTATTTAAATGTTTTATTTATAATATACCTATGGAATTTGAAGCTATGAATAAGATTAAACACATGAAAAATATATATAAGTTCCCTAATTAATAATTTTTGTAATTAATTTTTAACAAAAAACACTCAATTTCTATTAGTCATTTATTTAATTAAAAATTAGTTTTCATCAAAAATAGTTTTGTGAATTTTGAGAGTGAATATTGTAAATATTTGTTTTCTAAATTTTATAAATTATTGAAATTTTATTTTATAAATATGAAATCATTTTTCAAATAATCATATCAAAATTATAATACATTAAATTTTTGAGATTTTTAGGAGATGATATATTTTTCAATGAATAGTTATAAATAATTATTTTTGTAGAAATTTTATTTATATTCATTAAAATGTCTTATAATTAATTTAATTTAATATTTGTGTAAAATAATTATTATTTAATTTTATATATTCTATTTAATTAAATTTTAATCATTATTATACCTATTTTGGTATAATGTCATATTTGGTCTTAAAAAGTGTTATTTATAAAAAAAAAGTTTTTTTATTGTGTTTTCAGTTTTTATCAAAAATTAATTTAATTTATTTATTGAGACTGAATAATTAATACATATTTAATATTGGGAATCATGGGATTAAAATTTATTATGTAGGTGCCATTTATTTGTAGTCATTAAGAGTATTAACAATGTTTAATAGTTATAATAATATTAAAGAGTAAATCTGCTAATTAACATTAAACATAATAGGATATGGACTAAAAATACCCTAAATCATTCCATAAATCTATTTTATGATTTTTAAAACCATCCTCAATAATTATTAATATTTATGGAAATTTTTGTTCCATTTTTTCCACACCCCAAGCTTCCACGATGCATTTCACATTGAATAATTAAATAGCTTGCATTTTAAGCCACTTCAAGATTTAAACACATCGGGAACAATCAATCTAGCCATTATGAATAGTAATAACCACTTTTTTATTTTTTTAAAATTTTATTTTTCAAAATGGAATAAATTTTTGAATTTGGAATATCGAAATTAGCTTAGGGTAAAATTTTGGTATTTTTCTGAGAACATTCAATTTTTGACGAATATTGTAAAACACTGCGTTATTCGTTAAAACCGCCTTTTTATTTAAATAATTATTTATTTTATTTAAATTAATTTTAAGTAAAAAAGAATAATAATACCTATATATGTTCAATGTAATTCATTGGATTCATTTTATAATATGTCTAGCTATATAAAAATTTTATTAATCTTTTTTCCGTCTTTTTCCCACCTCCAAGTTGTATTTAAAAATTTTCACAAAACATAATTTTAACGCTTCTGGGGGTTGAATTTCAAAAATCCGAGAGACATGTTTAATATGATTAAGAAAAATGTGCTTCAATAAGATGAAAATAATTTCTGTTGAATAGTAACTTTTGACATATTTAACACGATTAAAAAAATATGGTAACTAAGGTTAAAATTGATATCATAATTACCATAACACATGTTCTAATTCTATTGGATAAGTATAATATGACCAAAAATAACCTTAGGAATAAAATATTAACCCCTTTGGTCCTCATAAATTTTATTAGACATTTATTATTATTTTATTTAAAAAAAGAGTTAAAAGAGTTAAATTCATAGTTTAATAACTAAAAAATTTTCAATATATGGTTACATACAATATAAATTCGACTATAAATATTCATTTAAAATTTATAAATATTTCCTTCATAATGATATTTTGTTTATATATTTTTTTCATAAATAATGTAATTTATTTATTACACAATGATGATGCAGAAATTACTTTATTTATGAAATATTTAATTAATTGATATTATAAATATCCAAATAAATGTAAATTGATACTTGTAATAAATTAAGATTATTTTATAACTTAATATGACATGTTAGGGTTGTTTAAAATAATTTATCATAACTGATATTATTTTAATGGATTTCAAAAAAATCAAATACTAAATAGAGTTAAGATTAACATAATTGAGTTTTTAAAACAAATCCTATATTATTAATTGATATAATATTTATAATAATCAATGGTTCATCCAAAAGACATATATAATGTTATATATATTAAAAATTAATCACTTGGGGTTCACTTGGTAGTTTATAGAATGTTTATTTACCATATAATATAAAAATACAAATCAACATGGTAAATGTAAAACTATTTAACTAAGAGTTAAATCTAAATTATAATGTTAATATAGCGACATAAACCTGTATAAAACCTATTGGATGAGAGTTTTTCGACCCATCCACACCTTATCATCTATATAAATCATTTTGGATCAATTAGAAACCTAATATTATTTTATTATAAAATAATTTTTCAAGCTTTTCATAAAGTGACCCTCATCTCTCTTATAAAAGGGAACATCCCTTTTCTAAAAATTACACCTCTAATGACATTTTTCTCGTACAAAATCTACCCACATATCCTCCAAAATTTCATCCCTTCATCCTAGAGGACTTATTTCAGTAAAGAATCCAATTTAAGGAGACCTTATGAGCAAATAAAATGGAAGAACCTGAATAAGAGGTAAATATTTCATCACCTCATTCAAGTTCTTTTGTTCTTCCACTTCTTCTTTATTTTTTTGTCTCCATACCAAAATAATAACTAGAGTACATTTTATATACTGTGATGTTATTATAAATATTGTACAACAATATGTGTTATTCTATTCATCCTATAAATGACAAAGTCACCATAAGTCGGTCGTACGGCATACCGTCTCCACGTCATGGTGTAGTATGTTATTCAAACACTTCATTATTTGGATGGGTGTAATGATGAGTATAAATAATGTAAATAATAAATATATAATCTTAATTATTCTCTATATTTTATATACCATCCAATTACATATCATTTCACCATCAATATAATGATATTTTCGCTCGTGCATATGTACGGCTTATCGTCTCCACAAACACGATGAGATTCATTTCCCCATCGTAACAATTCCAAAATAATTTTCTATTGAAGAATAAAAATAAGTATTTTGAATATATTATCATTCTATATATGAATCCAATAAATCCTATCTATACCAATCTTGTCTTTCATAACCAAGCATATAAATGAAAATGAATCAGTTGACACCCGAAATGATGATACATCAAAAATATTATTAACAAAGCAATATTATAGGATCATATATGATATCATATTAAGGAATATAGTTCTTTTTTAATTTAATAAAAACTATTTAACTATTATATAGGAGTTTAACGTACCCTTGACCATGTAAAAGTACAATGTAAGGGTTAATTACGCAATCTCATTATTATCTGGGGTTGTTTTTACGTAAGTATCTACTGGGACCTCTTTATCATCTATATCCATGTTTTCCTAAAAAAAATTTCAAAACATTTATAATATTTACTATAATATGTGTTAATTTAATTTATACCCTTATTTTACCTTATATTTTTTGAAAGGAATCTTTCTGTCATTTTACAATCATGGTACTTTATGAAATTTTCAAAAAAATTATGGTAAGAATGTTTTTTATCATATATGACGGGTGCATATATTTTCCACCGTTATAACATTATTGAATGTTAACATACAATATTATAATAATATTTTCAAAATAAATATTCTCTTTTATAGTTATGGAACTCATAAATGGGTTCAAAATAGAAAGAGGTATTTCTTTCAAATAGTTTTCATTTCATCTATGTCAACACCCATTGATGGATTTTAAACATGTCTGAAGTAGATTTATTATGTTACAAATATTCCATATTTTATTGAAGTTTTTGTGATATGTTTGACTATATATGTGTTATTTTTATACCATTCATGGTTTATGGGTAATTTATGGACATTTTGTATGCTAGTTTTAATACGAATGTTTGTGTTATGTTTCAACCTTTTCTACGAGGAATATATTGGACATTGTGTGTAAAGGGTGGAGCCTGCTATAGCTCTTTAATGCATCGGTAGGTCTTAGGAGACAATTAGACATTGAATTGGATAAGGCCTTTCCAAATTTGATATATGGTTTTGGCTGAGGCTTAATCATTTTTAGACATCTTGGTTGAGGCCAGGAAAAGATGCTTTAGTATGTATGACATTATACATTCCCTCATTATGAAATTATTAATAATGGTTCATGTCGTTACTCGACTAGTAGAATACATATGACCATGTTTTATTGTGGAATTATTTACTCAGATAATATTCCTACCATAAAGTGTTCATGGTTATTATTTGTAAAGGTATGAGTTTTTAATTATTCACCATTCCTAATGTTTATATTATCTTCTGGTATATTGATTACCCATACTGAGTATTTTAAATCACCCCTTTTATATGTTTCATTTTCTCAGGATATAAATAAGATAGTTATGAGTGACTTGTAGGCTTAATCTAGGAGGATTGAATGTTAATATTGGAATACATTATTGTTGTATTTCATTTCAAGTTGTAATGTTGAACATATGTATGTATATTGTTTTCAAAAATGCAAAACTAATCGATATTTTGGGACAAGATTGCTTGTATCATGACAATGTTATGTAATAAAGCACTGACTCTGAGTAAGTAGGTTTGGGGCATTACAGTTGGTTTTAGAAGAAGTTTAGTACAATCCGTTGAAATAAGATTTAGAAAAAACTCTGATTAGAAAACATTACCTTAAGATAGACATTGAGGATTATTATAGACGAACATATTATAATTTTGGTACTATAGAGATTTTGTGATTTTTCCAAGAAATACATTACTTTATGGATACAAGAAGGTAGATGCGGATCTGGTATAGATGTACGTAGGGGTAAAACCTGAAAACACCGCATTGAGCTAGACTCGAATGAGAACTGGTGCACGGAAACATGCCTTGCTTCACTCTAGGTTACGACACTCTAGGGGGATATGGTTTGGATAATTCTCTCTTTCAGTACAAACCATTATGATGGATTTATGAGTATATACCTCCTCACAGAAAACATTTTTTTGATTATGTATTATATCCATAAATTGTTCAATTTATGTAATGTGTTTTACATGTTTTGAATTATGTATTGAAATTCGTAAACTAATCTATTGTATGACGTTTTTTAGAAATGGCTCCTAGTGGAAGGAATGGTACCCAAATCAACACATGAAATCCATTTATGGATTTCCCTCCCACTAAAGATAATTATAGTGGAGTTGGTGATGCAACTGGTGCCGATCAGCTTATCACCATACTGGGACTACTCACTCAGGTTATTAATAATAACCTTACCCATATAGAGCACCATAATCCATAAAGTGGAGGATCAATGTTAGACTCGATCATGAGGAAACAACCACCAACACTCAATGGGATTACAAATATATTAGTAGGTGAGCAAATGATAAGTTCCGTAGAGAAAATATTTATTGCTTTGGGGAGTAATGAATGGGAAAAATTTGTCATGGCAGTTTATCGCCTCACAGAAGATGCACATCAATGGTGGTAATTGATTCAAAACCAAAAGGAAGATAATGAAGTATCAAACATGTAATGGGGGAGTTCAAATATATTTTCTTAGAAAAAAAACATTCCATGTGACCATCGAACCGATATGGAAATACAATTTTTTATTCTGAGGCAAAAGAAGGATGAGAATGTCACAAAGTATGAGGTTAACATTACAAGGATATAAAATCATGCTACATATTATATATGTAACCCAAGAAGTAAATTTTATTGTTTATTCAATGGGTTAAATCTATTTCTCCATCGAGAATTTGTCTGGAAATCTTTCTCAACATATGAATACATTGTCGCATGTGCTATCAAGATAGAAAATTAATTCTCTAAGTGTTATGAATTTAAACCAATGAAAGAGAAGAAGAGATCTTCTGAACACTCTGGGAAAAGATATAAGGAAACAGTGAATAAGGGAAGAGCTGAATTTCCACCCTATGATAATTGTGGAAGGAAGAACCCTGCTTCCTATTTAAAAGTAAAAGAATTATGCTACAAATGTGGACAAGAATGCCTTCTTGCTAGTGACTGTAAGGGGGAGAAGTAAGTTACCAATGATCAATGCTACAATTACAGGGGGATGGAAAATTATGAAAATTAATTTACTATGCATTAGGGAAACACGCCGTAGAAAAGGACAAGGGATCAAGGCAAATATTATGTGATCACTACTGCTGAGGTTGATGCTCTTAATGGCATAGTGGCAGGTAATTTAATGGATTCCTCATGTTTATCCAATGCATTATGTTATTATGGATCATCACACTGTTTCATATCTTCCCAGTTTGATATGAAAATTATATATTTCCAATTTGATTTCACAAGGGAGTTGTCAGTTAGAAATCCTTAGGGAATTATCATTGCATCAAAGTTTTGTGAATCAAACCCCATTAGGGCATATAAATGATATTTATCTGCATATCTAGTCTTCATACCCCTGAATGAATTTGATATAATTATCATTATGTAATGCCTTTCAGACCATGATGGAAAAATATATTTTAAGAAGAAGGGGGTTACAATTCTCGATGATGATAAAGAGTACCATATCTTTATAGAAGAAGCATTACCATCAAATTCTTATCTAGATCCAACCCTAGTAGCTCTACTAAATTATATTATTAGGGAGGATGGGAATTAAATAATTATGCCTGAGGAAAAGAATTTTTGAATAGAAGATTTATCTATAGTTCATGAATATGTTGATGTGTTTAAAGAGAATTTACTAGGACATCCTCATGAATGAGAAATTATGTTTTCCATTATTTAATTCATGGTTCAAGGCCCATATCAAAGACCCCTGATAGAATGGCCACAGTGGAATTAGTGGAAATAACAAAACAACTAGACGAATTGAGTAATAAGGAATTTATTCACCCTAGTGTCTCTCCATGGGGAGCCACTGTCCTTTTTGTTAAAAAGAAAGACAGATCTATGAGGATGTGCATTCACCACATGGAGATCAATAATGTAACAATAAAGAACATGTATCCCTTACCTCGCATTAAATATTTCTTCAACCAACTTCATGCAGGTAAATATTTTTTAAACATTGAAATTCGATGTGGATATCATCATTTGTGTGTAATGAAAGAAGACATTTCAAAAATAGCATTTCAAACTAGGTACGGGCATTACATGTTTAATGTAATACCTTTTGGATTGACTAATGCACCCTATGAATTCATGGATCTAATGAATAGAGTATTCAAGGAATAACATGATGACTTTGTTGTGGTATTTATTAATGATATGTTGTTATACATCAAAAGCTACGAAAAACATGAAAATCACTTGTGCCTTATTCAAAAGGCTCATAGAAGAAATGAATTATATTGGAAGTTTAGAATGTGTGAATTTTGGTTTCAGTATATTTCATTTCTTGGCCATATTATCTCTAAGGATAGAATCTCTGTTGATCTTTCAAAGACCAAGGCAATCCATGAATGGACTGCACTGACTAGTATAACTGATGTACAAAATTTTATTGTTTTAGGAAGTTATTATCGATGTTAGATCCATAATTTTTCTTGGTTATCTAACCCATG
The DNA here is from genome assembly GCA_963277665.1 of Viscum album. NCBI lineage: Eukaryota > Viridiplantae > Streptophyta > Magnoliopsida > Santalales > Viscaceae > Viscum > Viscum album. The sequence goes on along the minus strand of OY728163.1, from coordinate 1,592,968,992 downwards.
TACCAAGATCACACGTAAAGGGGTTATATTTTTTTGGACAAGAGAGTTTGAAGAATGTTTTGAAGAACATAAGATAAGATTAGTTAATTGTCCTATATTTACTCTACCATTAGGTAATGATGGGTTTGTTATTTATAGTGATGCTTCAAAGAAAAGAAATGGTTGTGTCCTTAGGAAGAAAGATACAGTTATTGTCTATGCATCACAAAAACTAAAAATTCATGACCAAAACTATCCTACTAATGATCTTGAGTTAGCAGCAGTAATCTTTGCTCTTAAAATATAGATACACTATCTCTATGGTGAAAAATGTGGGATTTATACTGATCACAAGAGTTTGAAGTATATTTTTCCCAAAAATAATTCAACATGAGTAAAAGATGATGGCTTAAACTACACATGGATTATTATTGCACTATACACTACCACCTAGGGAAGGAAAATAAGGTTGAAGATGCTTTGATTAGAATGGAGCAGGTAGTTTTGACAAGATGAGGTTTGAAAGGGTTCTTATTTTCATGGATCTAGTAAAGTTGGATATGGGAATAACCATAGAAGGTGAAAAATCAATACTTTATCAAATGGTTTCCATAACATCATTACTAGAAAGGATAAAGAGTTCTTAGAATGATGATGAGTAGTTTCAAAATAAGATTAATGATGTAAATGATGGGAGATTGAGTGACTTAATATATGAAGATAGAATTTTGAAATTTGGGAAGAGGCTTTGTGTTCCTGATATACCTGATCTAATAAGGTAATTAATTGATGATTCTCATAGATCTATTTTCACTATACACTCAGGGGGAACCAAGATGTTTAGATATTTAGGGGAACATTTTTTGTGGGACAACATGAAGAGAGAGATTGTGGATTTTGTGTCAAGATGTATGGTTTGTTAACAAGTCACAACTAGAAGGAAAAAACCTGGAGGAGTCATGTATTATCTTCCTATACCTGAGTGGAAGTGGGATGATATTACAATGGACATTGTCAGGTGGCTACCAAAGAATCATAGAAGGAATGATGAATTATGGGTCATTATTGATCGTCTTACCAATTCAACACATTTTCTTACTATAAGATATGATTTACAACTTAAACGTTTAGCAAGAGTGTATATTGATGAAGTTGTAAGACTTCTTGGAGTACCCCAATTGATTGTTTCAGATATTGATCCCCATTTTTACTCACGATTTTGGAAAAGTCATCAGAATTCCCTAGATAATGAACATCATTTGAGCACTGCCTACCACCCTCAAGCTGATGGACAATAAGAATGGTCAATTAAAACATTAGAAGACATGTTGAGATCTTTCTCACATTACTTTTAAGGTATGGGGGATAAATATTTACCTCTAGTAGAATTTTCATATAATAATAGCTTTCATTCAAGTATTCAGATGGAACCATATGAAGAGTTATATTGAAGGACATGCCGCACAAAAGATTGTTGGGATGGTGTTAATGAAAGAAAACTCATATCCCCAGAACAAGTTGAGGAAACAATGGAAAAAAGGATGATTATCCAAACCTACATTGAAGCAGCCCAAAGTAGGCAAAAAAGCCACGCTAATAACCAAATGAAGGATTTGGAATTTCATGTAGGAGATGATGTTTTCCTGAATTTATCACCCTGGAAGGGTGTTATATGATTTGGAATGAAGGCTCAATTGAGTCCCAGGTACATCAGACCTTTCAAAAATCTAGAACGAATTTAAGTTGTAGCTTATCATTTGGAATTTACTCCATGTCTCTCCAATGATCATGATGGGTTCCATGTTTCACAGTTGAGAAAATACATCCCTAACCAAAATCATGTAATCACCTAAGAGGAAATTGAACTAAAACATGATTTGTCTTATTGTGAAGAGCTTGTCAAAAGTTTTGATAGTAGGGAACAATTGCTGAGAAAACGAACATCTCTTCTGGTGAATGTTCTTTGGGGAAATCATAAGATAGAAGAGGCAACGTGGGAACCAGAAGAAATTATGATAAAGAACAACCCAAATCATTTTGTGTGGTAGTATTCTAAATATTTCTAGGAAGAAATTATTTGAAAGAGGGAAGAATGTAACACCCCAATCCTCCACGACACGTTTCTGTTTGAATAATGAAATTTATTGTATTGTAAGCAACTTCGAGATTCTAACACACTGCGACTAATGAAACTAGCCATTATGAATAGTAATACCCATTTTATGAAATTTTATAAATTTTATTTTTTAAAATGGACATCAATTTTAATTCTGAATATTGAAATTATCTTAGGGTGACTTTTTTGTATTTTTCAAAAAACATTCAATTTTTTATAAATAGTGAAAAACACTATGTTATTGGTAAAAACAGACATTTTTTTTAAATAATTATTTATTTTACATAAATTAATTTTAGGTCAAAATAGATACATAATACCTATATAATTTCAATCTTATTAATTAAAGTCATTTTATAATAAGTTTAGATATAAAAAAATTTATTAAACTTTTTATTGTCTTTTACCCAAATCCAATAAGCATTGGAATATTTTCATAAAACATAATTTTACCACTTATGTGAGTTGAATTTCAGAAATCTGAGAGACATGGTTAATATTAGTAACTAAAATGTTGTTCAATAAGATGAAAATATTTTTTTGGTGAATAGTAAATTATAACTTTTATTTACCACGATTAAAATTAAATAGGGAAATTACGGGTAAAAATGATATCATAATTACTCTATCACATGTACTAATTCTATTAGATAATTATAATTAGACCAAAAACAACCTTAGGAATAAAATATGACCCCCTTTGGTCCCCTTGGATTAGATTAGGACATTTATTATTATTTTATATAAATAAAAGTTAAAAGAGTTAAATTCAAAGTTTAATAACTAAAACCTTTTTAATATATGGATACACACAATAGATATTCGACTATAAATATTCATTAGACATATAAAATAATTTATTAAATAATGGTATTTTATTTATAATTTAAATATATAATAATTTAATTTATTTATGACATAATGATTATGCAATAATTACCATATTAATGAAATATTAAAATAATTGAAATTATAAATTTCCAAATAAATGTTAATTTGGACTTATGATAAATTCCACTAATTTTAATGGTTAATATGACATGTTAGGGTTTTTTAAATAAAATTTAATTTAAGTGATAATGTTTTAATGGCTTTCAAAAAATCAACTAATAAATAGTGTCAAAATTGACATAATTGAGTTTTTAAAACAAATACTATATTATTAAATGATATAATATTAATAAAAACCTAAGGATCGGCCAAACAAATTATCTATGGTTATATATATTAATAATGAACCACTTGATGTTTTCGTGGTAGTTTTTTGTAATTTAATAAACCATATAATATAAAAATACAAAGAGACGTGGTAAATGCCAAACTATTTAACTAAGAGTTAAATTTAAAAGATAGTGTTAATATGGTGAAATAAACCTATCTAAAACATATTGGCTCTGATAATTTAGAACCATCCCCACCTTATCCTTTAAATAAATCGTTTGGTTCCATTAGAAACCAAAAATGAGTTTATTGAAAAATAATATTTCAAGCTTTTCCTAAAGTGACCCTCACCTCTCTAAAAGGGCGCATCCCTTCTCTCAAAATCACACCTACAAATCCATTTGGATCAACCTAAATCTACCCAAATATCCACCCAACATTCATCCATTTATCCTATAAGCCTTATATTTGTCTTAAATCCATCCTATGGAGCCCTTTTGATCAAATGAAAGGGAAGAACCCGAAGAAGAGGTAAATATTTCATCACCTCTTTCAAGTTCTTTTCTTCTTCCACTACCACTATCGTTGTTTTTTCAATACCAAAATAAAAAATCCAGTACCTTATACATACTTTGATGTTATTATAATTATGGTACAACCATATTCATTATTAAATCCATCCTAAAAATGATAAAGTCAACATACATGTGTATGTACTGCTTAGCGTCTCCACATTGTGGTACAATTTGTTTTTCCAACACTTAATTATTTGGATGGGTATAATAATGAGTATATCTAATGTAAATCATTAATACAACATGTTATTTATTCTTTATATATGATATAGAATCCAATTAAATTTTATTTCTCCATCAATATAATGATATTTTTGCTCAACCATACGTACAAATTACCGTCTTCTCGAACGTGATGAGATTCATTTCTCCATAGTAACCATTCAAAAATAATTTTCATTTGAAGACTAAAAATAATTTTTATGAACATAATATCATTTTCTATATGAATAAAATAAATCCTATAAATAACCAACCAGGCATACATAACCAAGAATTTAATGTATAACGAATCGGTTAACAGCAGAAACGATGATACTACTGAAATATTATTAACAAAGCAATATTAGAGGATCATATATGATATCATATTTATGTATATTGTTCTTGTAAAATTTAATAACAATTATTTAACTATTATACATGGATTTAACGTACCCTTTACCAAGGAAATGTACTAGGTAAGTGTTAATTTCGCAATCTCTTTATTATCTGGTGTTGTTTTAAGGTAAGTATCTACTGGGAACACTTTATCATCCACATACATGTTTTATTAAAAATGTTTTTCAAAATATTATTAATATTTACTAGAATATGGGTTAAATTAATTTATACCATTATTTGACCTTATATGTTTTCAATGTAATCTTTCTGTCATTTTCCAAATAATGTACTTTTGACCTTTTTGAAAAAATTAAGGAAAGAATGTTTTTTAACTTATATCGAGGGTGTATCTGTTTTCCACCACTATAACATCCTCGAAGCTTCCATTAGAAGATTAAAAATATATTTTCAAAATAAATAATTTCTTTTATAATAATGTTACTCTTAAATGATTTTAAAATAAAAAGAGGTATTTTTTCATATAGTTTTCATTTCATCTATTTCAACTTCCTTTGATGGATTTTAAACTTGTTTGAAGTTGATTTATTATGATACTAATAATCCATATTATATTGAACCTTTTGTGAAATTTTTGACTTTGGATGTGTTATTTTTATACCATTCTTGGTTTATGGTTAAATTAGTGACATTTCCTATGCTAGTTTTAATAAAAATGTTTATGTAATATTTCAACCTTTTTATATGATGAATTTATTATTCTTAGTATGTGACATGTGGAGCCCAATATAGCTCCTCGGTGCATCGGTAAGTCTCATGAGACAATTAGACAAGGAATTTGCAGAGGCCTTTCACAATTTGATATATGGACTTGGCTGAGGACTAAATAATTTTTAAACATATTGGCTAAGGCATTGACAAGATGTTTCAAGAATGTCCTGCATTATACATTCCCTCATTGTGAAAATAATACTGATGGTTCATGTGGTTATTCGACTAGTATAGTACCTATTACTATGTTTTATTATGGAATTATTTACTAATCTTGTATTCTTACCATAATGTGTTCATGTTTATTATTTATAAAGGCATGTGTTTTTTGTTATTCAGCATGCCTAATGTTTATTTTATCATCCACTGTATTGCTTACACTTACCGAGTGTTTGAGATTGCCACATTCTTAGGATTCATTTTCTCGGGATATGAAGAAGTTAGATATGAGTGACTTACAGGCATAATCAATGATGTTTCGATGTTTCAAATGGAAGAAATTATTGTTGTATTTATTTTCAAGATGTAATGTTGAACTTATGTATGTATCTTGTTTCCAATAATACTAAACGGATTGGTCTATTAGGACATGATTCCTTGTATCATTACAATGTTATGTAATAAAACACCGACTGGGGGTAACTAGGGTCATGGCATTACAATTTTTCATCAAAAATAAAAAACATATTACCATAAATGAAGAAAAATACTGAATGTCACAACGTTTATTTTAAATTTTTATTATACATTTACATATGGGTAAGAATAATATGCTATGTAATTTGAAATGTAATCTGATAAAAAAGGAATAAAATTTTTATGTTAATTTTATTTTAAATTTTTGTGACGAAATAATTACCTTAGCTTCTTACGCAACATCGATATAGTTCTAGCCTAAACATTATTAAAAAAATTGTTAAATGATTTTAAAAACATTAAAATTAATTTTTTGATGCATTATAGTTTCCAAAATAAATTGTATATAGGAATAACATATTCGTGATGTGTAAAATTTCCATATTTGAAATAAATTTTCATCTTGAAACCTTTAAAGACAAGGAAAATGAGTTGTTCCAAAAATAAAATTAATTATATTTTTTAATAAAAAATATTTTATTAATTAATTTAAAATTAAATACAAATTCTCATAAATTAATTAATTGTGATATTCATTAAAATATAAACTATAACCCATTTTTGTTTAATTATTCCTTTTATATTAACTTTATTAACCATAAAATTTAAAAAAACATTTTTATCTAGGTAATCATCAAAAGGGTTAATGTGAGTTAATTAAAAGTAATAATGGTGAAAAAATCCACAAATCATGTCTAAAATTAATGTATGTGATTATTTAAAATCATAATTTTGTTATATTATAATAATAAAAAAATTATCCACCTTAACATGAAAATTAAATAATATTAATTTATTACTTAATGCAGTTCGATGAGAGTGGCTCCCATAACTTATAATGTGGTCATCATATCATCTCTCCCACACACATTTTAAACTCATAAATTCCCAAAAATAACTACCCAAATTCATTCATAATAACCCACCCTCTATTTATATGTCTTATTTTTTGTATAATAACAACATTTGGCATATAAATATCTGTGGAAAAGTAGGTTATATCATTAAATGGTAGAAATTAAAACAAAAGGTTTTAGTTTTATTTCTTATTATACCTCCTTCATAAATATTGTAAACATCATTAAATAATAAAACCATTATCATAAATATTCATATATTTTATTATGTTAATGTAACAAACCATATACATCGCATTATTCCATAAAATGAGAAATGAATGAATCATTCATATGTTTTGCAGACTACAGTATCGACAAAGAACAAAATTCATTTTTTATCACCACATATCATAGATTCTAAAAATGATGGATTTAATTTAAATGTATGATATTAATAATAATATTATCATTTTAAATTTTAATATATAATTTAATTTATTAAAATCCCATATACTGGAAAATTATATCACCATTCATATGTAGAAGTGGTCTGCCTCCTCCACCAAGTGATGTGATTTTTTTTCATCAGAACATAAAATGAATTATATATAAGTATATTTTAATATTTTAAATGTTATTTTTGATATAATAATTATTCTAGAAAGACAAATTATGCTCAACTTATTTATCATATGTTCATTGAAAAATATAATCATTAATCATGTTTATGTATGTCCTACCATTTCAATGATTTTAATACAATTAATTTTTAGAAACCATATTTCATTAATAGAATTAAAATAATAATTAATGTATAAAAATTATTAATATATAATTATTATTAATCTATATATGATTTATTATTGGCTTATTTTACCACATTTAGCCAACAGATTTTGGTTTTAGATTATCCACTAGACATGCACATAGCATTTGATGTAAACGTAACTGAAGAAGTAACTAAGTCAAAGATGATAATAACTTATATAAAAGGAATAATGATAAAGGAATGAACATTAAAAACGATATTATGATTGTAAATTATTAACATATTTTTATTATTCTAGTTTATGGAGAACGTATATAATGATTCGGACTCGAGGTATAGAGATTTATTTTTAAAATCACATTTTAACAATTCCTTTATATCCATTTTTCTTCCATTTCATTGTGAATTTAATTTTTTTAAGAAAATTATTATTTATGGTTAAAAATTTTATACATTTCATTGTTCATCATATTTTACATTCATTACAATTTATTAAAAATAACATTTTAATGTGTTTTGTATGATTAACTTTTGACTATTTAGCAACACAGAAAAGATTGTTTTTTGTGAAATATATGTAATAAAAAATTTCATGGATTTTAATGGATTAAAAAAGATTTTAAGCTTCTATTATTAGTTTCCATTATTATTTTTAAATTCTATCATTTCCTAAATATTAATTTATTTATTTATTTTAAATAGTTTTCAAGAATAGTTATATTTTTTTTATATTTTGATGTGAAATTGTAAAATTAATTGATTATGGCTTAAAAGTGATTTTTGGTTTTTAAAATGAAATGGTTATACGATATAAAAATTTATTCATGACATGGTACATGATCACTATAAATTATTATTGGTGATCTTGACAGAATATACTTGAATGGGTATTCCCAATAAAGCTTATACAAACGAGTGAGCTTGAAATTGATTATATGGATAGTTATCCTATAAAAACTCTCCAGTTGAATTTGAAATCTGCATTATTTTAAAAGAATATTATGAGGGATTTATCAAATGAAGTTTCCCTTATGAATTTTACTAGGCACTAATTATTTCAAACATGAGGTAATAGAATATATGAACATTATGTTCTATGTTTTCTATAAGGGTTTTCATTTTCATTATATGGGATTTAATTTTTTAATTTCTAAAATATATTATTCTCATGTTGGTAAATTTTATTTCATATGGTAAGGGAATATCATAATAATTTTCAAAAATATATTGTTTTTCATGTTTTTTATTAGACTAACAAATTTATTTATTTTTTTCATCAGTTTTTTGTGATAATCCCATGATTTAAAATATTTTTTAAATGTTTATTGGATGACCTGAAAAAATGTTAAATATGTGATATAGAATATGAAAATATTATATAGTGGAAAAAATAATCACATAAATATATAGGTATTATTATGGAATAGTGTATCCTAATTATATAAACTCTAACCCAAAAAGGTCCTTGGGTATGTAAGTGAACCAATATTTATTTTTGATTTTTTACATTTTGGATTACTATTACTGGGTCATGTGTTTTGGTTCGCAATCTTGAAATGTTAGTAAAATGTTTATACACATGATCATGGAGTATATATTCTAGGAAATTATTTTTGGTATCAGAGGTAGTGTTTAGATAACATTTTCATCTATGATGTTTTCATGTGGGGTTATCTTAAGAGTTTGGAATACCAACATGGGTTTTCAATTTTATGTTTAATAATATTTTTAATGGTACATATTCCCCCTTTCAAGTTCTATGTAATATTATTTTAATATAACTAATGATATTTTTTGAGTTGTTTCATTTGATTGATTTATTTAAACCCCTATGATCAACGTGATTTAATATGAATGATTATTTTAGAAGAAGTAAATAAAATTTTTGTGTTATATGTTAATAGGCATGATATAAATATTATGTTCATGTAATTAATTAATTTTTAGGTTGTTGATGTTAATTAGAATACAATTTTAATTATTTATGGAATTATTTAATTTTATATTTCGGTGATATTATTGAATTTTGGAGATTATTGTATTGTTCATTCATATGAATGTTTATACATTTATTATATTAAAGTATCAAGTGATAAATAGTTCAGTTTTATATTGAATAAAGTGATACATGGAATGATATTTTATCCTATTATTGATTATTTAATTTATTATAAGTTATTTTAAGTGATTCAGGGGTGATGCATTTAACCTGAAAATTCACCATATGGTAACGAAGATGTGATTGAGGTGGATATTGACTAAATTATGAAATTAAACATCGCATGTAAGATTATTTAGTTATATTTTTAATCTAAATTATAATGTAATCACTCAATATATTGAAATATATATTGAAAAAAATTATATAATGTTAAATATATTTTATATGAATTGATTTCCTTTTTTTCACGCCCCATTAGTTTATAGTTTTCTGGTCATTTACATTATTATATTGATTTATTATATTTTGTTAAAAAGATTTTAATTATATAAATTATAATATCAAAATTATCTTTTGTAATTTCTTTTTCTGAAAATGCTTATTTTTAGGAAAATAGTGAAAATATATATTTTTAAAACTATTATTCTATTTCATTAAAATGAAAATAAATGTTTTTTATTTTTATTACAAATGAAAATATTTATTTAATTAAAAATAATATATTTATTTAAATATCAATTAATATAATTACTAATTTTGTTCTAAATTAATTTTTGGGACTAAAACTGCATTTTTATTAACATGGGTTTTCATTGCGTCTTGATAATTTTTCCTAAATCAATTTCATTGACTTTTCAATATCTATTACTAAAAAAGTTATTATATATTAATAATAATGAGGATCTAATTTTTAAAATAGTTCCATTTTATTTATTTTCATTATGAATAGTAATTATGTTTAATATTTATAACCATAAATAAGAGTAAATCATGAAATTAAGGATAAAAATAATATGATAGTGACTAAAAATAAACTAACCAATTGAATTAAATCTAATAGAAGATTTTGAATTTAAAATAATTCAACATGATTCAATTTTATTAATACATGGTTATGTTTTTCTTTAAAAAGGATTTATAGGTTAGTTTTTGTTAAAAAATATAAAATGTCACTGTAATGATTTTAAATTTCTATTATACGAACACATAAGGATAAATATAAGTTTCAATTAAAATTTAAATCAATTTTTATATTAATGAAATTATTTTTATTATCGTAAATTATTTATAATTTCTAGGGTTGAAATAATTTCCATAAATTCATACATAACATTGACATAGTGCTTATGCATGCTATTGAATACTCACGTATATGATATTCAAGAAACCAAAAGTCATTTTATATATTTTGATTTATTATCCCTAAAAAAAATTCAATAAACATTAGGTATTTTTTAAATTTCAATATTTTAATTATATTGTTCTCTTTATAAAATTAATGATAAATTAAATTTATAGTTCCAAAGATGTCATTAATGAGATTTTATAATAAAAAATATTTTCACTAATGATTTAAAATTGAAAAAATATTTTAATAATAAATTTTATCTTTTATAGTTATAAATATAAACCTTGGTCAGTTTATTGGTCACTTTTTGTTTTATAGTATCATTCCTAACACCGAAATAGTAAAAAATAATAAAACCAATGTAATAATCAAAAGGGTTTACGGGGTTAAAACAAATAGATAATGGTGAAATAATCAATTAAATATGATAAAATTTTACTGGATGATATAAATTTTATTCATAATTATAAATGATTTTATTTATATAAATAATTATCCACTTTAAAAAGAAAATTAAATTATATTAATTTAACAATTTAAGTAATTTCATGAGAGTCAATCCCTACATTTATAAAATTGATCCTCATATCCACTCTTCATAACACCCTTGGAGCACCATACAGATTAACTAAATTCCTCTACTAATCTTATAACTATTCTTTTGGTTATAAAACCAATATCACAGGAATGGATGTGTTTAGAAAAGGATGCAATCTGAAGAAGAGTTATAACATCTAAATAAACGTTTTGGTCTTATTTATTCCCCCTACTGCTTAAAATTTATTTAATCTTGATTTAAAATAACCTGAATATCATCCATAGTCTGATATATTATTTTGTTAAATGAATCAAATATATTTGTCTCACTTTTCCATCATATGAGAAATGGAACCATCATTCATGTGTACGACATACTATTGTCTCATGAACTGATGTAATTCGTTTTCCATAACCATATATTGTGATAATTAATAATAATGTATTCAATTTATAGAAATGATATTTATGAAATTGGTAAAATTATTTAAGGATAATATATAATATAATTTCATACCTATATATCATTTAATAAATGGGAATGTTGTTTTTGCGTACATGTGGAATAGTACCTCCATGAAGCGATGTGATTCGTTTTTTCTCAACTGAATGACAATAAGTATATATATAAGTTTATTTGAAGATAAGATATTACATTTCTGATATAATCAAAATTTTATAAATATAAATTGATACTTAAAATCTTGCACTTAAGATCATTGAAAATTGGAAAAATTACTCAATATTACATAAAACCTACAGTTTCCATGATTGTAAAAAAAATTTATTCATAACCATATATTATTGTTTTTTTGAAGATCAATTATTGTACTAATATTTTTTTTATTATTTTTTTATTATTATGTTGAAGATATACTAATGATTTGTTTTAATGTTTTCATCATATAGATGTTGTTTTCAGATTATGAACCAAATATCCTATAAACGCATGTTGTCAACGTAACTGGTGAACTATCTAAAAAAACATGGTAATTTTTTTATAAAATGGATAATGATAATGAATATAAACATTAAAAATGTTTTTAATTTAGTATATATGAAAAATAATTTTATTATTCAGGAATTCCTAGATTTTATATGATGTATCAAACTCAAGGTAAGAGACATTATTTTTAAAATTGTCTTTTAATGATTCGCTATTGTTTATGAAGTTCATTTTAAACCACATTTTTCTTACATATAGTATTTTCAAATAGTATATTTTTAAATACTTCTATACATATCAATTTTTTCACTTTTTACTACTATAAAAAATATTTTTAATTAACATATAAGGCCTCAAGATAATTTACCACCATGGTGGATTATCATTGAATTTAAGATTACTCGACACATTTAAATGTTTATTTTAAAATTAATTATTTAATTTAATATTTTCTAAATTTTTTCATCATAATGTGTTTTAATGAATTGTGAAATTTCTCTTTATTTTATATTAAACAGCAAAATGGTTTTATTATCAGTTAAAAATGGTTATTAGAGTGATTTATTCTGCAAAGGTATAATAATAAAAAATTTGTTTTATTATACTTGAGATATATTTAATATGATTTATTACCCCATTGCGGGTTAAAAAAATTTATAATCCCAATAAAGTTTATTAATATAGGTAAGATCATTACAGGTTAATGATGAGTGATAATAATATATATATCCAGTATATAGTTTATTATTAAATTTCATAGAATGAAAATTAGTAAGTTATACTGGGTTAGTTTATAATACCGATTTTAATATTATCCATTTATTTATTAATTTATTTAACATGGGTTATGCATACTTTTATATAAATCTAATACAGGTGCTTCTTTTTTTTGGTTTAAGGGTTATATTTTATTTTTTTTCATTTGGCTATATGTAGTTCCATATTATCATAGAATATGATGATATATGTGAAAATTTTATAGGTTTTCTATTTTTCATTAAACTAAAATTTTTTTAGTAATCTGTCCATTATTGGTATTTTACTCTCATCTAATATTTTTAAATTTTTTTCCTAGGGTTTAATGATGAGTTAAAATTCATTATGGAATAATATGGAATGAAAGAAATGTATATTGTAAATACGAACACATAAATTTGTGGGTATTCTTATGAAATAATTTTTCCTATTTCTCTAAAAATCAAGACTTAATAATTACCTGGGTATGTATGTGATCAAATATTTCTATATTATGTTATATATTTTGCATGAATTTTTTATATGTTTATTTATATCAATGATGGGAATGAAAATATTATTTTATTAGCACCTGATATCGTAGAATGAGTTTGAGGATAATATATAAATATTCTGTAATTGTAATAAAATTTGATATCATATAAGGAAATATATTACAACCTAATTGTCATTATAACCTTTACATGGTTTGGATATTCATAAAGAGAAATCCATTGTGATATTTTTTCATTTCCATTCTGTTATTTCTAGGGGTTGTAACATACCATTACAATTTTGATGCTGACTGAAAATATGATAATATACTAGGAATTATGATATAAACGCCATAATACCCATTTTAATATTATTCATGAAATAATGATCATTTGTATATATATAAATATATTTTACATATAATATTGATAGAAAATGATGATATATTTTCTTTATATAATATAATATTAATTCTTATATTGAAAGTAAACATTGCAGGTTTCATAACCATGTCATCAATACATGATCAATGATGATTTCAATAAAAATATTAACTTTCTTTTACTGCACCACATAGTACTTTTGAACCTCCGTAGTATTCACAGGAAAGTATGTTTGAAATTATATCTTATAAATAAAATATATTTACCTTTTCCTTATTATCTCATGAACCATTATCTGAAAAATCATATGTATTAGATATGATCCGATCCACATCATCAAAAAACTAGAACATTTCTTCTGATATAGACCATAATCCAACTTATTGTCCTTCTCATGATAGTAAAGAATGGAATATTAATTAAATTCAATAATTTCTAACTATACATTTTAGATCATATTCAAATCATTCTCTGTGAATATATTATTCATGTTCTTATGATTAATATATATATATATAATAATATTTACCACAAAGGTAACACATATATGTTTTTAAATAAACAATATTTTATGCTAAATCAAAATCATGTACGTGGTTATTTTCACTTGGATCCCATTTTACACACAAATATCACTTACCATTCCCATAAATCAATTTACCCTATGATTCATTCCACACATTCGGTATAACGAAAGATCGACTTTATTTCCTTTATGGGTATTATTATTTTAATCTTATTAATGATTCATCTTTGTTTTCTTTTCCCAAAAAATATGAATAATATTTGTCTCCACTATCTATTTTAACCATGATTTAAATTTAATGATTTTTATATATCTACTGAAAAACATTAGTGAAAATCCCTTCCAGAAAACTATTTTGATGCCACTAAAGAATTGATAATCATTATATTCAGTCTTAAAGATAAATCTAGATTATTCCCATGAATTTAGAGTGAATATATCCTCATATGTAATTATGGATTCAAAATACTTCTACATACAGTAATGGAATTCCCTTTTTATTCTTCTATAAATAGTTCATGAAAGGTACTTATTGATTAATACCCCCATAAACTCGTCCCATGTAATGTTTTCTATAACATCATCATGCCAAATATTTTTCATAAGAGTTTATCAATGGGAATATTCATCTTCAAGAAAATAAATATCTTTGAAAGATTTTCATTATATTAAAAATATCAAATATAAAATATCACTTCAGTGGCACCGATCCATTAGATTGTTATTTATGGATTGAAGGACCCCCTCAAGGATAATGAATATATCTTAAGAAAATATCTAATAGTGAATTTCTCCTTTATTTATTTCTTTTATTATCAATGTGATTTATTTATTGATATAGATGCCTAAGAATATTAAAAATATTTTGAATTCATTCTCCCATTCCATTTTGTCTATCATGACAATAATAATTATATTTCTCTTTAAATTACTTGATATCAAGATTCCTACCTGTTCCAACCGTTGAATAAAATAAAAAATAACCGTGTAATAATTATGAATCATTAATTATTTAAACGAATCATATAATCATTAAAATCATTCTAAATATTACATAAATTATGATGTCATTATTATCAACTGATGATAATTTCGGTTCACCCTACCCCTATTTCAGTTTAAAATAGATTTTCATAGATTATATTCATTTTTAAAACAAACTAATCTTAAGAAAAAACCTAACCTTACTTTGATATAAATTGGGGCAGCCCAAGCATTCATATATAAATTTTACAACATTTTAGAAGAATATTTTTTAAATCTCAAAATAATACATGATCGAGAACCATAATAGTATAGCTTCATCGGAAACTAGATACATAATAAAATTATTTCATGAATGATACTAAACATATAAAAATAATTTATTCTCACACAATAACCTTATTATACAAACTCCAATTAATACCATTTGCTATAACTAGGGGAAAATCAAATATAATATTGGGTGAACACAAATACTCGGTAATTTTAAATATTGGAGATATGAAAATATTAGCATAAATGAGAATAATATAATAATTTGGGAATGTGAAAATGATCATAACACACAAAATCATTCCCTAATGTTCATAAACAATAAATCATTATTCATGGTAAATATATTTTCCAAAACAAAAGACATGAGTAATAAGAGTACCGAATCATTAATAATCATTATTGAACCATGAGATCATATCATAATCATATGACATATGTCTTTGAAATACACATTGGAATAGAAAAAAATTTTACATAGTCATGTCTCATTTATAAGAATATAGTTATGAATATAGCCTTGTAGAGGATTGATTTCACTCTCGATTCCCATTATTTCAATAGATATGGGTCACTCCAAGTAATATCATAGTAGGATAGGGTACCATATTAGATTGGTTTTACTACCCATTATTGTCCACATTATCTCATGAGAAACAAATTTTTACCCAATGTGTTGGAGGGGTATATAGTTCTTTTCCCATATAAAAAATTATTAAATCCCTATATTTTTTTAGAAAATATCATGAAAACATTCAAAATTTCATCATTTTTTAAATAACCCAAGTGAATGAAATGTGTCCAAATAAATCAACTATAAAAAATCTACATCATAACCCATCGAGTAAAGGAAATTTGATGGTTTCATAAGGAAATACCCATTTAATGTATAAAAATCCATAATGTATTTTTTATATTGAAATTTTATTTCATAAAAGAATGAAAATAATATTTTAAAATATGTATAGAACAAACTTTTGGTAACATTTAAAAATAATCCAAAGAAAAATTAGAATAAAATTTACTTTGTAAAACCATTTATAATGATTTATTTTAAAAACATTTGAAGAGGAATAAATTTAGTAAAAACGTATTATTATAAAATATATGTATTAGTACAAATAAGCATATAATAATTTAGGGAACATGTGTTCGGAAGGGAAAAATTCATTATAGAAAATAGGAAATAATACCTGATTTTCATAAGATATTATATAATATCATTTTAATTACCATAGAGGCTATAATTAAAAGGAAAAAATTTAATACATAATATATGATAATAGGATAGGAAAATATATATGTTTTGATTAATAAGTATCATATATATTCCATCATTGTAAAATTAGCCTAGACTATCTGAAAAATAAATTGTATTGTAAAAATAACTATTACCTTCGTTCTTAAATATAATTATACATGAACATAGACCCCAATGTAATAAGTTTATATTTATTATAAATCTATTATATAAAAATTTTAATACTTATATTTTTATACATGATTCATATATTATTTATAATTACCCACTAATTAATAATTCCTTAAAAATTTTAACATTCTTAGTGTTATATATTTCATTTCATATGCACAATTCAGTTCAATGAATCTAACAATTGCACATTGTTCATAATTTCATAATACTAAAAATATTAATATTTCATAATATAATATTTATTCATTATATAAACTATTATAACTATCCAAAAAGATGTCTTTTAAAAATTTAGTTACATCCTATCATGGACATGATGGATCATACATACGATCAATTGATGGTTTGATTTCCCAAAATGAGGAATAAAATAAAGGTAACTAGTAATCCATAACTAAATAATGAATATAATTTCCTAAATATAATATATATTCCATAATTATAATCTCATTACAATTCATGTCATATATAATCGAAAAACTAATCAAATCTCTCTAAGGAGTTTGTAGTCCATATGTTTACCCAAGTGATATTTTATTTTTCTGAATGAATTAAGGGAAATCATTCAAATAAAAATTTATAAATAAATAATTATAATTATAACATAAAATTTATATCCTATAAATAAATATTTACAACTTTTAGTTTTATGTATTGATGTAAATCAAAACACATAAATTTGTAGACATGGTATTCCGAATTTTCAAATAAGCAATGTTTTCATTTCCCATTAGATGAAAAGGAGGTAAAAAATGGATGTACAATTATCATAAACATATTATATATGGTTAATAAAAAATTTTCATTATATTATTATGGATAGTGATCATTTTTATGATTTTATGAACAAGTAAATTTAAATATATTATTAATGATAATTATACCTTCATTGAGTATCTTCCTTTAGATTTGATCTTATTCTTTCTTGAGTTGGATAATTGTTAACACTAGAACCTCTAGAAAAGAGTGAATAATTATTATAAGGTCTTATTTTATGGAATTAATTATCTATAGTCTGTATGTTTTGTGGATATGTGATACAAAAAGGCTCCATTTTATATGTGAGGGGATTGACAGACATGTAAATATTAAGAAAATGAAGATAAAACAAAGTCAAACTCAAGAGAATGTGCCTCTAATAAAACATATTTTAAAATATATGTTGTGGGATTTAGAAATAAACTCAACCAATGAGATTTAATATTGTGTTTATTATCCTTTAAAACTATATGTAATTGGTCAACCCCACTTTTAACTTTTTTACTCACCTTGGTAACCAGAATTTTACAATTGTAATTATTAAATATGCATAAAATAATAAATTAAATTTGTTATTAATTATAAAATTTATTATTTAAAATATGGAATCTATTTCAGAATATTAAATTACTATATGGGGTTAATAATTTATTCTAATTTCTAAACATAAAACATGTAAATGTTTTTTTGAAAAAAGTTTTTTTAAGCATAAAATTTATTTTGTTTTCATTATTTTCCTAGTAACGATCCTTAGAATAATGTTCATGAAGAATATTAATTATATTATATATTAAATTAAATATAATAATGAAAAATATTTATTAATCTGAATGAATTAGATAAAATACATTTTACATAGAAAATAGTTCTATGAAAACTAAATCACCTTTACCTGAATTTATTTTATCGTTAAATAATATTAATTAATTATAAATGTGTAAATGATTATTTTTATTTTTTTTAATTATAAATAAATTTTAATTAGATAAAAATAAATAATATTATGAATATATAATTTTTCATACATTAAGTGGTATATGTTTTTATTCATATAGTTAATATTTGACTACATATTTCTTAATAATTAATAATTGAAATTTCATAGTGTAAAAATTTTATAAATATTTTTCATAAATTATGAAGTATTATTCAAACATGAAAATCTAATGGTTTGGCGATAATAGACACGTTTGAAAATATTGTTCCAATAGAATATTGTGGTTTGTTAAAGATCTGTATGGCATGAAATGAAAGTTATAGAACACATCAAATTTAATAAATATAAATATATTTATAATAAAATCATGTCATATTACGTTGAATATAGTATATTGAAATTTATGTGTTCATCATATAAGATATACATGAAAATTATGAGTTATTTTACTTTAAATGTTCATTATTTCCACTTATATTATTATAAATTTTATTATTCTCATACCTAAATTATATTTACATTATCAAATTGATGAAATATGGGGAATAATTCCAATAACCAATGTGAAGTACACTATAATAACATTACAAATGAGTTTCCTAATATGATGAGAGTGGGAGTGAATAAACTATTGATCGTATGTAGAAAACTCACTCAGGTGATGAATAACAACATAAAACAAGTATGACACTATAAATTCTTAATAAATCAATGAGTTCACCTTGTTTTATTTATATAGTGTTAATAAAGTATCAATATATTTTATTAATTTATTTTTTTGGATAAACGAACATTTAATGATATTATTTATGGATATATATTATAAATGGTTGAAAAATATTAAATAATAATTATAATATCATTCATTAATATTATATTTCATATATAATGAGATAATGTTATGTATTACCAATATTTTACACATCGAGTATTTTGAAGATAAATGTACTTAAGAAAATGTTATAAACAATGCATGATATGTGTTTTTGTGTATAATGTAGTTTCGTGTTACAATATATATATATATATGTTATATATTTAAACACTAAACAATATTTTTTTTCTAAAACACACACACACACAGATATATATATATATATATATTGGTTAGATATTAAATTGATATATATATATATATATATATTATATTAATACTAATTATTTTTAAAAATTTGGAAAAAATGGTGTTAAAAAATTATATTAATTTTATATCACTTTTTCATGACTCATTCCCCACAAAGGCACTACATAGTGTCCAATAGAAAAGGGAGAGAGACAATGATTTTTGAAACCCACCTACAATAGTCTAGGATTGGTCCTCTATCATCGTGCATAAGAGCATAAAATGAATGGGAGCACCAGGACCTTAGATATTGGGGGTTTTAATGATATGATCATTGTGAATGTATATCAGTATATGCTTCATATATATGTAATATCGTATGGATATTATTATTTTTAGAAATTTCTTTTTGAGTGGGGATTGGTGAGGATGGGAAATTAGTTTACTCTATTAGGTAATGAGTTTGTTACATTTATTTATTCAATGGGATTCAATATATATCTTTCATATTTTCCCTAAGTTGATTGAAGAAGGATATTGTTGAGTATATGTTTTATTATCATCTAAAATATATATATGAACCATTTTTAAGGTTTGGAGAAGCTAGATTGTGTTCATGTTGGTAATTACAAGTGTATGAAATTTTTAGGAGACGTTGGATCGTTATAGTCATTAAAGAGGATTTATTATGCTATTTTCTAATGTATCAATTTTTTATATTTTATAGTTATGAATTGACCTTGTCTTATATTATAAAAACATGGTTATTTTATGATATGGAGTTTATTTATAGATTTCCATGCAATCACTTATAGGTAAATTCTTAATTTTAGTAAATACCTCGAATATATGTAGAATATATATCCACTATTCTAGTCACCAACACATAGCATATTATAGGTGGGTTTCTTGGGACATTATCCCTTTCCATTAAATTATATTATGGTAGGGGTTCTTGTGGGTGGGGAAGTTGGATAAAACTAATTTAATTTTTCATTCAGTATTTTATTGCCAAATATGTTTTCACATTATTTATTAATTATTAT
Organism: Viscum album; assembly: GCA_963277665.1. Taxonomy (NCBI): domain Eukaryota; kingdom Viridiplantae; phylum Streptophyta; class Magnoliopsida; order Santalales; family Viscaceae; genus Viscum; species Viscum album. Next base: position 1,592,948,176 of record OY728163.1, on the reverse strand, counting down.
AATATGAATTTATCAATTGAATATATAAAAAAACTTAATAAATATATATATATATATATGTTTCATAATATAAACCTTTCATAATGTTTTCAAAAGTAATATATATTTAGCAGAAAAGTATAGGTTCCAAGAATGATCAACCCAAAGAAGACATTGAAATAGTAAATGAGGAATTAAAAGGATGTGTTACAAATATTAGAATAAAAATCCACATGAGAATCCACATAAAACAAATTTCTTAAAAAATCCAGAGTCCCACATTACCTCATCGATCTCACCTCTATATTTTCCCTATTTGTATGAGCCTCAGAAACATGGGTGAACTCTCTATATCCATGTGTAACATTAATATCTAGAATATTTAAATCTTGAAGTAATAAAATACAGGGAGGAAGACGATTCCATAGAATAAATTTCGAATCGAATTTTAGCAATTAATTGATAATAGTAGTGTCAGATTCAATCCAAAGTGTCATTTTACAATGATGAATATTATATCAAATTTTGTGATGTATGTCCCATAATTCAGGTTCAAAGGCATTATCATTTCCAAAGTATGAAGTGGCACTTGAAGAAACAACAATTGGTATAGAAGAAATCCCCACAACCTAAAGGACATCGTTAACCTAAAGCTACCCCATAATCATTCAATTTGAACGATAATAAAATCATATTGATCCATCGAATTGATTTTGTAAACAATTATTTTTTTTCTTAACAAACAAACCAAATAATGTAAAATAATAAGATCATGGAAAACATTTTAATGGGACTAGTTTGAATTTTTTATATAGTAAGAAAATATCTATGTGTAGTTTTTAATCGCACACACAATGGGGTAACACAACCACTAAATACCAACTCATTCCTTTAATTACATTTATACATAATGGAAGATGCCACCATTATAATGATAGGATTATGTAACTACCCACAATGATGTAGATTTGGGATTAAAATCATCCAATTTTTGAAACTATATAGATCTAGAATGATGCTGAAACTTCCAAGAACATTCTTCAATAAACATGAGATGAAGTAAAAAAACAAATAGATGGTAAATACTCTTAGTATAACTCATATGGAGGTGTCATACAGGGGAGTGTTTCAACTCCAAATTGTGAATCATGTTTTAAAATCGAAGATGCATTCTATATATCTTACATAGTAGGATAGATGTCACTGGTTTAATTAGTACTCTCCCAACATTACACAACCATATTGGAATAATTATCTTATACAAACATTTTATATTTTTTCACTCCATTGTGTGAAAATTTTCTATTCTGTTTTGTTTCCAAAAAATATTATCATTTCCCAAATAATTTTATCTTTTAAAATCCATCAACATGTTATTGTGAACAAAATAATAAAAATTAGAAAAAAAAATACATAACCTCAATTAAAATGATCTTCAGATGGTTATGGGAAAAATCATCATGCAAGGGATGATCAATCCATGATGTATCCTAAATACTTGGGTTTTAGTTCTCCCAACCATCCACTTGGAACAATTAATATTATGATTGTAGTAATGCTACATAGTATACCTAATTGTTGAAGTGCGATAATAGATCTTCCAATTAAAGAGATTATTTGGGAACCAATATGAGGGAAAATCCTTGGACTCGAGATTTGATGTAATGATTATCAAAGTAAATTTGTTGAGTAGTGTTTCATTAAAGAATACTAAGTCTTTTCTACCCAAGACCGTCATATCAATGGGATTTATAATTTTTTCCAAGAAATGGAGATGGTTTTCTTCTCATGAACAAAGCAATTCTTATTGAAATTTATATATTGGAATTGGATTTTGTTGATGAGTCTTTTGGTCTATTTATAAAAATATAAATTATATATAAACATGGAGGTGATCACAAAGTTGATCATATAGATTATTCCTTCATGAGAAATGGATTTTTGTATACATGAATCCATTTGAGAAACTATCCAATAAAATACTATTTTATAGATTTTTATAATTACCTAATCCCCAAAAACGATACACAATAAGATAGATAAATTTAAAGTTCTCATTCATTATCCCATGCTTATTAGAAACCCTAATTTTGGATATAGGAACTCTATTTCCCCAAACATCAAAATAATTATTCAAGATATTCACCAATCCAACCACATCCTCATAATTTCTATAAATTTCATTGATGGTGGAAATTAGTATTTTGGAGGCCTACCCAAAATGAAGGATTTCATCGGTGAAGAGAAGCAGTGAAGGAGTGAACAAAATTCCTCTAGAATTGATCTTTATGTAGTTCCCAATATTTTAAATGGAATTAAACAATCTTCTTAGATAGTCTTCAGCAATAATAAAGATGATAACAACGAAGTGGTCTCTGTTTCTAAATTCTATTTAAATTTTCAAAAGTCTCATAGGGTAACCATTTATGAGAATTAATAATCCTCCACTTAAAAAATGAAATTAATAAGGTTGATGAAAGAATTATAGAAACCATCTCTCCTACGAATGAATAAAATGAAACTCAAATTAAACATGTCCAAGGATTTGTATACATAAATATTGAGAGCATAAATCCAAATAATAACATTTTTTCATAATGATGTATACACATTCAAATGTAGCGAAAATAAAAATTTGACTGTTCCTTCCTAGCATGAAAACAAATTGATTTGTTGTGATACATCAATCAAAATTTTTTCTCCTCTAAACAGAAATAAGTTTTTTGATGATCTGGGGAATAGTGAAGTCAATTGAAACTTTTTCAAAATCAATTATTCCCACAATATATTTTTATTTGGAATAAGTTAATGAAGGATATAATTAACCATATAAAGTATATATGTATGAGTGAAAATTTCCCTCACCTCTTAGGTGACCTCTTCATGAATAATAACCAAGTATGACTTTAATAAATTATTTTTGAAACAAATACGAATTGATACAGTTTTATTTGTTTGTGATAAATTATATGATATAATCACCTATTCAATTGGGGTCCCATTTAGCCTTTATTTTTCATCATTAATACTAGTGGTGATATTCCTAATCATCATGGAGGTTTAATCACCTCCATAATCTGAATATTTGCCTTGAAAAAAAAATAGGATCATTAAAATGTCATCATTTGAAGTGTATATAGACTTATTTATTCTAAGGTTGGATACCATTTTCTAATCCTTATTTTTCAGTGAAGACAGTGAAAAATATTAGTTCTCTATTTACCATATTGAGTATAAATTAAATTGTCCTAATTGGGGGAAATCAATTATCTGTTGGAAAGAAGGCCATCAATATTTAATAACAGTTGAATTTCAACAATGGAAGTAACATATTTGTCTTTTTTATAAATAAGGGAATGGTTAAGATGATTCCTGTCAACGTTAATGTCCACATATAAATTTGATAAAGAGGCCTTTTTATAATTGATCATTTAATATTCAGTAAATTTCTTCATTCTTACTGGGTTCTGAAGATAATTTCTAGCGGATTCTTTTTCCCAAATATTAAGATCACCTACCAGCATTTATGGGATGCATTCCATAGATTGTTAAACCTATTAGAAATAAGGGATAGTCTAACCATATTATTAAAAACATCTGCTCCAATATCATTATAATAAATGTGGATCTTGGGATGTGTGAATCATAAAATCTAGACATCATCACCCCTTTAATCAACGTAAACACATAACCTATCCAAACTATTACCATGCCCTCCTTATATAGTGTTTATTCCCCATTTGTAATTATATACATGTATTGGAATGTCAATTAAAATTCAAAAAGAGATGAAGGATTAAAATTTAGAAGGTGAATCCATATTTAAGTTAGAACAAATCTTCTCATCATGATTCAAGACAATGTAAAAATTTACTAATTATTCTCATATTTTGGGAGGTATGTATAGAAGGTACTTCAATATCTATCCTAATATAACTAATTATACAATAATATTTACTTCCATAAGTTAATGATAAGTTCATAATTGTGTAACTTGTGTTCAAAAAGAGATATAGAGAGAGATATCATGTGGGATTCTATTTCAATTTATCTAGGTAAAACTACCATGTTTTATCACCCAACGATTTTCTATTCCATCATCATTATAATTATCAGTATACAATGAAAAATAAAGGGTTATAAAATTGAATGCCTTTTTGTTTCTGAAATTCATTGTGGGGTTAGCTAATACAATTAAATGTTTTTTGTGGGTCAAAATATAGTGTCCATAGGCAATGATTATTGGGAAATTACAAGGCCCAATATGTTTCAATAGAATATCATCATTAATTTATGAATTAATCTATTATTAGTTCTATTTCCCCTTATTTATATAAGTCTAGAAGAGATATTATTCACTTCTACCTAACATTGGTATTTGTTTAAGTATTTTTCATCTGGTATGACACAACTCATATAGATATTAGTTTATTTAATATGTTATTGAGATTATTTAACCTCGTATTCAAAGAATTTTCCATAATTGGGGGGAAATCATTTGGGAGAGTAACAATAGTATGAAATGATACAATAAGGGGTCTCATTTTTGTATCCTTCTATTAGGTACATGATTTCTTGATTCATCTTATCTGTGTATAGAGGATATGAATCCATCTTATGAGTCTTTTGATGGGGAATCCATCACAACAAGTTCCCCATAAAACTACTATTATTTTTCTACCACGGTCATATACCATTTCCCAAAATTAAAAAATTATAATTAGATAATTCATTCAGATTCAGATAAGGGATGGGGTGACATAACGCTTATTCACAATTTTAGGAGAGACACAATCAGATTTCATACATGTGTGGAGTGTAGCATCATGAGTTTATCATTCAATTTCAGGCTCAAATCCCCACATATTGTAGTCAATATATGTTGGATTAATCATAATATGAGAATACATAATATGGTATTTACCTATATCATCATTAACTTGATAATTAAACTATGAACCCACTAATAGAGAATGAACATTAGTAGGATGACTCATCTAATGAAGAAAATAATTTGCCACCTATTCAACTTCCACAATTCTAGAATGTATAATAAATTAATGTTCCAGATCCCAATCTTCATCCTAATAAAAATGATGGATCATCACAATTCCAATTGGTAGAGTATATTATGCTGTAATTTGTTCTTCCACTACATCATTGTTACCTTGAAATTTATATATTCACCATGATCCCTCACCAATGGGGTGATTTCATGAAAGGAATCTTTATAAATGCCTGGAATTTGTAAGTAAGTGGAAGAATGTTGAATCTCTTTCTTTCTCTTATAAATTTATAATTTGATACTAGAGGCATCACCACCCATTATATTATAAATATTCAAATTCCATGATCTATTGAATTCATCTATAGTTTGAAAAAAGTACTTATAGCTCTTAGAAAATTTTGTTTCCTTTTTTACATAATATATAGATTGATATTATCAACCCTTATTGTCAAACCCACTCCTCAACCAAGTTTCGTTATATATCAACCTATAAACCCTATAAATGTTCTCAAAGCTATTATTATGAGTTTTTCTCTCATGCATTGTCGTATATCCAATCATGGTTTAAATTTACCACATAATAAATGGATTCTAATACATCCAATTGATATTACACATCTGCGTCCATACTAGAGAGTGAGTGTTTCTCACATTTCAGGATCAATGTTATGATCTAACTAATAAACCCCGAGAACCCATTTTTCTAGGATCCAGATCCAAAACTCCACACTTACATCTTTCACTCATCAAAGTGGAGGAATATATGAATTTATACAATTCCCATGGTTATCATACTATAGTCGTAAAAAACACATATCAATGTTTTCCACATCTTGAGATAATTGAACTACCATATCTTTATCTTTTTTTAGGTTATCTCCCTAACAATAAATGAGTTATTTCATTGATTAACACTTTCATCTATGACATATTAATTAAATGAGATCTGAAAAACATTTTATTTTCTTGATCAATCTTCAATGGTAATGTCTATCGATGTTAGAGAATTTCAAAATAGAATTTGATTTTATTGCATCTACAAAACATCACATGGGTGACAGATCCCTACTGGACCATGATTCAATTCTCTCAAGGAAAAAATATTAAAATTTTCTTTATAACCAATGAGATAATATCAATTTAACATAGGATCTATAATTTAGTAGTCTAAAAACAAAAAATCATATTACACTCATGCTTCATGCTATCATTTCATCCATCCTTTCTCCAACCACATATATATATATCGTATGTGATAGTTATCTGCATAACAAAAAAACTCACACACACAGACACAAACACAGACACACATATATGCATTGTGTAATTTAAATTATATAAAAAACACTATTTACTTAAAAAACTCATTTTGAAAATATAGATAAAATGTATCATTAACTCATTATGAAAAAATATATAATATTATTTAATTATATTTTAAATAATATGAATTATTTTAGGATGAATAAAAATCTATCACAGAAAATAAAAATATTGAAAATATCGTAATCCAAAAAGAATAATAAATCCATAAAACTTCTTGATACACTCTTAACCATTGAGAATCAGTTATGGGATGACTCATGGAAAATTATGGAATTTATATTAGATACCACTATGTGAATTATCATCCTTATGAATTGACACAAAATATATAGAGGATAAATAATTAAATAATTATTTTCATCCTAAGTGATACCACTCGGGATCAAGGTATAATTTAAGTAGGAACATCACAAATTAATAAATAATTGGATAATACATCTTAATCATATATCAAAACAAACTCTAGGGGAAGATACCTCTCAAGAAATAATATTGTCATTAATAAATTCCAAATCCAGAGGATAAAAAATCTTACATATCATTATCCAATCAATAATATATAAATAACTAATTATTTAAAATGTAGACATTGAATAAGTAATGATATTGAGAACTATTCCGAAATTCACACCCCTAAGTGCTTTCCATGACACCATATCATATCCATGACACATAAACCAAATCTATTACACATTAATGAAACACAAATAATTTTTTATAAAATTATAGATCATGATAATTTATTTCACTAATAATATTCAAAACATAAATTTATAAATTCTAATAATTGGAATCAATGTTTTTGTTTCAGATATAGGATAGTGTTCTTAGATAGGCATACTAATGATTGCATGGGTCGATAAGAAAATCATGTTGTATAGACACACAATGTGATGTAAAAATGAATAGTAACTATTATATTAGTATTTAGGGGGCCTTATGATCCTATATAAGGAACTACATTTTTATTGAATATGTTATGAAATGTGATACTTTTTGTTGTTTTTAACAACCTTTTACCTCCATAGTTACCATACCTTTTCCAATAGAAAAGTGATACAGATAATTATGCCTAATAAATTCTTCAAATAGGATAAAAAATAATGTTATAGGAAACAAAAAACTATAGATTATATATATATATATAATGTAATAATATATTTAATTCATTAGTAAATGTTATTATTGGCATACTCATGAAGAGATTATGTCGATATTTTTTGTAGTATGGGGAACATGGGTTAGGTTTACATTCATACATACTACATGGATATGAGTTTTGTTATTGATATAAATGAGATTAATGAACATTATTGATGGAGTGATATTTATTTCATATATTGATCAATTTCAGAATGTAATGATAATAACACGATTTCCAAAATATCAATCTTGGATTATTAGGATATGAGAGCATCATGATGTAAGACATTTGGGATTGAGGAAACCAGTTTAGTGTGATAATGGTATAGGGGTAAAATTTATATATATTACTTTATATTCCTATTATTACTTAAATTTCATACTTGGAGGGAGAGACATAGTGACGTTGGGAAAATATTTTATTTTATTTTTTGGCGAGTTAGATTCATTTGTATGTTCACTGCGATTCATTATACTTCTTTACCATTTTTCAAGAGAGGTTACTAAGAGGATCCTTCTGAGAATACATGTAATTTCAACCCTACATATATATAAACTATATTTTTTGGTCCATAAGATTTGGTTCCCGATTCAGTAGGGTATTTTAATCTTGAGGAGTTATTCAAGATCTATTAAAGATTGATGGTAGCTATCAAATATTTATTTGTGTATTTTCTACATTATTACTTTTATATCATATTATACTAGTATATTGGTATTATTATTTATTTTAAATAGATGATTCTTTTATCAATTGTTGTTTTATATTGGATTATTATATTATCTATTGTCACTAAATTGAAATTGGGGGAAATATCACCCATTTATAATGATTATATACTTGCAGTGTTCATAGTTAATGTCTTGACTATAAGATGTGGGAAATTGGATTCAGTATATCCCTCTATTCCCTACCATCCATGGAGGGTAAACTATGGGGGAAAGACATATTGAACCATACTTTTAATAAATATATAGTACATTGTATTATATAAATATTAAATACAGAACATTATCATCCAATCTAGAATTGTATTAGTTTAATTTTATTGGAATGATGGTTTCTTAATCAACATATTCCTAAGATATCTACATTATAACCCACTATAATCTTCATAAATAGACACCTTGAATGAATAGTCACACATAAAACCATTATCTATATCATAGGAAAGGAAATATGAGAATGTGTGACCTCAGATACTATGTATGTATAAAAAAGAGGGATGTGAAAGATCACATAATTATTTCATGATCATAAGGTTATAAGAACAATATCGTAACTTTTGAAAACAATAAGAAACTTATCCATTATCATAATCCTGTGTCATTTGATAAATATTAATCATTAAAAAAACATTAATCATATATAAATCAATAAACATGATCCATGAGAGCATAAAATTGTCACAATAAGTATGTTATTACAAATAAATAAGAATATAATATAATTTAATTAGTCATGGATTGCATCCAAGAATATCATATTGAATTGGTTTTACTCTACATTCCATCATATCATTAGTTAAGGTTCACATACAAGACTATCATTGTGGACTGAGTGCCTTATTGAACTAGGTTCACTCCTCATTCTAGTCCTTATTATCACATGATATATCCATCTTTACCCATTTCATTATAGGTGATAAAAATTCCATCTATCCAATCATATAATCTTATTTAAATAATTTTTTTCATAATATCATAATTAATTCATCATATATAATAATTTGTGGAAAGGAAATTCTATTCATAAACATTTCAATATTTCATCATTACAAAAACCATTGAAAATAAATGGGTTTTGAGAATATCTCATCACCATAATAATAAAACATCCAGAGATAGATATGTATTGTATAATTGGGTCATATATCTTGTAATGAATATGTAACATCAATGGATGTTATTATAAATTAAAAATGTCTTTAGATGTTCTCTAATATATTTATTGAGAAAAATATCATTTACATTTTGAGATATCTTATTTAATATACATAAATTTATACAATATTATAGAAGAAATTTCAATTGAAAATAATCTTGGAAACATTTAAATAATAATTCCAATCATTAAGTGATCTGGTGGAATAAAATTTTGTTAATTTATTATAATTTATAAGAATATTTATTTCATAATTTTGGTTAAAATGATAAAGTTCCTAATTTGGAATAAAAACAAATTTTCTTCATAATAATATTTTTGAAATTATAAAAATGTTTCAAAATGAAATTAAACATTCATTTTATATTATTAAAATAGTTTTTGGAAATTTTTTAATGAAAACATAGGCTTGCAGGAATCCGATTCTCTACCAAATTGAAAAAAATGGGATTTTATATAAAAATATTCTATTGGTATCATGATTTGTAAAAGAGATGAAATGGAATGGAAAACATGAAATATCTAAAATTAAATATATAATAAGGTAATTCAGGAAATTCTTGTGTGATATTTTATAAAAAATCTGTCATCCAAGAACTATTCCAAAACAATTTTGATAAATATAGAGATTATATCATAAATCCCTTGCCTCTGGTTTGATTTTCCTAAAAATTTTAATACCATAAGGTTTAAAAACATTAGTTTATTATTATTTCCTAATATTTTCATGCACATGCTTATAATATCATATATAATCCAATTTTAACATTTTAATAGTAAATTATTTATAAATCATTATATAAAGTTTCATTTTTTGGGACAACTTTATCAATTTTTTAAAGGATTTTGGTTCGCTGAATCTAGTATTTATAATTTTATCAATCTTAATTAATATAAAAATATTTAATCAAATTAATTATATTTTATATATATATTCATTATATATTAATTATTATTCATCCATAAATTGTAAGAATATGAAAATGTAATTAAATAGCTTGTGGAGATGGTAGGTCATACATATGATCATTGATTTCACTTGTCAACAGATGAAGTAAATCAATGGAAAATAATATTTCAATTTTATTAAATCACTATTATATCATATAATATATATCTATATATAATTTTAAATCTATTGAAAGAATGGTCATTGCGCAAAAAATTTGGGCCTACGGGCTATGTAATGGGCTTAAATCCCACTGTTCATTTGGGATATGTAATGGGTCTCCCTCTACCAAGTTATAAAAGAGGTCATTTATTTGATTTTATAATAAAATGAGGCTTCAGCCCCAACCTATTAAAAAAATTATTGAAAAAGGATCGCATCACTTTGTGAAGATTATAATCCTTATGTATGAATGAATGTCATTATCATATTCAATCAAATGAGAAGGTAAGATTAAAGATATGATATTATAGTTATAGAAGAATAATTATTTTAGAAATATGATATAGAAACATTAACCATATAATAATAACCATAAATAAAATATGGGGATAGAAAACGAATTGTATCACTATGTGGACGTTATAGTCCACACATATGCATCGGCGATGCATTAACAACCCGTTTATTGATAAAGTAAGTGAAGAAATTTTTTCCCTATTCATAATATAATTTATTTATATTTCGGATTTTGATGTTATTATTTTTCTATGGTAATCATATTATTATAAGATGTAAAAAAATAAATAAATTGAAAGAGGTCCAGTTGGAAAATTATGTCTTCCTAGGTAAGTCATCCAGGTGACCCTTTATTATGGACTATTAGAATGGTATTTTAAAGGGTAAATTAACTATAATTCATGTATATGGATGTCTAGAATACAATTAGGTTCCTTTTGGTTGATATAGTGGCTCAAATTAAATAATAGAATAAATAGAATGGGTGTCCTTTTTTACGTGGGGAGAGGAAACCCTTGAAATTTCAAAAAAAGTTAAAATATAATAATGTCATAATAATGAAAAAAGCTTCAAAATTGATATAAAATAAATCTTGGTATATTAATAGGTAAAAATATGGGCACTAAATATTATTTAGAAAAATTTAATTTTAAAAAATACACTATTTTCTTAATTTAACCCTCAACAATGTAAACCCGATCTAACCATAACCACATTAGGGAATCTTTACTACATTTAATATTTATTAAGACTAGAAATTATGTTACACTTATTATATAATAATAAATATTCATAATTAAAATTTGGAATCCATTTAATACCAATTCATTTCATAGAGCTGCAAGAATTAAATATAAAATATTACGCATAAAAGAATATTAGAAGCAGTTTTATACAGAAATTTTTTCCTTACATATAAAAGTTTTTATACATAATTCTCGCATAAAAATGATTGTAATGAAATTAATTTATTATTAATAACTTAATTAAACTTATTACAATTTTAAATCAACTTAAAAATTAATAACCTTCTTAAATTCAGGAATATAAAAGATTGATTTCAATAAAATTTATTATTTATCACTATTCATGGAAAACTTAATCGTTTCATAAAGATTAAAAATTTAAATGTTAGGTAATATTTAAATAATTATTTGAATAATGAAGTTAATTTTTTAAATTAAAATTTCTATAATAGAAATTTCTTAATAATTTTAGTTTCTCACTGAAGGAAATAGAATATTTTTTTATTAATTTTTATTGAATCATAAATACTTCATTCAAAATAGAGTAGTTATTTATCAATATGTTTTCATTATCTAAAACCTTATAACATTAATTTAAAATTTTCATATTGTAATTAAATCAATCTACATATGAGGTGTATTATAATAGTATACTATATTATGGTTTATTTAGACTCGAATTTTCATATATCACAAACTATCGAATAAACAGTTATTTGTTTCGAAGAGAAATATTTCATAAAATATCATGAGGTTACATTATAACCCCTTTAGATGGAATTTTTAAATTTAAATTACATCACCATGAAACCAAAAACATTACATATCATTGCTTTATCATATCCTCGAGTTCACAAGTAGCTTTATTAAGTTTGATATTTCTCTAGAGAACTTGATCGATGTTAGTAGTCTTGTACTATATCACTTTATCTCTACAGTCCATGATTTATACAAGTTTTTATTCATTGTATAGTTCATGCTCCTATTGTACAACATTTATTTTCAAAACATTTGATAGATCTAGAATGTAATTTCTCATGACAGATAAAGGGAACACATTGAGAAGATTAGAAAGGTCAGGTTGATGCACCAAATATATGCTAACATCCCAACTTGATCAAGAATCTCAACATGGGAAATATACCTAGAGATAATAAATCATTTTATTTTTTATATCATAAGATTCATCCATATATAAATTCATTGGAATAAATTCTCACAAACATTGAATTATAGATTTCATTGATAATTTTCACCATTAAATTTTTCTGGTCTCTAAATTACCTTGATGTTATGTTGAATGGATCTTGCAATATTTTCCTTTAAGTTATCTAAAAAATGAATAAATAGATTTAATTATATAAATTTATCCTCAAATATTTTTATTCTATTATTATTTCCATATAAGTATTCATTAAGAACCACCAAAATATAGGAATTAAAGATATTTTTATAATTGTATTTGATAAGAGAATGGTGCTGATCCGAATCACTTTTGAAATCCAGAGAATAAAGTGTCATCATACCCTCAATGGTATGAATGGTCCTCTCACAATGATCATTTATAGGATAATGATAATAATATTTGAAACACTACTCTAAATATTGAGCATGATGATGACTTCACTAGAACCATGTTGTAATCCTTGAATCCCAATCATATTCTATAGAATTTTGAAATCCATTATACCTGATCACTTCACTAAAATATATTAAAAGAAAAATTATAATGAGATTAAAATTTTATGATTGCAATAATTTTTGTTGAAATTATCACGAAATTTAATGCAACCAAAATAACCATAATTAATTTAGATGCTTTGGGAATTTGATTAAAAAATTTAGTGTTATGTTTTTTCATATTTATTCTTGTCTGGGAAATAGTTTTATCAAGTCATTATAATTGTTTCCCTAATCCATAAATTTATGACTCACCAAGAACCATTATACATAATCTATAATATATTATATCATGTATTCTAACTTTATCTACTCTATTAGATCACTATATATCATTATATATCTGTGGTAAGTATATTATGGTGAACTATGAATTTAATCCAACAACTCCTTTATGATTTTTATTTATGGGACACATAAATTGTTCTTGAACCACAATATTCCATTATAACCATTGTTAAATTCATGTAAATTTCATAGCATATTTTATAGTGTTATATATTCATAATAAAAAAATTGAATATTCACATATATAATTGGATGAACATTATTTTGGGAAAAAATATCCCCCATTGCTTCAATATTTCTAGATGCATCCATTGAAAATCCTAAAATATTGGATATTTTTTGTCGTTCAACATAGATTATCCTGTATTATCCTTTCAATATAAATCATCATCTTCCTTGTTCTCATTTCAGGGGTGGTAATTTATTATGAAACCATAATCATTTAACAACACCAACATTCTTCACATTTTCTTATTAACCAATATTTAGTTAATATAAATATTATAATTTTGTTAATATGAATATTTGTCACACCATTATCCGTAAATATAATTCCCCCATATATTTTTAGAAAAAAATAAAATATCTGACTCCAAATATGAAATTGGGAAATTATCTTATGTAACTTAATTTATCATGATTCCTAATATATAACCATATCATTCATAATGAGAACGGATCTCAATATCTGCTTTGATGCATCATAAATTATTAGGAACGATTCCCAATTGTTATTTAGTGTAACAACATGTATGATAAATAACCTTAAATTTTGTTCCTTGAAATTTTCATCACTATGATATTTCCTAAGGAACATGGATCCTTTCTTAGTTAATATTGTGCATGGGTTAAACATCAATTAGAAGTATTCTATATCAAATCACAAATATCTATCCGAGGAGATAAAACTATAGATATTAGTTATAGTGGTTGGTCTGGGACAATTTTAAATAACATCCTCCCTTGATGAATCCATAGATATATCCTCTCTTGATATTATACGACACAAAATTTAAAAATATTATTAGAAAAAAATTACAATAGGTATGTTTTTCATTTGTTTTATCCTTCCCTATGTTCTCCTACATAATCCTTATCTTATCTTCATCCACTTATGTACAAATGGATTATATAACAATATAATCTAAAAAATCACCAAATATTGAACAATGTTATCTCTAATGACTCTATTTATTAAATTAATGAAGCTATTAGTGGAATTAGTAAGGAAAAATGGTGTCACAACAAATTCATAGGGTCCATACCTTTTACATAATCCTATCATTTTTATGTCAACAATTTTGACCCTTAATTGAAATTATAATGATAAAATATCAATCATGAAAAAATATAGATCCCCATGTAATTGATCAAAAAAATAATCAATACAAGTTAGATGATACTTATTTAGTTTTGTGATCTTTTCAGTTCCTAATAATCATTTTAAGGCCACATTGTTCAATCCATTTTCATAACGAAAACTAAAATTGCACCCCACAGTGATGCACTTGGTCAAATAAATCCCTAATGTAGATTATCATTGAGTCTATTCTTTAATTCATGTAACATAATTAGGGATATTCTATTAATTTTCAATAAAAAAAATTTATCCCTAGGTATAAGTTCAATTTATATTTAATGTTCATGAATCAGAGGAAGACTATGATACTCTTTCGTAATATAATAAAAAATAAATCATAAAATAGGCGGATCATTGATGCTATGTTTCTCCATAGTCATCGATGGTATTAAACCAAATATAATAGGGATTATGACCCATATAATGGATTTAATTTTAATTGGAATCTCATATTAATATTTACACTCATTGATTATCATATGTTATTTTGGAAAACCAAATTTGATATCGCTTCAATAGTAATTGATATGAGATTTATACAATGAAATCCAATCCATGTCTAAAATAACATTAAATTCATCATTGATAATATTTTCATAATTTCCATTCTTACAAATATCTATATTATATATGCCCATACATGGTCAAGGAGTTATAATTTAGAAGAGTGTATTCACATAGATAGTGCTTAAGTTCCACAAGATTGTGAAAATGAACTATAAAATATTCATAAGAAGAATTTTATTTACATTCATTATAATATTCATTTTCTATGAAAAATTCAATGATATATGCCCTTATTTTCCACAAATAATAAATTTTTTAGTTACATTGAATGATTTTTTGGGGCGCCACTTTTCACATTTATGATATGAAGGAAAAATAGACTTCATTTTTATAAAGTTTCCACCATCCAATATCTTATTGAGATATATTCTTCTATAAATTGGCGATTATAAGAGTTTGTTAATGTACATATTTCTAATAACATGTCGTGATAAATTATTTGACAAAATCAAAATATCAGTAATTTTGTTCATCATCCCATTTGGTTGCTCATAGTCACTAAACTATCCCTCATACTCAATGTTAACATAGTTTCTTACGGTTTTAGACATTGACTAAAAAAATAATTGATTTTGGAAATAATATAATCATGAAAAGCATTTATATAATGTCTTAATATCAATATATTCTTTTCAGTCTATGACACCAAATTGTTAACCTAAACCATTCTTGGAGATCATCTATTATTGTACCTCATAATGGTGCATAATTAAAATATGATATTAGGACCAAAGAATATACCCTGGAAGTCTACAAATAAGAGTTCAGTAAGGAAACATTCACCTTGAAACAAAATTATGGTCGATATATTCTCAACCAACAATTATTGGGGTTATTAACCTTGGTGGTATCTGTGTGAAAACTAATTCTACATATAGTATCAGGACAAGGATGAATTTGTAATAAAAATAAACACCATTATTTACCATAAAGTTGGATAATCTAATATAAAGAGGATTTTAATAAGTGTTTTTACTAATTGTTTCCCTTCCAAGTATCTAATGGTAACATAATATTTCTAATATACCAACTATATTGACCGATAATTATTATATATAGATTCTACATCTTATTAAATGCTTATTATATACATTATGTTAAAATCCTTGTTACAATTCTATAGGTTTGGTGAAATTGGAAAACATGGATACACAAACAACTTGTTTATAAGATATATAATTAATATACAACTGAAATATTCATAACATGAATCATTATATTACCTAAGATAATTAAAACATTTTTTAAAATCCTAGGTAAGGGATACACAAGAATGGGTGTGATCAGATTCCTATTAAATGTAAAAAAGGGATATATTAGCAACCAATTAAACAAAAATGTTAATAAGAGTATGAGAACATGAGATTAATGGATAAATACCATACCCATCATATAAAATAAATTTATCATGATCCATTTCATAAATCGTGGTAGATCATATGACATGATTTATAAAAAATTCAAAAAACATGATCTATGAGAGGATAAAATTTTTATTAGACAAGAGTTTTTGGAATAAAAATAATCATTGAATGTTATTTTCTTAGAATTTATTAGATAAAATACTATCATAGTGGATTGGGTTAACTCTCTATTATATCATATACTTTTTCAAGGTTCAGTTCTAAGACAATCATATTGGTTATAGTCCCTTACTAAACTAGTCTTAGTCCCCATTATTTTTTATATTCTCTCATGTAATATAAATCATTACCCAATTTTGTGGAGAGATCTATAATTCATGGACCCCAAAAAATATAATAACTTTCCATTTGTTTTTGTGATGAAATATAATTAATCATTCTCCATATATCGTAACATCTCATAAGAAAATATTTTCCATAATCTCTCTAAAACTTCATCATAACATAACCCATGGAAAATAAATGGAATTCATCATTATCTCATCATTAAAACATAATCTCACTAGAGAAAAAATAATTATAGTATCCCTAGATTATATCCATAGAAAATCATATGTATCATGAAATGGTTTTATCATAAAGGAAAATTTTTATTTTAAAATATCTCTATTGAATTTAATTATTAAAATACCATTTTCATTTTGGAATATATTATTTTAAATATATATATTTAATGAATATTAAGAATTAATTTTTATTAAAAAATAATCATGTAATCTAATAAATAAATATTAAATATATTGAGTTTTCATTATGGAATTATATTAAATTCATTTCTTTATACGTTAAAACAAATATTCATTTCATATTTAAAGTAAAAAAACTAAATTAAATTATTTGGAAAATGACACAAATATTCAATTTCTACTATAATTTAAAAAGTAAAAAATTTTAAAAAACTACACTAATTGTTATTTCTATTTGTAAAAAAATATTTTGTAAACATATGGTAGAAAAAATGAACATTTATGAAAATGTTCCTTGAATAAATTGTAAAACAAAGTTGAGTTTTATAAAAGATATTATTTCAATATCATGATCTTATAAAGAGAGGAAAATGGAAGTAAATGATGCATTAAAAAATTAATATAGTGAAATAATAATTCATTACAATATTGAGATATATTTTATATAGTTTCAACACCGTTAAATTAGTTGTAAATAATCCTCATAGGAAATGAAATTGTAATATAAATCTCTTACCTAAGGTATAACTTTCATTGAAACTGATATGACCTCATGTATATTAAAATTAAATATATTATAAATCTATAAAATATTAATTTACATACATGTAATATTATATACTATCCAATTAAAACATTTTAACACACACTTATTAATAATTATTTATTAGAAGCAATATTTCTAGCTGTTAATTGTTCCTTTATTCATGAAACTTTTGGTTCGGTATACCCGGTCCTTGTAAATTGATCTATGTGACATATCCTTAATAAATTGAATCATGATATTGATGTAATGATATTAATTATATGTATTTATTTATTATTTTACATAAATTTTGTTGATAGATAAATGAATTAAACCATCCAGGGAAATTGTAGGTTATATATGCATGCATAACTCTTAAGTTGAATTTACACCAGATGGAACAAATGATATGTCAATAATAATTCAAATTTTATGAATAATTAATACAAGATATATATATATATCATTTATTTATTAAATATATCATCATTACAATCCGTAGAAACCAGAATGAAAAAATTGGATCACATCGCTTTCTGGAGGCGGTAGACCACTTCTATGATTGAGTGATTTTTCTGATATGAAACTTATGAGAAAGTAGAAAGGTAGTCCTGATATTATAATTCAAAAAGAGTAATTAATTCCTAAATATAATATATATATATATATATATGTATAACAAACCATTCAAAAAACCATCCACGAAATATTGATAAGAAAAATGAATTGAATAGCTCTTTAGAGGTGGTAGTCCAGACATATAGTCAAGAAATGTTTTCACATACCATTTAATGGAGAATAAGATGAAAAAAGGTGGTTAGATAATAATAAAAATATGTATATTTATTATACTGAATTTATTGTTTCATAATTAATACCACTAAATTATAGAAGATATAGGATGAACTAAATTGAATAAGTTTGGGTTGGATGATTACCTCTTATACAGTGGGGCTCCATTGTATCCATTATTAATCACCCTTGGAATGGTTTTTAAGAAAGAAAACACCTATAATTATTGGATAGTGATGTCTAGGATAGAATTGGTCAGGTTGTTTTCAATCTATATGTCTCAATGTATTGAAATTAGGATAAATGAGGGGTGTCCTTTTAAAATTGGGGGGGGGGGGGGGACTACAAACTTTGAATTTCATAAAATATTAAAATATAATAACTTCACAATAAATAAAATGATTCAAAATGTCATCATATTCAATGTTGGCATATGATGAGGTGAAAATATTTCAATAATATATTATTTATAAATGTTTAATTTAATTTTTTAAACTCTTTATTTAACACCTTGTAATCATTCTTTAACCATAATAGTGGGAATGCCTTTTTACTATTTTATTAATCCTTAAAACCAATAATTATGTTCAAATTAATATATAATATTAATTATTATGATTTCAAATATAGAAAAATATTTATCAAATTCAATTCGAATAATTTCAAGAATTTAGTTTCAAATTAATAAATTAAAATTTAATTAAAATTGGATTTCTAGAAAAAATATTTCTTATGAAAAATAATATTTTATAAAAAAACTATACATTAAATTTATTCCCATGAACATAATTAGATTATTCATAAAATAAATTTCCTACTTTTTCATTAAAATAATTTTATTTAAAAATTAATATTTTTTATTTATTTTAATGTAAATAATGTTTTGAATAAAAAATATATTTTTTAACTAATCATTGAAAAGTTATTATTTTGATGAAATTCATAAAAATTAAATATTTAATAAAATTTTCATGGTAATTTTACAAAAGGAGTTTATTTTTTTAATTTTTTTTATAAAATCCTAAAATTTCAAAATATTTATTTGTTCCCAAAATACCAATACATCCCAATTTGAGGGAAAATGTATTTTTTGAGAATATATAAACATTAAAAAAATAGAGTAGTTTTTTACCAATATATTTGATTAATCTAAATCATATATATATAATTTTCAAAATGTGGTCATTCTTAATCAATCTACCTATTTAAATTCAAGGTTATAAAATTTTAGTATATTTCATTTCAATTAGACTCTAGTTTATGTGTTTAGAATATTATTATGGAAATTAAATCTATTTAAAGAATAATATATCAAAAAAAATTAGTTGTTTGAAATGTTTTTGGCAAAAAATTCATCCTTATCCAAATAATCAAAAAGATTTATTTGTGTCATTTATGCGACAAAGTCCACCAATTTTTAATTTATCTTCTCATTCACTCATTGTGGGTGGTTGATTTTTCCATTGTGAAGATTTTTTATATACTGAAATTATCTATGATATAGGTTGTTATACTGGATGTTTATTATGTATAATATAGTTGCAATAAATATGGAATATTGATCTATGATATGAATCTTGTTGAATAATATTAATTAATGAAGATATATTATTTTAGAAAAATATATTCTAATAAATTTTTTCTTTGTGATATCTATATTAAAAAACCGATAGAGATTCCTAGACTGAATCAAAGGGATGATTAATGAATTGGGTATTATAATGAAAACATCATATGTATTTCATGGTACACCTATTGATTTTCCATTGAACACTAATGTAATCTTTACCACCTCTTTAGTGGACAAAATATTAGTATTCAAAAATCTATTACAATTAAAGACATTAAAATCTATGGTAAAATAGTCTGATGTGCCCTTTATAATAAGGTGGAGAATAGTGATTGAAAATGGTCTCATTGGGATAGAGATGAAAATTTTATTATCATGATTAGATTTGGATGGTTATTTGAAAACCATAATGAGGGAATGATATAAAACTACCCATATTACATAAATATAGGAAAACAAATCTACGAAACAGACTCATGGGAATAAAAAGTTGATAATTTTATTAAAAATTGGGGAATCAATCTAATGAATGTCAACGAAAGTTTAGGAAGATTTCATATATGATGGTTGAAAATAAGTATCCAATAAATCCTTAAATTATGGTCTAATAATTCATTAACAAGTAACATAGGCAATAAAAATCGTAGTATATTAAAACATTTATTTTTATGGAAATTGAAGGAAATCACCTCTAAGGGAAATAGTGAACAAATTATCTCATGTTATCACTAATATTTAGGAGGATAATGAAAATGATGTGGTTAAAGGTACAATATTTTTTAATTCGACAATAGTAAATGTCGTATTTTATTCTATTTCTTTGAATTTTTTCATATCATAAAAGTTAATGGATATATCCAAAACCACCATTGGACATTAAGGTCATGTTATTGGTGAAAACATCATGCAGTGTGATTGTTGTATATCATGTATATAACACTTCTGAAGTTACCATATCTGGGATGAATATCCTTACCTACATTTTTATCCTCCCTATAGATTAATTAAATGTTATACATGAAAATAAATTGTTGTATTTATATAAAGAATAAATCAACAATCAAGGGAGGAG
This sequence comes from Viscum album, assembly GCA_963277665.1. Lineage (NCBI taxonomy): Eukaryota > Viridiplantae > Streptophyta > Magnoliopsida > Santalales > Viscaceae > Viscum > Viscum album. The sequence continues at coordinate 1,592,926,716 of OY728163.1, read as the reverse complement.
AATCACTTTACACACTCTATATAAACATTTTATTTTAATCATGTGAAAGGAAAACTATTCTTGTTCTTTTGGAAATTCTCTTCAATAATTGATATTGTTGAATTGTGGGAAATAATATTTAACTCAAATGATTGATTAAAATGATTGGATCGTCATTAAATAAGTTCATATTTTAAAGAAGTATGTAGTTTTATTTTCTAATCATTTAGATTGTCTCCCACCATATAAGGAGGTTTGGTTCACAATTTAACTTATCCTAACAGCTAGACCCATATCCAAGTATCCTTATATAATAGAACCCATCAACAGATACTAAATTAATTTGAAAATATAATATAATCCTGGAAACTGTTTGATATCCCTAAGGGATTCAACATTTATTTCACATATTCTCATTGTTATGAATAATAATTGTTAATGTGTCTATTTATGGATTCCCTTGATGTAAACAATATCTTGATATAAAATCAATATCCCCTACAATAGGTTTATAACGTGATCTATTAGTTATGTGGGGACTTATAATTATCTCTGGTTTTTCTGTTTAGAATATCGTCAATTAAATAATAAGGAGCAGGTTATTCTCAACAGTACCTTATAAAAATAGTATAAACACTATGAGATTAGATTGACTATATTCTCACTCCCAAATTCTCCAAATACATGTATATAATCAGTGAATTTAGTTATTGATGACATACTTTTATTTTTTTTGTGGTCTTTATAGATGATATTTTCATATACACCACATATAAGGAGGAAAACGATTATAATTTAAGTATTGTCTGAAAGACATTCTCAATGGAGATGTGATATGCCAGGAATAATAAATATGAGTTTCCGATGGAAATTTAACTTCATAGGGGAATGTTATATAATGAAAATTGATATCAATGGATACATAGAAGATAATTGTGATTAAGGAATATCCTTGAACAATATCAATAATGTTTATATGTTTTTTTCCACTAATCAGCACGAAACTGTAAATTATTTATTAGAAACATCCATTGATTTTCAATCCCTCTAACAAAGAAAATATTGAATGATTAAAGTGATTTTGGACTGACAAATGTGAAGATAAATTTATGGAGTTGAATATGAGTACAATCACTACTCATGTAAACATTATTAACCATTGAAGAAGTATTTTTCTCTCTATATATCCTTTAAAAATAGTTTTCTATTTTTTTCTAATAGAAAATGATATATTAATTACCTATGCCTTAGGATAGTTGAATAATCATAAATGAAATTTTCTAACACAAGAGCTATAGTTGGGAACATTAATATATTCATTTATTGGTTTGAGGATTATCTATATAGAGAGATGATTGTTATATGTACCTTACGTAGGACATTGATGTATATATATATATATAATATTTTCATAATTCACCAATAATTATGGTAATATATGACTGAGGAATATGATTTCAATAATAATTACCATCACTGGAATGAAAAATTAAGGGATGACTCTCTAAGATGAATGGATATATATATATTACCCATGATGACAATTTATATGGTTATAATCCTATTATACATTTAATAGACATAAATGAGAATGAAAAAGGATATAAATACGTCCCGACTTTCTGAAATTATCAATCGACCATATATTTAGGAAAAAATTCGAAAAGATCAAATGGATTATATATAGATACAAAAAAGGTGGTTGATATAATAATGGGGAATCCACATATCGTAAATTTAATAAGGAATTATTTTTTAAAATTTGTTCATGATTTTGCATAACATTAGGGACTGAGATAAAAAATGGAACATTTGATCGATGCTTATAGAGGAACATTTTCAATACACCCAAGAATCCCATATATGTATATATATCATCAATAGAACATCTAGTATGGTATTTTGAAGAATTTTAAAATTGAATATACAAAAAATTTAAGAGTATTAAAATAAGTAATTGTTGAGAAGAAATTGCTTGTATAGATTATGGAACCATTACCCATTACGATATAGAAATAGGAAATATCAGTATGGATTTTTTCATATGTATTCCGAAGACAACCAAAAAAATATTTCTATACGTGTTATATTGAAATGTATCACAAAAATTTCACAATTTGTATAGATTAAATAGGAATTATCCCATGATCAACTTTAAATTATACATAGGTAGAAGTTGTAAGGCTAAATGCATCATTATTACAAATTTTATTCGATCAAGATCCCTAATCCACATAAATGTTTTGGATTTTTTATCAATACAACATGAAGAAGAGTTAAATATCAGTATGACCTATCACCCTTAGATTTATGGAATAATTTTAAGGGAATATATAGACACTTGGGGATAATATTTTCATATGTATCTAAAGACTTTAAAGGATGATGTGATCAATATCACCCTTTACTAATGTTTTTATTAAAAAATTGATTTCACTCATGAATAAAGATGGATCCTTTTAACTACAACTGTGGAAAAATTTATAAAACCATTAAATTATGTTGATGTTGGTGAATTTAATCAACTAGTAAACAAAATATTAAATGAAATGGAATAAAAGGTAAAAATCCATTTAGAAACACATCATGGAAGCACATGGTCAGCAAAATATACATTATAATAATATTTGATGACATATATTATTTCAATTGGTAGACAAAGTATTCCATAATATATCCTAAATAATAGAGTCCTGGGGGTTCTAATAAGGGATATAGAACTCAAAAATACATTATCACCATTGAGATTCTTGACCACATTGAATTTGTGGCCAATCAAGAATAACTAAACTCAAATCTATGAAATGTGAATGATTTGTTCCAAAAATCCCTCTTTAAGAATAAAAAATATGTTCCCTCACAAGTAATAAAATCATATGGTGTATATTTATAGCACGATATTTCTTAAGTAGATATTTTATTGAATTTCATAGACTATAAAGGTAATTTCATATGGGATAAGAGATCCCCCCTGTCAAAGTACTTTGACAGAACCCTGTGTATGAATAAGTTACCTCAGAACCTTAAGGAAGTAATGAAATAGTATTAGACTAATTATTTTTTATCATAGTGCTAGATGTAAAATTTCAGTGGTGAAATTTTCAAGCTGGGTATAAATTTAATATCTAATACTTTTTTATTAAGAATTTCCATCAATTAATTTTTATTTTTATTTTTTAATATAATATTTTATAAGCCAAATTAACCACATAACAAAAAACACATCAAATTATAAGTACATAGGAATTATATTTTGATAAATAAAATATAATAATGATAAATCACAATAAAATTAAATATATTTGTCATACTTGAAAATATTAATTTTTGATAGAATGAATGAATTCATCTATTTCTAGTAAAACATATATATTTTATTTTCGATAATATTTTATTTATGAAAATTTTATTATTTTATAATAAAATTAATTTTCATGAAATCATTTTTCCAAATAATATTAATTTATATATAAATTATAATGTAATTGTATTAAGTCAGAATAATTTATTCTATAGGTTGAAATTTTGACCATGTCAATAAAGTAAAATTTTTAAATAAAAAGCATTTTATTAAAAAGATATACTTCTAAAATTAAGTATGGTTTTTAGATAAAGATAATTTTTTTGTGGAATCAACACATTGATGTATATTTTGGAGGCTTTTTTGGATTTATTAAAAATTGTATATTTTCCTTGAATAGTAAAATACAGTTTTGACGAATATTATATCTTTTTTGAAAAAATTATTATATTATCATTACCAAAAAATTTATGATACCTTATTACACTCCATAAATTTTTCAATGTGTCAAAAGGGAATGTAAAATTATTTTTGGAATCTATAAACATGTATTTTACATTTTGGAACCTAAATAACGGTGAATTCAAATAAAAAACTATTTTTAGGTTTTTTAATTTTATAATGTTGTTAAAATTTGAATTTACTCTTTTTAATGATAAAATTCTCAAAAAAAACCTTTTCTTTTTTGTTGTAAATAAATAAATTTCATTTTAATAAATACTATAACTTTATAATTTTCAATATGAAAAAAATAATAAACAGTTAACTTAAAAAAAATTGTCTCCTCCCAAAATATATATCTTCCTAAACCACCTCATATATCCTCACACTATAAACATATTATATATACCATGATCTATTAATTTACTTCTGTAAAATGAGTATAAATTAACTCGAGGTATTGGTATCATCCAAATACCACCCTTCAAAAGCATAATCCAATTAGCTAAAGAGATTTCGCAACATGTATGTAAATAAATCCAAATCACTATCTCATTTATATTCTCATAAATTTTGTACTTGTACCTCTACAAAATTTATTATAACCACCCTAATATAATGACATATATATTACTAGTAAATTGAATTGTTATTGTTTTTATAAAATAACCATTATCTACCTTCTTCAAACTATTTAACACTTCCTATATTATTGTATGTTCAACACCTCCAGAGATAAAATATTTAATTTTTAATTATCACCATACATGGAATTTAAGTGGATACTAACCAGTGTTTAATGTTTTTATAATTAAAATACAAAATTATTAAACAATTATAATGTCTCACAACTTCTTTTTAAATTGTATATTCCATATAACATGAGTTATAGAAAGTCGTATGTTTTTATGTTTTTATACATAGTGATATTCCATATGTTTTTATGATCTTATATGATATGTAATAATTCTTCTATGATTTAATCAGTCCCTATGTGAGATATAATATTATTATATGATTGAAATAAATCATTTATGAGAAGAAATTGATAACCCTTTTGCAATATGGATCTTATATGAGTGAAATAGACAATTTATGTTTATTCATTCATATAATGTAATATAGCTTCTTTGAGAGGTAATGAACTTTATTAAGAATAGGTCAATCTTTACTATGGTAAAATAGTTGTTCGATAATGGTATTGTCATTATGATAAGTCCGAATATTTCATGAAGGGTCTTCAATGAAATCTACAATTTCATATTGACATTACCATATTTTATATCGATATATGTTCAACTTTACTCATTCATTTATAAGAAAATTATTTCATGTTTATTTCATTTTTTGCCTCTGATTTAATTATTTTATCGATATCCATTGTTTACTTTTAACCAATGGGAATTTATTTTGTGATACTAAAATAGGGTTAAATGTGATCATATATGTATTAATATACATAGTGTAAATTCTTCATTTTGGATTTAAGGAATAAAAATAGTAATGTAATGAGAATATGACATCAATTTATTTCATTATTCAGGATTTTAAGACTTTAAAAATGTAGAAAAATGTTAAATTCCTTAGTATAAGACTTTAGATCACTAAGTATAAGAAATACATGAATAATGTCGTTGTGTATTAGAATTAAATATAATTCATTAGGAAGTATAAGACATTGGAGAACATTATTTCAATATAAGTAATTAATAAATAGTGAACATATAATGTAAATTTTTCTATTATTTGAGAACTATAATTTTTATTAAGACTTTTGGGCTTCGAGAACATGAAATTTTTAAATTTTAATTATTTGAAATACAAAAAAGTATGTATTGAATGTCTTACAGAATATATTCATGAATATTTATATTATTTCAATAATATATTTATTTAATTTTATAACATATTTTTCTAAATAACCTATCTTTTATTTATATATTATTGATGTAACCCCACATGGGAATAATGTTATTTTATATTCAATGAAGTCATGATTTGTTTCATGGAGAATGATGAAATGAGATGAGATTTAGTATTGGAGTCTATTGTGGATGAAATAGATCTATATATTGAGTTCTAAAGGTCCTGATTACACCAAAAATCTCGATTAAATTAGAAAACTATACTATGTGATACACCTTATAAAAAACATATTTATCTAAACTAAAATTCAATTATTTTATGGATAACTATTTGTGTGATCCATACACTATCAACACATATATCCTTACTCATTCATCTAATTTTTACTATTTGTACTTATTTCTATTCATATATATACACACACATAATTATGATAGATTATAGTACCAATAAAATTAATGATTTGGGTTATACTACCATATGAAAATCTTATGGCTACTTGCATAATCATTAAAAGGAAAGGGGGGGCGATTATGCCATGGTCTAGGGTAGAAGACATGGTTTGGTTCTACCTCCACTTCAATAGGATTCTTCTATGTTTTACCTTTTGGTGTGAAAAAGTTATGTTAAATGTTTTAATCCACCCATATTGGAAAAAATATTATCCCTTTTTATAACTTCATTGTTTGAAAATATATTAATAATGGGTTGTGATGCCTTTCAAAATTTATAGAGTCCATTATAGTTTGTGAAATATCTCTCCATATTTGATATGGGATAAGGGAAGGGTGGCATCATTTATATCATTACATTAATAAAAACAAATTATTTCTTTACATATTATATTTTAACTATATTATACTAGCTTTTATATTTGTTTAAAAATATTTAAAAGGAAAATTTACCCCCTCTTCACCATTCTCCCTTTCTAATAGAAAATTAACAATTGGAATCAAATGGGCTTCTATATAATTAACATATATTTATATTATCCATGATAATCAAATACTATACTGAGCAGGCAAGGGAATGGGTTCTTTCATATGGAAGAAATGAATATAAATGATCATTGGACTCCTCAAATACATCTACACATTAATGGGACTGTTTATGGAATATGGAAGTCTCACATGGATTTTTTTCTAAGATACAAAAATCATTAATAGTTTTATAATCATGGGGAAACCATAAAAAATAAATATATTGATCTTCAAACATTAGTTAGTATTTATTAAGTATATTCATTTCTAAATTACAAGGTGACAAATATTCAATTTTTTTTAATATATAGTAAATTTTATGGTCATGTCACTACATTCAAAACAACATAGTAAATTTGTTAAATATTGAAATTTACTTAAATGTGACATGATAATTCAAAAAAAACATAATTAGGTATATTAAGAGAATATTATCAATAATTATAAATGGGTGAATAATAGGGATTTAATGAAGAATATTATATATTTAATAATATTGTATATTTCATGATTTCATAGGGTGAAGTATAAATAATTATTTTCTAGTTGAAATGGTTTTAAAATATTTAATGAAAAAATTGCAAGGAAAAATGATATTTATTGATAAATGAAAAAAATCATATAGTATACATTACATAAGATAATTGGATATATATAAAAATAAAAATTATAATTGAAAAATATTTATCATGAAGAAAATTTAAAAATAATGTTTTTTTAAAATAAAAAAATATGTCTTACTAATCATTATTCTGAATCTGAATATAAATGCAAGGAAGGAGATAATGTGGTATTGTATTTCAAAGAGTGATGTATGAAAGGATAATCATAAAATATTAAAAGGAACTACCAGGGAAGAAAATTTAATAATAATGTTAATGATGACAATTAATTTTTTTATAATTTAGCCAAAGAAAGAGTTAATATCAAGCTTAACCACCCAATACATGAGAATGAAAAGAACATGAGTGAATAGAAAAAACATAATGTAAATAAATGGAATGTGTTTGAGGTCATACATTTTATTAAGATTATTGTGGTAAATGTATTATTGGAAAAGAATTAGAAAACCTATGACTAATGGATTAATCAAAAAAATGTAATGTAAATTACATTAATCATTCTCTTATGAATCAGATTTAGATCTCTCAATAAGGTACAAAAATTAAGAATACTAAATCAATTATATTTGTATTTATTTGGACACATAAAATCTAATAGACTTCTTAGAACAATGTGTGTACTTTTTATTGATAATGAATATGGTAGATATACATGGACTTAGTTTAATTGACATAAATATGAGACATTATATAAATATGTTTCATATTATAGATTAGTTAAATATAAAAGCGGTTATCCCATTTTATCAATAATAAGTAACAATATTAGTGACTACTAAAATTTATAATTTTATTGTTTCATGAAGATAAATGGTATAGACATATTTTTTCAACCCAATGGACCACAAAACCAAATGGTTTGGTGGATAGAAAAAAATAATGAAATTTATGAAATTTATTGGATAATGTTAAATAATTAATATATTCCCAAATATTTGTTTGAGGATGTTGTTAAATATCCCATTCATTTTTATAATCATATTCAACATAGAAAATTTATAAATAAAAACCATGTGAATTATGTAGAGTCAATAAACTTGTAATTATTTATTTTCGAGTATTCAGCTAACATGTTTACATTTTTAATAAAAATTATTAACTTGGAATATAAGAATTAAATATATATATATATAGTGAATTATAATACATGTATTGAATATAATGTTCATATCAAAAAGACATTATTAGTTGAAGAAATGTGCAAAAAACTATGATTAAAATAATTAAAAGGAAATACAATTTGAGTTTTAAATGATGGAGGGAGAGAATTGAGAATTTAAATTAGAGTTCTTATTAAATTTAGAATTATATTCATCTATTGAGGTGTTAATCTCTCTCATAATTAATCACTAATGGTACACAAAGATAAAATAGATGGGAATGTAATTGGTGACATTGTTACTAGTATTGAATGCATAAATTCATTAAGAAATGATTGTGATTACCAAAAATTTAGTTCAATTTATTTTCGTTATAATACTAATAGATATTTATTTCAATATGAAATGTAATTAAAAATTAAACCATTAATATAGGAATATTTACTAAAACATTGTTGATCCCCATTAGAATCGATATGTTATTGAAAAAAATGGATATTCAGAAACAAGTTACATGAACCTAGGAAAATAATTTGAAACTAGGATTAGCTACTAGATCAAATATACTACCAAGAAGAAATTTATTTTGAAGAATAATATTTATTGGTTACTAATATAGAATATATAAAAATTTATTATCATAATCACTGATATTTTTAATCATAGTGTATGTGATTATACGAAGTGATCAAGATATAGATCTTGTCCGATTCAATAGGCCATTAACATATTGTACAAGAATAAGGTTCTTTGACTAAAAAACAATTCCAAAAAATGTTGACAAGGTAGGTCATCATAACTAAGAGTATATATTTTCACATTAAATTTATAACTAATTTACATAGGTCAAAATAAATAATACCATAATTTTGAGATCATTAATCTTGTATTTTATTGGTTCTTATAACCGATTTTGATTAAACAACTTTACACTTCTAGTGTCCAAATGTAGAATCACTCTATAGATGATCCACTTTTTCTCCCTTGATCTATGAAAAATGTCGATGGAATATCTTGTTCTTGAATGCGAGATCAATCAAATAATAGTGTTCTTATATATATCTACAAAAATTCTATTGTAATTGAAGTGTTTTTTGTTTTAATCTCACCCAATAGAGGATAGATGAGAGAAATGAATATAAAAAAATTGGTCCTGATAGAGATCTCAAGATTTCATTATGGGAAATGATCATCACTTTTTATCATTCTCAATCATATTCAAAATAATATACATAATCACTTATTTAGATAGATATGGATAGGCATAAAAATATTTTCTAATTCCACAGCACCCCTAAAAAATATATAAAACCTCATCATACCCATTCAAATAATAATAATAATAATACAATTATTTTCATAGCATGCACTAGCCACTACAACCATAAATATCATTTTACTGGGTTGAAAAAAATTATCCCAAAACACAAACATTGTCCCCTTGTCCTCCGTAACATTTATTAAATACCAAAATAAGTATTTAGTTAAAAATTTCGTCATATTTTGATGAATAAATACATATTATATATTAACAATTAAAATTAATATTTTATTCACATTATAGAAAATAAATATCTATTAAATATTCATCTAAAAAAATTATTTATTTAACAAATAATTAATATTTATTTATTACATTATGAAAAAAAATTGTGATTGACAAATCATTAATAGAATTATTCTTTATCCTTTAAAAAAATATTTATTACAATACAAAAATTGAAATAAGATTTAACTAAGATCATTAGAAACACAAATTTTATTTTCCTATAGGATTCTCTCCTGTTGGAATTATGCAAGCTTTCCTAAAGTCAATGATTACAATCTTACAGTAGGTCAATGAATCTTTGTAAAGGAATTTAATATTACAACATCCCAAAATACTTATGGGGAATTGTTCAATAATATAATCAATTTGTAAAAATATATAATCAATAATGTTGGATACTCATTCCATCAACCAATATTCCTCATAGTGAGGAATTGTTTTTCCATTTTCAATGTGATAGATACTCTAGGAAATTACAACATTAATGTTGTGAATAAGAATATTCAATTTTTAATAATGTTTTTTAAATAATATTTACTTAATATAATATATATGTAATGTAATATATATTGTATTTTATTAGGAAACCAAATCCAACATACAACCTCTTTCATAAGAGGCAATAACTAACAACGGTTTAGTTCTCATATGTGGCACATGCATATGATTAATATGGCTCTAGCTCAGGGTCCTACCACATATTATTTGTTTGGGTTTATAAATCCACATTTATATGTGGTAAATATTTTTATAGTAAAATCACTACCTTGAAAAAATACCCCAAATATTAATATTACTTAGATTCCACCTGTTATTACCATTTATGAATCCTAACATCCTAACAATGTCCACATTTAAATATTATCATAATAATGTTAAAATAATATCATTTTGTGTAAGCCAAAATTGGAATATTCTATCACTAAACCTCTTATTAAGATGTAATAAATGTCAAAAAAAATTATGATACTATATATATCCCAAACAATAACTAAAAAAAATTTATTGCATATTACCTTAAATTGTTGAAAATAAAACATAAAAATGAGATAAGTGATGAAATATGTTTGATTCCTTTATTAAATGTATTTTCACTTCTCCACACACCCATAACTCATCTATTTCTACTTTTTCGAGTACTGTTAAATAATTCTAACTACAACATCATGCAGTTATGTCAGATTTTATTATACTCATTTATTTTGAATTAAGGATCAACAATACTAAATGTAACTAAATATAAGATAATATAACATAAATTCTTATCACTTATGCTTGTGAAAATTATATATTCTCAAATATATCATCCAAGTCCCACACATATTATATTGGATTGAAAATATTCCATCTAATAATTAGATCTATAAAATATTCAAATTTTAGTTTTCAATATTTTGTTAATATATATCAGATGACTAGATTTAGAAAACACATGGATATATATTTTATATATTATTAACTAGATCATGGTTACTACATTAATTCCGGAATTGTGAAATTTTATTCAATAGAATAAACAAATAGGTAAGAGATATCATTTTTTCAATATGTTATCAATATATCTATCTTGAAAAAATATATCCATCCCATTATCCAATTAGAGACACATGACAGTCATTCATTTTCCAATAAATATTATATGATAACCATACACAATATATTCTTAAATAAATTTATGTAATCTATATAACTCATTGCATCGTATTGATTCCACTGACCCTTGTTAGGTATTCCTTGTATATATATACCATAGTGTATACAATTTTGGCCATATCATATATAAATGTTTCTATAAGGAATTTTTCTATAAGGAATGATTTTTGATATAATAATGGGGAATACTCAGATCGTAAAATTAATAAGGAATGAATTTTGAAAACTTGTTCATGATTTTTCATAACATTAGGGACTAAGATAAAAAATGAAAATTTTGATCTATCCATATAGAGGATCATTTTCAATAAACCTAGGAATCCAATATATTTATATATATCATCAATTGAACATCTATTGTGGCAGTACGATGAATTTGAATATTGAATATACATAAACTTTTATAGTATTAAAATAAGTGATGGTTGAGAAGAAATTGCTTGTATAGATGATGGAACCATTACCCATTACGATATAGAAATGGGAGAATATCAGTATGGATTTTTTCATATGTATTCCAAAGACATCCAAAGAAAATATTTCTATACGTGTTATATTTAATGTTATCAGAAAAATTTAACATTTTGTATAGATTAAATAGGACTTATCCCATGATCAACTTTAAATTATACATAGGTAGAAGTTGTAAGGCTGCAAGCAGCATTATTACAAACTTTATTCGATCAAGATCCATGATCCACATCAATGTTTTGGATTGTTTATCAATCGGACATGAAGAAGAGTTAAACGTCAGTATGACCTATCACCCCTATATTGATGGAAAAATTTTAATGGAATATCTAGACACTTGGGGATAATATTTTCATACTAATCTAAATATGTTAAAGATGATGGGATCAATATCACCATTTACTGATGTTCTCATAAAAAAATTTCTTCCACTCATAAATAAAGATGGATTCTTATGACAACCACTTTGGAAAAAAATTAAAAAACCATTAAATTAAGTTGATCTTGGTGAATGTAATCTACTAGTAACCAAAATATTTAATGAAATGGAATAAATGGTTAAAATCCATGTAGAAACACGTCATGGAAGCACATGGTCAGCAAAATATAAATTATAATAATATTTGATGACATATATTATTTCAATTAGTAGACAAAGTATTCCATAATATATATCAAAGAATAGAGTCATGGGGGTTTTGATAAGGGATATCGAACTCAAAAATACATTAGAACCATTGAGATTCTTGACCATATTGAATTTTTGGCCTATCAAAAATAACTAACCTCAAATCTGTGAAATGTGAATGATTTGTTCCAATAATCCCTCTTTAAGAAGTAAAAATATTTTCCCTCACAAGTAATAAAATAAAATGGTGTATATTTATAGCATGATATTTATTATGTGGAGATTTTATTGAATTTAATGGACTCTAAAGGTAATTTTATATGAAATAAGAGATCTCCCCTTGTCGAAGTATGTTGGCAGAACCCTATGTATGAATAATTTACCTCAGAACCTGAAAGATGTAATGACATAGTACTACACTATTTATTTTTTATCATAGTGCGTGAAATAAAATTTCAGTGGTGAAATTTTCAAACAGGGTGTAAATTTAATATCAAATACTTTTATATTAGGAATTTCCATTAAACTAATTTTGAGTTTTATTTTGTAATATAATATTTTATAAGACAAATTAACCACATAACAAAAAACATTTCAAATTATAAATACAGTTGAATTACATTTTGATAAATAAAATTTAATAATTATAAATCACAATAAAATTAAATATATTTGTCATATATGAAAATTTTAATTTTTTACAAAATAAATGAATGCTTCTATTTCTAGTAAAACATATATATTTTATTTTCAATAAAATTTTATTTGTGAAAACGTTATTATTTTATAATAAAATTTATTTTCATAAAATCAGTTTTCCAAATAATATTTATTTATATATAAATTATAATGTAATTTTATTAAGTAAGAAGAATTTATTCTATCAGTTGAAATTTTGACCATGTCAATAATGTAAAATTTTTCAATAAAAAGCATTTTATTAAAAAGATATACTTCTAAAATTAAGTATGGTTTTTAGATAAAGATAATTTTTTGTGGAATCAACACATTGATGTATATTTTGGATGCTTTTTGGATTTATTAGAAATTGTATATTTTTCATAAATAGTAAAATACAGTTTATACAAATATTATATCCTTATTTAAAAAATTATTACATAATCATTACCAAAAAATTTATGATACCTTATTACCCTCCATAAATGTTTCAATGTGTCAAAAGGGAATGTAAAATTATTTTTAGAATCTATAAACATGTATTTTACATTTTGGAACCTAAATATCATTGAATTCAAATAATAAACTATTTTTGGGTTGTTTCATTTTATAATGTTGTTAAAATTTGAAGCTACTCTTTTTCATGATCAAATTCCCAAAAAAATCCATTACTTTTTAGTTATAAATAAATAAATTCTATTTTAATAAATACTATAACTTTAAAATCTTCAATATGAAAAATAATCAACATTTAATTTAAAAAAAATAGTCTCCTCCCAAAATATATACCGTCATAAACCCCTAAATTATCCTCACACTATAAAAAAATTATATATATACCAGGATATACTAATTTACTTTTAGAGACCCGAAGCTTGACGTAGATGGACATTACATTAATTTTGCGGAACACTTAGTACATAAAAAAAATAGACACACAAGGACCGTAATAGTTTAGTGTCTTTGGAAACTCGTAAAATAATCTTCTACTCGTGGTGAAAGATCTTCAACATCTCCCCTAAAGATATTCCAATTTTTTTCTTACATAAAACCTTTCTTTATATCCTTGGGAAAAGAAAACATAAAAAGGATGATCTCAAATGCTCAGTAAGGGTAAACAAACCATTTACGTTTGAACATAAAAACATGTACATAATTTTTAAACATCGAAATCATGTGCAATGACATAAAACATGGTAGTACGTAAGGCATAGATCAAAATAGAACATCAATCATGAGATATAAATCATTACCCAATGAATTGGAGGGAGATATATGTCCCACCCATCTCATAATGAAATCATTCATACATGTGCCACAAAATAAACTTAAAACATTCATCATATCCCAAAAAAATGGGATTCATAAACATTCCCCCATCAACACATAATCCATATAAAACAAATGGATATTTCATCATAAGAAATGTGAAACCATGTATATCATAGATAAATTATACTTTAAACATACACATATGAAATAATGTCATCTTAGATGGAAAATAGTTTTGATAAAACACTTGAAATGAATTCTTGAGGAAAATAACCTTTCATCTTCAAAATCATTTTCTTTTCACAAAATTACAATCAATTTTAAAAGAATGGTATTTTTTTGGAAATAGTCATAAAATCCTTTGTAGGAATCTTCATGAAAATAAGGCTTTATAAAACCATAAAAATCCTTTCATGTCGTATAAGTTAAAAAAACATTCTCCTCGTACTTTTGTTGGAAAAGTCAAAAAGTACCTCATAACATAAACAAAAGAAAGATTCCTTACATACCATGTAGTAAGAGAAAAAATGGTGAAAAAGTAAATTAAACATACATAAAAACACTTTTATAAAACAGGGACTTGGATGATAACAATAAACCCATCAAATACTTACATATAAGCAATCTCGGATAAAAAACAATTGAGATGGAAACATTATCCCTTTCCCTAGGTCTGATATACTTCATACGTATCCGAACCTCCTGTATAATAATTTAAATAATGTCATAGAATTATTACAAATTCATATTCATATTTATGATATCATATATGGTTCACTTATGAATTTATATTACCTGTTCTTTTGTAAATTTCATGTTAAAGCAGTGTTTTGCGTAAAATCGTTTCATTTATTGTACATGATTGGACTTGTTGTTCATGATATTATTACTTATATCTTGATTTAGTTAATTACAGAATGTAAAAAATGATTTATAAGTAATATATATTCAGAATATACATATATATATATATGATAGATCGATAAATGGAATGAAATACACCGTTCATGGAGACGGTAGGCCGTACATGCGAATGAACACTATTTTTGTTTACTTATTGAATTGAATGGAATTAAGTAGATGAAATACATATATATATACATAAATTCAGTATCATTATTATGTCATATATTTCATTATTACTTATTATATATATTTTATAATCATTCATGAATGGTTAACATGGAGAATGAATCTCATCGCGTCGTGGAGACGGTAGTCCGTACGTAAGCATGAGCGATGATATCATTCCCATGAGAGTGGAATTGAATTTATGTGTATGTATAATATTTCAGAATCAATATCAATTTTCAATAATCATATATAGTTATTTATTTACACCATTATACCCATCCAAGTAAGGTGGTGGTCGAAACCAGATTACACCACAGCATGGAGAGGTGTTCCGTACGTACGCACGCGCGGTGATTTCGTTTTCCGTAGGATGGATAGATGGTGAAATAAAGTTATTTAATACTTATAATAACATATAATTATATTATTGATACTGATTTTATTACTTCATAATGGAAACTAAATAAGAAGAAGTAGAAGAATAAATAATGTTGAAAGAATCAGTAACGGATATTACCTCTCCATTCGACAGGCCTCTTTGAAACCTCTTCTTAGGGTACTAATATTGGTCATTGAAGAAGACCAGAACCTCTAGTATGTTTCTAGGGAGGTGAAGAAGAGAAATTTTCAGGGTTTGGCCGAGCATTAAGGCTCAAAGTGGTGTGAGGAAGAGAGGGAGGAGGTGCCCTTTTATAATGGAGGAGAGGGGCACCTTTGGAATAACTAAAAATATTATTTTATTATAAAGTCTAATTAGGTTTTTAATAGCTCAAAATTGTGTTATTTAGAATCTAAGGTGGGGATGGGTCTAAATCCTCTCATACAATAGAATTTAGACAAGTTTTGGTTACTATTTTAACCTTATCATTTAGATTTAACTCTAAGATAAATAATTTAACTTTTACCGTGTCTTTTTGTTTTCTTACAATATATGGTTTATAAACATACTATAACAAGACAAAATATCCCCAAGTTGTTTATTATTAATATATATAAACCTATTAATGTCATTTGGCCAATCCTTATATTTTTAGGAATAATATAACAATTAATAATATAATATTTGTTTTAAAAACTATTTTATTTCAATTTTGACACTATTTGGTACATGATTTTTGTGAAAATCATAACAGCATTATTAGTTCTAAAAAAGTCACTTAAATAAATATTAACATGTCATATTAACATATATAATTATTGTAATTCACAAAAAGTCTCAAATTACATTTATTTTGGTATTTATAACATCAATTATGTTAATATTTCATTAATAAAATAATTACTGCATCATCATTGTGTCATAAATAAATTAAATTATATAATGTCTCAAAATTATAAATAAAATAACATATTTGGGAAATAATTTTAGCTTTCTAATGGATACTTTTTGTCGAATTTATATAATTTATAACCATATATTAAAAATTATTTAGTTATTAAACATTGATTTTAATTATTTTAACCCTTCTTTAAATAAATTAATAATAAATGTCCTAATCTAATCCATGTGGGCCTAAATGGTCATATGTTATTCCTAAGGTTGGTTTTGGTCGAATTACACTTTTCCAATATAATTAGTACATGTTTTAGGTTAATAATAATATCATTTTTACCCTTAATTACCATATTTACATTTAACTATGGTAAAAAAAGTAAAAAGTTAGTATTCACCAAAAAATATTGTCATCTCATTGAACCACATTTTAGTCCATTATATTAACTGTGTCTCTCGGATTTTTGAAATTCCACTCACGGATGCGGTAAAATTATGTTTTATGTGAATTTGCAAATTCTCCTAGAAGGTGGGTAAAAGACAGTGAAAAGTTCAATAAACTTTTTATATTTCTAAAATTATTATAAAATGACTTCAATGAATTAAATTTAACTTATATAGGTAGTATGTATCAATTTTTATTTAAAATAAATTTAAATAAAATAAATATTTATTTAAATAAAAAATCAATTTTTAAATAGTAACCCAATATTTTCACTATTGATCAAAAATTGAATGTTTTCAGAAAAATACCAAAATTTCACCCTACGATAATTTCGATATTTCGAATCCAAAAACGAAGTCCATTTTGAATGATATGATTTATAAAATTTCAAAAAGTGGGTATTACTATTCATAACGGCTATATTATATAACATATCATTGTTTAGAGAAACATGGTATTGCGTTCAACACACACTATCATGGAATGTCATGATTGAATGTAATGCAAGCCATGTTAGGGATGTGCGTTGTGCAAGCTCCTTTTGGTGTAGCATACAACACAAGACATTAATGAACTTAAAAATAATATTTTTCATAAAATCTTGGGGTGTTATATTCTACCCCCCTTAAAATGAATTTCTCCCATGAAATTCATCGGGGTTATAAATTGTTTACTACTCGAAAGTTTCTTTAATAGAAACGCAGATCGTAAAAAGGAATACCAAAACTTGACTTTAAAAACAAAAGTATGAAACGTAATGGTTACCCAAATTAACTAATCACTAGGTTTCCACATAGGAAAACATAGGTGAAAATATGGATATGGAAGAGAAATATACCCGTCATGTTCTGGTGGAGAGTGGTAGAGAACATGGCTATGAAAAATCAAACAATAACAAAGCCATAAATTTGTGATGATCTAGGGTACCATCTAATTCATCGGATATAAGGGGACTAGGACAACATTTTTGGTTTTCCAGATCATTTCCATAATGTTGAATAATTTGAATTAGAATAAATACTTACTTTATTTTGGTATAATCTCACCGTTTTTCATGCCTTAAACAATTTCTACTTCATCTCTTTAAGAAATGAAGTTCAATTTGTCTTTTGTGAAGTTTTAACAGATCATACGATAGAATGATAGGTCATTCCATCTGTCTCAAACATATGTTAGTAAAAGTTATATACATAATTCCATCTATGTTGAGATTAATCATATATGGTTCCAAAATGGACTTATACTTCATCTATTATCTTGCATAATAAAATAAAACTAGTTTCTACTAACCAGGGTCTTCCTTTTAGCCAGTGGTAGGAAATAAAGGCCTGTCGCACTTCGGTTGTGGGTTCGATTCCCACAGCCTTGTCCGACATGACTGGTTGTCGCTCATTCTGCAGGTTTTCCTTTTTTTCTAAAAATAAAATATTATAAAATTCCATCAATAATATTGAAAAATTTCTAGCCTTAAACAATACCAACTTATGTCCAACATTATCCATTCCAATCTTTATGATTATCCAAAATACTTCAGTCCTTTCTCATATTGTAGTGAAAATGATTACAAGAGTGTTCATATAACAAGCCTATTAATACCATTGTTGATCCCCATATATCATAAGATATGTCTTTGTTGGTCACATTCCAAACATTCGAAGGCCATAATCATGTATTCTCTTGAAAATGAATACCCATTGAACCTTAATGAAAACATGAGTGCTGTCAAAATTTAACTCTTTCCACATACCAAATCCCCAAAATTCTATATACTCAAACCATGATATAAATATTTTCTTATATTAGTCCTGATCTCATGAATATTGTCAAACTTTTTATTTTCTTGCATATCATCTTCTTTCCAAAAATATCTCAATCATTTTCCATGGTTAACGGTACCATAAAATTATTAAAAACCACAATAGACCAATACATAAATATTCCAATATTCCACGATACTATATACAACATTATTTTGGAATCCCATTACATAAACACATAATCATTCCACCACATCATTGTCATATTCAACAACTCCAATAGTTATCGCATGTGACTTCCCTTTGTCGTTTGCCTTAAGTGGTTTCTCATGTCGATCATCATTAACCCTTGGATTAGGGCATTGATTAGCATAATTCCCCATTTCATTACACTTGGAGCATTGAAGTGTTGGTGGTGCGTTCTCTGTAGTCTTTTCTTTATTCACATCATTAGCAACCCTTTTTCCATTACTTCGACACTCAACTGCTTGATGACCTTCTTTTCCACACTTAATACATTTTCTGGTCCCTTTAAGACAATATCCACCATGATTCTTTCCACACATTGAGCATAAGGAAACATTCATATTATTTTCACCATTATTCTGAGATTTCTCCTTGAACTCCATCTTTCGTTTCTTGTCAAAACCATTAGATGGATATGTAACACAAACTTCCATTTCTACCTTGATAGCACAACACACAATTTCTTCATAGCTACTGAAGTCTCTTATAGCTAATTCTCTTCGAAGACTTGGTTTTAAGCCACTTAAGAATCAATCAACTTTACTTTCATGATAGATGATAAAGCCAGATGCATACCTTGAAAGCCTTGTAAAAATCATTTTGTATATACCAACAGATTCATCATCCTTTTCCTTTAGTTCAAGAAACTCCTTCTCTATCTTTGTTTGAATAATAAGAGGGACGTACTTATTGAAAAATATGTTCTTGAATTCCTCCCATTCCATGGACTCAATTTCATCTCTTGGCCTCGTATTCTTGATAAGATTCCACTATTGGTCAGCTTCACCTTCCAAACGATATTCTACTAAGATGAATTTATCATGTTCAGACCATTGAAGAACTGAAAATATCTTTTCAGTGGTACTGATCTATTATTCAGCAACAAGTGGATCGGATGTCCCACTAAAAGAAGGTAGATGTGGCCTCATGAAGTTGTAAATAGAATATTGTTCCCTTATCTTCTCATTTGGAATTACAGAATGATTCATAGATTTTGTAAGTATAGCAATAAGATTTTTCACTCCATCTCCCATAACATTTGTTTTTTCAGGAGGAAAATCATTTCATTGTCCATTACATTAATCAACATGGTTCCTTTGGGTTCCATCCATCGTCTAAAACCCAAAAAGAATAGTGTGAGAGGAAAAAATCATGCTAGGGAAAACAGCATAATAAAGGGGGAGTACATTCAATATCAAACATCTTTTGTTTAATTCTAAGATTGTTACAATAATTCTAGGATTATTACCTATACTTATACTTAACCATATGGAAATCCCTACACATACCATAGAAATATCTTTAGGGATCTCACTAAAGTTTTCGCATCCTAGTTTCCAAAGGTTAACTAAACCTTTCCCCTGATACCAACTGTAGAGACCCGAAGCTTGATGTACATGGACATTACATTACTTTTGTAGAATACTTAGTACATAACAAAAACACACACACAAGGACCGTAATATTTTACTGTCTTTGGAAACTCAGAATATAATCTTCTAATCATGGTGAAAGATCTTCAACATCTCCCATAAAGATCATCGCCTTTTTTTCTTACCTAAAACCTTTCTTTATATCCTGGGGAAAAGAAAACATAAAAAGGGTGAGATCAATTGCTTAGTAAGGGTGAACAAACCTTATACATTTGAAAATAAAAACATGTATATAATGTTTAATCATCGAAATCTTGTGCAATGACATAAAACATGGTAGTACGTAAGGCATAGATCAAAATAGAATATCAATCATGATAAAATATCTTGTAAATAAAACATGTAATTGTGGAAAAACATTAACCACATGATATGATTTCCATAGTAGCCAAGGAATTTCTGCCAAGACTATCTTAGTGGACAAAGTCTCATTCTGAATCGAGTTCAATCCTCGTTCTAGTCCTGTAACACAGAACCGGATTAACTTACCGTTCTAGCCATGTCTATCTCATGAGATATAAATCTTTACCCAATTCATTGGAGGGATATATAGGTCCCACCCATCTCATAATGAAATCATTCTTAATTGTTCCACAAAAAAAATAAAACATTCATTATAACCCAAAAAATAAAATGGGATTTATAAACATCGTCCCATCATCACATAATCCAAATAAAACAAATTGATATTTTATCATAAGAAATTAAAACCATGTAAATCATAGAGACATTATACTTGAAACATACACATATGAAATAATGTCATCGTAGATGGAAAATGGAATTGATAAAACACTTGAAATGAATTCTTGAGGAAAATATCTTTTCTTCTTCAAAAAAAATTTCTTTTCACAAAATTCCATGAAATTTTAAAAGAAAATAAATTTTTTGAAAATAGTCATAAAATTGTTTGGAGTAACCTTCATGAAAATAAGGCTTTATAAAACCGTAAAAATCCTTTCATGTCGTATGCGTTTAAAAAAACATTCTCCTTGTACTTTTTTCAGAAAAGTCAAAAAGTACCTCGTAACGTAAAAAAAGAAATATTCCATTCAGACCATGTAGTAAGATACAATATGGGTAAAAAGGACATTAAACATACATAAAACACTTTTAGAAAACATGGACTTGGATGATAACAATAACCCGAGCAAATACTTACGTATAAGCAATCTCGGATAGAAAACAATTTAGATTGCAACATTATCTCTTACCTTAGGTCTGATATGCTTCGTACGTATCCAAACCTCCCGTATAATAATTTAAATAATATCATTGACTTATTAAAGAATCATATACATTGTTTGGATATCATATATGGTTTACTTATGACTTTATATTACCTGTTCTAATGTAAATTTCATGTTAAAGCAGCATTTTGGGTAAAATCGTTTCATTTAACGTACATGTTTGGACTTGTTGTTCTTAATATTATTACTTATATCCTGATTTACTTAATTCCATAATGTAAAACATGATTTATATGTATCATATATTCAGAATATACATATATATATATGATAGATTGATAAATGGAATTAAATACACCGTTTAAGGAGACGGTAGGTCGTACATACACCTGAACGTTGTTTTCGTTTCCTTATTGAATTGAATGAAATTAAGTAGATGAAATACATATATATATACATAAATACAATATAATTATTATGTAATATATTTAATTATTACTTATTATATATACTTTATAATCACTCATGAATATTTAACATGGAGAATGAATCTCATCGCGTCGTGAAGACGGTAGTCCGTACGTACACACGAGAGATGATATCATTCCCATGATCGTGGAATTGAATTGAAGTGTATGTATAATATTTAAAAATCAATATCACTTTTCAATAATCATATATATTTATTTATTTACACCATTATACCCATCCAAGTAAGGCGGTGGTCGAAAATATATTACACCCCGGTGTGGAGATGGTATTCCATACGTACGCACGCGCGGTGATTTCGTTTTCCGTAGGATGGATAGATGGTGAAATAGGGTTGTTTCAAACATATAATAACATATCAATATATGAGTGATACTATTGTTATTAATTAATAATGAAACAACTAAAGAAGAATAAGTAGAAGGAGAAATAAAGTTGAAAGAATTGGTAACGGATATTACCTCTTCTTTCGACACGCCTCTTTGAAACCTCCTCTTAGGGTACTAAGATTGGTCTTTGAAGAAGACCAGAACCTATAGAATGTTTCTAGGGAAGTGAAGAAGATAAATTGGTAGGGGTTGTCCGATCATGAAGGCTCAAAGTGGTGTGAGGAAGAGAGGAAGGAGGTGCCCTTTTATAAGGGAGGAGAGGGGCACCTTTGGAATAACTAAAAATATTATTCTATTATAAAGTCATATTCGGTTTTTAATAACTCCAAATTGAGTTATTTTGAAGCTGATGTGGGGATGTGTTGAAATCATCTCATACAATATAATTTAGACAATTTTTGGTTACTATTTTATCCTTATCATTTAGATTTAACTCTATGTTAATTAATTTAACTTTTACTGTGTCTTTTTGTTTTCTTACACTATATGATAAATAAACAAACTATAACAAGCCAAACGAACCCCAAGTTGTTTATTATTAATATATATAACCTTATGTAAGTCATTTTTCCGATCCTTAGATTTTTAGGAATAATATAATAATTACTAATATAATATTTTTTTAAAAAAAACTATTTTATGTCAATTTTGACACTATTTGGTACTTGATTTTTGTGAAAATCATAACAGCATGATTAGTTAGAAAAAAGTTACTTAAATCAATATTAACATGACCTATTGACCTAGATAATTAGTTTAATTCATAAAAAATCTCAAATTACATTTATTTAGGTATTTATAACATCAATTATGTTAATATTTCATTAATAAGATAATTACCGCATCATCATTGTGTCATAAATAAATTAAATTATTTAATTTATAAAAATTATAAATAAAATACCATTATGTATGAAATATTTTTATATTTATAATGGATATTTATAGTCGAATTTATATTATGTATTACCCTATATTAAAAATGATTTAGTTATTATACTATGATTTTAACTATTTTAACCCTTCTTTAAATAAATTAATAATAAATGTCCTAATCTAATCCAAGTGGGCCTAAATGGTCATATGTTATTCATAAGGTTGTTTTTGGTCTAATTAAAATTATCAAATAGAATTAGGAAATGTTTTAGGGTAATAATAATATCATTTTGTCCCTTAATTACCATATTTACTTTTAACCGTGGTAAATAAAAGTAAAAAGTTACTATTCACCAAAAATTATTTTCATCTAATTGAACCACATTTTAGTCCTTGATATTAACCATGCCTCTCAGATTTTTTAAATTCCACTCATTGAAGTGGTAAAATTAATTTTTATGTGAATTTTCAAATTCTTCTAGGAGATGGGTAAAAGACGGTGAAAAGTTCAATAAAATTTGTTATATATCTAAAGTTATTATAAAATTACTTCAATGAATTACTTTGAACATATATAGGTAGTATGTGTCAATTTTTACCTAAAATAAATTTAAATAAAATAAATAATTATTTAAATAAAAAGTCGGATTTTAAATAGTTACCAAGTGTTTTAACTATTCATCAGAAATTGAAAGTTTTCAGAAAAAATCCAAAATATCACCCTAGGATAATTTCAATATTCTGAATACAAAAATGAAGTCTATTTTGAAAAATAAAATTATTAAAATTTTAAAAAGTGGGTATTACTATTCATAACAGCTAGTTTAGATAACATATCATTGTTTAGAGAAACTTGGTATTGCGTACAACACATGCTATCATGGAAGGTCGTGATTGCGTGTAATGCAAGCCAAGTCAGGGGTGCGTGTTGTGCAATCTCCTTTTGGTGTAGCGTACAACACAAGACATTAATGAAATTAAAAAAGAATATTTTTCATAAAATCTCGGGGTGTTACATTACTTCTGTAAAATGAATATAAATTACCTAGAGGTACTGGTATCATCCAAATACCACCCATCAAAATCAAAATCCAATTAGCTAAAGAGTTTTCATGACATGTATGTAGATAAATCCTAATCACTTTCTCATTTATATTCTCATAAATTTTTAAGTTGTACCTACACAAAATCTATTATAACCACCATAATATAATGACATATATATGACTAGTACATTGAATTGTTATTGTGTTTATAAAATAACCATTATCTACCATCTTCAAACTATTTGAAAAATGAAAACATCTCCTATATTATGGTATGTTCAACACCTCCAGAAATGAAATATTTCATTTTTAATTACCACCTTACAAATAATTTAAGGGGATACTAACCAGTTTTTAATGATTTTATAATTACAATAAAACATTATTAAACAATTATAATGTCTCACAACTTCTTTTTAAATTGTATATTCCATATAACACGAGTTATATAAAGTCAGATGTTTGAATGTTTTTATACAGAGAGATATTCCCTATGTTTTTATGATCTTATATGAAATGTAATAATTCTCCTATGATTGATTTGGTCTCTATGTGAGATATAATATTATTATATGAATGAAATAAATCATTTATGAAAAGAAATTGATAACCCTTGTGCAATATGGATCTTATATGAGTGAAATGGACAATTTATGTTTATTCATTCATATGAAGTAATATAGCTTCTTTGAGAGGTAATGAACTTTCTTAAGAAGAGGTCAATCTTTACGATGGTAAAATAGTTGTTCGATAATGGTATTTTCATGATGATAAGTCCAAATATTTCATTAAGGGTCTTTATTGAAATCTAAAATCTCACATTTACATTACTATATTTCAAATAGAAATATGTTCGACTTTATTCATTCATTTATAACAAAATTATTTCATGTTTATTTCCTATGTTACCCCTGATTTAATTATTTTATCGATACCAAGTATTGAATTTTAACCAATGGAAATTTATTTTCTGTTACTAAGATAGGGTTAAATGTGATCATATATGTATTAATATACATAGTGTAAATTCTTCATTTTGGATTTAAGGAATGAAAATAGTAATGTAATGAGAATATGACATCAAT
This sequence comes from Viscum album, assembly GCA_963277665.1. Taxonomy (NCBI): domain Eukaryota; kingdom Viridiplantae; phylum Streptophyta; class Magnoliopsida; order Santalales; family Viscaceae; genus Viscum; species Viscum album. Next base: position 1,592,900,872 of record OY728163.1, on the reverse strand, counting down.
TTATGACGTTATTCAGGATTTTAAGACTTCACTAATGTAGAAAAATTTTAAATTCCTTAGTATAAGACTATAGATCTCTAAGTATAAGAAATTCATGAATAATGTGGTTGTGTGTTAGAATTCAATAGAACTCATTAATAAGTATAAGGCATTAGACAATATTATTTCTACATAAGTATTTAATAAATAGTGAACATACAATGTAAAATTTTCTATTATTTAAGAACTATAATTTTTATTACGACTCTTAGGCTTTGAGAACATGAAATTTTAAAATTTTAATTATTTGAAATACGAAAATTATGTATTGAATGTCTTCCAGAATATGTTCATGAATATTTATATTATTTAAATAATATATTTATGTAATTTAATAACATATTGTTCTGAACAACCTATTTTTTATTTATATATTATTGATGTAACCCCACATGGGAATAATTTTATTTTCTATTCAATGAAGTAATGATGTGTTGCATGTAGAATGATGAAATGAAAGGAGATTTAGTATTGGAGTCTGTTGTGAAAGAAATAAATCTATATATTGAGTTCCAAAGGTCCTGATTAAGCTAAAAAGATTGATGAAATTGTTCAACTATACTATGTGATACACCTTGTAAAAAACATATTTCACTAAACTAAAATTCAATTATTTAATGAATAACTATTTGTGTGATCCTTACACTATCGACACATATATCCTTACTCATTCATCTAATTTTTACTATTTGTACTTATTTTTATTCATATATATATACACATAATTATGGTAGATTATAGTACCCATAAAATTAATGAGTTGGGTTGTACTACCATATGAAAAGCTTATGGATACTTGCATAATCAGTAAAAGGAAAGGGTGGTCGATTATGCCATGGTCTAGGGTAGAAGACATGGTTTGGTTCTACCTACAATTCAATAGGATTCTTCTATGTTTTACCTTTTGGTGTGAAAAAGTTATGGTGAATGTTTTAATCCACCCATAGTGGAAAAAATATTATACTTTTTTATTACATCATTGTTAGAAAATGTATTAATAATGGGTTGTGATGCCTTTCAAAAGTTATAGAGTCCATTATAATTTTTGAAATATCTATCTATATTTGATATGGGAGAAGGGAAGAGATGAATCATTTATATCATTAAATGAATAAAAACCAATTTTTTATTACCATATTATATTTTTAATATATTATCCTAACTTTTATATTTGGTTAAAAATATTTAAAATGACAATTGACCCCCTCTTAACCATTCTCCCTTTCTAATAGAAAATTAACTATTTGAATCAAAGGGTATTCTATATAATTAAAAAATATTTATATTATCCATGATAATCAAATACTATACTAAACAGGCAAGGGAAAGGGTTTTTTTCAGATGGACGAAATGAATGTAAATGATGGTTGGACTCCTCAAATACATCTACACATTAATGGGACTATTTATGGAATATGTAAGTCTCACATGGATTCTTTTCTAAAATACAAAAGCATTAACAGTTTTATAATCATGGGGAAACCATACAAAAGAAATATATTGATCATGAAATATTATTTGGTAATGATTAAGTATATTCTATTCTAAATTACAAGGTGATGAACATTCAATATTTTTTAATATTTAGTAAATTTTTTAGTCATGTCTTTACATTCAAAACAATATAAAAAATATGTAAACTATTGTAATTTACTCATTTGTGACATGATAATTAAATAAAAACATAATTAGGTATATTAATATAATATTATCAATAATTATAAATGGGTGAATAATAGGGAGTTAATAAAGAATATTATATATTTAATAATATTGTATACATCATGATTTCATTGGGAGAAGTACAAATAATTATATTATATTTGTAGGTTATTAAAATATTTAATGAAAATATTGCATGGAAAATAGGTATTTATTGATAAATGAAAAAAACTCATATATTATACATTAAATAAGATAATTGGATATATATAAAAAAATAAATTATAATTAAAAAATATTTATCATGATGAGAATTCAAAAAATAAAGGATTTTTTTAAATAAAAAATTTGTCTTACTAATCATTCTTCTGAATTTGAATATAAATACAAGGAAGGAGATAATGTAGTATATTATTTTAAAGAGTGATGTAAGAAAGGCTAATCATAAAATATTAAAAGGAACTACCAGGGAAGAAAATTGAATGATAATGTTAATGATGAAAATTATGATTTTTATAATTTACCCAAATAAAGAGGGAATATAAAGCTTAATAAGGGAATATAAAGCTTAACAACCCAATACATGAGAATCAAAAGAAAAAGAGTGAATAGAATAAACATAATGTAAATAAATGGAATGTGTTTGAGTTCATACATTTGATTAAGATTAATGAGATAAATTTATTATTGGAAAAGAATTAGAAAACCTATGTCTAAAGGTTTAATAAAAAAAGGTGTTTAAATTACACTAATCATTCTCTTATGAATCAGATTTTGATCTCTCAATAAGGTACAAAAATTAAGAATACTTCAATAATTATATTTGTATTTATTTCGACACATAAAATCTAATAGAATTTTTCAAACAACGTGTGTTCTTTTTATTGATGACGAATATGGTAGATATACAGGGACTTAGTTTAATTGACATAAATATGATACATTATATATATTCGTTTCATATTATAGATTAGTTAAATATAAAAGTGGTTATCCCATTTTATCAATAATACATAACAATAGTGGTGACTACTAAAATTTAAAATTTTATTGTTTTATGAATAGAATTGGTATAGACATATTTTTTCAACCCATTGGACTCCAAATCAAAAAGGTTTGTTGGATAGAAAAAAATATTGAAATTTATGAAATTTATTGGATAATGTTAAATGATTACTCTATTCCCAAATATTTTTTTGAGGATGTTGTTAAATATTCGTTTCATGTTTCTAATAGTATTCAATATAGAAAATTCATAAATAAAAACCTTATGAAATATTTAGAGTAAATAAACTTGTAATTAATTATTTTAGAGTATTCAGCTAACATGTTTACATTTTTAATACAAAATATTCACTTGGAATATATGAATAAAATATATATATATATATATTGGGAATTAAAATTCATGTATTGAATATAATGTTCATATCAAAAGGACATTAGTAGTTGAAGAAATGGGCAAAAAACTATGATTAAAATAATTAAAAGGAAATAAAATTTGATTTTGAAATGTCGGAGGGAGAGAATCGAGAATTAAAATTAGAGAATCTCTTAATTTTAGATTTATATTCATCTATTGAGCGGTTACTCTATCTCATAATTAATCACTTATGGTACACAAAGATAAAATATATTTGAATGTAATTGGTGACATTTCTACTAGTATTGAATGCATAAATTCATTAAGAAATGATTGTGGTTACCAAAAATTTAGTTAAAGTTCTTTTCTTTATAACAATAATAGATATTTATTTCAATATGTTATTGAATTTAGAATTAAACCAGTAATATAGGAATATTTACTGAAATTTTCTTGATCCCCATTAAAATCGATATGTTATTGAAAAAAATGGATATTCAGAAACAAGTTACATGAAAATAGGAAAATAATTAAAAACCAGGCTAAGCTAGTGGATCAAAGATACTACGAAGAAGAAATTTATTTTGAAGAATAATATTCATTGGTTACTAATATAGAATATATAATAATTTATTATCACAATCATTTATATTTTTAATCATAGTGTATGTGATTATCTTAAGTGATCAAGATATAGATCTAGTCAGATTCAATGGGCCATTAACATATTGTACATGAATAAGGCTCCATAACTAAAAACAATTCCATAAAATGTTGATAAGGTAGGTCATCAGAACTAAGAGAATATATTTTCACATTAAATTTATAACTAATTTAAATATGTCAATATAAATAATACCATAACATTGAGATCATTCATCCCGTATTTTATTGGTTCTTATAACCGTTTTTGATTGATCAACTTTAAACTTATAGTATCCAAATGCAGAATCACTCTAGAGATGATCCACTTTTTATCCCTTGATCTATGAGAAATGTTGATGGAATATCTTGTGATTGAATGCGAGATAAATCATATTATAGTTTTCCTATATATATCTACAAAAAATCTATTATAATTGAAGTGTTTTTTGTTTTACTATCACAGAATAGAGGATAGATGAGGGAGTGGAATATAAAAAAATTGGTCCTGATAGAGATCTGAAGATTTTATTATGGGAAATGATCATCACTTTTTATCAATATCAATCGTATTCAAAATAATATACATAACCACTTATTTAGATAGATAGGGATAGGCATAGAAATATTATCTAATTCCACAAAATCCCTAAAAAATATATAAAACCTCATCATACACATTCCATTATTAATAATATTATTATTATTATTTTTATAGAATGCACTAGCTAATACAACCATAAATATTATTTTACTATGCTCAAAAAAATTATCCCAAAACACAAACATTGTCCCCTTGTCCTCTGTAACATTTATTAAATACCAAAATAAGTATTTAATTAAAAATTTCTTCATATTTTGATGAATAAATACATATTATATATTAGAAAATGAAAATTAATATTTTATTCACATTATAGACAATAAATATCTATTAAATATTCATCTAATTATATTTTTTATTTAACAAAGAATTAATATTTATTTATTACATTGTGAATAACAATTTTTGATTGAGAAATCGTTAATAGAATTATTCTTTATCCTTTAGAATAATATTTATTACAATAAATAAATTTAAATATGATTTAACTAAGATCATTGGAAACACACATTGTATTTTCCTATAGGATTCTCTCCCATTGGAATTATGCAAGCTTTCTTAAAGTCAATGATTACAATCATACAATAGGTCAATGAATCTTTGTAATGTAATTTATTATTACAACATCCCAAAATAGATATGGGTAATTGTTCAATAATATAATCACATTGTCAAAATATATAATAAATAATGTTTGATGCTCATTCCATCAACCAATATTCCTCATAGTGAGGAACTGTTTTTCCATTTTCAATGTGATAGATACTCTATGAAATTACATCATTAATATTATGAAGAAGAATATTCTATTTTTTATAAGGTGTTTTAAATAATATTTACTTCATCTAATATATATGTAATGTAAAATATAATTTATTTTATTTGGGAACCAAATCCAACATACTCCCACTTTCATAAAAGGAAACAACTGACAACAGGGTTGTTCTCATATATGGCACATGCATATGATGAATATGGCTCTAGCTCATGGTCCTACCACATATTCATTGTTTGGGTTTATAAATCCACATTTATATGTGGTAAATATTTTTATAATAAAATCACTACCTTGAGAAAATACCACAAATAGTAATATTACTTAGATTCCACCTATTATTACCATTTATGAATCCTAATATCCTGACAATGTCCACATTTAAATACTATCATAATAATGATAAAATAATATCATTTAGTGTAAGCCAAAATTGGAATATGCTACCACCAAACCTCTTATTAAAATGTAATAAATTTCACAAAAAATTATGATACTATATATATTCCAAACATTAACTAAAATAAGTTTTTATTGAAAATTACCTTAAATTTTTTGAAAATAAAACAAAAAAATGAGATAAGTGATTAAATATGTTTGATTCCTTTATTAAATGTATTTTCACTTCTCCACACACCCATAAGTCATCTATTTCTACTTTTTAATGTACTTTTATAAAGTTTTAACTACAACTTGATGCATTTATGTTAGATTTTATTATACTCCTTTATTTTGAATTATGCATCAATAATATAAAATGTAACTAAATATCAGATAATATAACATAAATTCTTATTACTTAAGCTTGTGAAAATTCTATATTCTCAATAATATCTTACAAGTCCCATGAATTGTTTATTGGATTGAAAATATGCCAACTAATAATTTGATCTATAAAATATTCAAATTTTAGTTTTCAATATTTTGATAACATATATCAGATGTCTAGATTTAGAAAACACATGGATATATATTTTATATATTATTAATCGGATCATGGTTACTACAATAATTCAGGAACAGTGAAATTTCATTCAATATAATTAACCAATAGGTTAGAGATATCGTTTTTTCAATACGTTATCAATATATCTATCTTGAAAAAATATAGTCATCCCACTATCCAATTAGAGACACATGACAGTCATTCATTTTCGAATAAATATTAGATGATAACTATTCACAATATTTTCTTAAATAAATTTATTTAATCTACATAACTCATTGCATCGTAAGGATTCCACTGACCCTTTTTATGTATTCCTTGTATATATATACCATAGTGTATACATTTTTGGTCATATCATATATACATGTTTCTATAAGGATTCCACTAAATGTGGTGACATTCACTATTAATACACTAATATGATTGTAAAAGAAGTTTAGTTAGAAATATTCAATTAAAAATAATTTAAATAAGGATTATTGGTGTATTGGTTTTATCAGAGACTACACATTTGAATAATCAGTCAAGACTTATTAGCTAAATTTATAGATATCCATGACTAGTTTCTCTTGAATAATCACCAAAAGTTTGATTCAATTGAAACATTCAAAACATAGAGTCCCAAAATCTAGATACATTACTTCTATTACTTGAATTTTAATATACCTTTATAAAATATAATGATTCATTCTTCTACATCATTATTTTAATCTTTATTCTCAAAAATTAAAATATGTATCACCCAATATAGTGTACATAAAACTTATCTTTGGTTAAGAATTCGTATGGAGTATGTGTCTCCTGAACTGCTCCTCCCACTAAGATCAGTGGAGTCTAAATTTCTTATGCTAACTCATATGAATCCAAATTTATTTCCTATAAAATTTTAGTATTATATCACTATTATAAATTATATTAGATCCATTTATTGAAATATATGCAGACTTTAATATATGTTACTATCAAAAATTAATATAGTATTATTTCTTAGATTCACCACATTGTTTGATGTTCAATTGTATATAATGAATTATTTTAGTAAATAGTTTACAACAAACAAATTTGAGTGTCTTAATATATTCTTTTTATATAACAAACGATACAATATACATTAGAAAAAAGCTTTTTCAGGTGTTTTGATATTGAAAATCTATTTTACAACATGTATTGGAGGAAATATTTTGAAATTTGTAACATATGTTAGATGCATCATTGATCATCCATTAAAACTATGAGGAAATTTATGCATATAATAAAATTTGAGTTTGTGATTACCTTTACACCACATGTATAATTAATGGTTACTTAGTAAAAAAATCTCAAACAATCCAACTCAAATATTTGTCAATATTTTCCAAGTGCACTCATTACTACATTAATAATTTCTAAAATTCCATAATGGAATTTCATGATGTACATGATGTAACATTTAGAATTAGAATAGTTCACATGGACATGTTAAACTAACTCTAAAATATTTTTCTAATAATTTCATATTAATGGATTATTTATTTCAAAAATGTTATTTAGAAAATTTTTATACATTGTATCTAAGAAAAATTTAGATTAAAACACAATTATGTGTATAAATAGGTCAGATATACTTATTTTCATTGGCCAAAGAGTTATCATTCCAAAATTTGGAATGAGTCAATAATGACATGACCCACTTGGGGCTACTTGTCTTGAAAAAATCCATATGTGAATACATGAAGCCTACACCCAGTAGGCCATGGGCTGGTGACAAGTGTTGAAAATTCCATAACTAATTTGGGATATTATTTCATAATTTACATGTATACATGCAACTAAATTTCTCTATATGGGAGTGTAAAGGAATAATAAGAAGGGTTGCAACATATTTATTAAAACCATTCATGAAATTAACTCTAAAGAATACATCAAAGTACAAAAATTCAAGGAAATCCATAAAAGGTAAATATAAATACCCAACCATAAAATAAATCCAAAATTGAAAAAAATGAAATAATAGAGAACTGAGAGGTCTCAGGTTCGGATCTCTATGTCTGACCACCGTACATATCCAATTCACCCATGTATAACTATATTCCATTAGCATCACTACTGAACAACCTATCATCTATATAATAAATGAAATATTTTGGAATATTCCATTATGCGGTGAGTATCTATATATCCAATAAGATGCCCTGAAAACATAAAGGTTGGAAATATACACATATAATACATGTTTTATTAACCCAAGTAATGTGGGGGGGAAACCATATATATATATATTCTCATAATACAAATATAGTATAAAGAAAGGGGATGTCCATGTCCAAATCCTTGATAAGGATGATGAGTCTACATGTAGCTCTAAAGGTCCTTCTATAATGCCCAAAAAGTAATGTGTCTCTTTGAGAAAGGCATTTGGAGGAACCAAACCTCACCACTCTCCTACAAAATATAAGGGGAAAAGTATCCAATATATAACCCACAACATGGTATGATAGGGGTTATAATAAATTGATATAGGAAGAAAACCTTGGTGTGACAAGGGGGTAGTAATCTATAGATACATGACCCACATCTATGAGTGTTAGAGGGGTACCACTCATTGTATATAAGACCCACTCTTTTTCACATAAAGGGAGTTCCAATAAGTAGACAGTTGAAGAAAAAGGACTATACATCAGGGAGTTCCAAACAGTTGATAGGGAAATATGTGGGATTTATTCCCTATTATGGCCAGGTTGTTTCCAATGCATGAATTTCTATGGTTATCTCGCCTGAGCACCATTAATAGTCATAAATTTCAAAAAGAAAAATCATACCCTCAACACCTCAACTCATATATATAAAGAAACTATTATTTATAAAATATCACTATAAGTGAAATACTTCTCAGGATAGGCTTCTCAGAGGTAAAAATATGAGTTAATAAGAAGGATGTATGCATGGTGGGAACTCATAGTAAACGTACAAGTAGTGCACCTTGTGTCACATTGTGGATGACATCACATGGAGACCTAGTCATGTCATTGTGCTCACATGGATTAAATGGAAGGTAGTAATACAAATCACTTATGAGTAATACATAATATTTTCTAAATGCCCAAAGCCTACCCATGTGATCTGGTCTTTTCTCGTGTACATAAGTATGTTCCGTTGTGAATCTATTTTTGACCATGCTCTTTGGGTTGTGCTCGTGTACCTATATACATTTGAGTGTTGGGCCATAACTGATTACTCAAGGATTTTCCATGTTTTTTGGACATTCTCATGGCTGTATACTCTCAGATTGCATATCATACCATCTATAACAGGTTAAACATCCTATGGTGGGGTTACTTGGCTTGCGATCCTTATCATTCCTAAAAACCAAAATTTTATTTCCTAGTGCTATATGGAATTTATTAAGGGGAAATATTTTTGATAGTAATGTTTTCCATATAAATATAGGAATTATTTATAGATATCATTATGCCTCTATAGTAATTTCTTCTGCAATTCATGTAAGTAGTTATAGATTTTGGGTCAACCTTACATGATTCTTCATTGGTGCTAGGATAATAGTCAACCAAACCCTACTCTACACCATATTTAATACAATACCACTATCACTATTATACTGGATTCCAAATCCAAATATCTACCACCTACATCCTTTAATCAAACCAAGTCTATTCAAAAAACATAAATCCATTTGTTTTTCTAGGAATCATCCATATAGGTGAGTAATTTTAATAATGTAGGGGGTAATGAAATTAACATTTTAAATAAAAAAAATTCTAGAAATCTTGTCTAATGATTATAAAAAGGGGTATCCTAGGTAATGGAATGTAGAAAAAACACAAAGAAATAGCTTAATAGTATCAAAATTGTAGAAAGGATCATGAGATTATTAGAAAAAACTTGTAATCAATGGAGATCAATTAATCAAGGCATTATTAAATAAAAGGAATAGAAATAAAAAAAGCAACATTATATTCCATGATTTATGATTTATTTTTTGCTAATAATTCATTTTTTACTGATGATGAATATTTACTATGTTTTCTACCTCTTGATCCACCTCGATCTAAAAATTATTCCTCCTCTGATCAAGATCCTTTAAATAAGAATTCCCATTTTCCAAAAAATAATTTCTCCAATGGATATTGAAAAAACCCTTTTTCTTCATTATAATAGTCTATTTATTGTGGTTTATATTTATCTCATTTAATTAAAATGATTAAATTAAATTATTTAATTTATTAAACCCAACTTTCAATGGTCACCTCTCTCACAATGTCCGACATTGAACAATATAAGGTCACTCTTAGGGTAGACCCCATTTTCAAAATCAACTATGGTATCATATTTTCTATATGAGGTAATTTACAATGGGGAAACTATTTAATGTGAAATTATGGATTTTTGTGAATTATAATATATTAATATTTTTAATATATTATTTCTAGGGTCCCTAAACAACCGTGAAATGTGCTGACTCTGATGATATATAAATATATATAGAGAGAGAAATTTTCCAAAGGAAAAAAATAAAAACTGAATTTTCTACATTCTACCATCATTCAGGGGTTCTCACAATTGAAAGAACTAGAAACACAAAAAGGTGGCATCATTGAGTCATCATCTAACTCTCTTTATCCCAATAATTCTCATGAATGCTCTCATATTACCACAAAACAAGAACCATGGAAATGTTCCATCCATGTAGAATCCTCCCCTGCCAGTCCTTGATCCCCACTTGGAGCTATGTGAATGTTAATCCATCCTTAATATCTAGAAAATACATATAAATAACTTAAATAGGGTCATTCACATATCTCTAAAACTACATCACTTATTATAAATCATTCACTGGATCAAACTAGGGCAAAAAATTAGTGGTAAGAAAACTCCCAAATACCCTATAAGATATTGAATTGTCTGATGAACTTCCAGGATTGATTTTCTCCTTGACAAAACCATTGTAATCCTCATTGGGGGATAATCATTGGAAATCATTTTCTCCCTACTCAAACTAAATTTGTCTTTGAGGTAAATCTGTGTACTATTTAATTCTACTTTGGGCAATCCTCATTCTCTCAAGGATCAACCAAACCTCCAATGTCATCTTCTACACCATCTCCAACCCAACAAGAGATATATTTAAAATGTTAGTCTAGGATAGGATTGACCTATAGATTCTCCCATATAGGGCATATAATGGTGACATGTGCATTGTAAATTTGTAGATATTAATCTAGGAAAACTCTACCAATGCCCAGTGACCACCCAGGTTGAGCAAATTTTTAACATGGAAGACCTCAAAATAAATTCCCACACCAGGATTGATTTTTTTTATTTTCTCATCCATGTAGTGGTGAAATTATATACTAATCCTCAACAAGGTCTAGAATCCCTCCTAGAAACATCTCTACAACCATTACATGAACCAATATTCATAGTTGTATCCACCTAAGAAGGGTTCCCTATATATTAAGATGATTTATCTCATGTTGAACTTCCTTAGACACTCTATCAAGTTCTACTCCCAAATAGAAAATATTTTTTTGACATTGTGGTAAGGTAAACAGAAACTAGATATAACTGAGGCATCTGACTACCTGTGGAAGAACAGTCACAAATTCCATGGCTATCTCACCCCATTTTGACTTCAGGATGTCAAGAGTCTATTTTAAACCTATGGGTACCTGATAATTAAAATTAACTAGATGACATGTGAGAAATTGGGTGATGAACTCAATAATTCTCCATATAATGCTAGCCCAGAAGTTTTTATCCTTAAGGCCCATGTATATATTTTTAACACTAGGTTTCACATCCATGAGGGTGTGTCAAACTCGCTTATCAAATCCTCTAATAAGGTTTGTAGGCCAACCAACCATATTTGGAGATGTGTGACATGCCCATATACTTTATAAATTCAATCTATTGATTCTAAATGTGATATCTTGTAACAAATAACCTCATAATTTATGCCTCCCAACTGGTCCCCTCCCACATAGTAAAGAAAATGAGAATTCCCCACCATCAAAAAAAGAAATGTTTCACCCATATAATCTACCGTGGTCATCCATATAGAATCCATTTTCTCATACACCTCCTATTCCACAATAGAACAACACTTCCTACTAAGGGAACCTTCCATCACGTTTCCCTTTCTATGAGTATAGACTATCATGGGGTAATAGTCCTATAAGAACAGTGACAAATTCATTTCACTCAATATAATATCTATTTGATTGGTGATATACCTAAGGATATAATGGTCTTTGTAACCAAAAATGGGTAACCCTAAATATTGTTCCTCCAAACCATCATAGTAAAGACTACCACTACCAAATATATGTTTTCAGTTTCGTACATCTTATCATCGGCTCTTAATTAACTCATCTCATATGTGATCACTATCTCCCTCTATAGAAACAAAAAACTTAGCCCAGTTCAATAGGAATCATAAGACACTATATAATCCAAGCCATCCTCCTATAGTCTCAACACATTTGAAATGTCCATCGTCTTCATCATCTCCTAAAATGATATCTAAAACTTATTATTCAGGATATACAATATCCCTTTCTATATATGGGTGATCAATGGTGATACAATCCTAGAGTGGTCCTCCATGAACATTTAGTGGCACCCCACCATGCTAAGAAATATCCACACCCCTGACATGCACATGAGTGGATAATAAAAAATCACTACATTAATCTTTGATATCCCCTAAGCTAAACCATGATAATATATGACATTCAAAAAAAGTGAACCTTAAATAATCTAAAACTAGATATTAAAACTGATACCATAAATCCAGTTCTCCCAAATTATGTCTAGGATTATCATCAAAAGATTTAGATGATCCTCCTCTGATAGAAATTATATGTGTATGTAATTAATGAAGACAACAAAAAATCATCATAGGTATAAATGGAGGATCCAGTTCATAAGACACATGAACAAAGTGTGGGAATTCATTACACTGAATAGAATCACAAGGAATGAATAGATTTCATGGGGGAATTAAAATGAAATATTTTATATATATTCCTCACAAAACCTCAACTAGTGATTTCAACACTTGATCTTGATCATTGAAAACAAAATCTTGCATTTTATTTGGTAAAATAGACCAAAAATACCTTGAAAGAGTTACTTTTAATTTATCATTTATAGGTTTAAGAGACTATAATCAACATAATGAATCCCGATATCATTGTAATTTATCAAAAACAACATTGTTGCTTACCTAGAGGACTCATTGAGTCTTATAAAACAATTATTTTTAAGTTCATACAACAATAATATTGTCTTCTGTAACTTGGTAGGAGAAATATGATATCCCAAAAATAATAAGGATTCAGTCTTAGGGTGAAATTAAATACAAAAGTCTTTCTACAACCCTAGAGGTTGTCCAAGAACATCCTTAGGAAAAACATATATATAGTCCTCACAAATGAAATATTTTATGTTTATGAGGAGACTATTATTCAAAGGTATGATCCCACACACTAATGGGTGTTGGGATTCTTCATTTAGCTCACAATTCCCAGTCAATCTGACATGAGATATCTACTGCTGATAAAATATTTTCATGATTCATATGTTTTAAGGCATCTAAATTGTCTATAATGATAGTTAATCATGAATCGAAAAATGGAAAACCAATCCATATCCAAAGTTATACTATAATGTTTCATTATACTGACCACGCGGTCACTAATGAATCATTATCCACCGATCAGTAGATCACATTACCGACAGATATAGAATATCAATACATCACTCCATTTAAGAACATTTTATGATAGCATCAAAGATAATGACTTATCATGAATCTAAAACTCTAAAAAATATATAAGGTGATGACGGAAGGATTTGAACATGTTTCTACCAGTATTGAGGAATGCATAGATAATATATAGTTCATTCCACAAATCATATCATGTGTAGCCATGTCATAACCTCCCATAGAATACAGTTGACTACAGCCTAACCCCAAGCACCATAAACCTGATATGGGTCATTTGGTGATGGTAGTGGATACAACTCATAGCATTTCCCTCCACATACAACACCTCTAAGTGGAGCTGAACATGCTATACTTCTATCTCTGACTCCCAATGGGCTACCCTAGCCATGATTGTGATATCCTTGATTATTGTATTTCCTTTGTTGTTACATTATATCTTTTTTTCATATTCCATCCTTGGAACATTGGGTCAGAAAATAACATTCCATGTCACTTATGCCCACATAGTAATTACATCCCCCCCTCCCAGCAAACATGATCCTTTTTGTGGAGCCTTGATTAGATCAAGGTTTTCGAGTCCTTTTGTGGAAGGTGACAAGTGTGGATATCCTAATGAATGGCAATTTCAAGATAAGGTAGATGATTCATATCTTATATATGAACGGTTTCTCCAAAAGCATGACATCACTATTCCTAGAATCCTTCAATAACTAGATCCTTTTCTAGCAGTCCATCATAAGTAGTTATTTATAGGGAGACAATAGTAACATTAATGTATCTTCAGATAACCTACTTGAACATCCATTAATGGATGAAACCATCTTGCACTATATTGAGGGAGTAATGTGTGAGTAAAATTAACCTCACATAATACTAACCAAATGAAACGAATACATATTTTATCTCAATAAGATCCTTAATACACACAAATAACAATAATAAAGCAATGTACTCATCACAATACAACTATAGGAAATCTTACAATGATAGAATTCTCTCATCATGGTTCTATGTCATTATAATCCACTAGTTATCTATAAGATCCTAGAAAATAATGGCTACTAGTGAAAAAATCTAATTAGTTAGGGTTTGGACAAGTTTGAAGGAAAATATAACTGACTAAAGAGAATCCTCCAATATTAGGGGAACTGTCTAACCATGAAACCTCAGTTCATTCTTGCACTGACAACTATCATAGTGCATTAAGACTATGTGATGCATTATCATTACCTACATTAAATATTTTCTGCTTGAGAGGAATGTGAAACTACATTCCTAACTACAGAAAACACCTCATAAGGATGAAAAAATGCGGCCTCACCACTCAGAATCACTTTAACCAAATTCGGTATCAGAATCCTGGATGGCTAAAACCGAACAAGTTATACCATTTTTAGATATGAATATTTAAATGGGGATCAAACTCAAGTAAAAAAAGGACTCAATCTTATATGATGCATTTAATAGTGTTCCCTAAATCTATGGTATTTTTATTCAAAGTTAGAATGTAGATATTAAGAGTCTTATTGTTTAGATATGTCAACCACTACACCAACACTGGGCTCATTTTCCTGAAATCTACACTTGAGACACCGTAAATCCATTTCCCTTTATTTACAAAACAATCCTCACCATGGGTCCATCTCCATCACTGGTGTAAGGATAATCTTTTATGATATCAATATGTGATGAGCCATCCAACCGTAACCCACCTAGATAGTGGAAATTTGGGTGTGATAACCCCATTCCCACCTCAAATAGGCTAAGGTCTAGTGACAGTCACTCAAAATGAATAATTAAAATGGGGTTCTGTTTAAAAAAATAATTTTATACATACACCCAACTGTCTCTAAGGGGGAGCGTAAGGGAATAATTAAAAAGATGTAACATATAGAGTAAATCCATACATGAAATAAACTATAGCTAATAAATTATACAATGAACAATTAAGACATATTATAAATGAAATAAAAAACACCCAATGAAAAATGAAGTCCAAACCAGACAACAAATGGAAGAATGAAAAACATAGAAACCCCAAATCATAATCTTCATGTTTGACCACCATACATAGCTAATACACCCAAGTATAACTACACTTTACTAATTTCACCATCAATATAGCTATCATCTACATAATACACAATACATGTGGCCAAATCCAATATGGGGGTGAGTATATATATATACCCCGTTCGATCATCAAAACCACAAAGAGTAAAATAGACTAATACAATAATAGTTATATCAAAAAAAAGAAACAGGAAAAAATAAACCCATATATATATATATATATATATATATATTCATAAGAAACCATTATGGGAGGAAAATTGGATCTACACCTCCACATCACATCCAAGGATATAGAGTTTTCATGTAACTCCAAAGGCCCCACACTTATTCCTAACATCTCACATGTCTATCCAATGAACATTTGAGGGGAACCCTACCCTCAAAATTTTGATTAAATGTCAATGGGAAATAATATAAAATATGGGAACCAATACAAAGTATGATGTAGGTTCCTATAAATTTATAGTGGGACCACATCCTACTGTGCATGATAGATGATCGACCTATGCCCTAGTGCATCGGGAGGGTACTACTCAATGGATGGAGGACACTCACCCTTTTACATTAGTGTTGTTCCTCATAGTAGATAGAGGAATAATGACCTCATATCATAGGTGGGTTAAAATAATTAGATAATAAATCAATTGGAACCTAAATCCTAGTGAGATATAATGATTTCTAACACAAACATCTCATTAATGATATCTCTCGGTCACTACTAATAGTCAAGAAACACCTAAAGAAGAAATATTCTCACAAAATCATGTGTCATATATTGAAGTCCTCTATGAGGTCTACCATTTAATTTTATATGGAATACCACTCAGAATAAGATACTCACATTCCAAAATCCATGTCTAAAATAAAAAGATATTGGAGGTCGAAACTCTGAAAAAAAAGTTCAATGTGTGCACATGGGGTCACACGATGTGTAACATCACCTGGAAACCTAATTTCTTCCTCAACATTAAATTACATGGTTGTATATGTAGTACTAAATGAATTGTATTGGTACTACATGACATGTCTTGGGGTCTTAGAGATATCCTCTGTTCACATTGACAATTCATTATAAATTAGCATGTGTTTGTGTAGATTTGGTCATGCATGTGTACTTCGGGTCATGCCCATGTACCTAGCCATGTTAGAATGTTGTGACATGTTTGTGTACTACATGGAATTCCCATGTCTTTGTAAATGACCAGAAACATGTACTATAGGAGTAGATATTGAGTAGCCACCACAGGGTGACACTATGTGTCCCAAGCTCCACATGGTGTGTGATTTTTATCATTATTGAAACCCTAACCATCGTATGAATGTGGATAAATAGTGTGAGTTTATTGAATAAATATAAAGTATTTTTTATAAAAAATTGTAAATATTAAGACATCACACAACACCTACACAACCATTTCTATTTTGATTATTTTTTTATGTTCCAAATCCGGTGTCGTATATGACTGATAAGTCGACAGTGGCTGGATTCCAACCACCTCAATCCTGCTAATCTACATTTATCACACTACACAACTACCATCCCACTTTTGAACCAAAATACAAGGATCTGTCACCAAAAACATAAATTCTTACCAATCCTACTACAATATGGAAATTCATTCACCATCTTGGAAATCGCCATGAATCTGGGGGGTCGAATTACCCTCGAACCCACCACAGTATTTTTGAACACTGTCCTTAGTGGAAAATGTTGAAGTACTCAATGAATATAAGAGGAATTGGAAAAAAAATAGATAATTCATGATTCCACAAGTTTTCATTACAATATATTACAAAATCATGGTGTATACATGGGATTTCATGTGTAAAAAAAATTAAAAAATTGAATCAATAATATCAAATGTGCGACATGGATCATGAAAATATTAGAAATTTCAAAAAAAAACTATGTAGATAAATTAATACATTCAGGATTGAATAAATATATTATATATCCAGTAAATAACATTTCCGACAAAAATATATGATTAATCATTGGTTAGGAATTAATTCATCAATAGTTTAGAAGATCTAATGTGTTTTCTACCTCTCGGTCAACCTCAATCTGACTGTAGTTCATTGTCTGATCGTGATCAACCAATGAAGAGCACCCATTTTCCTCTCCTCATATCCTCTAAGGGTTATGTATCTAACCTTGAAATGTTTTTATAATAGGATATTTTTTGAGATTTATATATAAGATATTTAATAAAAAATAAAAAATATAAAAAATTTATGTTATTAAATAGTACCAACAATGGACACTTATATCAATATTTATAAAACCGAACAAACATATCTTGAACCTCAGGTAAACCCTGCATTCGTGAATCAACCTTTGTCTCATATTTCACATTTGAGGTACCAAAAAATAATAAATATATTTAAACCAAATGAATTCATTTGATTATATTAAATTATAATAATATAATTATTATATTAATTATGGCGTCCCTAGAAACCCAATAATTATGACGAATCGGAGTATAATTTCAGATATATTTATAAGAATATTTAATGGAAAAATCTATAAAATTTTCATCTGATGAAGGATCATATATTTTATATTTATCATTCATTTTATAGAATATTGGTGATTCACGAGTGACTGAACTATTAGATTATAATTCATGTACCATATATAATATTATTATCCTTAAAACATGTCTTATTATGTTTATTTGGACACTTTGGTAATTTTTTGACACCATTATTATAAAATTGAATGAATCCATTTTTGTAATGAGAAGTAGTGATCCCCCTTTTTCTTAAATATGTGTCTTCCTTCATTAACTCATTTTTTTCACTCTATAACCTTTATATTCATCCACATTTCATATATTTAAATAAATGTATTTTTTACGAATATTTCATATAAATAAATAAATTTCAAATTTAATTTTTTAAAATATATCTAAAGTACATGCCAGTATTTGCTTCTTCACTTCATTTTATATTATTTTATAGTGCACATTTTTTTATACATAAGAAGAAAATATCCCCATATTTATTCTTATATTTAGGAATTCATTGACTATTTTCATAATTATATCAAGGATCTTTTTAATTTATATTATACTAGGTATATTCAGCCTTATATTTTACAATTTCTACCATTATGGGTTGAAACAAATGATCCAACAAATTATTATTTTCATGATAACGTAATGTAAAAAGACTCATAACAGACTTATTGATTTATTTATTCTAATAATTTTAGAATATAGATAACATTATTTATAAGGATAATATAGTGAGATTAATAGATATATTATTATCCAGGTGGAAGCCTAATTTCTCTAATGAATCAGTATACCAGAGAATATTAAATTCATGATTAGTATACATATTTCCTTATTCTTATTTTCTATAATATAGTTCATTTACCCACTTATTTATTACTATAATTTCCATTTGTTTATAATAAAAAATAATGTGAGATTTTATTGAGTACACATATATGTATTTAATTACAATCAACAACTCTCTAGAAATATTTGAACATATAATACAGTTTAAAAATGAAACATCATCTACAAATCATTGGTATTAAATGTTTTCACCTTTTTTCACCTACATAAGTTGTATGAATTGAATACGGTATTTCAATAAGGAATTCAAATTTTATAATAGTTTTTTTAGGGCTGAGTAACTCATCTGGGGAAGTGAATTGGCTTCCAAGTAATTTTTTTTGTTAAAAATGATTTAAAAGTCACCATTTAAAATAAATTAACCATGAAAATAAAAATAGAAGTTTGATAAGCATTAACTATTTTAACATATTTTTAAAAATATTTTTAGTTCAAAGTTAATCCTTTATTGGAAATTAGATTAAATTTTGAAATTAATTTACTCAAATTTTTTTTATTATATGCACTTGTCAAGACATACTATAAATGAAAATCTTCTATTTCTAGATTAAAACGAAATATAATTTAGAGACTTGAAATTAATTAAACAAAAAAGAATCAGACAACAGAATAAAAAAGGGGTTCATATTGAAGTCAAGACCTAATCCCCTACATTTCACAATAAACCACTTCTAATAAGATTATATAACAATAATAAAACCCCAAAACTTGATTTGGATTAAAAGAAAAAAATTGCATATTTTCCAGGATCAAAGCCTCTTATAGTGTTACATATTGGGTGTAAAATAATCACTGTCCACATTGGGACCTCATCAACAAACACTATGAGTATGAAGATAAAAATAGAGAGAGAGAGATGGAGAATATCTAGTATTTTCTAGTTGGACCATAGGAGTATGTATGTGTTGATAAGTAGAGTACAGTACACAATACTCTTAATTATAATAAAACTACCTAAAGAGAACAGTATAATATAAATAGAGACAATGTTTTCAAATTTTAGTGCTTTAGAGTCCTGAGTGTCCCCAAGTGTGTCTTTTTGAGGTGATTGACATTTTTCTCTAAAATTTATGGTGACATAGAATATCTAAAGGTTCTCTGTTATATGTATAGTAAATGATCATGACCTTCAATTGAGATACACTATTTCAGATAGGATACAGTGTAGGAATAAAAATTGTATGATATCTCTTTATGATACTTTTAGTATTCATTATTCCTCACAATTCATGATCATATTCACCACACGTGCCTAGGGGAGTCTAATTAGAATATAAAGACCTACATCCGCCAATTAATGAGTAATCATCCAAATATTCTGGATCCTCATACCGAATATGAAATTTTCATTGATGTATCATTTCCATGGTGAATTGAATAATTAAGAAATAACCATATTCTTTAATTGTATTGATATATCTGATGAGGAATTTAATTCAAAATAGGAAGAACAGTGATTCTGGATCATTTAGTGGTATGAAATATATGGAGTAAAGACATATCTAACAGGAAGACATAATTGGTTGTGTGTAATCCTAGTAGGGAATAATTCTTGTATATAATCATTTGAACTAATGGTGAGTCTTTATAGGGGTGACTGAGTCATGTGCAGGTTCATCTAAACTAATGGCCGATCAATGTGGCTGGGACTCATGATGGTGGTAGCTCAAGTCTCGTGATCTGAAATTCTAGGAGTGAATCATGTCTCATGGCATATCATCTTTGGTAGTTAGAAATTATAGTAGTGATAGATTTAAACTAATTTTGACTCTTGCTGGTGGTAATTCATGTCAGGTAGTGACACGTTCTAACACATACCAAAATTTTAATCAAAATTCCCACACAAAGTGAAATGATATCATAAAATATTAATCTCATTAGAAAAATAATGATCTTGATTTATGAGCATTAAAATATGTAAGTAACAAAAATATCCTTCTTTTTTATTATAATAAGTCATGTTATTTTTATAAACCATGTATATTATAAACATATATATAATGAAACAAATTTTAAGGATAATAGTCTATATAACATTTTAAAATTCAATTATGGGATTCAAAAGAATTGTGTTATCAATGAAAAGGTATTGATGAAATGATTTATCAAATGATAAAAGTCATGAACAAGATTTGTAAATACAGAATAAAATCCCCATAATTCTTATAACAAAGATAAGTTTAGTATCATTTCTAAATGTAAATATGGGTTTCAAAGGTATGGTAAATCACATCTAAATATTGGTATGAAGAAAAAATAAATATTGTATCATAGAATCAGTTAAAATAAGGATGGTAGAAAAGGTTAAAATGGTATCATAGGATAAGGGGTGTTAAAGAAAAAATCAGTAACCAAGATAAATATAGTATCTATGGTACTTATCAAGGATAAATAAAGGTGTTATCAAGGAATATGTGTGTCTTCAAAGGTAAAACATAAATTGCATAAAACATTCTCCCCTTTTGGGATAATAAAAAGGTAAAAGCATTAATGGTATGTACAATTAGTTGACTAATGACAAAGATACATGTTATTAAGCACATAGAGTTATGATATTATAGCCTAAAGAGATATAGGAAAAATAAAAACACTACCACAGATGAATGTCAATCAGATTCACTCTCGTCCAATGAAAGAGGATAAAAAGTCACCATTTGATTTCAATAGGTAGGAGGGACAAATAGAGATACTGATGGAGTTGGGCTTGTAATTATAGGAACTAATGGAAGATAAGGAAACTATTTAATAATCACTAGCCTGATATTCTAGATGGCTTTCATGGGAGATATGTTTAAGGGATATTAAATGGGAGGTAAAGGGTTTGTGGATGGAAAATACAAGAATTATAACATAGGAATTATCTCTAGAGAAACCACTATATAGAAATATAAATAAAGGAAAGGCTTCAATATATTGTAAATGTACAGAAAAAGTTTTTCACCAATTTCTATAGCACTAATGAAAATATTTTTAGTCCCATAAATATTATATGAATAGGTTACAAACCATTTAAATATCCAACTGGTTCCTTGAATTCCTTGGTGAAATGTTGAATCCTTGGATTCTAAGCCAAATAAATGAAGAGTATATTTTAATCATTATTGGTATACACCGTATAAATGTATTATTTAATGCCCTTTGTGATGGTTTCATGATAAATTTGGTCTTCATTAAAACATTACATTAACAGTTTAATATTGTCCCACCATGATAATGAATCTATCTTAGATCCTTATAATGGGTATCATAATAATATCCTATAATATAAAGTAGATCCTCTCGAACTGTAGACTAGATCAACTTTCTATAAACTATAATAGAGGGTGGTGGATCAGAAGATATAGATATGAAGGATGGTAAGTAATCCGACAACTCTATTACTGCAGACTGACAAGTAGCAATAGAGTCTCTCGTTTCATCCATTATTGACCTCATAATCTCCAATTCACTAGGCATCCTTATATTCTCAATTTCCACTTATTAAATGTGAAATTTCATCTTCTGTTGGATATGTTTTACAACAACATCAAATAGGTAGCTTACACCAGATTCACTAATATGTTTGATCATAGTATTATAAGACCTCAAAATCTAATTGTTGTCACCAGGGAGTCTCTCTCAAAAATAATCCAAATCATCATGTGAAACAACATCGAGAATCACTAGTGTAGAAGGTGGTGAATGAGATGTTTTCCTCTAAGAGAAAAGAACAAAAAACTATATAATATCTACTATAGAAAGAGGTGAATCTGAAGGGTAGGGCATAAGATAAATCCAATATTCTTAAGATAATTTCATCACATTAATTGAGATATAAAATCCACCATCATTTAGTGGACTGCTATAGACATCTTCTAAATCATCATAAGTAAGAGAAATAAAATTTGAACCTAGTGAATGATCCCCTTTAGAGTATCACCCTCTTCCAGATCATCACAATTATCTTGAATATCATATTTAACTTCATTGGAATTTAAATAGTACAAACTCATATAAATATATGTTGGTTATTTTCCCCATACAACATGAGAAACAAAAATATTGACAGAACTAGGATATTTTCCACACTCATGAGATACTCTAGTGTCTCTAAAATCAGATGAAACATCTACAATATGGGTCATTGGAACTTATCTCTCAATAGACATTGCTATTTCCCTATTAGGTCTCTTCATAAAATGAATTTAAACAACTGAACAAGTTATGGGGAATGTGATGTGACGGAATATTCTCATCACCATCTCCAACATCATGATCAAATATTACAACTATATAATTTCACCCTCATCACAATCTCAATTTCAACCATCATTTCCATATTCATTAATCCCTTTATCATAAATATGCACAATGTCTTTAAAATATTTAGAAAAATTTATTCAGATCCAGTAATTTCTAGAAACCTCAATCTCATCAAGATCATATTTTATATAATGTAACAGTTTATGGTAGGGAGAAAGGTTTGAGGACTGGTAGATACAAAATACCTAAATAGGATATTAATGATGACAGGGTGACTTGCATACTCCACTGAGGTATACACCTCCTTATAAATACTTGTAAAAAATTATTCCACATTTTAATACTCCAATATATTATCTGGATCCATGCTATTATAAAAAAGTTTTTTAGGTCAAGTAGGACAATATAGAGGATTAAAATCCTCAAAGATAATATCAACATATCTATCCCACATTTTTATCCATGGTTTCCAACTTATTCTCATTCGTCTATGAATATCCTTACTCATATAGAAACCACTACATTTAATCTTATCTTATTCCTCTTCATCCATCCCATTACATTTTTCCAACAAAGCATAATTTGATATAGGATAAATGGGAGAATTTTATGAGGAGGAACATCTACACATCTCTATCATGTGTATCATATGGTATCCACCCAGATTGATCATATCCACTCATTTCACATTGACTAAGAGTTACCCATATTATAATTTCATGTATTTAATTACTTTTTCAAGGAAATTTCATATGGCAAACAAACATAAATAGATTTTTTCTTTCCTCATTTTACTCTGTAGAAGTAGACCTTCCAAATGTTCTATCATAAGTAACCTACATTAAAGAAAATTCCTAATATAATGATTTTCTATCACTAGTTATCATACCATTATAATATTAATACACTATTGATGAGGAACTTTCAAACACAATTCACATTCCATTTATGAAAATAAAAAATCCATAGAACCAATAATAATTCTAATCAGATCTTTCTTCTTCCCAAAATTAAACTTGGTATACTGAAAAAACTGATGTACCAAACAAATGATAAAAAGGTCGGACAATTATTATAAAAAATTATACCCATAATTGGTCAAATATCACCCTTATAACAATGTAATTACTATAAATCAACCATTTAACATATACATCTTTTTTCAGAAACCACAATTCGATTCACTAGATGTGGGTTCCATGGTTATACTATAGTTCAGCTCAGTTCTCATTTTAATTTTTAATTAGGACAAGATTCCTTATATGATGACACTGAAAGGGTGATTGATCCAAACCACTAAAGTGGAACAAAGTAGAGGAATGGATGCAGGAATGTAGAGAGGGGCATAAAGAAGGTGCGATGGATCGATGGATGAAGGCTCAAGTGATAGTGACTTGATTTTAAACTTTTCAGCATTTTATATCATTATGAAATCAAAATAATAATATACTATAAAAATAAATGAGTGAAATAAAATAAAAAATAAATTAAGAAAAATTATAATGGAAGAGAGAATTAAATTAGAGAACAATTACTCACCAATGGTGAATCACCTACGTTGATTATCCAATAGTGAATAACCAATAGTTACTCAGTAATAGTGAATTACCAATGATTAATCCCAAATGGAGAATCACCAGCGGTCACTCACCCATGGTGAATCTCAAATATTTACATTCAAAATCTGACATGCCAATGGTTCCTCACCAATGGTTATTCATTCAATTATAACTCGCCGATGGTGATTTGATAATGGTGACACGCCAATGGTTACTCATGTTACTCTTAATGACTTGTTGAAATTTAATATTATCAAGTAAATTTTTGTACATTTCAATATATTTTAATAGAATGATTTTTTAAAAATATCCACAAAATGATGTTGAGTTGTAATGAATTCGAGAGATATATAACCATTTGGAAACAATCACTTATAAGTGATGAATTACAGAAATATGTTTTTTCCTATAATGTGACACAAGATTCATTGAGATATTTACCACACTTGTGTTGTTACAATTTATATTGAAATGTCTGAATAGATATATGTAGTCTATTAGAGTGTGTTTAATTTAAAAAATGTATACTTGTATACCTTATAAAATCAACTATATGGACATTGTCATAGCATATACCATTCAAACTAGAAACTATATGTTGCCTAAAAAATGCAAGTGAATCATCTCTTCCAGAAGAGACATTGAAACATATTACATTTATTTGAATTATATAATTTTTTATTTTAATTTTTGATAAAGGATACAGAGTTTATCATTTGGTTATTATAGCCTTGGTAGAACATTGACAAACCCAATTCCTAGTAATCTTTTTATTTGAATGAATTTTTTGATTTCTGTGACTCCAATTCAAAATACAGGATTCTATATAAAAGGAACACAAAAATCATATTTTTTTCATAAAATAATGAATCTAAATTAATAGTATAATCATTTTCTTTTCTAAAGTCCTATAAAACTAGATCATTTTATTAATTAAAAAATAGGAATAAATATTTTGAAAATTCACATGAAATATATTATCACATTATTGGGAGATTCTATATAGATTGTAATTTTTCCCATCTAAAAGAAATAATTTATATATTAAAATTGTATTTGATTTACCACGTTGGACATGGATAATGATTTTCCCATGTGGATTGTCACTTAAAGAGACCTGTACACTATAGACATTTATAAAATTATTAAAACATGAATGATTTAAAATCATGTGTTTGGAAAAACAAATACCGAGGTATAATAGGTTCATATAGATTATTTTAAATTATGTCCCACATAAAACATGTTCAAAAAAATGATCTTGTTAGAAACATATTATTGTTTCCTGAAATTTTAGAAATTAAGGATTTAGAAAATCATATTTTCTTAATAGGTTTCCTATATATTGTTTTTATACTTTTAGAAATGAATAATGTTTTAGGTATAGATGAATAAAAAGTAATTGAACATATTATATAACATGAATTCTGAATAAAAGTAGTCTTGAACATTCTACTATGCCAGATTTGATAATAGAAAACGGTGATGTACTATGGTTTTTTATTTTCTCAATGAATTTAGATGAGAATATTTCTTTAATATCCCTCTATCTTCATAAATTAATGATAAATATAAATCTATATTAATTATTTATTTGAAAAATACCAAAACAAAATCATATGGGATTAGTATCTGTATAAAAAATGAAATATAAAACAAATAGTTCATAAAATATCTAAATCATCCCCCATGTATCCCTTCATTACTAGAACCATTTTGACATGAAAACCTTAATACATTCTGTTATATACTGATGGAAAGAAACCTAAAGACATTGATATATGATGCTCAGAAAGGGTAACCATAGAATATATGTAATAATAAAATGAGAATAGGTGTATGAGAATTTTTCAAAAATATACCATGAATCTGCTAGAGAAAAAATCATGTATATTGAAATTAAATTTTAGAGGTTCAGATAACTTGAATCATAATATAATAACATAAAATCATCTATGAGTGTATAACAATGTCATAATACAATGGAATATTTGTAATGCACATATGCCTAGAAAATCTTATGCTAAGGATTCATACCCTGAAAATCATAACAAATTAGCCTTGGGATATTCACTTGTGTACCTGTTTCGGGGTTGGTATGACCTCTCATGTACCCTCTAGTATCATTCTTAGGATGACCTCTTGTGTACCCTCTTATTGCTGGATTTAGATGACATATCTTGTAACCTCTTATCACAGGCATAAGATGACCTCATTTGTACCCTATTATTGTGGTATTTGGATGACCTTTCATATAGGCAGTAGTTGTGGGTTTAGGATGACCTTCTAAGTAACATCTTATTGTGTGATTTGGATGACTTCCAATGTAACATATTTTGGGGGACCTAGTATGACCTCCTATGTACACTATATTTGTGTTCTTGTGCTGATCCCTCGTGCACACTTTTGTTTTGGGTATGTTTGATAACGCATGTAAACATTGAAATCATTACACATGAATCATTTGCTAATGAATTTGATATAGATATTGGACTTATTCGTCACACAAGGAAAATTGTATATTTGTATTCCACAAGAACATAAATCATTTATCACATCATAAATCATGTAAATAAATGAGTTTCATAAACATTTCATCATAACCGAAGTAATGGAAATGAAATATTTTTTCAAAATATGATTCCATCATAAACATAAACCGAACATAAAAAAATAAGTTCGGTATTTTTGAATTATATACCTCTTAAATCAAGTGAAACATAAAATAATGTAATTATATATAAAAAATAATTTACTATGAGCTCTGGAAATAATTCATTATAAAAATATCATTTTTATTTTGAGTTATTTTAAATTACATGAAATTTCACAAGAGAAATTTTCCTTTGAAAATAACCCCAAAATATTGTAATGTAATCTTCAAGGTTTTATGGAATATTGAAATATGAAAATCCTCCCATACTATATAAAAAATTGCTTTCATATTTTTTTATCAGAAAGGTCATAAGGAACCTTTCATAGAAAATGAAAAAAAAATAATCCATTCAAAATATATTTTAAATAATCAAACTTGATTAAAAATTAATTTAATAAATAATAATTGAATAGTGAATACATTTTTGGAAATTTTTTTAGAACAATCATGGTCATAGAAGAAAAGGTTTATTTAAAGGAAAATAAAAAAAAGATAGTTTTTAATGAAAATCACTTATTAATATCATATCATTGAAGTGAGAATTAAGGAAATTAATTGATTATGTATATTCATTACAAATCTAAATAATCAAAGTGGGAATAAAAAATAATATAATAAAAATTCATCCAACACCTAGTAATACCATAACATAATCAATTAAGTGGAATTTCACCCCAAATAATTGAAATTTGTTTTAAAAACCCCATAGAACAATGTAATCAGTTGAATAGTATGCCCTATAAACATACTAATTATAAAATGTACATTAATTACCAATAATATAATGATATTAATGATATTATATATTTAATGGACATGTAATCACCACACACACTAAATAAGCGGTGAAAAATGAATATATCTCACAAAAGAAAAAGTGAGATGAGAAACCATTACCTCAAGCATCCCTTTAGATTTTCATACATTAAATACTAGTTTAAATGTATAAATAATTTCATTAGATCATTGAATAAAATTAATAAAATTTAAAATACCATATAAGATAATTTTATAATATCATTCCACACATTCATCAATAATGATACATTATTTTCTTTTTTTGGGAGCTTTTGTTTCCGGGTTACAAGATCAGTTCATTTGTGTATAATTTTGGATTATCATTTAAAGTAGAAATAATAAATAAGAATTAAAATTAAATAGTATTTAGGAACTTCATAAATTTTATATGTTCCCATATTTCATTTTTATTTCTTACAAAAAGATGATTTATTTGATTAAATATTAATGATAAATATTTAGTTTAGTTTGGATGTTTTTTTGACTACGAGGTACTAGTTTTTTTATTTAATATTATTCATATATATTATATTTAAAACCTATAATAGGTTCTAATATTATTATTAAAATAATGTTTCAAAATAATAATAATATTATGACCAGTCATGTTGGTGGTAATGGAGAACAAATAAAATCATTATTCACAAAGGCAATTAGCCAGCATAATTTGGGTAATAGTTTCATTTCATTGAATAAGATGATGTAAGAAATGAAATGTTTATGGGATATTATGTTATTAATTTAAATCACTAGTATATACATGATTTTTGAGTTATCAATACAATATGGATGAATTAGGTGATGAGAATGTAAATGAAGAAAATAATATAAGTGATGTGTTACGAGGAAATTACTTTCATAAATTGCCTACTTGAAGGAACCATTAATAACCTTGGATTTTGTATGTTGGTTATAGAAGAAACTCTTGGAATTGGTAAGAGAGTAGGGGAGAGTTTTTTTTCATATCATTAAGGAAATTAATTTTTTAGGTGAAATGGGGTGGTGAGGAGTGTTATTTATACTTTAGAAGGGGTGGTTTTATGTGATTAAATATTGATTATTTTATAATTAAATCCAAACATAGTGAGGTGTCATTAATTTTCAAGAATTTGGATCACAATTAATTTTTTAATAAATGATTAGGGTCAATCAATATCTCAATCAACCATTTAAGTTTTCTTTTTTAGGTATTTTAATCTTTTAGCATTTAACATTAAACCATTACATTATTTTACCTATACAATGAAAAGTATTTCTTTTTCACAATGGAAAATTTTTTATGAATAAAAATTAAATTGACCATTAATAATAATTTTCACCTTATTATTCAAAATTTAGAATCCATTTTACTAATTTTAATTCAATAAATTTGTAAAATCATATTTAATGATAATCTGGCATATGCAACGGGAATGTAGTTTTTTAAAATAAAAATAAAAAATGTTTGAAAATGTTTTATTTCCATTTTCAATATGAAATATATTCCAATAACCTAAATTGGATTTATTGATGTTTATTTTAACAAATTATAATTTCAAACCAATATAGAATATAATTTAATTATATAAAAATTGACCAATAAACAGTTTTGAATTAAAAAAATAAATTTCAATTTTTCAAATAAAATGAATATATTATTCAAAATTTAGTATTAAAATTAGATCTCCCTTAAAAGTGACAATGTTTCCTTTTTGAAAAATAAAGAATTTTTACGATTGAAATTTGGTAAAATTTTATATTGAGCCAATAAATATTTTAGGATGAATATAAAATAAAATTATTCAAATAATTAAATAAAAATTGAATTAATATATTTAAATAAATGTAAAGACCCGCAAATTTCAAGGAAATTTTTTTCTTAATTTTCTTTGGAATTTTACAAGAGCGCAGCTTCAGACGGCACCTGATTCCGAGGCCCGGTGTGCCCGGAATCAATTTCTGAAGTTTGGCTCGGGTACGTTTAGTGAACGGACGAGCGGGTTTTTCTATCTTTTGAACCGGTGCCCGGAATCGAATTCTGAGGGCACCGATGAAATCGCAGCGCCGGTATTTTCTTAGAAACGCCTCTTCCGGAGTTGCGTTTGCTCAGACGTGGTTTTTAAATTTTACGGCTTTAAGTCAGAAATAAAATAAAGTTTGTGCGACAACTTTATTTTATTTCACTTAAGCTGCTTGGAAGCCACTTGAAGTCACTTAATGGCGGCTTGAACTGAGTTGAACTGGATAGGATGCTATCCAGAAATATCCTACCCCTTGGTAGGATATTTGTGCGGTGGGACCCGCACGAGCCCCGCCGTTTCTTTCGCTAAGTAACGCACCCGCGAAAACCCGTCAAAGTAACTGAAAAGTCAACCGACGCGTTTTCTTTAATTCTTAACAGACCATTTAATTGGGCGGTTTATTTCGTAAATTAAATGGGCTGTTTCTTTCGTGAATTAAATGGGTCGTTTCTTTCGAATTGATGGATCGTTTCTTAACCGGTTTCGTGTTGGCATGTTTATAAAATAAGACCAACCCAAAAATCCTTGGAAAGGATTTGAAAGAATCTTCGTTCCTCCACCCTCTCCGCGAAGAACGCGAAGAACGCGAAGAACGCGAAGAACGCGAAGAACGCCGGCGACCGGAATTCGACGACGCACACCAAGATCTGCGACGTCGACGAGATCTACCCGCGACGTTCTTCGGCGACGTCTTTCTTCCGCGGCCGATCCTCGTTCGGCAACTAAGGTGAGAATCGGATCTTTTCTTCTCCCTTTTTAAATTCAATATCAACGGATTTAAACTAATTAAATCCGTTTGATCTTGATCCGGAGATTTGCGACGCGACGAGCGATTCCGCGACGACGCGGCGATCTCCATCTTCCGCGACGAGCAATTCCGCGACGACCCCTCGTCCGACGACGACGATAAGGTAAGGGTTGATTGGAATATTTTCCTTCCCGTGATTTATTTCTTTTAAAGTAAAGAAGCATGATCTTCGAACAATTTTAACATTTAAAATTGTTGTTGATTGTTTTATTGTTCCTCCCGTGGATTATGACTAACGCGGAGGGTGCGGGTCTAACGAACAAGACCCGGCAACCCTCCGCCGATCTCCTCTTTTTGCGTGGATTTGGCGGACGACGACGAACCGTGCGGCAAGGGCAATTTGTTGGCTCCGCAGTGAAGATCGTCCCCTGGGAGGAGCATCGGCGCAGACGGGAAAGAAATCGGGCCACCGGAGCATCTCCGGCGGCCCGCGGAAGGAGGCGGCGGCGCGGGTCGCCGGCGCGGCGGCGCCGGCGACCGGAGGCGGCGGCGCCAGGCGCGCCGCCGTGGGAATCTTCCGCCGCGGCTGAAGCCGCGGCGGCGGCGGTAGCCGGTTCCGCGGCCGCGCGGAACCGGGACGGACGCGGCGGCCCGGCCGCGTCCGCGTGACAGGCGGCCCCCCGCGGGGCCGCGGTTTCTCTCAAGCCGCGGGTTCAACCCCGCGGCGGCGGCAGTTCGGCCGCTCGGCCGAGGCCGAGCCGGCCGGTCCGGTCGGCCGGGCCGCGCCCAGGCCGGACCGGACCCGGCCGAGCCGGTTCGGGCCGGGTCGGGCCGACCCGGTTCGGGCCGACCCGGTTCGGCCGACCCCAGGGGGGGTTCGGGCCGGGTCGCCCCGGGCCCAGTACCCCCGTTTCGGGCCCTCTACGGTCTTTCGCCCATATCTTGGGCCTGGGACCTCCGATTGACGAACCGTCAGAGGCTACGAGATCCTTGGATCGAGACGGTCGTTTCGGTATATTATACTCAAGGTTTCGGAAGACTTTGGGTTCGGCCGGGTTGGTTCGTACACGAAGCCAACCGGGCCCTCGGAGCGGAAACGCTCATAACTTGAGCTACGGACGTCCGAACGACGTACCGTCAGCTGTGGTAGTTTCCTCTAAGTGAGACGGAACTTTTGGCATACTCCGCCCGAGGATCGGATACAGGCGGAGTACGGTCGGGTCGGTTTTTCCCTAAAAACCAACCGGGCCCCTGGGACGAAAATGCCAATAACTCTCAGACCGGGCGTCCGATTGACGCGCCGTCTGTCGCGTTGAGATCCTGTTGTCGATACGGAACTTTTGGATACATCAACTTCGGACTACGTGTCAGTTGATGTATCAGCCCCTCGGCTCGTGGAGCGGACCCTCCTAAACGAGCTCGCTACGTGCGGGAACCCTAGCGCTGGCTGTGACCTCGACGACAGAGCAGAGATCCTCCGTGGACTGCGACGACGGCAGAGCAGAGATCCTCCGTGGACTGCGACGACGGCAGAGCAGAGATCCTCCGTGGACTGCGACGACGGCAGAGCAGAGATCCTTCGTGGACTGCGGCGACGACTGTGCAGAGATCCTCAGTGGACTGCGTCGACTACTGCACTCAGCGATCCTACGCGGATCAGTGCCCGATCCTATGTGGGTCCTACTACCGGTTCTGTGTGAGCCACTGCCTACCGGTTCTGTGTGAGCCACTGCCTACAGGTTCTGTGTGAGCCCGATCCTGTGTGGGTCTACTGCGGGGGTTAGTACCTATCGATCCTTCGTGGGTCTGACGACTTAGATGGATCAGTGATCATCTTTGACGTCATCTGAAAAAGTATACCTGGTTGAGCTGAATCTTATGTTACTCTCCTTTGTGGATTGTGTTGAACCATCCTTTGTGGATTTACTGTTTACTCTCCTTTGTGGATTTGGGTCTTGCTTTCCTTTGTGGATTGAGTTGTTCTTGAGCTCGTGAGCAGAGCTAGAATTGGGGACTTAGGTATATGTATGGGCATATACCTAAGTCGAGTCGGATGTTACTTCGTGATTGCATCTTTCTTTTGTGCTATATCCTTTGTGGATTTCGGGAGACCTTCGGGGGTCTCGGGGTCCTTACTGAGTAGTTGTACTCACCCCTGCACGGGCCATGCCCGCACTTCGTGGTGTTGGTTGCAGACGACGGACAGCGCTGATCGCGGTTGGGGCGTGGAGCAGGACGGTACCTGGAGGTGGACCACTGGGCGGGACGTGCTCAGAGCGGACGTGGGGCCCGAGGAGCTTGGAGGCTATCTGTACCCACCCTTCAGGTGGGATTGCCAGTGGACGACACGAGGCCGCCATCTTTTCTTCAGTTGCTGTACTTTACTCTTCAGTTGTACTTTACAGTTGGGCTTGTATTTCCGGCCCCTTTACTTTTCTGCACTTTACTTTCCGCTTGCTGACTCTGTGTGGTTGTTACTTATAAAGGCAATGCCTTCCCTGTTTACTGGGATTTTACGCCTTGGTGCTAGTCGCCAGCCCCTGGCCTATGGAAGGCGGGCTTGGGGTAGTCACGGCACGGGCCCCGAGGACGGGTCGTGACAAATTGGTATCAGAGGCGGTCGGTTCTACCGCAGACTCTGATCGTCCTTTCTTTCTATGTGAAGCAATAGTGTTTAGTGTATTGAGTGTGGTTATCAGTTCAGGGAGCCCAGTGTTGGTGCGGCGGCCGACGTATCCATACACCAGGACCCTGACTCCTGATTTCCGACTTAATGCATGAAAACATTGATTGCGTGTACGTTTCAAGTTTTCTTTGTGATTGCTTGTGTCAGCTCACCGGGTATACTGATCTGCTTTATGAAAGTCTCATGTTTTCCTTATGATTACTTGTGCCAGCTCACCAGGTATACTGTTCTGACTGTGGTGCTCTTGTTCTCCTTTTCAGGATGGCCCCGCGACGACTGCCAGCTAGGGTTCCGAGTGTAGGGCGCGACGGCAGCCCACCGAGCGACGAGGCCTCGGTGCAGGGCCCTTTGCCAGCTGTGGCACCGGCGGTAGCTTTACCCGCCGAGCCACCGATGCTACCAGT
This sequence comes from Viscum album, assembly GCA_963277665.1. Classification (NCBI taxonomy): domain Eukaryota; kingdom Viridiplantae; phylum Streptophyta; class Magnoliopsida; order Santalales; family Viscaceae; genus Viscum; species Viscum album. The sequence goes on along the minus strand of OY728163.1, from coordinate 1,592,866,569 downwards.
ACCAGACGCTGACGATGCACGTCGCCTCAGGGCACTGCATGAGTTTCAGAGCCAGCGACCGCCCAGGTTTCGCGGTGAGGCGGACCCCCAGGCCGCCGAGGACTGGCTAGAGGCGGTGGTACGGATCTTCAGGCTAGTGAGGACACCAGCGGATCTCATGGTGATCCTCGCAGCGAGCCTCCTGCAGGCGGCGGCAGGACGATGGTGGAGCCTGATGCTCCAGGTTCACGATGAGGCATCCTTGCTCTGGGCGGACTTCGAGAGCCTCTTCCGCTCTGAGTTCGTCCCGGCCACCCTCCGAGCGGTGCGCATCCAGGAGCTTCTCCAGCTGCGCCAGGGCAGCATGACAGTCGCTCAGTACGCGGCGAGGTTCACGGACCTATCTCGCTACTCGACCGACATGGTACGGGATCCCTTCTTCCGGGCCCGGACCTTCGAGCAGGGCTTGCGACAGGAGATTCGGGCGTCGCTGATCTCCCTCAGCATTCCGACCCAGGCGGGAGTGCTGGAGCGAGCCCTCCTGATCGAGAGCTTCCTGGCAGAGCCTTCTTCAGCAGCGAGACCTAGCGCAGGGCGGCAGGTAGCTGAGTCATCGGCAGCAGGCAGCCGACGGATGACTCACGGGTCCAGGCAGACCAGACCCCCTCGCAGACGGCCTCAGGACACCGGCTCAGCGGTGCAGGGCACACAGCGGAGTGCCAGCCTTTCGAGAGGCAGGTTGTGCTACTCTTGCGGCGGGCAGGGTCACATGGCTCGTGACTGCCCGACTCGCCGACCAGAGGAGCAGCAGACGGTGGAGGGGCCACCCAGGCAGAGGCAGAGGGTCGACCGTGGCGGTCCGCAGGGAGGAGGCGGACGAGGCAGAGGAGCTGGCCGAGCAGCGGGTGGTGGGCGACGCTTCCAGGCTCTACCCCCACCACCACCAGGAGGGCCACCTCGACCACAGGGAGCTGGCGGGCAGAGACAGGCCCAGCTCCAGGCAGTGGAGGCCTACGACCCCGACATGCCAGAGATGATTCGAGGTACGATCTGTGTCTATTCCACCCTTGCTGCAGTACTTATAGACACAGGAGCGAGTCACTCTTTCATAGCCTCTGCCCTTGTTCGGAGCTCGGAGATTCCGACTGAGCCGTTGGCTCGATCCTTACGGCTAGAGACTCCTACGGGAGCGGACTCGACGATTACGCACTGGTGCCGGCAGTGTGAGCTTACTCTAGGAGGCGAGAGCTTCGGCTGGGATCTCCTTGTAGCGGCGTCGAGGCCTTACGACGTCATCTTGGGCATGGATTGGCTATCCACGGTTCATGCCCAGATCGACTGTTTTAGGCGCAAGGTGCGATGTGTTCGCACCGACGGGAGCAGGTTTACCTTCACCGGCGAGAAGGGAACCTTTGCAGCACAGGATGGACTTCCGCGGAGGAGAGTGCAGCCCATCTCTCATCAGTTGGCTAGCCTCATCCTAGGAGCAGTGGATGTGCGGAGTCCGGCTTTTCCTGCAGTGGTGGACCAGTACGTGGACGTCTTTCCCGACGACGTTCCAGGGCTACCTCCTCGTAGAGAGGTGGACTTTTACATCGACTTGTACCCCGGGACAGCCCCGATATCTACTCCAGCATATCGGATGGCCCCCGCCGAGCTTCGAGAGCTGCGGGTACAGTTGGAGGACTTGCAGAGCAAGGGGTTTATCCGACCCAGTGTTTCACCCTGGGCTTCCCCGATTTTGTTCGCCAAGAAGGCGGACGGGAGCTTGCGACTATGTGTCGACTATCGTCGCCTGAACCAGGTGACAGTGAGGAACAAGTATCCGCTGCCACGGATTGATGACCTCTTCGATCAGCTCAAGGGAGCGCGGTGGTTCTCGAAGATAGACCTCCGGTCAGGCTATCATCAGCTCAGAGTTCGAGACGAGGACGTGCAGAAGACGGCCTTCAGGTGTCGGTATGGCCATTATGAGTTCTTGGTTATGCCGTTCGGCGTAACCAATGCTCCAGCGGTGTTCATGAGCCTCATGAACAGGATCTTCCAGCCATACCTCGACCGATTTGTTGTTGTCTTCATTGACGACATTTTGGTATACTCGACGACTGAGGAGGAGCATGCCTACCACCTGCGAGTTGTGCTAGACACACTCCGAGAGAACCAGCTTTATGGCATGCTCTCAAAATGCCAGTTCTGGTTACGTGAGGTCCATTTCTTGGGGCACGTCATTTCTGAGGCGGGAGTTGCAGTGGATCCTGCGAAGATCGAGGCAGTGCTAGCTTGGGAGCCACCCAAGAGCGTGACAGAGGTGCGGAGCTTCTTGGGCCTAGCGGGATACTATCGGAGATTTGTGCCAGACTTCTCCAGAGTTGCAGCACCACTCTCAGCCTTGACGAAGAAGGGGAAACCCTTCGTGTGGTCAGACAGATGTCAGCAGAGCTTCCAGGAGCTGAGACAGAGATTGACCAGCGCACCTATCTTGAGGTTGCCTGAGGAGGGAGTTGGGTACGTAGTTTACTGCGACGCATCAGGGACTGGACTCGGGTGCGTCCTGATGCAGGAGCGGGCCGTGATCGCCTACGGATCACGTCAGTTGAGGCCGCATGAGCAGAACTACGCCACTCATGACCTGGAGTTAGCAGCAGTGGTCTTCGCTCTGAAGACTTGGCGGCACTATCTGATGGGCGAGCGCTTCACAGTCTTTTCTGACCACCAGAGTCTCAGGTATATCTTCTCTCAGAAGGACCTGAACCTGAGACAGCGGAGATGGCTTGAGTTCCTCCAGGACTATGACTTTGAGATAGTCTATACTCCTGGGAAGGGGAACGTGGTAGCCGATGCCCTCAGCAGGAGGACGGGCATTCAGCTACTTGAGGAGGCGACGGAGCAGCTAGCCTCCTTGCAGATATCCTTCGTGGATAGAGACGGAACAGCCTTTCTTCAGTCTCTCACATTCTCTCCTCCACTTCTACAGCGGGTCAGAGAGGCTCAGCGTGGGGACGCTGACTGTGAGACCCGGCGTGCACTGATATCCTCAGGTCAGGCGCCTGATGGTTTCTCCCTTGGAGCAGAGCACGACATCCTTTTCAGAGGACGTACCTTCGTACCAGTCGCTTTACGAGAGGAGGTGCTGAGAGAGTTTCACACTTCTCCCTTGGCGGTACATCCCGGAGTGGCGAAGATGTACCAGGATCTCAGGCGACAGCACTGGTGGCCGGGTATGAAGAAAGTTGTGGCAGAGTTCGTTTCACGATGCCTCACCTGCCAGCAGGTGAAGGCAGAGCACCAGGTACCAGCAGGTTTGGTACAGCCCTTGGAGGTCCCGGAGTGGAAGTGGGACGGCATATCTATGGACTTCGTGACTGGACTTCCACGCACTTCCAGAGGTCACGACTCCATTTGGGTGATTGTCGACCGACTCACCAAGTCGGCACACTTCTTACCCATCAGAGAGCAGGGCTCAGTAGAGAGCTTGGGACGTCTTTACGTCCAGGAGATCGTACGGCTTCACGGTGTGCCATCGTCTATCGTCTCCGATCGAGATGCTCGTTTCACTTCCAGGCTTTGGAAGGGGTTGCAGGAGGCGTTCGGGACGCGGCTCCATCTGAGCACAGCCTTCCACCCTCAGACGGATGGACAGACGGAGAGGACCATACAGACACTCGAGGACATGCTCCGTGCATGTGTTCTCGACTTTGGTCGCAGCTGGGAGGACCACCTACCCTTGGTGGAGTTCGCGTACAACAACAGCTACCACTCCACCATCGGGATGGCACCATACGAGGCGTTGTACGGAAGACCCTGCAGATCACCGTTGTGCTGGACAGACCCTGGGGAGTCAGCACTCGTGGGACCAGAGATGGTCCGAGCCACGACAGAGAAGGTCCAGATCATCCAGGAGAGGATGAGGACAGCTCAGAGCCGGCAGAAGTCATATGCTGACAGGAGGCGGAGGCCACTGGAGTTCGAGGATGGCGACCACGTCTTTTTGCGTGTCTCACCTCGACGTGGTTTACGGAGATTTGGCCGAGGCGGCAAGTTGTCTCCACGCTTCATCGGGCCTTTCCAGGTCCTCAGCAGGATAGGAGAGGTGGCTTATCGCCTGGCTCTACCACCTCAGTTGCACCGGGTGCACGACGTCTTCCACGTGTCTCAGCTGAGGAGATACGTGCACGACCCGACGCACATCATCGACTTTGGGGAGCTGGACGTGGACGATGGGGCGACTTTTGCGGAGGTCCCAGTGGAGATCGAGGATCGACAGGAGCGGGTCCTACGTGGGCGGTCGATTCCTCTTGTGCGCGTCAGATGGCAGCACGGGAACCTCCAGGAGAGCACTTGGGAGCGGGAGGCTCAGATGCGTGCTCAGTACCCCCATTTGTTCCCCTAGTTTTTGATGTATCTTTACGGGGACGTAAAGCCCTGAGGTGGGAGTAATGTAAAGACCCTCAAATTTCAAGGAAATTTTTTTCTTAATTTTCTTTGGAATTTTAGAAGAGCGCAGCTTCAGACGGCACCTGATTCCGAGGCCCGGTGTGCCCGGAATCAATTTCCGAAGTTTGGCTCGGGTACGTTCAGTGAACGGACGAGCGGGTTTTTCTATCTTTTGAACCGGTGCCCGGAATTGAATTCTGAGGGCACCGATGAAATCGCAGCGCCGGTATTTGCTTAGAAACGCCTCTTCCGGAGTTGCGTTTGCTCAGACGTGGTTTTTAAATTTTACGGCTTTAAGTCAGAAATAAAATAAAGTTTGTGCGACAACTTTATTTTATTTCACTTAAGCTGCTTGGAAGCCACTTGAAGTCACTTAATGGCGGCTTGAACTGAGTTGAACTGGATAGGATGCTATCCAGAAATATCCTACCCCTTGGTAGGATATTTGTGCGGTGGGACCCGCACGAGCCCCGCCGTTTCTTTCGCTAAGTAACGCACCCGCGAAAACCCGTCAAAGTAACTGAAAAGTCAACCGACGCGTTTTCTTTAATTCTTAACAGACCATTTAATTGGGCGGTTTATTTCGTGAATTAAATGGGCTGTTTCTTTCGTGAATTAAATGGGTCGTTTCTTTCGAATTGATGGATCGTTTCTTAACCGGTTTCGTGTTGGCATGTTTATAAAATAAGACCAACCCAAAAATCCTTGGAAAGGATTTGAAAGAATCTTCGTTCCTCCACCCTCTCCGCGAAGAACGCGAAGAACGCGAAGAACGCGAAGAACGCGAAGAACGCCGGCGACCGGAATTCGACGACGCACACCAAGATCTGCGACGTCGACGAGATCTACCCGCGACGTTCTTCGGCGACGTCTTTCTTCCGCGGCCGATCCTCGTTCGGCAACTAAGGTGAGAATCGGATCTTTTCTTCTCCCTTTTTAAATTCAATATCAACGGATTTAAACTAATTAAATCCGTTTGATCTTGATCCGGAGATTTGCGACGCGACGAGCGATTCCGCGACGACGCGGCGATCTCCATCTTCCGCGACGAGCAATTCCGCGACGACCCCTCGTCCGACGACGACGATAAGGTAAGGGTTGATTGGAATATTTTCCTTCCCGTGATTTATTTCTTTTAAAGTAAAGAAGCATGATCTTCGAACAATTTTAACATTTAAAATTGTTGTTGATTGTTTTATTGTTCCTCCCGTGGATTATGACTAACGCGGAGGGTGCGGGTCTAACGAACAAGACCCGGCAACCCTCCGCCGATCTCCTCTTTTTGCGCGGATTTGGCGGACGACGACGAACCGTGCGGCAAGGGCAATTTGTTGGCTCCGCAGTGAAGATCGTCCCCCGGGAGGAGCATCGGCGCAGACGGGAAAGAAATCGGGCCACCGGAGCATCTCCGGCGGCCCGCGGAAGGAGGCGGCGGCGCGGGTCGCCGGCGCGGCGGCGCCGGCGACCGGAGGCGGCGGCGCCAGGCGCGCCGCCGTGGGAATCTTCCGCCGCGGCTGAAGCCGCGGCGGCGGCGGCAGCCGGTTCCGCGGCCGCGCGGAACCGGGACGGACGCGGCGGCCCGGCCGCGTCCGCGTGACAGGCGGCCCCCCGCGGGGCCGCGGTTTCTCTCAAGCCGCGGGTTCAACCCCGCGGCGGCGGCAGTTCGGCCGCTCGGCCGAGGCGGAGCCGGCCGGTCCGGTCGGCCGGGCCGCGCCCAGGCCGGACCGGACCCGGCCGAGCCGGTTCGGGCCGGGTCGGGCCGACCCGGTTCGGGCCGACCCGGTTCGGCCGACCCCAGGGGGGGTTCGGGCCAGGTCGCCCCGGGCCCAGTACCCCCGTTTCGGGCCCTCTACGGTCTTTCGCCCATATCTTGGGCCTGGGACCTCCGATTGATGAACCGTCAGCGGCTACGCGATCCTTGGATCGAGACGGTCGTTTCGGTATATTATACTCAAGGTTTCGGAAGACTTTGGGTTCGGCCGGGTTGGTTCGTACACGAAGCCAACCGGGCCCTCGGAGCGGAAACGCTCATAACTTGAGCTACGGACGTCCGAACGACGTACCGTCAGCTGTGGTAGTTTCCTCTAAGTGAGACGGAACTTTTGGCATACTCCGCCCGAGGATCGGATACAGGCGGAGTACGGTCGGGTCGGTTTTTCCCTAAAAACCAACCGGGCCCCTCGGACGAAAATGCCAATAACTCTCAGACCGGGCGTCCGATTGACGCGCCGTCTGTCGCGTTGAGATCCTGTTGTCGATACGGAACTTTTGGATACATCAAATTCGGACTACGTGTCAGTTGATGTATCAGCCCCTCGGCTCGTGGAGCGGACCCTCCTAAACGAGCTCGCTACGTGCGGGAACCCTAGCGCTGGCTGTGACCTCGACGACAGAGCAGAGATCCTCCGTGGACTGCGACGACGGCAGAGCAGAGATCCTCCGTGGACTGCGACGACGGCAGAGCAGAGATCCTCCGTGGACTGCGACGACGGCAGAGCAGAGATCCTTCGTGGACTGCGGCGACGACTGTGCAGAGATCCTCAGTGGACTGCGTCGACTACTGCACTCAGCGATCCTACGCGGATCAGTGCCCGATCCTATGTAGGTCCTACTACCGGTTCTGTGTGAGCCACTGCCTACCGGTTCTGTGTGAGCCACTGCCTACAGGTTCTGTGTGAGCCCGATCCTGTGTGGGTCTACTGCGGGGGTTAGTACCTATCGATCCTTCGTGGGTCCGACGACTTAGATGGATCAGTGATCATCTTTGACGTCATCTGAAAAAGTATACCTGGTTGAGCTGAATCTTATGTTACTCTCCTTTGTGGATTGTGTTGAACCATCCTTTGTGGATTTACTGTTTACTCTCCTTTGTGGATTTGGGTCTTGCTTTCCTTTGTGGATTGAGTTGTTCTTGAGCTCGTGAGCAGAGCTAGAATTGGGGACTTAGGTATATGTATGGGCATATACCTAAGTCGAGTCGGATGTTACTTCGTGATTGCATCTTTCTTTTGTGCTATATCCTTTGTGGATTTCGGGAGACCTTCGGGGGTCTCGGGGTCCTTACTGAGTAGTTGTACTCACCCCTGCACGGGCCATGCCCGCACTTCGTGGTGTTGGTTGCAGACGACGGACAGCGCTGATCGCGGTTGGGGCGTGGAGCAGGACGGTACCTGGAGGTGGACCACTGGGCGGGACGTGCTCAGAGCGGACGTGGGGCCCGAGGAGCTTGGAGGCTATCTGTACCCACCCTTCAGGTGGGATTGCCAGTGGACGACACGAGGCCGCCGTCTTTTCTTCAGTTGCTGTACTTTACTCTTCAGTTGTACTTTACAGTTGGGCTTGTATTTCCGGCCCCTTTACTTTTCTGCACTTTACTTTCCGCTTGCTGACTCTGTGTGGTTGTTACTTATAAAGGCAATGCCTTCCCTGTTTACTGGGATTTTACGCCTTGGTGCTAGTCGCCAGCCCCTGGCCTATGGAAGGCGGGCTTGGGGTAGTCACGGCACGGGCCCCGAGGACGGGTCGTGACAATAAATGTTATTTATTTATTTTATTAAGTAAAAAAATACACTATGGGATTACAGATATGTTTTTTAAAAAAATTATTTTCAATTGGTTTATTTTCTTTTCTAATAAATATCTAACAAATTTTTTGATTTTATAATAATGTGAAAATAATATTTTCATAATTTAATTAATGTCATTTATTCCTTCCATCCGAACATCTAGGTTGTAAATATAAGAAATAAGTAATAATTTTTTTGGAGAACGTTTAAGCTTGGTGTTTGGGGAAAAGTAAGATATTTAAGTGATTAAATTGATTTTTTAAAAAAAATATGGTAAAATATTGGGGTGATACATATAACCCCTCTTAAAATGAATTTCTCCCATGAAATTCGTTACATTAATATAAATATATACAGATACCTCTACCTCATCACATCTATATATTCCAATGTACCATACTCAAAATGGTGGTTTCCCCACAAAACATTAACGAAGTTGGTGGTCTTGAATTATAGAACATTATCCATAATCACTACAATTCTTATTTTGTAAGAAATATCATTATCCAATAGTATGAACTCTGATTTTTGTACATGTTGATGATCAAATTTGTACTTACTCAAGAGAGATCCATGGAACAAATATTGAATATGAGAGGGATTTAGTAGAATCAGCAATTGATAATCTACCATCCAGATATGGTAAATAATTTTTTTTTAAAACTGCATCATTAAAATTTTAAATTTCACTTAAAAAATAAAATTTAGATATATGACAATTACCTTCTAGGAAACCCATATATTAAAAAGTTGGAATGAAACATCCTTATAAAAATATGGAATATAAATTTTTAATTTCACAACTAAATAAGAATCATGATTCCTGAAAGTGAATATACATATATGGGAGAGAATTATAAATATAATGTTCTCATAGATAATAATATAGAACATGGAAATTTGAAGCTTAATAAAAAACCTCATTGACCAAATATCTTGGAAAAAGTTATTTGATATCATCAGAAATGATGATAATAAGATAAAATATTTTATAAAAAATTATTTGAGGGGACATAATTACTTGATTTCATATCATATGTGTGATCTATTTTTTTTTTATTCACCTTGATCAATTTATTCTTCGTTTACTATTCCAAGAAATAATGTAGAGATTATAATGCCTTAGAGCTAGTGAATTATAAGATCAATAATAGGGTGAAAATTAATTAAACATATCCATATTTATCATCATAATAAAAATATTAGTTTAGGATATACACATATATCATCATATAGTTAAGTAGCACATTAATCTATAAAAATTCATCCAATGTTCAATGTAAAACAATTCTACAAATTTTACCCTTATAAACGTTCCAAAAGATAAAAATACAAAACTTTTGAATGAGGGTAACTAAATAATAAAAAACAACATATCATTAATCACCAAACAAAATTTACATTGCTCTAAAATATTACACACTAAACATGTGATTACCATTGTCATGTATTCTTTTAAAACATAGTAATAACCAGAATTACCATAAAAATTTACTGAAAAATATAAATTCATTCAAAAATTAACTCATTTGTCATACAATAAATGAAAATATTCTATGAAATATATCCATGATATCATAAATCACCTTTTAATCATATTACTAATTAGTTCTAATTTCATTAATAAAATCCCATTTATATTATCATAACAAAATATCTCTTTATCTCATTATCCTTAAATCATGCATATATTAAGGGATATCCTTCACATAATCATGTGTCCTATAAAAAATCAACTTAGTCACATTACATGGTTACCAGTAATAGTCTACAAACAATTTAAAATACTTAATGACAAAAACAGTAGAACCATATTTACATGTTTCATTATTCCATAATACTATAAAGTATGTCAATAACATTATTCATGAATTCCAATATATAAATACTCAATTATTACACTTACTTCTTAAACCATTATCTAAACTTCATCATTTTATTCCTCAAAACTTCTTCCATCTCATATTTCATTCATTGTATCTTCATCATCAACAATATAACAATTACTCACATATCCATTCTGATTCTCTTCATTATCATTCCACCTCGAGAATTTATTTTCATTATTCCCATACATTCTACATTTAAAACACTTGATTGTATATGATTCCATTAGAATAAATGTATTCTCATTATTTTCATTATTTGAACCTTTACATTTTAGTTTTTAATTATTCACATTTTGTCCAACTATTCTAGACTCAAAGCATCTTCGAGTTCCATTCAGTCATTCTCCATGATTCATATTCCCATATTTTTTACATGAGAAAAATTTAGCTTTCCTTCCACCAAGGTCACCATGATACTCTATATTTATCTAATTTGATGGACTAGGAAACTCATCAATGTTGATAATATTGATCATACGATGAGATTGATGATTAGTAATAATAATAGAGTTTTACCTTTTTACCCCCATTTCATTGGGTTACCCTTGAGTAAGATCATTAAATATTCCCTCTCATTTTATATTAACGTGAATCAACATATTTCGATTTATTTTTTATATCCCTCAAATCATAGTGTGAGAATAAATATTTATATTGTTACAGACCCATGATAATGTGAAATTACTCAGAAAATTTATATTTATGATTCCTTAGGATTCACTTATGATATTCATGATCATTACCAAAACTATAATATTGTAATGTATAATTATCATTAGGGTTCTAAGTCATGTTTTATGATCCATATTTCCAAATGGTATGTAAACAATTCTCTGATACCAACTATGAAGAACCACTCTTTACATACCTATATATTACATCTAAATAGAATAATATTCATTATTACAAAAATATCATTTCATAATCATAGGGTTTTAGTGTATTTTGAAACTTGGAAACCTAATGAATCTGGTTCATAAAACATCTAAATCATCTCCCATTTATCCATTCATTATTAGAGCCCTTTTTACATTTATTACTTAACACCATCCATCGTACAATTATTACAACATTTGAAAAGGATACCATACATGTAAAAAATCATAATAATGGATCTTGGAATTAATGATTAGAAGTTAGTAATACATGAATAAAAAGACAATCAAATAATATGAGCCATGAGAGTATGAAAATGGGATAAGTCATAGAATTTGTGGCATAAACATAAGATTATAAAATATTTTTTTAAGGATACATACAAGGAAATTAATAATATGCCAGCATTGGGATATTCATAGGCATACCTAATTTAGGATTGGGAGGACCTCCCTTGTACCATTTAGTTTCATGATTTGTAAAACCTATCATTTTCCCACTTGTTGCTGGTATTGGATGACCTCTCATGTACTCTATTATTGTGATATTAAGATTACCACTGGCATACCCACATATTGTGGGATCTAGATGAACACTCTTGTACACTATTGTTGTAGGAATAGGATGACCTCATCTTTACCCTCTTTTGATGGATTTGGATAAACTCTCGTATACCCTATTTTTACAAGATTAAGATGACCTCCTGTGTAGCCTTTTATAGTGGGTTTGGGATGATCAACAATGTAAACTTTTTCAGGAGGATTGGGATTATCAACTATGTACCCTTTTATCTTATATAACATTTGACATTAAATAATCCATTGTAGGGATATATAAGTGTAACCCATAACAAAATAAAAATTATACATGTTCTCTCCACATAAACAGAAATCATTCAACAAATCATAACCTTAGTAAATAATTAAATTTCATAATCTTTTCATCATAACATAACTCTTTGGAAAGGAAATGTTTTAGTATATATCATTCCAACATAAACAGAAAACAACCATAAAAAGAATATGGGTGTTATATTTTAATAATGACCCCAATAATTCATAAATAACTTCAAATAATGTTATCTTAAATGGAAAATAATTTTAGATGATTGTTTGAAATAATTCTTGGGGAAACTATCCTTTCAATTCTGATTTTTTGACATCCATACAATTATAAAAGAAAAATATTTCTCTAAAAAACCCTGTAATATTATAAAGGAATCATAAATATATTAATGAATCATGACAACGGGAAAATAAACCCATTCCAAAAAAAAACATTCCATTTTATTTATCAGAAAGGTCATAAAGGACTATTCAAAGAATTTTATAAAAAGAATCATTTTAATCTATTTTGTAAAAATTATTACATGATGAAAAATGACTTTAAACAATCATAATAAAATAATAATAAAATAAGTAAAATTTTAGAATAAACATGGAAATGAAAGAAAAATGGTATTATGAGAAATATTTAAAAGTTAATTTATAAATAAAATACATTATTAATATTATATCATTGAGCTGGGGATTATTAAAATTAATTTATTATGTGTATTCAGTACAAATAAACATATAAAAATTGAAAATTCAAAATAAAATAACTAAAATTCTTCCTACCAATAATAATATCATGACATAATCAATGAAGTCAGTGGATAACCCGATGTATAAAAATTGTGATAATAATTTTCCTACCAATTTTTAGTAAGTCAAATAATATTCCCCATAAATGTAATAATTAAAAAATGAAAATTGGTTAACATTAAGATTATTAGAATAATTATATTTTATATAGAAGTAACATATGTAATCCCAAAAATAATAAATATGTTTTGGATATGTAATTTATCTCGTAGAAGAAATTGTGAGACGAGGAAACCACACATCATGTATCTAATAAGTTTTTCATAAATTAACTTTAAATTTAATTATTTAAATAAGGTTATGAAATAATTATATATCTATAATAATATTTATAATACCTTATAAGATACTTTTAGGTCATATAACCACACATTGATTAATAATATTTCTTTATGTTCCTTATTTTTAGTGTGCCTATTTCATGGTTTCATGATTGGTTCATTTGGGTATAATTATGGATTTTCATGTAAAATAAAAATGAAAATATATAAGTGAAATGAAATGGTATCCATGAATTTATAGATGATTAAATTTCAAAAAATATCATACTTAATTCTTACATGATTATGACTCATTTGATAAAATGTTAAGGAAAAATGTGTTGTTAAATTTTGTTGTTTCTCTATCCATCATGAACTAGTTTTGTTTTATTTAATATTATATCTATATATTAGTTTTAGAACATGAAATAGGTTATAATATACCTACTAAAATATTATTTAAGAAGAAAAATATTATTATGTATTTCAACCAAGGTGGTAATGTAAAATGAAAAAACTCATTATTCACAGAGGTGATTGACTCGAATAATTTGGATAATAGATTCATTTCATAAAATAAGTGTAATATCCCAGCATATTGGAAATAAATATTGGATTAATAAAACAATAATTTTCTAAAAAACAAAACTTTCTTCTAATATATAAAAAAACATAAATTTTTCTCTTTAGTGATTTGATTTTGGAAAAACAAAAATACACAGTAGCATTCAATACGATATTTAGATTTCAATATGATCAATATACATTTTTGGTAGATAGTAAAATGACCCTTATGAATAGTAACAAAACCTTATTAAAAGAAGTGAATAATAATTAATTCAAATAATATTCTTCAACCATGAATGTAGAAATACTATTTAGACATCTTATTAGTCACAAAATGAGCATATCATAAGTATTTCTATATTTGTATGTCATAAATTTTTTAATTAATATTTCGTGTTTAATTTAATATTTTAAAATGGAAATTTATTTTTCAAATATGTAATCATAAATTTTTATTTCATTTTCCTATGGTTATATGATAATTTTATGAGACCTTTATTAACTCGTCCTGGGTTTATAAAATGAGTTATTTTTTAAAGGTGTTTTTTTAATAAATTATGATTTTATTTAAAAATTTAATTGAAAATATATAAAGAATTATTTTCATAAAATGGAATTATTTTTTGAATTCTACACATCGAAAAATGGATGGGGGGAATTTTTTGGGATTTTTCTAAAAGACTATATTTTCTTATGAATATTAAAATTCTATAATTTACCGTATATATATAGTTTGAGTTAAATATATACTTCATAGAATTATAGCTAATGTATGAACTCTTAGATAAAAATCACATAAAGTTATTAAAATTATTGATCATGAAATCGTACCAATTTATTATTTTATCAAAAAATAATTAACTAATGATTAAAATATTAAGAAAACCCTCCTCTCGACCACTATAAATGTAACAAACCAAACTTCTTATTATAATTTTTTCCTATATTTGTGTGTAATTTTATTTTATACTCAACCAAACTATATCCTTTCATTAATGAAGTGGGAATAATTAAAATGAGGCCGTTAGGTTTCAACTATTATACGACCGTTGGTCAATATGACAGTTGGTCAATATGACAGTTGGAAACTATATTCATAATGTTGTGTTTTTATAAATACAGTTATATTGGTTAATTAATACAGAAAGAATATTGAATGGCCTCATCCAGTACACTCGATCCTTATGAAGCCAATCTATCTGAGCTTGGGAAGGCCGTAACATCCCTGGGCTTTTCTCTAGACCAATCCCAAGCTAAAGATCAACATATGAAGCTTGAACGAAATCACCAAAAGGAGAAGTTCAAGCTGATAGAAATCACCACTCAGGAAATGTTGTCTGAGCCACCCCACAATTCTATCACCATAGCACACCTTACACTTAGATCCCATGATGGTGTTATAAGGGCCTATGTAATGAGACCATAACAAATTTTTGTAATCCTTTTATATAAATAAAATTTTTATTTATTATTATGGAAATGTTTGTGAATTTGAAATGTCTGGATAAATATTATATTATATTATTGCAGTTCAATTTTATTGATGAATTTTGGAAAAATGGGTATTTTAAATATTTTTTGTATTATTTAAATATTTAAAAATGTAAATTGATTTTTAAAAAAATTGTCTTATACAGTTGTGTTCAGTAAGAACTTTAGAGTCTAATAAGATCAACTTAATTTTTTGGGAATAGTAAAGTATGAATAGCAACATACCCGTATGAATAGTAATGAATAGTAAATTTACCAAAAAAATAGAAACCTAACCCATGAATGTATAAATACAATTTAAACATCTAAAAAGTGAAAAACTCATCATAGTATAAGTGTTGGTATTTTTTTATGTCATAAATATTTTATTTAAAAACTTATAATTAATTTAATAATTTAAAATGGAAAGTTATTCTCATAAAATGTAATCATATATTGTTACTTTATTGTCTTATGGTTATATGATTATTTTATGGGACCCTGATTACATTCTTATGGTGATAAAAAATGAGTAATAGTTTTAAAGTTGAATTTTTGGAATAAATAATTATTATTTTTTAAATTGAATTAAAAATATTTAAAAAATTATTTTCAAAAAATGGAGTTTATTTTTGAATTCACATCATTTATATTATGTTAGGGATAATTTTTGGGATTTTTCTGAAATAGTTGAATTTTCTTTGAATAATAAATATATAGTTTTGAGTTTTGGGTGTTTAATGACATCATTAATGATGTAATAATGATGTATGGTTTCTGGTAGACTTATGAATAGTGAGGTATGCTAGGAGGTGTCCCAAGTGTCCAATAACTTGGGAAAATACCATGGACAAGCTCATGGTTTGAAAAATACCACCGATGAGGTGTCCCTTGAATTTATTAATTTATTCCCTCAATTTTCCTATAAATACCATGAAATTTCTCTCAATAATTTTCTTCCAAAATCCTCCATGACAATTTTCTGGTCTCCTTACCTCCCAATTAATCCTCCCAAGGTTCCCTCAAGCTTCCCAACATCCCAAAATTTATGATTTCGAAGTTACTTATCATGGTAAGGGTACCATTCACCCTCCTCATTTAAGTCATGCCATCCTTTATGTTATGTCTTTTAGTTCCATTTTCTTATGTGGGCTCTTATTATTCTATATCTTTAATACTATTCATTTCATTTCCAAATGATGAGTGACCCTTTCTTCTCTCATCAATTGATTTTTTCGGGATTTTTATGTGACGACGTTAGGCTGCCAATTTTTTTGTAAAAGAAATCGCATTTTTTATTTCCTTTCAAGTTTCCTATACATGTGTTATAACATTACAAAATCCATACCTTGTTCTTATCTCCATTTTATTCTTCCATTATTTGTTATTATGAATTATTTATTATTGGGTTACTAATGTACACTCAATTTTTAATTTTTTCTAAAAGGATCTTATGTAGCCATTATGCTATAGAGTTTTCATCTCAAAATTTCTCTCTCTTCCTCTATTGAAATTCTATTTATTATTTATGTTAATACCTAGACCTATTTTGTTTATATGGGTGTTCATAAAAATAAAAATGATATAATTGATTTTGTATTTTACATCCATATAACCCTCACTCCCTTTGGATGGGTTATAATTGAAAAAATGATCTTGTTTTTAAGAATGTTTTAAACGTCACAATTTTGAAATGAAACCCATGACTTTTATTCTATATGGGTTAATTATGAAATGTTTTTTCATGATCTATATGGATGACATGAAAGTAAAGTCAAATTAAGTTTGTTCCCTGATAGCACTCCAATGCATTGGGAAAAGAAATTAATCTCTAGAGATGACAAGTTTCACAATACCTTGGTGAATAACCATTGTAATTTTTTTGACACCATGGGGATTAACCTTGGTGATATGTTCATGAATGTCTAAATGGAATGTTTTAGCCACATATTTAGTTTATGTTTCAAGTTCATATCATTATGATATGCCTATAATTCCATTTATCATGACTTTATGACATTTATCATGTTTTTATTAATATTGCTCAAGATCACATGTAAATTGTCTCACTTATTTTCTTAACTGAGCCTTCTGCTCACCCTTTCCTTTTATTTATCTCTCCAGGATATGAGACGTAGTAATTGTACATAAGAAGAACATATGAAAATGTCTTAAAATTTTGTTTAGAAGAATTTTATATGTTGTTTTCTTGTAATATGATCGTGATTTCCAAGACACTAGTCTTTAAAGATCCTCTGTTAGTATAATGTAATGAAATGTTATGCCAAAAAGGAGGGATGTTATAGTCGGTATCAAAGGATAGTTTAGTTATTTATGAAAATTAGGCTATTAAAACAATAGTATGAATCCTATATAAAAGATAAAATATAGGAAAACTTCTTGGTATTTTTGTGAGTATTGAGTAAGTGGGTTTTCTAGAAAATACATTTCTGTCTCGATATGAGCAGGCAGAGGCAGCTCTGGCCCAGAGTTACCTATTAGTAAAAACTCCGACATGGTGTTTCTGGCTTGACCCGGGGTGTCCCTGTACATTAAAATGGGCCTTTCTTCACACTTGGTAATGACAATCCTGGGGGATATGTTTAGTTAATCATAAGATTTTTATGAATCATTATGAAAGATTTATATAAAAATGTAATTTTTTAATTAAGTTTTAAGAAATAAAATCCTTTATTGTAAAAAAATACATAAATGAAATAATTTTATCACTAAGGTTTTATTATTTTAGAAATTGGGGTAATATGGGAACTTTTCAAATGGTGACTGCAAGGGACCATGCGCTGACGGCCCTCTGATGGAAGCTGGAATGGAAAAATTCATGTGAATGATGTACCAACTGACTCATGTTATGGGAAATAACCTGACTAAAGCTGAGAGACCTATTTCACCATGAATGGAATAATATTTTGTTGAGTACCTTATGAGTCAATGACCACCAACCTTAAGTGGATCGACCGACCCATTGATTGCTGAACAGTGGATCGGCTCTATCGAGAAGATCTTTTCTAAGCTCTGTTGTTCATAGAAAGAGAAGGTCAACTTGGTTGTCTATCTCTTAGAGTGAGAAGTTGATTAGTGGTGGGAACGTATTAAAAACACAATGATAAGAGTTGAGGTTGAAGTTATGTAGTGGGAAGAGTTTATATGGATCTTCATCAGTATGTATTTCCTTCATTCGTTGAGAATAAGAATGGAGAAGAAGTTTCTCGAGCTAAAGCAGTAGGATAATGAATCTCTGGGAATCTAGGAGATGAACATTACATGACATTACTGTTATACCTCAAGAATTATCATGGATTATTATGGTATGTTTGATATATTTTTCGGGGTACTGAGACCTCATATGTGGAATAATCTAGCCAATTGAGAGTATGACAGCTATGAGAAGATCACACAGAGTGAAATGAAAGTAAAAATGATGTTCAGTGAGATGAAGAGGTCTTATAAATCAAACAAAAAAAATATTGATAGACCCCATCATAGGGAGGACCTTTGATAATGGAAGAGGAGGAAAGCAGGTGCAACATCCCACGTGTAACAAATGATGGAAGAAGCATTCGGGGAACTGCCTACTCAGGAGTGGGAAATACTACAAGTGTGGAAGAGATGTCCCTATTGCAAGGAATTGTCGTAGTGATGTGAATACTCGACTTCCAATCACTAATGACAAGGGGAAGATAGTGATGTCCCAACCTGATGTCTAGTTCTTTAAGTGTGGACATTTTGAGAACTTTTCCAATCACTGACCAAATCTAAGGGCAGTGTAGGGAACCCAGCATTATACTTATCAAAGGCCAAGGGAGCAAGGTCGTGCATTTTTTATCATGACCGCTAATGTTGAAGCTCCAAATGATGTTGTAGAAAGTTCTCTAGTTATTCTCTCAAAGCAAGAATGTAAATTTTTTGATTCTGGTTCAATACAATCCTTTATTTCCTCCACATTAGCAAAGAATTTGGAATCAACCCCTGACTTTCTAAAATTAGAGTTATCAATCAAGACTACTGGTGGGATTATCCAAGAATCATCAGTGTTTAAAAACTCCAGTATTTACATTGGTGAGAAAATTATTATCTCAAATCTAGTAGTCATTCCCATGCTATAATTGGACATTATACTAGGGATGGGCTGGCCCTCAATGTAGAATTATTTGATCAAATGATGAAGTAAATATATCTCAGTAGTCTTGAATGAAAAACCTATAATTATATTGAAAGGAGTGATATCTCAACCTAATATTTGTCTAAAAGAACCTCCTATATCCTTCTTTATGGATTTGATCAGTGAAGAAGAAGAAGGAATTGAGTGTTTGAGGATTTAAAATATAATCATTGTCCTGGAATACATTGATGTATTTATTGAGGATTTTCCTGGACCTCCCCGTCTAAGGGAGGTAGAGTTATCTATTGAAATCATACCTAGATTGTATCCAATATCGAAGACCCCATATAGGATGGAAAATATGAAGCTTGATGAAACAAAGAAAAAACTCCAATATCTTTTGGAGAAGGTGTTTATCTGACCGAGTGTGTCTCCTTGGAGAGAACATGTTCTCTTTTGAAAAATAAGGATGATCAATGTGGCTATTTATTGATCATAGAGAACTGAACATGATCATATTAAGGAACATATACCGCCTTCCTAGAATTAATGTTTATTAGACCAACTTCATGAGGTTCAATTATTTTCTAAGATTAATCTTTGATCTGGTTATCATCAATTGAGGGTGAAGAAAGAAGATATTCCAAAAACTGACTTCCCATCAAGATATGGGCATTATGAGCTTGTTGTTATGCCTTTTGGACTGACTAATTCACCTGCTATTTTTTTTGAATTTGATGAATAGAGTCTTTACGGACTGCCTTGAAAACATTGTGGTATATTTTATTGATGATATTCGAATATATTCTCAATGCTGTGAGAAGAATTATGACCATTTAAGGGTTATTTTTAAAACTCAACAAGAGGAGAGGCTTTTTGGAATGTTCAGTAAATGTGAATTCGAGTTACAAATATTTGCTTTTTTGGGATACATTGTTACCAATGAAGGAATCACAGTTGACCCTACAAAGAAAAATGTTATAGAGGAGTGGCCTCATCCCACAACAAAAACTAAGATTCTTAGTTTCCTTGGATTAGCGGGATCATAAAGAAGGTTTTTGAAAAACATTTCATAAAAATTTAATCCATTAACCATGTTAACTCGAAAACGGTTCATGTTCACCTGGACAAAGTAGTGTGAGAAATGATTTCATGAGGTGAAGAAGAGATTGGTTATTGCACCCATGATAAATCTACTCTTATGTGGAGACAGATTTGATATATTTAGTGATGCATCTATGTAAGAGATTTGGTGCGTCCTCATGCCAAAAAGCAAGGTCATTACTTATGCATCTCTATAGTTGAAGACCCATGAGAAGAACTATCAAACGCATGATTTGAGCTAGCTGCGGTCATTGTTTCTATGAAGATATTGAGGTAGTATCTTTATGGGTAGAAATGTCATATATACACAGACCATCGAAATTTTATGTATATTTTCACACAAAAGGAATTGAAAATGATACAATGGAGATGGTAGAAACATCATAAAGACTATGATTGTTCAATTCATTAACATCCCGGAAGAGGAAAAAGTCATTGATGCATTATGAAGGAAAGACCCTATTGTTATGTCCATTGTGAGGGTTTAAGACGATCCATTGATCAATGACATAGTAAAAATAAAAATTGGAATTATAATTGAAGATACATCATCCACCCTAACCCAAATGATTTCTCAGTTGTCATTAATAGAGAAGATCATAAAGCTCAGAATGAAGAACCTTTGTTACAAAAGAAGTTTGAGGTTGTGAGGGATGTGATGTATCAAGAGTTCAATAATCATCAAGAAGGTGTACTAATATTTCGTACAAGACCATGTGTTCCATCTATTCCAGAAATAAAGAAGGAGTTGATGGATGGAGCTTATAGCTCTACTTTCTCTATATATCCTAGTAGCACGAAATTGTATAGGGGCCATCATGATCATTATTTGTGGGATAAATGAAAAGGGAGTTTTATAACTATACATCAAGGTGCCTGGTATATTAGCAAGTGAAGGTGAAGTGATGACTTCTTAAAGGGTTATTAAAACCACTACCCATACAAGCATGGGAGTGGGACAATGTCACTATGGACTTTGTCATAGGTCTCCTGAGAACTTCCAAAGAAACAATGGGATATGGGTTATTGTGGACCATCTCACCAAGACTATCCATTTTATCTCTATTCAGGAAGATTTCTTTCTTGATCCGCTTTCCAGGATTTACATGAAGGATGTTACAAGGCTACATAGAGTTCCACTTTCTGTCATATCTGATCATGATCCAAGGTTCACATCAAAATTCTATAGAATTCTTCAACATTCTCTATTCACATAATTGAATTTCATTATGGCCTATCATGCCCAAAACTAATGTCCAATCTAAAAGTACAATTCAAACACTTGAGGATATTCTAAGAACACGCTCAAGGTAATTTAAAGGTGGATTTGATAAACATCTCCCTTTTTTTGAGTTCTCTTACAACAACAGATTCCACTCAAGCATTCAAATGGCGCACTATGAAGCTCTAAGTAGGAAGCGATGTAAAACTCATACTTGTTAGGATGAAGCAGGTGAGAGAATGATTCTTGTGCCTGATCTTGGGCAAGAGATTACTAAAAAGGTCCATGCCATCCAGAAACACATTAACGCTGCTCAAATATGGAAAAAGAGCTATACTGACAATCATCGAAGGTACATGGAGTTTGATGTCGATGAAAAAGTCATTCATCAGATTTCACCTTCGAGGAGAGTCGTGAGGTTTGGGAAGAAAGGGAAGCTTGCCTCTAGGTACATTGACCCCTATGAAATACTTGATCTTGTTGGCGAAATGTCCTATCAGCATTCCCTTCTTCCAAATCTAGCATAAGTTCATGAAATCTTGCTTGTATCCCCTTGAGTAAGTACATAACTGACCCATCACATGTACTAAATCTAGAGGTGGTAAAATTGTATCATGACCTCTCTTATGAAGATAATCCATTGGAGATCTTGGATAGTAAAGACATGGTTCTACGCAACAATACTACTCACGTTGTTAAGGTGTTGTGGAGGGACAAAAAATGGAGAGAACCCACATGGGAACTAGAGGAGTCTATGTGACATAATTAACCACACCTTTTCACATCATAGGGTATAAGATAAAATTGTGGGGGAAAAATTTCTGAAGGGGGAAATAATGTAACGAATCAAACTTCTTAATTATATTTGTTTCAAAAATTTGTTTGTTATTTTATTTTTTACTCAACAAAAATATATCCCTTAATTACTGAAGTAGGTATAATGAAAATGATACCATTGGGTTTTGACAGTTATAAGACCATTGGTCTATATGATAGTTAGAAACTATAATCATAACATTGTGTTTTTATAAATATAGTTATCTTGGTTAATTAATACAAAAATAAGATTGAATGGCCTCATCCAGTAGACTCGGGGCTTATAAAGCCCATCTATCAGAGCTTGGGTAGGAGGTAACATCACTGGGCATTGCTCTGGACCTAGCCCAAGCCGAACTCCAACATATAAATATTGAATGGAATCACCTATGTGAGAAGTTCAAGCTGATAGAAATAACCACTAAGGAAATGTTTTCCAAGCCACCCCAAAATTCTATCACTATAGCACACCTTACACTTAGGTCATATGCTGGTGTTATAAGGGGCTATGTAACGAGACCTTAGCTACATTGTGTAATCCTTTTATATAAATAAAAATTTTATTTATTATTATGGATATTTTTTTGAATTTCAAAGGTCTGGATAAATATAGGATGGATTTATTGAAGTTCTTTTTTATTGATGAATTTTGGAAAAAGCGGCATTTTAAATATTTTTTTTATTCTATAAATAATTAATAATGTGAATTTATTTTCAAAAAATGGTCTTCTACAGTTGTGTTCAGTATGAAATTTGGTCTCTAATATGATCAACATAATTTATAGTAAATAGTAAAGTATGAATAGTAACATTCCCATATGAATAGTAATGAATAGTAAATTGACCAAAAAAATAGAAACATCACCTATGAATGTATAAATACAATTTAAAAATCTTAAAAGTGAAAAACGGTCATAGTATAAGTTTTGGTATTTTTGTATGTCATAAATATTTTATTTAAAATTTCATAATTAATTTATAATTTAAATTGGAAATTCATTTTCATAAAATTTAATCATATATTGTTACTTTATTGTATAATGGTTATACGATAATTTTATGAGACATTGGTTAATTTCTTAAGGTTTTACAAAATGAGTTATAGTTTTAAAGTTGTATTTTTAGAATATATAATGATTTTATTTAAAAATTAAAATAAAAATTATATAGAAAATTATTTTCATAAAATGGAGTTCATTTTTGAATTCAGATCATCAATATTAGGTTATGGTGAATTTTTGGGTTTTTTTTAAATAGTTGAAATTTCGCTAAATAGTAAAAATACAGTTTTAAGTTTCAGGTGTTTAATGACATCATTAATGACGTAATAATGATGTAACATTTCAGGTCAACTAATGAATTGTGAGGTATGCTATGAGGTGTCCCATTTGGCCAATACCATGGTCAAGACCATGGTTTTTTCAAATACAATTGATGAGGTGTCCCTTGGAAATTAATAATTTATTCCCTAACTTTTCCTATAAATACCAAGCCATTTCCCTCATTCATTTAATTCTAAAATCCTCCTAAACTAATTTTTGTTCTCTTTACCTCTTTAGGAGTCCTCCCAAGGCACCCTCAAGCCTCCTATGGTCTCTACCATCAATCTTTATAAGATAGTATTCAAGTTTAGGGAAACTTTCACCATCCTATTTTAAGTAATGACTTCCTTTATGTCATGTCTTATAGTTCCATTTTATTATGAGGGGGATTATTATTCTATAATATTACTAATTTTCATTTAATTTTCAAATGATTAGAGACCCTTTCTGAATCCATCAATTTATTTTTTCTGAATTTTTAAGTGACCTCGTTAGGCTACCTAATTTTTTGTAAAAGAAATTGTGTCATCTCTTTCCTTTTGAGTTTTCTTTTCATGTGGTATGACATTCTAATATCCATACCATGTTCATATATCCATTTTATTATTCCTTTATAATTTATTATGAATTATTTATGAGTTGGATTCCCTTGTACCTTCTATTTTAAATTTTGTCTAAAAGGATGTTATGTAGCTGTTATGCTGCAGAATTTTCATCTCAAACATTATCTCTCTTTCTCTCTTGAAATTATCTAGTTTATTTATGAGAATAAGAAGACCTGTTTATTTTATATGGGTGTTCATAAATACAAAAAAAATGATATATTTTATTCTTTAATTGACATACATATATCACTCACTCCCTTTCCATGGGTTATAATTGACATAATGATCTTGTTTTTTAGAATATTTAAAACGTCGCGATTTTGAAATGAAACCAATTTATATTATTCTCTATATGTTAATTATGAAATGTTTGATTATGATCAATGTGGATCACATGAACATAATGAAATATTAATTTTTCACCCTGCTATTGCTCCAATGCATTGGGTAAAGAAATTAATTTCTAGAGATAACATGTTTCATGATACCTTAGTGAATAACCTTGGTAATTTTTTATGACACCTTGGGGATTAACATTGTTGATATGTTCATGAATGTCTAAATGGAATGTTGTAGCCACATATTCAGGTTATTTTTCAAGTTATTATAATTATGATATGCATATACTTATATTTATCATGTCTTTATGACTTTTATCATGTTCTTATTTATATTGCTCAAGATCACATGTCAATTGTTCCACTTGTTTTCCTTACTATGCCTTCTGCTCACCCTTTCCATTGATGTATGTTTGTAGGATATGAGAGGTAGTAATTTTACATATGAATAACATATTATAAAGCCTCAAGAGTGTTTTAGAATAATTTTTTATGTTTTTTCATGTATTATATTCCTGATTTTCAAGACACTAGACTTTAAAGAACCTATATTTGTAAAATGTAATGAAATGTTATGTAATAAAAAGGCAGGATGCTATAATAAAAACCAACCACACTCTATTCTTATATTCACCTCACTCAAACCTTTTGACATTCAAATATTATACTCATATATCCTCCAAATATTCTTCCCCACGTCCAAAAGATGTTGGACTCATAAAAAGACCAAATCCTCTTCCATATAGAGGCTCTCAAGGAATATTAATTCAAGAGGTAAATTCTACTTTTCAATTCTTTTACATTTTTTTCATGTTCCATTGTTTTTTTTTCTTTTTAAATCTCTCATAATCCAAATGTTATGATTACTAAATTATCATAAATTTATTTTAATTTTGTTATTATTATTGAATAATTTATTATCATCTCTCATTTATCCATCTTTTTTGCTAGTTGTAAAAAAGTGACATCCAAGATGTCCTAATTTACCATATTCAAGGACGATGGGTTTTCAATTTCTATTTTTGTCTTCAATTTTGGTCATTAAACCATTATTATGCTTGAAAAGGACTATAATATAGTCATTATATCTCATATATGGTTTTTAAATATTTTTAGATATGGTTTTGATTTATATAGAAAAATGAGTTTGTTATATTCAAAAACCACAACTTAACCCAAACGGTTATCATTAAATAATTTATACAATGAATCAACTTCACCAAAAGTATCCAAATGTAATTTATAACCACATAACCCTTAGAATGTTAAATAATAAAATATAACAACAATTCTGGACAACCTTCCTCATTTTACATGATTTTCCATTCATGTATATAAGTATACCGATCCTGAAACAAGCAGACCCGAATGACAAATTTGAACTTCTAAGCCCATCAAAAGGCCATGAATGATCATAATAAAGATTTAATAAATAAATTTAATGAAGGTTAGGATTTTTAATTATTAATCAATGTAACTAAATTTGATTAGTCAGGTCATTAAGATTAAGTGGAGAACACTTCAGACATTGGGTAAGTGTTTCTTTATCTGATTTCCATTTTTGTGAGATATTATGTATTCACAAATATTAATTGTGTATGGTGTATGTATAACTCCCATTGGTGTTTCAAATCAGGAATATCTATATTTTATTGATATTTAATGTATCATTTAATGATAATTAATTTTGGTTTATATGATTCAATTGATTATAATTTTTTCTGTATTTTCTACCTAAACTTCCATTTTCATTCGGGTTTCACTTCCTATATACTCGCCTCAATGATATTCTTTTTTATTAAAATTTACTCCTCATAAAAACAATATTAATGTACTATAAATGTGACCCAACAAGAATCTAACTTCCATTTACTATGAGTTATTGTTTTTTAAAGGATCTTTAACAAATTCATTACAAAATACATGATCAATACAAGGATCTTCTTAAATTCTTACCAATTTAAAAGTTCACTCTATTAACTACTTCAATAAATATTTATCTTTCTAAAATAACAAATTTTAAAATTAAAAAAAAAATTGGTTCATTTCTAGTTTTTTTAATGAAAATAGGCATTTGTGCTTTATAATCTCTTCAATGAATTCCATAAACCACATTAAAATGTTTTAATTCGAATGATTATTTAAAAACACTATTTACATTATTTCAATTTAGTGGGACATAATGTATACTTAATATATAATATAAATGTCCTCCACTTTTCATTTCTATTATATAAATGTTTAATCCAATATTTATGAAAAATACAAATGATTTTCCTGAAGAACTCTTCTTTCCCAAGTGAAATGGATATTTCTCACCACACATTAACTTTTATTAGATATATTCCTTGTTCACCACTTATTCCTTGCAAGTGGTTTATTCAATTACCTTTCATATATCATATCAATAGTTTTATTATCGTAATGATTTTCTAATGGAATATTATGTTAATGTTTAAAGGTGCTTTGGGACACGAATTTTTTTGAACTATTGCCTCAAAAAATCAATGGTCTCATTTAAAAGTATCCTTATTTATGTCAATATATTTCAATGAATCTTATATTTCAAAGAGTATTATCTAATATGATATCATCCACATAATATTTTTTTAATGGTTTCTAATTTTTTTTAATGTGGATGTTCTCTCTTAATACCATTAACCATATTACTATGAATGGTTAGTGTTTATGTTTAATGATTGGGAAAAGTTATTTACATTTAATAAGTTAGTTTTAATATTAATGTATATGTTTTTTATGTTAATCCCCATTCATAAGAGGAATGAATTGGACTTATTATGTGATTGGTGGGGCCCTCTATAACCCCTCGATACATCAGTAGGTCTCATGAGAAAATATATAGTTTTAAAAGGAGGCTTTGAAAAAATAGTTACATATGGTCATATCACAAGGCCTTGATTGTATGGTAATGATTTCTTACAATAAGGGTTTTCTATTTATAAAACAAGTAAATGAAAATATATGTGTTTATTCGACTAGTAGAATACTACTGATAGTGCTTTTTTATGGAATGTTTACTAACTTCATATTCTTGTCATATTATGAACAAGTTTATTTTTAAAGGAATGTGTTTTTAGTTATTCACCATGCCGATTATCTAGGTTAATGATATCATCTGCCGTATTTCATACACATACTATGTGTTTGATCTCACCCTTTTTTATGCTTCATTTCCTTTGGACATAATTATTTTTTTATGAATGAACTGCAGTTATAAATTTAGAGTCATAGGTTTTCCAAATGAATCATATATTTTGAATTCAATTTTTTGTTGTAATGGGGAACTTATTCTTGTACAGGGTTTTCAAAACAAACTAAAACACTTTATCCTTCATGATTAAATTCATTGTAATCACAGAAATGTTTTAAATATTACACTAGCTCCAGGAAACTAGGGATGGGTATTTATAGTGACTATTCATGGAAGTTTAATAGAAAACATGATAACACGATTTAAAAAATGTATATTAGGGAAAAAACTATATGATAGACTTTGCAAATAAACCTATAAGAACATCCTTGAATTTTTGTAATTAATATATTATATGGATCTTTCTATCCAATACATCATTGAATAGATACATTAAGTAGACATGGTTCTAGCATAGATCAACATTTGAGTAACAATTTCGATAAGGAATTTCATGCATGACCTGGGGTATCATGGTACACAAAAATAGGTCGTATTGTGCACCTGTGTTGACAATCCAATAGGATATTCAAAGGATAATACATGTTTTTCTCATACATACAATTATGATATATTTATTATTCCAATTTAACCAAAGCATTTGGTTCTAGGATTTATGATGCATAAAATTATGATATGTTCTATACTATGTTTTTAGTTAAATAAATTTCATTATTTTATGATCTAATATAGTTTATGGAATTGATTAGAAATGGCACCCATAAGAATAAATGATAACATCACCAATTCATGTGAAGAAAATAGTATGAATGATCATATACCTCTAGATATTAAGCAATTTTTATCAAAAGAATATAGTCTCCAAAGTATCATCATCATATGATGAAATAGTATCATGTGTCAAAAAGTTATGTAAAGACTTCTCTGATCCATATAGACTTTAATGGAAGATAAATAAGAAGATTATGGTATAGAAAATATGGAAAAATTGTTGAAGGGATAGAAGGGTTTTCCCATATATCATAACAATGGAAAGAATCACCTAGGATAATACTTGAATTGAATGGGAGTTTGTTTTATGTGTGGAAGAAAATGACACCAATTTTGTGATTACAATAGAATGAAAAAGGATTCCAATGTACATTGCTTCTACTGCAAAGAATAGAGACACTATACAAATCAATGTCCCAAGAATCTAATGAATACACCAGAAATGATGATACTGGATAATGATGATGCTATGATACTACCGTAGATGAAGTAGAATGATTAATATTACGAGTCAAGAATCATTTTTTTTGAATTATTTTAGCAATGTATTGGTTATATGAATTATGTAATGTATGAGGATTGTATGGTAACACTATTTCATTAAGGATTTGAAATCATAAGTTTAAATGTACCAAGAAATAATATTTAGTGGGAAGTTGTAAATTTTGGAAGATACATGATTTAGTAAAGGAAAAACCTTACTATATTTATAATTATTATATTATTGATGAAGAAATGATTCATTTTGATAGGTACTGACTACCTTAAAATAGATTTTTCACTTTTCTACAAGTGGAATATGCTTTCACTGATATAGTTTACACCATTTTTTGATATAAAGAATATATCCCATAACATTTATAAGGATGAATTCTTGTTTACAATATAGTTTTATAGTAATTTGAGTCATTATTATATATCTAGAAGACACATGATTAGGATATTTCCATGTCAGGAATGTAAAAATTTTGGGCTGCTTCATGTTGATTAAAGACAAATAACATAAGAGATGCATTGAGTAGGATAGATCATGGAGTTTTAATAAAATGAGGATTGTTAAGGACCCTATGTACATGGATCTAGAAAAGCTGGATATGATAATGATTCTAATGTATTGGATCATGATCTTTTGGAAAGTTAAATCATTTTTGAAATGGTTTATGTTGATCATTGTATGAGGTTTTAGAGGTTAATGTCACTATATGACACATCTTGTCCTATGAGATGATGTAAAGATTGTTTAAGGCACAAAGAAAGGATAAGATTGTGTTTATGAAATAGAATAAATATTTATACTTATATAGAGTGGAATAATTCATCCACTCTAGGAAGAAATCTTAAATAAAAACATTGTCTTATTTTCATATTTATTTCCTGATATGAATGAAATATTTCATAATTGTTGTTTATGTTTTTTTGGGTAATGATATTTCGTCTGAGCATGTTCTCTTTCAATTTCCATCAGAACATGATGGATTGATAATTCATCCATGACCATGTTGTCAAATTAGAATTCATAGTATTGTAGTAACCTTTTCAATTCCCTTTCACTATTATTAAGAGGATATTTTAACCATATTTTTTATGAGGTATAACCACAGGGGAATTTTCTTGTATCAATCATAAACATTCCATGATCAATTTCAAATTTGAAGGGAATGATTTTTGTAAGGAGGGGAGAATGAAAAACCCAAATATTTTTTAAATAAACATTGAATGCATAAAACAATGAGTGTCTAAAATACAACACTTTCATATAATCTAGTCAATAAACATGATTTTTATCACTACAATGATTTGAATTTCTAAAAAATTACATACACGGTTGCGTTTAGTAAGATATTTAGATTCTGATAGGGAAAAAATATATTTCTTGAATAGTATCTTAAACCTTATGAATAGTAACATACCCTTATAAATAGCAATGAATTGTAAATAGTCCAAAAATATAGACATCTACCATGAATGTATACATGTTATTTAGATTTTTTATAAGTGACAAAATGATACTATCATATGTATACATATTTTTTTATGTCATAAATATTATAAGTAAAATTTTATGACTAATTTAATTGTTTAAAGTGAAAATTTATTATCATATCATTTAATCCTAAATCATAATTTTAATTTTTTATGGTTATACAATAATTTTATGAGACCTTGATTAACATTTCAAGGTGTTATAAAACGAGTTATTGTTTTAATTTTTTTTATAAATTATTATTTTATTTATAAATTTAATTAAAAATATTTATAAAATTAGTTTCAAAATATTGTTTTTCATAAATTAACATGTCAAAAAATGTTTGGGTTTTTTTTTTAATTTTTCTAAAATATTTGATTTTTTCATTAAAAGTGAAATACAACAGTTTACCACATATAAACATTATGAGTAAAATATTCTATTCCAAGCATCATCGCTAATGTAAGAACAATTGGTTACAAATCACATTATATTATATCTATTTTTGGTTATTTAATCATCACTTTTTATTTTCTTACGAAAAAATATTAAATTTATGATTAAAAAATAAAGAAAACCCTCCCCTCATCCACTATATAAAATACCCACACTCCCCACTTCTTTTCACTCCTATAAAGCCTTCTTACTTGTATAAATTCTACTAGAATATCCTCCCATGCTCCTCCCCCACTCCTAGTAGTCCTTAGTCTAACATAATACCCAATTCCTCTCCTCAAAAGAGGCTCTCATGGACGATTATTTCAAGAGTTAAATTCCTCATTTCAATTATTTTAATTTCTTTTCTAGTTTATTTGTTTTATTTTTTATCCTCACCTCTCCACATCCAAATGTTATAAAAACTCTATTTCCATACATGTACTTTAATTTTTTCTTATTATGGAATACATTAGTATTATCTATCCTTTATCCTTGTTTTATGGTAGTGGTAAAAAACACTATTCGAGATGTGCTAATTTACCCCATTCTAGGATGTTGTGTTTTCAATTTATATTATCACCTTCAATTCTGGTCATGAAACCATTTTTATGGTCATAAAATACTATAATATATGTATTATATCTCATATATTTCTCTGAAATATTTTTAGGAATTTTTTTATTAATATTTAAAAATGAGTTTGTTGTATTCAAAAACTGCCAATTAGCCCAAACAGTTATCAGTAAAAAAATTAAAAAATGATTAATCTTATCTAAAAGAAAAAAATGAAATTTACAACTGTGTAACTTTCTGGATGTTCAATAATAACATTAAACTTCAATTCTGGACCACCATCCTCATTTTATAAGATTCTATGTTCATGTATATAAGTATACTGATCATGAATCAAACGGACCCAAACAATGAAATTGATGATTTAAACCCATCTGAAAATCCATGAATGAACTTCATATGGTTATAATAAATCAATTAAATGAATATTATGTTCTATTATTATTAATTAATGACTATAAATTTTATTTTCTTATCATTTTGATCATGTGGAAAAAACCATCGAACATAAGGTACATGTTTCTTCATTTCACTTCCATTTTAGGGAGGTATTATTTATTCAATACTATTATATGTGTATGGTGTATGAATATATACAATTGATGTTTAAAATCATGAATCTATTTATTTTTGTGATAGTAAATGTATCATTTAATGATTATTAATTTTGGTTCATTCAATTTAGTTGATTACAATGTTTTAAGTATTTTCTACCATAACCTCCATTTTCATTTGGGATTCTCTTATTCTCAACTCACCTCCAAGAAATAATTATTTATTAATATATACTCATGAAATATTCAATGTGAATTTTCTATATATTTTCATCAAATATAATCCTACTTTCATTAATGGGGTGTTAAAATTTTAGAAAGGGTCTTTCTAAAATTATTCTCGAAATATATGCTCGATTCGACGAACTTCTCATATTTATACAAAATTTCAAGTTCACTATATTATATATTTTAATCCATTTTTATCATTTTAAAATAAAATATTTTAAAATGAAAAATCTATTTTGGTTCACTTTTTGTTCTATGAAAGAAGACATTCCATCACGCTTTAAAATCTCTTTGGTGAATTTCTTAAACCGTACTAAAATGTTTTAATTTTAAAGTTTATTTAAAAACCTTTTTAACTTTTTTCACTTAAATTGGACATAATTTATGCCTCAAATATAATATCAATGTCCTTCCCATTTTTTTGGGATATGTGTTTTTAAAACCATATGTATGAAAAATAAAAATTATTTCCCTAAAGAACTCTTATTTCCAAAGTAAAATTTATTTTTCTCACCACACTTTAATGTATATGAGATATATGCCTTGTTCATTGGTTATCCCATAAATTGGGTGTATGTACTTCTCATTTGTATATCATTTCACAAGTCTCATTATTATAATGATATTTTAAGGGATTATTATTTTAAAAATTCAATTTGTTATGGGTCACTTTGGAATGTTTATAGATTATTTCCTCAAGAATTTTTTAATGGTATCATATAAAAGTATAATAATTTATGTCAACCATCGATGATGAATCATATATTTTAAAAATTATTATCTCCTCTGATATCATCTACAAAATATTTTGTTCATGTGTTTCTAATTAGTTTGATTTTGGATGTTTTATCTTGATACATTCACCATATTTCTCCAAAGGGTTAGAGTTTATGTTTAATGACTGGGGAATAGTATTTAAATTTCATATGTTAGATTCACTATGAAGGTATATGATATATATGTTTTTCCCTATTCATAAGTGGAATTAATTGGAATTATTTTGTGTTTGGTGGGTGACACTAAAGCCCCTAGATGCATCAGTATCTCTGATGAATCATACTGTGGTCCTGGCACAAGGTCTGGACAAAATGGTTATTTATGGCCTTCACATGAGGCCTTGACAGTATGGTTATGATATCCCTCATTACAAATTCCCTATTAATGAATCTAGTAATTGAATGTTCATGTGGTTATTCGACTAGTAGAATACCCTTGATAGTGATTTATTATTGAATTTTTACTATGCCCATATTCCTACAATATTATGTTCAAGTTAATTTTTAAGGAGTATATTTTTAGTTATTCCCTATGCCTAATGTTTATTTTTAAGATATCTTCCACTATATTTTATAAACATTCTTAGAATATGAGATCACTCATTTCTTATGATTCATTTCCTCATGACATAAATATGTTTTTATGATTTTCTTTCAGGGATAAACATATATTCGTGGATGTTCCAAAAAAACATATATTTTGTATTTCATTTCATGTTGTAATGATGATCCTTTGTTTGTATATGTTTTTTCAAAACTACTAAACTACTTAGTACATTATTAGTTGATTCAATATAATCATGAAAATGTATTAAATAATTCTCCTATTCTAGGACACTGGGGTCAGGGTGTTTTAGTGGGTATATGAGGAAATTTAGTAGAAAACTAGGAAACAAGGTTTAGAAAATTTAGATTATGGAACAAAACCATAAAAAATACTTTGAGGATGAATATAGAAGAACATCCTTTAATTTTGGTAAGGAATAAATTATATTTATTTTTTATCCAATACCACCATCTCTATATTCTACAATTATATGTTGTTCTAGCACATATGTACCTAGATATAAAAACTCTGATAATGATTTTCAGGCTTGATCTGGGGTATCCTGGTACATGCCAACACGCCATAATTCGCCCCTAGAATGACACTCCTATGATATATTCATAGGATAATTCATATTTTTTTCTTAAATTCAATTATGAAGGATATATTCTTCTAAAGTAATCAATGTATATGGGTTTATGCTTTACGATGCATAAATTTATTCATTGTTTTATACAGTGTTTATTATTATAGAATTTTTATAATTTTATGGGCTAACATATTTTATAGAATTTATTAGAAATGGATATTAGATGAAGGAATGAGAAGTTCACCAATTCATGTGATAAAAATAGTAATAAGGATCATATCTCTCATGGTCTTAAGAAATTGATTCTAATGAATATATTCTCCTAATAACACTCATCATATAAAGATATTGTATCATGTGTTACCAAGGTATATAAATTCATATCTAAGTCCTATGGATTGTAATGGAAGGAGATGAAGAAGAATAGGGTGGTAGAGATACATGTGGAAAAAGGGAGAAAGGGAAGAAGGGTTTTAATACAAGTGATAACTATGGAATGATTCACCTTGGTAAATTATGGAAGGGAAAGGGTGTTTTTTTATGTGTGGAGAAAAAGGACACCAATTTAATGATTTCAAGGGAAACAAAATGGACTTCAGTGCACAATGCATCAACTTCAAGGAGATGGGACCCTATAAAAATCAATGTCCCAAGCATCAAATGAGTATATCCCAAATGATGATGATACAAGATAATAATCAAGTTACGCTTCTGTCATAGATGAAAAAGAATGATTAACATGCCTAATCATGAATCATGCCATATGAATTTTTTTTTACAATTGTATTAGTCAGATGAATTATGGATCATATGTAGATTGTATTATATCACTTTTTTAATACTAATTTAAACCACAAGTTGAATCTTACTAAGAAAAGATATTTAGTGGGAAGTTAGAATTTTTGGAAAATGCCTGATTTATGGAAGGAAACCCCATAATATATTTCTAATGATTCAGATAATTATCAGGAAATTATTCATTTGGATAAGTACTGAAAACCTCAAAATAAATTTTTATCTTGTATGAAACTATTCAATGATATTATTGGTGGAGTATACCACATTTATTGATATAAATAATATAACCAATAGCATGTGTATGTATGAATCCATGTTTCCAATAATGTTTTATGGTAATTTTAGTTGTTATTATATTTCAAGAGAACAAATGATGAAGATATTAACATGTCAAGAATATGAAAATTTAGTGATTCTTCATGCTGATTAAAGTCATATCAGTTATGATATGCATTGAGTATGATAGGTCATGGTGTTATAAACAAATTACGATTTCATTGAACCCTGTGTACATGGATCTCAAAAGGATGGATATGAGAGTGATTCTAATATATTTGATCATGATCATAGGGAATGTTAGGACATTGGTCAAATGGTTTATGTTGATAATTGTATGAGGTTTTAGATATTAACATCACTATAAGATGAACTCTGTACTAAGAGATGATGTAATAATAGTTCAAGGCATAAAGAAAGGATAATATTGTGTTTTTGAAATAGAAACATATACTTATAATTATATAGAGTGGAATTATTCAAAAACTATAGGAAATGAGTCTTAAATAAAATCATTTTCCTCTTATCATATTTTTTCTTGATATCGATGATATTTTTTATAACTATAATTTATGTTTTTTAGGTAATATTCATTCATATGAGCAAGCACGATATCTTTTTCCATCATAACATGATGGATTGATTATTCTTCCCTTACCATGTTGTCCAATTAGAATGCATAGTTTTGCAGAAACATATGCATTTCCCTTTCACTCTTGGTAATAGGATATTTTTACCATATTCCTGATATGGTATCACTACAAGGGAATTTTCCAGTGGAAACTATTAACTTTCAATGTTCAATTTCATTTTTTGAGGGAAATATTTTTGTAACGAAGGGAGAATGAAACACATCAATATTATGAAAATAAATATTGAATACATAAAACACTAAGTTTCTAAATAACAACACATTCTTATAATAAATCAAAAAACATAATTTTTTCTCTTCTATGATTATTATATTGAAAAACTAACATACATAGTTATATTCGTTAAGATATTTAGAGTCTTATAGGATAAAAATATAAATTTAGTGAATAGTATAATGACCCATATGAATAGTAATAAACTCATATGACTAGTGATGATTATTAAATCATCCAAAAAAATATAAACATCACCCATGAATGTACAGATACAATTTTGACATCTTATAAGTTACAAAATGGTCATATCATAAGTATTGGAATTTTGGAAATTTATAAATATTTCAAATACTACTTTATGATTAGTTTAAAATTTTAAATTGGAAAATCATTTTCGTAAAATTTAATCACAAGTAGTCGTTTTATCTGCATATTGTTATAAGAAAATTCTATGAAACCATGATAAACATTTAAAGGGGTTATAGAATGAGTTATTTTAATGATGTTTTCTTGATTAATTTTTTATATTTAAAAATAGAATTAAAAATACTAAGAATATTTTTAAAAAATTTATTTTTAACTCTACAAATTGGAAAATGTTTTGGGAGATATTTTGGGATTTTTTCTAAAATACATGAATTTTTTATGAATAATAATATATAATAATTTACCGTATATATACATTATGAGTTAGATACACTTTTCCTGATATAATTGTTGATGTAAGAACCCTTGGATAAAACTCACCTGATATTATTACTATTTTTGGTCATGTAATCATAACTATTTATTTTCTTATAGAAAATTAATAAATTAATGATAAACCTATTATGAAAACCTTTCTCTTGGCCACTATAAAAACCACTAACACTCCCTTATTTTCTTCATCCTCTCAAGCCTTTTTCCTTAACTAAATTTTTCAAAACATTCCTCGCAAGATCCACCCCCACATCCCATATCCCTTGGAATCATAAAAATTCCAAATCCTCTCCCATAAAGAAGCTCTCAATGATAATTAATTCAAGAGGTAAATTTTCTTTTCAATAATTTTGATTTTTCCCATGTTTCTTTATTTTCTTTTCTACCCTAACCTCTCCTCATCCAATTATTATGAAAAATATATTACCACACATGTACTATAATTTTTTTTATTAAGGAATATTTTCTTATTATCCCTCATTGATCCTTCTATTATTATAGTAGTAAAAAACACTATCCGAAATATGCCAATTTACAACATGAAATAACGATGGGTTTTTAATTTCTGTTACCATCATCAATTCATGTCATGAAAGCATTATTATGGTTGAAATAGACTATAATATATGTATTATATCTCATATATGGTCTAGCAATTATTTTTAGCATTTTTTATTTATAAAGGAAAATGTGTTCGTTGTAATAAGAAACCACCAACTAACCCGAACGAGTATCAATAAATAATTTATACAATGATTCATCTTCAATAAAAGTACGAAAATAAAATTTATAACCAAATAATATTTTTAATGTTCAGTAATAAAATAAAAATTCATTTCTGGACTACCATCCTCATTTTACAAAAGTCTCCATTCATTAATATACGTATACTGATCACGAAACAAATAGATCCAAACAGAATGAAATTGAACTTTTAAACCCATAAAAAAGTTGATGAATGGACTTAATAATTTAATAATAAATCAATTAAATTATAAGGTGGTTTTTAAATTTTTAATTAGTGATCCAAAATTTTATTATTCATTCCATTATGATCAAGTGGAGAACACCTTCAAGCATATGGTACGAGTTTCTTCATCTCCCATCCATTTTTTGGGAGATATTCCTTAAAAAAATATTACTTGTGTATGGTGTAGGTATAATACCCATTTATGTTTAAAATCATGAATTTATTTAATACCATGATATTCTAGATAGAAGTAATTTTTGATTAGTTTTATGGCATACAATTCAATAAATTACAATGTTTGAATTATTTTCAACCTGAACCACCATTTTTTTTGGGTTGAACTTATTCTCTACTCTCCTAAATTATATTCTTATTTATTCATATGCAATAGTCATAAATTATATTTGAATGTTCTATATTTGTGTACCAAACAGAATCCTACTTTCATTTTTGGGGTGTTATTTTTTTAAAGGATATTTCAAAAAATCTTTTTGAAATACTAGCTCGATTCATGGAACTTCTCAAATTCTTACCAACTTTGAAGTTCAGTCTATAATAGATTTTAATCCAAATTCTCCATTCAAAAATTAGACATTTAAAAATAAAAAATATATATATTTTCTTTCATTTCTTGTTTTATGAAAGAAAACATTCCTTTGCAGTTTAAATTATCTTTAACAAATTCCTTAAACAACAGTAAATTTTTTTTTCTAAACCTAATTTAAAAACAATTTAACATGATTTCACTTCAGAGGGAAAAAATTTTTCACTCAAATATAACATAATTTTCCTTTTAATTTATTTTTTGGGAAATACATGTTATAAACAATATTTAGGAAAAGTAAAAATTATTTTCTAAAAGTAATCTTCTTTCCATTGTAAAATGGATTTTTTTCACCTCACATTAAATTTTATGATATATATTCATTGTTGACCACTTATTACATGAATGTGGTGTTTGTACATGCTCATTTAATACAATCTCAAGAGTATTATTATTCTAATAATATTATAATTTATTATTATTTGAATTTTTCCAAGTGGTATGGGAAACTTTGGAATGTTCAAGGATTATTTTCTCAAGATATTTTCAATGGACTCGTTTAAAGGTTTCATTAATTATATCAACATCCAATGATTAATATTGTATTTCACAGGGGAATTTATCCTATGGTATCATAAACAAAATATGTTGTTTATGGGTTTTTGATTATATTGATTGTGGATGTTATAACATGTTACCATTCACCTTATTACTCTGAATGGTTAGTTTGTATGTTTCATGACTGGGGAAAGTTACTACATTTCATATGTTAGTTTCAAATTGAAAATATATATTCTTTATATTTATCCCCATTCATAAAAGGAATGCATTATATTAAAATTTTGATGTGTGGGGCCTAGAATATCCCATCAATGCATCGGTAGGTCTCATGAGAAAACTATAGTCTTTGCATGAGGCCTTGACAAAATGGTTATTTATGGTCTTTCAATGGGGCATTGATAGTATAGTCATGATATCACTAATTATGAACTCC
This sequence comes from Viscum album, assembly GCA_963277665.1. Taxonomy (NCBI): domain Eukaryota; kingdom Viridiplantae; phylum Streptophyta; class Magnoliopsida; order Santalales; family Viscaceae; genus Viscum; species Viscum album. The sequence goes on along the minus strand of OY728163.1, from coordinate 1,592,827,591 downwards.
CTTTTTATGAAACTAGTAATTAGAAGTTCATGTGGTTATTTGACTTGTACAATACCCATGATAGTGATTTATTATGGAATTTCTTCTCAGCACATATTCTTGACATATGATGTTATATCTTATTTTTAAGGTCACGTGATTATTTTTATTCACAATGCCTAATTTTTTTTATTATCATATTAACCACTATATTTCTTACCCTTACTAATCACTTGAGATCACACCTTTCAGGTCTTTTATATTCTCATGACATGAAAAATTTATTTATCAACAACCTGCAGGGATAAACATATATTTGTGGATGTTCCCAATAAAAACGTATATATTTTATTTAATATCATGTTTTAATGTTGATATTATGTCTATATATAGTCTTACAAAACTACTAAAATACTTGGTCCTTTGGGATTTCATTCCCTATAATCATGCTAATGTGTTAAATAATGCACCTTTTTTAGCCAACTAGTGTCGTGGTGTTACAATAAGTGGAGATAAAAACTGAAATGGATTTGGGATATTCAATTACTAACATAAAAATGTAGTATTTAAATTTTTATTGTGTAATAATTTATTTATTTATTAAGGATGTGAGGTGAATGTTGAATAATAATATATAATAATATTGGTGTTTTGAGAAAATTACCTTTTGAATATCACTTCATTGAAAGACCCCTTAAGAACCTTTGATATTGTATTGTGCTGATACCATGGAAAATCGAAGATGAGATAGTAGGGAGGATATTTTTTGGAATAGACATGAGGATATTAATTGATTTTTGGATATATGGGGTGGATAGGGTTGGCATATATACTGGAGTGGGGTTTTTTTAATTATTAAATAATGATTATTTTAGAACTAAACCCAACCACGTTGAGGCGGAAATAATTTCCATGAATTTAGATGATTTTTAATGTTCTAATTTTTTTTGAGGGTCTAAAAACAAAACAAAAAACTATTTTATGGTGCATTACTTAGGTATTTTATGCTATTATCTTTTATGTTTACTCTATTGCATTATTTTACATATTCTGTACTAAATCATTCCTTTTGCCAAAGTAATAATTTTTATCCGTAAATATTAAAAAGAACATACTCTATTATATCATCCTTATGATTAAATATATATAATCAATTTCAAAAAATTTAAATTTCAATAATTATAATAATTATATTTAAAATATATCACTTGGATGCATCATGACAACGTGTATTTAATGTGAAAATGTTTAAATGTTCTATGTGTTTTTATATCTAATTATAATGTGAAGATGTTTCCAATTAACAAAATAGGATTTATGGTCGTATAATTGAAATATTTATACATTAAAAAATATTTGAAATACAATTTTACAATATAAATAAATTATATGAAAAATATGTTTCATTTAAAATTCATTATTTTTCAGTGATCATTAAAAAATGAAACATCCCATTAAAAACAAATAAATCACCCTAATTTAAATATGATATATACCATTCAAAAATGATGTTTATTTTTTCAAATAAAAAAAATGTATCAAAATTTAGATATAAAATATGTGATCTATTAAAATGCTTTAAAATGCATTTTAGAAAAATATAGCTTTTTTTGCTTAAAATCATATTTATTTTCTTTTTAATCCAATTAAACTTATTTGATGAGTTTATAAAACTTTTATTTCTTATATAACATATAAATTTTGTTAATAACTTTTAGTAGTAGTTATGAATTAAAAGTTTTAATAAAAAAATCAATTATCTGAATAAAAATAGTTTTCATGAAAACAATCCCTTTATATTCAATTGGTTTTTTATTTTTATTTATATTTATTTTGTTACTAATGAGTTTGTTTAATAAACATTTGAAAACTATTTTTTCATAATTTAGCGTATCTCGTTTTTATACCATTTCTATGAATATGTGATAACTATGATAACTATGTAATAATATTTTCAGAGTTTGTTTGAGAACATTGTTTGGTGAAAATAATGTTATCAAAGAGATTATATTTATTTTTAAAAAAATAATGAAAACTATTTCAATAGAACAATTGATCCATTAAATAATCTCTCAATTTTATTCTTTAGTTTCATATTTGATAATTTTAATTCCTTTCATTCCATTAACTAAAGATAATTTTTCTCTTTTTCGATAGCATGGTCAAAATTAAAATTAGCATTTAAAACATGATGCTTATTTAGAATTTTTAATTAATACCCATGATCATTAAATGTATCTTCTTCCATGTTATATTACTCAAATATTTATTCATTTGTGATGTTCCCATCACTTTCATCATCTCTAGTATGATATGATGTTTGAACAATAAAAGTTGGAATGATATTTGACACCTCAGATGTGTTTTTCATTAAACTCATGTTCGTTTAATCATGCTTTACCAGTGGGGTAGTATCTGAACAAAATGATATATCCTTAGAAGCACGGCATGTTTCAATCATTTTTTTATTATATTTATTATCATTATTGTCATATTTATTTATTTGATTTCATCATAGGACAATCATATTTGACAAGGACTTTCCTTTTACATTCACAGTACATTGTTTCATTTCATGTGTCATCTCTATCCCAATCCTTCTTCCAATTTCCTCTATTTTGAAATTTATCCATGTATCTTGGTTTACTAATTTTTTTTATAATTATAATCTTTAAGAAATATTATTTCTAGTTGATCAATCATTTCCTCAATAACTTTTTGTGATTCTTAATCACATGATATTTCACCACCAACATTATACTTTTGTTTTGAGGATGTGGATTTGATGGCCTTAGATTTCATTTAAAGTTCATCTTCATTTTATATATTGACTTTATTTTCATCCACATACATCATTATTTTTCCAATCAGATCATCAATAGGTATCTTACTAATAAGGCATTATTATATGATTGAGATTGAGGTTCTTCCCCATCATTTTGGAAGACAACTCTACAATCACATCACATAGTCTTTTTTAGAAACTGAATTCCCCGAAAAGGTTAATTATATTCATGATATCATTGAAAATTATATATATGTAAGAAATAATATCAATAGGTTTGACCTTAAAATTTAAATCTTAATTATATATATCTTTAACCATATTTCATTTACATTATTTTTTCCTTAATGAGAAATATCTAAAGTGTCCGAAATTTCAAGATCATTTGTGCATGTAGAAATTCAATAGAATAATTCCTCACCTGAAGAACAATATATATAATTCATGGATTTACAATTATTATTATAAGTAGTTTTAGTATCATAATCTAATGTGTTTATAATAGTTTTAGGTATTTCATATTTATCTACATTAATATATTAAATTTTAAAACCCATTATTATAAAATAAATTTGTATCTTGATTTTCCTTTGAGCATAATTTCTTCTATAAAAAAGTGGTATTTTAGTATCAACTACCTCTTTTCTATTATCCCTATGGAACTAATTTTATATCTAAAATAAATTTCATAACAATAAAATTATACTAAAATCATGGATGGAAATATATTTATGAATCTTTGATACCAAATTTTGGGGAGAGTGAGTAACTAAAGTTGGTGGAGATTGACTTACTCATTAAAATTATTATTTAAAACAAATTCAAATAAAATATCTCTATTCAAATAAATTTTCCCAAGTAATCAAACTAGTATATTGGTAAAAGTTAATTTGTTGAAATTATTTCACTGAGCATGATTAGTGATCAGTTAAAAAACTAATGAAAATTACTCAAACTTAATTTGGATGTAAATTTACACAAACAAATTACAATATAAATAGTATTTAATAATAATAATCAATGTGATAGTTTAGTTTAAAGATAATATATATATATATATTAAATCCATGAGATGATGTAAAAAATCAGAAAACAAAATAATCAAAGGGTTCAATTTCATGCCAAGACCTAATCCTTTCCACAATTAAAATCATCTTCTACTAATTTGATTATATGAAAATAATCAGCCCTATAACATGGATCTGGTATAAATTTAATAGCATAAAATATTTTTAGGCTCGAAACCAGTTTCATAGTTATATGTAGAATGTTAAAAAAAATCAAATGAGTCATAGAGAACACATCAAAAAATAGTATATATAAGAATATAAAAATATAGAGAGTTAGAATATCATGAATTCTCTAGTTCTATTAGAGGAGTTAGTGTCTGGTCATCAATTGAGAAAACAACACACATATCTAAAAAATAAAACAGCATAATGAGTAATAAATAGTGTATATATATAACAAGTTATAATTCAACATTTTTAGTTATTTAGATTATTGGGAGTCCTAAAATGTGGCTTGGGAATGATCTTGAGTTGTTTCTCTGAATGTTTTCGTAATAAAGAACATTATAAGGTTCTATTTTCTATCTGTTAGTAATGATCATGATATTCAATTGAGATCCAGTCTTTAATTGATGAAAGTCATTTTGAATAAACTTATTAAGGACTTTAATGATTATCATTTTAGTGTTCAAAAGTCTCAAAATTCTTTATCATATTCACCACATGAACATAATTGAGTATTTTGAGAATATAAATAACAACATGCACCTTGTGAAGAATTATAATCCACATATTATAGATAGCCATAATAACTCTGAATATGGATTTTATTCATCTATGAAATGTTTAGGAGAATAATTATAAAATAAATTTCTTCATTAATTTCATAAATATAGAAGTTAGAAGAATTTAATTATAAATAAGATAAATAATGGAAACAGCTTGAATAGAGGTAAGACATATCTAGTGCCAAGAAATCTCTAATAATAATACATATCTGTTGGTGACTCTGTATTGCAGTGAATCAATCAATTGATGACACATTTAAACTTATTGTGATTCATTATAGCAGAGACTCAATCTGATTGTGATTAATTTGATATAAAAATATCTCACAATGTAGGTGACTCAATATGATGTTATCTCCAGTTAGGTCAGTCAGTCATTCAGGAGATTTGATATGATAAGTGGTAACCCAACTAGGGAAATTATACATTCTAGTGAGAAAACCACTGATCGGGTTGATCTCCCTAAGGGTGTGCCAACAGACCCGTAATGGGAGGAAAACAAGGAGGTTCCAAATAATGTCATGTATTGGTATCTAATAATCCACTTCTACCAATAAATGAAAAATTATTTTTTCATAGTTAATGAATTGGATGAGGTTGTTGATAGGATGGCTAAGAGACATATACTTTTGGATTCTAATAAGGATCATACTATGTGAATCAATAAGCTAGAACATATTTTGGAAAGAGGTTTCAATGAAGGTAAAATAAAAATTGTGGATTACATTCAAATTTGAAAAAAGGTGTATTATTAGATCAAAGAAATTATCAAATATGATCAGGCTATAGAGTAAATAATCTCTATTGAAAATTATTTTACAAAATTGTATAATAGTAATAAATTAAATTTTATTGGTTTTCACATATCATATAGTATTTAATGATTTGTATTAAACACTTTAAGAGGTTCTCACTTTTATTTAATTTGTATCAAAAAACAAAATTATAATGTTTATTCAGTAACACATGCTAGAAATAAGTCATGTCTAGAAGTAACTCATTTTGACACATAGCCAAATTTTCATCTAAATTTAATTATAGTGTAAAATGCAATAATAAAACATTAAAATCATTAGAGACATAATAAACATAGTTTTTGGGCATCAAAATATGGAGGATCCAAAAATAATAATGCATAAAATAAATTATTTTACTGTATCTAGACATCTTTATTTTTATTTTCATGCCCAAAAATAGGTAATGATTACAATGTATTCATGTTTTCACATTCAATTTTTCAATAATAATTAAAAATTTATATAATTATATTACTTGATTAAAAATTATGTGAAAAAAAATTATTTTATTTTGTCACAAACTATTTTATCAAGTTCCAACATCCCTCACCATTGGAATTAGAAAGTATAGTTGTTTATAAATTCTAGTGGAAGGGAACCATAGGTCCATAATCAAATCCCATGAAAGGGCTTTATCAATTACACGAATTTATTTGGGTATGAAAGTCTTTTCCAACTATGGGATAATGACTCCTTAATCCATTGAGGGGAATCCTAAATCATAATATCCAATATTTGATTTCATTAAGACATTACTCTATGATAAAGCATGAATATTAATGGACACTCCACTTGATGTGAAAGGATTATATCAACCCAAAAATTTCATTAGAACTCCCATAAAAAATTATGCACCCAAAAAGTGTTTTTATATATGTTTATCCATTAGATTATTTCATAATAATATAATTTGAGGATTATTTTAACATAATATTAAGTTGAGAGATTATATTTATAATGATGTGGTTTCTTATTTCATATTTTATGTGCCTTGTTAATATTCTGTATATTTTACCTAATGGATTAACCATGTTAAAATTAATAATTTATGTATAATCTATTTACCTATATTTGTCGATTTATTTTTATTCTATTTAATTATGTGTCCACAGTATTGCATCTTTAATATTAATCAGTAGTAATAGGTAAAAAAATAAAAAAAATAATAAAATTAGCAATTATTTTATAGTTTATTTATTGAGAGGAAAATAAATCAACCTATGAACATATGTATAAACATTTTTTGCATGTCTTGGCATGAGTTGTGACATCCCTCAAGTCCATATAAGTACCTATAATGCTATTTTTATCTAGATTGCATCATAAAACACCTCAATCGTGGCTTTTATATTAATGGATCTATTATCATTTAGAAACTCCTTTTTCTACATATGTTTTTCACTGACATGTAGGTGAGGGGAACCGAAGAATTGGTCAATGTGAATTATATAAAATAATATTTTACATGGATATCCTATATAATAAAAGAGGTTGGGATGAATCACCATACATTATATTTAATTTAATAATAATTAATTAGAAAACCATGCAACCTAATTAAATTATATTAAACAAACACATATATGGGTCTGGTGAAGCTCATGACCATTAATTCACATAAAATGATTATTATTTTAAAATAATTAGCTACAATTCATTTCAATTCATTATTTAATAATATAAATAATAATAATTAAACTAATTAATTGTCTAATTATCCAACTAATTCATTTCATCTAATTTCATCATATCCTCCTAAAATTCACATCCTCTATAATTTCAAATAAAAAAATTATTTTATATAAAAAATAGAAAATTATTGAAAAAAATTTTACTTAGAATAAACATGAATATTACCTATCGAAACTACTCCAAATGGTTTTAATTTTAAAAAATTAACTCATATGACATATTTTTTACATGAATTGTGTCATTATTTCAGGATTATGATTACTAATTTAATGCAACACGGACCACATGGAATTTATGTTGCACGTAGAATTCAATGTGTTGAGTATTTGGTGTATAATTAACATACTTGTGTCATAATTTAAAATATTATGTGGTATTAATTAATTATTTTTTATAATATAGAACCATGTTATTTAATTGTACAATCAACCAAATGACTCGTGGTATTTATGATTTAGATATTTAATTGTGAAGTTAAATAAATTTAATATTTTTATATAAACATGTAAAGTGCACTGCATGCGAAATCCAAGATTGAAATATGTATTTTTCTTTCCCAGATATTCAAAATACATTCCTAGGGACTTTTCACATACATCTACTGGGAATATATGAAGTACAATTTTTTTTGAACGAAAAGACAACATGTACATCAGGTTAAATTGTTGTTGTATGAAAGTGTCACGTATTATATACACACTGTGTATTAATTACAGAGCATGGATTTAAATTGTCTTTTCCACATTGAAAAAAATTTGTATAGATAGACTATCATAAATCTATATGGTGTGCAGTCTAAAAAATTCATGTGCAACCCTATCTATTTTACACAAGGTGCATCAATTTCATGGGCTATGTACAAATTTCAAAATGAACTAAAATCCTCTCAAGTGTCATTGGGAAATCAAAAAGGATACACTTAATATAACAAAAATGGTATACACAATATACTCTTTCATATCCAGCAATATTTTCTTAAAAATCAAGATTTGTACATCATACATGATCATCATTAATAATTAATTAAACATGGTAAAATAAGAATGAAATGATAAAGAGATGGTTGATATTTTGAAAATGGATTAAGAACGAATTAAAACATTACATTAATTGTATATTTTAAATTCATAGTGATCAACAATAAAAATAATAATTATAAATTTAATCATGAATTCTCATAATACAATTAATATATCCGGTCATTGTGGAAGTGCAAATCGGGGTTGATCTTGACTCTGTGATTAGTTGTATTGGTGTATCAATCTCACATTATATAATAAATAAAAACATGAAAAATGAATTTTTTTCAAATAATATTTAAAATAATGGTCCTTAAAAACATGAGAGTCCATTTTCATATTAAATTTAAAATTAGATTTATTTGGTCAGAAAAAATAATACATTGGACTTGGGATCATTCATTAAAGATCATGTCGATTTTTTTAAAACCGATTCAGTTTAACTATAATGTAATTTCGGGATCAAATTATATAATACCTCTAGAGATGATACATACTCTATCATATGATCTATAGAATTTATAAATTGATTTACAGGTTCTTGTATAATTCATAGATACTCAATAAGTTTTTTTGGATTTCTACTACAATTCATTCAACCTTGGAAAAATGACTTTGAACTCACATTAATGAGAGCATTAAAGAGGGATAAGAATCTCAATTGAATTATTTGATCTTGGGAGAGATCTCTATATTTCATTTTGGAGAATGATTTTCAATTTTAATCAATATCAATCAACCATTACACAATAGATGTAATCGTCTATTTATAGAGAAAGGGTTAGAGGTAAAAATATTATTTAATTTCCCAATAGACCATAATAATATATTAAACCTCATCAGACCCCCTTATATGTAATAATAATATAAATATTTTTATATTTTGAAGAACTATTGTAATGACAAATATTATTTTACCAACTTACAAATTTATATTTATCACTAGAAAAAATCTTGGACCACTCATCCTCCCATGAATTTATTGAATACTCGAATATATATTTTAAAAAATTATTCATAAAAAAATATATTAAATAGAATAAATATTTTCTTCAAATTCAATATGATATATATGAATTTAATTTTATCAGGATTATATAAAATATTTATTAATAAATAAATGATAATTTATTAACGTGTAAGAAAAATTACATGATAGATAAATCCTAAAGAAAATTATTCTATAGTATTGAGAATAATATTTACATCAATAATTAAATTTTAATATAATGTAATTGAGATTAATGTAATCACATAGTCTCTGACCCTCATGGAATATTTCTCATTAGAATTTTGTGGGATAGCATCCTGTATAGTACCACTACCTTGTAACTAGTCAAGGAACCCATGAAAAAGATATTAATGTCTTATTGTCAATAATATGTTAATGTAATTAAATGAAATGGTTATATTTTAATCAAAGGGAAAAGTTATAATCTTCCATTATGGTTGAGGAAACAAATCCTTCCATAACATATTAATTAATAGAATGTCATTTGTGATGAACCCAACACACCCAAATTCCCTTGAACATATGAAATCAGGGTTTTGGATAGAAAATATAAATCTTTCAGTCCTGACATTCATTAATAATAATATTGACTTATAAAGACCATTACACATACTCAGAGATAGTAATATCTGACGACGCATAAATATGATGAATTCATACTAGTAGGTAATTTTCTATAATCTACCTTCATGGAGTGTACCGTGTGAGAATTTTATGAGATGTGGTCGCATCCTCTTGCTAGTTATCACACATGAATGTCACATTATTATATATCCCATAATATAATTTTAACTGAATTTATTCTATATATAAGAATAATATCATGGAATTTTAATGTTCTCATCATTATTGGGAATATCTATACTCTTACTACTATAGAAGATACTCAAGGAAATTATCACAATAATTTTTTTAAAAAATAAAAATAAATACGTGATAATATATTTAAATTAATATTCACTTCATTTAATATACACATTATATAATGTATAAATTTTTCAATTCTATGGAAAAAAATACAATATGACACTTATTATAGAATTCAAATATTTCCAAAGAATGCCCAAATATAATTTTTTAATAGAAATATTTCAGGAAATTATTCTATTAAAAAACCCATGGAATTGAGAGTAAATATAAACCTTATAATTATATGAAACATTCAATGTATATTTATTGTTTGAAAATATTTTCCTTGAGCTTGATATGATATGGTGTTATTGTATCTTTGGAATATTTTTTAAATAAGGGAAAATCTTTTGAAAATACATATTATAATGGATTCAAATAGTTTGTTCATTTTTTATATATTGGATTTTCATATAATATATAGATTACTAAGAGGTTTAATTTGTAATAATTTTAAAAATATATTGTCTTCAGAGTTTGACATGTGTCTCTAGGGGAGACATAGATATTATTTGGATGGAAAATTGTTCAAAGGGAAGATGTGAAATTTCGAAATCCATCAAAATATACAAATGAATTGGCTGAGAGATATAGTCATGATATTTTTTTAACCTCTTGTACTGCAATGATCATTTATTGTAACATAAATGTTTGTGGAAAATAAATATATACTGAAAAAAATATGTTTAAAGAAATGATTGGTAACATAGATTATTTGGAAAAATATCAAATATATTTTATGGTTTCAGTTTTTATATGTTCTAGATTCCTAAATAATAATAATAATAATAATTTAGGAGGAGTAAAAAATAGTAATTAAATATGTTCAAGGATCCTTGAATCTAAAATTATTTTATCCAATACACGCCTAATTTAATGTAATTTTTTTTCATATTCTGATTTTCAAGGTGGTAAATAGATAATGATGGCATGATATGCAGGTTTCAAATTCTTGGTACATATTTTTTTCCTAGAGTTAATAGAAACCTGACATAGTAAATTTATCAACTCGTATGTGTGAGTATGTTTGTTATGAATATTTTTGTTCTTAGAAATAATGGATTAAACCAAAAAAAAAATATTTTGGATTTAATTTATAGAAGATCCCTAGTTATTGGGATACCACTTCTAGAATTTAAATATCAAAAAATACATTTCATAACATCATGACTAAATAAAATAATGGCAGGTATAACTTTTATATATTTCATGGTAATAAGCAATTATTATTTATGAAGATGTTTCTATAGAGTATCAATATGTGGACATATTAACTAGCCCCTTGGATTTATATAATATTGATAAAATAAAATTTGATCTTGGTATGATTGAAATAAAAATTTAATTTACATATTTATGGGTTAGTTAAGATATATTTTTTAATTATATATATTCTATTATTTCTAATGATGAATTTATTTCCTATAATAGTTTTATAAAATTTATTAATTGAAAAAAAATCTTTAAAAACATTGACATGTTTTTATATACTATTGAGTTGTTTAGATCTGTTGTTACTATTTGAGAATGAATGAAATTTGGTGAGTCTGTTTAATTATTCAATGCAACATTTAGGGTTAGTTTCAATAATTGTAATAATTTAGGGGGTGATTTATCTTTTCAGTGTTAAAATTTAATGGGTTTTTTTCAATCCAGGCAATGGTTTGTTTAAGAAGAATAAATTTGTTTTATATTTTTTTGTAAAATATAAAATGGTACATAATTTTGGATATGTTTTGAAATTATAAAAAAGGGGAAAATGGTGAAGTGAAACCCAACCAAATTATTTATTTTATTATAAATAAGATAAATTTTTATTAAATACTAATAATTTCTTACAAATTCATTTTTAATACTTTAATCCTCCTAACATGAGTTATAAAGAGTTTTATAGTATATTTTTTGTTAGATTGAGACTCAATGAGATTTCATGATCTTTTATTAAATGTAATGATTCATCCAAGAGTGAAATAGACCATTTATGATATTTATTATAATATTGAGACTTATATGGATCTTCTGTGAGAATAAACTCTTCTCGTGTGAGTAATATGTATCATATATGAGTACAATAGACCATCCATGTGTTATCGTTTATGTATAGTAATTGAAATTCTCTGGGAGGTAATGATGTTCTATATGAAGAGAGTGAAATTTTATGGGATTAAAAAGTTATTCTAAAATAAAATTTTCATGATGAAATGTGAAAGGATTCCATTCATGATCTTTTATGAATTCCTGAGTCACATATTTACATTTTCATATTTTACCTCAAAGTACATTTTGTTTTATATATTATTTTATAATATAAATTACATCATGGTTATTTTATATATATCTCATTATATAATTATGATTTAAATGAAAATAATTATATTAGACCGTTGAAATTTTATAGATATTTGAATATCATTAAATGTGTTTGTGAGAGTGTTAATAGAGAAAACATTAACTGTACATTTTGAGTTCATATAGGAAAACTAATACAAGGAATATTGGTATTACTTGTGTGTAAGTTATCATTCATGAGAATATGACTTCATCGAACATGGAAAATGAAAAGGGAATAAATTCTATCCTTGGTATTAGTTAGAATAATATGACACCACTATCACATGATGGTAAAAAATATACTATTTATTTTCCATGTGCATCATTGTGGCTAACTACGGTCGTTTCCAATGAGAATCTTTACATTTTATCCATCACTATTCCTATTTTACTTATTATATTTTTTGTAATTTATTATTGAGAAAAAAATGATAAATATAAGAAAATTGTGGAAGAAATCATAGGACTAAAATAAATATAGAGGTATAGACAAAATAAATCCAAGGTCCAAAGAATTAACATGGTCACAGGATTGGTTGTTCAGATTCTTTCATTATACATTCTTTATATTATAATATAAATTTTAAAATTAATCTTTTATTATATTAATTTTTATCCTCTACTTCAAATGTAAAAATTTTTAGTCCTAAGGGATCTCTTTAGCACACTATATTTCTAACACAATATTATTTTTTAGTATGTATCTTTTCAAATGTACTGTTTCTCTTCCATAACATGAATTGCATAGAACACTAAATTCAAATGAATAATAATATATTAATATATGATTCAATAATGAACTTTTTACACATTTTTTACATTATAGAAAATGGTTGAATGTAATATTATTTTAATTTCCGTAATAACATACTTTTGGTCCTTTTACAATAGTGTGAATGGATATGTTTTCACCTAGGTCAAAATATATTGTTCAATATTCTTATTTACAAAGGTTATTATCTAATGATTCCTTATACCATTTTTTATTGGAAGGTTTATCATTAGTCTGACTATTGATGTACTATTTAGATACCATTCACCATATTACATTGAATAGTTTATTACTATGTTTGTTGGTTGGGGGGAAATATAAACATCTTTTATGATAGTCTAAATATTAATGTTTATATTGATTATGTTTCACCCATTTCATATAAAAAAATTAATTCGACAATGTATTTTATGGGTGAGGCCCTCTATATATCCCATGTATAATGAGACATATTAGTTTGGGTATTGGATGAGGCATTTCAAATTTATTTATCTTGGAATGAGGTATATGGCCCTAGTAATAAAATAATACATATTGTTGAGTTTTAGACAAGAAAATAAATTCTTACACAATCCGAATCTATTCATGTTTGGTGTTTTATATAATTTGGACATAAAACATACATAACATCCCATAGACATACATGAGGATACCACTAAAATAGTATCAATTTAATAAATAATATAAAAAAATTTAGATAAAATATGATTTATTTGAAAAATATTTATAATAATTAACTCGAATTCCCTCTTTATCTTATAAATCCTTATATCCTGTGGAAAACATTAGACTAATTGGGAAAAGCAGAAAAAGCTTTATAAGGGTTATATAGAAGGAAATCATTATTAAAGTTATAAAATAGAAACCAATAAAACCCATTAGAATTTATAGAAAAATAAGGTATTCTCCATGGGAAATATTTAATATATAACTATTATAATTACCCATACACATGGAATAATCATTTGTTCAACATCCATATCTGGAGTACCCAATGCATTAGAGAGCTATAGTGGTGATCAACTATCATATCTTGAAATATAATGGGCTCAAAACAACATATAATGATCTATAATGTGATTAAACCAACATAATACTGTCCAAAAGAACATATCATAGTAATAAAAAATCATTAAATTAGAAGAAGAAGATATTCCATATATATATAAAACCACATTTTCTAGTTTCATAAAAAGACATTCAAAAGGATTTTAAAAGGAAAGACCCTTATGAATATATTTAGTGTGAGAATTAATAAAATGGAATGGATGTGTGCATACACTATAGATACAAATAATAAAACTAAATATAATCAAAAATTTATTCCCTAAATAATATCAATATCACATAATGAATAAAGTATAAGGTTAATTGTAAGAATGGAAATTGGGTAAAGAATTCCATTACATCAGGTTTGTGATACTTCAAATATGATTAAACCATCATTATAATGGTTTAAAGAGTGTTATTAAAACTATAATGAAGAGTTAAAATATTTATAACTCCTTATATGATCATTTTATAACATCATTCCAACCATTAATTTATAATATTTTGTTCTTTGCATTATTTTGGGTGCGTTCATTACATTATATCCATGGTCAGTTCATAAAGAATTTCCTTGTCGAATGGAATCGAATCTCGTGAAGTGAAATTATAATTTATTAAAATGTTTCTACAAGATTAAATTAAATTATAAATCATTTTGGTTACATGTTATGAGGATGAGTCATTAGTTAAATCATTAGTGATAATGGTTAGTTTATTATGGTGAATTTTTATCATTTCAAAAGATTTTTGTTTTTCTAATAAATAATACAAATCAAAAATAGTTAAATAACATAATATATAAAATAAAATGTATAATAAAATATTATTCTACTATATTAATGGTTTTCTGGCTATATTTGAAATATTTAAAAGAAATTTAAGATACATCCCAAATGTTGTTGGTAAATCGAAACTTCATGGACTGTGTTTTTATTATGAGATTATGATGGATAGGATAATAAGAAAGTTGATGAATCATTCATATACATGATAAAATTTAACAGATACATATAATACTGGAGCATTCATTAATCTTGGACAAGGTTATGGGAAGAGATTATAAGAAAATAATAACAATTCAAATGAAAGTAAAAGAAAATGAAAGAGGACTTTTACCTCTTGATTTCTTCTCTTTGAAATCCTCCTTATGAGATTTGGTATTGGAAGTATTGTTAAACCAAAATGTGTAAGTTGTGGGGAAGATCCATTGGAAAATTAGTTGGATGAATTTAGAAAATTATCAAAGCTTGAGAGTTGTACTAGGAAGAGGGGGTCAGGGTTGAATTTATAGTAGAGGATAAGGTGGTTTTCCATTATTTTAATCATTAGTATTATATTTTTTCACAATAGTATGATTAATCAAGATTATCCAGACAAAAAAGGTAAAAATTACAAATGAATTAGAAACAATTACAATTTAAATTTTCCATGACTCAATCATGATGTAGAAATCCTTTTATTTTACACATTTCATATATTATTGAATATCACTATTCATAAAAAAATTTAGAAAACCCAAAAAATTCACCCAATTCATTTTTTGATGTGTATATTTCAAAAATAAACTCATTTTTTTGAATTAAATTTCAAAATTTGATTAATTTAATTTTAAATTAAATCATAATTTACTTTAAAAATAACAATTTTAAAACATTAACACATTTTGTATCACCTAAAAAATAATCATGATATCCATGTATTTTTACCTTAAGATAATAAAATAATAATAAAATTTACTATTCATAATGGTTATAATACAATTCAAAATGGTATGTTACTGTTCCTAGGGTTATAATACTATTAAGAAAAAATTTATTTTGTCATATCTGACTCCAAATAACTTACAAATCGTAATCGTGTATGTCTGTTTCTTGATATTCAAACCACAGAAGATAAAAAATTATATTTGATAGATTGTTTATAAATATTTTCTTAAAATAAGGTGTCATTATGTCATGACTATGTGTTTAATCCATCAAATTAAATTTATTTTTTAATCCTTTGGTTGTCACATTCTCCCCACCATCTGGAAATTGCATCCTCTATATTTTTATTTACTTATTAAAAAAATTAGGGTACCACACTCTTATAGAATTTTCATATTATCATATTTCTTCTTCAACCATTTGGTTTCTCTAAAATAACCTTTATCTGGTGGATTACCTGATTCTGTAATATAGGCTCTCTATGATCATGAATCTAAATATGTCTCTCTTAATAAGAAATGTACTCTACCAGATGAACTAATTTTGGGATCAAAACATGATATGAATCTTGAAAATACATTCTCAATATCGAACCATAAAAAACATCATGTACCTGAGATAAATTCAGAGGAAAAACTACTCAGTATGTGACTGGTCCAACACTCTCTATGATTTCATAAGGTCCAAGGAATGAAGGACTTAACTTTCCTTTTTCACCAATACTTATAACACTGTTTAAATGGAAAATTTTAAGGAAAACAAGATCACTTCCATTAAATGAAATGTCATTCCCCTAATTATTTATACAACTTTTGTTCTTAATCTAAGATGTCTCCATGTGTTGTTGAATCATCTGATGTTTTTCTACCACTTCCTCTACTAATTCTGGTCCCAACAACATCCATTCCACAACTCCTCCAAAAAATGCTGGAGTTTAACACGGATTTCCAATAAATCCCATAAACGGTTCCATCCTGGAAGTCAATTTAATAGGCCTGATTCATATCCTCCAATGTCTAAATTGTTTTCTAGGTTTATCAATCAGAAAAATAATTAAAATAAATGATGAAATATAATTCTGTGCCCAGTGAAAAATGAAACACTTTCCAAAAGATAAAAGTGAACCTAAGATAAATGTTTGATATAATGGAAAGAGAAACTCTATATAATATGAAATTATATTTCAGGCACAATCTAGGAATTTGATCCAAAGACATATTATCCCGAATAGGAATGAAATGTTCTAATTTAGTTAGAAGATCAACAATAACCCATATATCATTATTATGTATATATATATTTTTAGTAGTCCCACAGTGAATTCCTAGGATATATTTACCTATTTCCATTCTGGGGCTGGTAAATGTTGAAGCACCCCCATCGGTAAATCCTACTTTTCATTAACATGTTGACATCTAAAATATTTCATGTTAAAATAATCAATATCATTTCTCATTACATCCCACCAGTAATACTGTCAAATATTTCTCTACATCTTTGTGCATGCAGGCTGAATAGAATGTGGAGAACCATGGGATTTACATAACAATTCTTTCTTCAATGGAGAATCACCCGGAACACATAATATCTTTGAAAACCTAAAAACACAATCCTTATCAAGGATAATTTCTGGTAAAATACCCATTTTATCCAATTCATCATTTTCTTATAACTCTCCATATTCTTTCATTTTTTTCATAATTATATCAGACAAATATGGTTGTATTAAAACATGAAAAATAGTGGAATTTTCTGTAGAAAAAACATCCAAGCCAATGATTATCAAATCATTTACCAAGTGATCACATTATAAATGTATTATAGTTAATGTAGCATTACCTTTCTGACTCAATGCATCGACCACTATGATTTCTTTTCAAGGGTGGTAATGAATTGTGGAATCATAATACTTGATTAGTTATATCAATATTCCCTACCTCATTTTTAATTCCATCTGGGTAAATATATAATTCAAAATTTTAGGTTTAGTATATATTTCACATTTTACTCCATACTTCTGATGCCTCCAAATTTTAAATTCAAAAACATAAATATCTAATTCCAAATCATGTGTAGGGTAATTTAACTAACGAGGTTTCAACTAATGTGTGGCGTATATAATTACATGTTCATTATTCTTCAGAAAAAAAATCAATTCATGTTAAATATGCGTCACTATATATAATAAATTCATTTTTTCTACAATATATGGTCAGAATTGGAGTATTCAACAATATTATTTTCAAATACTAAAAAATTCCTCACATTATTTTGTACAGATGAATTGAACTCCATTTCATGTTAACATAGTTAATGGGCTAGATAACGATGAAATGATTTCAACAGACTATCTGTAATATCTTGGAAAACCAAGAGAACAAAAAACATCATTTATATTTGTGGGTCATGTACATTCTTTGAAAACATTTGATTTAGCATTATCATCACTTGTGCCATCTTTATAAAAAATGTGTCCAAATAATGAAATTTGTTGTAACCAATTTTCACACACTCTTAATTTTACATAATGTTTCTTTTATTTTATGGTTTTAAAAAAAACCTTTAGATATTTTTCATACTCTTGATCGATTTTTAAATATACCATATTAACATCAATAAGCACATCCACAAATATATCGATGAACTCCTGGAATATTCTATTCATAAGATCAATGAATATAATAGAATTATTATTTAACCCAAATTTAATAACTATATATTAGTAATTACCATATCTAGTATGGAACAAAGTCTTCCAGAGGTCTACATCCTTTAATTTCAACTGATGGAACTCTGAACTCAGGTAAACCTTTGAAAAACACACTACTCCCAAGAAATTATAAAAAACAATCGATATGAGGAAAATGATACTAGTTTATGTCAGTGATGTTATTCTAGGCTATATAATCAATGCAATATCTCATTGAATCGTCGGTCTTTCTGAAAATGTGATAGGATCAACCAATGGAGAAGTACTACATTGAATGAAACCATAATCTAATAATTCCTAAAACTAATTTTTTTAAATTCTAGAAGATTCATATGTTTTATATGATTAGGGTTTTAGTATTTTCATCAGCATTATGAAATAAATAAATATTAAACTCAACCTCTTAATTAGTAATAACACCATGAAAATAATTTGGGAAAACATCTAGGTTTTCATTTACCATTGGTACATCATTAATCAGGATAATTCTATTATATTTTATCAAAATGAACAATATTACATTCATTTCCACATTTTATATGTTTTTAAGCTTCCTAATATGTTATCAGTGGAATAGGTTCATTCATGTACACAATCATAAAACCTCTTTGAATAAAAACATCTTCTTTTATTGCAATCTATGTTATCATGATAAAAAGAAAGTATGCCTATACCCAAAATAATATCGAAATTCCACTAGAGGCAATACAACATGGTTTTCAGGTTAAAACATTCCATAGACAAAGATAGGTAGATAATTATAATTTATTTGTGCCAAAAAATTTCCTCCAGGTTTTTAAGCCACGAGTTTTGGTTTCATTTCACGTGGTGGAATTCCCAATTCAAATGAAACTTTCTTATAAATAATGAAATTTGTAGAACTTGAATCTAACAAATCATTTGAAAATTATGTAAAAAAATAAATTTACCTGATACCACCTCATTTGATTTTTCAACATCATCTGATGTGGTTGAAAAGAATTTTCCACACCCTTCTACATCCAAAATTTTTGATTTCCTTCCAAAGAGACTATCTTCAACCACACATTAGAAGAGGATCTAATTCCTTACAGCTATGGAATGTCACCATATGATTCATATTAATTTTCCCAAACATTCCACATTGGCATAATTTCCAATAATTTAGAAGACATTCACGAGGATAGTTTTTATTACACTTTTCACAAGATAGGAAATTGATTTTTTACCTAAAAATTTCATTGATGAATTTTTCGCCAATATATTTTAAATAGGACTCTTCTTATTATTGTCATCATGAGACACATACATGTCAAATAAACATTATATCATCTTTTTCATCACAAATAACCAATTTCTAATAGCATTTAATCTCCTATAAAGCAACATATATTCATTTAAATTTTTTCAAACAAGAGTAAAAACTATTAATTTTACTATCAACATCCAGTGAAAAATTAGATATGTGCTTAACCAGTATTCTAAATTAGATTCATATGATTCCATATAATCATAATCTTCCTCCATCAGTTCCATTAATTTTCTCCATTCTGAGTTGAACAGTTTTAAGAAAACAAATTTTAGAAAAAACAAACTTAATATCATCCCATTCCAGCTTGTTAAGATCGTCTCTATCTCTTGTATTCATAACCAGATACCATAATTTATTAGATTTACCTTAAGAAAGAAAAATGGATCATATTATCTTTTGATGTTCCAAACATCCCATGAAATCAAATATGAATTATAGAGCATTGAACAATCCTTTGGCTATCACTGGATTTGTGCTTCCACTGAAGGCCCGATGATTTCCCTTATAAAATTATACACAAAATAAATGTTTCTTCGCTGTATCTCATTTTCCTCTCTATAATTTATACCACCACTGTTTATTTCCAGATTCAACTGATCCATTGCTATCACAATTTTCCAGGTTTTGATTCGCAATACTCCAGACTCTGGATTTAGACAGATATCAACCTCTCGGTACCTTCTTACTTCAGCTTCCCTATTTATTCTATGGAAGACCATTTTTAATAGTCATATCATAGAAGAAGAAACATGGAAATCATTAAATTTTATATCATTTAAAATCAAACATAACTAAAATCATTTATGGTATACAATTATCGTCATACTAACCCAAGTGTAATCTAAATAATCCCACGATACCCACTATAAAGAACCATCCTTAAAAAATTACATATTCATGTGTTTTAGACCAGAACATACTTTCTTTCATATTAAGGATCATATCAGGTTTATTGTATTTGATAATTATGCCTTAAAACATATATAACATTCTAGAATCATACATTATGATACATCTAAATCAGTTTATATTCCATAAAAAACATATAAATTTTGAAATAAATCATTATTTCATTGATAAGTATTCTTATTAATTAACATTAATAAATTATTTCTCTTACACAACCATATAGAATATGAAAAACATTAGAAAACATGTGATGAGCACAAAATTCATAGTAAGGGATATACATAAATATATTTTTAGTCACGTGATAACATAAAAACTAGCAAAAAAGTATTAAAAAATATCATTATCGTTCATAAAGAATCATGTAGTTTCCATGGGACATATTTACTATATAACTTTTACAATCACCCATACATAGGGAATAACCATTTTTTCAACTTTTTTCCTTGGTGTACACAACCCATTGGAGAGCTATAATGGGGCTCACAAGACATATCATGATCTATAATGGCATCAAAACCAATATATCATTATCTATAATGGGCTCAAAACAAAATAAATATGTATAATAATAATTTAATAATAATAAAGCGTTATTAAATAAATTGAAACCCCTAATTCAACATATATAAAAAATAGTTTTCTTGAATTTAATTAAAGAGACTTTCAAAATAATTTAAAAGGAATGTCACATACAAATAAAATAAGATTGAGAATTAATATAAGGGAAGAGATATATATATACACTATAAACACACCTAATAAAAAATAATATAAAAAAAATTTATGATGAAAATAATCTCAATGTGACATAATTAATAGTGTAGAAGGTTATCCCAAAGAGTATAAATTCATTTAAAAATTCTCTTACCTCGGGTTTCTCTTTATTTAAATTTGATTAAACCCTACAAATAATGGCTTCATAGAGTTTTATTAAAACATTAATGATGAATATTCAATTTTATAACACCTTACATTATCATTTTATATCATCATTCCACCCATTAATTTATAATATTTTCCTCTTTCCATTGTTCCGCATGTGCTCTTCACATCATTTCAATGTTGGTTCATAAAGGATTTCGTTGTCGAATGGAAGAGAAACTGCATAAGTGAAATGATATATTATTAAAATGTTTATATATTATTAAATTATTCCAAAATTTCTTTATGTTATATGTTATGTGGATGAATCATTAGATATTTCATTAGTGACAATAATTTGTTTATTTTGGTAAATTTTGATCATTACGAAATACTTTTGATTTATTAATTAATAGTATACATAAACACTAGTTCCAGATCATAATATATCATATTATATGTATTATAAAATATTATTTATCCTTATTAATGGTTTTATGACTATGTTTGACGTACTTAAAGGTATTTGAAGTCAATTAACCCAAATGGTCCGAAAATGGACAATTCACAGACAATATTTTTTTATTTTGAGAATAAGATGGAGAGGGGAAGTAATTTGATGAATATTCTATAATCATGATAAAATTATAGTATATATATGATATTATAACATTCATGACTCTTTGTTAAGGCTAGTTTATGTGATTATAAGAAAAGAAAAATAATTGAAATGGAAATAAAGGAAAATGAAAGAAGATTTTCACCTCTTGGTGTCTTATCCTTGAGATCCTCCTTATGGATATTGGAATTGGACTAGAAGTGAGACCATCTAGTATTGAACGTGGATAAAAGCCTTGGTATAAATATTGGGTGGAATTTATAACAATATAAAATTCTTGAGAGGTGTGAGAGGAATGATGGGGTGATAGTGGTATTTATAATAGATGAGAGGAGGGGGTTTCTATTATTTTAATCATTAGTTTATTTGGTTTTCTCAAGACAATAATTTGTATTGATTTTTAAAAAAACTAAAATAAGTTAATTTTATTTGAAATCAATTTCCATTTACATCATCCATTACTCAAGCATGGTGCATAAATCCATTTATTTAACACATTTTGTAAATTATCGAATTTCACTTTTCAAAAAAAATCAATTATTTTAGAAAATTCCAAAAAAATACCCCTAACATTTTTTGATACATAGAAATCAAAAATAAGACCCTTTTTTGAAAATAATTTTCTACATATTAATAGTTTAATTTTTTAATAAATCATAATTTATACAAAAAAAAACTATAAATCATTTTATATCACCTTGAAAAGTTTATGAAGATCTCATTATCATATAACCTTATGACAATTAAATAATGATACAATATATTATTCATAAGGGTCATATTACTATTCATTTTACTATTCATATGGTTATGTTAGTATTCATTTGTGTGTGTTACTATTCATAAAGGAATGTTACTATTCACCAAAAAAAATTGTTGGCCCTATCAGACTCAGATTAAATTATTTATCAGAACATTGCATGTTTGTTTTTCTAAATTCAAAACACAAAAGCAGAAAAATCATGTTTAATGGCTAGTTTATTCCAATAAATATAAAAAAAGAGTCATAATGTATAGAATCATAGTGACATTCATTACATAAAATTTATATATAAATCCTAAGGGTGTTAAATGAGTCCTTAGCAGTATGTTTATAATGCCTTCAATTAAGAATTCCTTAATTATTAGATTAGATGTTCAATTTTCATATGATTATATGACTTTTTATAATATCCAAGGACATGTTGAAACATTATGTGATTATTTATATGGAATTATTATATCATCATTTATTCCTAAAATATTATTTTTGGTTCTTATGATATTGATTGAATAGAATGTGTCGTCAGATATTTATATTGCCATATTTTTTACTCCATATTGATTTATGTTAGCTTTCATTGTATACATACCCATACTAATCGTCAGAGGTCACTTATTTCATAGGTATATCTTTATCTAGTATTCCACTATTAATATTATGATTGATGGACAGGATATGTTAATGGGAATAATTTTGTAGTAAAATAAAATATAATTTTTTTATTTCAAATGTAAGGTAATATTCAACTATGTATCATGTATTCTAAGACTAATAAACTATTCAGTCCATTGGGATATGATTTTATGCTACTAGTTTCAATTAATTGATGTAACTTATTGCTCTACTCTACCATGTTATGGTTGTTTATGGTTGGTATTAGGGAATGTTATTTATAAACTAAGGGAAATGAATTTTAGAAATCCTAGATTATATAATGTAACCCTATAATTGAAATCGAGGATATTCCAAATGAAACCAATATTATGATTATAATAATAGTTATACATTAATTTTAAATTTTTGATAAGTGTATCATTATTTTTGAAAGTACACATTATGAATCATAATATAATAAAGTGTATGAAATGCATAGAAATGGAACATAAGTAATGGAATGGAAAATGTATCAATGAACGTAATCAATTAATGGATTTACCAGATAAAAAATTTAATGAATCATGAGTTAGAAATAGAATTGGAGATGAAAAAATTATAACCCTATTGGGACAATTGAATCAGCTTTTGACTTATAACATTTCCCATAAGGAACAATCTTCTAATCCACTACAAGTAGTAATAATGTTAGACCATTTCATGCATCATTATCCCCAATCATTCAATGTAACTATAAATCCAATGGATGATAAAAATATATAAGTTCAATAGATTATATATTTTCTACATTGGGATGTAATGAAAGGGAAAATGTTGTAATTTTTGTTTATAATCTCATAGGGTATGTATATCAATGGTTGACATTGATTTATAAAACTAAGTGTGATGAGTAAATAACCACCATGCAATGGAAGGATTTCAAGGATATTTTATTTGAATATTATTTTCCTTACGGGAAATAGAAATATATGGTTGGACAATTTCTAAATCTTATACAAATGGAAGATGAATTTTTTTCTAGTATAATGCCAACATTACCAGGATATCAAGGCATGATGCAGACTGTGTATATGATCTAAGGAAAATTATTGACCATTTATTTGATTGAATTAAGTAAATCCTTCAAAGGGGACTAGTCTCAAAGCATTCACATCATATTAGGATATAGTATGATTAACTGTAAAGTTAAAGAATCCATTCTCCAAGTCGTATATCTTTGAAATAATCAATGATAATAAAAGGAACGTTGATCATGCTATAATATGAATTAAGTAAATAGGGAAGAAGAAAATGGTGTAATTTTCAACCTGTAATAAATGTGGATTGAAACCCCGTGGAACATGATTATTGGGAATGAGATTTTTCTACATGTATAGATAGAAATACAAACATTATCATGATTTCAAGGAACGGAAGTTATCTTCTAATGATCAATACATTAATTATAACGGTATGTGACATAATTAAAATGATTTCCCTTGGAATCAAGTGAAATATCCCCAAAAAATACCATGGTAGAAAATCCCTGATTATGTGATCACTACTGGTGGGTTCAATGATCCTAATGATGTGGTTGGATAAATATTTATCATGTCCATAAAATTAATAAAATTATTTATTGTCTTCTATTTCACCAAATTATTATATATATTACATGTTGGATATAAAAAATAGATATTTACCTAGAACATTAATAAGGTATTTATCAATTAATAATCATAGTGGAATTCTCACCACAATAAAGATTTTTCGGTAAATTCCCACATTGAGACATAAATGTAAAGACTCGTAAAATTCAAGGTAAATTTTTTCTTAATTTTCATTCTAATTTTACAAGAATGCATTTTCTGACGGCGCCTGATTCCGAGGCCCGGTGTGCCCGGAATTAATTTCCGAAGATAGGCTCAGGTACGTTCAGTGAACAAAAGAATGAGTTTTTATAACTTTTAAACCGTTGCTCGGAATCGAATTCCGAGGTCACCGATGGAACCGCAGCGCTGGTAATTTCTTAAGAAGATCTTTTTCGGAGTTGTGTTTTCATGGGAGGAGTTGTTAAAAATTTGTGGAAGATAAAATAAAAATTGAGTTACAATTTTTATTTCTTTTAAGTTGTTTATCCATTGAGTGGAAGTTGGGGTAACCACCCAACATCCCATGAGAGGATTAAAGGTGAGGTGGGGCCCAAACGAACCCCACCCCATTCACATTCACTAAAATCCCTTAAACCTCTCCTATCATTAATTGGTAACTTTTTTTAACATGTTTAATGCCCCCTTTTAATGTGAGACCACTCACCTCCCCCTCTCTCTTCTTTAATTAATGCCACCTAAACATTAATTAATTTGACAACTCAAGATCAATTAATTATGTTTGCTGGTTTTGAATTTGTTATTTTGAATTCATGGCTTGGGTAAATAAAATAAGGTGGAGCCTTATTTTATTTTGGTTAGAATTGTTGTGTTACGTGGAAGGGAAGAGAGATTTTGAGTTTAGAAGAACTTCCTCCTCCGATGAAGAACGCTTCATCTCCTTTGTTGAAAAACGTGAAGAACACCGAAGTTTTGATGAATAAAGCCATCTCATCTTGCACCTTCTCTCCACGTCGAATGAAGCGAGACGTCGTATTCTTCATCGGACGATCACCAACGACGTGCCTTATCCTCTTCTTCCTCTGTGTCAAGGGAGGAGACCCCAATGCAGGGAACGTCACCTTTGATGACGACTCACCCCCCGACGTCAACTGAATCGGCACCGATCTTCCGCGACGTCTGATCATTGCAAGTCATGCCTCTTTCGCGGCTCAACGACCTGTAACGTCTTTGCAAAGTAGGGGTTTGGTTTTTATGTCAGGATTAATTTTTGACGTTCATCGATATTAACGGCCAACTGTTATCAAAATAACAGAGGAGGTCAGAATGCACAAACACGGCTGAACCTCCTTGCCTTTTTATTTTCATGGTTATCTACGTGGCTTGAAATGGAAGTGACGTACTGTCATCGCCCCGTGTGGGAATTTAGAGAATCACGACGAAGAAGCGCGACACCGTCACGCCATGCCGGAAAACCACGAAGACGGCGTGTTTTGTTATTTGACGTGTGGATCGATGGGCGATGATGAATCAGGCTGAAATGGAATTTGAATTCCTTCGCAGTAAAGATCGGGTCCTGGGAGGACTGTTGGTGAAGGCGGCAGGCGAAACGGACCACCGGAGCGCGTCCGGTGGTCCGCAGAAGGTGGTAGCAGCACACCGCTGAAGCAAACCGCCACGACTGAGCCGTAGTGGTGGGACGTGAACTGGAACGGTCATGCCGTTCTGGGTTTGAGGTGGCACGGCTTTAAGTTGTGCCAGGTTGACAACCGAGGGGGTTTATAACCCCCCACACCCATCGTGCCGCGCCAGCGCGAGGCCAGCCGGCTGCCCAGGCCGGGCCGAGCCACCCAGACCGGGCCAGGCCACGCAGGCTGGGCCGGGCCATGCAGGCCGGGCTGGGTTGTGCAGAGCTGGGCCGGACCCGGACACGGTTCGGCCGACCCGGGGGGGGGGGGGGGGGGGGGGGGTTGGGCCGGGCCGGGCCCAGACCCCCATTTTAGACTGTCTATGGTCTTTTGCTCATAACATTGGCTCCGGATCTCCAATCGACGCACCGTCAGCGGCGACACAATCCGTGAAATGAGATGGTCGTTTCGATATATTACACTCAAGGTTTTGGAGAACTTTGGGTTCGGCCGGGTTTGTTCAGATACGAAACCAATCGGGCCCTCGGAGCGGAAATGCTTATATCTTGAGTTCCGGACGTCCGATTGACGTGCCTTCAACTTATTTGGTTCCTCTTGATGAGGTAGAACTTTTGGCTTACTCCGCTCGAGGTTTGGACGTCATCAGAGTGCGGTCGGGTTGGTTCGCACACGAAACCAACTAGGCCCCTGGAATGAAAACGCCAATAACTCACAGACCAGGCGTCTGATTGACGTGCCGTCTGTCTCGTTGAATTCCTCTTGATGAGACGGAACTTTTGGCATTTTTCGCTTGAGTTTTGGATGCATTTGGATTATGGCCGGGGTGGGTTGTACGCGAAATCCAACCGGGCCTCTGGAACAGAAAAGCAGATATCTTTCAGACCAGACATCCGTTTGACGAACTGTCAGCGGGGTTGGTGATCTCATTGAGAAACGTTTCCTATGTGTATAACCTTTGATAGTTCGGGGTAAAGTTGAGATACAGACAGGTTGGTTCATACACGAAACCAACTGGGCCCCTATGATGAAAAGTCTAATAACTCACAGACCGGGCGTCCGATTGACGCGCCGTCTATAGCATTGAGACCCCTATGATGAGGCGGTCCTTTGAGATACTTCTTCGTGGGATGTGTGATACTTGTAGTATCGACCGGTAGCTCATGGAGCGGACCCTCCCAGAGACGAGCGTACGGAGTACGGAGACCATGTATCTGGTTGTGACCTGATGATTGCTTGTCCGATTCGATTCTAAGTGACTAGCATAGCCCAATGGGGAGCACTACTTTGTGAGGTGGCAGACCCATGGCAGAGGAGCACTACTGTGTGAGGTGGCAGACCCATGGAGGAGGAGCACTACTATGTGAGGTGGCAGACCCATGGTACTTGACAGGAGAATTACCTCAGAAGTCATAGGTTGGTGAGCAGTACCTCGGAGACGTGACAGGATCACTATACTCCCAGAGATAGAGCTCTTCAGTTGTTACGGTTTCGATAATGAAAATCCTGGTTTGAGATGAGTCTATGACCTTTGTGTTTACCTCATTATTGAGATGGGTCACTAGATAACTTAGGTATATGTATGGGTAGATACCCGGGTAGTGGTTATCCGTTGATTTCATAATCTTGTGTTTCCTCATGATTGAGATTGGTTACTTGATAACTTAGGTATACGTATGGGAATATACCTGAGTAGAGGTTATCTATTGAGATCTTCTTTGTGGTTATCCTTGTTGGTTTTAGTGAGACCTTGAGGGTATCGAGGTCCCTACTAAGTATCGTTATACTCACCCCTGCACGGGCTATGCCCGCACCTCATTGTGTTGGTTGCAGATGACAGGCAGTGCTGACAGAGGCCGAGTGTTCGAGGACTTGACGGTACCAGGAGGTGGACCACCCGACGAGTCAGTATCCCGAGGTGGACTTCATGGTGAGACGACACTCGGAGGGGGTTGTTGGGTGATAGCATTGAGGGGTTGCGCTATCTGTACCTACCCTTCAGGTAGGATCCGTGGTGGACGATCCAGGAGCTACGCTATCTGTACCTACCCTTCAGGTAGGATCCGAGGAGGACAACCCAGGTGCTGCTTCCTTTCTTCCTGTTGTTTGATTTTTTATGTTGTACTTTTGTTCAGTTGTAGCTGTATTTCCAGTTGGGTTTGTATTCTGGCCCATTTACATTTCAGCACTTCCTTTGTAATTAATGTTTTACTTCCTCTTGCACTCTATGGTGTTTTATTACTTTTATAAAGGCAATGCCTTTACAATTATCAGGATTTACGCCTTTGGTGCTAGTCTCCAGCCCCTGGACTATGGAAGGCGGGCTTGGGGTAGTCACGGCATGGGCCCCAAGGATGGGTCGTGACAAATTGGTATCAGAGGAATCGGTTCTACCACAGAACTAATAACTAAGATATTTTCTTTCCGTGTAGTGACAGTGTTAAGAGTACTGAGTGGTTTTATTTGTTTAGGGAGTCCAGTGTTGGTGCGGGCGGCTGACGTATCCATACACCAGGACCCTGACAACTGATTTCCATCTTTGTGCATGAAAAAACTGATTTTGTGTGTTATTCTAAAAGTTTTAAAAGTCATCTCAAACCAGGTCAGCTCACCAGGTATAAATCGTTTGAACGTGTCATGTTTTTTCCTTTCAGGATACCTCCACATGGACGACCAGCTAGAGCCCCAAGAGGTGTTCATACTGACAGCCCGTCGAGCAACATGGCCTCAGTACAGGGCCCTATCCTAGTTGAGGCACCAGCGGAGGCACTAGTGGTACTACTACACGTTGGGCCTCCGATGCCACCAGCCCCAACAGCAGTGGGTGCACGTTGCTTGAGTGCACTACGCGAGTTCTAGCGCCAGAGGCCACCCAGGTTCAAGGGAGAGATGGACCCGCAAGTGTCTAAAGATTGGATGGAGGCTGTGGTGAGAGTCTTCAGGCTAGTGGGGACACCAGCAAACTTCATGGTGATCCTTGCTGCCAGCCTTCTTCAGGCAGCAGCAAGCAGATGGTGGAGCCTGATGCTCCAGATGCATGACGAGTCGACCATTCTATGGGCAGACTTCAAGAGCTTGTTCCAGGCAGTGTTTTTACCAGCCACCCTTCGAGCGGTCCATATACAGGTGATACTTCAGCTGCAGCAGGGCATCATGACAGTGGCGTAGTATTCCGCGGGGTTTACAGACCTCTCGCGCTACTCCACAAATATGGTACGGGACCCGTTCTTCAGGGCCTGAACCTTCGAGCAGTGGCTTAGGAGAGATATTAGAGATTCTGTTGATTCTCACAGTATTCTGATGCAGACAGGGGTGTTAGAGAGAGCCCTCTTAGTAGAGAGTTTCCTTGCTAAGTAGTCTCTAGTAGCAGGACCCTCCACTAGCCGGCATGCGGCAGAGTCTTCTATAGCAGGCAGTAGACAGATGACGCAGAGGTCCAAGAGGACCATACCTACAGGTGGTCGACCATGTGACTCAGGGTCAGTAGTGTGAGTCACCAAGGGAAATGACAGAGCCAGACCTGCCATGCAGTGTTACTCCTACGGCAGGATTGGTCACATGGCACATGACTGTCCGACCCGCCATGCAGATGACAAGCAGTTAAATGAAGAACCTCCCAAGCAGAGGTAGAGGTTCGATCGAGGTAGACCACTAGGAGCTGAAGGCCGAGGGAGGGGAGATGTTCGTGCAGCTGGAGGTGGACGACGCTTCGAGGTGTTGCCACCACCACCACCAAGAGGTCCACCCCGACCGCAGGGAACAGGTGGACATGGGAGAGCTCAGCTTCAGGCAGCAGAAACTTATGACTACGGAGCTCTGGAAGCGAGTGGACAGCAGTGGAACTAGTGGTGTATATCTAGTTCCATGTTGTTGTTGTTACATTTGTTTCTTTGTACCATGAGTTGCAATAATATAAAGACACTTACCTTTGGGACATTTTCTTCATTCCTTTTTATGTACTAATAGGTTCTGGTTTAAACTATTGACTTGACCCTCACTTTCGAGATTCCTACTGAAGGAGACCCAGTTACCTCACGCTAATGCTGACAGTGTGACTCGACCCTTAGAGGCGAGAGTGATGGTTGGATCTCTTGGTAGTAACTTCAAGGCCTTACGACGTCATCCATGGCATGAATACATCATTCATTTCTGGATTGACTGTATTAGGAAAAGAACGTGGTTCATCCAGGGGATGAGACCAGATTTCTATTATCGGCAAAGAAGAAATCATAGCAGCTCTTGTGGGACCAGGGATGGTCCAGGCCACGACAGAGTAGGTCTAGGTGATCCAAGAGCAGATGAGGACAGCTCAGGGCCGACAGATGCCTTATGCTGACAAGAGGCAGAGACTACTAGAGTTTGAGGATGGCAACCACGTTTTCTTACGGGTCTCACCTCGACGTGGAATTATGGGGATTTGGATGAGGTGGAAATTTATCTACGCGCTTCATCAGACCCTTCAAGGTCCTCAGCAGGGTAGGCGAAGTGGTTTATTGCTTTCCCTTTCCACCTTAGTTGCACCGGGTGCATGAAATCATCCACGTACCTCAGAAGAGGAGATACGTGCATGATCCTTCACACATCATCGACCTCAGGGAGTTAGATGTTGATGACAGGGTGACTTGTGTGAAGATTCCTGTGGAGATAGAGGATCGATAGGAGTGGGTCCCACGTGAATGATCGATTCCTTAGGTGCATTTTCACTGGCAGCATAGGAACCTCCATGGGAGCACTTGGGAGCGGAAGGCTCAGATGCGTGCTCAGTACCGCTTTTGTATCCCTAGTTAGTGTTAAAGCTTTACGGGGATGTAAAGCCCTGAGGTGGGAGTAATTTAAAGACCCATAAAATTCAAGGGAAATTTTTTCTTAATTTTCTTTGTAATTTTACAAGAACGTAGTTTCTGACGGCACATGATTCTAAGGCCCGGTGTGCCTGGAATTTATTTCCGAAGTTAGGCTCAGGTATGTTCAATGAACGAACGAGGGGGTTTTTCTAACTTTTGAACCTTTGCTCGGAATCGAATTTCGAGGGCATCGATCGAACCGCAGCACCGGTAATGTCTTAAGAAGATCTTTTTCGGAGTTGTGTTTTAATGGGAGGAGTTGTTAAAAATTTGTGGAAGATAAAATAAAAATTGAGTTACAATTTTTATTTCTTTTAAGTGGTTTATCCATTGAGTGGAAGTTGGGGTAACCACCCAACTTCCCATGAGAGGATTAAATGTGAGGTGGGTCCCACACGAACCCCACCCCTTTCACCTTCCCTAAACACCCTTAAACCTCTCCTCTCATTAATTGGTAACTTTTCTTAACATGTTTAACACCCCCTTTTAATGTGAGACCACTCACCTCCCCCTCTCTCTTCTTTAATTCATGCCACCTAAACATTAATTAATTTTACAACTCAAGATCAATTAATTAAGTTTGTTGGTTTTGAATTTGTAATTTTGAATGCATGGCTTGGGTAAATAATATAAGGTGGAGCCTTATTTTATTTTGGTTAGAATTGTTGTGTTAAGAGGAAGGGAAGAGAGCTTTTGAGTTTTGAAGAACTTCCTCCTCCAAAGAAGAACGCTTCATCTCCTTTGTTGAAGAACGTGAAGAACACCGAAGTTTCGATGAAGAACGGCATCTCATCTTGCACCTTCTCTCCACGTCGAAGGAAGCGAGACGCCGCATTCTTCATCTGGTGATCACCGACGACGTGCCTTCTCCTCTTCTTCCTCCATCTCATGGGAGGAGACCCCACCATGGGGAACATCACCTTTGACGATGACTCACCCTCTGATGTCAACAGAATCAGCACCGATCTTCCGCGACGTCCAATCATCACAATGCATGCCTCTTCCGCGGCTCGACGACGTGTAACGTCTTTGCAAAGTAGGGGTTTGGTTTTTATGTCGTGATTAATTTTTGACGTTCTTCGATATTAACGGCCAACTATTATCAAAATAAAGGAGGAGGTCGGACCGCACAAACATGGTCGAACCTCCTACCCTTTTTATTTTTATGGTTATCTACATGGCTTGAAATGGAAGTGACGCAGTGTTATCACTCGGTGTGGGAATTTAGAGAATCACGATGAAGAAGCGCGAGGTCGTCGCGTCGCGCCGGAAAACCATGAAGACGGCGCGTTTAGTTATTTGACGTGCGGATCGATGGGTGACGATGAATCAGGCTGAAAGGCGTTTTAATTCCTTCATAGTAAAGATCGGGTCCTGGGAGGACTGTTGGAGAACGCGGCAGGCGAAACGGACCACCGGAGCACGTTCTGTGGTCCGCAGAAGGTGGTGGCGGCGTGCCACCGGAGCAAACTGCCACGGTCGAGCCACGGCATTGGGACATGAACCGGAACGGCCGGACCATTCCGGGATTGAGGCGGCGCGGCTTTAAGTCATGCAAGGTTGACAACCGGGGTGGTTTGTAACCCCCAGCACCCGTCGCGCCGCGCCAGCGCGAGGCCAGCCTGCTGCCCAGGCCGGGCCGGGCCACCCAGACCGGGTCGGGGTGCGCAGGCCGGGTTGGGCAGCACCCAGCTGGGCCGGACCCAGACCCCGTTCGGGGTGACCCGGTTCTACCGACCCATGGGGGGTTGGGTCGGGCCGGGCTCGGCCCAGACCCCCATTTCAGACTATCTACGGTGTTTTTCCCATAACATGGGCTACAGACCTCCGATCAACGCACCGTCAGTGGTGACGCGATCCTTGAAATGAGATGGTCGTTTCGATATATTACACTCAAAGTTTCAGAGAGCTTTGGGTTCGGCCGGGTTGGTTTGGATACGAAACCAACCGAACCCTCGGAGCGGAAACACTTATATCTTGAGTTTTGGACGTCCGATTGACGTGCCGTCAACTTTGTTAGTTTCCTCTTAATGAGGTGGAACTTTTGACTTACTCCGCTCAAGGTTTGGATGTCGTCAGAGCGCAGTCGGGTTGGTTTGCACACGAAACCAACTGGGCCCCTGGAACGAAAAAGCCAATAACTCACAGACCGGGCATCCGATTGACGCACCGTCTCTCTTGTTGAATTCCTCTTCATGAGACTGAACTTTTGGCATACTTCGCCTGAGTTTTGGATGCATTTGGAGTATGGTCGTGTTGTATTGTATCCCGAAATCCAATCGGGCCCTTGGAACGGAAAAGCTGATATCTTTCAAACCGGACATCCATTTGACGAACCGTCAGCGGCGTTGGTGATCTCGTTGAGAAACGGTCCCTATGAATATACCCTTTGAGAGTTCGGGGTACAGTTGAGATATGGCCGGGTTGGTTTGTACATGAAACCAACCGGGCCCATATGATGAAAAGGCTAATAACTCACAGACCGGGTGTCTGATTGACGCGATGTCTGTTGCGTTGAGACCCCTATGACGAGGTCGTCCTTTGAGATACTTCTTCTTGGGACTTGTGATACCTGGAGTATCGACCTGTAGCTCGTGGAGCAGACCCTCCCAGAGACGAGCGTACGGAGTACGGAGACCGTGTAGCTGGTTGTGACCTGATGACTGCTTTTCTAATTCGATCCGGAGTGACTAGCATAGCCCAGTGGGGAGCACTACTTTGTGAGGTGGCTGACCCATGGCGGAGGAGCACTACTGTGTGAGGTGGTAGACTCACGGTACTCGACAGGAGGAGTACCTCTGTAGGCTATGAGGGGGATCACTACTGTCTGAGGTGGCAGACCCATGGCAGAGGAGCACTACTGTGTGAGGTGGCAAACCTGCGGTACTCGACAGGAGGAGTACCTCAGTAGTCATAGGTTGGTGAGCAGTACCTTGAAGACATGAAAAGATCAATGTACTCCCAGAGATGGAGCTCTTCAGTAGTTATGGTTTCGATAATGAAAATCCTGGTTTGAGCTGAGTTTATGACCTTTGTGTTTACCTCATGATTGAGATCGGTCACTTGATAACTTTGGTATATGTATGGGAATATACTCGGCTAGTGGTTATCCATTGATTTCATAATCTTGTGTTTCCTAATGATCGAGATGGGTTACTTTATAACTTAGGTATATGTATGGGATATACCTGAGTAGAGGTTATCTATTGAGATCTTCTTTGTGGCTATCATTGTTGGTTTTAGTGAGACCTTGAGGGTCTCGGGGTCCCTACTGAGTATCGTTATACTCACCCCTACACGGGCTATGCCCGCACCACGTTGTGTTGGTTGCAGATGACGGGCAGTGCTGACAGAGGCCAAGTGTTTGAGGACTGGACGGTACCCAGAGGTGGACCACCCGACGAGTCGGTATCTAGAGGTGGACTTCACGGCAAGATGACACTCGGAGGGGGTTGACGGGCGAGAGCATTGAGGAGCTGTGCTATTTGTACCTACCCTTCAGGTAGGATCCGTGGTGGATGATCCAAGAGCTGCGCTATTTGTACCTACCCTTTAGGTAGGATCCAAGGAGGATGACCCGGGATCTGCTTCCTTTCTTCCAGCTGTTTGTTTTTTTCTGTTGTACTTTTGTTCAGTTGTAGCTGTATTTCTAGTTGGGTTTGTATTCTGGCCCATTTACTTTTCAGCACTTTCTTTGTACTTAATGCTTTACTTCCACATGCACTCTATGGTTTTTTGTTACTTTTATAAATGCAATGCCTTCCCAGTTATTGGGATTTACTCCTTTGGTGCTAGTCGCTAGCCCTTGGACTATGGAAGGCGGGCTTGGGGTAGTCACGGCACGGGCCCCGAGGACTGGTTGTGACCATAAAAATTAACTACTTTATGACATTATTATTATAACTTTAGTAGATTTTCATATAGTTTTTGTTGTTGGATATCGTTCAAAATATAATGAAATACTATATCGGTAAGTGTATGAAACAATGTTACAAGATCAAGATGTTTAATTCCTTATCTTTAGAGGTGATACTTCATCAATGTCCTGTCTAGATCCAACCCCAAAAGCTCTTCTGAATGATATTATAGGGGAATAATATATGGAACAATCCTAAAATATAATATAAAATACTGAAATTTAGGGTATTACTATTTTATGAAAATAAAATTATGTATTCCATATTTAATTACCATGACATCCCATAGATCGTTTCATTTATTTATCCATTGATTTTTTCTAAGATTGAAGTCCTATATCAGTGTCTCCCAATATAATGGAAAATGTTGAATTAGTGGAATTGATGATACAACTCTAGTAATAGTGTGATAGGGTATTTATACACTCTATTAAATCACCATGGGTATCCCATTTTCTCTTTATTTAGAAGAAAGATAGATCTATGACACTATGCATTGATTATACGGATATTAATGCTAATAAAAAATGAACAAGATTTATATATCTTGTATTGATGAATTATTCAATAATGTGCATGTAGATCAATATTTTAAAATATTTCCCTTCATTTTGGATATAAAAAATTGTGAGTAATGAAGGAATATATTTCACACACAAAATTTTGAATGAGATATGAAAAAATATTTTTACAGTAATTCCATTTGTACAGACTAAAGAAAAAAAATATATTCATGGATCTAATAAATATAGTAATATTGGATTATTATGAGTATTTTTATAGTATTTATTGGAGAAATATTGTTTTACTATAAGATATTTGAAGACCATAATATTCACTTATGGATCATTTTTGATACTGTAACAATAAAACTGTTATATGGGAAATTTACAAAGTGTGAATTACAGCTTCATTTTTTTCCATTACCATATTTTCTCTCAAAATAGAATCATAGTTGATTATGTGATGGAAACAGATGTCCAATATTGGCCTACACTAATGAACATCACCAAGGTATGTAGTTTCATTCGATTTGTGGACTACTATCAATGAGTCATTAAAAAAATCTCACAATTTGAAAACATATTAACCTAGATTACTCATAAATGGGTTATGGTCATATAAACAAATAAATGTAAAGACTATTTTTGGTAAATTTCAGAGGATATTAGGGAATAATCCAATTCTGAATCAACCATCAAAAAGAGATAGATTTATTGTATATAGTGATGCATCACAAAAGGGACTAGGTTGTGTTCGTCTAAAAAATTATATGTCTATTGACTAAATATCTACATAATTAAATGTAAATTAATAAAACTATCCCATTCATGGAATTTATTTAGATGTTTTAATCATTATTACATGATATATACACTGAGCATAATATACTAAAATACATATTTTCAAAAAAAATCACAACATGAGGAAAATACAATGTATTGAGATTAAAATGGATTATAATTATGCAATAAATCATCACCATTGTAAGGAAAAAATGTTGAATTTTATTTGAGAACGACTTATCAAGTATTTTTTAAGAAAATATTTATCAATATGGATCATATGTTCAAGTATATAATAATAATTTATTTGATAATTATTAAGTAAATGGAAACATCAATCCATTTTCAAATGATTTCCAAACCATTGTTGTTGTAAATATTAAAAATTTCTCTTTTTAATAATGAGAATTTTAAAATGAAAATAAATGTTATAAATTATTTTAAATTGGTGTACATTTATATGAAGATAATTATATGAAATATGGAAAAAGAATATGTGATTTATCTATACCTGAGATAAAAAGAGAATTTTTGGATGATTATCGTTGCTTAAATTTTACAATGCACCCTAGTATTACTAAGATATATACATATTTTAAAAAATATATTTTTATAAAGTATTAATTGGTAAATTTCTAAATATGTGTGAAGATTTTTTCTTTTTCAATAGGAAAAGTCTGAGAGAAAACATCCTAGAGATGTTCTGAATCCTCTGCCTATTCCTATTTGGAAATGGGATAAAAAGACAATATACATTGTTACTATATTACCAAAGACTCCTATAAATAATAAATTGATAAGGATATTGATGATTTTCATGAGAAATATACTCATTTCTCCACCATATGGAAAGATTTTCTTATGGATAACCATTCACAACTCTATATTATTCATGTTGTAGGACTTCATGCTAAACCTGTTTCAATTGTTTATTACCATGATCCATGATTTACATCAAAATTATTTAAATTTATTCATATGGTTCATGATAATGAGTTTAATTTGACCACTAATTATCATCCTCATATAGGTAAAAATTCGTAATGGTATATATAAACCTTAGTTAAAATGTTGAGGTAGAGCTCACAAGACATTCAAGGTGTATGGGATCATTGTTTACCATTAGTACAGTTTTCCAATAATAATAAACTCTATTTGAATAGTCAAATGATTTTAAATGAGGGATTATATATAGGGGTAATTTTTAATCCCACGTGTAGGGATTATGTTGGTGAATGGTTGATTCATGGCCCATAACATTTGGAATAAAAAACAGAAAATGTAATGAATATTCTTACCCATAAAAAAGAATCTCAAAGTGAGAAAATAGATATAATGATAATAGGATGAATCATTTGAAATTTAATGTGGTAAAATATGTTTTCTTGAAGACATATCAATTAAAGGTTGTTAAATTTTATTAAATTAAAGGAAAACGGAAATGAAATTACACCGGGCTTTTGGAAATCCATAAAATAATTTGAGCCATGTTTTATCATTTGGTGGTGGCACATAGCGTTTTAAAAGTAAATCATGTGTTCCATATATCATTGATAAAGAAGTACAGTATATACCCAAAAAAATTTACCTCTTTTCGTAAATGGTAATTGGATCCTATTTTATCTTACTATGAAATCCTAAATAGATTCAAGATGTTTTAGAACAAGATTTGGGGAATCTAATCACATGTACTGTAAAGGTACTTTGAAAAAATCATAAGAAATAAGAGGGGATGTGTAAAACTAAAAGAATTAATGTAAATAACACCCTAAATCTATTCATGAGGTAACATTTGCAAAATTTCATGGATGAAATTTTATGTATTATGAATCAATATTACACCCATCTATTTTATGGTATGTCTATTTTTCAAATAAATATAATAACTAATATAACTTGTGTGTCATGAAACACTAAGTTCAAAGTGACATGAATATATTATTATGTGTATTTTACATTCAATTTTATAAACATGATAGTTTTGAATTGGAATAACTAAATAATTAAAAAAATATTGTTTCCACATTAACAAGATAAATTCCCCAGTTATCAAAAAATATTAGAATCATTTAAAAGTAAAAGATATGTTTTTCAGAAAACGATTTTTTTCATTGAAATATATTTATATCATAATATATTAAATTATTCTATATTTTAGATTTATTTTAATAAAATTTACATTTTATTTATACAATAAAATGTTATAAATGTCCTATAATATTTTTAATAGTTATAGGATAAGAAAAAATTGACATTTTGTTTTAAAAACAATGTTTTTATACAACACAAATTTAATCATGTTTTCAGATATAATTTTAAAATTAGTTTATAAAACATAGAGAAACTGAATATCCAAAAAAATTAATTCAATATTTATAACAAGGAAGTTAAAATATTTTAAATATGAACCTTTTATTTTTTTTTAATATCAATAGTAACAATGGTAAAATTTATATATTTGGTAAAGGGTATATCAGGTTAATCTAGTTCAAACTAAGTTCAATGATTATAATATTTTTCTAAATTATTATTGAATAAATTTATTTATACTCTTTTCATATTATTTTCAATTGTAATATGTCTAATGGATACCTTTTCATGAAAATAACCAATATAATATTTTGATCAAATAATTTTACAAAATGAGAGTGTCTTAGTTTTAAATATTTACTATGTACATAATGAAATGAAAAATATGGATGAATATAAATGTAAACTTTTTTTGAAAAATGAACTCTATTTATTTATTATAACTGATCTCAAATTTTTAGTAATTTTATAATAATTTTATATTCTTTTGCAATACAGATATAGTATTTATTCAATTAATATGGAACTATAATAAATGATATTAGTAATTTTAAATGTGATATAATTTGATTGATATATATTCTTACACGATTTTTGTAAGACAAATAAAACATATTAATGATATTTCAATGAATTATATTCTAATTAAAACATTTTGTTGTTATATTTGTTGTAAAATTATTTAAATTATGTCAAAATTGGTAATAATGATAATTTTTCAAATTAATATTTTATTAAATTATTTCAAAAATAAATAAAACCATGAAATTTGACAAGGGGGACATATATTCTCTAAATTATTATACATTTTCCATTAATCATTCAATATTTATGATATATGTAATGTTATATCACTTTAAGTGTTCAAATAGTGTCATCGCAAATAATGATAAAATAGGTTAACTAAGGGGTAAAATAAAAAAGATAAGGTTTAAACCACACCAAAAAACCTATCCAATTTTTATTGGATAATTAGGATTCAAACATATAACAACATATTATTGTGTACCTATCCATTTTGTAGAATTTTTGGAATATATGAACTTTTTTCCAATTTTATCGTCATTGAAATTCCAAAAGCTCCCCTCACATAATTTATAAAAGGACTCCAAATCCTTTAATTATTAAAAGCACATTAACAATTTGATCATGAACATTTACTTCTAATTACAATTATTAATATCCTTATCCATGTGTTTTAGGTGCATGTCTCCCTAAAAGACAAACAATATGTTCCTTATGAAATGATATAATGAAGGACTGATGAAGAAGAGGTAATTGTATTGCCTTAATTCATTCAATATGTTTTTTCTTCTACACCTTATAACCATCTAATATTTAACATATTATTAATAAATATATATCTTAAATATAATTAAATATTATTATTATTGGGAAACCACTATTACCCTCCATATTTCCCTTAAAACGGGCAGTGAAAGTATCACTATTGTGTATGTACATCTTACCATCTTCACGTAGCGATACAATCCATTTATCATCACAATTTTTTAGGTATTCGTATTATGATGTTTTTAATGTTTATATAAAATAATTATTAAATTATTAAACCTATTTACTGATATTAACATATCTAACTTATTACATAATAATCATTTTGGAAACTATAATGTCGCTCAAGCATACGTGTGGACTACCGCCTCCATAAAGATAAGAGATTTATTTCAATTATATTTTACAAAAATGGTAATTGGGATGGATTTGATGAATATATATAATTTTATGATAAAATAATATTCTATAATGGTGATTTATTTTTTAATTTTATCTTCTCAATTTATAAAAAACAAAAACATCATTCATGCATTTGAATAGCCTACTATCTAAATGAAATTTTTAATTAAAATTTTGTCTATATCTTTTATGGATTACTAAAAATATGATCATAATTAAAAAATATAATATTTATATTGTAATAGAATTATTTATATTATTTATTATTTATACATGTATAAATATCAAAACTACTAAACCATAACATACATGAAAAGTGAAGCACTTATTACTAGAAAGAGTGATTTTAGAAAGAATTATTTAATATTGGTAACATATCTTACAAAGTGGCCTCAAAAATAAATTTCTGATGTTTGGAATTATTCATTTCCCCATTATGAAATTAGTCATTTTATTTTCTTTATTATTATTTTGTATTCATGTCTTCGAAGAATATTTCCACAACCATACACCTTTTTATCTATCACTTTAAAAACCTAAAAATTTTATGATTTAATGCACAAGAATGTTGAACACCCAAGAAACATCCCATAAGACCAATACCAAGGCCATTTAATCACCATCATGAGTATAATAGATCATAGTATAAGGAATATAGATTGTGGTAGAGGGGGAGAGATAGATATGTAGATATTGGGAAAATGTAAGATGATGGAAAAATAAACACATAAAAATATACAATTACAGTACATGGAAAAAATAAAACATAAATGAAAAAGTAAAAAAATTATCAGCCTACTCCCTAGTGAAGTAACTGATTCCTTCAATCTAATATCTCCCATTCCAATAACCATTATACAAATTTTTATAGGGATAAATGATGATTTTTTAAACATTAATCATAAACAAATGTTTTCATATATTTAATTTTAGTAAATCTTTGGTTTTAGAGGAGTTATCAGGTCAAAAAGCATTAATTCTGGATATAAATTCAATGTTTCATGATGAAATAAAACCATTAAATCGTTTCATGGAATGATATATACTTTCATATCATTAATCTTAATTGAAGATCTTATATATATCATTTTAGGTCATGATTTGTTGATCTAATATTTTTTAGCAAGTCATGGCATGATGTTTCATGATATGATGCCTAAGTTTATGCTCATGATTTGTTTTTTTAAATATTTCTTCTTCCAACCATGTATTTATGAAAATGATTACATCACGAATATAGTATTTAGAATGTGAATGTTTAATTTCTAGTGTTTTTACTTTATTTCAGGTTAATTCATCAAATATGACCTCCAAACATTTTCTTTGACATATATATTTTTATTTAAAATAGTTTAAATTGTGTATTCATAATTTTTTTATTTCATTTTCAATAATATTTTATATTATTTCATAAATTAAAAAATAATTTAATATCAACAATATTGACCAATATATTATTAAAAATCAATTAATACTAAAATAACATTTCATTAGATGGTTCAGTAAATTACCCAACACATAGAAAATGGATTTTCTTAACTATTTAATATCAAAAACGCCACAATTTAACATATATATTCTAATATTTAAATTTCTAAAAAACATAAATCTTATTAAATGGAATTTAACCATTAAAATTTAAAATAATATATTTCCTTCAACCCCTTACTCTTGAAAAATAAAAATCAAATATTAGATTTAACTTTTTTATATTTAAAATAACAAAATGCTTCCTTAATTTAACTTCTATTGCTATATTCGACATTAATGTGTTTTCCAATTGTAATATACCTCACATTAAATTGATTTCACTCATCAGTAAACATATAAAATTAAATGGAGTTATGATAATACCACAAGTACAAGTCACTTACATTAGGATTATAAGGAAATTCGTATGTCTATCGTGTAAAGGCTTATATCAAAATTATTCATGAAGATATTTAATTAAGGTTAAAATTTATATAAGGCCTGTATAATAATTTTTTAACAAAATAAATCAATTTAAGGTTATGTGAGAATCAACAAGAATATAACACCCCCATATTGTACCATAAACTGACAGGGCTAGGAACCACACTCAAGAAAAGACCCACCCTTAAAAGAACTGAAACAACACCAACCAAAAATGGGTTGGTTGAGGAGCCCTATCCAGGACCAATCCTACCCGAAAAAAATATAGGAACACATCAAGCCCCATTTCATCACCCATCACCACCCTGCACTGTGAACACCTCACATTTATATCCCAAGTCACTCATCTGTGGGACAAAACACCACTGATCTGCCGATGCCATGTCTAAAACCATGAAATACTGTTAGAGATGGAAATATATTCTCCATGACTGAGAACCTTGACCTGTTCCATGCATTAGGATATCCCCACATTTAATCTATTGTAAGAGAAACCAGATGCTGCCATGAAATGAACACACAATTTTCCATAAAATAGGGGATATCAAAAAACTAAATCACAAAACATCATTATCATATGTGCCAATAGCACCACTACAATGTGAATGAAACATGACATGAACACTAAACCTCTATCCAAGCCACCATTATATAATCCACTGAAATAATCAAAATAATTGAAGAGGTCACGAATCCAAACTTTGGCTGAGTCATTCGTGAGGGGTGTAGGAGAAATTTTAGAGGAGGATAGATAACAGTGATCCCATGTTGGGGGAACAACAAAATCTACCATCAATGGGGAAAAATATAAAAATGGTACTGGTATAGAACCATCAATGGAGAATGAAAAATGTATAATTCTTTGTTACCCGAGATTTGGAATGTGTGAATAATACACAAATAATGGATGGTATACCATACTAAATAGCTACTAACAAAAAAGATGATGGTTCAATTAGAGATGAGCCCAAAGAATATGAGGCCATCATGTTAGCGAGGACTAGAAAAACAGTTTCATCGAATGAGTATGAATAGAAACTGTTCATATATAGATCTCATGATGGTTGTGTTATCTGCAAAACCATGGGTCGGTCTACAACACACCATTCCAACCCAATGTATCCTAACCCTTAACCACACCATTCTCATGAAGAAGTAGGTAGTAAGGTAGGAAACTATTTATAGGGAATCCCTAAACTTTGGCGAGATCAACTATAAAATTTGAGTCATATAGTTTGTGGATAATATTTAAAATAACTCTAAAAAAGTAGATTTAAATCAAAATATTATTAAATTATATAAAAATAAAATCTAAATTAAGTAATCATGTAATGATGAATATCTTATCTCTAGACTCCCTATGCTAATATTGAGAACATGATATGAGTATGAACAATGAATTACTCTCCATCTCTTTCCTTTTCCTTTTTTATATTTTAATGTTATTACTAAGAAAAATTACACAACCACCACTAAAATAACATATGATATAAGGATCACTAGCCTAGT
Source organism: Viscum album (assembly GCA_963277665.1). Classification (NCBI taxonomy): domain Eukaryota; kingdom Viridiplantae; phylum Streptophyta; class Magnoliopsida; order Santalales; family Viscaceae; genus Viscum; species Viscum album. Next base: position 1,592,783,260 of record OY728163.1, on the reverse strand, counting down.
AATTGTGAATTTTGTTCTTCAAAATACACAACTAAATTTTTTTCAACATTAGTTTATTTTTCTTTTTCTTCTTTATTTTCAAAGTAGTGAATAAAAAAGTACAAAAAATGAAATCATGGAATGTCTATAAATAAACTAAAAAACCCTAGTAATTGAACCTTAATAAATTAAATACCCAGACACCATTGACAACATCTCCCACACACATAGTATATTACATATCATGCAATATATTATGATAAGTTTTGGAAAGGGTAGAATAGGCTTGAAATGTAGTTCTTCCCAAAAAAATCCTTTACGATATTATATGACAAAAGGTCAGATTCAATGTATTTGATGGTCCAAGTATACATAATTATATAATAAATTTCCACAATGTTATTAAAAATTAGTCTATTTATTCATAACATTGATAATATTCAAATAATGTTCTAGAAGAAAACATGGCCTTGTATCTCAAGAAATATACTATATAAATAATGTGAAATATTTAATTAGAAATCCTAATGGGAATGTGAACATATGATTTTGGAAAATTAATCAGTGAAATTTATTTAAATAGTTATCCACTCAATATGAGGTTAATAAATTCAAAAGATTTCAAATTTTTAAATAATTTCATTTAACATAATCAACTCATCTCCAATAATCGTGATATATCATTTTCATCCCCTATTTCTTATCTTTACTCATTAATTTACAATCTCTCACATCTAATCATGTTAACAATGAAATTTAAAACATGGAATGATGATTTTTCTGTGAAAAATGTGAATATTATATTGATATTAGCTTGAATTTTATAAAATTGAGGCATATATTTTCTTTTAAATATAATTTTTATGAATAATTAAATATATGATCTATAAAAATATAGAATTTATGCTGATACCCCCCATCAAACCACACATCAATATGGGTTTCCAGTTTTTTTATTATACTCGTTCACGATGTGAATAGTCATCACATGATATAAATATAATATAAAAATCATCTTTATTTTTATTTCTACTATTTTGTGTTAACATGCTGGTACTATAAATGAAAATATCTCATTAAAGTGTAAGGATTTTTTAATTAATGGTCATAAATAATGAGGTAAGTATATATCATAAAATTATATTCCAAAAAATTTACTCTGGATGAAATTGAAAATTAATGTTAGAGTAAGAAAATAAATGAAAATAAATACTAGACTAAGATTGATCCTGCCATGTTTACCCTAGATTTTTACTTCCTTTTGTTGGATCCCACAAGGTGTTATCTAATGTCTTAGAGTGGGTGGAGTTTCTAATATTTAAAACACCACATGTTTTCATTATATATTTCACTTATTCTATTTTTTTAAGGAATATATGCATATTGTACACCAAATCCACCCCTAATGAAAGAATATTTTACATGTAAATTGGTGGATAGATTAAATATGAGTCTTCCTCCTTTTTATTTGTCACTTATACAACCTATTCTCCATATTCCATTTGATTCTCAAAAATTCTACATTAACAAAATAATAAATGGTAATGTTTTAATGTAATTTAATTAAAATAAAATTAATAACATAATAATTGATATCAAAATATCCCATTTCAATATAAGTATATTTTTCCTATGTTCCCTAAAAAACAAGTATTTCTTCATGGACATCCCTAAAGAAATGTTCAATATATTCTGGGAGTACCATATGTTCCACATTGTGTGAATCATTTTTACTTAATCATACACCAAGGAAAAAATAAGAGTTATATTAATATTAATAGATAAAAAAATAGAGGTGATACTCACTTTAGTTTTAATAAAATCAAATGATAATGAGTCTATGAAAAGATTATCACCCTGAATTGGTTCGACTTCAATCTCTTATTAAGTAGAATGTTCAACTCATAGTATATTTTAACTTCATAGAGGTATGTATTTATTATCTTCAATATTCTCATAAAATTAAACCTCTTTGGTGTATTATTATTCATCCACGGCTATAGATAGGTATATAAGTGTTGATTTTTCATCTCTGATGACTAGAAGATCTTGTTTCTTTTCATCACATTCCTATTAACTCCAAAATTTATCTGAATCTTGTTCTTATTCCATATGTACATCAACATGTTTTTCTCCATCATAAATCTAAAAATATTAATGGATGGTTTTTATTTGGATATTAAATTTTTTTGAATATGGATATTCTCCAAGAAATTCCTAATATTTTTGAACTTCTTTGGAAAAATTGAAATTGATTATGGGGGATCTTCATGTTCATTAACCACATCTTGATAATAGTTTGTGAAGTTATAAGATTAATTTTTTAGTTCCCTATCCATGGATTCAAAAAAATGTTCCTTCATATCTATTAGATTCCTATTATAAATTAATGGAATTTTTTTTCTAAATATTGGCAACTAAAATCCTCTCATATGTTTCGAAAAAATAGAAATAGTATACCCCATAGATAATAGTGATTCAGAAAAAATGTTAGTTTTTAAGAAAATAAAACTATTTAAAATGTGAAAATTTAATTAATGAATGAAAAAAATACTTAGATCCTCCAAAAATGGTGCAAGTATTGGACACATACATCATTGGGTGGTGAAAACAATAAAATTTATTTTACTAGCATAGCACACTGGCTAAAAATGTTTGTCTCACATTATGAGATTTATTGTCGATCAAATTGTATTCATAATTTACATTTTATGTTTTTTTCATTTTAAATTTTTATGAATGCATTGAAAAATTGGTTTTGAGAATGTGAATGAAATTAAAAAACTAAAATTTATATATATATATATATATAGACATTATGAATCTAGTTTATAACGAATGGTCTTTGTTCTAGGTTAGGTCACTCAAGTTGTAAAGGCCTGTAAAAGCCAAGGGAAATATTTTTTTTATTTTTTTTGGGATTTTACAAGAACGCAGTTTCTAACGGCACCTGATTCCGAGGCCCGGTGTGCCCGGAATAATTTTCCAAAGATTAGCTCGGGTAAATTCAGTGAATGAACGAGCGGGTTTTCGTAACTTTTGAACCGGTGCTCGGAATCGAATTCTGAGGGCACCGATGGAATCGCAGCGCCGGTAATTGCTTAAGAACACCTATTTTTGGAGTTGTGTTTGCTCGGGTGAGGTTATTAATTAATTGGGTAAACTAAAAAATATAATAATATATTGTGGAACAGATTTTATTTTTATTCTAAGTAGTGTTAACCTAGGCATGGTGCTTGGAGTGGGACCCACTTATATCCTAACTCTTATGTCTGATATTAGTGAGGTGGGGCCCACACAAGCCTCACCCTCCTTTATTTCCTTTTTACCTCCCACGTGCATTTAATTTGGTAACTCACCCACACCCCCTATTAAATGCCAAGTCAACTCTCACGTTTAATATGATTATTAAACGCCTCATTAATTGGTCAATGCTCGATAATTAAATAGTGATTTAATTTAAAATTTAAAAAACAGATGGCATGAGTAATAAAATAAGGCAATGCATTATTTTATTATAGTTGTTTCGTTGTGCGAGAGGGATTGGGAGAGGATTTACTCAATGCCTTTGAATCATCTTCTTCTTCGTTGGAGAACGTGTAGAACGCCGGCCTCTGATGGAAGATGATGAAGAACACTAGTTCCCTTGAGATCGACGACGTGATGCCGTGTACCGCGACACTGGCGATCCTCCTTCCACAACTCCGTCTTCTGCGACGTCTCTTCCCCACGACGAACCTTCGTTCAACAATGCTTGAGGTAGGGGTTAATTGTTTTTGACTGTGAATTTTTCCATTGTTGTTCATCGACTTCTATTTGGCCCGCCTGTTATTTTAATAATGGGAGGAGGTCGGACCACATGAACACGGCCGACCCTCCTCCCCCTTTGATGATTGTGTTTGTTGCAGTTCGATAGAAGGTGGCGTGGTGAAACGACACTACGCGGAAACATGGGGAAATCTGGCGAAGATGCGCGGCGCCGTCGCGCCGCGCCGTTGAGGCCAAACGAACCTGCGGCTAGAGTTGGGCCGCAGCGAAGGGGCGAGGTACCGTCGCGCAATATCGTAGAACCACGAAGACACCGTGGCTGGAGTGAGACCGTGGCGGAGGGGCGTGGTGCCGTCGCGCCGCGCCGGTCGGACAAGGATGCGACGGTGCATGGCGGGGCGGCCAGAACCGCCGGCACCTCGGAGGAGCAGGACCCCGGCGGTCCCGCGGCAGCATCACCAGCCGGCCGGACCGGGCCAGCTGGCATCCAAGAAACCGAGGGTCGTAAGCCCTAGCTGGCCAAAGGAGAGGCCCCCCACGTGGGGGCCACGGTTTCTCAATCAGGGGGCAGCGTGCCCCCCCCCCCCCCCCCTCATTCTGCTTAGCCCGGCGCTGGCGAGCTGGCCACGAGGTCGCACGAGCGCGCCAGGCCACTGGCCACCCAGGCCGGGCTGGGCTGTGCCCACTGGGCCGGGCCGCACCCACCAGGCCGGGCCGCACCCTAATGGGCCAGACCCGGTTAGGGTTGACCCGGTTCGGGCCGACCCAGGGGGTCTTGGGCCTGGTCGGTCCGGGCCCAAAACTCCATATTCTCGTACAAGTTTGTTCAAACGCCCATAACTTGGGCTACAGACCCCCGATCGATGCACCATCAGTTGAGATATGATCCTTAGATCGAGACAGTCATTTCGATATATTACATTCAAGGTTTCGGAGAACATTGGGTATGGCTGGGTTGGTTCAAACACGAAACCAATTGGTCCCTCAGAGTGGAAACGCTTATAACTTGAGCTCCGAACATCCGATTGACGTGTCATCAACTTTTTTGGATATATCTTAGTGAGACGGACCTTTTGTCTTACTCTGCTCGAGGTTTGGATGCAGTTGGAGTATGGTTAGGTTGGTTTTGACCTAAACACCAACCGGACCCCTGGAAGGAAAAGGCCAATAACTCTCAGATTGGGCGTCTGATTGATGCGTCGTCTGTCACGTTGAGTTCCTCTTGTTGAGACAGAACATTGAGATACATCAAATCCGGACTACGTGTCAGTTGATGTATCGACCCCCTTGGCTCCTAGAATGGACCCTCTCTGAAATGAGCATGTTGTGTGCAGGAAACCTAGAGCTGGTTGTGACTGTGAAGACCTTATTGAAATCCTATGTGGGTTCGACGGCAATGAAGACTGCACTGAAATCCTATGTGGGTTCGGCAGCGATGAAGACCGTACTGAAATACTATGTGGGTTCAATAGTGATAAAGACTGCACTAAAATCCTATGTGGGTTCGGCAGCGATGAAGACCGTACTGAAATACTATGTGGGTTTAACGGCGATGAAGACTGCACTGAAATCCTATGTGGGTTCGGTAGTGATGAAGACCATACTGAAATCCTCTATGGGTTTGATGGCAATGAAGACTGCACTGAAATATTTTGTGGGTTCGGCAGCTTGGCTGGTTTAGTATCCTACGTGGGTCCTAGCTTAGATGAATCAGCGGCTATATCTGATCATCTCTATCATCGAAGAAGTATACCTGTGTGAGATGAGTCTTGACTTTGAATCAATATCTTTGATATGATTGACTTTCATTCCTATGTGGATTGGGTTGTGTTATTCTGTGTGGATTGGGTTGTATTATCCTGTGTGGACGTGATCGAATTTGGGGTCGAATGTTGGAGCCGAACTGGAATTGACGACTTAGGTATATGTATGGTCATATACCTAAGTAGTGTTGGATGTTACTTAGTGATTGTATCTTTACTTTGTGGATTATCCTTTGTGGATTATGGGAGACCTTTGGGGGTCTCGGGGTCCCTACTGAGTAGCGTATACTCACCCCTGCATGGGCTATGCCCGCACTATGCTTTGTTGGATGCAGACGACGGACAGTTATGATCGTGGTTGAGGCTTGTGGATCAAGTTTGTACCTGTAAATGGACCACTGGGCGAGATGTACACGGAGTAGACAGCTGGACTCGAGGAGTTGATGAGGCTATCTGTACCCACCCTTCAGGTGGGACTTCCAGTGGATAGCTCGATGTTGCTGCTTTAGTTTCAGTTGTTGTACTTCTTTTCAGTTGTACCTTACATTCAGTTTGGGTTTGTATTCTGGCCCCCTTACTTTTCCACGCTACTTTTGTACCCAGTTTTACTTAGTGTCTACTTCTGCTTGCTTACTCTGTGGTGTTTGTTTACTTTATAAAGTCAATGCCTTCCCCTTTTTTCAAGATTTATGCCTTGGTACTAGTCGCCAGCTCCTGGCCTATGGGAGGCGGGCTTGGGGTAGTCACGACACGGGTCCCGAGGACGGGTCGTGACTAATTGGTATCAAAGGAGTTCGGTTCTACCGCAGAACTCGGGACTCTAATATTTCTTCTATGTGAAGAAATAGTGTTAAGGGTATTGATTATGGTTAGCAGTCCAGGGAGTCTAGTGTTGGTGTGGCGGCCGACGTATCCATACACCAGGACCCTGACTTCGGATTTCCGACTCAATGCACGAAAACATTGATTTCATGTGTGTTTCAAAAGTTTTATTTGTGATTACTTTGTGTCAGCTCACCAAGTATATTGTTTGACTGTGGCACACCTGTTTCTTTTTAGGATGGCCCCACGATGGTAGCCATCTTGGGTTCCGAGCTTTGAGCGACACGACAGCCCACCGAGCGACGAGGCCTCGGTGTAGGGCCCTTTGACAGCGGAGGCACCGCCAGTACCTCTACCCGCCGATCCACGGATGCTACCAGCCCCAGCCACTGATAGTGCACGTCGCCTTAGTTCACTGCACGAGTTTCAGCGTCAGAGGCCGCCCAGGTTCTGCGGGGAGATGGACCCTTAGGCAGCCGAGGATTGGATGGAGGATATAGTTTGAGTTTTCAAGTTAGTTGGGACACTAGCTGACCTCATGGTGATCCTTGAAGCAAGCCTCCTGCATGCGGCAGCATACAGATGGTGGAGCTTGATGCTCCAGGTGCACGATGAGGCATCTCTTCTCTGGATGGCCTTTGAGAACCTATTTCGCTCAGAGTTCTTCCTAGCCACCCTTCGTGCGGTGTGCATCCAGGAGCTTCTACAGCTGCGGCAGGGCAGCAGACGGTCACCCAGTTCTCGGCGAGATTTACCGATCTCTTGCGTTATTCGACGTACATGGTACGAGACCCATTCATTCGGGCCCGGACCTTCAAGCAGGGACTGAGGCATGAGATCAGGGCATAGATGATCTCCCTCATCATTCTGACACAGGCAAGAGTATTGGAGCAAGATCTTATCATAGAGATCTTTCTTTCCGAGCCTACACCAGCAGCGAGACCTACCGCAGGGCAAAACATAGCAGAGTCATCTGCAGCTGGCAGTCGACGGATGTCATAGGGGTCGAGGCGGACCGGACCATCAGGCAGACAACCTCAGGAAACTGGCTCAGAGGTGCGGGGCACAGGGCGTAGAGACAGCCTTCCGAATAGCAGGCAGTGCTGCGCATGTGGTGGGTTGGGCCACATGCCTCGTGACTGCCCGACCCGCCGTGCAGAGGAGCAACAGACGGTTGAGGGGCCACCCAAGCAGAGGAAGAGGGTCGACCATGGCAGTTTTTCGAGAGCAAGAAGATGAGGTAGGGGAGATGGCTGAGCAGCATGTGGTGGGCGATTCTTTGAGGCTTTACCACCACCACCACCAAGAGGTCCACCCTGACCACAAGGAGCTGGCGGGCAGAGACAGGCTCAGCATTAGGCAGTATAGGCCTACGACCATGGCGCACCAGAGATTATTCGAGGTATTATTTGTGTATACTCCACCCTTGATAAAGTTCTTATAGACACTGGAGCGAGTCATTATTTTATTTCTGTTGCCCTTGTTCGGAGCTCGGAGATTCCGACAGGGCCGTTGGCTCGATCCTTACAGCTAGAGACTCCTACGGGAGAAGACTCGACGATTACGCACTGGTACCGGTAGTTTGAGATTACTCTAGGAGGTGAGGGCTTCGACTGGGATCTTCTTGTAGCGGCGTCGAGGCCTTACGACATCATCTTGGGCATGGATTGGTTATTTACAGTCCATACTCAGATTTACTGTATTAGGCACAAGGTGCGGTGTGTACGCACCGACAAGGGAAGGTTCACCTCCAACGGAGAGAAGGGATCCTTTGCAGCACAGGATGGACTCATGAAGAGGAGAGGACATCCCATCACTCACTAGTTGGCTAGCCTCATCTTAGGAATAGTTGACGTGCAGAGTCCTATTTTTCCTATAGTGGTGGATCAGTAAGCGGACGTATTCCCTGAGGACGTTCCAGGACTACCTCCTCGCAGAGAGGTAAACTTTTATATTGACATGTACCCCGAGACATCCCCGATATCCACTCCAGCATATCGTATGGACCCTGCTGAGCTTCGAGAGCTACGGGTATAGTTGGAGGTATTTTAGTGAAAGGGATTCATCTGACCCAGTGTTTCACCCTGGGCTTCCCCGATATTGTTCCCCAAGAAGGCGGACGGGAGCTTGCGACTTTGTGTTGACTATCGTCACCTGAACCAGGTGACTGTGAGGAACAAGTATCCACTACCAAGGATTAACGACCTCTTCGATCAGCTCAAGGGAGCACATTGGTTCTCAAAGTTAGACCTCAGGTCAGGCTATCATCAGCTCAGAGTTTGAGACGAGGATGTGCAGAAGACGACCTTCAGATGTTGGTATGGCCACTATGTGTTCTTGGTTATGCCTTTTGGTGTAACCAATGCTCCATTAGTGTTCATGGGTCTCATAAACAGAATATTTCAGCCATACCTCAATAGATTTGTCATGGTCTTCATCGACGACATAATGATATACTCGACCACTGAGGAGGAGCACACCTACCACTTGCGGGTTGTACTGGACACACTCCGAGAGCACCAGCTTTATAGAAAGCTCTTGAAGTGTCAGTTATGGATACGGGAGTTCCACTTCTTGGGACACGTTATCTCTGAGGTGGGAGTTGCAGTGGATCATGCGAAGATCGAGGCAGTGCTAGCTTGGGAGCCACCTAATAGCCTCACGGAGGTGCGGAGTTTCTTGGGTCTAGATGGGTATTACCTGAGATTTGTTCCAGACTTTTCTAGAGTTGCGGCACCACTCTTAGCTTTGATGAAGAAGGGGAAACCCTTCGTGTGGTCAGACATATGTCATCAGAGCTTTCAGGAGATTAGATAGAGATTGACCAGCGCACCTATCTTGAGGCTACCGGAGGAGGGAGTACGGTACGTAGTCTACTGCGATGCATCAGGGACCGGACTCAGATGTGTCTTGATGCAGGAGAGGGCAGTGATCGCCTATGGATCACGTCAGTTGAGGCAGCATGAGCACAGCTACGCTACCCATGACCTGGAGTTAGCAGCAGTGGTCTTTGCTCTGAAGATGTGGCGATACTATCTAATGGGAGAGCCCTTAACAGTCTACTCTGACCACCAGAGTCTCAGGTACATCTTCTCACAGAAGGACCTGAATCTGATACAGTGGCGATGGCTCAAGTTCCTCTAGGACTATGTCCTTGAGATAGTCTATACTCCTGGAAAGGGAAACGTAGTAGCCGATGCTCTCAGCAGGAGGACGAGAATTCAGCTACTCAGGGAGGCGACGGAGCAGCTTGCCGCTTTGCAGATATCCTTTGTGGATAGAGATGGAGCATCCTTTATTCAATCACTCATAGTCACTCCATCACTACTGTAGTGGGTCAGAGAGGCACAGCGTGGGGACGCTGACTGTGAGATGCGTCATGCGCAGATATCCTCAGGACAGGCACCTGATTGATTCTCTATAGGAGGAGAGCACGATGTCCTTTTCATAGGACTTACCATGGTACCATTTGCTTTATAGGAGGAGGTGATGAGAGAGTTTCACACTTCCCCTTTAGTGGTACATCTAGGAGTGGCAAATATGTACTAGGATCTCAGACGATGGCACTGGTGGCCAGGTATAATGAAGGTTGTGGCAGAGTTCGTTTCTCGATGCCTCACCTTCCAGCAGGTGAAGGCAGAGCACCAAGTACCAGCAGGCTTTGTACAGCCCTTGGAGGTCCCGGAGTGGAAGTGGGAAAGGATAGAAATGGATTTTGTGACTGGAATTCCACGTACTTCCAGAGGTCATGACTCTATTTGGGTGATTTTCGACTGACTCACCATGTCGGCTCACTTCTTACCCATCAGAGAGCAGGGCTCAGTGGAGAGCTTGGGACGCCTCTACGTTCAGGAGACCGTACGGCTTCATGGTGTGCCATCATCTATCGTCTCCGATCGAGATGCTCGCTTTACTTCTTGGATTTGGAAGGGGTTACAGGAGGCATTCGGGATGCAACTACGTCTGAGCACCACCTTTCACCATTAGACGGATGGTCAGACAGAGAGGACCATTTAGACACTCGAGGACACGCTCCGTGCATGTTTCCTCAACTTTGGTCACAGTTGGGAGGACCATCTACCATTGGTGGAGTTCACGTACAACAACAGCTACCACTCCACCATCGGGATGGCACCATAGGAGGCATTGTACGGACAACCTTTCAGATCACCTCTGTGCTGGGCAGACCCTAGGGACTCAGCACTTGTGGCACCAGAGATGGTCCAGGCCATGACAGAGAAGGTCCAGGTCATCCAGGAGCAGATGAGGACAACTCAGAACAGGCAGAAGTCTTATACTTAAAGGAGGCGGAGGCCACTGGAGTTCGAGGATGGCGACCACATCTTCTTACAGGTATGACCTTGACATGGATTGTACAGATTTTGCCGAGGTGGAATGTTATCTCCACGATTCATCAGACCATTCCAGATCCTCAGTAGGATAGGTGAGGTGGCTTATCGCCTGGCTCTACCACCTCAGTTGCACCGGGTGCACGACGTCTTCCACATATCTCAGCTGAGGAGATATGTTCTTGACATGACACATATCATTGACCATGGGGAGCTGCAAATTGACAATGGGGTGACTTTTGCAGAGGTCCCAGTGGATATCAAGGAACAATAGGAGCAGGTCCTATGTGGAATGTTGATACCTCTAGTGCACATCAGATGGCAGCACGGGAACCTCTAGGAGAGCACATGGGAGCGGGAGGCTCAGATGCATGCACAGTAACCACTTTTTTTCCAGTAATTTATGATGTATCTTTACAGGGACGTAAATCCCTGAGGTGGGAGTAATGTAAAGACCTGTAAAATTCAAGGGAATTTTTTTTATTTTCTTTGGGATTTTACAAGAACACAGTTTCTAACGGAACCTGATTCTGTGGCCCGGTGTGCTCAGAATCATTTTCCAAAGTTTAGCTTGGGTACATTTACTGAATGAATGAGCAGGTTTTCCTAACTTTTGAACAGGTGCTCGGAATCGGACTCTGAGGGCACCGATGGAATTTCAGCGCCGATAATTGCTTAAGAACACCTTTTCCGAAGTTGCATTTTCTTAGGTGAGGTTATTAATTAATTGGGTTAACTAATGAATAAAATAAAATATTGTGCAACAAATTTTTTTTTATTCTAAGTAGTGTTAACCTAGGCGTGGTGGTTGGAGTGGGACCCACTGATATCCTAACTCTTAGGTAGGATATTAGTGAGGTAGGTCCCACATGAGACCCACCCCCTTTATTTCATTTTTACCTCCCACATGCATTTAATTTGGTAACTCAATCTCTCCCCCTCTTAAATGCCAAGTAAACTTTCATGTTTAATAGGATTATTAAACACCTCATTAATTGGTCAACGCTCAATAATTAAATCGTGATTTAATTTGAAATTTCCAAAACAGATGGCATGAGTAATAAAATAAGGAAATGCCTTATTATATTATTATTGTTTCGTTTTGCAAGAGGGATTGGGAGAGGGTTTACTCAATGCCTTTGAATCTTTATCTTCTTTGTTGGAGAACGCGAAGAATGACGAAGAACGCCGGCCTCCGACGGAATTCGACAAAGAATGCTAGTTACCCAGAGATCGACGATACGACACCGTGTACTGTGACGCCGACGATCCTCCTTCCACGACACCGTCTTCCATGACGTCCCTTCTCCGCGACAAACCTTCATTCAACAATGCTTGAAGTAGGGGTTAATTGTTTTTGCCCATGAATTTTTCATTTGTCGTTCATTGAATTCTATTTGGGCCGCCTGTTATCGTAATAACAGGAGGAGGTCGGACCGCACAAACACGGTCGACCCTCCTCCCCCATTGATGATTGTGTTTATTGCGGTTCGAATGAAGGCGGTGCGGTGAAATGGAACCGTGCAGAAACATGGGGAAATGTGGCGAAGATGCACAGTGCTGTCGTGCCGCGCCGTTGAGGCCAAACGAACCTGCGGCCGGAGTTGGGCCGTAGCGAAGGGGCGCGGTGCCGTCGCACCGCACCGGAGAACCATGAAGACACTGCGGCCGGAGTGGGGCTGTGGCAGAGGGGTGTGGCACCGTCGCACCATGCCGGTTGGACAAGGCCGCGGTGATGCAAGGTGAGGTGGCCGGAACCGCCGGCCGTCGTCACCTCAGAGGGGCGGGACCCCGGTGGTCCCGCAGTAGCAGCATCGGACAGCCGGACTGGGCCGACCGGCTTCCAAGAAACTGGGGGTCATAACCCCCATCTGGCTGAAGGATCAGCCCCCAATGTGGGTGTCGCGGTTTCTCAATCAGGGGGGCAGCGCCCCCCCCCCCCTGTTCCGCTTAGCTCAACGCTGGCCGAGCTGGCCACGCGTGCCGCGTGAGCGCACTAGGCCACCGGCCGCCCAGGCTGGGCCATGACCACCGGGCCGGGCCGTGTCGTAATGGGCCGGACCAGAACCCGGTCTGGGTTGACCCGGTTCGGGCCGACCCAGGGGGTCTTGGGCTGGGTTGGTCCGGGCCCAAAACCCCATATTCTTGGACAGGTTTTTTCAAATTCCAGTAAAATGGGCTATGATCCCCCGATCGACATACCGTCAGTTGTGATGCGATCCTTGGATCGAGACAGTCGTTTCGGTATATTACACTCAAGGTTTAGGAGAACTTTGGGTATGGCTGGGTTGGTTCAAACACGAAACTAATCGGGCCCTCAGAGCAGAAACACTTATAACTTGAGCTCTAGATGTCCGATTGATGTGCCGTCAACTTTTTTGGATTCCAATTAGTGAGATAGAACTTTTTTCTTACTCCGCTCGAGGTTTGGTCACAGTTGGAGTGTGGTCAGGTTGGTTTTGACTTAAAAACCAACCAGGCCCCTGAAACAAAAAAGCCAATAACTCTCAGATCGGGTGTCCGATTGACGCGCAATCTGTCACGTTGAGTTCCTCTGGTCGAGACGGAACTTTGAGATACATCAAATCCGTAATACATGTCAGTTGATGTATTGACCACCTTGGCCCGTGGAGAGGACCCTCCTGGAAACGAGCATGTTGTGTGCGGGAACCCTAGAGCTGGTTATGACTGTGAAGACCGTACTGAAATATTATGTGGGTTCGACGATGATAAAGACTGCACTGAAATCCTATGTGGGTTTGGCAGCGATGAAGACCGTACTGAAATCCTATGTGGGTTCGATGGCGATGAAGACTACACAGAAATCCTATGTGGGTTCGGCAGCGATGAAGACCGTACTGAAATCCTATGTGGGTTCGACAGCGATGAAGGCTGCACTGAAATCCTATGTGGGTTCAGCAGTGATGAAGACCATACTGAAATCCTCCATGGGTTCGACAGCAATGAAGACTGCACTGAAATCCTATGTGGGTTCGGTAGCTTGGCTGGTTTAGTGTCCTATGTGTGTCCCAACTTAGATGAATCAGCGGCTATATCTGATCATCTCTATCACCGAAGAAGTATACCTGTGTGAGCTGAGTCTTGACTTTCAATAATTATCTTCGATATGATTGACTTGCTTTCCTATGTGGATTGGGTTTGTTATTTTGTGTTGATTGGGTTGTACTATCCTATGTAGATGTGATCAAATTTGGGCTCAGATGTTGGAGCCAAACTGGAATTGATGACTTAGGTATATGTATGGGCATATACCTAAGTACTGTTGGATGTTACTTCATGATTGTATCTTTCCATTGTGGATTATCCTTTGTGGATTCAGGGAGACCTTTGGGGGTCTCAGGGTCCCTACGGAGTAGAGTATACTCACCCCTGCACGAGCTATGCCCGCACTACATTGTGTTGGATGCAGAAGATGGACAACAATGATCGTGGTTGAGGCTTGTGGAGCAAGTCGGTACTTGGAGGTGGACCACTGGGCGGGACGTACACGGAGCGGATGGCTGGACTCGAGGAGATGAGGATGCTATCTGTACCCACCCTTCAGGTGGGACTTCCATTGGACGGCTCGACGTTGCTGCTTTACTTTCAGTTGTTGTACTTCTTTTCAGTTGTACTTTACTTTTAGTTTGGGTTTGTATTCTAGCCCACTTACTTTTCCGCACTACTTTTGTACCTGGTTTTACTTAGTGTTTACTTCTGCTTTCTTGTTCTGTGGTGTTTGTTTACTTTATAAAGGCAATGCCTTCCCCTTTTGTCGGGATTTATGCCTTGGTGCTAGTCGCCAGCCCCTGGCCTATGGGAGGTGGGCTTGGGGTAGTCACGACACGGGTCCCAAGGACGGGTCGTGACAAAGGTTCCATAATTATTTATTTATTCTAAATTAAATTAAATTAAATAATTCATTCCATAGTGTTTGAATTTCAATCCTATACTTCAATTGTGAAATTTACCATTCACTTGAGATATCTTTGGCACACCGAATCCCACCTCCTCCAAAATACATGTAATATTAAAAACATTGTTCGAGAGTGTAATACCTTCCCTGAAGCATATCAATCATATTCTATTTCATCTCTTGAGAATCCTTATCACCATATTGTGAATAATTGTTTCTATATAATTGTGGTTATAATGATTTTCTTTATAATTCAGATGATTTTGGAATTCATTAATTGTGTTGATGATTGAAAAAATCATTCACCTCATTCTAATCCACAAAAAATTGATTTTAAATAATTGATTTAATTCAAAAGATTTTGGGAACACCATTAAACATCCCCCAAAGCCACGACTCAGGTATCTTACTCACCATTATTAGTATAAAAGATTCTGGTGGATGATAAAGGGATTTTATATGTTTTTTTATGTCTTTGATTGTGCAGAATGTTGGGAATAGATGGAAGAATAATAATATCAATATAAATATTCAAATAAAATACCTTAAATTGATATAAAACAGAAATTTTAAAATAAAACATAAATAGAAAACAACTTCACATTTCAATGGATGATTCCTATTATCTGATCTATCCCATTCCAATCTCCATTTGACCTCTATTTATAGGGCTCAATAATGCTCTGTTTGGCTTTAATCATCCATAAATGTAGTCATAATTTCACTCCATATCAATCCCAAGATGCACAGGAGGTACCTGGTCAAATGGAATTGATTGTGGACTTAAATATTCTGTTTATATCTACAAAAAATTCATACAGAAACATTTAATTATGTGAATAATACTTTCATTTCATGAATATTCATGCTCAACCTCTTCTCCATATTTTTATTTATCAATTCATATTCTGAAAAAAAAATTAGGCATGTTATGGGATGAGATATATGTGTAATTTCATGACCCATGAGGTTCTTCCCTACAATCCTTATCTTCATTCACCATTCATCGCGTATTTGATTTTCAATGAATTTCATGCTGTGAATAGGGAATTATTATTCTTAATATAGAATTTCAAGTGCTTTCGAATCTATTTCTAGCTAATTCATCAATTCAAAGCTTCAGACTTGGTCTTAACCTTATTATTGGTCAGAGAACAACATTTTCATCATTAATTAATCACCATGATGGACAATTTTTTTATTCTTTTATCCTATTATAAATTTTTAAAAAATAAAAACATGCAAGATTGATTAGTTAATTTAACAATGTAATCAGTTTATATTAAAATGAAAATGCATAAAATGGTTTTATCTTATGAATTAATGATAATACATATTAAAGAGTCATAATTATGAGTGTATGAATTTAGTGTAAAACAGAAAATCTTATCATATATATATAATGTTAAAATTTTAATTAATCAAACATAATTCATTTTGTAAGTCATATTGATTTTATGAATAGTAAATGTTTAAAATATAATTAATAGAAATATAAAATGAATATCTTAAAAGTGTATTTTAGGTTTTTTAAAATATTAATAATGGTTTATTTACTATTGTATTAAATTTCAAAACAATTTTTATTTTAAATATTATTTTATTTTTATAGATTAACGATGTAAACACAAGTGGGAATAACTTTCATTTTCATTCAATAATATATAAAGTGAGATATAATTTTTATATGTAAGAGAAATGTATATTGTTTTCGAAATTAACTAGATCAATTTGAATAGGATGATAATATTCCTGATTTTTAATTTGTGACACACCTTGGTTGTCAATTGAATCTCTCTAATGAACTTATATATTTTGATCCTCGTGTACTGCTGAGAACCGTGAGGAGCTGATACTCAGATCTTTTATTGTTGATATAGTTTCTATTTTTTATTAATTCATTATATTCGTATATATAAATATATCTATTTGGTTATTCTTCCAATAAAATTATTGAGTTGGGTTATAATACACCATTTAAAAGGTACGGGTTCAGCCATAATAAATAAAGGACAAGGAGGTTGATTGTTCCTTCGTTCAGTAAAAAGTTAGGTTTTGATTATATATAAACATAAAAAGGGATGGTTCTATGTTATTCCAAATGGTCTAAAAAGGTATGGTGATTAGTTTAATAATCAATCCGTGAGAACAAATTCATTGGATTTTGCATTTAGGATTTGAAAAGGAAGTTGTTAAGGGTTTTGACTCCCTCCAAATGTCAAACAGTTCAATATAGTGGTTGTATTCACTCTATGTGTTTGAGAGTTTTGATGATTGGTATTGGATCACTTAGATTTGAACTACTTTAAAATAATTGTTTTTATTTCTCTTTATATTTTTGATACAATAACTAAACAGAAATATATGGATAAATATATTAATAAAAGTCAATTAACCAGAATCACTAATTTTTGTCCATTATCATCAGAGCCAAACACATAAATGGTTTTAAAAAACAACTCATGAATAAATAAGATATTTATTACTAGATAAATATTATTGTAACATAAATTTTCCAGTATATTAATCACATTAACCATAAATTATGAGGGTGTTTTTAACTTCCAAAAAATGAGCATACCAAGACAATACTCATAATATGAATCTATATTAGATATTTTATTTGGATGTAGAAATTTGGTTATATTATATTATTAATAATCTATAATTATTTAATTTATATAGTAGTGTAACAATTATATTATAAATTTGACTGTGTCTAATTTTCTGAAGTACTTTTAACGAAATCAAATTATCAACCCCTAGTAGCTAATGAGTGAAAAAATAATAAAATAAATGAATTAAACATGATAAATAGAAGACAATAAAAGGTAATATATACTCTATTTTTTGAAAAATGTATTTAATAAACATAGAAATTTTATTTAGGATTATCGACACACATAGCATGAAATTGAAGACCTTGGTTAACAGAACTTGCAAACCACCATAATTTCTATTGAGATTTGAATTCTCTCCCTACCTCACATTACATACCTAATATTATCATTTATTTTCTATATACTTTTTAAATAAATTCCATTCTTATGTATTTAGTTTAAATTTATACTATTTTCTAGGTTAATCCATGTTTTTAATGTTCACTGATCAATAATTATTTAAAACAAGCTTTTCTAATGAGTATATTTCTTTTCATTATTCATTTTCCATTTAATATTTTATATTTTGATCCATTTTAGGATTTAAAATAAATGATAAATATTTTATAGAAAATAATTTCTGACATTTGTTTTTTATACGGAAACCACCATGTGTACTTCTTCTTCATTAGTATTTTTCTCATCCCTTTAAAAACGTTTTTAGGGGATCACTTTTATACCAACTTCATCACTCTGTTATTATGAATTCTCTTAATTTGAATTTCATAATTAAGATATATTCCTATATATACAAATAGGAACGTCTAAAAAATTTTAATTCCTTCTTGTCTTTAGAATCATTATGATAAATACATTTGAATTTTTTTGAGATATTATTATATTACCCATCCATTTTTAGGGGTTTTTATTATGATTTTTATTCATGTATAAATTATTTATATTTGAATCGTATACATGCATTTGATATGATGTGATAGCTTGGACCATACCTATATATCCACAAAATACCTCAGAAAATGTTATCATGTTGTTAGATACCATGTGTGGTGCACAATCATTGAGCCCCATGCAGTATGTTTTCTTTCTTCATAGTGGGACTCAACATATTTTTTTGAAGTCATGTCTTATGTTGTTGACATAATCATATGATTCCGTGATACTATGATATATTCCCACACTATATCATGATAATATGTGAATAATATTTTGTATGAACTCATTTTATTTTTCATCAATATTGGGTCATATTTCCGTATTATGTATGTCCCCTTTAATGGAATTATAGCTCCCCATTTTCATTCTAAGTTTCACTAGGATTCCTTTGTAGTAATAATTTATAATAATAATTATGAGAAACTTATAATTATATAAATACAGTTAATGTGTTTTAATTCTATTTTTATTTATTATGTATCTAATACCCAAATACACAACACCACTAGATTTTGTGTTCTATTTTATAAAAATTTAGTAAAATTATTTTTATAATATCTTTGTGAGACTTAGGATGTCAAATAATATAAAATTTATAATTAATTCTTAAATTTTATCACGATTGGTATAAATAAATAAAAACTCATCTATGAATCCCACCACACCAAACCATGCCCAACATCACATAGAAGATATGTGGTGTAACCCAGCATTGTCTCTAGAAAAATCATCCCCATATATCAACTAATCAGTGGCCTATTTGTCTCAATATAATAAAAATAGATAAGAAAATTCATAGGGAAATGTGCCTAATTGAAAAAATGTGAATTTGTTTACATTCATCATTCTATGTAATCCTCAGGATATTCCATTGAACACCCCCATTATACCTGGATGATATTACCATGATCTAGTTAAATCATCTCATGAACCATAAAACTAATCAATTAAAAATAGAGGTCAATTAATGAAAATTAAAATATATGAATTTGGATTCAAAGGAAAATTCTAATTTCCATGTAATCACATAATACATCACCTAAAATCACGGGGGGGGGGGGGGTAGAGGAGATGGGTGAGAACCACATATCCCATATCATGAAAGTGGGAAAAGGGATGATGATTGAAGAATTCATGCCTATTGGAGAAATATAATTCTACAAATTATAAAGAATTATAAGTAGTCACATGAATACTATATAGTTTTCCAAACATTATTATAATTGTTAAAACTTTATTGTCTAAGGATTAAGTCCTCACTTGATTCAGTTGCACATTTTACCAAACAAAAATCCTACCATGTAGTCGACACTATCCAAATTAAAACACATTGCAAGATTTAGTTGCGTAGTTTTCAAACTAGCGATCCAACCATGAAAGTTAATATGAAACCCAAACTGCATTATTTTCAAGATTTCTATATAATGGTGTGAAACTTTTGGGCCAACACCCCAGGAAAATCCCACTTCCACAGCTTAATAGCTAAATTTTCCATAGTCGGGTTATATCCATGTATCCGGGTAAAACCATTTCAAATAGTTCACAAACTAACAAATGTAATATAATATTCAACTGAACATCCAAAATATATATTGGGCCTCATTCCAAATTCCAAATCATTGCCCTAATATTCTATATCTCTTTGAAATACTTATTTTAATCCTAATTCCTAAAAATGAACCCTTTCCCCATGTCAAAAATATATATTTCCATAAATTTTCCAAACCAATAATAATATAGGTCAACAAAACCTCCCCAGCATAGTTCTTCTTATCCCCAATAAGTGTTTTTTGACTTTTATACACTAGTCTAGACCTACCTCCATAATTATTAACCAAAAAAATACACATTGTTATACCCTCAAACACTGAATGACTATACACAATAAAACTCCAAACATGATGCTCAATAGTAATCAATAAATGAGCCACCTACATGGAACCATTACTAACACCAAGACATCACTCAAAGGATCATTTCTAGCCTGAGATACTAATTTTTCATAAACTAGTTCAACACTTGGCTTCTGGTACTCCCCACCAAAATACTATTCTCATAAAATTAAATTCCACTCCATGATCCAAAAATTAAAATAGAAATCTAAAGGTTCATTCTCAATAGTTCAATGACAAGATAGGTGTTATTTAAATTTCACCACACCAAATTTCATATAAAAACAATGGTATTTCTTTTTCTAGATAACCCTCCTATAAAATTATAGTCCATTCACACCAATGTGATATCTCATCTACTAATAATGGTTCCTAAATCATAAGAGGAATCATAATATAATAGAAATATCCACATCAAATACATACCAATAAATCATTGTAATCCCATGACTTTTTGTCAAGAAAACAAATATGGCATCATGCTCTCACCCCAAGCACCAATAACCCATAGATATGATGCATTCCTCAATCACATCCAAAAACACTCGAACATAATTCAAATGCCCAAACACTGTCCAAAATCATATCAGAATCTAAAATTTGGTATTCTCAAAAGAATTAGATAAAGTTATATCCATCTACACAATGAACACTTAATGATTCATCTAACATTCAATAAACATTATAATCCAAACCCTGAACACGATAGTATACTTTTCATTCCTCCATAACTCGTGTTATATACATCCTTGAACTTAATGACTACATAAAACCATTGAATGAATAATCAGGAAAAAAATGAAATATAAACTACTACCCATTCGTGATTTTATACGATCATAATTTTTAATATCTATTAAATGTAATTGGAAATTAGGGTCACACTCTCCAATAACCAACAATGAGCTCCCCACCATATGTATTACTAAATAATTATCCACAAGGTCTAATATAACTCATTCCCATCAATGGATGAACGTCACTCTTTCCAATCATTGACCATCACATCTCAAGAAAAACCTATCTATGTTTAAACTCACATCATTCTTACACCCACACTCCAATAAAATTTTGATATCTCCTCTCACTATAGATGGATATATCCCATTATTTTAAATACAATAGGTTTCCATGACCATATATATATCATCAAGAATATCAATCCCTTGGACAACACATGGTTATTCACGAATTTATAACACAAATAAGAACTTCACATAACTAGTGTGTTCTCACCCAGTAACATTTGGAAATTAATATATACAATTATCAATACTAACTCTCAAAACATGTTATTGGATAATTCTATAAACAACCACTTCATATGTTCTTATAATCTTTACATCTCAGTCTCATCCAATCCAATACGTGTACTCACCTATACCAGCAACTCGCACAACCTGATTCTTACTCCCATAATTTTTTCATAATCAATTATAGAATCATATTAATAACGAATCCATTATTACATATTTAATGCAAATATTTTCCATAATGAATCTTTATTGAGACTCTAAATAAAAAATCAATTCACCTCTTCCATGTTTAATCACATGATCACCTACCACCTGGGTGTCAATAAAAAATTTTTACTAGATACCCAAGATCTACCCATACTAGCTCCGACATTCAAAGTCAATTATATGGTATGTCATCTCCAACAACACCTAAATAAATTGGATAAACCATCCATCCAATCCTTCCCTCCAAAATTATCCAATATACCAAAATCACACAATGTTTTTTTACCAATAATGTAAAATGCTTCTCCATGACCATAACCCATACTTGGTACTCCACTTATTTAATAATCACATAACCCAAATAATGTAACCATGATTCCAATTTATAATTGAATTCACCAACTTTTCATAACCCCTTTCTTCTATGACCCTCCAATGACATACTAATCTCAATAGTAGAAAGAAAACATGAGGGTACTCAATCATACCATTAGGCTCATGAATATCAAGATTCACATCTCAAAGGAACTGTCGTATCAAAAAAACCATAAACAATATTTTACATTGGTAACCCATCCTAGGGAAACAATTGTATCCTAATCAAAATAGCAGTAGGTAAATTAAATTCCAAAAAAACAATAAGGTAGTCACATATTCATATCAAACATTACATGTGGACTTATGATAAAAATAGGTCACTATTCCTCAGTCAGAAACTAATTTCCATTTTACCACCTCGAGTATTATGTTCTTACCGAAATATATACAATCAAATCATTATATGATGATTTGGGTTGAGTCTACCATATACATATTCACGGTTAAGTATAATTCCATAAATAATTGATATTTAAAAACCAAATGGGTTATAATTTACATTATATGTAACATATCCACATTTTAATTTAAAAAAATATCGAAATCACTGATAAGGGAATCAACACTAAGAAATCCAATGAATATGCTAACCCACATAGGCACACATAACATCCCATATATAGAGGTACTGTATGAACATCATCAAGAAACATCTCAACAAATGATACAAAAAACCAATCATTAGACAAACATTATCATTTACCAATATATAATAATTCCATTAATATTACATAAGGGGAAACATCATACAATTTGATATTAACATAGTAAATAGTGGAACTGTCATTAATTAGTGTTATAAACCACATGAAAGCGCAAAAATTTCATTTGAGCACGATGTTAGTGGAATGGTGCAAGTAAACATGCCACTTTCAAAAGGGACATGATCCAAAAACGTAAATTTTATGAAAAATATAAAAATAATAGTTGAATAAATATATTAATTATAATAGATAAAACAACTAACAAAAATCACATATTCTGGTAACCTAGACATCCCATCAAAAAAGGGGTTTGTGATATACCAGTCAGAGGTCCATTACTAGCTTTGATACATTCATGTTACATTTTTACCATATGCTAAACAGTAATACAAGTGAAAATCCTTTCTAATAACACATTGTATAATACTCAGTATATTTACAATCATTAATGAATTGACCTATAATACTTTCTATCCTAAAGTAGGTATCCCATTATTCAATAGGATTATATCTAATACAGATGGTATATAGTGAGGTTCCACTAGACCCGGACTCCCAGATCTATTGGTTAAAACACATAACATATACACACTATACATTTACACAACCATAATTATAAGATATTGAATCATTTGGAACCAGAGGGTCTTTTTAATTATATAGTTTCATAGAGTTTTAAAAAATATTTATCTTTTATAATCCATGTTTCAAGTATAAATAGAGCATTTTTCCACAATATAAGAAACTATATAATCCATAATAATTATTCCACATATCCAACTAATTCTCCAAAAAAGGTAATCATCAAGACACATCATATATATTACATTCCATCATATCCTCAAGAAATAGAAAACTAAGAAGGTGTGATTTCAAATACTCAATAAGGGTAGGCATAAATGTAAACAACCAAAGATAATAAGTGATCATAATATGATCATAAGCGTATGAGAATGTATGAAATGAACTTGAACATAATTTATATAATGTATCCCCAACAAAAATAGATCCAATGATAGTTATCATATCACGAGGCATTAAAATAAGTTAATTGATATCAATAGATCTTGAAATACAAATATTCTGAACACAAAATAATGTGTGGCATCTTTTATGTAAGACTTGGTTAACTCCCAAGACAATATTAACATAGTGGGAAAGTCCTAATATGAATTGGGTTAACTCCATAATTCCTTATAAAATATCTATTGAGAGTAAATATATGTGAAATTCATTGGAGATCTATATAATTCTGGGACCAACAGTCACATCATATTACAAACATACATAAGTTCTCCATATATAATGAACTTATATTTTCATTAATAAAATACCAAACTGAGAATGATAATGTTTTTATATACTTTTTTTATGGAACCACATAATGAAAAAATTAATAATCCCATAAATAGTTATAATAGGATAAACCCATAGAAAATAAATTAGTATCTAATGATATCAAATAACATTCTAGGTATATGACATTAAATAATGTTAATAAGCCATATGATATTTAAAAAATACTTATATTTATTACATGGTTAATTGAATTATTTATATAAAATAATCTATATATGGAATATAGTTTAACACACATCAATCAAAGGATTGAAAATGTAGATATTTATAGAAAAAGTCACTGATTGATCATATTTTTAATTAAAAAGAACCTAAAATATAACATCCATAGAATGAAGGATGATTGTAACATTTTAATAATAATCTTCATAAATAATAAAATATTTCAAAGGATGAAAATTTAGATAAAAAATAATATTATGAGTTATATGAAAATCAATTTTGAAATGATAAAAATAAAATCCATTATGAAAATTTTATTTTAAAAAATAATTTTCTAATCAAGTTTAATAATATTTTATCTTACAAAATATATAAAATTTATGTTTCACTATAAATTTCTATCTTGGTGGAAAGACATGATCACAAATAACGAATTAAAAATAAATTCTTTTGATGAAAAATAGCCAACTAGTAAATTGTTAAAATTATTTTAATTTGAATGAGATAAAGAGAATTCAGGGTAGTGGAAAATGAAAATTTTCAATTATAAAAAACAATAATAGGGATATGAAAAAAAATCAAAAAAAATTATAAATATTTAATAAAAATGAATTATTTTATTTTTTAAAATGTTTTTTATTAAAACCACAACTATCTAAAATATTATCAGTCCTCAATTTTACAATATTTTAATGGAAATAAAATCTCACAGTTTATATCTATATTAGAAGAATATGACTGTGATATTAGAATAAATTTTATACAAATTATCTAGATGGTTTATCACATTTGACAGACTTCAATTTTAAAATGGGGTTAGGAAGAATAACCTCACGACTTCTGTATCATTTATGTCAAAACAAGTGAATGTTAAAGAGATTTAATGTGAATGTAAAATAAATTGAATAAAATATAATACATGATATTATATAATAAAATTATTTTATTCATTATATAAAATTAAATTGCTGCATAAAAAGAAACATGCATCAGGAAATAAAATCATAAACCACGAAACCCTTTTAACAAGGATAATAATTATGATAAGGGATATTTGATAATCAGTTTATAATAAATAATTATAAAACCTTTATAATGAATTTTGGTAAATCATATAAAATATTAAATAGATAAATGAAATCAATCATTGAATAATATAGTTCAATGAAAATGTTTTAAACTCATTGGATGAAATGTAGGTTAGTACAAACCCTTACATATTTTTTAATCATTGATTTAAAACCCCTTGAGAGAAAGGACAAGGAGAAGAATATTGAATATCATGAAATATAATATTTTCATGGAAAAAAATAATAATCAGGTATTGTGTACACCATTCCAAAGAAAATATTGTAAATAATTCAAAATATGCTTCAAGGGGAGGAAATTTTAGACATTAAACACATATTAGAAGAAAAATATTTGATGTAAGAACCATTTAATAATTATTTCATAAGTAAGAATTATAATCCAAGAGAAAAAATTTAAGAAATATAATAAAATTAGTACATTTTTTTAATAAATGAAATTTTTACTAGTACAGTTCAACAAGACAGTATATAACTGAATGTAAAAAATTTGGGTTAACCCAACTCTTTCATTTTTTGTAATCGTTAAGTCAAAACACTATGAGACAACGAACATGGAATACAATGTTAATATCATGAAATAGAATATTATCATCATTAAAAAATTATATTTGAGAAATATATACTCATCTGTAATGGAAACATGGTGTATAATAATAAATATTTATCAAGTTGAATAAATTCGAGATAAGATAATCATGCCGCATTTCAAATTCATTCTGAATATGTGCCTTACATTTGAGATAATCAAATTATTTTTATTAGATACTATATAAGTAAAACTATTCATCTATATTTAAAATTATATACAACTTATAATATCATATCATATAAATGTTTTCATATATCATTTTCTTATTTTTTATTAATAAATTATTCATTGTTAGTATAATTCGATTATTTTTGTGATTGAAGATTATTTTTATTAACAAATAAAATAATTAATATAAAAATACATGATCAAAAAATTAATTATTCCCTTATTAACATATAATTATAGTAGAATTTAATTTCCCTTAGTTAGCCATGATATAGTTTTATTGCATTATAAAATAACGTTGTTCAACACATCCAAATAGGAAGATGTTATATCTCGATGTGTGAGTATAATTAATGATTCATATAAAATAATTATAAAATATGAACAATATTATTATAGAGTTTTTATATTTTTTAAATAATTTTTAATTGTTTGGGATATATAATGAAAATCAATATGAATAATGAAAAATGCCACTTCATTGAGGTGGTATTCGGCACAACATATAGTTAATGTGATAATTTTTTCAATGTCTTCGGAAAAGAGAATATAAAAGTTGTCACATTAAAATAATAAAATCACAAAATAAAATTATTATTTATTTAATTATATTGTTATTAATTTTTGTCTATAGAAAGTGAAATATGAGGAATAAAATATTAAAGAGTTTTTTTTTTTCTCATGATCTGGAGGTTTCTTTATAAATCTCCTTGAAAATAAAGGACCATAGATAAATAAAAGGTGTATAAGGAATTAGA
This sequence comes from Viscum album, assembly GCA_963277665.1. NCBI lineage: Eukaryota > Viridiplantae > Streptophyta > Magnoliopsida > Santalales > Viscaceae > Viscum > Viscum album. The sequence continues at coordinate 1,592,756,545 of OY728163.1, read as the reverse complement.
AAGAGGGATATGGTTTTATAAGGGTAAAAATAAATTATTTTTTGAAGTAAATTTTAAGGAATTGGTGGTAGGATCCCTTAAATAAGTAATGAAAATAGAAATTTTGTAATTATTTAGGATATAATTTTATTGGAATTTAATTTTCAAAGGTAAATAAAACAATATAATATTATAGATATGATTATAGTATTCGTCATGATATTCCACATACACATAAGTAATATATATTTTCATGTGGTATTTCTTGATTTTTCAATTAATATATATATTTAATATAATTTACCTTAACCATGAAAACTATTTTCATAACCTACGAAATACATTTTTTGGACAAAATAAAAATTGGCCTAATAAACTATTTTCATTGCTATAATTTAAAATGTGAAAATCATTTTATTATATATAATTTATAATTATGGTTGAAATTAATTTTAAAATTAATTCTCATAATCCCTAAAAATAATGTTATAAAATGTTTTCTTAAGTATAATATTTTGGTGTAGGATAAAAATTATCGATATTTAATGTTCTTAATACATAAATATTTTTAATATAAAAAAACATTGTGTAACCACTAGATGTTTTTATGAAATATTTTCTTTAAATAATTTTTATTCTTCAGTAGATTAAATTTAATGCAATCATGTGTTTAAATGAACTATGAGCCGCCCATAGTATAAGATTTCCCTTATATCCTAGAACTTAGTACAATGGGAATAAACAAAACTAACTTAGGAAAATGCATTGTGAAATAATTAGCTTTCAATTATTTATGAAAAAAATCTATTAGATATTTGTTTTTTTTTTGAGTGAATTACTATTTGTAATAAAATTAGTAAGATATATATTTTATATAAAAATTAAATATTTCTTATATTCATCTAGTGGTTATTTCTATCATGGGGTATGCATAAACCCCATTAGATGCATAAAAATCTATTTTTAAAGGGTAATTTTATGCCTTTGAATGTGGAACCCCTATTAAATTAATATTTTGACCCATTATTGATTATTATAAGAAAAAAACATTTTATTTTGAATTATAATTTAAAAATGTACTTTGGATGAATTTTTGATATTTTTCTTATAATTTTCTAGTTTTGATTCATATTAAAAATACACTAAATTTTATGTGAAAACAAATTTTTCATCGAATGAATTTATACGGTTAAATTAAAATATTGAAATGATTTAATGTATAAACATAATATATTTTTATCATTCAATATAATTTATCTCATTATCATCAATTTTAAATTGAATCCAGATATAAAAATAATTCAACCTTTTTCAATGTTTTAGCTTTTAAAACCCATTATCTCTTTTCGATAACCTGATTAATTTTAATTTAATTACTAAAACATATGTGTTTTAAATTATAAAAAACGGATTCTGCATTTGGATTCAGTGGGTCCAAATTATGTTGACAAGTTATTTTTATTGGACATTATTAATAGTAACTTTAGTAATTGTTTTATTACCGCAGTTAAGTGAAATTAGGGAAATTAAAGGTAAAAATAATATTATAAAATTACCTTAACATCTGTAAAAATCCAATTGGATAACTAAAAATGACTCCTATAATCTATGGTTCTAAATTCATTCGCTTAATGGTCACTTTCCCAGGAATATGATATTAATTTTATTAAAATCAATGAATGTGGAAAAATGTCACACTCCCTCTTTATATTAGTAAATTAGTTCATATATTGGAATTGGAATTAGATAACGTTAGTTATACATAGTATCTTGAAATATTTATGATTTACCTACATCATATATTTTTATTAATGATTTTTATAAAATAATATTTACCATTAAGGATGACAAAATAGTGTTAGAAGAATTATTTTATCAATATAAATATCAAAAAAATGATTTTAAAAATATTAATTGAAATATAATATTATATAATTATACATATTAATGAATTTTATTAGTTACTATGAAAAAGTTTTAGTATATTCAATGGTTTGATTCAAAGTTATCTTCTGTGTAGAGTTTATTAAAAATCAATGAAATAAATAGTGTCAAAATTGACTATATTGATATTATATAAAATTAACATTTTATTAAATTATTTAAAAATATGAAAAAATCTAATAATTATTAATTAATAATTATAAGTTATAAAATTTCATAAAATATCCAATTATGGTCAATTAACACTATATATGTAAATAATTATAACCATAAAATATTAAAAATGTTATTACCACAATTTAAATTTAATTTATTAAATAAGGATACATCATAATTACAAGGTTAATAATAAAATTAAAACATGTATAAATAATATTTTATTTTTGGATTTCCACCTATCCATGTTGTATCATCTAAATAATCCACTTCAGAGCCATTTTAATTTTAAAATTAATTTATATTGTTTTAATAGTTTTGGTTTTTCAAAAGGTTCCCCACCTCTCACTTATAAAATGGAACCTCTCGTTCTCTATTAATCACACCTCTAAAGCCATTTTACTCATCCAAAACCTACTCATTTACTCTACCAACATCCCCAAATTAATCTTAGAGGCCACAAAATGGGCAGAAATGCATCTTAAGGAGGCCTTTTAAGAAATTCCAAGGGAGATACTCGAAAAAAGAAGTAATTGTTTTATCACCTCTTTCAAAATCCGTTTATTCTTATACGTCCTATTCTAATGTTGTTTTAGTACATATGTAATCAATCTGATGTATTCTACATTATGATATTTTATTATAATTATTAAACAACTTTATACCTCCTTTTATCCATCAAATAAATAACAATATTGATATATGTGCGTAGGTACGACTTACTGTCTCCATTCCATGTTGTAATTTTTTATTCAGTAATACTTTAATTTTATAGGTATAATTATGAATAAAATGATTAAAAATTTAATATAACTTTATAATTATTATTTATAATTAACATACCATATAATTTATTCTATTTAACCGTTAACTGTATGATATCGTCGATCATGCGTACGTACGACCTACCGTCTCCATGATTCGATGAGATTTATTCTACATGATCTTCATTAAAGAATGATTATATATTTTAATGGAAATATTATATATATTATATATTATAACCAATGAATTGGAACATGAACATATCTGATAAAACATGTATAAGAATACAATGCAGTTAATATCTGAATAATGACTGACAATGGAATGTTACTTACAAAAGGATGATAATAAAATCATATATGATATCAAGAAAATGATTATGATTTTTGAATAAGTCAATAACATTATTTAAATCACTATATTGAATGTTTAGATACATAAGAAGGATATCAGACTTTTGGTAAGGGATAATTGTACAATACCAATATTATTTGAGATTGTTTATACGTAAGTATTTAATGGGGTATATTTATCATCAACATACATGTGTTCAAAATATGTTATATTATTTTTATTATTCTACAATTTTTTTAATTTAACATTACCCATTGGTAAATTTTTATAAAACAATATGAGATAAATCTTTTAGCATTTTTCGATATGAGGAGCTTTTTGACTTTTCTGGAAATAGTATGTTGAGAATGATTTTCATTACTTATACGACATAAACATATTGTTATATTTTCATAACAACTTATTTCCATGAAGCCTCCCTTACATGATTTCAATTTTTTTTAAAACTAAATAATATTCTTTTAAAATAGCATGAAATTTTTAGAAATGAAAAAATTTATGAAGAAGAAAGGATATGTCCCAAAATAACTATGTTCAAGTGTTTTATGAAAATTATTTTCCATCTAAGATGATTCTCTTTAAATAGAGTTATGTTTTTATTCATATTATTAATATGATTAGATTTTTTTAATTAAGTAATGATATATTATATGGATTATGTTATGATGGAATGATGTTTAAGAAACACATTTTTTTTCTTGGGTTAGTTTTGAAAAATTATTTATGTTTTGTGGAACAACAAATAATGATTTCATCATTAGATGGGTGGGTCCTATATCTCCCTCCAACACATTCTGTAATGATTTATATCTCATTGAATATCCATGACTCGAATGGAAAGTAAATATGGTTCAGTAATATAGAATTGGAATGACAAGTAAAATCAACTCAATAGTCGACTTTTTCGTTATGATGGTCTAGCCAATGATCCTTGACTAATATGAAAAGATTTTATATGCTTATATGTACACCACAAAACAACATGCCTTATGATTTTAATTTTGGGATTATTTCCATTAATTAGTATGAACTTTTATCCCATTATATGGTATCACGATCTTTCAAAAGCAGGATAAGACTTTCAAATATTATATACGTATGTCTTATGATTGTGATATGACTGATATTTACATTTTTTACCATTACTGAGTATTTGACCTCACCTTTTCATATGTTTCATTTCTCCAGGTAACAAAGAAGGGTATTATGTATAAATTGTCAGAAATGATTCTAGTTATGAGGAAATAAGCCAGAGACAATGTAGATGGTTTATGAACTAGATGTTTATGATTCCCAGTTTCTAAAGAACATATACATGTGTAGTCTTTTTATGTCATTATTATAAGTTTTAATTAATATAAAATAATTTTTTTTGTAATATCAATGTAGTTAAAATATGGTTCATTATATATGTATCATTGGTTTTAAATATTTTAATAAAATAATTTTAATAAAATAGTGTTTGATTAACTTAAATGTCAATAAATGGAATTTAATTAGAATTAAAATAATTACTTTATTCTATAAGGTCAAACATAAGTTTTCGAAATTTTAAAAAAAACCCTTTTAAGTGAATAATTTTTTCTTCAATAAATATTTTATCAATTAAATTTTCCACAAAATCATAAAAAGTTTTTTGTAATTATAAAGTAAAAAATATCACACTTTTTCGAAAAAAGTGTTGTTATTACTTTTCATTGAACATTATATGAGTTTATAAAATAAATAAAATCATACTAATCTAATTTGGAGAATATAAATAGATAATTAAATTTTTTTATATAATTAATATTCTAAAATTTATAAACAATGTCTTTTAAAAGAAATTTAAAGAACACATTTTTTATAAATAATAAACATTCATTTTCTTTCATAGTTAAAATGTAAAATAAGAATGTTTCATGGGATAATGAAGATATTATTTTAATAATTACATTATTATATCATAAAAATTAATAGTTAGTTATTCTTTCAAATTAGTTTCATATTTTATATGAATATGATTGTGATGACTCTAGTTTTTCAGTGTAATCCCATATAATATTTCAATTAATATTTTTGAATCCAGGTGGTGAGTTGACATAGAAATATGTGGAGTGGAGAGACTCAAAATGGTGATACCAAAAATTTTAGATATTTTATATCATGTGCACATAGATTTTATAATATATGGAATAATTCACGAAAGGGGACTTAGATAAAAAATCATTAACCATATTTGAGTTACGAATTCTGGTTTTACTCTAGGAGTTGAATAAATTTTGTTGGCTTCACGTGCCCAATTGGAGGTGGCAATTTGCTGGGTATTAAATTATCTAAGTTAGTTTATTAAATGAAATTTAATTAATATACATAAAAACCATCCCCTTTCACTTGTATACTTCTGATACATCTGGGAAGTGGGATAACCACCTTGCATTGATTGATTGATGAACCAAGGGATAGAGAGAGGAGGCACCAAATCACTCTATTCTTGACAATTATATACACTGGATAATGATCTTTTAAGTTCCAGGCATCACATTGGAATCAAAGATTCACTGTTTCCCCACTAGGTTAGAATACTTATAACCATTATGAATCAATCAAAATTAACTAATTTTTTTGTTTTAGAGATCTTATAAAACTAAAAGAGTTCCCCTAGAAGATGATCTATAAATATTTTTTAAAAATTAGGGATTTTGAAGTATAAAACAAATTTATGGTTCAGAAATCTGGATCAGATGACCTAGAGTTCTGGGAAAAATTCAATGTGATCTTCCCATTTAGGGATGAAGGACTTCTAGGACAACATGTCGTGAAGTGTGGTACACATCAGGTTGTGGGGATTGGATGGGTTTCCAAGGTCATATTCATACATACCATGTAGAAGGACTTGATCATTGTTTTTAAAAAACCATACCTCAGCTGTACACATGTTAGAGGTTATTTAAGGGTATAGGGGTATGATTCATCATATGTGGCCATGATTCATTGTACATGGGCATGGATAAAGACATAGGATTGGATTGAGTGAAGAGAAATAAAAAAAAGTATGAATAAATGGAATTTTATGCCTTGAACTAGTGTGAACATAACTAAGTGATCAATTAATATTTCATCATAGGTAATTAGATGTACGTGTCGTGTATTTATCTCATACAAAATATGTACCATATGGGTACATGGGAAATGTTTGGCCTCAAGAGACACACCGTGTACTGTGGGTACACACTGTGTTTTAAAGAGGCTTTTTCCATCAGTAGTACACTCAGGATAGGGGTGGTTATACCCATATCATTCGGAATCTATTTTTTGTATCCATGGATGAGGTGTGTATCAATAATTTATCTCTTAAATTATAATCTAGAAGTAGGTGGAGTAAATGGTTCCTATATGGTTGTGGAAACTAGGAGGAAGTGGTTGTCTTCCATATGAATTTTCCACGATTCGTGAGAGGTCATGACACTATCATAGTAATTATAGGCTGGATTAACAAGGTGGAACACTTCATAACCATCATGGGGAAGATCATTGTAGAGATATTAGGATTCCGATATATGTAAAAGTCTTTCTAGGGGTCAGTTTTCTTTGATATTAGTGTTTCTACCCCCTTTCCTTAAGTATGCATGTTGGTTTTTTCCCCTGTTTGAGGCCATGTAGGTCACCATTGAACTGGTCATACCTAGTGGAAGTTTATCTTTTTAGACCCTTTATATAGTTTGGTTGTTGATAAGATAGTTCGTATGATGTTAGACCATATGTCCACAGTTATACTGAGTGGTTTATGTCTTCTAAATTCCACAATTTAGTAGATGTGTGCATGAAGCATTGTATGATATCCACCAGGGTGAGTTAAAATTCGATCATGGACTTTCCTTTTTGAGGTACCAATTACTATTTTTAATTTGATTGTATAAGATCATATATGGTCATATGGTTCCCATTGGTGCATGTTTGTTGATATCATGGGAACCCATTGGAGGATATGAGGTGTGGGAGATCCAATTGGGACCTAAGTTTTCTACATTATTTCTAGGATATCACGTTTTGGGGTGAAAATAGTAGAATATGGGGAGAATGTGATTACACTAGTTTTTACATTGAATTATTTTTAATATTCTTCAGAATATTTCAATATCTATATGTAGGGTTTACAGATTATATTATTTTTGGGATATACTCAGAATTGTCGAATTAAAATTAATAAAATTTTACATTCCATGATAATAGTTTTAATGAAACATTGAATAACTCTTGAGAATATTATTTTCTAAAAAATCTATTATCACAGATTGAATATGAATACAGGTTTCAACATAAGTGAAACATTACATTTTTCGGCTTTGGGTAGCCATTTAGAGGTGACCATTGTGAAGGAATTAAATATTTAAGGTTTACTAATTAAATGAAATTTGAATAATTAACCTATAAAAATCAACCCAACCATTTTGTATCATTCCCAAAAAAAATATGTATGGGTAGAAACACCTTTTTTTGAAAAATAAAATAACTATTGAAGAGAGATAGATGAGGATGAGGCACCACCGAACTCCATTTTTTATAGCGATTTACACATTTTCAAGGTGAAGTAGGTTATGGGTTAATCATTGGACTTGAAGCATTGAAATTTTACCATGAGGGATTTGGATTTATGAGATTTAAATCATGATCCACATTTATATGTTTTTTTAGATACCATACCCATCTACCAAAGATCCTTTTTGGTTTGATCTGGGGGAAATTGTAAAAATTAAGGGGTTTGGGGATGATCATAGTGATTTTTTATTCATAACTCCCTATCATTGAACATGTAGTGTAGTAACACATGCCATTTTCCCTTCCAGTTAGTGGAATACAATTTTTAGGAACTACACATCGTGTACTAGAGGTGCACACAATATATTAGGGCTTGGTTGGGTGACAGGGGACATTAGGAGGCACACTTTGTATGAGGACATAGTCATTTGGAATTACCCAACCAGACCATGGGTGTATAAAAGCAAGGGGACATGGTTAGATACATGGGTACGAGACATGATACATGGCCACATAGTGTTTCACACAGTCATAGCCATGGAAACATGATAAGGCTAGGCCAAGAGGAATACATTATGTACCTAGGGTACGTATCAAGTATGGATACATTGTTTGTTAGGCCATCTATAGGGGATGACATGACCAGGTTATGAGGGGTGGTTACATTCTCTATAACTAGATGAATGTGGTGTGTATATATCTTGCACATAATTAATTTGATAAGGATTTAAAGAAAATTTTCATCTCTAAGAGACACACTATGTAATGTGGTACACATATTTTTGTCCCCTCAAAGATTTCTACCATATGCATCTATGAAATCAAGACTCGATTGGACTCCCCTGATAATATTATCTTGGGTTTTTTCCATTTAATGTGATGGTGTACATTGCTTGGTATTTATAAATGTGATGAAAGGAGATTATAGTAGGGGATTTAATTTAATGATTTTTTATTAGTATTAGATGGGAGAATTCCCTTGGTACATACCCTTAAGGGTACACTATGGAATCACATCCATAGAATAGGTTTTGGGATCCTCTATATATAATTACTTTTGATTTCATTTTCAGCATCCCATTGTGAGATCGAGGTGGGATCCTATATCATATCTTCATCTTCCCTAGGTGGGCCCTAAGGTATCACAATAACAAAAATTCATGGGTGATGATCCCATATATATAAGTTTTATCTAGTAAGGTTTTTTACCTTCAGGTTTAAGATCCAAAAATACGATATTAGTTCCGGATATGGAATATTTCATCTCCATGTGTCTATGTTGTGATCCCCTATGTGGGTATTATAATCACTAGATTTCCATATTTTGTTCTTAGTGTCCCATAGTAGTCCTGGGTGTAACTCCATATCTGTTTGTTCTATTATTTTTGGTTCTATAATGGTTCATGGAGTCCCCCATGGGACAAGGATGTGATCCCCTATATGGGTATCAAGATATTCTTGGTTCTAGCATGACATTCTTTATTGGGAGAAACAAAGAGATTGTTCTCACAAATGAATTCAATAAGTGATTTTTGGGACATGCAACAAACATAGTGATACCTAATGAGTGAGAATATCAGATGGATTCCATCAAGGATTTTAGGGCTCATTTAGTGAGTTATCCTATATGATTGATGTCTTTGAGACTTGAGTTGAATCCTATGAAAGCTTATAGGTTTATTACTCTGAGACGTTGAGTCTAATATGTGTATATCTGGGGTTTTATCATTTTCATTTTGGTATGTCTCATATTTTTTCACATACCAGGTAGTGATGAGTTGAATAGTCAAGTGTAATTGAGATGTAGGGATGTTGATCCATTTTATCTCCCCTTGGGTATTTTTACCCTTTAGTTTTTGGATAAGAATACTTTTTCAATTTAGTTTATCCCATTTATTTTTGGGTTTTTGGTGGATCGAATAGGGAATTGTTGTACACACCCCAACATGGGATATTACCACAGATGAATTTTCCTATAAAAATGATAGTAAATTTGATGGAGTCTTATTAGGACCAAAACAAAGTGAAGAATTGAAACCTAAACTGACCGCAAAGTGTACTGGTAGTTTCATTTGATATAATTCCCTACATACTATGTAAATTTTAAGCATTTATCATTTTATGGTTGTCTGGTAATTTTATATTTTTATTATATCAAAAACAAATTATACTATGATTATGGGATATATGAAATCTGTAATTTTGGTATCATTGTATTATTTCTATTTCACAATTTCATATAAATGGATATGTGTGTCCGAGAACATGTTCCAAAGGCTAAGGACTCTCAAGTGTGTGATGTTCCTACTCAGTGTTGATCCTAATCACCTATCAAATTAGTGGTGGGGTTGGGGTAGCTGCACTCAACTTAACGTTAGCCTAGTTGGACCTTGTGGGTCGGGTCATGAAATAGTTATTCTCTGGTAGGAGTTGAGTGTGGTGATTCTTATAGCATAGATATCTTGGAAATTTCCATGACCTATAATTTATCTCACATAGAATAACACTCATAATATAAATATTCAGGATTATATTCAGATTTTCCTAAATAAAAACTATGGAAGTTATACTATTTCCATGATTAGAAAAATGTGCATCATATAGAATTATTTTTTCTACTCGATCTTATTTCATTCCTTCATAGATTTAAAAATATGATTACATCCTTTTATACCTACATGTTTAGTGGATATAATATAATGTTATTATTTCGATTATACACATCATTAATTTTTTATATAAATAATGTCTCTTTAAATTAATATAAAAAAATTATTTATTAAGGGAAATATTATATTGAAATCATTGGTCATTACATTCTCCCCTGATACATAAATTTCATACACTTTGTTTTAAAACATATAATATGGGGGTAATTTCCATATGTATCTCCTAGTTAACCATACACAGTTAGTTTATTGTTTGTTGATTAATGATATGATGTTAAATTTACCAATAAAATTTTAACAATACCACTTTAAAAAATAAATTATCCAGTCCCAATAGTATCCTAAAAATGGAAGAAGAGACAAATCCATAAAAAGAAACATCCAAAAACATTAACGATGTTCCCTATAATATGGATTTAATAATTATAAAACAAAATGAAATTATTTATAATTAAATATACAACATGTGAAAACATTCATCCCATAAGAGGCACAAGAAATAATTTGTGGAGAAACCCTTGCTACTTAAATTTAATTCATTCCATTTGGTTTCCCATGTTCATGTGGTCTAAATAGTGGTTAATGCATTTTTTACTGGTTCACACATAGAATGGGAAATTGATTTTTAAAATTTTCAATTTCCATGAAAATGAAGAAATATATTTTTATTCATATACATTTACCTCCATTTTTTATATTTATTTCCTCGATCAACACAATTTTAACATAAATATATCCCATTAAGGAAATTTTCTAATTCTTTTTCCATATTTCTGAAATTTAGGGAATTGAATCTTAATTTATTGTAAATAATTATCACTTGAACTTCAAAAATAGTCCTTAAATCAATAAAATATTATCATTGGGACTTTGACTATGTTCACATTCTTAATCATATTTAGTGATAATTGGTTTGGAATAATAAAAAACATTTTCCCTATAACTCATGTTATGATGGAGTTTTCATTAAGGTAATCCTAGAATTTTACATCATTCCATTTTTTTCATCAAACCATTAATTAATCAAAACTATGTTTACATTAGTTAGAAATATTAACATCATAATATTATTATCATTAATAGTCATTGAAATTATTAACCACAACATGTCCTATTATAGGATACAGTCATGTGAGCCTATAAATACTTTTGTTCATCCTATATCACTATTAGATAAACCTATATCATTATTGAATCAACCTTACTTTTTATATAGTTTCTTATAATTATAAACCTAAACACAAAAATTAATCAAGGAATCAATAAAATATAGTTTTTCATAAAAATAATATTTTTAACCAAAGCATATCCCCAAATAGAGTCAAACCAAGTATGTAGTTAGGACAATTTTTCATGAACCAGGGGGTGATCAAGTTAATACCCAATCATACCTTATGAGGTTTTTACCCCTCGGTACATCTTTATCAAATAATTCTTGCACTTTTATGTTCTACATTTGGAATCCATTTGATGTAAAATCCCAAAATCCATAATTTCAAAACAAAAAAATTGGGATGTTATCCTATACATAAAATTATCCTAAGGGATGTAGCTAATGTTACCTCATCTTAATTTAAAAAATAATCAATATTACCTCAATATACGTTAATTAGTAAATATAAATTTAAAATTAAGATTTATTTTAGCTTATTGAACTTTAAATTTTACTCAACTAACACCATAACATTTAAAGTTATACAAACCCTTCTTTAAAAACCATCGATGCACCCCAGGACCCACACTCGGAGATCTAGTTGTGAAAACACATAACTTGTAAACATGATCTTTGTTACACATCCATATGTTCATGATAGTGAAGCCTTTACAACAAAATGACTATTTTTGGTTTTCATTTTATTAGAATTTTGAAAATTATTTAACAAGTATAACCCATGTACATTAATTAAATGGTTCATTTTACCTATATATAAGAATCTGTTTAATATATATTAATTTTTTACATCTCACACAAATATATAAAAAAAATACTCTTCTAGTAAAATCATACATATTATATTCCATCACAGCCTAGGGAAATGTAAATTGAATAAGGGATGAGTCAAAACACTCATTAAGGGAGAACATAAGAGATAAAAATCAAATATCATACATGATAATAAAATATACATATTGTTATGAGAATATAATCAAGTAACATTAACATAATATAGGGAATTCGTACCTATTAAATCATGTATATTAATCTATGAATCATATCCACAAGCTTTAGTATAATGAAATTGATATCAAATGACATTGGTACTAAAAACATTTACCATGACATGTTTCATGACATTATTAATAGAAGGTATTGTTAACTCCCAATACCATTATCTGATTGTGGGAAAAGTCCAATGGTGGATTAGTTTCATTCCATGAACCCCTATATAACTCTCTTGAGATATAAATATTCATACAATTCATTAGAGGGATATATAATTATTATCCTAACCATTACATAAATCATTGTACTTGAATACATATTACATAAATAAAACATTAATAATTTAATCAAATCATTATTAACTGAGTAAATAAATGGGATTCATATACATTTTAACATTAATAACAAATGAAAAAAATTCATAATCAAATTAATAATCATTACATGATAAACCTATGGAAAATAAATGGGTATATAAGGATATCAGGTAAATTTATCCGTGAATAACATTAATTCAAGATAATAATTCATATAATATTTTCATTGTATAGATAAATGATATATTTTTAAGTTAATAAATTCCTAATATTGAATTATGTGTGATATCTAGGTGAACTCACTTCAATGACAAGAAGGAAATATTAAATTATCACAATACAAATGAATAGGAAGAAAAGTTATTCTTATTCATTAAAATGAAGTAATGGATCAAATCTTTTATTGAAAAAACATTACATATAACAATATCATAAATTATTTGAGTAGAAAATTATTATGATTATCCTAGACCATGAATCAGATATATCAATGGAAAAAAATTATATAAAATATTATTTTGGATTATTATAATAATAAATTTCAATATTAATAACATAATTCATGATTGTAAATATATTTATTAAAATAGATATATTTTTTTAATAATTTAGGGGAAATAAATTTTCTTTATGGGAAACAATGAATATTAAAAAAGTCATTTCATTGAAAATGAAATTGATGGTGGAAATATGTTTTTACCCAGAAAAAATTTGGATAAACAATAACCATATGGGAAAATAATAATTTCTTCCTTTTAAAACAATTGAAAATGAAATCAATGTTGATATATGTTACTTTTTTCAATTTTTATAACAAAAAATGCGATATCTACAAAATGTAGAGTTAGAGATAAAATATGAGTACAAATTAAATTTTTTAAAAATTAAATATTCTGAAAACAACATCAATTTAGAAGAATACATTGATTTAAATTTAAAACATTGTAATGTTTAAAAAAACCACCAAGGATATCAATTGGAGAAGAGTATGATCATTATATTGGAATAATGACGGTAAAAACTCCCAAAAACCATTTATTATATTTGAGAGAGCCCGATAATAAAATAGGGTGTGGAAAAGATACCAAATGTCTTGTGTAAGATATAAATAAAAATAATTGAAATCAAAAGATAAAAAAGTTAGCTAAAATTCATAGAATAAATGATAATTCAGGATATTATTTAACAAATATGCACTATATATTCCATAAAAAAGTAAATTGGTTCATAGTAAGAAGAAACTCTTGTGAAATAGAAAATAAGAGCAAGATACAGAGAAATAATTTATAATATTTATGCTAAGAGTGATTTGATAATGATTCCATAATGAATAATTATAAAATAATATAAAATAAGATGAAATATAGTATAAAATATTCATTATGAATGATAAATCCGACATATTAAAACAACATTCTATAATAATATTTGTCAGTCAATTGATGAAAGTCATGTTAGCACAAACCAATGAATCTTTTCCATTCTTTCATTTTATCCCCCTGATAATATGAACATATAATTTAATTTTAAAAAATATAATCATGAAAAAAATTAATTGCCCATTATATATTCCAATAAAAAATGATTCATAAACAATTTGTCTCATGTGGTGAAAATGATAGACAAGAAAACCGTACAAGAAGCATAATCTGTGATGTAAGAGTAATTTGATAATGATATAATTAATAAATATAATATGAAAAATAATTATGAAATTTTTTACAATGTATTCATTTTGAAAATAATTTAAACTGGGGAAAAAATATTTCAGTAAGAATGTTTGTAACTCAATGGAATAAAATTGGGTTAGAAAAACCCATATAGATTTTATAATCCTTGAGTCAAAACCTAAAGAGAAAAAAATGTAATTGAACATTTAATACTGGTAAATATAATAGAATCATCAAGAAAAATAGTAATGTGGTATTTGATACACTATTGAAAATAAAAAAACTTTTTTAATATGAAATATATCTCAAGTGGAAGAAATATGAGACAAGATACCCTTACCATAATCTTGATTTGTTTTGGACATGTGCCTAACATGTTGAATAATCTAATTATGTTTATTTTATAAATTATTATGGTCCATATTCATCAATATTTTATTTACTATATTCCATTTACTATCATCTTAAATTTATTTATTATATTGATTTTTTATTATATATGGGTAAAAATTGAATCGTTGTTGGCCTGTTTTATTAGTGATTTAAGATGATATTTTAATAATATATTTAATTCAAAATATAATAATTCATGAGACAAAAATTATTCATTAATTTATTACTAATCAATAATAATATAATTATTTATGTTCAAATAGTCCTCAATGATTGTGTTTTATAGCATTATTCAAGTAGGTGGTTAAACCGGCTCTAATATGACCACGCTATATCTAGATTGGAGAGTATGGATTTAGAAGTGTATGAAAATATTATTATATATTATAAATGATATTATTTATATTTTTTTATTTTGTTGAATCATATTTTAATTTCTATAATAATTAATTAAAATCAATTTGAAAAAGGTTATATGTTATTTTGTATAGACAATAGTCAGCATAACATAAAGTTTACATTAATTTGTTTTTTGATGTTGATGGATGGGAGTAAATAATGGGGTTTACAATCATATAATTAAATATTAGTATATATTTTGTTCATATTTCATTATATATTATTGGATATAATATATTATAGAAAATAAAATTTTGAAAAAATGATTGAGAAAGCTTTAATGCCCACATTGAGGACCTGAGTTTTCTATTAGAAATATTAATATAATTAAAAACCATGAGAAAATTAATTATTAAAATGGAAAAAATTACGTTAGATAGGATTATATGAGGAATCAAATATAATATTTTTATAAATATAGATGAATTATTTGGTGTGTAAAGTAGATTTGAATGTATTACATTTTATATGTGATGAAAATTGATTTTTTGAAAATATTAATAACTTTATGTAATGTAAATGTGATTTTAATAACAATGGGACTAATAAAATATAATATAATATTGAGGATATTAATTTTTATTGATATGTTTCTTCATAAAAAATTCTACATGATATATTTATTTATTAAAGAATTTTTCATTAATATAAATTTCAAAAATAGTAAATTATTACCATGATAACTATTTTTTACCATCAGTAACTTATTTTGTTTTCCAAAAATAAAATTTTCATTATTATATAATTTTTTTATTTCATTTAAAATATTAAAATAACTTTATCAAATATAATTTTATAGGGTTTGAAGCATTAATTTTATAATAAACACTCATAACATGTATGGATGGTATTCAAGAAATGTATTTTTTAAGTTATACATTAATGAGTATGAATAAATTTATCTGTTTTTTATATTTTAAAGATTTAAATTTTCTTCTTATGAGAAAAATGAATTTTATTTGTCTTTAAAATAAATAAAAACTGAGTTTTAGGAACAAAATTTTAAATTAATTCAAATGAAAAAAATTGAATTAATATATTACCTTTCTTATATAAGATTAAGAATTTGTTTTACAAATTTATATTAATATCATTAATATTTTTACATTTATTAATTATATAAATACATCATTAATTAGATGGTTATTTAAATTTTTTATCATTATTATATACCAATAATGTAATAAAATTCACTATTGTGGGAAAAATAATATTTTCACTCTTCATCTAAAAAACATAATATTTTAGAAAAATATAAAAAAAATCTTCTATATATGAAATTCAGTAAGGAAAATTAATCATGTATTATAAAATTAAAATTATCAAATTTATAAATTTCTGTTTTAAATAGAATATATTATGCAAACTATTTTTATTAAAAATAAGAAAACATTTCATTTAAATGTCAATATTCAAAATATGAAAAAATACATGTGAAAATTCACATATTGTATTAATAATTTCAAGTTTATATTATTCTAATATATAGCTACATCACCCCTCAGTATCACCATATTTTATATAGTCATATGGTATTTTGTTGTGGAAATTAAGTATAGTGATTCTGGAAGTGTATATCTCCAATAATTTTCCATGATCCTGAATTTATATCTCATATGATTTTACCATACCATAATTATTCATGCTTGGAATGTGGTGTCTCTATATAAAAACTATATGAATCTAAATAATTTTTTATCATATAGAAATGAGCAATATATAGAAGACTTCTACTACTTGTTCCCATTATTTCCATTATAGATTTTGTAATAACCTAGACTCAAAAAACCGAAAAATGTTAGTAATATTAAAATATTGTTATATAATAAAATATTTCCTAAAGGATACAATATTATATTAGTAATTTAAGAATAGTTATATACATATAGTACATTTGAAAACAACATAAACAATATTACTATATTGAAAGATCATTATTATCCCTTATATTAAATACCTGAAAAATACACATATTTCTTCTCCAGGTTTCCTGGGGAAAGGATAACACATAACGGATATCCTTTATAACCTATAAGTTGTATAATATAGTGGAATATATCATAACATAAAAATGTAAAATATTTTCTGGTAGGAATAAATGAAAAAAATCAATCCATAATCATATAAAACTAATGTAATTCTATATTCATGAAAAAATATTTAAAACGAGGATAATAATAATCATTTATCTCAAAATAATGGAATGCATCATGTTGGGAAAAATATTTGTATGGCATTATGCCAAGACACAATACTGATATGGAGAAAATTTTACACTAAAACCCTAGTAGTTTTCTCTCGTGAGGCATCTCGATGAATCGTTGTGATATATAATTTTTGGAACATCCTTTCTCCTAAATAAGTGCAAGGAATTCTAAAATTGATTAAAAAAATTCAATTTGTTTCATTATATAAGAAAACACTTTCTGAATAAAATCATGGATATACATATAATTAAACTTATGAAAAAACAAATATTTCCCCATTCAATGGAAAAATATGGATTTTAGGAGATTTTGACCTGATAAACAAAGAATTTTTCAAGTGTAATCAATATAATTTGATGTAACCTTATCATGAAATGTCGTGGTAAGAGAACATTAAAAGCAGGGTTCATTATTCTTCATTGGTATGGGAAAAAGTATATGGTTGTAAAAATTATTCATCATTATTCAAAAATATCATCTCAATATTCTAAAACATATCCATTTGGAGTGCCTATCTAAGTGTGAAATAATTGGCCCCCTCATCATGAATGAGAGTGTTCGTTGAGTCAGTACACAACCAACCCTTTTATAGAGATCACCCCAGTGTGTATATGCTCCAAAACTCTATCCAATTTTTGTTTTCCAGATATGAATGTATTTTAGTGGAAACTACACAGAATTTTACCTATAAAAAATGAAGGATGGTTTTCTACAATGGAAAATACTTATTTTTAAAATGGATTGGTAACTCATAAATAAAAGTAATATTCTGAATTGATAGAAACATTAACATGTATGTTTATTTAAATTCAAGAAGATTATGTTAAAAATGCATCCTTGGAAATGTATCCACTATAAAATATGATGTAGGTTTTAAATTAATAATTATTCCCAAATATTGAAAATTGAGATGGAAAAATCCACATATGACATGGGTATCAATTCAATCAAAGCCAATAGAAAAATTTTTCTTCATAATTATCTTCAAAAATAATTAATAAAATAATTTGTTTCATATAACATTTTAAAAAGGTAGTATATACTTCATATGAAGTAAATTATATGTATAATAAAAACATTTTCACAATAAGAGGATGATGAGACATAAAATAATTAACTCTTATCATGTACTCCATGAACATACGTTAACCTCCTACATAACAAAAATAGATATCTTACTAACTCAATCTATAACCATACTCTTATATATTTTCTTTTATAATCATCATGTCGATTCATCATCTATATGATTTCTAGATATTTTTTACCTCGTTATCCATATCAGATGTTTATTTTTTTCATCATTGGTATAGTTTTTTTAATATTGGAGAATATATTAGTTATTTTATAAAATTTTATTATCATTAGATTTATAGGGTTACTAATTGGGATTATTTTGATATTTTTTAGGCTTAAAAGTCCATTCATTTTTCTTTTAGTCATTATCTTTAAAGATGAAATTGATAAAAAACTTTTTTGGAGATCTTGGATGATCAAATAGTTTTTCTTATTTATTTTATAAAATAAATATTAATCATATATAGAACAAAAAAATTATCATTATTTATACCATTATATCATATTATACCAATAATCATTTTCTCATACTCATTCCTAATATAAATTCAAATTATTAATCCATTAAATGGTTAGAAAGACTGAACCATGAACATACCCTCATTTAATGAATGATTATGTTTTAATCTAGTTACAATATCATTACACCTGATTTATAACAACATTTTTTATGTTTTATCATTGTGATGTAACATAATTTAAATAATGTATAAAAAATAATTGATATGATAATATTAAACAATATTCCTCTTAGAATGCTTGTTTAAATTTTTTAATTTTATTATTTTTGATTATGTTGTATATTTTTTTGGTTATTAAATTTATCATAACAATATATTAATATTTAAACAAATATAAAATTTATCCATTAAACTCATTTACAATTAAACAATGATATCGATTAATGAAAAAAAGGAATACACTATTCCAAGGAGGCGGTAGTCAGCTTATATGTATAGATGATGATTCATTTTAATAAAAACACATGAAAAGTGTAACATGTTTTAAAATATTATAAATATAAAAATTTTATAAATATCTTTACAATTAAATAACCTCCCCACTAGGACAATTAATTTTGTGTGTGATGGAAAAAAAACTTTTTTCTTCATGGAGGTGGTAGTTTTCACGTAAGCATGAAACACTTTTTCATTTTTCATAAAGAAAAAGGGAAATGGGGTAAATTATTAATACCATTACATAATAACATTAAATATATAACAATTACTAATTGTAAAATATCTTCATAATTTTATTTTCAATATAAAGGTAATATAGAAAGGAAATTTATTAACTAAAAAGGATTACTCAGGTTCAGAACATTGATATTTCTATAGTGGATCCATTAGAAATGAAGATATTAGGTTAAAATAATAGGAAAATTTGTGAATATAAGTAATATAAGATATAAGTGTATAGAAAGGTTTATTTTTTTCATATTAATCCTAATTTTTATATTTTTATTAATATGGTGGAGATAATTCGATTTTATAAGTGGCATGTGATTGAATTTTCATAAAGATCCATACATTTTTACTAATGGAAATCCACTCTCAATGAATTTGGATAAATAAATTAAGACATATAGGTTTGGGGAAAAGTTAAGGTCTATAAATTTTTTACTATTCATTTTAAAGAACATGTTTTTTACTATTTACAATAAGATTTTCCACTTTTTTCATTTTATCTTTAACCATAGTGACTAATTTTTAGATTATAAATTTATCATATATAATTAAAAATAACATTTCTCATTTAAAATAATTTTAGAAAAATGATTTGCAAAGATAATTCCATTTAATGATACTAAATTAATAACATTTAATATTTTAATTTTTAAAATAGAAAATATATAATGTATTGATACAATTTTATTGAAAAAGTTGACTTAATTTATAAAATATAAAAATTGATTATAAAATTAGACATCATATTTTAAATTTTATAATTTTAATTATAAAACAAATATTTCAATAAGAAAAGTGTTTTAGATTTCATGTTAATGCCTACATCATAGAGATGTTATAAAAGAAATGGTTTTATCAAAAATATTTATTTACACTAATCATATAATAATCAATCATTTTAGGAAAATAAAACATTATTATATCCATATAATGTATTCATGATGAATTTGAAAAACCAATTTTTTTACATTCTAATTATATAATTTTGAAAATAAAAATTTAAATAATCTTAAAACTAAAGGCTCTTTTGAGTCCACATTGTTAGATAAGTCTTGATATTATATTTACTAGTTATAGTGGGGTATTTGGTATTATATTATCCATCCACCATCTGTGGTTAATTTCATCCTTTAAATTGTGGTATATATCATCTCTATAACAAATTTGGATATTTCTTCCTAATACCTTCCCTAGTCTCCCATGTTGCTTCTTCCCGACTGTGATTTCACTAAAGAACATTCACCAATCGAGTTATACAATTCTGTAAAACATTCTTTCAAGTGTTAAGAATACATATAGGAACATCATTATAATAAAATTTATACTACACATATAATCCATTGGATGTGAGTATACACATTGGATCTGGAATATATTTCTTCATTAATGAATCATAGATGAAAATGATTACATTAGAAGGGTTGGTCAGTAATACCAATAAGTAATCTATATATTCAATTATATGTGGTATTTGAAAAGGAAAATTGTTCCTAGTTATTAAAATTCCATTCTTATTAATCATTATTAATCACATCCAAGGGGAAACCTTCAATAAAACATGACCCCCAGTCAAAATTCAAATTCCTTAATTTGATTATCAGTATATTTGTTTTTCAACATGAGGATGTTAGATAGAGATAATACGTCACTCATTTTATATATCAAAATAAATTCTTTTAAAACTCCAAATTTATCACTTAGAGCTCATTTGGATCAATTTTGGATTTATGCATTGTTTTGGCATAAAAAGTGAAAAGTTCTTAATTCTATAAATTTAATATATTTTAATCACATGGGTATTTTGGGAATAATATTTAAAATATTAATCCCATTTGTGTGTTTTTTTATTATTGTATTTACTTTTTTACACATTGTCATTATGAAAACAAAATCTAATTCTATCAATTAGAGGCATGAAAATGTTAATGAATTTCAAATATCTTCAGTGCAGACAGCATAAACCCTACCTAAGTAACTAAAACATAACATGAGATATAGACCAAAAATTTGCGTGATTCCCCCTAGATCTGAAATAGGATTCATATATGAATTATCCCATTATGTTCCATGTGGGGATTCATCAGTTAGGATGGAAATTGAACAATATATAATCAAGGATGATTCCTGGAAATCTCGGACAAAAAAGGCCAATATCAATAAAAAAATACATAACTCCCTCTAGAAGTATCAAATAAATTTGAATGTTAGAGGTATATTTTAAAAATTATTTATTAACAACTTTCTAAAATAAATTATTCAATTATTCAGATAAACCAAGGGGTTACCTTGAGATTTATTTTAATGAAAAATTAGGGAGTCAAATTTTCAATCATTGACAACCCATTATTTACACGAAATTCATTAAATGGTATGTTTTGTCACCCAAAGGCCTCTTCCATACCACAAAATAATAGGATATGGGTGGACTATAGGGGATTCCAATAGGATATGGGAGCATGGGACTACAACCATATTATAATATTTTTATTCTTTTATTTTTATATTAGTTTATTTTCCCATGTAATGAATTTATATTATTAATTAAAGTATTTTCCTTTTCTTCTTCCATCTCTCTTTCCATTCCAATATTAATACCATTCTATCTCATCCATCTATCCATTATGATCTATATTCACTTTTAATGGCATGTGACTAACTTGAGGATTGGATGTAGGGGTGGTTTCATAGAGTTTTTTTTATTGAGCTTATATTTAATATGTTTTAAACCTATATGTGGATGGTAAGACCGATTAGATACCTTTAACCTCCACCATATAAATACTTGAAGAACATTAAACTATTGAATTTATTTAACCATAAACAACTCAGGTAGATGATCATTCTTTCAACTCTTTATTTTCTGATTTTATTAAATCTGATTTGAGTATCACTAATTATAGTATTGAATTTTCATTTTAGTTCAATTTATTGATTTCCTTAAAGGAAGAGGATGAAACTTAACATGCATCATTTTGGGACCACATAAAACTCCATTACATTAATGAACATGGATTTAAGGAATCCCTTGAATAATTAAAAAATCATAGATTGAGGAAATCAAGACATAGACTGATCATTTTGAAAGGGAAAATATTTTTTTCTTATTCAGATTTATATTTTATTCAAGAAACATTACCTGCTTACATTCCCTTTGAAAATTCAATTCATATGTCCCATGCAGAGTCTTCACATTAAAATATGGAGAAGGATTATCAAGTAGAAACCAATGAAGAGGATGATCCGTACTATATCATACCCCTTCCATTCATGTTATACCACATTTCAAAGAAGGCGAATCCAGTATACTATATCCATATATATCCCTCCACCATAGAGAAGACGAAGTTGATTCTATGAAAATCTAAATGTGGTGGTTCATGTCAAATAAGACCCCACAGCCATGGGCCTTTGTATATTAGATGGTACGTCCCTCTTGAGGTAGTAAAAATTTATTCAAACAAGGGGGATCCTACCTATAATTATTTTTATATGATTTCTATGAATTTAGATTCCCATTTCAGTATTAGGATGTATACCAGCATGTTTCCCACTCCCTATTATATTTTTGACCTTATATGAAATTATCATTATTATTAATTAGGAATTTATATATTATTGGATTATGATGGAATAAGGAATCCCTAAATAGTGAAGGGGGAAGGAGGACTAATATATATTTCTAAAGGGAGTTCACTTTAAAAAATTTATAAGTTAAAATCCTAACATCTTTTTTCCTAATTTTTATTTGAGTTTTATACTTGAATTGCATTACCATTCTTGTATTCATACTTTACATGACTTCTCTATGATGTATTAGTTTCTTTGTAATCCATTGATTCTATGTTTTATATTTCAATCTAAATATGATTAAATCAATAAAAAAGAGAATTAAATTATTAAATTGAAGAATGGATATTGAAATGAGGACTCATGATTTAATGTAATTAATTGATTCATGTAAATGAAATCCCAATAGAATTTTTAAGATTTAAATTTCTATAATTCATGTGAATTTATTTTTTATTTATAATTATTTCATGAGTTATTATCTTAAATCATATGTCTCATTCCTGAGATGATTTCAAGACCATGTACTTCATATTTATTCATGGGAATATTTCTTGATTGATGTTGAGACATATCAAATATTAGAACATGTATTAAAACTTTTCACTTAAATTTAATGTGATTCAGGAATATTTGTAAAATATCATATACTTAAATATAAAATTTACATAAATCCATAATTATCCCAATGAGATTATGAAGGGCCTTTATATGGATGATCCATGTTCCAATCCATATTTATCCATTCCTACCATATTCATGGTATTTTAAAGATATTTTAATGTAGAAGTGTGGAGGGTAAATGGAAACGTGGTATAAGGGATGACATCCTTTATAATAAACATTTTTGGTGGTTCTATTTTGCTAATGATAATGGTTAATTGATTTATTCATTATGTTATTTATTCTTTTTCCCAGGTAGAAAAACAAATTAAAAAAACAAAGAAATAAAAATGGGGTTTGATTTTGGAAAACCAAACATCCCCATTACTAGACCAATTATTCGTATCTTTTGTAGTTTTTTTATGGTTTTTATTTTTGTTTCAATAATAAATTTCTAAAATGAAGAAAAAAATGGAAATTTCTTTTTGAAAAATAAATCAATAGGGTGCATAAATCATTCAATATGCTTGATCATGACCTTACTATCAGTTTCTAGGAAGTTAGAGTTACTACATTGTAGGGGATAAATTCATTAATCTTTTTGATATCATGCAATATACTGAATAGATAAACTTCCTCCTTATGAGATATTTTTTAAAGCATCAAATTCTAGAAACCATAATCCGTAGATTCATTTTAACCTTTATTAAAAATTTGTCATGATTTTATGTTCCTTTTTATTTACATAGTTAAAAAATTATTTTATTTAGATGCCTGTGGATAATGTTCTTGTTATCATTATATGAGAATGACTAAACCTAAATTTTATCATGATATTTGAGATAAAATACTCAAGTGAGGTAAATTTATTCATTGTAAGTTTAACAATAATGAATTGAAAATCTTGAATAAATGAAAAGAGAAGATACATCATTTTTAAAACTGTGAAAGTAAAATAAATTAGAAGATTATTTCATTTGAAAATGGGAAATTTAATTTAGATTTTATATGTATTTTTAAAAAAAATTACATTCATAATTTTTGTATTTTCTTGCTTGAATTTTAAATAATGACATTATTGGTGACCATTGATTTTCAATATTAAGATTTTATGCTTTAGGAAAACCATGGATTAAGTGTTGTAGAATAGATAGATCTAATATTTCATCATTTTATATATGCATTTAATAAATTTTAGCCCTCTCAATTTATCAATTTGATATTTTTTTTGAATTTTTTATTTAAGGGTTGTTTGGGTATAAAATTTAAAAAGTTATTAATTATAAAAATTTAATAGATTTTAACCACAAGGTTATTATAGTTATAATTATTAAAATATAAAACGAATTTGAGTTCTTTTTTTGATTCCTTTAATTATTTTCTTCATCTTTTATTTTATTATAAAAGAGTGTTCAAATAATTAGAGGCTTGAAAAAGTCAATGAAGTACAAAAACACTCCAGGAAGATAGCATGGAACCCACCTCTGTATTTGAAGAAAAACTAGACCAAAACACCTCAAATTAGAGTGATATGTATATGAAGGAATAATCCGTGAATCATACTACAATTAACTTCCATGTAGTTATCTTTCCATTATGATGTAAATTTAATAATATACATTGAATTAAGCTTCGTAGAAATTTCGGCAAAAAAATATCATAGTTAATAAAAAAATAAATAAATCCCAATATGTACGTCCAATGAAGCTAAAATTTGGATTTATAATGTAAATAAATTAATACCTTTTTATAATACTACATTAAATATGTCAGAAAACCTAAGAGGGTGCCATGAGGATTCTTTAAAAGAAAATTCTATAGTCAAATTTCTAACTATTGACAACCCATAATGACCTGAAACTCATAATATAGTCTGTTTTGACACCCCAAGGCCTCTTCCATACCTATAAATAAGAATATATGGGTGGATTGTATAAGACACTGATCTAAGAGGGGATCATGGGAAAAATCAATATTTTAGGATTTTTTTTATTTTCATTTTATTTTTGTTTTATTTTCCCATATAACAAATCTATATTTTTAATTAATGTTTCCCATTTATTATTACATCTATATTTTTAGTCAAATATTAATATCATTATATATCCTCTAACTATGAATCATGATCTCTATTCACTTTTCAGTGATATGTGAATAACTTGAGGCTTGGCCCTGGTGGAGGTTTCACAGTATTATTTGTTAATGAGCTACAATTCAAAATGTTTAAAATCTATTTGTGTTGGATGTGATAGTGTAACAGGGTTGTTTCAGTCATCCACCATAGAAATGTTTTCAATTATATTTCTTTTCCTTGATTTACTCATTTTACATCCCTTATCTCAGACAAACCACTCATATATTGGAGTGCGGTTTTCCTTAAGAGATGAAACATCATACAATGGAACTGTGTCTTTTAGGAACAACATTATCAGTTGAGGTGTAATCCTATTAGAATATTGGAGGAGGTTTGTTTTGGTGCTCTAGAGGCATGAATAAATAACACATTCAATAAATAAAATTAAATTATATCATTAATGTTGACTCAGTAAATTGATTATCAAATAGAATTTATACAAGAAAATAAATAATGAATAAACCCATGATGTCCTGACATAAAACAATGAACATTATTCCATAAATTCATCTTGTTTTAGTATTCATTTATATTTAAATTATTCCTTCCATTATTTTAATTTCATGTTTTATAAAACCCAAAACCATAATTTTCATGATGAACATGAAAAATTAAAAAAAAAATAGATTAGTTGAACTATAAATACAAACCAATCCAACTACAATGATCCACATATGAGATGACCCTGGTTATCTAATATTCTACATTTGGAAAACTAGATCTTTTTTAACATTCCCTGTGATAGGAGTGTGTCTCGATTCTAATATGGTCCTCAGAAATCCATACATGAAAATTTATCTCCACTACAAGATCTACACTGAGAATATTTATTTATCCAGATAATAAATAATATTTTAGAGTATAAATCCACTTCCATTTTAATGATTCAAATGGCCTCATATGGATAATATAATGGATATAATTATTATATTAATATTTCACCAATGGTATAAATTGTTCAATGATATCATGGAAGTTAAGGTAACATGATATTAGCATGTATTCCAATGTAATGATTTAACATTAAATATGACCATCAGTTTGGGGATCATATGTGGATCTTATATATATATATATATATGTGTGTGTGTGTGTGTGTGTGTTTGTGTGTTTCAAGATCCCCTTGAAGACACTTCTAAAATTACAATGTGAAATGTGGGTACTGATTAAATGTGATTGATAGAGGTTCCCAATGAAGCTATATAATTTCATTGATATAGAGACATGTGAGGTAATCAAGGGGGTGATATTCACTTATCACTAAGAAAAGAGAAGACTTAATAAGGTGATCATTAATGTCTCATATAGAATTGGAGGGATTCAAAAAATATTCTTTTCCTCGTATTGAGCTTCATTTGATAGATTATATGAATCAAAATATTATGTTCTGTATATGTATTACATATTTCATAATATTTTTACTGCCTATATATTTCCATTGAAAATATTATGGATGAAAATTCAATTTCATTGTATAGAATACAATTTTTGGGATTTTAAATTTCTTTATTAAATTGGAAACCACTATGTTATTCTTGATATTCACACAAACTTTTCATTTAATTGATACATGACTAAATATTACAAATAATTCCTTAACTCATGGTAATGTTAATATCAATTCATTAATCTGTCAACTCATCATCTCTCTAGAACAATCCTCGCTATCCCTTTACCATGTGAATTTAAACCATTAACAGGTTAACACGTTGAACGAGTTGGCCGACCATCCAAAATCATAAAAAACATTATTATTAACCTACTAAACATAGAAAATTATATATGATGGTTATATTTTTAATTATATGAAATTATTCATCATCCTTTTTATACAAAAAATCAATATATATCCCATTAAAAATGATAATATTTCCAGGAAAAGAAAAATCATTGATCCAAAATTTACACTTTCTAAATATTATTTATAATTATTTTTTATAAGGGACACTATAATTAATTATATATAACTAATATATTCTTTAAATATCTAAGAGTATATTATTTTCACACCCTGACCAATCTATGATTTTTATTTTATTATTTTCTTTGGGTTTCAAATTTTTTTATCGAGGTTCGGGTTGAATCCCGAACATGCTTTTTTAGTTTTTTCAACAAATTCTTATTTTTAGTTGACGTCGATGAGCGCCTGGGTGGAGCGTGTTTTGGAGACCTTATGTGGAATCTCCCATGCAACGATACAGTCTGCATGTCTTTGAAAAAATTCAAAGGAATATTTTTTTAAAATTTATTGCGTTATTTAAAATTTTCATAGTTAAAAATTTTAATTTTTATTATTAAAATGAAATGAGTATTTTTATTATTTATAATTTTAACTATATTATTATTATTATTATTTTTATTACTATTATTTTTATTATTATTAAAATGATTATGATTATTATTATTATTGTTATTATTATTTATTTAACATTTATTTTTATTTTATTCTATTTTACCTTTTTCTTTCTTCCATAAATTTTTCCTTTCCACGCGGGTTTCCCCCACCATTTTTTCTTCTTCTTTCTTTCTTCTCCCTCATGTAGCATCACCCTCCACTCCCTTCTCCTTTCCCCATGCCCGTACCAGCTCTCCCTCTCCGCTCACCGACCGTCTCCACGTAGGCCAGTACGCTGCTCCATGCTCCTCTACTGTGTCGAACCCAAGCCCGCCTCCATATTTCCCGCATCCCTCCTGCCGCTCGAACAACCTACCGGCTCCAACTCCCTCTGACTGCCTCCTGCACTGGGTCCCAGCCACCCAATGACTCATCCTCCAGGACCACCCTTGGATCTCCGATGCTGCGCCATCCTCTCTCAAGACTCTACACCCACCGTGACCTCCGGCCCTCCTACCCTGGGGGTCGCTGCTTCGGCCTCCCTGCCCTACGACATGCCTTCTACCCTACACGTCATCCCATAGCCCCACACCATAAGCTAACCAACCTTCCTCCACGTGGCCTCCCATAGTGCACCCCCTACAGCCAGCCAACCCACCTCATCCACCTCATGTTGGCCCCGCCCATGTCCCTCCTTCCCAGTGCACCTAGGGACCCACGATCTCCTACTTCCAGCAGTGAATCCCCCTCGGGCTCCCTCACCTCAACCTGCCATGCACCCTCTTCCCACTGGAAAACACTGATCATGATGCGCTACATCGCTCCCCTGCTCACTCCCAGCTAGTGCGTAATGCCGCTGTCTGGCGCCCCAGTTCCCGTTCGGCTCACCATCACCCTAAATTTCACCATATTTCTTTTTCTAGACATCAATTCACGCCCTCGACTCCTACCCATCATCTGCGAGCACCTACTAGGCCACTTTCCCTTAGTTGGCGCGACCAGACGCCGTCCAGCGCCTCCTGCTCCCAGCATCATAGTCGCACCCCACTCCCTGAACGCATCGCCTTCCTCCATCTTAGCATACTTTAGCCACCAATCGTTGTCCAGCTACCACAACAAACTCCCCCTTCCATATGTACCCTTTGATGTGCCCCATATTCGCAACTATTTTCCTGTCATCCCCTGTTGGGGCGCGTCGCAGCTTTCCAACTGTCGTGCGACCACTTTGACATCCCTCGATAATAACATGACGCATCGAGACCCCCCAGCTACTTCGACGAGGTCTTTTGTTAGCCACAGTAGTCTTAGCGCCACCTTTGACAACATTGGTGGTCTATGAATTGCACTGCACCACTACGCTCTACCAATCACCCTTTCATGTGACCCTATTGGTCGCGCACAGCTCCGTGCAGAGGTGACGTTTGCGCTGCTTCTTTGTTGGATGTATTTGTATTAGTATTTTTGTTTTTTAATTATCTATGAGGGTTTTGCAGTTCATCAGCAATGTTTTTCAATGATACTGCAGGCATCAGCTTACGTGTGCTTATGCGGCTGTGCGAGGTGAGACACGCCAGCGTTTTGCGAGCTGTGAGTTGAGGTAGGCCCACCACTACACTCACCTTTAAATATAGAAATTATTAATTGATGGATAATTTATTAATTTTAATTAATTAGAAATATTATTATAAAATTATTTCTAGAATAATTACTCAATGTTGAAAGATCTTCTTATTTTATATACGACACTTGAAATATTTTCTGGATGAATGAACACATAATAGTGAATAAATGATCATTTGGAATTTAAATATAATTCACAGAATTTCATTTTTAGTTCTGGTTTAATGATAAATGATTTCTTCTGAAGCATGAAAAAGCGTTTTGGTTCTCCTAAAAAATTGGGGTTTTCATTAAAGATGGTGAAGGCCTATTTTTCACATTAATAAAATCAATTATTTTGGAAAACATTCTATGAAGTGACTCAGGGATGATATTTTTGTGTTCATTTATTGCATGAGTTATGTGTGATGTATGTGCTACATTATAGGTTACTAGATTGACTATTTGAATAACCACTTCCCTATTTATTAAACGTGTTGACATGGGAACATATCATAGTATGTGAATCTTCTGAGAACGATTGATGCACTAGTTTAGACTACGCACTGGCTAGTGGCCCATAGTAGAGAGGTGTTTGGTTATTAGAGCAAATGGATTGGGCCCCTCAGTTAGGACATGTAGGGAAACACCAAGCATTAGGGCACTATGACATCATTGAGAAGGGCATTCCTTCAGGATGATTCAGATGTATATTATGTAATGGATTATTCATCAGCTCCCAGGTTCTACCTGTGTTCTCTTTAGAGTTTATTTGTATGTGGTGAACGATTGAGTTGTCTAGTTCCATTGTTGGCCCATGTGTGCCAGCATTTTCATTTCCCCTAGTGTGTGTAGTGTTTTGTGTGGTTTTCTATTTGACTAACAACTAAAATTTGGATTTCTAAATGGTTGAAAAAATGTTTTAAAATGCAATGCACTAGTTTATTTCAAACATTAAAATTGTTTTTAAATTAAAAAGGGCAATGGATAGCTACTTGTTTTAGAAATGATAATGTGTGTGTGGAAACCCATATTTTATATAATTTATTTCAATCATGAAATTGGTAAATTATTTATTTAATGGTAGTGAAATGGGAATAGTTTGTTGGGTACACCTAATAGGTTTTAAAACTCATGCCTATTGTTTTTTCCTATTTTTAGTTTCTATTGTAGGTTTGACTCAAGATTTCTGATCATGAGAGAGAGTTGGTTGTATACTGTTGAGCGACTCTCATATTCATGAGGAGTTTTGGTCATGGTTAGGTTAGTTGGTTTTTTTTTATCATTATTTTTTTCATGTTGTTTATTTACTTTGTGTTATTCTACTTTTTCTGCTGTTTTATTTATTTTCACAGGGCAAATTCATTCCTAATTTTCCTCTATTGTTGCCTTAGCACTTGTCGCCAGCCCGGGAGGATCAGGAACGCCTCTTGGGTCATGTCGCGGATCGGCTCAGGTGACCAGTTCAGGGTTGACCTGAGTTGGTTCTTTATAAAACGGTACCAGAGGAGGTCGCTTTTTGAGAGGAACTTCTTTTCAGAGCATCCATTATTATTTGGGGTTGTCATGGTAGATGGAGTAAGATTTTCGGGACTTGAGTTGTGGGAATGGGAAGGAAGTTATGATCCCTTGCTCATTCTGAACCTCAGGTTACCATGGGATGTTTGGGTGGTCGATGTCATTTGATTCTTATGGTTTGTTTGTTATTGGGAAGTGAAATGGGAGTCAGGAAAGTGACCTACGTGAGCTCACATGGTCTGTCATGCCAAGTGGAGTCTGGGAAATTACCCAATACTTCTCTCACTAACAGTGGTGTTACTGGCGTATGGCCACCAACCATATGGCTGAGTCACCCATCATCACTAGTTTCCGCATAGTGAATTTTTTGGGTATTCCTTCTTTCAGAAAATCAATATGGAATGAGTTATTTTGGTACTTAAAATGGTAATGACCTTGTTTAACCCATCTTCTTGTTTTCTTGTTCCTTAGTCTTTTCCCCAAAAAAGGTTATATGGATGCGTAAGGTGCAACTTCAGGTGGGGCATCCTTAGAAAATCTTCCAGTTGATCAGTCCATGGACTATGTCCATGAGTTTCGGAATTTGAACCCTCTACTCTTTTATGGAAATGAGACCATCTTGAGGTAGAAGAGTAGATGTGGATGATTGAGATGAACTTTTGTTCTCTCATGCAACTAGATTCAATGAAGGTGAAGTTGTCTACCTTTAGGTTTGACAGTCCATACTGGATGTGGTGGAAGTCTGTGTCCTGAAACGAGACTTGAGAAAATGTCACATGGGAGTTCTTCAAGTCATCATTCATACAAAAATATTTATATAAGTTGATGAAGCCAAGGAAGAGTATGGAGTTGTGCGTTCTTCATCAAGATGTTGGTTCGGGGTTGGAATTCATTCGTAGTATCCTGGACCTGGCTCTGTATGAACCAGGGTATGTTGGAAATGATCCTGTGAAATCTAGACATTTTGTGCATAGACTTCATCCTGAGCTGTAATCGATAGTGAAATATCTCAACCTAATAAGATTTCCTAATGTGGTGAGACAATCATTCATCGCAGAATTAGAGTTAACAAGAGTACTTGAGGTGGAAAATCCTCCTCCGGCCGTGGGAAGCAGTGAAGAAGATTGTGATATGAAGAATGGGAAGCAGCCTGATGATGGTGGTATAGGTAGTGGAATCAAGAGGCCTTCATACCATCATTCATCTTCCTCCCAGTTCAATTCTTTGATCTATCACCAGTGATGTATGCAGGCGAATAAGAGACTTGTGTGCCTAAGTGCTCTGAAACCCTTCCACACCTGTGGACGTCTGGGACACTTATAGCAATTCTGTGGAAGTGTTTATGAGAATATCACTGAAGATAGACCTGGCTCGTCGAAGGTCACCTCACCCTGTCTGTAACGCCCCCACTATAGTTACCAAAAGTTAGTACATTTTTCCATAACATTGGCATGATACATAGAATCATGTCCCAAACGATCAATCAGTTTAGTATCCTTGAAAGTACTAGATACACAAATATATTTTACATTACATCATGAAATAAAAAAATCCCCATTATGTCCCTTTTGAACACTCTTATAACCCTTATCCTATTGCTTCATGTTAATCGTAATATACTCCTTTTCATCCTAGGAAAAATAAAACATATGAAAGGGGTGACATCAGATGCTCAGTAAGGATAACAATATAGCAGAAACTATCATAAATGAGAATAATCTTTTAAGGAAATTTATAAGATTAAAACACAAGCATTTCAAGCTAAAACTTCAATGTAATATGGTAAATATAAATTGAATAATTCCATGTATATATTTAAATGGATATTCTATTAGTTGAATAATCACATGTAATATCAATATATAATTTCATAATGAAGGAATTCATATTACTAAACATCATTACCACATAGTCAAGGCCTCGTTCCAAGACTAAAAATAATATTTTGTCAAGTATTTTTGTGAAGACACTTGTTTGTCAAAAGAGGCCTTCCGATGCATCGAGGAGTTATAGCAGGCTCCACCTATCACATACTAAGTCCAATTTATTTCTCATATGAAAATGTTGAAACATATCATTAACATTTATATTAAAACTAGTTTACGAAATGTCAATACTTTATCTATAAACCATGAATGGTATAAAAATAGCACATCCACAGCCAAACATAACTCATTAAATACAATATGGAATATTTTATTGTAGTAAATTAAACTCAATTGAGAATAATGAAGGATGTTGAAAAAGATGAATATCATCATCAAAACCATTTGAGAAAAATATCCCCCCCTTTTCATGAAAACATTTAAATGTATCACTATTTATCAAGAAGCCATTTAAAATAGGTTTTTGAATCAATGTTTCCCATACCACATTGAAACTTTTAAAAGAAACATTAATTTTAAAATTTTAATTCCCATCTAAATAAATCCTTAAACCCATTTTTAAAACATGGACATTAATGAGAAATATTTTGACAAATAAATATTAAAAACATTTAAAATGATATTTTAGTTAGAGTTCAAAACCAGATGGGAGACACTTGAATACAAATAGATGAGATAATAAAAACATTATAATATC
Source organism: Viscum album (assembly GCA_963277665.1). Lineage (NCBI taxonomy): Eukaryota > Viridiplantae > Streptophyta > Magnoliopsida > Santalales > Viscaceae > Viscum > Viscum album. The sequence continues at coordinate 1,592,722,407 of OY728163.1, read as the reverse complement.
ATTAGAATAATGGGACTTATTACATACTATTTCAAAGACAAGTATATACACCAAATAAAAGTGAACTGACGCATAACAACAAAGAAGTCTCAATGGAATGTAAGTTGAGATGAATTTCATTACAAAGACTATATCCTTAGGTTCATGATAAATCAATGAAATAATTATGTGTGACAAATATAAATACCTTAAATATGATTGGATATTCAGTGTTAATCAATCAGTGAACATTTACAAATATTCTCATGAAAATACCACAACTGACTTGGATGTTTAACTAATTGAATAGAAATTGAGTTAAAATTACTCTTATAAATTTTATATCGATGAGTTGAGAATTTATCATTGTAGTGATTATTTGTATAAAAATTATATCCACACAATGGTGAGTGGAAATTATGACATAAGAAAATAAATACTGATTCCACAGATAATCGTTGAGTAAAATAATCATTGAAGTATGCGTAATGCCGAATGAGTGGAAATTGAGATCTTAAATTCCCTAAAAAAATTTATATCTTACAAAACATTCATCCCATGAAAGGACCAAAAATTTAATATGTAAATACCCATAAATTAATGTATATTACACAATGAATAAAATTATGGGGCAGTACATACAACATAGAAAAATAAATAGTGTCAATATAGAATGAATCTCTCAGGAATAAGAAGTGAGATGAAAACTCCTTACCACATTGTAATCAATCGAGTGATATGAAGAAAAGCTAATAACCACCAAATGAATCATAGAATACCATTAATATAAGGAGAATAATCATAATAAATATCAAATGGTAGTACACAATACACCACATGAAATAAATAAGTAGCAAACAATTGAAATCTCACGAAATTAAAACTGAGATAAGAAACCCCTTACTTCATGTCCGACTTAACTCGTTCGTTCTTTAATCTTCAAAATAATAAAATAAAGTTAATGTATTATTGCAGAAGAAATTTTTTTCATGTTTATTATTCCTTTTATATCACTAATTAATATTTTATAATGATTATCTAATCATTTATGTTAATAATTGTCGTTTGTGAGATATTTGGTACTATAGTCAAAAATGAACTTGTTATAATTTCAAATTGTCCATATTTTCAAAATTCTATTATCTCCAGTATAATATTCATGATTTAAATATCATATATAACATATATATGTAGTATATATATATATATATTATAATTACTATATGATATTTGGAGATAAGAAATGAAACGCACCATTTATGGAGATGGTAAGTCGTACGTATGCATGAACGCTACATTCATTTCTATTTTATATTTAATGGAATAAAAACATAATGATGCATAGGTATATTATAATTATCATATAATATAATATTATATATTTGTTTCATAATTTAATTAACTTCATCCTATGTATGTTCCATGAATGTCATGAACGAATCATATCACCTTAAGGGGGCGGTAGTCTGCACTCCTCAAATGAAATTATCTTGTTCACACATATTGGAAAGCATAAATCTAGGTTTGTAAATGGAAATTACATAATCATAGGGAAACATAAAAATAATATATATCATTTATATACAATGTTCCTTAATATTGGCCACCATGAGAGGTGGTAGGAGGAGATTGAACAATCATTGTTTCTTGAAGAAGTAGTTTTCCGTCCACAAAAATAGTATGTTCCTTACCAAATAGATAGAGGCATGTGTATGTGTAGTAAGAATCCTTATCATAAATACAACATTTTATATTGTGGATACTTGTGTTACTATAAAATAAATTAATAACTAGAGTTTAGGGGGTTGGAGAAGCAAAATAAAAGAAAAGGACTTAATAGAAGACATTACCTTTAAATTTGGTAACTCCCTTTGGTTTGAACCAAAAGGAGTTTTTGAAGTACCTTCATCCTAATTTAATTATTCTAGGATAAAGTGAGGGATGTTGGGAGATTATTTAGGTTGTGGTTGGATGAGCCAAGAGGCTTGAAAATTGTGAGGAATGGGTTATAAGTGAATGATTTTTATAAGGTGGAGGAGGGGCTCTTTAGGAAAGTGAGAAAATATTATTTTATTATATAATTATATTATGTTTCTAAAGGTCAAAAACAAATTAGAGGCGAATATATGATGACTGAAGGAATAAATAAAAGAATCCAATATGAATTGGATAGGTTTTGGATGTTTTTATTAATCTTTATAATCTTATTTATTTAAATCATTAATTAATGAGATAAACACTACATCCTTGTTGTGTCATAAATAATTTTATTTTTTTGATGAATAAAAATTATAAAAAAAATAATGATGTAGGAAATATTTTTATATTTTTAATGAATATTTATAGTTGATTAGACAACATATATAACCCAATGTAAAAATTTATTTACTAAAATATATATGTTTCAGTCATTTATAACATTACTTTTAAATTAATAAATATAAAGTGTCATTTTCACTCTTATGTGGAACCATGGGGTCCCAAAATAGACCCACGTATGACCATGGTAAAATATTATCAACCAATAGGATTAGGAAAAATGTAAGGGTAAATTAATATCATTATAATATTATTTTTACATTGAATTATCATATTTAACTTTAACCACAGTAAATAAATGTATAATGTTACTATTCACCAAAAATTAATTAATCTTATTGAACCAAATTTTATATACTAAAAACAAATATGTATGTTATATTTTCGATATTCAATTCAAAAAAGTTATAAAATATCATTTAAAGTAAAAATTTGGGTTTTTAACTACTACTTTAGGTTTTCATTATTCATCAAAAATTATAGGATTTTAGAAAAATACCAAAAATTCAACCTAAGCTATATTTTATATTCTGAATTCAAAAACGATGTATATTTTACTAAATTCATAACATAGCAGTTTCATTAATTGATTTAAAATTAATTCCTACAGTAAAAAAATGTGTTTTTAGGAAAAAATAACTATCAAAATATTGAAACATGTTTATGTCCAATTCCAAAGTAAACTTATATCCAATTACCAGCATTGGATTAAATGTTAAAAAAATAATCTAATTACATTTTAAAACCAATTAAAAAGATAATCTAAACTTATAAATTAATTAGATTAAAAGGCAGTTTGGAATTAAAATACATTATTTTTCAATGTAAATTAAAAAAATTATTTTTATCAGAACAAATACCTAAAATTTACCCAAAGAAAATTTTGATGTCCCAGTTATAAAAAAGAATTTTATTTTTTCAAATATAACATATAAAAGTTTCAAATATTGGATTTTGGAAGGGTTCCCCATTAAAAGGCGGAAAAACTGCATTTTTTGAAAAATACTTCTTTAATATGAAAATTTGAATTTCTCCTTATATTATGACTTTGAAACAAAAAATATGAATGATAAAATTATATGGGATATATATAAAGTTCAAAATGTGTTTATTTCCATTCATAACATCTTTCTAAATAGCTAGTTTGATCGGTCATGGTGCGCTCGAACTCGGTGTAGCATTTAGTGAAAGTTACTGAATTACATTAAAAAATTACTTAATATGAAATCATGGGGTGTTACATTATTCAACCCTTTTCAAAATTACATCATCCCAATTTTAAAATTGGTCTTGGAAACTTCATTGAATTTCCTACATCATAAAAAGTTTCAATGAAACTATTACATTAAAAGAATGAAAGAGAAGTATAAAGGTCACCCAAGATAACCAATACTAGAAATCCATGTAGGAAAAAGTGGATATGGAAGATAAAATAAGGTTCATGTTATGATGGAGAGTCATATAAAAAATGATCAGAAGAAAGTAATCAATAAGAAAACAACAATATTGTGATGGGATAAATGGTCATTAGTTTCTCATCAGGAAAATTAAACAGACAACGTTTTTTGTTTTAAGTTCCATTTCATAAAGTTGAGGAATTTATTTTGGATATTGAATAATAATATAAAGAGATATACATACATTTTAAGAAGAGTTTCATCGTCTAATATGTTCTTACCACTAAGTCGTCTTTTTTCCAAATGATGAGTATTCAAGTTGAATTGGTCACAGCTGAAGCGCTAGAATCAACTTCTAGAGAAATATATGATCCACAAATGATAAAATATATATTTCAAATTTTCATTAGAGATTAACCAAAACCAAAATGTTTAGTACAAGATTAGAAAATCCCCAAAAAGTAAAATCCCTTAATGAATGAAATACTAATCTTAACTTCTAAAATTAAACCAACAATACAAAAAGTTCAAAAAATACCATTCAATAAACAATTGTCCTTAAAATCCTTCAATATAATCCAAAATAATATGGAAAACCAAATAATATAAGAATTTGATTCCGTATTCTGCCACGTTAAATTACATCCCCAAAAAACATCGGCTACTATTAAAGTCACATACTTAAAAGTAGATAATCTAATCACATATTCTCTATGATATGTTAATAGTGTCCATAAATAACATAAATATCTATAAAAAATCCATCATTATTCCCCAAATAAAATCTCATAGTATTTTATTTTTCTTTGGCATCTACTATTCCCAACAGAGAAAATGTCTTCCAAAATAATATTTTTTACATAATCACTAAATCATATTCCTATACTATGGATATCCATTTGATGAAACATACAATCCCAATCAACGTATTATTGATCAATAAAATCATTTTATCTAAAAATAATTAGTCACACTAACTAAGGACTTCACGTTGTCCAGTGGTAGGTGATAAATCTCAATCACACTCTGGTTGTGGTTTCGATTCCCACAGCATTGTATGACATGACAGGTTGTCAAACGGTCTACATGTTTTCCTTTTTCAAAAACAATATTTTATAAATTTTCCAAAAGGAGATGAATTCATCAAAATAACCATAACATAATTTAACAAAAAATATTATCTCATACCTCGTGTTTTCATCCCAAAAATTAATAACTTGTAATTTCCTTAAATTTATTGAGAACCCAAATGGATCATTATAACTATATCCCCAAATGAAAAGATAATTCTTTCTCAAATAGAATTTTGGAAAAATAAATTCATGGTTACATATACAAGTGAATGGTCTTCCAATGTAATCCCATACTTTCAAACATTGCACCATCCATTTATTTCTTCAGAGGTTCTTCCTTGACATAGAGGTTATCCAATAGAATAGGGAATTCACTTGGGCAATGAACAGGCCCCCTACATTTACAGAAAATGATTGTAAATGGATTCATGGGAATATATTTATTTTTTTCCATTGTACTCTTCATTTTTTCATGACAATTATTTACATTATGTCATTATTTCCCACACATAAGGCATTTCATTGTTCAATTGAGACACTTTCCTAGGTGTCTCTTTTCACATTTCCAACATGATTGAAAATGAGCTTTCTTTTCTCTAGGGTGTCCACAGCTGGAGCTCCTATCATTCACCTCCTTTATCTTCTTTTTTGAGTCCGGGAGTTGGTTAATATAAATGTTTTTGATCAAATTCATGGAAAACTGATTTGAAATGAACATGAAATCTTTTACTCATATCCACATTCCATTTCAGTTCTCATTTACACCACCGTGTCCACCTAGTACATCATGTTCAATGTTACGATGACTTATTTGGAATCTATCCACTAACTAAAACCAAAAATCAATGTGTGAGTAATTGTAGTCATAAAATCATTTAGAGAATATCATTACACCTTATTTTCAATCTAAAACACCTTAGTATTAACCAAGGTTATTTATTCTCATCTTATATTAAATTCCTCAAAAATGGGTTTTAATGAAAATGTTAATTAAACATGGGATATCCCATGGGAGTGTCATAACCAGGACTGCAGAAATTCCCGTTGTCATGTACCAGGATACCTCAGGTCAACCTCGAAATTATTTGTTGGATTTTTCACTCCTAGGTAAATCTATTCCAGAGGTGCCTCTAGCTGATCGTATCTAGAGAGGGATGTATTTTTTGGAAAACCCACATATGTTTACATTTCCAAATTTGTTTGATGTTCTTCTATACTAATCATCAAAGATTTTCTTAGGGTAGTGTTTTCTAATCAGAGTTTTTCTAAATCTAACCTTCATGGATTGTACTAAAATTACTTAGATACAAACTGTAACACCCTAACCCTTGTTACCCAGAGTTTGCATATTATTACATAACATTGGCATGATACTAGGAATAATGTCCCCAAAGACCGATCAGTTTAGTATCCATGGAAGTTCTAGAAACATACATAAGTTATTCATAACATCATGAAATTAAAAAACCCCATTGTGTCCCCTTTGAACACTCTTATAACCCTTAGCATATTCCTACAGGTTAATCGTAATATACTTCCTTGCATCCTGGGAAAAATAAACAAAACAATGGGGTGAGCTCAGATGCTTAGTATGGATAACAATATAGAAGAAACTATCATATATGAGAATAAACATTTACGGGAATGTGTATGTCTAAAACACATGCCTATAAAATTTAAACGCCAGCATAATATTGAAATTATAAATCGAATAATTCCATTTAATTACTACCATGGATATTCTACAAGTCGAATAATCACATGTAATATCAATATCTAATATCGTAATGATGGAATGCATAATGCTGGACATCATAACCACATAGTCAAGGCCTTGTTCCTAGACTATAAATTAGATCTTGTTAAGGCCTTGTGCCAAGACACTAGATTGTCTAATGAGACCAATTGATGCATCAAGGAGTTATAGAGGGCTCCACCCATCACTTACTATGTCTAATTCATTCCTCATATGAATAGGTTGAAACATAACATAAACATTCGTATTAACACTAGCATATGAAATGTCCATACTTTATCCACAAATAATGAATGGTATAAAAATATCACATCAACAGTCAAACATAACTCATTAAATAAAATATGAGAGATTATATTATAATAAATTAACCTCAATCAAGAATAATGAAGGATATTGACATACATGAAAATAATCATAAAAAATGTTTGATGGAAATATCCCCCCTTTTCTTGAAAATATTTAAAAGTATCATTATTTATCAAGAATCCGTTTAAAAAAGATTTTTTAATAAAAGTGTCCCATAAAAAATTGATTATTTTAATAGGAATTTTAATTTTAAAACCATAATTTATATATAGATAAATCATTAAAAAAATTAAATCATGGACATTAATGATAATGATTTAGAAGAATAAATCTTTAAAAAAATTAAAATGATATTTTAGTTAGAGTTCCAAAACAAATGAGAGAGAGTTGAATACAAAAAATTGAGACAATAAAAACATTATAATGACATTATAATAAATTTATTCATAATATAATTTGTCAATGTATAGTTTATACACCAAATAAAAGTGAATTGGCGCATAACAACAAAGACGTCTCCGAGGAATGTAAGCTGAGATGAATTTCATAAAAAAGACTATATCCTTAGGTTAAGGATAAATCAATTACTTAATTATGTGTGAAAAATATAAATACACTAAATATGATTTAATATTTAGTGTAAATAAATCATAGGATAGTTAAAATTATACTTGTAAAAACAACACCAATGACTTGGATGTTTAACTCAATGAATAGAAATTGAGTAAAAATTACTCTTATAAAGTTTATATCGATGACTTGAGATTTTATCAATGTAGTGATTGTGTGTATAAAAAGTATATTCACAAAAAGGGGAGTGGAAATTACGATATAAGTAAATAAATAGTGATTCTAAACATAATATTGGAATTATATAATCAATGAACTATGGGTAAATCCGAATGAGTGGAAATTGAAATATGAAATTCCCTTACCGATTTGGTAACATACAAAACATTCATCCCATTAAAGAAGGATTACAAAATGAAGATATAAATACACATAAAGTTAATGTATATTTCACAAAGAATACAATCATGGTTCATTACATACACCACACAAAATAAATAGTGGCAATATAGCTTGAATCTCTCAGGAATAAGAACTGAGATGAAAACTCCTTACCATGTTATAATCAATCGAGTAATATGACGAAAAGTTATTAACAACCAAATGAATCATAGAAAATAAAGAATATAACTAGATACATGATAATATATATAGCCAATGTACATACACAATAGACCACATGAAATAAATAAGTGGCGAACAATGGAAATCTCACAAAATTAAAAGTGAGATAAAAAACCCCTTACCTCGTGTCTCTCTTGACTAATTCGTTCCTTAATCTCCTGATTAATAAACTAATGCAATTTTATACATGATTAAGAAACCATTTTCAAGTATATTATTCCTTTTATATATCTAATTACCATGTTAGAAACATTATGTAATCATTTATGTTAATAATGGTTGTTTTGTAGATATTTGTTGCTTTTGTCAAAAATGAATTTGTTATAATTACAAATTGTCCATGTGGTCAAAATTAAATTATATATAGTTTAATATTAACGATTTAAATATAATATATATCATATATATCAAGAATATATATATTTATAATTAGTACCTGATATTTGGTGATAATAAATTAAATGCACTGTTCATAGAGACGGTAAGTCGTACATACCTATGAATGCTACTTTCATTTCTATTTCATAATTACTGGAATGAATACATAATGATACCATGGTATATTATAATTTAATTATAATATCATATGATATATGTGTTACATAATTTAAATAACTCCATCTTTTATACGTTCCATGTATGTCATAAACGAATCATATCACCTTGAGGGGGAGGTAGTCTGAACTTCCTAAAATGAAATTATCGTGTTCACACATATTTTAAAGCATAATGGAATGTTTGTAAATGAAAATTACATAATCATAGAGAAAACATAATAACAATATCTATCATATATAATAACAATTCCATCATAATGGTCACAATGAGAGGTGGTAGGAGGAGATGGAACAATCATTGTTTCGTGTGGCTGTAGTTGGACGTCCACAGAAACTGTATGTTCTTTACCCCTTAGATGGAGGTATGTGTATGTTTAGTTCGAATAATTCTCATAAAAACAACACAGTATATTGAGATTTCTGGTATTTCTAAAAATTAAATGAATCAATAGAGTTTAGGGGGTTGGAGAAGAAAAATAAATAAAAATAACTTAAGAGAAGATGTTGCCTTTATATTGGGTAACTCCCTTTGGTTTGACCAAATACAATTTCTTGAAGTGCCTTCTGCCTTAGGTAAGGATTCTAGGAGGAATATAGGGATGTGGGGAGAATAATTAAGAAGAGGTTCGATGAACCAAGGGCCTTGAAATGTGTTATGAATGTGTTAGAAGTGTGGATGTTTTATACGGGGGAGGAGGGGATCCTTAGGAAAGTGTGAAAATATTATTTTATTATATAAATAAATTCCGTTTCTAAAGGTACAAAACTAATTAGAGTTAATTATAAGATGAATCATTGTAGAAATAAAATAACCCAATAATAATTGGACATGTTTTGAATATTTTAGTTAATCATTATAATCTTATTTATTTAAATGATTTTTTGAAGAGGTAAACGATACATCATTAATGTGTCATAAATAATTTTATTTATTTGATGTCTAAAAAATACTAAAAAATTACAATGATGTAGTAAATATTTTTAGATTTATAATGAATTTTTATAGTCAAAGAGATACCTTATATAACCAAATGTAAAAATTTATTTACTAAAAGATATATGTTTTAGGGATTTTGGTTATTACTTTAAATTAATTAATATAACATGTAATTATCACTGTTTATTGGCTCCATGGGGTCCCAAAATCGACCCAAAGATGCAGAAGGTCGCAAATATTTCAAAAAATAGGATTATGATACATATTAGTGTAAATTAATATTATTATAATATTATTTTTACCTTCAATTATCCTATTTATCATTAACCCCGGTAAATGCAAGTCAAATGTTTCTATTCACCAAAAATTATTTTCATCTTATTGAAAGAAATTTTACTTACTAATAACAACCATGTATGTTGGATTTTCGAAATTTAATTCACAGAAGTGCTAAAAATTCATTTAAATGAAAAAGGTGGGTTTTTATCTACAACTTAGAGTTTTCACTATTCATCAAAAATTAAATGTTTTCATAAAAATACCAAAAAATTAGCCTAAGCTATATTTGCTATTCTAATTTCAAAAATGTGTTCTGTTTTACGAAATTCATAACATATAATATTCTATAATTAACATAAAATTAATTTCCACTATCAAAACAAAAAGCACATTTTTAAGAAATAATTTCTATCAAAAGATTGACAGTTGTTTATGTCAAAGTCCAGAGTGAAATTACATCCAATGACCAACATTGGATTTAATGGTAAGAACATGATGTAATTAAATTTTAAAACCAATTTTTAAGATAATATAACCATATATATTAATTAGATTAAAAGGCATTTTTCAATTAAAATACATTATTTTTCAATATTCATTATAATTAAATTTTATTAGAAAAATACAAAAAAATAACCCAAAGTAAATTTTCATGTCTCGGTTCTAGAGAAAAATTTTATATTGTCATATTGAACATATAAAAGTGTCAAATATTGGATTTAAAAGGGGTTATCCATTAAAAGGTGGGAAAACTGCATTTTCTAGAAAATAATTCTTTAATTTGAAAAATTGAATGTCTTTATATTATGTCTACGAAACAAAAAATATGAATGTTAAAATTATATGGCATATATATAATTAAAAATATAGTTATTACCGTTAATAACTGCTTTCTAAATTTCTTGTTTGATAGGTCGTGGTCCGCTTGATCTCGGTGTTGTGTGTAGCGCAAGTAACTAAATTAATTTAAAGAAATTAACTTAATATGAAATCTTGGAGTGTTAAACCATCAGCAGTAGTAGGGTGATGTTGGGTGATCAGTTTGAGGTTTTCTCTTTTTAGTATTTATTTGATGTAGTAGTCATCAAATGTAGCATTTTGTGGTGTTTCTTTTCCTTCAGTTGTAAGAATGGTTATTATTGAACCTGTTCGAAACCTATATTTTATAGGAAGTGTGTCTGTTAAAATTCGGGATCATGTGTCATGTTTTGGAAATTTTAATGTCTGATAGCGAGGAAGGGGATGCTTTAATCATGGATTCTCCAGCCATAGGCCCCGGAGTGAAGTTGGCGGGCAGTCAGGTGAACCCCGACAGTGATAAAGGGCATTGGCTTAATCTTTTTTCCCTTTGTGTGGCATGGTTTGGGGTCTTCTGAGCGTTTGACTTCGTTGGATTAGTGGTGGTGGTAGTTTTGATGTTCTATCTGTTGGGTCATTCCCTTTCCCCCTCGTGATGGGGGTTTTTTGGACAGTATGAAAAAAATTTATGTTCAGTTAACATCGCCAGTCCTTCTGGTGGGTAGACCCATCATGGGTCTCGTTGAATTCAGTTTGGCTTGTTTTCGAAGGTGGGGACTCTGTTTGGGTGTCCCCGTGTTAGTATTAGAGTTTCGTGTCGGGTTACGTTTTGGTGGTGTTTAATTTTTTTCATGTTTTGAGAATAACATGCATGTCATCGGAGTTCAGTGTTCATTTGGATCGATCATCTCGAGGCACTTAAACTTTTGGGGGTGATTGACACTTAAGGAGTTACATATTTGGGTCTTGATCATGTCTTGGCTTTCTGAGGGAGGAAAGCGTTATAGTTAGGAGATTTGTCACACCCCGACCTATATATTTTTTTTATTTTATTATTTTCGTAGGTTTTCAGAAAAAAAAATTCGAGTTTCAGGTTGAATATCGAACATGTTTTTTGAGTTTTTTTTTAAAAAACGAGTGTTGTTGAGTTGAGGTTGCTGAGGGCCCGAGCAGAGCGCATTTTGGAGACCACGTGGGGCTTCTCCCATGGAACATCACAGTCCACCTGTCTCCGGAATAATTAAAATGAATAATATATTGTAATTTACCATGTTATTTAAAAAAATTTATGATTACTATTTTTATTTATTATTATTAAAACGAAATTAGTCTTCGTATTATTTATATTTTTATGGATATGATGATGATAATGATGATGATTATTATTATTATTATTATTATGATTTTTATTATTGTTATTATTATTATTATTATTATTATTTATTTACCTTTTATTTTTAATTTATTTTATTATATCTTTTTCTTTCTTTCTTAAATTTTCTTTCATCGGCACTCTTGCCCCCCCACCCATTTTTCTTCTTATTCTTCTTTATTCTCCCTCTCGTAGCATCACCCTCCTCTCCCTTATCCTTTCCCAGCGCCCCTGCCTGCGCTCCCTCTCTGCTCGCCTTTCCTCTCCACGCAGGCCGCTACACTGCTACCAGCTCCTCTGCTGCATCGAACCGCAGCCCTCCACCCTGTTTCTTGCAGCCCTCACTCAGCTCGTGCAACCAACTGGCTCCGCCTCCCACCAGCTGCCTCCTACACCGCGTCCTAGCCACCCACCGGCTGGTCCTGTAGGACCACCCCCTTATCTCCAACGCCTCTCCAGCCAACCTCCATCCTCTACGCCAGCCATGACCTCCGGCTCTCCTGCCCAGCGAGCCGCTGCTTCGGCCTCCCTACCCTAAGATAGCGCCTCCAGCCCAGCAAAACATCCCGCTTCCCCGCACCACCAGTCGAGAACCCTTCCGCCGCGCGACCTTCCGACATGCACCCCCTCCAGCCAGCCGACCCACCACTTGGACCTCCTAATGGCCTTGCCCTTGGCCCCCCATTCTAGTTCACCTAGGGACCCTCAGCCTCCGCTTCCAATGGAGAAGCCCCCTTGGCCTCCTCCACGTCATCCCATCAGGCACCATATTCCCGCTGGATGACACCGACCCCGGGGCACTACCCCACTCCACTGCTCAGTGCTCATCCAATGCGTAACTTCATTGCCCAACCCCCCTGTTCACGTCTAGCTCAACTGCACCGTACCCGTCACCCTCCTGCTTTTCATGCACGACAATACACGTGCCTGCTTCACAGTCGTCATCTGGCAGTGCCTCCCACTCTGTTGTCCCTCCACCGACATGACGCAACCTCATCTGGAACCTCATACTCCCAGCGACGCATCCATTCTCGGCTCCCCGGACGCACATCCTCCCTATGTCATAGCGTACTCCGGTCACCGATCGCCCTCTTCCTAATGCAACAACCTCCCCCTCTCTGATGCACCCCTACTTCGCACCCACTGTCCGGCCAGCCCCTGCCGGTGAGCGTCGCTGCTTTCCAACTATCGGGTGACCCCATTGTCTTCCCTCGCTCATCGCCGAACACATCACACCCCCCCCCAGCTGCTTCGACCATGTATGCCGTCAGATGCGCTAGTTTTCGCGCCACCATTGACAATGTTGGTGAGCTTTCCAGTTCACCACAACACTGTGCCCGACCATTCACTCTTTTGCAAGACCATGATGGTCCATTGTGGCTATGTTCCGAGATGACGTTTGTGTTGTTTCTTCATTGGATTTTTGTGAATTATTATTTTTGTGTTTTAGTTATTTTTTGGGTGTTGTAGCGCATCGGTGAAGTTTTTCTACAATACTGAAGGTGTAGTCTTGCGCATTCTTTTGCACCTGTGGGAGGTGCGACCCGCCAGTGTGTTCGAGGTGTGAGTTGAGGTAGGTCCCCCACTGCATTTTCCATTAAATTTAGAATTTATTAATTGATTGATATTTTATTAATTTTTTTAAATTTTAAATAGTATTATAAAATTAATTCTGCAATAATTACTCGATGTAAAAACAACTATTTATTTTATACATGACACTTGAAATATATTTTTCATGAACTGACGCACAATAAGCAAAGAATGATCTTTTGGGCTTTAAACATAATTCACCAAATTTCATGTGTATTTCTTGTTTAATGATAAATGATTTCCTCTGAAGAGTGAACAAGTATTTTGGTTCTCTAGAGAAACGAGGTTTTTCATTAAAGTTGGTGAATGCCCGTTTTAAACTTTAATAATATAAATTATTTTTGAAAACTATCATTGAGGTGACACATGGGTGATATTTTTGTGTACATTGATTGCCTGAGATGTGTGTGATGTTTTTTCTACATGGTTGGTGACATGATTGACAATATTGAGTCACTCCTTCACCTTTTATTGTACGTGTTGACATGAGAACCTGACATAATAAGGGAGTCTTCTGAGAACGATTGATGCACTAGTTTAGACTAAACAAAAGCTAGTGGACCATAGGTGAGAGGTGTTTTGTTATTACTACTATGGGATTGAACCCCACTATTAGGCCATGTATGGAAACACCATGCGTTAGGGTGTTATGACATCATTGAGTAGGGCGTTACTTCAGGATGAGTCGTATGTATAGTACGTTTTGGATTTTTTACGAGATCCTTGGTCCGAGCCATGTTTTATTTAGTTTTAATTTATATGTGCTGGAAAATTGAGAGTTATAGTTTGGTTTCTAGCTGCTATGTGAACTTTTCCCATTTCCCTTTGGGTGTGTTATGTTTTGGGTGGTTTTCCTTTTGGCTAACAAAAAAAATTGGATTTCTAAATTGTTCGCAAAATGTTTTAAAAAGAAATGAACATGTTCCATTAAAACAATTAACTTGTTTTTTAGTAAAAAGGGAATTGGATTGTTAATTGTTTTAGAAATGGAAGTGTGTTTGTGCAAACCCATATTTTATACAATTTAGTTGAAACCTGAAATTGCTAAATTCTTTATTTAGAGATAGTGTAATGGGATTAGATTGTTGGGAACACCTACTACGTTTTGGTCATAGTAAGGTTAGTTGGTCGGTATTGATCATTCTTTCTTTTCGTGTTGTTTATTTACTTTGTGATATTCTAATTTTCCACAGTTTTATTTATTTTCACAGGGTGAAATCATTCCCAATTGTCCACTTTTGACACCCTGGTGCATGTCAGTAGCCTAGGAGGATCGGGAACACCACTTGGGCAGTTTTGCGGACCAGCTCGAGTGACCAGTTCAGGGTTGACCCGGGTAGTTTCATGAAAATTATGATATCATTAATGAATACAACCAAAATGTTATCATGATAATACATTTCTTCATTATTTCTTATATGCGTAATTATATAAGGTTCTTTACTTAATTTAATTGGAATTAATTTAAACTCATAGTGTACATATATTGTTTGTAATGATGTCTTTTGTATTTCATTATTCTTCACCCATATATAATGATAATTAGATCAATGATCAATATTTAAAAATAATTGGACTCCTTAATTTTGGTTAAATAAGTCATTAATGTGTGCTAAAATATAGTATTTACTTATAATAACGTCATCGATCTCACTATAATAGTTTCACAATATCATTGACCAATCATTCATTTTCACTAATAAAATGGGGTATCTCCCCTGTGAAACACTATAGATTATAAATCATTTATAATTTAAATAATGATGTTTTTAATTGTACTACAATAGTTCTAGTAGTTTCATTTAATATGGAGTTTTATATATGTTAGAGTTGGTGTCCTAAGAACCAACTTTTTTGTACTTTGATTACATGAATGTTCACTTATTATATATTGTTCATTGTTCTTCATGACTATAACATAATATTGTCCTGGAATATTTGTTGTGTTGATAAGGTCATGGAAGATCCCCGCTATGATGAGAACCCTGAAATTCTATAACAATATTCATAAATAAAGTTATGTGGTTAGATGACATAATATGATAAAACAAATTGTATACAGACCATCATGTGTGAGTACTCATAAGAAGGAGATACTCTCTTTTATGGAGTTCGTACATGGTAATCTCCAAGATTGGAGATTATGAGAAAATACCCGCCAGTAGAAATTCAACATGTTTTGGTGTCATCAGACATTACTATTTGCGAGCGTGTGTAATAGTCCTTAGATTGGAAGATTGTCATTAACTCTTGACATAACTCACGCAATTATATTTACTAACGAAAACAGTCACAAAGACAGTTGGCGGGAAGTAGGGTATGTTGGGTGCGTCACGAATGACATGTTGTTGATGGATAAGTCAAGGAAGGATTTTTCCCTTCCTTGGTTATGGATATAAATATCTCTTGAACTTTGATTGAAGTAGTATAGTTGAACAAATTCCATGTCCATGGGGTCACGACTAGTTTTTTTCTGGAATTCAATGAATGATAGATCAAGCATATTGGTTTATGACACTACCAAGAAACTTGCTTGATTATATATTGAGACAAAGGGATTAATTTACATGGTAAGCGTTCGTATGAGGTGGAACGTCAATGCGTCGTCAACTTCTTTCTCTTGGGTGTCATGACCCGTTTCTTGACAGTAATCATGGACTTTTGGCATGCCCGCCTAATGCCCGCGAGAAAGAGGCCTAGAGTGTCACACACTATGTGTATACAATTATCTTAAGTAGAATAAAGACTATTCCCGTACGTGGTTTAATAATTATTCATGGATGCCTAAATCATTTTATTGTTGGAGGAAGAATAAAATGAAAACAAGTACACTGTGTGTATTAATGATTACAAAAAATGTAGTTTTTCCAGTCGGGATTTTGAGGAAATACAATTTTATTAAATTATATTTATTATAAACAGTGTGGGAGCATATCAAGGAATCAATGAATAGACATGGGGTTTTCAAAAGAGTTAATGAAATAAATAAAACTTATAACTCGTTTATTTATTTTCATAACTCTACAACCTCAAACACGATTATATATATCATCACAACCACAACTCTTTTCCAAAAAGAATCATTGTGCACAATAATTCTAGAGAATTCTATCAAGACTAAAAGAACTCCATCCTCCAAGAACACTCTCAAGACCGAGAGAGATCCAGCTCCACCGGGTCAAGGAGATCTAAGTTGGACAACAAAAGCAAATGCTTCTCTATGCTAGCACTAGAAGATTAATTTGGTGATGTCCAGAGATACGTGGTGCATGTGTGGATCACTACTAGAGGAAGTTTACACATGGCTTCTGTGATGCAACGAAAAATCACATAAGAATGTGATCATAAAAATCAACGAAGAAAGAATGAAATAAAAGGTACTTCTGGTCAATTAATGAAATTAATTATAATCATCCTGTGACGATCCTTATTTATGGTTCCGGGACTATTCCTATTCTTTTTCTATTTCTTTGATTTGATCTATGGAGTCCGGCATTTATCATCGTATTGATCCCAGATTGGTGATTGCTAATGGAAAAAAACCAACTGGGCACATCCATCCATGAGCTTTTGCTGTGACCGAGACCTTCAAATGGTATTAGAGAGAGGTTACAACGATGATTATAGTTATTTAATTTTTGTTTATAATTTACGCATTTATTTAAGATTCAATTCAAGATAAATCATTCTATAAAACTGGATGAACGCGATCTATTCTTCCTCCTTCGTTTCTCGATTCTCATCATAGAACCAACCTTTTAATTTTAATTTTGAATAAATTAAAAATGAGGATCTCATCTGAAGGAGCCTCTCTTTCTGTCAGTACAACACAAGAATACATGGTCTGTAGTGAAAACTATATTCCATGTACTTAGGTTGAACGAACCAGTACCGGTCGGTCAATCCATGTTGTGTGAGTTGAGAATACCTGAGTTTTATTACACCATGTTGACCAGAATTGAACGGTGCATGGAAACTGGAATACAGAATGTGTATGTTGAATCAATACGCCGTGTAGTCTGATCCGGTCCAGGTGAAACTGTGTACAAGTAGAATCCGTCTTCCGCATACACGTGACTGTCAGGCTGGTAAACGTGTAATAAGGAAGTACACGCAATGCTAGATTCATCTACAGGTCGTGTACTCCAAAATTTCCAAAGTACAGAAAACTCACCAAATCCCCCGGAATGTACATTGGATAAAGGGTGAAAAATACACAGCCTGTAGGCTATATTACATGTCATGTACATTCTAAAAATTGAATTTCACCTGGTTTCCACCAAAAGTACAAAGACCTGTACAAGGAATATGGATGAGAAGAATTTCAAGGAAATTCAGAAAGGAATGTAAGATAAAGAATTGATTAATTATATGATCATAATTAATTGAATTAAAGCAGGACTTATGTTAAATAATAGAACGATTATAAGAATTTTAATTCTATATATGCATATATGTCATTGCATGCTATGTATGATCATGAGCTAGACCAAAGACCATTTGTATGTGTGTATAGTTTCATTTAAATATGTTTAATTTAAATTCATTGGCATGCGACCCTTCTTCCAATAAAATGTAGGGCCTACGTAGCCATGGTTTCTTTAATGGAAACACCATGTAATGGTGGATCTCCCAAGATAGTGGAGACGGTTCAAAAATCCGAAGCCGAGGCGAAACCAACCCAAGAAGATGCAAAGGCGGACATATGGGTGATACAAAACATGAACCATTGGGTTCAAGGTTTTTTCCGTAGGTCAGGGTTAGCTTATCAAACCGCTAGATAAGATAACCAATAGAAGATAATTATCATTCCATCTTATTTTATTTCTGTCTGATTGCATGGTTTATTTATTTTGTATGTGTTGTCGTGATCACATATTTAATGAAATAAAAAAGCATGCATAGATGGAATAAATTAAAAACCGGACTATGAAAAAACATTATCAGAACATGGTTAATCACTTATGAAAGCATCACTTAATATTAACAAGCATGTTATAATGAATAACTACGCATAAAGAATAAAATCCCTAAAATACAGTATTTAGTTAGACCAAACCTTCTGTTACTTGATTAAGGGCAACACTTAATAAAACTATGTGTTTGGCCAACCCTTGTTGGGACACATACTTTTATAAAGGAAGCTTTTATGAATGTTTCATGTTGAATTAAACATTTTACATCTAGAAGAGTATCCCTTTCAAGATTTGTTGTAAAATGAAGGCAAGTGTTGAGGAAATCCATGTCAAGATTTTAGTATTAGGTAGTCCACTCAACAGAACAAGGAACTATAAGCTCACAGTTGGCAAAGACCTATCTACCTAAATACATTTAAATAGCATGACTAGCCCTTGGTGGGTTTATGCGATGGGGAATATGGATCCTTGCCACCAGAAGGACAAAGAAACTGAACATTCCGAGTTCAATGGTGAGGGCCATTGAGACTTTATAAAATAGTGGCAGAATTTATAGAATTTATTATTTCTCATAAAATGAAATCTAGAATGTACTGAAAAATCTACTATATTAAATTATAGAATCAAATATGACAAGCTCGTCAACCACATTTTCTCTGTGATCATTTCTGGACAAAGATATTATCCTCATTAGCAGTAACTTTCATGAATTGTTTAGGCACCTTCGGGTTATCCTACGTCATGAACGAAAGTTTTACGTGCGTGAGTACTCACTTCATGATTCTCCTGCCAAAGTGGCGAGTGATCAAGATTTTCTGATCTATGATCAACATTTGAACGATTCACTCAACATTAAATGTTTGATTCTATCATAAATGTCTAGTAAGATCATGAAGTCTGATGAAGACATGGATTATTATATCATGCTCGAGCACCTCTGTGGTCTATACCAGGAGAGAGAAAGATAAAAAATTTTGAGATATCCAAGGCTCTATTTCTAAAAAAGCTTGGAGAGGGTTCCCTAGCTAGGCCTCATATAGTCATGCTCATTTGCTACATTGACCGCTCAGAGGTTCTATGGTTTAAACTCCACGAGGGACTGGGTACCGATCTCATTCTCGTATCACTTCCCCAGATCTTCCCTAACATTGTTGAAAATTTAAACATGAAAAACATTGAGAAGTATCTATCTGATCTTCTTATCCTTATTCTCCAAGTGGACAATGATATTGTAACATCCCATATAAATGAAGAATAAGATATTTTCATACTTATTAATATTTTTGAATTAAATATTAATTTTACTTTAAAGGGGTTCATATGTTCGATAGAGCACCCGATACGCAACAATGAGTTTCTTTGAATCTTACGTTTCACACTAATAATATATTATTATTATTTTAAACGTTAGTTAACTCCTAGCCGTTGTATTGGATGGAATAAAAACACTAACTACTATAATATTTTACTTGATTGTTAAATATATTTACATTTATCAAATAAAAGTTAGAGGCTTAAAATGTGAATGATTCTAATTTTAAGCATAATTTTCATTAAAAGGCCGATTTATCGCCTTTTAATGGAGAACACTTTTTAAATCTACTTTTGTTCACTTTAATACATTCTATATGACCAAATAAAAACCATCATTTGAATGGGGACATCAATATTTACTTAGTGCAATTTTTTGGAATTTTTTTGACAAAGTTCATTTTTTAATGAATAGTGAAAAATATTGTATTTTAATTCAAAAGTGCTTTTTAATCTAATTTATTTATATGGTTAAATTATCTTTTTAAATAGTTTTAAAGTTAAATTAAAATATATTTTTACCATTTAATCTAATGTTGGTCATTGGAATTAATTTTACTTTGAATTTGGACATATACAAGTATCAATCTTTTTATAGTTATTGTTTCTTAAAAACACGCTATTTGTCTTAACAGTGGGAATTAATTTTTAAATTAATTAATTCCAATTCTATGTTTTGAAATTTGAAAAATAGACATCATTTTTGAATTTGGATTATCAAATATAGATTAGGCCAAATTTGTGATATTGTTCTAAAAAACATCAATTTTTTATGAATAGTGAAACCACTTAGTGGTAGTTAAAAAACTAGCTTTTTCATTTAAATGAAATTTTACCACTACTATGAATTGAATTTAAAAAATCTGACATACATGGTTGTCATCAAGAAGTAAAATTTGGTTCAATAAGATGAAAATAATTTTTGGTGAATAGTAACTTTTGACTTTTAATTACCGCGGTTAAAGGTCAATAGGGTAATTAAAGGTAAAAAGAATATTATAATAATTTAAAATTAACTTAAAACTTGTCCAAACCTTATTGGTTGAGTCATTAAATACCATGGTTATATTTGGGTCGATTTTTGGGCCCCATTGATCCACTTGGGAGTGAAAATGACAATTTAGATTAATTAATTTAATGTAAAGGAAAAATTGACATTAACAAATATCTTTTAGTAATTAATTTTTATATGGTGTTATATAAGTCCTATTTTGGACTATAAATATTATTTGTAAATCTAAAAGGATTTACTATTTCATGGTATTTTTGTTATAATTTTTAGACATCGAATAAATTAAACTAGTAATGACATTATAATGATGCAGTATTTACCTCATTAATAAATGATTAAAATAAATAAGATTATAATGATTATAATATTATAAAAAACATGTCCAATTCTGATTGAATGATTTTATTTAGACAATGACCCATATTATCTTTGATTATAATTATTTTTGGACCATTAGAAACTGAATATCATTATATAATAAAATAATAGTTTCACACTTTCCTAAAGAGCCCCTCCTCTCCCTTATAAAAAGAAAACAACTTCGATGCAATTCCTCACAAATCTCAATCCATTTTTCTTGTCCAAAATCTTCCCAATTAGGCTCCCTACATCCCTATACTCCTCCTAAATTCCTTGACTTTTACAGAGGGCACTTCAAGAAGTCCTTTGGTTCAAACCAAAGGGAGTTACCAAAATTAAAGGTAACGGTTTCTCTTAAATTGTTTTCATTTATTTTACTACTCCAACCCCTAAAATCTTTTTATTTCCTTTGTTTTGTAACAAAACCAGTATCCTAAATATACTATTATGTTGTTATAAGAATTATTCTAACTACACTTACACACACCTCCATCTAATGTATGATGAACATAATGTTTCTGTGGATGGAAAACTAATGCATCACGAAACGATGACTGTTCAATTACATCTTACCGCCTCTCATGGTGGCCATTATGATGGAACTGTATTTATATATAATATATATTAAGTTTATGATTTCCTTATCCTTCTATAAATCCCATTTATTTTACACCTTTATGGTTTCCATAGTGGGTAAATACGATAATCTCATTTGAGGAAGCGCGGACTACCGCCCCCTCAAAGTGATGTGATTCATTAAAGCCTTATGTGGGGTGTATAAAGGATGGAGTTAATGATATTATATATGATATTATACTGTAATTATAATATACCTATGTATCATTATGTTTTATTTCAATTAAAATAAGAAATATAAATGAAAGTAGCGTTCATGTGTACGTATGACTTATCGTCTCCATGAACGGTGCATTTCATTTCTTACCTCAGAATGTTATGTACTCTTATATAAACATGTATATATTGGATATATATGATATATATGATATCTAAATGATGAATTTAATTTTGGATATAATGAAATATTGACCACATGGACAACTTGTAAATATAAGGTGTTCATTTTTTACTCAAGTACCAAATATCGGCAAAAAGAACATTTTTAACTTAAATGATTACATAATGTTTATAACATGCTAATAAGTGATATAAAAGGAATAATTAACTTAAAAAATGTTCTTAATCAAGTAGAAATTAACTTTAGTTTATTATTAAAAATATTAAAGAACGATCGAGTCAAGTCAGACACGAGGTAAGAGACATCATCTCAATCTCCTTTCATTGAGGCATATTTTGTTTTAATAATCGAATTTCTTTATACACTGTATAAATACCATTTACTTTTCAAAGGGAATGTTTTTCTACAAAGTTTTTTACTAAATGAAAAAAAGGAATGTTTCTTTTAACATACGCAGTGACAACAACCTTTTCCACCACCGTGGGTATTATTTGATCATTGGCTTCTTCAACAAGCCGTAATGTTTTTAGAAGAAATTAAACACCATATACTCTATTATGTATTTTGGTATTGAAAATGGTTCTGAAAATGGATTTTTTATGTCAATATATTTAATTGATATATTGTGATTGAAATGTGGAAATGTTTTCTTTCCTTTATATTTGTTGTATGTGTTATGATTTTTGTTGGTACTTAGACATTTGACGGGTGGTTATGTGATAAACCAAATGACGGGTGGTGCTGTGAATAACAGGATGGGTGGTTATGTTATAACCTCCAATTCAATGGGTATGGAAGTCGGCCGTATGGCTATTCCATTTAGTGATATGTGTCGAAGTCGACCGTATGGTTATTCCATTTAAGTAAGTTTATGTCCCAAGTTACCTTTATATGTTATGTGTTGTTTATATGGGTTTTATGGTAATATTTTGGTTACAAAAGGGGAAGTAATGATCTTTTATATAGTAAAGAGTATTTACTTCTTCAAAAAAATATGAAAAGTATTACTTATGATAAAGTTTTCATGGTTTATTTTTTGTTTTGAAAATCTAACAGTTTCCCTTCTTTGTGTATCCCTTATGGAGCTTTTTATGCTCATCCCAAGTTTTTGAAATGTTTTTCACAGGACATAATGTGTAATAGGGTCATGGATGAGATCAAGTAAAAGTCATGCCGTCTAAAACATGGAACTAGACATGACTCTTTTTTTAAGAGTTCATGATTTGTGAAAAAAATGGAAATTGAGTAGAAGTGTCTACTTTGTAATATTATGAAATGTAATAGTTATGGCCTAACTATCTAAAACTGTAATCCTAAAAAGATCCTCAATGTGAATTATTCAATTAATTCAATACTAAGCAATGTTTAAGACTGGGTCCTTATTGTTGGTATCAGAGGTCGGTTTAGATAACTTTAGGTGTTAAGGTATTGTTAAAGTAATATCCATAAAGTAATTTATGTTAAATTTGAAATCATATAGAATTTATAGATTTCCATGTTTCTTCGCTTAAGATATTTCTATGTTCTGGATAGTTTTCCACAAAGGAAATAGGACAGATATGTTGGGAAGACATCAGGAGGAAGACAACCTTCCAAATCAGCAACCTGAGATGGTCAGAATCGGAACTTAATAGTTTGTTGTAGTGGTGAAACAGTTGACTCAGGCTATAAATGGTGGTGGTATTCATGCACGAGATCAGCCAGATCAACCATAGAGGAACATGTTAGTAGTTGAGCATTTCATGAGGCAACATCATTGATCATTCAGAGGACCATCTGACCCTATGCTAGATGAAGAATGGATCAAATCACTGGAAAAGATTGTCGATGTCATGGGTTGTTCAGAACATCAAAAGGTTAGTCTTGTTGTTTACCGTTTTGAAGGTGAAGCTGATCAGTCGTGGTCGATGGTGAAAAATATCAGGGATAGAGATGAGATTGATGCTCTTGATTGGGATGAATTCAGAGGTAAGTTTCTTGATAAATATTTTCCTAATGTGGTTCATATTAGAATGGAAAAACAATTCCTATAATTGAGGAAGGAGGATGACTAAGTGGCCGCTTATGAAGAAAAGTTAACCCGATTGGCAAGGTATGCCCCAAATTTCATCCGATATCTTGATAGTAAGATAAATCGATTTTACTCAGGACTGAATCCATGATATCGAAGAGCATTAGCCTCTCGTGAGTTCAAAATTTATGAAAAACTTGTTCGATGTGCGGAGAAGGTGGAAATGGAGTTTGTCGATGAACAAGTGTTCTTTGACAAAAACAGAATAAGAGGACCAGTTGGCAGGCAAAGGGGAAGAATTCATCAAAGAATCCTGGAGGTAAGAAAACTAAATATCCATCTTGTGAGAAGTGTGGTAAAAAGAATCCCGAAGAATGTTTATCAAAGACTGGAATTTACTTTCGGTGTGGTAAGTCTAGTCATATTGCTCGTAACTATAAGGAAGATAAACAAGCATGTAATAAAAATCCATCAGTAAGATGTTTCAAGTGTAATGAAATGGGTCATTATGAAAATGAGTGTCCATAGAAGAACTCAACTAAAGGAAAGAAGCCAGACTACAAGCAGAAAGGGGTGACGAAATCCATTGCAACTACTTCAGCAGAAGTTTTTCCATTAACTGAAGTACTATCAGGTACACTGTTTGTTTGTTCAGATTATGCCAATGTGTTTTTTGATTCAGGGTCTACACACTCATTCATTTCTGAGAAGTTTTCTAGTAAATTGGGTATTCCATCTCATGATATGAATACTGAACTTATGGTAAAAACACCTGGAGTAAATGTAGAAACAAAAAAGAAAAAATAAGAACATTTTTGTCCTTGTGTGTGGAAAGAATCTACCTGCAGACCTTATTTTTTTGCCTCTAGTAGAGTTTAATGTTATTTTGGGCATGGATTGGCTTTCTGTTTATCATGCTAAGATTGACTGTAGAGCTAAATTGGTTTCTTTTCATAATGATTTTTAGTTTGTGTACAAAAACGAACCGTTGATTTTGATAACATATCAGGAAGTCGAAAAACTGGTAAAATATGGAAATGAATGTTACCTTGCATATATTGTTGAAAACAAAGGAACTTTTCAGATTAAGGATGTGTTAGAGGTAAATGAGTACCTTGATCTATTTCCTGATGAGTTTCCTGTTATTATACCTGACCGGGAAGTTGAATTTACTGTTGACTTATTTCTTGATGCTATGCCAATTTCAAACCCCCCTTATCGAATGGATCAAATAGAACATTTAGAGTTAAATAAGCAATTGTAGGTGTTATTAGATAAAGGTTTCATTCGACCTAGCACATCACCATCTGGTGCTCCTATCTTGTTTGTTAAAAAGATAGATGGTTCAATGATACTTTGCATTGATTATAGAGCATTGAATAACATTACTGTTAAGAACAAGTATCATTTGCCTCATATCGATGATTTTTTTGATCAACTGCAGGGAGCTCAGTATTTTTCGAAGATTGACTTGAGATCGGGGTACCATCATATGAAAGTAAAGGAAGCAGACGTTCCGAAGACCGCGTTCCATACTAGATATGGCCATTATGAATTTTTAGTTATGCCTTTTGGGTTAACCAACGCACCTACTATATTCATGGATCTTATGAATAGAATTTACCATGAGTTCTTGGATAAGTTTTTGGTTGTGTTCATTGATGATATTTTGGTTTATTCAAAAATTAATGAGGAACATGAAAGTCATTTAAGGGTTGTCTTGCAAACCTTAAAAGAAAAGAAAATTTATGGGAAATTCAGAAAGTGTGAGTTTTGGTTAAAATAATTTTCATTCCTTGGTCACATTATTTCAAAAAATGGAATAAATGTTGTTCCTGCTAAAATGAAAGTTGTTAAAAAATGGCCAAGACCCACAAATATAACAGAGATTCGTAGTTTTCTTGGTTTGGAAGGTTATTACATGAGGTTTTTTGAAATGTTTTCACGGTTATCTAGTCCAATGACTAAGTTAACTCGAAAAGGTGTTAAGGACATCTGGAAAAAATAATGTGATGATTGTTTTCAGGAATTGAAAAAAAGATTGGTGAATGCTCCAGTTTTGGAACTGCCTTCTAGAAATGGTGAGTTTGTTATCTACAGTGATGCTTCGTTGAAAAGAATAGGTTGTTTCCTAATGTATAATGGTCAGGTAATTGCTTATGATTCACATTAGTTGAAACCACATGAGTTAAATTACCCTACACATGATTTGGAATTAGCTGCTGTTGTTTTTGCATTAAAAATTTGGAGGTATCATTGGTATGGAGTGAAGTGTGAAATATATACTGATCACAAAATTTTGAAGTATATATTCACTCAGAAAGAATTGAACATGAGACAGAGGTGATGGTTGGAATTAATCAAGGATTATGATTGCACGATCCATTACCATTCGGGAAAAGAAAATATAATGGACGATGCTTTCAGTCAAAAAATAATGTCTCATTATCCATGTTATGTTTGGAATGAGATCCTTTGGTTTTTGATTTGATGAATTATGGCATAGAAGTTGTTGGTACTGGAAATTATTCTGTTTTGTTTCAGGTGTCAGTGAGACCATCTCTATCAGACAGAATAAAGCAAGTGCAGAAAGAATACAATGAGTTGCAGAAAAAGGTAGAGTTGGTTCAGAAGGGTAATTTGCCTGATTTTAACATTGATAATGATTGTGTTTTGAGATTTGGAAAGAGATTATGTGTTCCTTTTGATTCATAGTTGAAGAATGAGTTATTATGTGAAGATCATAGTTCTCCGTTTTCCATTCATCCTGGAAGTACTAAGATGTATAGAGATCTTCGAGAGTATTACTGGTGGGATGGAATGAAAATGGATATTGCTGATTTTACTGTGAGGTGTTTGACTTGACAGCAGGTTAAAGCAGAGCGACAGTTACTGAAAGGAATGCTTCAGCCTCTACCGGTGCCAGAGTGGAAATGGGAAAATATATCCATGGACTTTGTTGTGGGATTACCAAATACATCTCGATGTAATAATGCAATCTGGGATGTAGTTGACCGATTGACTAAATCTTCTCATTTCCTTCCTATTAGAGATACTTGGTATCTAGATAAACATTCTTGGTTGTATGATAAAGAGATATCCAGGTTTCATGGAGTTCCCCTCTCTATTGTATCTGATCGTGATCCCAGGTTCACTTATAACTTTTGGAAAGGCCTTCAGAAGTAATTGGGTACTAAATTAAATTTTAGCACAGCTTTTCATCCTCAATCATATGGGCAGTCAGAACGAACAATTAAAACCTTGGAAGATATGCTACGTGCTTGTTCACTAGATAATCAGGGAAGTTGGGACCAACAACTTTCTTTGGTTGAATTTTCATATAATAACTGTTTTCATTATAGTATACATATGACTCCATTTGAAGCATTATATGGAAATCATTGTCGAACTATATATTTTTTGGATGAAGTAGGTGAAAAGAAGTTGATGAGACCAGAATTGGTAGAAGAGATGGCAGAGAAAGTTCAGTTGATTCAGAAGCACCTGAGAATAGCTCAGAGCAGACAAAAAAGTTATGCAGATAACCGGAGGAAGGATCTTTCTTTTGAGGCAGGTGACCATGTCTTTCTCAAAGTTTCTCCATGGAAAAGTGTGATGCGTTTTGGTAAGAAAGGAAAGTTGAGTCTGAGGTTCATTGGACCTTATGAAATTCTGGAGAAAGTTGGATCAGTTGCGTACAGAGTTTCTTTACCTCCATGTTTATCCCAGGTACACAATGTTTTTCATGTTTCGATGTTGAGAATGTACAGGCCAGATCCATCTCATGTTTTGAGCCCAGAGGTAGTTCAGTTGGAAGAGAATTTATCTTATGAAGAACAACCAGTCCACATTCTTGACCATATAGAGAATGTGTTGCGGAATAAGGTAATTCACTAGGTAAGGGTTTTGTGGAAAAACCATATGGTTTAAGAGGCAACGTGGGAATCTGAAAATGATATGAGGGATAAATACCCCCACTTATTTTGATAAGTGAATAAAAAATGTGAGGACGCAATTCCAAAATGGGGGAAGGATATAACATCCTAGGTAAATGAAGAATAAGATATTTTTATACTTATTAATATTTTTTAATTAAAAATTAATTTTAATTTAAAGGGGTTGCTATGTTCGATAGCGTACCCGATACACAACAACGAGTTTCTTTGGAATCTTAAGTTGCACACTAATAATATAATATTATTATTTTAAACGGTAGTTAACTCCTAACCGTTGTATTGGTGATAATGAAAAATACTAACTACAGTATGATTATACATGATTGTTAAATATATTTACATTTATCAAATAAAAGTTAGAGGCTTAAAAATTAAATGAATCTAATTTTAAGCTTAATTTTCATTAAAAGACCGATTTATCCCCTTTTAATGGTGAACCTTTTTTAAATCTAGTTTTGGTCACTTTAATACATTATATATGACCAAATAAAATCATTCATTATAATGGGGACATCAAAATTTACTTAGTGCAATTTTTTGTAATTTTTCCGATAAAGTTCATTTTTTAACGAATAATGAAAAATATTGTATTTTAATTCAAAATTTCTTTTTAATATAATTTATTTATATTATTAGATTATCTTTTTAATTAGTTTTAAATTAGAATTAAATTTTTTTACCATTTAATCCAATTTTGGTCATTGAAATTAATTTCACTTTGAAATTGGACGTAAACAAGTATCAATCTTTTGGTAGTTATTGTTTCTTAAAAACACGATATTTGTTTTAACAGCGGGAATTAATTTTTAAATTAATTAATTCCAATTATATGTTTTGAAATTGGAAAAATAGATACCATTTTTGAATTTGGAATATCAAATATATCTTAGGCTTAATTTTTGATATTTTTCTGAAAAACTTCAATTTTGATGAATAGTGAAACAACTTAATGGCAGTTAAAAAACTAACTTTTTCATTTAAATGAAATTTTACCACTCCTGTGATTTGAATTTAAAAATTATAACATACATGGTTGTTATCAAGAGGTAAAATGTGGTCAATTAGATAAATTTTTTTTTTGGTGAATTGTAACTTTAGTCTTTTAATTACCACGGTTGAAGGTAAATAGGGCAATTCAAGGTAAAAAGAATATTATAATAATTTAAAATTACCTTAACACATGTCCAAACCTTATTGTTTGAGTCATTAACGACCATGGTCATCTTTGGGTCGATTTTGGTACCCCATTGATCCACATGAGTATGAAAATGACAATTTAGATTAATTAATTTAATGTAAAGGCAAAATTGACATTAACAAAAATATTTTAGTAATTAATTTTTATATGGTGTTATATAATTAATATTTTCGACTATAAATATTATTTGTAAATCTAAAAAGGTTTCCTATATCATGGTATTTTTTCTTTAATTTTTATACATAGAATAAATTAAAATTTTAATGACATAATAATGATGCAGTATTTACCTCATTAATAAATTATTAAAATAAATATGATTATAATGGTTAAATTATTATCCAAAACATGTCCAATTCTGATTGGATGACTTTATTTCGTCCATGAATCATCTTAAAATTTACAATAATGATTTTTGGACCATTAGAAACTGAATATCATTATATAATAAAATAATAGTTTCACACTTTCCAAAAGAGCCCCTCCTATCCCTTATAAAAGGAGACCACTTCTATGCAATTCCTCACACCTCTCAAGCCATTTGTCTCGTTCAAACTCTGCCCAATTAGTCTCCCTACATCCCTCTTCTCCTCCTAAAAGCATTAACTTAGACAGAAGGCACTTCTAGAAGTCCTTTGGTTCAAACCAAAGGGAGTTACCCAAATTAAAGGTAACGATTTCTCTTAAATTGTTTTCTTTTATTTTAATTCTACAACCCCTAAAATCTTTTTATTTCCTTTCTTTTGTAACAAAACCATTATTTTCAATATATTAGGATGTTGTTATAAGAAGGATTCTAACTACACTTACACACACCTCCATCTAATGGATGAAGAACATAATGTTTCTGTGGATGGAAAACTAACGTATCATGAAATGACGATTGTTCAATTACATCTTACCGCCTCTCATGGTGGCCATTATGATGGAACTGTATTTATATATGTTATATATTATCTTTATGATTTCCTTATTCTTCTATAAATACCATATATTTCCCACCTTCAGGGTTTCCATAGTGGGTAAATACGATAATCTCATTTGAGGAAGCGCGAACTACCACCCCTCAAAGTGATGTGATTCATTAATGCCTTATGTGGGATGTATAAAGGATGGATTTAATGATATTATATATAATATTACACTGTAATTATAATATAACTATGTATAATTATGTTTTATTTCAATTAAAATAAGAAATAGAAATGAAAGTAGCGTTCATGCGTACGTACGGCTTACCGTCTCCATGAACGGTGCATTTCATTTCTTACCTCCGAATGTTATTTACTATTATATATACATATACATACTAGATATATATGATATATATGATATCTAATTGATGAATTTAATTCTGGATATAATGAACTATTGACCACATAGACAACTTGTAAATATAAGGTGTTCATTTTTTACTCAAGTACCAAATATCGAATAAAAGAACATTATTAACTTAATTGATTACATAATGTTTATAACATGGTAATAAGTGATATAAAAAAAATAATTAACTTGAAAAAGGTTATTAAGTAAGTATAAATTAACTTTAGTTTATTATTCAGGATATTAAAGAACGATCGAGTCAATTTGGACACGAGGTAAGGGACTTCGTCTCAATCTCCTTTCATTGAGGCATATTTTGTTTTAATACATGACTTTATTTTATAAGTTTTATAAATACCCTTGACTTTTCAAAGGGAATATTTTTCTACAAAGTGTTTTACTAAACGACAAAAAGGAATGTTTCTTTTAACGTACGCAGTGACAACGACCTTTTCCTCCGCCGTGAGTATTATTTGATATTTGGTTTCTTCAACAAGCCGTAATGTTTTTAAAAGAAATTAAATACCATATACTCTTTTATGTATTCTAGTATTGAAAATGGTTTTGAAAATTGATTTTTTATGTCAATATATTTAATTGATATATTGTGATTGAAATGTGGAAGTGTGTTCTTTTCTTTATATTTGTTGTATGTGTTATGATTTTTTTTGGTACTTGTACCTT
Organism: Viscum album; assembly: GCA_963277665.1. Classification (NCBI taxonomy): domain Eukaryota; kingdom Viridiplantae; phylum Streptophyta; class Magnoliopsida; order Santalales; family Viscaceae; genus Viscum; species Viscum album. The sequence goes on along the minus strand of OY728163.1, from coordinate 1,592,691,097 downwards.
TGACGGGTGGTTACATGATAAACCAAATGGAAGGTGGTGCTATGAATACAAGGATGGGTGGTTACGTTATAACCTCCAATTCATTGGGTATGGAAGTTGGTCGTATGGCTATTCCATTTAGTGATATGTGTGGGAGTCGACTGTATGGTTATTCCATTTAAGTATGTTTATGTCCCAAGATACCTTTATATGTTATTTGTTATTTATATGGAATTTATGGTAATATTTTGGTTACAAAAGGGGAAGTAATGATATTTTATATAGTAAATATTATTTACTTCTTCAAAAAATGTGAAATGTATTACTTATGATAAAGTATTCATGATTTATTTGTTGTTTTGAAAATCTAACAGTTTTCTTTCTTTGTGTATACCTTACTGAGTTTTTGATGCTCATCCCAAGTTTTTGAAATGTTTTTCACAGGACATAATGTGGAATAGGGTCAAGGATGGGATCAAGGAATAGTTATGCCATCTAAAACATGGAACTAGACATGACTGTTTTTTTAAGAGTTCATGTTTTTTTAAAAAATGGAAACTAAGTTGAAGTGTCTACTTTGTAATATTTTGAAATGTAATAGTTATGGCATAAATCTCTAAAACTCTAAACCTGAAAAGATCCTCAATGTGAATTATTCAATTAATTCAATACTAATCAATGTTTAAGTCCGGGTCCTTATTGATATGAAGTGTGATAAGCCTTATATCATTATGGTGAATAAAAGGAAAGGGAATGCTAAGAGCTATAAGCCCAAATCTTCTTTAAGGCCTTCCAAGAAAATGAAGATCAAAGGGGAGCTAATAGAACATGATGTTGTTTGTTTCGCATGTGGAAAGACGGTCCACTGGAAGAAAAACCGCACCCAGCCAAGGAAGCAAGGGGAAGCTTCATGTGTGTTTTTCATCGAATTCAATCTATATGTTTCTACAAATTAGATATTAAATATAGCTTGTGGTTCTCACATATGTATCAAAATACAAGAACCAAGTAGATTCACAAAGATTGAGCAGGGGGTAGATCTACCAGAAGCCAACAGAGCCAGACTTGCTTCTATATCTGTTGGGGACTGCCACCTCACATTGCCAACTAGAATGATGATGGTGTTAAAGGGTTTTTATTATGTGACTTCTGTTACTAAAAACATTATTTCAGTATCTATATGAGATACTGATGGATTCATCTTCATGTTTGGAAATGAATGTTTCTACTTTTATAATGATAGCATTTTTTTGGTATGGCACATTTATATAATGGGCTTTATGTGTTAGAATACAAAAACCAAGTAATGGAAATCAATGACAAAGTTAATTCACTTGACTCATACAACACCGAACGTTGGCATCAACTTCTAGGACATGTCAACGAGAAACGTTTGACAAAATTACATCAAGATGGGTATTTACATTATTTCTAACTAAAACCACTTGGTGTATGTCATGTGTGTCTACAAGGAAAAATGACCAAAGCCACATTCAGTGGGAATGGTGAGGGGCTAAAGAGTTCTAGAATTAGTTCACACAGATGTGTGTGGACCATTTCTAGTTGAAGCAATGGGTGGGTTCTTGTACTTCATAACTTTTTCTCATGATTTTAGTATATATGGATATATTTACATAATTAGGTATAAGTCAAATTATTTTTATTGGTTCAAAGAATAAAATAATGAAGTTGAGAACCAGCTTGGTAAGAAGATTAAGAAACTCCGCTCATACAGAAGATAAGAAGCATATCTTAATTAGGACTTCATTGATTTCTTACAGGAATTGGGGATTATACCTCAACTCACTCCTCCTTACACACCTTAGGGGAATGACATAAGTGAAAGGAGGAACCACACCCTATTAAACATCATGAGATCAATGATGAGTCATGCGATTCTTCCATTATCCTTTTGGGGATATGCATTACAAACAGAAACACACATACTGAACCAAGTACCATCTAAATTAATAAATTTTATTCCATATGAATTATGTAGTGGACGCTAAGCCATGTTATCAAATTTACATGTGTGGGGTAGTGAATCATTTGTTATGGCCTCTTCAGGTAACAAGCTTTCACCCAGAGGCACAAAGTGTATCTTTATAGGATATAATAATGAAACAAGGGGATATTAACTATAAAACCCCTCAGATAAAAAGTTAACTATGGAAAGACATGCCATATTCTTTGAGAGAGAGCACATCTAAAAAATAGATAGTGTGAGCAAGATAGACTTTGATGAAGTCGAGGCTCATGATACATAGGAGTTGGTTCAAGAACAGATTCCACAAAGCCCTGTTGAAGAAAAAGTTTTTCCAGAGACACAAGAACTTCATAGGAGCATGAGAGAGGGGAGAGAACTACAACGATATGGTTTTCCTATCACCGAGGATGGTGTATCATTATTGGTTGACAATGATGATCCTCTTAGCTACAAAGAAGTTGTTGAAGGCACGAACCCTGCCAAGTGGAAAGAAGACATGAATTCTAAAATGGATTCCAAGTACCAAAACCATGTCTGAATTTTGGTAGATCCACCAGTTGATGTAAATATTATTGGTAATAAATAGGTATTCAAGAAAGAAATTGACATGGATGGGAAATTCAGCATCTATAAGGCATGACTGGTTGCAAAAACTTTTAGACAGCGTGAAGGAATTGACTATGAAGAAACCTTTTCACCGGTCACGATGCTGATATCCATCAGAATCCTATTAGCCATTGCTGCTTACCATGATTATGAAATTTGGAAAATGGATGTCAAATCAAAATTCCATAACGGGAACCTCCAGAAAGGTGTCTCCATGACACAACCTGAAGGGTTTGTGACTCTAATGGATGCCAACAAGGTATTCAAGTTGCAGAAATCCATTTATGGAATAAATCAAGCATCAAGGACATGGAACATTCATTTTGATGAAGCCATAACGGAATTTGGATTTGTTAAGAATGAATGTGATAATTGTGTCTACAAAAGGTTTAGTGGAAGTGCAGTTGTTTTCCTAATTTTATATGTTGATGAAATATTACTAATTGAATACAAAGTACATTTCTTATAGTTAGTTAAGGCACAGTTGGATAAATGATTCTTTATGAAAGAATTTGGCTAGGCATCATATTTTCATGGGATCAAGATCCATCGTGATGGATCTGAAAGAATGCTGGGCCTATGTCAAAGTACATACATAGACAAGATACTAAAGATATTCAGAATGGAATAGTCCAAGAGGGGAATGTTACTAGTGTCACATGGCATTCACCTTTCTAATAAAATTTGTCCTCAGACACATGAGGAATGAGAGATAATCGCCAATATCCCTTGCGCATTCATGATTGGGTCAGTCATGTATGATTTTCTATGTACAAGGCTAGATGTTTCTTACACATTAAGTGTAGTAGGTAGATATTGAGCTGATTTAGGAGGCTGCCATTGGATTGTAGTCATGACTATCCATTAGTATCTAAGGCGTACTAAGGATATGTACCTGGTTTATTGAAGAGATGAGGAACTAGTCATCAGAGGACTATTAGATTCTAGTTTATAGACTGATAAAGATGACATGAAGTCGCAGACTGGATACATATTCCGTTTGAATGGAGGTGCAGTGAGGTGGAAGATCTCAAAGCACGTTGTGGTCGTAGATTCTACAGTAGAGTCCAAGTGTATCGCAACTTCTAAGGCAACTAAAGAAGAAGTATGGATGTGAAGCTTCATCCAAGAGCTAGATGTAGTACCTAGCATTAAGGATCCTATCACACTCTATTGTGATAATACTACTGCGGTGGAACTAGAAAAAGTTCCATGTTCACATCAGAGGAAAAATCAAATACTTTGGAAGTATCATCTCTGGAGGGATTTTTCTCAGATATATGAAGTTTCAGTGAGCAGTATTTCCACAGAAGACAACATGGCAGACCCCTTGACTAAAGCCTTGACTCAGCGGAAACATGATCATCATTTGAGGTCAAGTGGACTAAAAGTCATAGGCAGTTGGATCTAGTCCAAGTGGGAGTTTGTTATGGTTGGTTTCCTAAGAACCAATTGTTTTGTAATTTGATTAAATGAATGTTTAATTATTATATATTGTTAATTGTTCGGCATGACTATAATATAATAATGTCCTGGAATATTTGTTGCATTGATAAGGTCATGGAAGATCCTTGCTATGATGAGAAACTTGAAATGCTATAACAATATTCCTAAATAAAGCTCTACGGTTGGATGTAATACTATGATAGGACACAAAGTATACAGACCGTTATGTGCGAGTACTCATAAGAAGATGATACTCTCTCTCATGGAGTTCGCACATGGTAATCTCCAAGATGGGAGATTATGAAAACAGACCCACCATTAGTAATTCCACATGTTTGGGTGTAATCAGACATTGCTATTTGCGAGCATGTGTAATGGTCCATAGACTGAATGATTATCATTAACTCATTTCATAACTGGCGCACTTATATTTTCTGATGAAAACCGTCATGAAGACAGTAGGCAGGAAGTATGGTATGTTGGGTGTGTCATGAATGACATTTTATTAATGGATAAGTCGAGGAAGGATTTGTCCCTTACATGATTATGGATGTAAATATCTCGAGCACTTTGATTGAAGTAGAACTATCGAACAAATTCCATGGACATGGTGTCACGACTAGTTTATTTCTGGAAGTCCAAGAATGATATATCGAGCATATAGGTTTATGACACTACCATGAAGCCTTCTTGAAGAGATATTGAGAAAAAGGGATTAAATTACATGGTAAGTGTTCTTTTGAGGTGACACGTCAATGCGGCATCAACTTATTTCTCTTGGGTGTCTTGACCCGTTGTTGGACAGTAATCTTGGAGATTAGGCAAGCCCACCTAATGCCAACGATAAAGAGGCCCAGTGGGTCACACACTATGTGTATTAAATTATCTCAAGTTGAATAAAGATTATTCTCGTATGTGGTTTAATAATTATTAAAGGAATCCTAAATCGTTTTAATGTTGAACTAAGAATAAAATGAAAACAAGTACACGCCATGTATTAATGATTACACGCCATGTAGTTTTTATTTTAAAAACAAGTACACACCGTGTATTTATGATTACACGCCGTGTAGTTTTCCAGTCGGGATATTGAAGAAATCTCGTTTTATTAAATGATATTTATTATAATCTTCGTGGGCGCATATCAAGGAATTAATGACTCGACATGGGGTTTTCAAAAGATTTAATGAAATAAATAAAACATGAAATGCGTTTATTTATTGTCATAAATCTACAACCCCAAACCTGATTATCAATATCCTCACAACCCCAACTATTTTCCTATGAGAATCATTGTGTACAACAATTCTGGTGAATTCTCTCAAGACAGAAAGAACTTCGTCCTCCAAGAACACTCTCATGACAGAGAGAGATCCACCTCCACCAGATCAAGGTGATTTAAGGCAGAAAATGCAAGCAAAGGCTTCTCCACGCTAGCACCTGGATATTCCTTTGGTGACGTCCAGAGATACATGGTGCACGTGTGGATCACCGCTAGAGGAATTCTACACTTGGCTTCTGCGACACAACGATGAATCACATCGAAAAGTGATCATAAATATCAATGAAGAAAGAACGGAAAAATAGGTACTACTTGTCAATTAATTAAATTAATTATAATCAACCTGTGATGATCCACATTTATGGTTCCAGGACTATTTCTCATCTTTTTCTATTTCTGTGATTCGATCTATGGAGTCTGTCATTTATCGTCGTATTGATCCCAGATTGATCATTTCTAATGAAAAAAAGCCAAGTGGGCACATCCACCCACAAGCTTCCCCTGCCCCCGAGACCTTCAATATATGTGTCTTGCATTAGGAATTAGTTCAATGGATAAGTCAACTTCCTTATGATCTGAATTACTAGGTAATTCTTCATAAAAAATCATTGAATGTTTATACCTTAGATATGTCCTCTTTTCTTAGAATATATTCATCATACAAGGATACATTTGATATTCCTTTCATTATATAATTTCATTAAAGAGAGCTACATGGGTTTGTATTATAATGGACTCTAGAGGTGAAGTCTCTCCATTGAAAATAAGGTATTTTGTATACACCATAAAAATAGTAATATTCTTCCTTAATATATAAATTCCTTCAGTACACATTGAGGGAAAATATATAATAATTTAAATGTAAAACTCAACCATATGGATAACAAGTAGGATTTCCATCACGGAATATTTATACATTTTAATAGAGACTACATTGTAAATCATCATTTTTCTAATAATCCCAATTAGTTTCTTAAGTGAAAAATCATTTCAGAAAGTATTATAGGATAATTAAATATTCATAGTAAACATTCATGATATTATATTTTCAAATACAGTTAATATTGTGTTTTTAGAGTGTTTTCTATAAATATTGAGAGTTCGTTCATGGTTTATATTCTATTTAATGAGGTTCCTCTAAATATAGTCCTCAAGGGTCCTACTAAACATACTTTGATACCAACTGTAATGACCCTTATTACAAGAACATAGATCTATTAGATATATTACATTATTAGTGCATAATAAAAATATTTATATAATATCTAATTGATTAGTAGTCTTGGAAGACAATATATATTACTACATTAAATTTGAAAAAATATTCTATATGAAAACATTGAGAGAACAGAATTATCATTTCCATAGTATCCAACAAAATTAAAAAAAATTCTTTGTTATTTTTCTTATTGAATCTGTATAATATAATAGTTATATAAAATTCTCAAATAATAGTAGTATAAAATATAATTTATCATAACATATTTATGGATAATTTCATATTGAAAAACACAAATGAATATCAGGAATCTATAATAAAGAGAAATAGATGGAATTCTATTTCCATTAAAAATAATGAAAAATTAATAATAATAATCAGTTATCTCAAACTAGTGGAATTAATAATTTCATAAATCAAAATATATTACCAAGGAATTTTTCTATTGAACTATAATAAAATAGGGAGACGAATAAAACAACAACCAATCTATTTTGTTTCATTTACTTGTTAATTCATCAAGGGGATATATAATTTTAAGAATCACATGTCATTTGATTATGTTTAATGCATTCATTATAAGAGTAAACAATACCTTTTTACCATTAATATATGATCCTTTATATAAATAAATATATGGATAACCATATGATTACAAACATTGAAAACAAATATATTATTATTTAGTGTCATAATGTTGACGTCAAGTAGAAAACCCCTTAATGAACATAGATGTTGTGGGTTATTAGTAATTTACAAAGATGTACCCTTATATATAAATATATTTGAAAGGGTATATTCAATGAATTGGGTTATAGATGTATGAAAGAAAAATTGTTTAATAGTTCACATTTTTTGGATCCCACCTAAATGGTATGAAAAATCCTCTAACATGGTTTATTAATAGTATGAGAATATTCTAAAGAACATCCTTTAGGTGTTTCTATCCACATGTACAATCTTAGGCCGATCATACTACATTAGAATAATGATGGACTGAATTCCTGATAAACAATTTTGTAGTGATCACCCATACATTCATATCTTCTACAAATGAATCTTATTACCAGTATGCAATGATGGATTTATTTTCAATAATATTACACACACATTTACTTAACAAAAACATTTTAGGCTTCATCCATCATAGAGAAGATTTAGATTTTAAAATGTTTAGCTACCACATAATTAAAAAAAATATGAGTAATGGATAATAATATATGATTATAAATAACATGAAATTTTTGCGATATATTATAATATTTATTCCTTAGATATTTATTCAAAACAGAAAACAAATTGCTTTTAAATATATCATGATTCCCAAAGAACTAAAATTTCAATGGAAAGACCACCATATGTTTTGTGTAATAATTCAATCAAAACCTCTTGATATACTTGAATTAAAATTGATCATAAAAAATAAACGAATAAAAGAAATTACAAGTTATAAGCCCTCATGTAGGATGAATATACACCAAGTAAATAAAATTAGGTTCATAATAATAAAAATGCATCAAATATATGAATTTTACAAGGGAAAAACAAAAAAAATTGCCTTAAATTCCCTGAATGTTATTACAACACCTATACCAGAAACACAGATATCATAATCAAATATTTTCAAGAATTAATAATTTTATTTTATTTTATTCACCTCATATATATTCACTCTATATATTAATTATATATATATTTTTACATGTTTTCCATATGGGGTGTTTATAGTTTTGGTCATTTGTACTAGATTCATAATTAAAATTTCTATATTACTTATTATTAAAAAAATTATCATTAAATTGTATGTAAAATATAATGTTATGATTGATTTATAATAATGTTTTATGTTTATAATTCACATAATTAGTGTTTTAGTCATAATCCTTGAAAATGAAATTGATTACTTGCATGTTATGGTTGTTCATAAGGATCGATGTGTGTTATCATAATGGATGAATTAAATATTGATTTAATGTATCCAAAATAAAAAAGGAATTGTTATGTATATATTTATATCATATTAAAAATATAATTATGTTCCTATTGTCATTAATGATAAAAAATAATAAAATTGTTTAATTATGTGGTTATACAATCCCAAATATGAACATAAATTGATTTAATAAATGATTATGATGTGTTTTATTTAAAATATAAATATACCAAAAGATTAATGACATAATATAAAATTAATTATTGTGATATATAATAATTTTAATCAAATAAAAGATTAACTAGTGGATAAAGAATTTTAAATAATATAAATAAAAATAATCTTATCCAAGTATGATTTTTATAATGCTTAATTTATAAAACTTTAGTTATTTTATATATCGGAATTAGGTTATTAAATTTTCCCTATATCCCATAAAAGTGAATAAAAATTATATTTATCCTTTAAACCCACTTCTATTTTTAGCCATGAAAAAACTAAGTGAAAACAAATACACCATTTAATGGGGGATGTAGTCCTCACAAATGCATGAATGATGATTTCATTTTTTTAATTGAAGAAATTATTAATAATGTTTATTATATAAAAAAGATATTAATGTTATATATTTTATAATTAATTACTAACATTACACTTTCTACTATCCACATTACATGGGTTAGGTAAATGAAATAAATTACATCATAAAGAAGGTATTCCTACATACACACTAGTCACATTTTTATTTTTCAAATGGAAAATAGAAATTTAGTTAATTATTATTCCATTGACATAATTGAATTCATTATATAACCTATATTTCTATTTATAAATTAGTTTTTGTTGATTTTAATTGTAATGTTAATATATAATAGAACGAAATTAATAAAATTGGATTACTCATGTTGTGAACTATGAGATTTTCAAGGATGATTCCTTATAAATAGAGGAATAAGGATAGATTAATTTGACCATAATATAATTTAACTAGGAGAGGATTTTAGGTGAATAATAAAGGGATGGTTTTTATGAGGTAACCAAATTTTAGTATTGTCTTTGAAGTGATAGTGATAGGCTACTTCTAAAATTAAAAAAGGTATGACATTTTTGTAAATACAGATAATGTTTTATTAAAGGGAATCCAGTCTCAATAAATATAGCTAAAAAATTGAGAAATAATGGTTTAGGGAAGAGATTATCTCAATATATCATCTATAATTCAATTACACATATTTTTAAACTTTTTTTCAACTCTACACCATTTGATTTTCTAATTTTACCATTTTACCTTTTATAGAGGTAACTAGTTTCTACCATAGTAATTGATCATTTATGATAAAAAAATAAAAGGGGCTATTAAAAATTTTCACCATAAAAATCCATAATTTAAATCCACTAAATAATATTAAAAATAAAATTTTTTATAAGTTATTTTTAAAATAGTAAAATTATGGTATTCAAAAACAGTTTTAGTGAAAAAATATTTATGTTTTAAAATATACTATATTGGTTTATTAATTAAACATAATATTTTGAAATGTATAATTTTAATTTTAATTATACTTAGATAAATTGTTTTAATGATTTTGTTATAATTACATCCTCAAGATGCCTTGAAATACAATATTAAGAAAAAATAGGTTTCTATTACATACTTAAAAATTAATTATTTAACAAAATTAAAAAAAACATCATTTTAAGATTGTATCATTCCAATGAATTAAAAAATTAATTTTAATTTGATAAATCTAAAATTTATCATTCATAAATAACAAAAATAAATATAAAAACTAATAAAGGGCCTTTATAGTGTTCATGGTGTGATAATATAGGATATGGTGTTTACATATTACAGTTGGTTCTTGCGTATTATAGATATTTCATAATATGGATAATTCATATACATAATAAATAATTTTTTTTTATAATTATCTTATTTTATGTTATAATATCATAGTTTCATTTTAGTTCAGTGTGGTGTATAGAATAATTTATTAACATAGTATTTAATTATTTAAAATCCGTAGTGATATCCTGGGTCATTATGTAATTTTTTATCATGATTAGACTATACCTCCTTATCATTGTGGGAAATAATTATAAAATTACCTCACATCATCAATAAAAAATAATCATATTATAATAAATAAATAAAACATCAATGATATATAAATTGAAAATCATAATTATAAAGACACAAATTCTTCCTAATCACCCACTGAACTAATCATATAAACAAAAAAACAAAAGAAATAAATTAAAATAATCTATAAGACCAAATCAGAGCCTCATCAAATCTTAATCTCCAAACTCCATATGGGCTCCTCTAGCCCGACCATCATATAATGGGCCTTTTCCATAAATTATCCTATAAACATTATGCCTTCTTATGTACCCATCTTCCATGGTTGACTAGGTAGAGTGTGAGTACAACTCGATAGGGAACCATCAATAGGATCACTAAGACAAACAATAAAATAATTTACGCACATATCAAATGGTCATCATTAATAGATAAATTTATTTTAAAGTGTAATAATATAATCACCATTGATCCTTTGGTTCTAAGAGGACACCTATGATTGATCATACCTAGTTAATTCAGCGATATTGTATCTCTATGATCAAGACGTGGCACTCCATGGGTTGGGTAAACAACCACCTATAATATCTTCATAAGTTTATATGATCACATGGGGGGGACAGTGACCAACCCATTTGAAATAATATATACTTCTCAATTATTATAAGTTGTCAGTGAATCCCTCCCATTTATCTCAAAATATATTCATTTTTAATCTATTGTAAAAAGTAGATCCAAGGAACCATCCCAAAAATCTCATATAATATCAGGTCATCAAAAGATCCAAGGAAACAAATTTTACATCTCATGTATCATCATGTTTAACTTATAGATCGTATGTATTCTTGGAATCTCATTTTTAACCAAGTGCCATGACCAGATCCTAGAAACACTCTTGGAAACCCATATCATATAATCCATCTTAACACCAGATTGTTAAAATATAAGGAGTATTAAACCATTTGGAATGACACTAGATCATATAGTTCAAAATTATAATATATATCATTAGTTTTATTGACTAAATACTTGGACATATAAAAGGAATAATATATTTAATATTAATAATAATTAATCCACCATATGTTTTATTATATACAATCCTAATTTAGGGAATTCCATACATAGATACCACTAAAAATATTATAGGATGACATATCATGTTCATAAGGAATAAAATCGCCAAAAATTCTTGAATTTTTTGGTGCCACATAGAATTGAGGATTCATGCTTCACTGAACTACCCCTCCTTAGGTTCAACAAAAAGTTGGGGAACCCACTGTTATCCCCTAGTCCCAGACATAGTTTAAACACTATATATGGGATCATCTATATCATTTATATCTCTTGTTCTATGAGCCTTACATAGAGGTCATAACATCCTTCAAAACACTATAATCTTTTCAATTCCTCAAGGGAATCATTGAAAAGGAATACAACATCATACTAGAAATATGGAATAATGACCATCTGACTTCTCATTGTCATCCTAGGTTATTCATATAAGGCCCAAATTTTAATTAAATCCTACCCAGGTGAAACCCACCCTGGTACTCACATAATAGTAGGAGATAAACACTCTGACCAATCTCTCATCTCATATAATAATAACTTCATGGAATCTCAAGGTCCAATAATTCCTTCCTATAGAATAATTGTCCATTTTCATCACACTCCCTACTCAAAGAGAATGTAGGTTACCTATCTATTTCAAAAATATGTATCAATATCATGAAATTTATAACCCTGAATAGTCTATACAAATCATCACACACTTATATATATAAATATTCAATCAACCATCGGTGATCATGGAATCATTAGAGTTAAAAGGTTCCTAATGGCCCTTAACATTTTGTTCATTACATTGAATATAAATAAATAATAAATTTCCTTTTCAATTTATGTTCAATAACTCTAATTTTGTGAGATAACCTATCAAATTACATATATAAAAATAAATTTACAAATTTTAGATGATCGTGTACCTTTTAACTCATATATATTTTTTCTCTTAAATCATATATTGAACAATGATAGATCTTAGTGAAGAATCATATAAACTCTCGAAAACCTCTTTCAATAAAAATATCAAATTTAATAAATTATATTATAGAACAACTATTTATTCAATTTAATTTTAATAGCTTTGAAAACCTAAAAACTCACTGAGACATCTCGTCACTCACAAAAAACCACCAACCACACTTTTTTGTTTTATGGAGTACCCTTTTCACCATCCTGAAAAAAGGCCAAACATACAAAAGCTAATAAATTATATTTTATAAAAAATATATGAGGAAATCCTACGAATATTCACGGGAAAATTTATAATCATAAATTTTTTGTACTAAATTAGGCATACATTATCATAGGATGTCCTTCAGGAATTCCAAGAAAAAAATACAAATAATTTAATGATAAATCCACAATGCTTTGTTGTAATAATCTCGAGAACCCTAATATAAATTTCTAAAATTTAGAACATCACAAAGGGAGAAAAGGATGAATTACCAAAGAAATATCCTGAAATTTATGTGTATTATGCGATGAAGAAAGGGAAAACACCCCTAGGTATGCATGTCAGAGAGAAAAGTAGGAGGAGTTGTGAGGTTCAAAATATGGAACATGGACAAGATAATGTTATAGATTTTTAATAATTATGGTAATTCAATTTTTATATAATGGTTCATTATGACATGTGGAAAACATGAAATACTCACTATCTAAGGTATCATATCGATTTTTTTAGATTTACAGTTTACCGAACAATAAACCAATCATGCGGTTGGAATTGTATAACATGTTCCCAGTTACTAGTTTAGTGTTCATGGTTTTATAAACCATAAATAACCACTAATACCAAATTCAAACCCAAATTGAATGATTTTCATGGTATAAGTTCAACCATGATTGAATAGTGCACCAACAACCCAAATAAAACCAACTAGAATTATTTACTCAAAAGTTAATCCCTAACTGTATGGAAAGTACGTGATAGGGTAATACCCATTCAAAAAATTCATACCTCAATACCATTCAAATACTATTTTCAGAGTAAACATTCACATACTATCCCTATTTAAATCATCAACTCCTCATACAGAGTAAAAAAAATCAGGTTTTAAATCAATTTTATAGACCCAATAAACATTATAATTTAAATACTAACCTCTTTTTTCTCTACTCTATGATGAATTACTCAATAGAAAATCTAATTCATGATATCCCTAAAACAAAAAATTCACATACTATATTTAGAAGCTATTCTAATTCTCATAACTATAAAAAAATGAGGTAAATGTAGACGAAAACCATACCCTTTAGAATCACACATATTACATAATGCATGGATCTATCTACAAGAAGTGATTTATCATATGAATTTTATCAAAAAATCCCATTCCATAAATATATTTAAAACATATATATTAAGGAATAATGTAATAAAAACACTTTATTAATTTTTTCATAAACAAGAGAAACAAATATGAACATTCAATATATAATTTAAAATTTAAAAATACCATTTTTTATTTTGTAACACTTGAAATTTATAAATATTTCATATAATATAATAATGTTTATAAAAATATAATAAATTTTAAACTTTTTCATTGATTTAAACATTTAAGAATAATTAACTTATTATAACTCATAAACGATGATAGATACTGAAGGGAAATAATCTATATATGATTAATATTTTACAATATAGAATTCTATAATATAAGATGAATTTTGTTGGCACTTACAACAGAAAAATCTATAAATCCCACATATTATATTAATATTCACCCCATATCATATTAATGATATGATCCATTATTATTAAAAACATAGAAATATGATGTTTTAAATGACTAATATCCTATGATATGATATAGTTAAAAACAATAATTTACATACAAAAAAAAAATTAAAATATATATCATTCATAAATTATTTTGGAGGGAATTAATAGATTTGTATAGATAGTAATTTATGATATAGCTTAAAATGCAGTACGAAATTTAACTCATCAAAAAAACTGTATATTTTACAAATTAAATCCTTAAATAAAAAGACTAAGATAACACTGAGGGTTTTTAGGGGACTACATATCGATAATTGGTTTTCTAAATAAAACCAAACAATGTTAGGTATATCATTAGAAAATCAAATAGTCTTGGAAACGACTAGAATTGTGTACTGTTATAGTGTATGAATTAGCCTCCATCTCAACTAAGTAATATAGATGATGATTTGGGAGAAGTGAAAAAATAAGCAGGCCTTTATATGTAATCTTCAATCCATGAATACTAATTGTTTTTGAGGATATTAAAGAAACCAAGTAGGTTATATCACCTTCTTGAGATGAAAAATCAAATTCCAATAACTAAGAGATGGTCGATTAGACATATATACATATGTGTAATAACAAAATTGGGAAATATACCTTGTATATCCATCCCCAATACTTGTTATTTATATAATAGAATTAGTAATATGTAATACATCAATTGTTATCTCATTAAACCCTTGGATTATTATTAATCGTAGTTTTATTTATTGAACACTTAAATGATGGTGGTGAAAGAAATAAATGATGGAAAAAGTCCATGGATTATGGATGTTGAAAAATTATAAATCCCATAAAAATTATAATGATTCATTAATCATACACTAAGCTATAGTTAAAAATATAAAACATTTCTTCCATTAAAAATCAAAATATCATATGCTACAATATCCATATCATAGATATAATTTTATAACATATCTTATCTTTATTACATATTAATTCATGATTTATTACATAAGACTACATAAAACACATCTTAGAAGATAGATATGTCTAGTTTCATTTTTAATTAGGTACATTACATAATAACATACAATGGAAATTTTTTCTTTTTTGAAAACATATATAACATGCTCGTGCAAATATATATATTGGATAACCTAGGGACATATATAAGAAAGGGTGGAGAAATAAATCCCATTAAGTGAATAAACATGAAAAATTAATACATTATAGAAAATATTCACATAATTTCTTCATAAAAGGGTTTATTATCATAAAAATCATCATTAAAAAATTATATAGCCAGATAACCTAACATAATCATTAAGAATGTGGAAACAACATAAAATATTGCATCATATACATAAGTCACGGTTAACCCACCATGAAATCATGGTTATAAAGTCCCATTGTGGATTAGGACCACTCTTTAATCAATTTAATGACATTTCATGAGACTATAACATTACCATATTCATTAGTGTGCTAAATAAATATGAGTGCACCCATCACTTTCCTTTCATTCTCATGCTTAAATGTGCCATACAGATCATAAAACATGGACTCATTCATCATCATATTTTATTACATGATCTGGGAGTGGGAAATGAATACATTTATTTCACAAATAAATGAATTATTATATAATAAAGGTGGACACCCTTGTTTGGAAAATGATATGGTATTCACAACAAAATTGTTTTGGCATGGAAAATTATGGTGAAATTCAGCCGCATGATGACATCATTTAAAAAATATTAAAAATAATTATGATAGATAAAGGAATATATAATCATTTATAAATAATATGGGCATTAATAGGGTCATGGAAAAATAATTCTATATTATTATTAATTATATATATAAGGCATAAGATAATGTTGAAAAGTGAATAAAGATGTGAAAGAAAATAACCCTTACCATGATAGTGTGTCTCCAAATGCTTGGGAGGAGACTCTTGAGAGCTTGGGGCACCCAGGGAGGACTCTGGAAAGTGGATTTAAGAGTATGTATCTTCTCCTAGTAACTTGAGTTAATATAAATTGGATAATATTTTGTTTTATATAAGAAATAAATAGGGAGTTATTTATCATTTCTCAAACATAGGGTTTGGACTCCTTATAATAAAATAACTAAAAACAAAAAAAAAATCATGGATTTTCCCTTGGATTTGACAAAACTAATGATTTTTTCTTATTTTATAATTCCACGTACTGAAAATTGTAAAATAATAGCCTTTTAGATGTGGCAGTTATCCATACTCTTAAGGAAATGATTTAAAAACCTTAACATTTGTTAAAGGTATTAGAGGATTTATAAATTCTTTTATAAAATTATTCAAATATACCTAAAATACAATTATTTTGAAGGGATAACAAATATTTGGTCTTGAATACCCTTTATATTATTTATTGAATCACTTTTCCATCAATTATGATGTCATCATACAAACTTTATATTTATAAGATTATAAATTTCTAAATGAAATTTCTTCTGTCTTATAAAATTTTGAAAAATTAACCATTAGATGATGTTGAAATTATGATTCATAAAATAAAATTCATTTTAAAAAAATAATTTTATCAACATGTTAACATTCAATTTTAAAGTAATAATATACATTTATTGATAAATGATGGGGGTTTTTTAAGAATTAAAATTTTCAAACCCTCATAAATATAGCATTTACCTTCATAAAAATTATATTATCCTTTATATTGTATAAAACATATTTCATAATAATATTTTTGTAAATTACTATTTTTTTTAAAAAATTGTAATTTTTAAGAATAAAAATATTAATTGAAATTGAATACTATTTTAATATACAATTCATATTATATTAAATAAATATATAAAATCAATTTTAAAGAAACAATCAGAATAAAATATAACCATTATTATATTAAAAATTAAATATACATATTCTTATTATTATTATTTTTATTGATATACCTTAAATACCCCAGAAAACAGTATTTGAGTATGGTGTGCAATTGTGATATTTTCATGGGGTGGTTTAACATACATGGTTTCGGTAGTTATCTCGATGAGCTTAAACTTTTCTAAAAAATGATTTCACCTATGCTTAAGTTGATTAATGTCAGCTTGGGCTTGGAAAATGAAATTCCCCATATATTCTATCTCTATATAACCATACAATAAATTGGCCTCATAGGGTAAGAACCTACTGGTTTATTCCATCACATCCATTGTCTCTGTAAATTAGATTTTTGAAAACCATATATTTATATTAAAATTTAATTTAAAAATGATTTAAATGTAATTAATTGAATTAAATATATCATAAGAATAAACAATTTACCTTTAAAAAAATTAATATAATATATGGAATTTTATATTACGTAATTTATAAAAATAAATTGTGATTTTACGTTAAAACCATATTTTTTTACAAATCACTAAAAATTAATTTTTTGAAAAATTCCAAAATTTCACCCAATGATAATATTGACATGCTGATATCTGTAAATGGATATAATTTTATCAAATACATTTTCTAAATTTTTTGTGACTAAACTTATGTTATATTTTTATAAAAATAAATAATAAAATATCGAAAAAATCATAATTTTAAGAACCAAAAGGAATTACAAAAAATTGATTGACACATTAATAAGAAATAATACATATATAAAGAGCATGTAAATATATATATATCTATGTGTATGTGTGTATGTTTCTTTCAAATATTAGTTAATCCTACATATATTTAGAAATTTAATGGAATATTAAAATGTTCATATTTATACAGTCCTTGTATTTTTGGGATCAGTGTTGATTATCCCATACGTTAACAAACATAGTCTTTGTTTTAAAAACACATGACATTGCATTATTCCAAACATTAATAATATGTATCCTCACAATTTAAACATGAAATTGGTTCTTCCCATTTCCAACCATTCACTAGAATAAAGGGAAAGTTATATATGAATGATTTTTAAAATAAAAAACACATAAGTGGGAATGAAGTTACATTAAAGGGATATTATATATATAACATGTATTTCCACAACTTATGAATTTATAGGAATCAATATATTTTATACATTATATATATCCTAACATAGACTATTAGATGAATTATATTTTCCCCTAATAATGGTTTATAATGATCATTTGAGTTTTCAAATGAATATCCCATGTGAGTGTCTAACTAGGCATGAATCAATACCTCTTATCATGCACTAGTTCCTATTCGAGTCTAGCTCAACGAGGTGTTTTAGGATTTTACACCTATGCACATTTATTTCAAATCCAGATCCACTTATATTATCCATACATGGATTTATTTTCTTGATAAAACCCATACATTATGCTTACAATTTTTTACAGATGTTTTCAAATACAAATTTTTCTTCGTCATTTTTTTAAAGTGTTTTATAATCCTAATCTCAAAAATAACTAAACTTTTCATTGATACCAACTATGTAAAGTGTTCTCTTTATTACTTATTAACTCAGGATTTATTTAATAATATTACACATAATACAAACAAGAATATAGAGTTATCTAGTGTTTTGGGAATTATATAAATTTTATAATAATATAAAATAGGAAAAACACTATGTTTTTGAAAACTCTTTTTACATGATCATACGTAAAACTATAAGGGATAACCTGGGGGAATTCATATGAAATTGGTGACCAATAAAACCAAGTAAGGGTATAAGAATGGAATAAATGAAGAAAGTAATACATGTTATATAATATGAATATCGGGGGGAAATGGAGTGAGAATAATAAAAATTAATAATAATGAATTATATAACATGATAAAATGAAGGAAACAATGGAAATTTGGATATAACATAAAACACTACATTATATAAATAGGTCTAGAAAAACTCACCTAGACATCATGGATGAAAAATTAAAATGATTGAT
This sequence comes from Viscum album, assembly GCA_963277665.1. Taxonomy (NCBI): domain Eukaryota; kingdom Viridiplantae; phylum Streptophyta; class Magnoliopsida; order Santalales; family Viscaceae; genus Viscum; species Viscum album. The sequence goes on along the minus strand of OY728163.1, from coordinate 1,592,671,864 downwards.
TTGTTACACTATATAATACCTTGTATTATATATCATGAGATTAAAAAATTACCCAATCCATTTAATCAATATATAATTCATGGAGCACCAATTACTTTCATTCCATGCTCATGTTTAATTGAGCTGCATAGATTACAACATTGATTCATTCAAAATAATATACTATTCTATTATCATGGTGTTTGAAATCAATATGTATAATTCCCATATTAATGAATTATATGTGTACAAATTTGAGATCCATTGATAGGAAATGGGTCTAGAATTCACTACACAATTGTTCTGACATTGAAAATAATGGGAATATAATTTTAGCAAAACGACATCACATAAAAATTAATAAAATAGGTTTATGAGAGATAAAGCAGTCTCTCTTAATATAGAAATGAAATTCACAGTAATAGGGACATGGAAATATATATCCCGATGTTTGGAATTATAAATAGAAGGCATTCAAAAATAAATAAACTTGAATAATGAGGAGAAACAAAAGAAAATTACCCAAAGGGTGTGACTCCAGATGCTTGAGATGAGCTTATTTTGATATTTAGGGAACCCTGGGAGGATTCAAGAGAGGGGAGTGAAGAGTACAGAAATTAACCTAGGGTTTTTAGAAATGATATTTGGGACATTGGGTGGGATTATATAGGAAATGAGTGAGGAATTATTTATCATTTCAAAAAATTTCTTTTTGGATTCTATGTAATAAAATAATAAAAACCTCAATCCACCCCCAAATTTTCCCATGTTTTGTACTAAACATGATATATTTTCCTAATTTTATAATTCCAATTAGTTAAATTAAAAAAAATAATACCCTCACTGAGGTAGAAGTGAGTCATACTCTTGATGAAATGATTTTAAAACCACATGATATATTAAAGGCATTGGAGGATTCATTAAAGATTTATAAAATTACATTAATATACAGAAAAAAAATCATTTTATAGGGAAAAAAATTCTTTTTTCGTTGATAACATTTCTAATTTTTATTAATTTACTTTTAATTTTTTATTCTATCATATTACATATCGTATATTTATATGGTATATAATTTCTACACTAATATTAGACTATCTCAATTTTTTTTGGAAAAAATCATCCTTTGATAATTTTGATAATCTTATTCCAAAAGTAAAATTAATTTTGAAAAATTATAAATATATTAATTTTAACTTTTAAAAAAATAATCGACACTTATTGAGAAATGATGTATTTTTTACCATAACATTTTTTGAACCCTTATATTACAGACATTTGACTTCATAAAAATTATATGATCATTTACATTTTTGAAAATTTATTTATTAATTTTATTTTAATTAAATATTGATTATATAAAAAAATCCATAAATTCAGAAAAATTAACATATTATTTGATATTAAATTCCAATTAAATATATAATTTGTGTTTTATTTTATGTAAATAAAAATTACTAATAATGTAAAAATAAGAATAAAATATTACCATTAAACTATTAAAAATAGAATATAATTATTAAAATTATTAATGTATTGATAAATATCAATTTCAAACACCCAAAATCACCATAAGTGTAAGGTGTTCGACTGTGAGATTTTCATGGGGTGGTTCGGCGTAGATGGATTGGGTTGTGATTATTTATGAGATTGAACATATCCCTTAAATTGGTTTGATTGTGATTACGTTGTTGGATCTCATATTGGTCTTTGTCAATGGAAATTCCCATATATATTATTTTTGTTGAAGTCTTAGTTAAATGGGCTTATTAGTGTGTGAATCTATTGGTTCTTCCAATCACATCATTTGTCTCTGTCAATTGGATTTCATAAAACCCTATATTTAAACTAAAATCATGAATAAAGATTATTTAAATGTGATTAATTAAATAAAATATAAATAAATAATACATATTTCACCATTAAATCAAATCTAAATATTAATTGGAATTTTATAATACTCAATTTAACAAAATAAATAATGATTTTACTTAAAAGTTCAATTTTTTTTGTTCGCTAAAAATATATATTTTCAAAAAATCCTAAAATCTCACCCCATGTTACACTTTAGGAGATTATATTTAAAATTGATATCATTTTATCAAATAAATTTTCAAAATATTCTAGAAAATTAGAATAATAATTTTTTAAGTGGAAATAAAAACATTTTTGATGAAAAAATATTTAAAAAAATACATTACAAAAAATGAATAATTATTTACTAATAATTTATCCACTTATTAATCACATATATATTTCATAATTTTTTTGATACTAATCATTTCTAAAAATTTAATGGATATCCTAAAATGGTCATATTTAAATAATAACTATTTATTTGGATTTGGTGTTTCCTATCGCATATGAAATCAGATTTTTTTCCCTTTTAAAAACTCAGGGAATTACAATATCCCCCCATTAATAAATTATTTCACCACAATTTAAACTAGAATTTACTTCTTTATATTTTTTCATAAATTACTTAGAATCAAAGTAACTTTAATGATGTATAATATTAAACCACACAACACATAAATAAGAATGTTATGACATTATAGTGTAAAAATATAAATTATATATATTTCCTCAACTGATGAATTTCATGGGTTGAATCTATGTTATCCATTATCTATCTCCTTTCATTGACTCCTATGGGAATATATGGTTCCCATGAAAATGTTTCCTAAAAATCTTTTGAATTCACAAATGAATATATCAAGGGAGTGTCAAACCATGTTGGTAGAAAGGCCCATTAGCATGCACTAGTTCACAGTCGAGTCTAGCTAAACACTTTGTTTTGTTTTCCCTGTATATACATTTGTGACAGAGCCATGTCCACATGTATTTTCCATATATAGATGTATTTTCTTTAGCAACCACATACTATATAATTATAAAAATTTATATAATGTTTTGTGAATTCAAAATTATAAAAATTTATATGATTTATATAATGTTTTGTGTATATAAAAATTTATACTATATAATTATAAAAATTTATATTATTTATATAATTATTATACTTATATGTATCATTATGGCGTTATATGATGTTTTCTAATCCAAGTCTCAAAATTAACGAAGCTTTATTATGAAGTAAATTGTGACAACCCTTGTATTCATTGCATAATAATTCATGGTTTATTATATAATATTACACATAATACACCCTGAAAGATAAATATATGTTATTTCAATTGTAATTTGGTTCATTGCATAAAAACATTACGTAGGAAAACAATGTCTTTATTGAAAACTTATTTACCATGAACAAATTTAAAACTGCATGTGATAACATGGGGACACACATAAGGAAGGGTCAAGCTATAAATCTTGTTAAGGAAATAAAAATGGAATAATATGAAGAAAAAATACATGTTATACAATATTAATATCAACTGTTCATAAAAGGAGTGAGAATAAAAAACATGAATAATAAGTCATGATATAGCAAGATAAAAAAACCACATGATAAATGTGGAAGCAACATAAGACACTGGATGATTAGGTCATGGAGAACTGACCAAGAAATTGCTGTGGAAAAATATTATGATATATCAGGTCCACTCGAAATTCCATTGCATGAAAACTCATGAGGCTCAAACATTACCCAATTCATTGAAGCACAATATAATCCTAAGAACACCTATAACTTTTATTTCATTATCTTTCTTAACTATGCCACATGGATCATACAACATGAAATCATTCATTATCATATATTATTTAAAATTCATGGAGTGTGAAATAAATACACGTAATTCCAAAATAAAATAAATAGAAATGTATAAAGTCGAACAACCTTGTTATGAAATGGGTATGGTATTCATTACACAATTGTTTTGGTATTGAAAATCAGGGTGAAATTTCTGTGGCATAACGATGCCAAGTAATGATTTATAAAATGGGTTGATGTGAGATAAATGAATATATCATAACTTGGAAATAAAATTTAAATTAATAGGGACAAGTGAAAATATATAACAACCATTGAAATATTAAATAGAAGGCTTGACAAAATGACGAAAAATGAATAATGAGGAGAAATACAATAACCCCAATCTTCAGAGTGTGACACAAATTGATTTAAAGGATCTTCTTGAGAGTTTGGAGACCATGGAGAGGAATCTAGAAAGGTTAACATATTTTTAAGGATGATATACAAGGATTTTTAGGGAAAATAAATTGTATATTGGGTGGGGATATATTATAAAAGATTTGGGAATTATTGATCGTTTCTCAAACATAGGTTTCAGACTCTATTAAATAAAATAACCATAATAAAAAACCATCTAATGTTTTTTATAATGGTTTCTAAAAAAGGGGATCAATATTCATAATTTTATAAGTACATGGATGAAATTAATAAAATAATACCATTGATGATGTGAATGTCATTCATATATAAAATCATATGATTTTAAAACCACAAAATACATTAATGGTTTTGGAATATTTATAATTTATTTATAAGATTATTAAAATTGACGAAAAATAAAAATATCTTAAAGATAAAACATATATGTGGTCGTGTATTCAATTTTTTTGTTTTTATTGTATTATGTTTGGTTCATTTTCATTTCATGATTCACACTAAATATTTATATAGTATTTTATTTTTACCTGAAAATACATCTGTCTCATAAAATTATAATAAATTCATTATTAATAGTTTGATTTTGTTATTCCAAAAAAAAATTCATTTTATCTTATTTATTTGATAAATATTTCAATTTTCACTTTAAAATAATAATTTCCATTAAAGAGAATTTACGGGTTTTTTGACAATAACTTTTTTTGAACCCCTATAAAATGTACATTTAATCTCAGAAAAATAATTTGATTATTTAAGTATAAAACAATTAATTATAAAAATTTATTAAAATATTAAGTAGTTCAAAAATCCATCAAATCATCAAAATAATCATCATTATTGAAATTAATACTAATTAAATATTCAATTTATGTTTTATAGTAATAAAGTATCAATAACTAATAAAGTAATAAGAAGAAGAACATATTTCCATTATTATATTAAAAAATTGAATGTAAATGTTCATATTATTATGGTCTTGTTTCATATCCTATAATACATCATAAAATTCACTAAGAGAAAAGTAAATTACATTTTTATTTTATGGGGTGGTTCAGCTTAAATTTTTTCAGACATGATCTTACAAACCATGAACTTCTCCTGTAAATAGTTTTCTCATTCTTATGTTGTAGGATCCTAGCATCCTCTTTGAAAAATAAAAAACCTAGAGATTTTATATCCGTCATTATCATCAATTAATTGGATTCATAGGGTACGATCTAACTAGTTGAGTCATCAATTTTGTTGTCTATTTTGACTGGATTTGTTAAAACTATGCTTTATAACAAAATCCAGTATATAGATGAATAAATTTTAATTAATTGAATTATATATTACTAAATAATACCTATCTCACATTGAAATAAAATTATACGAATATTAGGAATATTATGTGATAGAATTTATCAGTTGAAATGATGATTTTACTTAAAGATCTAATTTTTAATATTCACAAAAAAAATCAATCAAAAATACTGAAATTTAAACATATGATAATCTTGATCAACTCATATCAAAAATTGATATCATTTTATGAGATAAATTTTCACAAACTTCTCTAAAATAAATATAATATTTTTTTAGAAATAAATTAAAATATTTTTTTAAGAAAACATAATTTTATGGAAAAAAATACATTACCGAAAAATAATTGATTAATTAAAAATAATTATTAAATATATTATTAAAATATATATATTTAATAAATTAATTAATAGTACTCATATCCAAAAATTTATAGGAATGGTTAAAATTTTCATTTTTAAATATGCATTTTTTGTTACGGTTCGTTGTTTTGCATTGCATATGCTTTCCAATAGAGTTTTCTCTTTTGAAAACTCAGATCATTATAAATCTCCTATGATATTTTTATAGTTTAGAATATGATATACCTATTTTATGATCACTCCCCTACTGTCACTATCTCCTCTAGGCGCCCACTAGAGTGGGGTTCTTTTAATAAAGGTCAAACTCTATGCTGAATCCTGTATCCCACTTTCCCATAATAGTTTTAGAGCACTACAATTATTAACCACATTTTTAGCCTCCCTATTTCTTCTATCCATACCGTTAGGTTACTGGGTTTCCACAACTATCAAGACCTCCTGCTATAACAATAATTCGTGCCACAAAACAAACCTCCTCATGTGTTGTTGATGGTTGAGGTGTTCCTGGTCACTAGTACCCTCCACCACCTCACATTAACACCTCAGACAGACTATATCCCCAAGGAATCCTCTAGTTGGATTTAGTGACATGAACACACGTGAAATGAAGCATCATGCGATGTGAGCCATCATTGTGGATTTAAAGTGGGATTATAGGATTTCATCAAAGTCAGTTTCATTGTAGTTGGTTTCACTTTAGTGGTTTTAACATTTTTTTTTCAGGTTTGGTTGGTTATAGTCTAAATAACTGTGATCAGTCTGATGGATTGGGTAATTTTCCTTGGTTTTCCATGATTATGGGACAATATGGAATTATTAGTGGGTCTCAACACATTGTGAATCATCAGAGTCACTGCACGGTTTAAATTTTTTATTTTTTTATCCTTATAATGTATACTGATGAAGGTATTACATATTATATTTGAATTATTTTTAAAGTTTTTTTTGTTAATCTAGAATTAGTTTCTATCTATGACTATATATTAAATCTGGTGAAGTTATTAGAGATTATGTTTTACATTTGATTACTATTATATTTTTTGTGAATTATTCCTCAATGGGTTAATGGATTTTATAGTGGATGTTTTACAGAAATAAAAATAATTTTTTTTACGTTGTGGAAGTTCCACTAGTTCTTTATAGTATAAGTTCTATATTTCCCATTCTGGATCAACTAGAACATACACTGGATATTCCACTGAAGGATCCATTGTATTTTATAAAGAAGTTCCACTCAAATATCAATTTTAGATTCCACTTGATGTTTATTTACATTGAATGTACTGATTTTCCACTAGAAGCTCCATTGAAACATACATGGGAAGATCTACTGGATCATCCATGGGACATTCCACTAGATGATCCTCTAGAAGTTGCACTAAAACATTCAGTAATACTTCCACTAGAACATCCACTAAAAAGTAACTTTAACCTTCCAAGGAACATCCACTACACTTCCACAACATATACTGGTACTTCCAACAAAACTTGTTGTGGAAAATAAACTCCATTTGAAATAGTTTATAAAATTTCAAATGATAAATTAAATTATTTTAATAATAAATAAATAACAATTGAAATTAGTATTTATTGGAATTATATTTAACACAATTATATTTATAAAAAGGTACACTAGAAGTTACTCTGGTTTTAGTTTCCGAATCATCTAATTTTAATTTCATGTTTTTTCAAATATTGAATACATTTAAAATATTAAATTAAATCATATTAATAAAAATAAAATAATATTTATAAAAATTAAATATTTCAAATGAATATATTTGTCAAAGTGATATTTACATTCATTAGTTTTATAAATATATATTTTTGTTATTTTGTGTAAATTCCATTAGAACATCGATTGGATAATATATTTAATATTACATATAAATTTATTTATTTATTAATATTGAATTATTTTTTTGTTACATATATATTTAAAAATATATTTTCACTATTATATTATATCTTGTAACTTTTCTATTCATATTTTTTATTCATATTAAAAAAAATTAAATCCGATTATAAAATTAATGTACTTTTCTTGAACTTATTTTTTTGGTAGTTTAAATTCTAATGATTTTCTTGATGATGTTTTATTAGCTTCTATTAAACGAGTTTTACGAAAGTTATTCAAGTTACTTAATGAAAGAAAATGTTATTATTTTACATATGGGTTAGTAAATGGGTTCAATGTACACCAATTATACACTACTAAAAGGAGAATGGATAAATCAATTATCACATCAATACTTTATCCATATGGTAAATAAATTCATTAAGAAGTTTTCAAATGTGATATCATTGTAAAATTTCCACGAGACATGACACATACAGGTTACTTTGTTGGAATAGGTTTTAGTATATTGTCTCATGGGAAATATACATGTACTATATTTTATGAAGACAATAATCATCCATTGGAATGCTGTGGATCAATTCATATTATGTGGTCCCAAAGGAAAATAACACAATCATAAGTAGTTGAGTTAGATGTGACTGATTTAGTAAGTATTAAACCAGATGATTCATTCTCCTTGGGAAAAGATATTATAGGGGGTTTAGATATTATTGGGAATAAGTGTGTGGATTAGTTCAAATTTTTAATTAAAAATATGAAAGGGGATTTCATTATGTTGATGCATTTATCATATTAGACTACCTCAAACGAAAATCTTAGTAAAATACATCATCCTTGTAAATAACGATGGTTAACATGGATGGGAAAATTTGCAATATTTTATAGGTTGATTCAAAAAAGAAGATAGATTACGATTTTTATTGGGGATGTTATATTTTTTACACCATATATATTGCTAATAATGAGTACATGACATTATGTGTCTTTTTGGGGATTAATAAGAATCAGAAGATTTCCATTTTTTGTGCATCATTATTATATAATGAAAATGTGACTTTGTTTTCATGGTTGATTCAAAAACAATTATAGGTGTGTCACATGAAACAACCTTATACTATATTTACTAATCTGGTTGTGGCATTGTGCAAATCCATCTTTTATGTTTTACAAGGAAGTAAACACTTTCTTTGTTCATGGACATTAATGAAAAATGGCATTATGGATTTAGTTAATTTGATTTTTGATCGATCTAGATTAAAAAATTGGTATGAGAAGTGTATATTCAAAAAAGACCATATGCAAATCATTTTGATCAGATGTGGTCTTCTGTTAGGGAAGAATATGGGGATGGAAAGTTTATTTCATTAGATGATGCATTCTTATGCAATAAAACTGGGTACATTAATTTTTGAAATATTATTTAACATTGGGTATTCACATCACTCAATTACATGAATGTTTTGATGGATTTTCTATATATTATATTCTTCACTATTTATGTGTTTTTTATTTCATTATGTAGTTTTTGGGATATTTGGAAAAAATCATTATCGTTAAATAAAGGTGGAATTTGAGTTGGTGGAGATGATGCCTCGTAATCATTTCCCTTATGAAGAATTGATGTTCCAGGTTTCTATTTGATATACACCAAATTTATTAGAATTATTTAAACATGAACATAATATGATTAGTTCATATTTTCTAATATCATGTATTGAAATCAGAGGTCAATTCATTTATATTTATGGAATGATTGGCTATAATGATAATTTCGGTGTATCATATGATGCTACCAATGTAGTTGTTGATTGTTATTGTTTAGAAATTGGGTTAATTGGGTATACTTGTTGTCATGTTTTAAAAATTTATGGTCATCTTAATTTGATACAAAATAATATGAAAATATATTTTGGGCAGGTGTACGCAATTGGATATAAATAGTGTGATGTTAAATGGAGATTCTATAATGTAAATGCTGAAAGAAAATCATTTATAAAATAAAATAATAAATATTTATCATGAATGGGAAAGATGCTAATTACTATTTCTTGAGAGATAGATGTAGGTTATGACATAGCCTTCTCAAATATCAGTAATTTTTAAAATGTTTTTTCTGTCATAAATAAATCACCGGATCAAGTTAATGGTTATGATAGTATAGACACAATTATATGAAATTATTATTTAAAAACCCAAATAAGAAAGGGGGAGATTAAATCAAATAACTTCTAAGACAATTTCTACCAAAAGGTGATACAATTTAATATAAAAGTCTATTTATATGATGATATTTTGATATCTTTTTATCATGTATTTAATTTATAATAGTATTATTATTATGATAATAAAGAACCAGATATCATTTCATATCACATGCATTGAATTATAAAGAATTCAAGATCATATTTTGGTGTTTCAGATTAAAAGTAGTTTTAAATACACTTTTTTTACTATCATTATGTTATATAATGGTTATAATTATGTTTTTTTATTGGAAGAATACATTTCATCAAATTTGGAAATTCATATTTAGTGGTAGAATTTCATATCATTGGAAGTGGCCGATCAGAATAGACAACATTGGATAACAATTATTTTTTTGTTGAATTGTGACCACATACAAGTAATTTTTAATTGTAACGCATGCATTGAAGAATTTTTATGTTGTAAGATTTCATAGAACACTTTTAGTTGTAATTTATTTTGATTGGGATACCATTTCATGTGATTTTAAATGTTTTTATGCATTTGTGTTGTATGAAATATTGAATGTGACAATATTAAGGATCATATATGCTACACTGAAAATATGAACATAATAATTCCAATAATTTCCAATTGAAATTACCAAAATAAAATATGACATCAAAACCATATAATTCTCCTCATAAGAAAATAATTCCCCCCACAAGAAAATAATATTTCCATTGAAATTAACAAAACCAAATTATACTGGATTTAAAATACCAATACCAAATAAGACTAGATTGTAATTACAAATTACATTTACTAAAACCAAATATAACCCATTACAATTACTAAATATTAGTATAACCCATCGAAATTAACAAAACCAAATATAACATGTTGAAATTAGCAACACCATATATAACTCATTGTAATTACAAACACAAAATATAACCCATTAAAATTACCAACAAAAAATAGAACAACAATACTAAATAATTTCCCTTAAGAGAAAATTTTTCCCCTTAGATGCACATCATATTCCCATTTCAATTACCAAAACCGAATTAGACAAGATTGAAATTACCAATAAAATTTAAGAAAAACAAATATAACCCACTGTAATTACCAAACCAAATATAACCCATTGAAATTATTAAAAACAAATAATTCCCCTTAGATTCAAATAATATTCCCTAAAAAATTATATATAATCAATATAATTACATTATAATACAAATATAACATCAATATTAGTACTTAAATATCAACATTTAAATTGTTAAATCATCACTACATTGACATTGAATGATTAAAATAAAAAAAATTTCCAATTGTTTTATAGTTCTGAAATTTTTATTAACCAAAAAAGTAAAAAAAATATGAATTAATAATAAATAATAATGAAATATTCATACCAATAAAAACCAACAACCATTACTGTATATTTACAATATTCAATTAGAAACACCATGATCAGATATATATATATATGGATGATTGAAATCATAACCTACCCCCCCAATAAAATAATTATAGTAAATATTCGACAGTAGGAATATACCATAAAATATAAAATAAACATTACTGGACATCATTTTAACAAAAATATTTCTGACTGAAAAAAAGAATATCAATCATTATTTAAAATTATATTCATTAAATTAGTTAATAAAAAATTATATAATTACATGAAATATTTGTAAAGTCATTTACCTCACCACCCAAACTATTAAAAAACCATAAAATGGGCTCTATGAACGTCTACTAACCCACAAACATTCAAATTTAGTTCGTATTAATAGCCATAAAAGAGTAATGTTAAAATTTTAAAAATATTAATAGAATTCAACTGTAGTTTCTAGTTTGAGCCAGAAAATTGGGATTTATAAATTTTTAAGACCCTTGTAACCATTTCAATTCTACATTAAGGTCACAATAATTTAATCGGGTTGTTTAACAATATATATTGATATCGGTAGATCTATTTATAAGTGGAAAACGTATCATCAAAATGATGTTTTTTCCCATCTATATCTCGGGTCTATAAAGAATCAATGTGCCATATAAAGCCACATGTCATCTACTGCATCTTATTCCATCTACTTGTTATATTATTATTCATTTTCTAACATCTATATTATATATAAAATTATTTTTTAATAATCCATGGTTTTATCCCCTTGTTTAGTAGTATATTCATTTAAAAATGATATAATTGGAGTATTATTTTTCATGTATTCATGACTCCCTTTAGGATGATTTCATTAACAATAATTTTTTATCTTGTGAATATTTAATTTAGTAGTTTTTTTATATTAAAATGGATTTAATGTTGAATAAGAAAACAGTTACCATATTTAAAGCATCCATTGGATAACAATATCTCTTTTACCAACCATTAGTGGATTCATGGGAGTTGTGAAGGAAAAAATATTTCCTCCCAATATCAAAAATTAGAATTCATCAATTCATATTTTATGTGCTGATGGGGATGAAATATTTTCCATTTAACTACATTTTTTACTTTATTGTTTTCCCTATAAAAAAATCTATCAAAGTTTATTTTTTCCCAGATATTATGCCCTATAAAAATGAATATTTTTCAACAAAATAATAATTAATTTATTAATAATTTCAAGAATAAACATAATATTACACTCTTTATATATGTACTTGTAATTATATTTCATTTATACGAGAATATTATAGCCATCGATCCCATTTCAGCCAACATTTGTATAATATGATCATAATCATCTATTTCCTAATATAATTAAAATGTAATGTAGGATCTCACACAAATTGGGTATTATTTTATAATATGCTTGGTTAATTTAAATACTGGCCATACTACTTGTCATTGTTTTGATGAAAATAGAGAAAATTTCATCTATTGAAATAGAATATAAATTGATCTCAGCTTTGCAATCATATTTATAAAACAATAATAATTGTGTTTTATAATAAAACATGAGTACTTTAGGGTAATTAAATACATAACTTTTAAATTATGGGTGGTTATTCCCTTTTCTCCTAACAACATACCATATTGGGTCTAATTGGAGAATATTTTCAAACTTCTCATAGTCTTTTAATTTGAGTCATTGAATCTTTTTGAACCATTTATGAATAAATTCCAACCATTTAATAGATCATTTATGAAGTATCTTTTTAAAAAAATTACTACATCAATTCTTTATTGCAAAAGAGGTGGATCTTCTTTTGGCAATTCTTTAGTGGCTGATGTTCTTATTCAATTTTTTTGGGTATCTTATAGATATGATGAATCCATTTTATTTTATTATTTCCCCTGCCTTTGTATTACTAATAATTGATAGGTTTGGTGACCTTCTATTTAATTCTATTCTATCTGGAAATTATGAGGTATAGGTGTGGTTGTTTTAGCAGCTTCTTGCATGTGATCTGCATGCTCCTGAATCCCAGCTTCATTGGTACCCTGTGTTTTGTTTTCCTGTATTGGGGAAGGGGTTATTTCCGAAAATTCATTCAGGGTAATTTCTATGAGTTGTGTAAGGTTTTATTAGGTTGTACCAAGTGTAATACCACCATCATAATAGCTTTATTTTTTAGAATTTTTCATTCTTCCTCCTTTGCAGAATGGGTTATTTGTTTATAAAAAAATGATATCTTCTCTTCTGCTTGCCACTATATTTTCATTGTCACATTCCAATAGCTATATATTTTATATTTTATATCATTTCCACTAAATTTTCCTTCAATTTTCTATAGTTTTTCATCAAATGATGAATTTTCTTTTTCGGGTACTCTTAATTTTTCATTATTGTTTTCCACATAATCTTATTGGAAAAAAAAAACACCCTTACTAGGTTTTGGATCTTCAGTAATAATTCTTCTTTTTTTATGTACAATATTTTTATTTTTAACATACGAATGGGTTTATAAAACCATTAAATTTATAATTTCATTGTTAATCTTACCTCACTAGATCGATGTTTTTGAACCATTAGTTTTTTAAAACCACTTCAAAATCTATTAATCTCTATTTTGTGAATGGAGGATTGGGAGCTTGTGCATTTCCTTTAACTATTCCTAATTCCTCACAATACCAATACTAAAAAAATACCCATTTAATGAATACAACCTTATAAATAGAGTAAATATAAATATTAACCCATAACAATAATGAAATAATCTCCCCTATAATATTATCATGACACTTTTAAAATTCATTAATAGATCTCACCAACAGTTGGTGGATTGCACCAGACCACGTTAGTGCTCTCAAGTCTCTCATAGTACCAAAAAATTTATAAAAGAAAACATCATGTAATCGCATATCATAGGAAAAAATTTAGTATGACATGTTTTTAAATAATAAGTTTTTCTGTGTCAACATGATCAAATTCGTTATTTACCTTTATAACCTCTGAAATAGATAATTTGATTTCCTTTAGTGTCAATAACCTAAATCATTTTTTAAATACCCATATATACAATGACTCCTTAGTTGGTTTGAAAGATTAGTAGTCCCCCATTTCAATTTCACCTTATATTATTCCAAATTTCCTTTAGAAATAAACATCACATGAAATTATTTCCACTACATTGAATCGAATAGAATTTTTTGGTGGAATATAGTTATATAAAACATAAGAAACAGAATTTCAGATTACATACCATCTGATGCTTATATAGTATAGTATAGAAACTCTTGAAACATATTCCAAAAATCAGTATTACACAAATCATTTGTACAAACAGATTTCATTTGATACTGGTATTCTTGTATAACACTTTTTGATGATGTCAAATTTGACCTAAAATGAACACCTAAAAATTTAATGTAATACATTTCCCTAGGAATCACAAAACATAAAAGATGACTAGAATGAATAGAGTAATTCCATGCTAAATCCATTTAAAATATCAATAAAATACAAAAAATAAAATAATTAGTGGGGACATCCATAAATTACTACATTGAAGGTAGAATAAGACTATAAAATTCAATGGATGATCCACTAGATGTGATGTGGTAATGAATAACAAGCCCTGCTGAAAGGACTGGATGATCCAAGGGACCGATATTAGGATTTCTAGTGGAACTTCTTATGGGCATTCCAGTGGAAGTGGTAGTGGATCCTCTAGTTGGAAATCCATTGGAAGTTCCAGTTGAACCTTTAGTGGGATCATTATTTGATGTTACAATATAAATTAATGTAAGGATATTAACTTATAAATCGAATAAAAATATCACTAATTTTTTGGGGATTAAAAAAACCCTAGAACATCTACTAGAAGTTCCTATGGAATTTCAACTAGGAAATAACACCAATAATTTTTAGAAAATGTATATTTTCACTATATTTTGGTAGAATGGTATCTAGTGGATGATCCTTCTAGTGTATGTTTCAATATAACCTTCAATAGACTTTCTAATTCTATTTAATAACAAAAAATTCAATTCTGAATCCTAAAAAAATTCACAAATTTTTTTGGATCCCAGAAAACTACACAATAGGTATTGAAGGTAGAATATGGTTTAAAGGTCCATTCGAATATCTAATGGAAAATAACTCCATGATTTTATACATAAGGTAGTATTGCACTGTAATTTGATAGAATAAATTCTTGTTGACTTTCCCTCTAGTTGAAGTTCTAGTTTTATAAAACAGAGACAAAATCACATATGAATCTTTTATAATTTCACTAAAAATAATTTTTTTTTGTTTTTGCAGTATTTAAAAAATAGGTTTTCAAAATGAATGGTAGTTATATGTTTATTTTCAATATAATTTGGTAGAATTGGTTCTATTTGTGGTTTCATTGTATTTTCCGATGGAACCTTCATTGTGATTTCCATAGAAAATCAATGGCACTAAATTCACTATAGAATTCATGAAAATTTTTACAAAAAATTATTTTTTCTAATTCCAAAAAATAGACTACAGGTTTTGAATATTATTGGAAGATCCACTAGAACTTCAAGTGGAATATCTATAGGAACTTCAAGGGGGAAAGACTAAATTTTTTTCCTTAGTATGCACTCCAATATAATTAGGTAGAATAGTTCCCATTGGATTCTATTGATCCTCTAGAAGAGATTCCAGTATAAGGTCCACCAAAAATTATAGTGGAACCACTAGTCAAAATGCATGGGTGGTTGCATTGGAACATCAAGTTAAAGATTAATAGGAACCTATAGTAGAACCTGATGTGGTCCTTCCATTGGATGATCTAGAGGATGTTCCAATTGAACCTCTAGTGGGGAAAAATATAACGACCCCAGAACACCTGCAAAAAATTATATTAAAATATATAACATTTTCCTTTTCATGTTTCAAAAATTACATTATAACCTATTGTTGAACTACCAATATAAATTTCATAAATACATTTGAAAAAATATTCTTCTTCCTATATTTTTATGGGCTGTAGTTAATTCTAAAAAGTGGAATTGTAATTTTTTGAATTTGAAAATTATATACATACAACAGTAATAGTAAAATACCCATAAAAATGTATTAAAATGGTATTATACCAACCAAACATTTCATTTGGATGAAATGAAATAGAGATTTTCCATTACATATTTTAGTAGAAAGGGATAAGATACACCATATTCATCGTCCATTAGAGATTACATTGTATAAGAAAAACTATCGAGTACTAATACAAATCACCAATGAGTCAGGTAGATCTAAGAAGATAAAATCACATCTTTTCATTGAATGAGACTTATGGAAAACACGTGTCATGACCTGTCCCCCGGGGCCCATACTGTTTCTACCCCAGGACTTCCTTCCCTAGGCCAGGGGCTAGCGACTAGCACCGATAGGTGTTTTTCCTAATAATGGGATGGAATTTCCTTTATAACCTATTAACTCATGTAACCAAGAACCCAGTAAGATACAAACACAAGAAAACTGTACAACCAAAAGAGTGCTGAAGGTAAAGGGGTAGGAATACAAGCCCAACAGTAAAGGTACAAGTACAACGGAAATACATGACAATTGAAGAATGGGAAAAGGCAGCTACTTGATCATCATCCGAGGATCCTACCTGAAGGGTAGGTACATATCGCCTTCTCAGAACTCCACGTCCATCCGTCTCCTCTACGTACCGACATTCCATATGGTCCTCCTCCGGATACCATCCTGTCCTAGTACTCTCAGCCTCAGTCAGCGCTGTCTGTCGTTGGCATCCAACACAATAACGTGCAGGCATATCCCATGTAGTGGTGAGTATAACAATACTTAGTAGGGACCATAAGACCCTCAAGGTCTCACAAATCCACCAAGGATAAACCAAAATGTATGAAATCAATATATAAGCCTTCTTAGGTATATTTCCATACATATATCTATGTTATCAAGTAATCCATCTAAAACATGAGTAAAACACAGAGATACTAACTCAGCTCACACCAGGATTTATTCTAGGGGTAGTAACAAGTAACATCTCCAATCACATCATCGAACACCTCGTCTACTAGATAACCCCTCCCCTATCGAGTACAGTGGGCCTGCGGTGTCACGCAAAGGCGCTTCCCACTAATCTTGGACTGATGAGGTACTCCTCTTATCATGTACCATGGATCTGACATGTTACACATAGGCACCCCCATTGTGGGTCTTCCGCGTCACACAGAGACACTCCCCCTTGTGACTTGCTGAGATACTCCTCCTGTCGAGTATCATGGGTCTGCCGCGTCACACTGAAGCACTCCCCACCATGGCCTGCTGAGGTAACCCTTCTATCGGGTACCATGAGTCTCCCGTGTCATATAGAGGTGCTCACAACCATGGGTATATCGCGACACATAGAGGCGCTCTCTGTTGGGCATGTCAAGTCACTCTGAGTCGAAAATGTCAGCTATCTTCAAGTCTCATGCAGCTACTAGGTTCCCACGCTATGCTCTCTCATCTCTATGAGTATCTGCTCCACAAGCTCTTGTTTGATATTGCAACTGCCAAAAATTCCCACAAGGAAGAATCTCAAATGCCTGCCATGTCATAGGGGTATCAACGCATCAAAAGGCGCATCAATAAGATGCCCAGTTTGGTTGTTATTAGAAATTTAGTCCCAGGTGCGCGGTTGGATTTGTTCTCTATCCAAACTATTTGTTCTCCATCTTAACACAAAACTCTACTAGGGTATACTCAAAGGGAATATCATGCTCCTAGATTTCCATCACAATTGATGGTTCATGAAATGGACGTCTGGTGCCAATGTTTTGGCCACAAAAAGTATATGGGTCGTAGTGGGCCTGGGTCCAAGATGACCCAATTGGACCAACCCAGCCTAACCCGACCCATAGTGTGGCCCAGCCCGTTGGGTTATGCCCGACACGCTGGTTCCGTCACATCCCGTGTTGGGCGGCCCAGCCCGCTGGGTGATCTGGAAAGCTGCGAGGGGTTGCGGGGGTTCATTTGAGGATGGTACGAGGCCGCAGGACTACTCGGCCTGGGCAGCATGGCCCGAAGGGTGGAGGCTATAGGGAGGCTCAACCGGAGTGGCCCCAGGCCATGGGGCAGCCTTGCCGGAGCGGCCCAAGGGAATGAGTCGGCTTGACCAGTGCGGATCAGCCGTTGGGAAGGTTGGCTGTGGGGCGGCTCGGCCGAAGCCGCTCGCTACCGGGGGGCGGCCAGGCCAGAGTAGTCGGGCCACGGGCCACTCAGCCAGAGCAGCCCGACCACGGGGTGGCTCGACTGGAGTGGCGTGGAGAAGCTCCAAGGGGAATCTTGGAGGGCCGCAACGGTGGGGCTCGACTATGGGGTTCTGCAGCAGGCGGCGGCCCGTCGGTGGGGTGGGTCTGCCGTAGAGCGGTGGCCCAGCCGCGGGGTTCAGCTGCTGATGCCGGTTTAGCCACGGGGCGGTTTGGTCGCAGAGCGGCACCATTGGGCCATCAACTCCTTCGCGACCAATGGTGTTTACGGATGCTGTTCTCATGCCTCTTCAGTGCCCAGATCCCCTCTCTGGTTGGCGACACCAAGTTCATCTTCTTCCTTCGTGAAGGGTACGCCATTCAAGAATAACGACGAAGGGGCTGGCCCATGTTAGTTTGGCCCGCACCCTCTGCGTTAGAGTGGTGGAAAGATTCTCATCAAGAACATGAACATTGAACTTCAAATCCTATCCTCCTGGAATTATTGTTCCTATCCCGCAAAATAAATCATCTATGTCCATTATTTTAAAAATGGAAGAACATGAGAATATAAATATACACAAATTAAACCCCTACGTTGGATTGTTCAATGATTGAGATCACGATGGAGGAGATGACGTCATTGGGGAGGGAATGACAATTGTCGATTGAAGATGTCCCACACTGTAGAATGTTTCGAGGGAGAATGTTGAAGTCGTACGTCAACGTTCTTTTTTGGAGAGCTTTCCCCAAATTCTCCAAAGCTCTCCCTTTGGCCAACCCTTTTCCCCAATTCCACCAGAATGAATATATATCTAAATTCATAATTTATGATTTCAAATTAAATTATGTTGGCATAATTTCAATATGGTTTTATTAATTAATTTATAGGTTCCGTAATAAATTATTGGGTGGGTTGGTATAAGTAAGTGGGGAGATCAAGAGGATTCTCCCCATTTAATAGGGAGTACAAGAAGTTTCAATCATCAGGTGGTCCCCACAACCATAACCTCTCATGGGAGGTGAGGATCAGTGGTCCCAACATCCATAACCTCACATGGGAGGTTTCTGTTCAGGTGGTAACCACCTGTGAGAATCCCACATGGGGGGTTACAAAAGATAAAATAAAATATGTTATTATTTTATTTCATTATTTCCACAAAAAAAAATAACTTTCACCCTCGACCAACTTCCATCGAGGTTATAGTCTTCCTAAGAGAATATCTATGCTATGAGGTCAACGGTTCCCTCATATTTCAATTCACAGCACCAGTACAAAATTATGAATAACCTGCTCCCTCGTTTACTGAATGTACCTGAAAAAAAGTTCAGAAAGTCCTTCCAGTGACTCCGGGCCTCAGAATCATTCCCGGTCAATTTTTTAGGACTACTAAAATCACAATATATTTAAAAAAATACAAGGAAATTTTGTGTCGTTACAATCTCCCCACCTCCGGGCTTTACAACCCCATAAGACACAACTCAAACTAAGTGAACATGTGGGGGTACTGAGCACATATATGAGCCTCCCACTCCAATGTTCTCTCCTAGAGGTTCCCATGCTACCAAAGAACGCACACCAGAGTTATCGACCATCCATGAAGGATATGTTCCCATAGATCCTCAATATCTACAGGAACCTCCGTAAAATTCTCCCCATCATCGTTATCTAGTTCACCATGGTTGATGATGTGAGAAGGGACATGCACGTATCTCCTCTACTGGGATACGTGGAAGACATCAGGAATCTGGTGCAAATATTTTGGAAGAGCTTAGTGGTATTCCACCCCACCAACTCTGCTTAGGACTTGGAAAGGTTCGATTATCCTAGAAGATAACTTACCCCCTTGGCCAAATCTCCTCAAACCTCATCAAAGTATGACCTGTAAAAAACATGCTCACCTTCCACAAACTCTAGAGGTCTCTATATCCTGTTGGCCTACGAATTCTGCCTGCTCTATTATGTCTTCATCCGTTCTTGGATGATATTTACCTTTTCTATGGTATCCCGTACCATCTCTGGTCCCACGAGGGCTGACTCCCCTTGGTCAGTCCATCACAAAGGTGATCTTCAAGGTTGCTCGTAAAACTCCTCAAAAGATCCCATCCCAAAGGTGGAGTGATAATGGTTGTTGTATGAAAACTCCTAAAAAAGCAAGTGATCCTTCCAGCTGTGACCGAAGTTTAGGACACAAGCACACAACATGTCCTCGAGGGTCTGGATGACCCACTCAGTCTGGCCATCTGTCTGAGGATGGAAGGCAGTTCTCAAATGAGGATGCATCTCGAAATCCTCCAGCAACCCTGTCCAAAGCTCGGAATTAAAATGTGCATCACGATTGGAGACAATCATTGAGGTTACTCCATGTAGCCGTAAAATATCTTGCACATAGAGGTGTCCCTTGATCTCTAATAAATCCTACTCTCTGATCAGAAGGAAGTGGGACGACTTGGTAAGTCAGTCAATGATCACTCAAATCGAGTCATGACCCCTAAATGTATGTGGAATTCCTATCACAAAGTCCATCGATATCCCACCCACATCCACTCTGGTACCTCTAAAGTTAAAACCAAGAATGTTGGTACATGATTCTCTACCTTCACTTGATAATAAATGGGGCATCAAGAAACAATCTATGCTACTTATTTCTTCATTCTCGGCCACTAGTGTTGTCGTCGGAGATCCTGGTACATCTTCGCCACACACGGATTTACCGCTAGAGGGCATGTGTGGATCTCTCTCAACACTTCCTCCTAAAGTGACACTCGTACCTGGTACGTCCTCTGAAGAGGATGACATGATCCTCACTTTCAAAAAATCTATCAGGTTCCTGTCCTGTGGATATCTGAGAAAGTCGTGTCTCGTAGTCAGTGCCCCCAAGTTGCGCCTCCCTGACTAGCTAATGGAGTTGGGTAGTTACTGTAAGAGACTAAAGAAAAACTGATCCATCTCTATCGATAAAGGATATATACAAATCATCCAACTTCTCCGTTGCCTCGCATAGCATCATTATAAATGATCTCCTACTGAGTGAATCTGCAACGACATTCCCCTTCCCAAGAGTATAGACTATCTCGAAGTCATAGTCCCAGAGGAACTCAAGAAAATGTTGATGTCTCAGGTTCAGATCCTTCTGAGAGAAGATATACCTGAGATTATTTTGATCAAATTTCATTGTAAAGTGCTCACCCATCAAATAGTGTCACCACATTATCATGGTGAAGACCACTCCTGCTAACTCAAGGTAATGGGTAGCATAGTTCGGCTCATGTTGTCCCAGCTATCGAGAACCATATGAGATCAATGTTTTCTCATGCATCAGAACACATCTGATTCTATTCCCTGATGCATCGCAGTAATCAACGAAACCTACGCCCTCCTCTGGAAGACTCAAAACAGGGCACTAGTCATCCAATGCCTCAGCTCCTAAAAACTCCGCTGTCATTTCTACGACCAAACGAAGTCTTTCACCTTCTACGTCAATTCTGATTGTGGTGGTGAAACTTTGACGAAGTTTGGCACAATATTTTGTTAATATTCAGCCAAACGCAGTAAACTCCGTACCTCCATCACACTCTTCTGTGCATCCCAAGAAAGTACCACCTCAATCATCGCTGGATCCACTGCAACTATAGCAGACATGCCCTAGAAAGTGAACCTCTTGGATCCAAAACTGGATCTTTGAGAGCATACCATAAAGCTGGCATACTTAGAGTGTCTCTAATACTACAAACAATTGATAGGCATGCTCCTCCTCAGTTACCGAGTAGATAAGAATGTCATCGATGAAAACTACTACAAAGTGATCAAGGTATGGAAGAAAGATCATGTTCATGAGTCCAATGAACACTTCTATATAATTTTTCACGTCGATTGGAATATCAAAGAACTCGTAATGGCCATACCGACATTTGATGGTAGCGTTCTGCACATCCTCGCCTCACACTCTGAGCTGGTGATAGCCTAATCTGAGGTCTATCTTCATGAACTACCATGCTCCCTTCAGCTGATCAAATAGGTCATAAATCCTTGAGAGTGGGTACTTATACGTCAAGGTCACCTCGTTCAGGTGACGATAGTCAACAAAAATCCTCAATATCCCATATGCATTCTAGGCAAAAAAAATCAGGGCTACCCAAGGAGAAACATTGGGATGAATGAACCCTTTCCCTGTAAGTCCTCAAGCTGTACCCGCAGCTCACGAAGCTCTGCAGGAGCCATCCGATATGCTAGTGTAGATATCGGTGCTCTCCTAGGGTAAAAGACTACGTAAAAGTAGACATAATGGCCTGGTGGTAGACCCCGAACATCACTAGGGAAAACATTTGCGTACTGTTCCACCACTACAAAATAGCTCGGACTCTCCATGTCATCATCTTTGAGGGTAAGGCTATCCAACTGTTTAGTGATTGCCTGCACTCTCTTATGGGTATGTCCATCACACGCTGCAAAGGATCCCTTCTCAATGGTGAAGGTAAACCTGGACCTATTCATTTGGACACACCACACTTTGCACCTAATATAGTCTATATGAGCATGGGATATAGATAACCAGTCCATACCCAAGATGACATCTTAAGGCCTCGACGTTGCTACTAGGAGATCCCACCTAAAGCTCTCGCCTCCTAGTGTAATCTCACACTACCGACATCAGTGCATAAACATAAAATCTTCTCCTGTAGTTGTTTCTAGACATAAAGACCGAGCCAACTACTCCGTCAGAATCTTCGTGCTCTGAATGAGGGTAGTGGAAATAAACGAATGATTGACACCTATTTATATAAGTACTATAGAAAAGGTGGTGTAGACAAATATCATACCTCATATCATCTCCATAGCTCCATGATCGTAAACGCCATCTTCCTAGAGTGGAGCTCTTCCCTATCCACCAGCTCCCTGCGGTCAGGGTGGATCTTCTGGTGGCGTTGGTGATAACATCTTGAATCGTCGCCCACTTCTAGTTACACGCCAATCTCATCTTCCATATCCGACTACTTCATGATGACCACCTTGATCGAACCTATTTCTTTTCATGGGCGGTCCCTTAACCATCTTCTGATCATCCGTATGATGGGTTGGACAGTCATGTGCCATGTGACCCTACCTGCCATATGAGTAACACTACATTATCCTTGCATGATTGGTTCCACCTCGTGTTCCCCACACAACCGATCCTGATTCATGCTATCATCCAACTTTAGGTCTGGTCCTCTTGGACCTCTATGATGTTTGTCTACTGCCAGCTGCAAACGATTATGCTACGTGAAAACTGGTGGTGGGTCTCGTTGCTGGTGACTGCTCAATAATGAAACTCTCCACTAAGAGGGCTCTCTCTAAAACCCCTTCCTGCGTCGGGGTGCTGAGTGAGATCATCAAAACCCTGATATCCCACTTGTGTCCCTACTCAAAGGTTCATGCCCTAAAGAATGGGTCTCATACTATATCTGTGGAGTTTCATGAGCGTTCAGTGAACCTCGTTGAGTAATGAGCTAGAGTCATGCTACCCTACTTTAGATGAAGAAGATATTGTATGCACACTGCGAGAAGAGTCACTGGAACAAACTCTGCGAGAAACAGGATCTCGAATTCTTCCCATAGAAGCGCCACCTCATCGTAAACATGGATCCTCAAGCTCCAACATCTACCCGCTGCTGCCTATAGGAGGCTAGCAATAAGGATCACCATGAGATTGGCTGGTGTCCCTATGAGTCGGAAGACTCTCACCAAAGCCTCCAGCCAATCCTCAACCACCTGTGGAACTGTCTCTCCCCTGAACCTAGGTGGCCTCTGGCACTGGAACTCCTGCAATGAGCTCAAGAATCATGCACTCTCTACTGCAGGGGCTGGTGGCATTGGTGGACGAACGAGTAATAGTACCATTGCTGCTTCCGCTGGTGCCTCTACTTGAAAAGGGCCCTACACCGAGGTTTCATCGCTCGATGGACTATCAGTACGTAAAACTCTTTGAACCCTAGCTGGCTGTCTGTGTGGAGGCATCCTGAAAAGAAACAGGTGATCCATAGTTAATAAGTTATACCTGTTGAGCAGTATCAATGAGATAAAAAATAATTATCTTGGAAACAAACACGCAATTAGTGTTTTCATGCACTTAGTCGGAACTTAGAAGCCAGCGTCCTGGTTTATGGATACGCTGGCCGCCACCACAACACTGGACTATCTGAATGGATAACCACACTCACTACACCCTACACTATTATTGTTAAAAATAAATACTAATGTCCTATGTTCTATGGTATAATATACTCCTTTGGTACCAATTTTTCATGACCCATCCTCCATTGCCCATGTTGTGACTACCCAAGGCCTGCCTTCAACAGGCCAGGGGATGTCGACCTGCACTGAAAGGCATTTTCCCTAAAACTGGGAAGGAATTTCCTTCATAACCTATAACCTCAAGTAACCATTCACACAATAAGATACAAACATAAGATAACTGTATAACCAATAGACTACAGAATGTAATGGAGCCAGAATACAAGTCCAACAGTAAAGGTACAAGTACAACTGAAATACAGAACAACTGAAGAAAGAGAAAATACAGGAACTCGATCTTCCTCTAAGGTCTCTACCTGAAGGGTAGTTATAGATTCCCTCCTCAGAAATCCACATCCAACCATCTCTTCTTTGTACAAACACTCCGTATGGTCCTCCTCAGAGAACCATCCAATCTTGGTACTCTCAGCCTTAGTCAGCTCTGTCCGCCGTCTAAATCCGACGAAACAAGGTGCGATCATATCCCGTGTAGGGGTGAGTATAACAATACTTAGTAGGGACCCCAAGAACCTCAAGTTCTCACAAATCCATCAAGGAGAAACCAAAAATTAAGAAATAAATTGATAACCCTACATAGGTATATTCCCGTACATATTCCTAAGTTATCAAATAATACATCTCAAACATGAGAAAAACATAGAGATACTCACTCAGCTCACACCATGATTTATTCTATGGGTAGTAACACGTAACATCTCCAGTCACATCATCGAACACCTCAGTTGCTAGAGAACCCCTCCTCTATCGAGTATAGTGGGTCTCCTGCATCACACATAAACACTTTCCACAAATCTTGTACTGCTGAGGTACTTCTCTTATTGAGTACCATGGATCTGCCATGTCATAGAGAGGCATGACCCACCATAGGTCTGCTGTGTCACACATAGAAGCTCCCCGTTTTGACTTGCTGAGATACTCCTCCGGTAGAGTACCGTGGGTCTACCGCATCACAAAGAGGAACTCTCCACCGCGACATGCTGAGGTACCCCTCCTGTCGGGTACAGAGGGTATGTCATTTCACACAGAGGTTCTCCCCACCTTGGTTCTACCATTTCACATAGAGGATCTCCCCACTGGACCTTTCAACTCAATCCGAGTCGAAAAGTTTAGTAGTTGTCAAGTCTCAGCCAGCTACTGGGTTCCCGCAATATGCTCACTCGTCTCCAGGAGGATCCTCTCCATGAACTACTAGTAGATACTCCAACTTCAAAAAAGTCCCACAAAGAAGTATTTCAATGATATTCCACGTCATAGGGTTCCCAACGCAATAGACGATGCGTCAATCAGATGCATGGTCTCTGAGTTATTAGTCTTTTAGTCCTAGGGGCCCGGTTGGATTCGTTCTCAATCCATCATGTCTATTCCACATCTTAATACAAAACTCTAGTGGGGTATACACAAAGGGACAGTCTTGCAACATGATTTCTAGTGACGCTAATGGTTTTTCAAACGGACGCCCGGTTCCAAAGTTAATTCCAAAAGAATGTATATGGGTCGTAGGGGGCCCGGGTACGGTCCGACCTAG
The DNA here is from genome assembly GCA_963277665.1 of Viscum album. Taxonomy (NCBI): domain Eukaryota; kingdom Viridiplantae; phylum Streptophyta; class Magnoliopsida; order Santalales; family Viscaceae; genus Viscum; species Viscum album. The sequence continues at coordinate 1,592,645,625 of OY728163.1, read as the reverse complement.
TTAGGCCAACCCATCCCACACTGTGGCCTGACCCGTTGTGTTCGGACTGGCCCGCTGGGTCCGAGCCAGCCCGTAATTGGCGGTTCGGCCCGTTGGGTGGTCAGGCAGGCTGCGGGGATCTGCGTGGGTTCGTTCGCATATGGTGCGATGTTGGAGGGAAAGTCGTCCAGGGCGGCTCATCCAGGAGGGAGGAGGCTGCGGGGTGGCACCGCCGGAGGGGCTCAGTTCTTGTGGGAGGCTCAGCTATGGGACGGCTCTCTCGGAGCGACTCGGTTCTTTTGAGCGGCTCGGCAGAAGCGGCCCAGCCTCAGGGCTACTTGGCCAGAGCATCACGACGAAGCACAGTGGGGCGGCTCAGAGGGCCACGGTGGCGCGATTCGACCACATGGTTCGGCTGTGGATGCCAGATTGGTCGTAGGGAGGTTCTGTCATGGAGGGGCGGCCCAGCTGTGGGTTTCGGCTATGGACAGTGGCTCAGCCGTGGGGCAGTTCAGCCGCAGAGCAGCGCCGTTCCTCAGGCACATTCGTTACAGCTAGTGGTGATACCGAATACTACTCTCGTGCCTTCTCGGTGCCCAAAATCCCGCTCTGGTATCCATCACCAAGGTCATCTTCTTCCTTCACGATGGGTACACCATTCAAGAAGAACGGTGGAGGGGTCAAGCCATGTTTGTTTGGCCCACGCCAGCCACGTTAGATTAGTAGCAAACGACTCATCAAGAACATGAACATTGAACATCAAATCCTGTCCTCCCGCAATGATTATTCCCATCCCATCAAACAAATCATCTTCCTTATTAGTTTTAAAAAGGGATGAACATGGGGATATAAAATACAAAAATTAAACCCATAACATGGATTGTTCGTTGATGGAGATCACGAGGGAGGATACGACGTCATTGGGGAGGGAATGAAGATCGTCGATTGAAGACGTCCCACATGGGAGGATATCTCGAGGAAGAAAGTCGAAGTCAGGCGTCATCATTCTTCTTTGAAGAGCATTCCCCCAATTCTAAAATGATCTCCCCTTTGCCAACCCTTTTCCCCAATTCCACCAAAATTAAAATATATCCAACTTCTTAATTTAAATTTTCAAAATGAAATATGTTTGCACAATATTGAAATGGTTTAATTAATTAATTGATGGGTGGAATAATAAATTATGTGGAGGGTTAGAATAATTAATTAGGGAGCTCAATAGGCTTCTCCCCATTTAATAGGGATTTCCAGATGTTTTAATCCTCAGGGGGGTCCCCACCACCATAAGCTCTTATGGTAGGTTAGGCTCGGTGGTCCCCACATCTGTAACCTCTCATGGGAGGTTTTAGTTCAAGTGGTACCCGCATGTGAATAACTTACATCGGTTGTTACAATAAATAAAATAAAATGTTTGATTATTTTATATTATTATTTCCACAAAAAAAACCCAAAAAATAACATTTACCCTCGACCAACTTCCATCGATGTGAAAGTATTCTTAAGTGAAAAATGGTGCTGTGAGTTCAACGATGCCCTCAGATTTCAATTCCGAGCACCGGTTCAAATGTTAGAAAAACATGCTCACACATTTACTGAACATACCCTAACAAAAGTACATAAATTCATTCCGGGCACTCCGGGCCTCAGAATCACATGCCATCAATTTCCATGGTGTCGTAAAATTCCCATATATTTATAAAAAAAATTACTCTAAAATTTTCTGTCTTTACAACTTGGTTTTGTGTTCAGTATATTTTCAACCACCTCCATAGTCATTAGACTCCCAAAATATGTTTCCAATGTTATCTAGATTTGTCATTGCCTCCACAATGTTAGATTGTTGGTTTTCACCATAATCACTCCAACTGATGTCCATTAGTCTTAGGGATTTTATTTTCCACCAAAAAAGTAAAACCCATCAATGAATTGATATTTGATGAATTACCTAATGAAATGATCTGACAGGTGAAAATATACTAGCATATGTTTTGTCATATCATTGATGTGTTTGAATATCTAGATAAAGGGTTAATTGGAGACGATATTAGTCTAACCAGACACTACCTTAGAAGGATAAGGCAACCCAAGTTCCCAAACGTAATAATCTTGACCAGATACAATAGGGGAGATAACATCCTGACTAGGTGTTGGCCTAGGAATGTTTTGGACCAATCAGAAATAGAGTTGTGCATGATATACATGAGACACAATGGACTTGAGTGTGTTCACGAGCTCAATAAAATATTTTAATATATCTGTAAATTAATTTATTAATCAATAGAACTTAAAAATAATAATATTTTAAATATTATAAAAATCAATTTAATTTTGGTATAAAAGTAAATTAATTTGTAAATAAAAATTAAATTCTGTATTGGACTAAAAGAAATAATTTTTTTATTAAAATAAATCATTTATATTATATAAATTTCCACATACTAAAATTTATCCAATTTTAATAATGAATTTATTTTACTCCTTTACTAGTCTCCAATATTGATTGACCTTATTTGTTTGATTTTAATTTTATTCAATTGACAATTTCACCTTCATGTGATGATTTTAATATTTATTAACTTATTTTTGATAGTCCTCAAATCATTTTTCTTGTTTTAATATGTATATAAGATTGTGCATTTATTAGAAATATATGTATGTATTTTTCACTTCTAGAGACCCCCTCAATTGTCTGTAACTTTGTTTATATTATTATGACATCAATTATAGAAATGGGACGTACCAAGATGACGTGATATCCCATATAATATTATGAATCATTAGACCAGGTTATGATCTACCATACTATACAATACCCTATATTGGTATTATACCCACAGGTCATGATTTATCAATTGAATTTATATGGATCTACGAGTATCCAATGCTCTTGATCAATTTGGCAGTTTATTAAATTTCAGAATAATTTATTGGTTTTTTATGTTCATGTTTGTGAGAATATATTAAATAAAAAATAATAATTCATGTATCAAAACAAAAAATGATTCAATAAATATTTTCTATTTATTGCATGAGAATTTTTTAGTGTCATTACATAATATTATCATATCAAAGAGAAAATTATTTCATTTATAATAAAATAATAAAACCCCATCAATATATTATTTTTCATAAAATACAATCATCTCTTAAATTTGAACATAATCTGGTGAGCGGGGTGCTCGCCATCACTATTTGAGGGGTCCTCATTCTAGAGGGGAGTTATTATGATACTAATGGGTTGAATAGACATATGATAGTAGAATAAAACTAGTAATATAAATATTTTTTTGCCTTTAAGGAAATATCAATGATTAAATCTATTTTATGATTTATATATGTTAGGACATCACTTAACCGAGCAAGGAGCCATGATCTAATGTTGTTAACTAGTCAAACACCTACAATAAAACTCTCTGAATAGTGGAATAGAAAAAATATAGAATATGAGTAGAGTATTCATGGATCCTTGCCAATAGAATACTAAATCAATAGATTATTCAAAATATAATAGAGAGGACTATTTTGGTGAATTAAATAGATGAAGACATTCAATGATTTATACAATTGGTAATCTCTAATCTTTAATCAATATAAAATTAAAAATATTTCAATGATTATTTTTTAATATTAATGGTAATTAATTCCACTTATATATTCTTATAACTATTTTAAAAACAACATTTCATCACTTTTGTGAGATTCCATGAGTACTACTAGCACTTTCGTAGTGTACTTCGATAAATATAAATCTATGTTTCAGTGTACCCAATACTCATTGGGCCATCTCAGGAATTAAGGGTGAGAAACATTCTTAAAGGAGACACATATAAATAAAAATTTATATTTACATCATTATTTTGTCATCAACATCAAATGTTATTAAGATAAATAAAAATTAAATTGGTTGTTTTACATGTTCTATCATCTCTAAGAATATTAAGAGGAGTAGGTGAACGAAGATATGAATAAAGTTATTATTACACTAAATATATCTATATTAAAATTTTGATCCTTAAAATAAAATATATATAATTCTTATATATTTTTCTACAACATGTTCTATTTCATTTATAATTACAAAATAAATAGAATGGAGAAAAATACTTCATTACTTTGTGGGTAGTGTTCAAAAATACAATAAAAAATTAATATAAGAAAAATCATTACTCCTTATAGTGAAAAAATGAATTAAAAGGTGAAACGTCCAATGGAATGTCTGATTACAAAGTATACATGGATATTTCTTTCAAATAATATACTTTTATAGTTATATATGAGTTTATTTTTTTTCATGTCTCCAGATAAGTCTTTAGAAGAAAAAATAAAAAACGTGATTGAATATAAAAATAGTCTCTTCTACTTCAGGTATATCCTTCATTTGTATGTAATGTCTCAATTTTATATAATGGATTATAGATAGAAAATTCCTAACATATATATTTAAATAAATATTATAACCATGTATTTATAGAATCATTACATGTATTAAGGTGAATTCTTAAAGGAACTAAGATTTGGAAATTCCTATGTTAGTGATGAGAATTACACATATACTAACTTCCATGATAATGATTCATGTTGAAAATTTATTATTTAAAATGAAAATATTTATCTAATTTTTATATTGGACACTAAGAAAAATTATTCCATTTTTTAATGTTTTTCTATGGTGTGTAATAATCAACCAATATTTTAGTAATTCCTGAGTCATTAACAATGATATATGAATATATATATAAGACTACAACACCTCATTGTGAGTATATATTTATTTGTCTAGTGAAATTAAAATTAATGGTCAATGATATACCTATAATGATATTTGGAATCTTTTGAGTTAATCCAATTATTCATTGTCGACACATTTATGCATTCAGTTATGGAAAAATAAACCATTATAAATAAAAGAAGTCCATAAATCTCACAAGAATTTTTTAATGTAGAAATCATGAACAATTCCACAGTTAATCTTGTTGTAAATAAACTTCATAATATACTTTTATCTTTTTTATGTAATTTAATAATAAATTATGTGACATGAATGGTCAAAATATTTGAGTTTCTTTATAGCATCCCAGTCATTTCTTAAATTAATAATACACTATTTTAGTGGTAAAAAACATAATAGTATTACACATAGAGGATCCAATAGTTTAGTGTCTTATGAAAACTAGGACTATACATAGCAATTACAACATCCAGCATAAACATTTATTTAATTTCCTCTTCTCTAGCTTCTTATTGTCACTTTTCGTCTCCTTAGAATATGTAGCCACCTGAGGATATACATTAATAGGGGTGAGCTAAAATCCCATTAAGAGTATAGATAATAAGAATATAGCATGGGGTGAGCATAATCATGACAGAGGTAAAGAAAACATGAACATGAGAGGAACTTAAATAAAAGACTTGAAATGTGGCAATGCATAAAAATGAAACGTCATGTTTTAGTTGTTAACTACCACACATTCATGTGAACCAAGATAAAATCTTTTTCACACATCATTTCACATATAATCATGAGATTCATCACTTTACCCAATGCATTGGAGCACTGTATAATTCTGGGCGCACCCATCACTTTGAAACATTCTTATTGCGCTAAATAATTCCGACGCACCTGTCACATCATAACATTATCATTATCATGATTTCCATATAGAAAAAATATCAAAAGTTAACACAACTATACCATGTAAATGAATGGGTTTCATCTCATAAGAATACATTCATAGGCTTTGGGTTCCCAAAAGAAAGAGGGAACATGAAACTTGATACACGAACCATCAACCATGAATGAGAGGTAAAAGTTGAGTTCTTAAAAGGATAGTTCATTTGGAAATCATTTGGTTTGAAAAAAACTTCATTAGAAAACATGTATATCCCAAAAAAGGTAATAAAATTATGATGAAATGATCCCTACGGAGTAACCATATCGAAATGGATTGAAGGAGGGAGAACCCGAAGGATGAAAATTGGGTTCGAGATTTCCCTTACCTTGTATCCGAACTCTTCCATCCCTTTAATGTCCTATATAATGAAATTTTATTCATTAATTAGAAATTAAAAAACCTTTTAAACATTAAAAGGGTTTATTAAGGTTTCATTATGTGATTTTATGTTCCTTTTAAACAGTTATAGAGTTTAAAAACATTACTCGAGAATGTTTGTTTTTATGGCTTTCTTGAGTGGTTCACATGTATTCTTAAATTGATGTTTGGGTATAACATGAGTAAACATCCAGAAATGATATTACATGTTATTAATGAAATTACAGGAGTTTTAATGATCTTATAATGAATCATATTATATCCATGTGGATGAATCATTAGATAAGAATTAAATGATTATTGTTTCGGTTCATTTGGGCGGTCTTTCGATCACAACAAACTTGTTTTAATTTATCACTTAGTAATATGTTCATAAGTCAGTTCCAAAACTTTATATAGGAAATAATACATATAACATACTCTGGTTCAACCATAAAAAGTGTTTTATGACCAGATCTGAAGGTAGAAATGGTATAATAAAGAATGTCGTTCTTGAAGGTGATATATTAACACCTCACGATCCACGTTCTCTTTAATAAAATGAAAGGAAGAGGGTGGGGGTGTGGATGATATAATATCCCTTTAGCATCAAAAAATTATATTATATGTATAATAATGGAGTTTAAATACCATTTGGGTGAAGATGGGTGGGGAGATATCAAGAAATGAACTTGAACATGAAAGGAAATTAAAGGAGAAGAGGGAGAGAAATTACCTCTTGAATCCTTTTCTTGAGAACCTCCTTAAGGACCTAAGCTTGGTCTTTTGATGAGACCAGCAGCTCTTGGACGTGGGGGGAGGGTCTAGGGAGGATTTTTTGTAAGAGTTTAGATAATGCTATGAGCTTGAGTGGTTTGTGGGAATGAGGGTGTGACTGGTGGTTTTTATAGTGGAGGGGAGGGGTAAATTTTGAATATTTAATTCATTATTTTATTATTTCCCTCAAGACAACCAATAGTATTGTTTCATGTGACCCCAAATAGTAATAATTTTATGTTAGTTTGAATCAAGTTTCCTTTAATCACTTTTGATGTCATGAATAGTCTATTTAACTGTTAAATTGTATTTACGGTATTTTACCGTATTTCACTATTCATAAAAAATTCGAGTTTTTCAGAAAAGTTACAAAAGTTTAGCCTAACCATTTATTGATGTTTAGAATTAAAACATGTAGTCCATTTTTCAAAATTAATTTTCTAAATATTATTAATTAAATTTTTAAATAAATTCATTGTTAATTCGAAAAATTACAATCTTAATGGTGCACTTAGTTTTATTTCTCATTGAAAAATTAATTAAGATCTCATAATCTTATTACCTTAAGAAATTAAAATAATATTATTATTTAATATTCATATGGATCATATTACAATTCATTTTACTACTCATAATGGTATGTTACTATTCACCCAAAAAAACAAGTATGTTTTATCAGAATCCTAAAATCATCTTGAACACAACCATGTATGTCGAGTGTTCAAGATTCCAAACACAAAAGTGAAAAAACTATGTTTAAAGGTAACTTATCACTTAGTAGTTCATTATGTTGTGCATTCATGTGATTTCATGAAATAATTTTAATAAGGGAATTTTCATTGAAAAACTTTGGGTCGTTACATTCATCCCCCTTAAGAAATTTCTCCCTCGAAATTTGGTTTTACATAAACAGGTGAGGGTACATCTCTTTCATTTCCTCTTCCGGTTCCCAAGTTGCTTCCTCAAACTTATGGTTCCTCCACAAAACTTTGACAAGGTGGGTTTTCTTGTTTCATATAACCTTATCACTTTGGTCCATAATATTTACTGGCTGCTCCTCATAGGAGAGATCATCTTCCAGCAGCACTACCTCTGAGTTTAGTACATATGAGGGATCAGGTAAGTACTTCCTCAGGAGTGATACGTGAAAAAAATCATGAAATCGAGCCATATAAGTTGAAAGTGAAAGCCGATAGGCCACATATCATATGTGGTCAAGTATTTCAAAGGGTCCAATATACCATGGGATTAGCTTCCCTTTCATCTCTAATTGCATGAATCTCTTCCATGGAGATATTCGAAGGAATTATTTATCTCCAACGTCGAACTCCAAGTCCATTTGATGGTTGTCAGCATAGCACTTTTTCTAACTTTGAGCTGCTTTGATGTGTTTCTGGATGACTTGAACCATCTCTGCCATCTCTTGATCAAGATCCAGTCCAAGTAGCTTTTTTTCTTTTAATTTATCTCAACAGGTTGGAGTTCTACATCACTTTCTTTATAGAGCTTCATATGGAGCCATCCGAATACTCGAGTGGAAGCAATTGTTGTATGAGAACTCAAAAAATGGGAGATACTGATCTCATCCACATTTTAATTGTAGAGAAAAATATCTAAGCATACCTTCAACCATCTGAATAGTCCTTTCGGATTGGACATTAGTTTGGGGGTGATAGGTCGTGCTGAAATTTAATTCAGTACTCAAAGCATGTTGAATGCTCCACCATAATTTAGATGTGAACCTCATATCACGGTCAGAGACAATTGAGAGTGGAACACTGTGCAATCTCACCACATCCTTCACATATATCTTTTCAAGTTGTTCAAGTGAGAGATCTTCCCAAATAGCGATAAAATAGGAAGTCTTGGTGAGTCCGTAAACCATAACCCATATCACATTATTTCCCTTTGAAGTCTTCGGGAGACCCATTACAAGGTCCATAGTAACATTTTCCCATTTCCACAAGGGTATAGGAAATGGATGCATCATAACTTTGGTCTTTTTTCGCTCAGCTTTAACTTGCTGACATACCAAACATATTGAAATATATTTCGCAATCTTCTTCTTCTTGTTATCCCACCAGAAGTGTTCATGAAGATCACGTTACATCATGATACTCCCAGTACGGATAGAGAAAGTTGAGCTTTATACTGGGTGATGAAGGCCCACAAAGCCATGTTCCAAATCGAATCACACCATCATCATCGATATGGAACACTTGCAGCTTCCCTTACTTTACTTCATTCATCCTCATCTGTATCTCCACATCATCCCTTTGTGCTTCCTTAATCTTCTCCCGGATGGATGGTTGCACAATAATTTGAGAAAGGTAGGATGTATCCTCGTCCCTTATGATTTCGAAATCCATTCTTTGCATATCCAAGAAGATAGGGTCTTTCTCAATCCGCAACATGTATAGTGTAGCAGGTTCTTTTCTGCTTAGAGCATCGGCTAGCATGATCGCCTTTCCAGGATGATAATGAAAATAGCAATCATAATCCTTGATTATCTCTAACCGTATCCTTTGAAGCATGTTGAGCTCCTTTTGTGTGAATATATACTTTAGGCTCTTGTGGTCGGTGTATATGTAACACTTCTCACCATAAAGGTAGTGCCGCCAGATTTTAATGGAAAAAATCATGGCTGCTAGCTCTAGATCATGTGTCGGGTAGTTTTGATCATGGATCTTCAACTACCGTGTGGTGTAGGCTATCACATTGTCATTTTTCATGAGTACACAACCCAAGACTTTCTTTGAAGCATCTCTGTATATCAAAAAACTTTATCCACTTTATGGTAATGTGAGTACTAGTGTTTTGATCAGCCTTCTCTTTATCTCCTTGAAGCTCCCCTCACATTCCTCCGTCCAGACATACTTTACCCCTTTCCATGTTAACTTAGATAGCGAGCTTGAAAATCGGGAGAAATTTCTCACAAAACATCGGTAGTACCCAGCTAATCCAAAAAAACTATGGATTTCTATGACACTAGAGGGCCAGGTCCATTCTTCAATCACCTTTGTCTTTGAAGGATCCACAAAACATCCCTCACATGTGATCACATGTCCGAAAAACGTGACTTTCTTCATCCAAAAGTCACACTTGCTGAACATGGCGTACAACTTATCCTTTCTCAATGTCTCCAACACAAGTCTTAGATGTTCTTCATGTTCCTCCTTACTCTTGGAGTAGATGATAATATCATCAATAAACACTACCACAAATTTGTCGAGGTAATGTCTAAAGACAATATTTATCAAATCCATGAAGATTTCAGGGGCATTATTAAGTCCTAATGAGATCACCAAAAACTCATAGTTCCCATACCACGTACAGAAGGAAGTCTTCTGAATATCTTACTTCTACACCTTTACCTGATGATATCCAGAACGAATATCCACCTTTGAGAAGTATTGAGCACCTCTTAACTGATCGAATAGGTCGTCAATCCTTGGAAGAGGATACTTGTTCTTTATGGTGATCTTGTTGAGTATCCGATAATCAATACACAGCCGCATTGTTCCGTCCTTACTCATCACAAAAAGCACTGGTGTACCCCATGGTGATGCATTAGGGCGCATGAAACCTCTTTCCAGATGCTCTTGAAACCACTTCTTTAACTCCTTTAGTTCGTTAGGAGCCTTCCTATAGGGACACTTCAAGATTATTGTAGCTCCGGGTACGAGTTCAATTGAGAACTCTACCTCATGATCCGGGGGAATTTTGAGTAACTCTTTGGGAAATACATCATTGTATTCCCTCACGATGGGCATTTCCGCAAGGTTGTAACTTTCCATCGACTCAACCATTTGGGCGAGGTATGCTTCTTCATAGGGAATCAACACCCACACCATTGAAGGATTTTTCAAATTAGATTCATGATCTTCCTTTCATTTTTAGAAGAGTGTGGGATGGTTCAGAATATGAAAAGATATTTCCTTTCCCTGACAATTGATATGTGCTCTATATAACGAGAGCCAATCCATTCCTATTATAGCATCAAATTCCACTAAGGGAAGTATTATGAGATTTACCTGAAGAATCATCCCACATACTCCAACAGGAGAAGATTCAAACACTTGGGATGCAATTCTTTCACCACTTGGTGTTTTTATAGATATCTATACTTCAAGGTTTTGGGGATTTGATTCTATAGTTATAGTAAACTTGCAAGATATAAAGGAATGCGTAGAACCAGAATCAAATAATACTTTTTCCATTCTTGAGTGAATAGGAAGGGTACCTTGTATGACTTCATTATCATGATCCACCTCTATAGTAGTGATGGAATAAGCATTACCTTGTTCCTTTGGCTTTGGTTGTTTCTAACACTGATTACCCTCAAGAACACAAGGTTTAGTGCACTGGTTTTCATAGTTCCCTAGCTCCCTACAGTTGTAGCATTGAACCATGAGGGCTTCTCTCCTTTCATCGGCTACATTCTCCTTCCTTTTCATGACTTTTCTACACTCTTGGTCATGTTTTCCTTCTTTCCCACACTTGAATCATTTCCTTGTCCCTTTGAGGTAGTTCCCGTTGTTCATCTTTCCACAATTTTGGCTTGTGCGTCATTGATTTTTCTTCCCACCTTTGTCATTAGATCCACCAGCTTGAAACTCCATCTTTCTTTTCATATCACCATATCCATGGGACCAATCTCCTAACTCCATCTCCAATTTGAGAGCACATCAAACAACTTCTTCATAACTCCCAAAGTCTCGAATTGCAATAGACTTTCGGAGCTATGGTTTTAATCCACTATAGAATCTATCAATTTTTCTATCATTGTTGATAACAAAACCCAAAGCATACATTGAAAGACTTGTGAAATTCGCTTCATAGGTTGTGACATATTCTCCATCTTTTTTCTTGAGCTCTATAAATTCACTCTCCATCTTCGTACAAAGAGTTCGTGGGAAATACTTATGATGAAACATTATCTTAAAGTCTTCCCATTCCATCTCTTCAATTTCCTCCCTTGGCTTGGTGTTATTAATAAAATCACACTATTGATCAGCTTCTCCATTTAGATAATAAATGGATAGGGTCACCTTATCTATCTCAGAACAATGAAGAACAGAAAAGATCTTCTCCATGGAGTTAACCCACTGTTCCGCAACTAGTGGATCAGAAGATCCACTAAAAGTCGGTGGTCGTTGCCATATATAACATTCGATAGCCAGTTAATCCCTTTTTGGTGAAGGAGGATGTTTCCCATTATTATGGTAATTTTTCATAACATGAGATAATTGGGTAAGCATCGCAGTGATGTTTTGAAGTCAACATCCCAAATCATTGGGGATATTGTTCGGGCAATCGTTACATTGGCCCTCGCACGAGTTGTTGGCATGATTTCCCCTAGTTCCCACAATTTTCTAAAATAGAAAATGTTAGAACAGAACATATGTTAACTAGTTATGAATAACATATTCATTTAAAGAATTTATACCAAAACAATAACATATTTGATCCCTATGTAAATTTTCTTGTGTTCCTACTTGTACTTAGTCTCATGCTAGAGGTTTTCTTTAGGGTTCACTTATCCTAACTCCCAAATTAACTAAACCATTCCTCTGATTCCAACTATAGCATCCTGGCCTTTTCATACATTACTATTACATCATTTTAAAGGAAAAAAACCTAATAGTATTACACATAGAGGATCCAATGGTTTATTGTATTGGGAAAACAAGGACCATACATAGAAAATACAACATCAAGCATAAACATTTATTTAATTTATTCTTCTCTAGCTTCTTATTGTCACTTTTCCTCTCCTTAGTATATGTAGCCACCTGAGGATATACATTAAAAGGGGTGAGATAAAATCCCATTAATATGATAGATAAGAAAAATATATCACGGGGTGAGCATAATCATGACATAGGTAAAGAAATCATGAACATGAAAGGAACATAAATAGAAGACCTGAAATGTGGGAATTCATAAAAATGAAACATATTGGTTTAGTGGTTAACTACCACACATACATGTGAACCAAGATAGAATATTATTCACACATCAGTTCACATATACTCATGAGATTCATAACTTTACCTAATGCATTGGAGCGTTGTATAATTCCGGGCACACCCATCACATTGAAACATTCATATTGCGCTATATAATTCCGGGCGCACCCGTCCCATCATAACATTATCATTATAATGATTTCCATATAGAAAACATATCAAAAGTGGAAAAAACCAACCCATGTAAAGTAATGGGTTTAATATTATAAGAATATATTCATAATCTTTGGGTTCCCAAAAGAAAGAGGGAACAACATACTTGATACATGAACTATCAACCATGAATGAGAGGTAAAAGTTGAGTTCTTAAAAGAAGAGTTCTTTTAGAAAACATTTGGTTTGACATAAACTTCATTAGAAAACATTTATATCCCAGAAAAGGTAAGATAATTATGAATAAACTATCTTTAAGGAGTAACCATATCTAAATGTAGTGAAGGAGGGTGAACCCGAAGGAGGAAAATTGGGTTCGAGATTTCCCCATACCTTGTATCTGAATTCTTCCTTCCCTTTAATGTCCTGTATAATCAAATTATATTCTATAATTAGAAATTATAGAACATTTCAAACATTAATAAGGTTCATTCTGGTTTCATTATAAGATTTTATGTTCCTTTTAATGAGTTATAGAGTTTAAAAACAATGCTCAGGAATGTTTGTTTTAATGGTTTTCTTTAGTGGTTCACATGTATTCTTAAATTGAAGTTTGGGTAGAACATGGGTAAAAATACAAAACAAATATTACATGTTATTAATGATATTATGAGATTTTGAATGATCTTATAATGAATCAAATTATATCCATGTGAACGAATCATTATATATGAATAAAATGATGATTGTTTGGGTTATTTTGGGTGGTTTTTCGATCCCAATGAACTTGTTTTAATTTATCACGTAGTAATATGTTCATAAGTATATTACAGAACTTTAAATAGGAAATAATACATATAAAATATTATGGTTCAACTATAGATATTGTTTCATGACCAGATATGAAGGTAGAAATGGAAGAATAAATCATGTTGTTCTTGAAGGTGATAAATTAACACCTCACGAACAACGTTCTCTTTAATAAAATAAAAGGAAGAGGGAAGGGGGGTTGGATGATATAATATCATTTTAGCATCATAAAAAACTATTATATGTATAATACTGGTGTTAAAATACCATTTGGGTGAATATAGGCGGGGAGAGTCCAAGAAATGAACCTGAACATTAAAGGAAATTAAAGGAGAAGAGGGAGAGAAATTACCTCTTGAATCCTTCTCTTGAGAACCTCTTTAAGGGCCTATGATTGGTCTTTTTATGAGACCAAAAGCTCATGAAATTGGGGGAGGGGATATGGAGGATGTTTGGGAAGAGTTTATAGAAGTCTTGGATCTTGATAGGTGTGAGAGAATGAGGGCATGAAGGGTGGTTTTCATAGTGGATGGGAGGGGTAAATTTTGAATATTTAATTCATTATTTTATTATTTCCTTCACAAAAACCAATAGTATTGCTTCATGTGACACCTAAAAGCAAAACGCTCATGTGTGTTGTAACCATATGTCCTTTCATCACTTGTGATATCATGAATAGTGTATTTAACTATTATATTGTATATACTGTATTTTACCGTATTTCACTATTCATCAAAAATTCATGTTTTTCAGAAAAATACCAAAAATTTACCCTAACCATATTTTGACGTGTAGAATTAAAAAATGAAGTCCGTTTTTCAAAATTAATTTTCTACATATTATTAATTAAATTTATAAATAAAGTCATAGTTATTTCGAAAAATAACAATCTTAATGGTGAACTTAGTTTTATTTCTCATTGATAAATTAATTAAGATCTCATTATCTTATTTCCTTAATAAAATAAAATAATATTATTATTTACTATTCTTAAGGGTCATATTACTATAAATTTTTCTATTTATAAGAGTATGTTACTATTAAACAAAAAAACAAGTTTGCTCTATCAGACTCCAAAAATCATCTTGAACACAACCGTGTATGTCGTATTTTCAAAATTCTAAACAGAGAAGTGACAAACTTATGTTTAAAGGACAGTTATCACTTAGTAGTTAATTATGTTGTGAATTCATATTATTTCATGATATAATATTAAGAAGTAAATTTTCATTAAAAAACTCTGGTTCGTTACTTGCTTTATGAATATGAGATGAATAATATATTAACCAACTATTTTTCGATCATAAAATTTATCATGGTGTAATTCTTGAAAATAAATTTCCATGTATGAATAAAATATATGTTGTTAATAACGAGGGTCTCTGAATAGTCTTACATGAAAATAGTGATCATTAAAAAGTATCAGGTAGTTAATTCAAGACACAGGCTTTCATGAATACATCAAAGATATGATGTTAATAAGGAGGATTGATGATGAGTGTTACGTAGAAACATTGGTCATAGAAATGAATATTGGAGTAATTTCAAAAAGAAAATTTCCGTACACACCTCATTGTTATCATTTAAGTAAAATATTATCAATGTTAAAACTCAATGATGTTGTAGAAACTACAATTATTTTCAATACCTTCATCATAAATAACAACATTATCCTAGGACCATATAACAACAATTATAAATAACTGATATCATATGGGTTAATGTTTGATATAAGTCCATAATATCATAATAACCTATCATTAAATGAAACGTTTTTGTTAACTATATTAAAAACATGCATGAAAAAAAAACCTAAGTGTATCTCTATTAGTATCTAAATGTTTATAAATTATATTATATAAATCCATCTGATATAAATGTTATAGTCATGTAAAATAGTATATTCATATTGAAGGGTTCACATATCTATTTGAGATAATGGGAGAAATATGAAAATGGATCTATTTGATGCATTAGATTAACAAATTGTTCTAATTGAAAACATTTTTAACTATAACTTTTGGAAAACATATGTTCTGGAGAGACATAATGTGTTTTGAAGGATAAAACCATGGAAATGGTTTTACATTCCATGCGACTAGTGATACTTTATTCACAAGCAGTAAAAAATCCTAGAAGTATGAGGTATGTGGAAATAATATAATATTTATTGGAAAAAAATAAAATTCCATAATGGATTCGATGTATCAATGTATATGAGCTTATTCTTTTGAATACAAAGGTGTGTATTAATGTGAGAGTACACATGGTCGGTACAAGTGTGGTACCAATAAGTCCTGATTGATTATACAATTATATCATTCCTAAATCCATTATCATATATTCAATTACTTATCATTAAATATAGAATCGAATGTAAAGACCTATAATCATGGAAGGTTCTTATATGACGCAACTAAATATTCTAGAAAAAAAATTAGAATTCCAAAAAGGGGCCATAATACTAAAATATGGATTTGTATTAAAGTATGTGACAATATCATAAATATTTATTTGGAATAAAAAATTTCCATGTTTTTATAACTGGATCATGGGAGTGAAGCCATTTTTAATGTAAAATATCTTTAATAACATTAATTAAATAGTTATTGTTTGTACAGTATGTTCAGATAAAAAATTAAAGTAATTCCATAAAGATTGACATAATGTAGAAACCCGAGTTTTAGTGAACACAGTCTAAAATAATATATCAATTGGATTTCATAGACCAAATAAAATTACATATACTAACATTCTATTATTAAATAGATGTTGGAATTAATTTAGAGATATTGTTACCAATGTCACATAGCATAAAACTCTTCAATAATTCAGGTATGAGACAAAATAGAAGATTATTCGGTGAGTTAACTTCAATATGATTTTGTGATGGATTAATAACATATTCTATATTGTTTAAAATATTTTATATTTCCAAAATACATATTATGGTATGAATATATTATCTATATCAGGGATAAATGAACCATAAGTAGTCTAAACTATTTTTACATAAAATATATTATTACACTGTTGGTGTTATCCAATATATCATGTTTTTTATAGTGTAAAAATGAATTTAATTTGGGATATCAACTCTTATTGAGTATTACTCATGAAAGTGAAGTAATAGATAGAAGAATAGCCACACATCAGAGATGTGTAAATCCCATGACTAAGGCCACAACTCATTCAAATCATGATCTTATCTAGTGAGAGCTAACAAGGGCAGCTAGAAAATGGGCTCCAGTGTAAGTTGTTGTGTTGTAATAATGGTGCCCTAGAACCATCATGAAGAGTACATTTTTATTACCGTATCATGCATATAGTGAGTAAATAATTAGATACACTTAACATAATATTGAGGATATTTCAATATCATTTATTTATAGGGTGATTTCCATAGATTAATATCATAGGAAAATGTTCAAAAAGTTCCCAGACAATAATGGAAATCAAGAGATACAGTGAAATTAATCTTAACCATTTGTTGTATGGTCTAGATACACCATTCAAACTATAAATAAATGATTCATGACTATCTAATGCTGGGAAATAAAATGGATTGAGACTACTTCTCTTAATTTTGGCATTACAAGATCTCGAGTAGATAAGATTATTAAGAATTAACTACCAATAGGAACAACACATGTTTTCGGATTCATTGGAAGATTCTATCTACGAACATGTGTAATGGTATATAGAAATTAAATTATTATTATTATATACAATTTGATCACATACATTAATGTAAGGAAAATATTACAAAATTGATTTCGGAGTGAGGTCGATTACATTAGGTGCATATTGGTAGTATGAAATTGATTGAATAATCAAGGTATTATTTTTCCCTTCTGAAAAGATGTGATATCCCAAACCTACCCAACTAGAATGGTAGTGCCTTCATTATGTCCATGTCCTTGTTATAATAATTTAATATCGTACATTTAGGTTAAGGGATGATATAGAAATAATGGATGATGACATAATATTTTCAACCTACTCTATGAGATATCATGTTATAAAAAGATTATATTATATGGTGTGTGTTCAAATGAATGTTTTTTTGTAAAAATTATTATATATATTTTGGGGGAAAATCCCACAAGGTATCATTGAATCATTTTTGAGGTGATTGTGTTTGTTGAAAAAGTTTACATCTGTGTTGTGATTGTTGACATAGAAAACCAATACATACAAATTTGTTTACAAAGGGGATTTCATGGTGTCTTATCGAGTTCATGGGATATGGTTAACGATCCATGTTTGATTAAAGAAAGTCGAAAAAGGAATGGATGATCTGGAGGTAGTACAAAAATATCAGATACAAGGTGGCACCGTTTTCATGATCATAACATCAAAATATGGAAATGAGATAAGGGTCACACAAGTTTTGGGTTAGGTCGTGCAAGTGACTTGGGCTGTAGAGACTTGCGCACCAAAACATGTGCACCGAGGGGAGACTTGTGCGCCATCACACTGTGTGTTAAAATGCCTATAAATACAGGTCCACACCTCCTCATTCGGTAAGAGTTCACGACTTAGTGAAAATCAAAGATTTCGTCGCACAGGTGTGGCAGTCATGCAAGTGTTGGTAGGTCGTACAAGTAGAAGTTGAGAGACGGTTGATTGTTGCGTGCCCAAGGTGGTTTGGGTGAGGAAGGAAGAGAGTCGCGCAAGTTTTATGTTTAAGAATAAGGCATCACACAAGTGGTTTTCTGACACTTGCACACCAGATTTTGAAGAAGCGCGAAAGTTGTTGGTTGCGTGCCAAAATTGGTTTGGGCGTAAAAGGATATGTGTTGCGCAAGTTTGGAGTTACAGAATCTTGTGTCGCGCAAGTTGTTGAGGGGGAATTGCGTGCTGAGACTTGCGTGGTAGCTTAGAGAGGGGCTCCAAGTAAGGTTGATTCCCGGAATTGATTCAGGGATGAATGGAAGCTGTAAGATTGCCCGATAAATCCAGTGCAATGTGAAATTCATCTATGGGTGAAATTTGGACTTCAACAGAGAATCTACATACAACAGAGGATGAATTAATTATTGATAATGAAGAGACATACAAGTCAATAAACTGTGGGTGGATCCTTTCCAGATTAGTGAGCAAAGGAAGAGGAATAAGGCGATCCTCTCCACCGTCATTGAGGTAGAGAGAGAGAAATAGGGTGTCACCCTTGGGAAAGTAGTGAGCTGACCCTAAACCTTGTAAATGCAGTGAGCCTGGGCATAGATTTGATCTAACATGAACCTTGTAAACAACAGTGTGCTTATAGTGGATTTGGTACATCGGCACATTGCCGGTGTATTCTCCTTGGACGTAGCTCAGTGAGGGTGAACTAAGTAAAAATTTATGTTTCCTGTGTATGTTTTACTTTCTGTTAATATTGTGCAACAAGAAAAAGAGAGAAGAGTGTTTTTCTTAAAATCAAAACAAGATAAGAATGAGCTTTAATTTTATATTAGTCATACCCTGATTCACCCCCCTCTCAGGGTATTCAGCCCTGTGGACCTAAAAATTGTTATAAGAGGGAATGTTTTATATCAATGGTTCTCTCTCAAATGGAGTTCCCCAATCATAAAGGGATTCTGATCTTCTACGAGAACAATAATTAACTATGGAATTATAGGATGAAACACTACTTCCTATCATTTGGAATGGATGTTTTCACAACAGAAATGCATGGAATAACAGCTGATATTAATAGTCGTGCCTTATCAAAAGTTGAGCGTAGAGAGTTGGATGCTAATGCCAAAGAAATCATTGTCGTAGGGGGATCCCTATTCAATCATATATATAAAAAGGTGATGTCTTGAAAAACATCACATGCCATTTGGGAAAAGTTATTGAATATATATGAAGACGACACAATGGTCAGAGAGGCAAAGCCACAAGTGTTGTGGAACAAGTATGATGATCTGAGAATGAACCCGAATGAATCTTTTGATGCATTCTTTGATAGAATAAATATTTTAGTGGAGGACATGAGTGGTATTGGAGAATTTATTGATGATATAAAAATTGTGAAGCACATCTTGAGAAAAATTCCACCTCGGTTCAATCCAAAATTTTCTTTTTTGGATGATAAAGACACGAAAGAGCTGACGTTGTATAACCTACACAACACCCTTATTGTATATGAAATGAGAAATTTTGATAATGATGCTGTGTAAAAGGGGAAATCCAAAGAGGTGGCATTTATGTACTTGAAGAATCTCACCATTGAAGATTATCAGGAGGATGAAAAAACAGATAAGGTAATTTCATTCCTCTCCTCAAATCTTCAAAGAGGAAAAAAGAAAAGTTCAAAGGGAAACTTCCACTTGAATTATTTAGATGTGGAAAAGTTGGTAATCTAGCCGCAAGGTGCCCCAAAAAGTTTCAATATGAAAATGACGAAGAATAAGTTTAAATTCTCAAGAATTGATCTTCATCCTACATGAAAGGGGAGAAGCAATTCAAGAGAAATTTCATCAAGAAGAAGAATCTTCATTTGCAAGAAATAGACAGTTCAGATGAGTCTGATGTTGAAGAGGTGGAGGAAATTGGAAATTGAAAAGATCGTGGAGAAAATTATATGGTGGTATTCGTCAGTAGTTCTCAAGTAAAGTACGAAATAGAAGGTGATGAAGAAGAAGAAGAAGTTGAAGGTAGAGCCGAAATGCTTTTCTGATGCAGCTGAAGATGAAAACTGGGTTTAGACTATGAATGAAGAGATTGATCAGATTGAGAAGAACCAGATGTGGGAGATTGTTTTGAGACCAGCTGATAGGAATGTCATCGGGACTAAATGGGTCTATCGCAACAAGATGAATGATGATAGTGCAGTGGTTCGAAAAAATGCATGACTAGTGTGCAAAGGATAATCCCAGATATAGGGAATAGATTTTGATGAGACATATTCACCAATTTCTAGGATGAATAAATTCAAATTATTCATATACATTGTAGTGCAAAGAAGTCCAATGTGTTCTAGATGGATGTCAAATATGCATTCTTGAATGGGGTTCTGGAGGAGAAAGTATACATTGAGAAGCCAAATGGTTTTCTCATTCATGAGGATGAGAACAAAGTTTGCAGACTGAAGAAGGAATTCTATGGGCTGAAATAAACACCAAGAGCATGGTACTCATGGCTTGATCAGTACTTGTTGAAGCTTGGTTTCCAGCGTGGGGGAGTTGATTACAATCTTCAGTTTAGAAAATATAGTAATCAAAGGATGATGGTGTTGGTTTATGTCAATGACATAATATTTAGCGGATTAGATGAATCTCAGTGCAGAGAGTTTTCTAATTTCATGAAAACTGAGTTTGAAATGTCCATGATTGGAGAGATAACATTTTTCCTTGGTTTACAGGTGACACAAGCAAGTAATGAAACTTTCTTTTTTCAATCCAAATACGCCAAAGAGTTTCTAAGGAGGTTTGGAATGGAAAATTCGAAGGAATTGAAGACTCCAGTTGCTACCCAGATGAAACTATCCAAAGATGCGGATGGAAAAGAAGTTAATATCCCATAATATAGGAAAATTATTTGGAGCTTCCTGCACTTGACTGAAAAAAGGCCTAACATTGTTTTCACCACATGCCAAGAAGTGAGAAATCAGATTAATCCAATGGAAAGCCACATGCTCGTAGTGAAAAGAATTCTTCGGTATATCAAAGGCCTTGTGGATTTCAGTCTGATTTATAATGACAAATCCCAATCATGTGTTATTGGGTTACCCAGATGTAGATTGGGTCGGGTTAGAAGATGACAGAAAATCAACATCATAAGGTGCATTCTATCTTGGTGGATTGTGTATTTAATGGCTAAGCAAGAAGCAAGATTTCATTTCACTAAGCACTTCATAGGCTGAGTATATTTCAGCCACTCAAGCATTCACACAACTATTGTGGATGAAGCAGCATCTTGAAGATATGGGAGTTGAAGTGATGTCTCCATCGGAATCCAGTGTGATAACTCAAGTGCTATCAATATTAGAAAAAAACATGTTCATCACTCAAGGACATATCAAATTGAGATCACATGTCATTTCATCAAGGAGAAGGTGGAGAAAGGGCTTGTGAAGTTGAAGTATGTTCTTACAGAGCTACAGGTTGTAGATATTCTGACAAAGGCCTTACCAAAGGAAGCGCTTGAAAGACATCGACTGGCTCTAGGAGGTCAATCTAGTCACTAAACTTAAAAGAGTGTGGATGTGACCCCCCACTCCCCAAGGCATGATGTGTTTTTCCTTACTGTACTAATATGTATTCTCTACTCAGTTGCAAACTAAAAAGGAGTGACCTTTGGGTTCGTTGACAATGGTGGAGATAATAGTGATTGTTCAAAGGGGAGACAGTGTGGATATTTGAGAAATCAGGACAAATAAGGGGAGAAGTTGACATGTGGAGCAGCCATATAGGGGGAGTATAAAAATATAACGATACTATAAATGATCGATCAAAGGATAGATATCATGATAGCTGAGTATCATTATAAAAAAAGAAGAGTGGTGTTAGAATGCGGTCAGAATATTTCCACAAATTGGTATCAGTTTGGTGTCAACAGTGGGTGTTAGAGTTGAAGTGAATCATTGATAAACTTTTAGATACTCAGCTATCATGCCGAGCATTTCTCATGCCGAGCATTTCTCATGTGGGATTAGAGTATGTGTTGAGTAATTCCTCATGTGGGATTAGAGTATGTGTTGATCATTTCTCATGCCGAGCATTTCTCATGTGGGATTAGAGCATTTCTCATGCCGAGCATTTCTCATGTGGTGTCCACAAATTGTTTCTCATGCCGAGCATTTCTCATGTGGGATTAGAGTATGTGTTGAGTAATTCCTTGATTGATATGGGAATATCAATAAGGAGAATAGTGTATGAATAATTAACGATGTATCTTTTTCTGGAAGAATTGTCATCAAACCCAAAGGGGGAGATTTTTGGGAAAAAATCCCTCAAGGTATCAATGAGGCATTTTTGAGGTGATTGTGTTTGTTGACAATGTTGAAATCTGTGTTTATTTGTTGACAAATTAAACCAAGAAATACAAATTTGTTGACAAAGTGGATTTCATGGTGGCATTTGAGTTCAATTGATGTGGTTAATGATCCATGTTTGACTCAAGAACATTGACAAAGGAATGAATGATTTGAAGGCAGTATAAAAATAGAAGATACATGGTGGCTTCGTTATCCAGTGTTGGCCATATTTTTGGTCCTGAAAATCGAAAAATGAAGAAATGTGGTTTTTGGAAAATGGACTTGCGCGCCACGTATTTTAAGGAGAGGAAACATGTGCACCTAATGTTTTTCATTATCAGAACATCAAAATAAGGGAAAGGGATAAGGTTCGCGCATGTTTTGGGTTAGGTTGCACAAGTGACTTGGGCGGCAGAGACGTGTGCACCGAAACTAGCACACCGAGGGGATATTTGAGCGCCATCATGTAGTGTGTTCAAATGCCTATAAATACAGGTCGACCCCTCCTCATTCGGTACGAGTTCAAGACTTAGAGAAAATCAGAGCTCCCGTCGCACAGGTGTGGTGGTCGCGCAAGTGGTTGTGGGTCGTGCAAGTAGATGTTGCGCGACTGTTGATTGTTGTGTGCCCAAGGTGGTCTGGGTGAGGAAGGAAGAGAGTCTCACAAGTTTTTAGTTGAAGAATAAGGCGTTGCGCAAGTGGTTTTGTGACACTTGCGCTCCAGATTTTGAAGAAGCGCAAAAGTTGTTGGTTGCACGCCAAAATTGGTTTGGGTGTAAAAGGATGTGTGTCGCGCAAATTTGGAGTTGCAGAAGATTGTGTCGCGCAAGTGGTTGAGGTGGACTTGTGTGCCAGTTTTGTCTTGAGAGCCGAGACTTGCACGCTAGCTTAGAGAATGGCGCCATGTAAGGCTGATTCCCTGCAGTGATTCAGGGCTTCGTGGAAGCTGGAAGATTTCCTGAAACCTTTAGTGCAATGTGACATTCATCTATGGGTGAAATTTGTACATCAACATAGCATCAACATAAAACATAGGATTCATTCATTAGTGATAATAAATAGACCTACAGGTCTATAAACTGTGAGTGGATCCTTTCAAGAGTAGTGAGCGAAGGAAGAGGAATAAGGTGATGTTCTCCACTGGTAGTGATCCAGAGAGAGAGAAACAGGGAGTGGCCCTTAGGAAAGCAGTGAGCTGACCCTAAACCTTGTAAAGGTAGTGTGCCTGGGCATAGAAGTGATCTAACCCAAACATTGTAAAAAGAAGTGTGCATATAGTGGATTTGGTAGAATGGCACATTTATGGTATATGATCTTTGGACATAGCCCAGGGAGGGTGAAAAAATTAAAAAATTGTTGTGCCCTATGCATGTTTTACTTTCTGTTTATATTGTGCAACAGGAAAGAGAGAGAAGAGTGTGTTTCTTAACACCGAAACATGATCATAACGGGCTTTAATTTTAAATTAGTCACACCCTGATTCAACCCCCGAGGATATTCAACCTTGTGGACCTAACAATATCTTTGTAGTGGTTATAATGGGTTGTTGGAATTTTATCCTTGTCTATGAATCATATTCAATTATATAATTAAAAGAATATTTAGGGTGACATATATTATCATATTCACAAGTCGTACCTATTCTAATGAATATGAGAATAGCACATTGAGATCCCCACCACGGTTTCCACTATATTTCCATAAATAATCTATCTCTAATAAATAAATTAACTCATTATTATTTGAGTATAGATTATTTGTATTGAACTGGTATATCAACATTATTACCAATGTATTATGGGAATACATGGAAGAATATTTAATAAAAAAATATTATTCTAATATTTAAGGATTATTAAATATTTGTAGGAATGGCATGTTGAGTTAATGGAAATATTTTGTCATGTAATTTATTTATTATATATTAAATGTATGTGATAAAAATATAAAGGATATTATGACATATTTGGTTAATCATAATTTTTCATTTCATTCTTATTTAGTCAAAATTATATATATAATGATGGGGAACCATTTCTGAGTGTTCAACATTGGCCATATTGAAAACAAGGTGGTAATTTCTTGGGGAATATTCATTTTATAGAATTTGATAGTTCATCTATCCTCCTTACAGATTACTAGGGAGAGAAATACCATTTCCAAGAAGTCAATATTTTATCGCTATCACAGATTCATGAAATGATATCATAGAGATCATGAAAACATTGATGAAATTTTTGTAAATATACACTAGCACTCAAAATAATATGATCTTATTTATTACAGATGATTGATGTGTGTGTAGATGATCTTGAGGGGTTCTTCCTCGGATACTTTAAGAAAAGATCATCGTTGATGAGTTAAAAATAAACATTTTATCAATTTGAATGAGGTAAATTCTCATTTAATATTTATCTTTTATAAGTTTCTGAGAGATCTTAAAACCTCTACAAGGGATCCAATCTTAATAGATAAAAATTTTACATCATCCCGTCAATATATTTTCAAAAATCCATGGCCCACCAATTTTCGTTATATTCCCTATTAAAAAAATTACATACATACTTATAGAATGGCCCTAAGGCCATATTTCTATTATTTAGATTGTTGGATAATCATATTTTTTTATTGTTTGAGAGAGAATCATTACATGACATAGAGGCTCGTATGCACAAAGATTGAACTACATACTCCATATGCAATTGGAATCAATCCTTTTATAATAAATTAAACCTCGAGTACACTTTAATAGCACCTCCGTAACTTCATTGCATGTATAAATCTACAACTTCACCTATTTCTGATACACACTTACAGTTCCCTAATCCCAATAACCAGGCCAATGAAATTTCTTTCATGTCGATCCCTTAGTCGCAGGTAGGTTTTCTTCAATGTAGTGATTGTTTCTACCCTGACCCATTAGAATGAGGTCGCTCTAATATGTTAGGGGATGCATTTCATGGCCTAGATGGCCCTATGTTCCCAAGTCCAAAATATTTTAACACTTACAGTTCCCTAGTCCCAATACCCAGTCCAATGAAATTTATTTCATGTCGATCCCTTAGTCGTAGGTAGGTTTTCATCAATGTAGTGATTGTTTCTACCTTGACCCATTAGAATGAGGTCACACTAATATGCTAGGGGATGCATTTCATGGCCTATATGACCCTATCTGCCCAAGTCCAAAATATTTTAACAATAAAATCCCTACAACATTATGCCCTAAAAAATCACAATGGTCCAAATTAGTTGAACTACACTATAAATTTTTATGCATGGACAATGTGTGTTTTTCTAGGTCTACCTTATTTTTTGCCATTAAACACCACATGCAGTTGCACGACAGAAAGGGATGAACTCAAAAAAATATAATTCAAATTATCCATAAAAGTTGGGTGGGATTTGTATAAATTTTATGTTCTAATCCATAAAATATTTCAATTTATATCATCTTCATTTACTACTGATAACCAAATTGTCCAAAAAATTCCGGAAAACATTATATGCCATTATTTATTATAATGATAGAAATTCATTACTAATCTATATAAACATACATACATATGGATGTTATGGAATGAATGCATTTTTTGGTGGTAATTTATTTTTTTTACTATATTGGGATGGAACTCCTTCATGACTGAGAAGAACATATGAAAAAACATGAACTACATTTGTCGAAGGCCCCGAAGACTAATCCCATTATAATATAATAGACAACAATTATACTTGAAAAAACCCTCCTTGTATCATCTACATATCAAAATAAACTACTCTACCTAATGGTACTACTAGCATGTAGTGCCCTTATGATAATTCTTGGGCAAATGGCATGTTTTCCATATCCATAATTTGGTCCCATGTCTGGTTGGCTCTATCATGTGACTACATCTTCAATGTTTTATCAGTATGATGTTTCTCCAGAAATATATTGTCTACTATTTTTGGCCTGGAAGTGAAATAGGTTCAATGCATGAATATTATTTTCTTTTAGATGTTGTTATCCTATGGCCCTCTGGCCTAAAGACTCAAATTCATTGTCCAATGTACTAAATAATATGAATAATAATATTGATAAAGTAATTTCTTCTGTAACTGATATTGTTCCCCAATGAAATTCTCCCATGCTTGATTTTTATCTAGGACGATTTGGACGTAGGATAAAAGTGTTTACCATTCAGTTTCTACCCTAACTACAACTTATAAATACATACCTACAAACATACAAAAACACAAATATATATATTATTTATTATATATATATTTTAATTATAATTGTATGCATATAATATTTATTATATATATATATAAATATTATTTTTTGTGTATGTAAAATCATTATATACATATTCATTAAAATTTTCACGTTGATAGTTTTTTATTTAACTCCAATACTACATAAACAGATTTAAAAAGTGCTATAAAAGCCTTTATCGGTGAAAAAAATGTGATGTTGATCTAAGTGTCATTAAAGATGGGTGACATTTAACAATTCTAGAGAATCGCAGATAAATTATTCCCTTTAACATCACTTCTTTTGGTGATTGATAAAGGGAACCCCTTATTATTTATTTTTTATCACCGATAAAGGTCATACTGTAATAGTATTCAGTTAAAATTGTAGAAAATCGTAGCTGAAAATACCACTATATATGGAAAATTTACAATTTAAGTGAAATAAAAATTACATCACAAAAACAAGATAAACCAAATTTATTATTGAAATTTCAAACATCCTCTTGTACAATTACATTAGAAATTACAATCATAAACATTCATAAACATTCATGGTTTCATTGTCTTTGGAACCATACCCCCTCTCAAAAAGTCCCAATCATGGTATAATATCCCTTACAAATCACCCAAACTTGAGAAAACAAGTCCACATATTTGTGATAAAATTTTATATTTAAATAATATTATAAATAAATAAATTAAACATACATATAGATAAATACAATATTAAAAAATGAATTTAAATAAAATGCCATTTTTGGAGTCATACTAATCACAATGTTCGTCAAATTGATCTACTGATGGGTCCAACATTTCACTAAATGACTTATGGATTGTTTTCCTAATGTATCAGAAAATCGAAATGAATTTTATTAGTTATGATAATGTCACGAGTATTTTTTATTTAAACATCAATTTCAACTAAAATAATGTACTCTACGTTATAATAGTAACATTGTGTGACAGTTTGAGGTGAGATTGATTCTTACACGTTAAAAATGTCTTAGGAATCATTTCTCTATAGAATCAAAAAAATAAACATGTGTTTTCTCAGTGTTTAGTGACTGACAAATATTTTGAACTAGATTGTCAATTTTAAACTAATAATGGACACATTGAGTCATTCCAAGATCACCATATGTCTGATTGAGGTGTGACTGATTTCTACACAGAATAAATAAATTATGGATTATTGTCTTAATTTATCAACACAATTATAATATATTTTCTTACTATTAATTAACTCACCTATGATTAGAACTAAAAAGTAAATTTTATGTAAAAAGGAACACCTTCAGTATGTCACATGTACTTTTTTACTAAAATATAAATTTAAATTGACAAAAAACATTGATTCATTGTAAGAACATAATTTATCATATTAAAGTGAAAATGACTTCTAATTGTGTCAAATGACTTATGGATCACTGTAATAAAGTATCAATTACAATCGGAATGTGTTTTCACAGTTTTTAGTATGACATGTAGTATGATGTGACACTAATTCATACACATCCCAAATGAATTATGTATAATTTTAAAAACCTATAATGATAATCAATGTGTTATTTACTGTTTTTCAGTTAATGACATGAATTTTGACTAACATTTTCAATTTTAAACAAATAACAAATACTTTGATTCATAAAAGGAACAATATGTATCATAATTAAGTACAATAGATTTATGCGTGTCACAAATCACTTATGGATCAATTTCATAATGTATTGAAAAAATATGAATATATTTTCATTAATTAGAGTATGTGAAATCTGATTTGAACTAAAATACCAATTCTAAATAAAAATAAATACTTCTAATCTTTCAAGTAATATTATTCATCAGAATGATGTGTGGATAATCCCCAAATATCAAAAATGAAATATGGATAATTTTCTTAATGTATCAATAAAATATGAATTTGTTTTCTCAATATTATGAATGTAAGACATATTTTTTACAAAAATATTAATTTAAATTCAAAATAGTCACGTTGAGTCAAAATGATCACATCATGTGTCAGTTTCCTGTGAGACTAATTACTACACTTCACAACTCACATATGAATAGTTTTCATTATTTTTAAAGACAATCCATGATTTTTTTCTCAGATTTTAGTGCGTGGCACACATTTTGAACAAAATTGTAAATTTTAAACTCACAATAGACACTCTGATTCTTATCAGACCCACCACACATCATATTGATGTGTGGATGATTAAAACATGTAAAAAATGATTATATACCATTTTAAGAAAATATAAAAATAATATAACTTTGTTTATTTAGTTTTGAGTGTGTGATTTTTTTTATATAAATTTTAAATTTCAAATAAAAAGAAATAGCGTGAGTTGTTTTGATCACATCATGGGTCAAATTGATGTTTGGATTATTCTTATATGTTGAAAATGACTACAGTAATATTTTTCTCAAGTATTGAGACAATCTAAATGTGTTTTTCAGTTTTGATTATGTCATATTACATTTTCACTAAAAGGAAAATTTAAACTGAGAACATAGACTTTGATTCATACTGATCACATATTGTGTCGGTTTGATGGGATACTAATTCATACCCATAAAAAAATTTATGAAATATTTTAAAAATGTATCAATAAAATCAATGTGTGTTTGATTGATTTTTAGTGGGCAACAGATGTTTTAAACGTATTTTTCAATTTCAAATTGATAAAATATACATTGAGTCATATTAGGAACACAATGTATCAAAATGAGGTGTGGTTAATTATTACTCATAAAAAATATTATATAGATAATTTTATTAAGTATAAAAAAAATCTGAATAGTTTTCCTATTTTTTTAGTCCGTGATGTTTCTTTTTTAAATAAATTTTAAAATTTAAATAAAATGTCATAGTGGGTGTATCTGATAAAAATTTTGTGTAAATTAACATAAAAAAATAGAAAAAATTATGAGAGAACAAACTAAAGATATAGTATGAATATACATTTTACTGATTTCTATTTACATTCCAAACTTATTTCCCAATATAAATTTCCTCAGTTATATCATTGAATTCTAATCTCTTATGATCATGGGTAGCTTCGTATTTCATATTGGATTTATCATACTAGGAACACTATGTATTGAATTGAGGTTTATTTGATTCCTATATTCAAAACACCACATATTATTTTTTATTCCATATATTTCAAAATAATTTGATTGTGTTTTCTCAATATTGAGTTTTAACAAGTTTTTTTATTTGAAATGTTAGAAATAAAAATAAAATCATCTAGCTGAAATTTTGTATACCAAGTATCATATTTAGGTGTAGTGGATTTCTAGACATCGCACCATGAAATTTTATTCTCCAATTCATTCATCATTATGTGATACCTAACAATATTTTTGGTTTATAATCTGGAATGTTGAATACATTGTAGTATAAAAATAAAAGTACATCATCCTGAGAGAATCTTTATTTTAGAGTGTGTGATAATTATACATTGACATATTATCCATATTGATAAATTAATACCTACATAATCTCAATGAAATTTAACAAAACAATTAAAAAATAAAATTATAGTTAAATTAACTATAAAAAGTAGATAAAATGATTGGATGTTTTCACAAAATCAGTAGTAGGATGTCCGCTCTTCATAATGTCTCTATACAATCATACACCATGTATTCTTCCCATTAATCTCTAAAAAACATATACTTCCACCAGATAATAGCTGTATTTTTGATATTTCGATTTCTACTAGAATGATATAAATAAATAAGGATCAGTAAATATATTAAATTATAATTATAATTATCATCAAAATTACCTCTTTTGGAATTCCATTTTGTTAATGAAATGAGATATCATTCACAAATTTTTGAACATAATAACCACAATCCATTACATTATTTTGTCTTGGGGACTAATAAAACATTGTGAAAAACAATTAATTTTTTTTGAAATAAGTTTTTTCTGTCTAATGTTTTTATATATTCCTTATTATGTGTCAATTTTTAGATGTTGATATAATATTTTTTCTCATGGACTATACACATGATATGATTTTTATTAAATTTAATAACCATCTTATCATAACAGAACTTTTATTAAATCATATCATAAAAATTATAAAAAGAGTTTTTTTTACCAAATGTTTCATTTACTGAACTACAATTTCATAAATGTCATAATGTTGAGTTAATTATTAAGGTATCCATCCATTGAATCAAGAAAATAAATAATTAGAGTATTCAAATTGAATTCATTGATTAATAAATGATTCAAATGAAATATTTAATTAAGTGAATGAAATATATAATTTATATTAGTAAATAATAAATTTTTACTCATACATCATAGTTATTAAAAATATTCTACCATCTATAAGTTTTATTTCAAAAATTTTGTGCAGATTTTGAAGTATTACATGATATTTCATTTGTTCGATAAGAATATTTGGGTAGAAGTGATGTGAGGAATAAAGAGTATAAATATTTTGTCACATGGATTTCCGATTAAATAATATTGATATATAATCCTAATTTTTTTAATTTTATTTAGTCATAATTAACATGGTAACTCAACTATTGGAACAAATCATGAAAAAACATCATGTATACATTTAAAACTATGACATCAAGACATTAATGTTTATTTATTTATGTTACATTCCCAAAAACAATATAGTCTATAATAGCCTCTCTGTACATTTATTCATTGAAATAAACAGTGATTTTATCACCACTTGCAAACATTTTATCCATATGAACCATTAATGAGAGTGAACAATTAATTTGAATGGTTGGGGTAAAGGTACTTTTTGGAGATCATTTTATTTTGTTGGTTGGTCATTTGGAATTATTTATTCTCACTTCTATTTCACCCACATTTAATTTTTTCTATCTATAATTACATTAATCGATTCAAGATTTTTTCATTAATTATAAAAAAATAATAAATAGATTGTAAATTAATAACATGTTGT
Source organism: Viscum album (assembly GCA_963277665.1). Classification (NCBI taxonomy): domain Eukaryota; kingdom Viridiplantae; phylum Streptophyta; class Magnoliopsida; order Santalales; family Viscaceae; genus Viscum; species Viscum album. Next base: position 1,592,613,743 of record OY728163.1, on the reverse strand, counting down.
CAAAATATATATTTAAAATATCTAACATCCATGCCGTTAAATTTTAAAAGGCTTTTTCATCCATATGAATATCCACATCATCAAGTGGAATAAGTCTCTTGGATCACAAGCTCTGTGAATCCTTACTCTTGCATGTTCTATTGGATTCTGTTGGTCAATTAAAATATCTCTTTTAAATTGTACATGGTACCCCTCACAAAAATTTAATGGGTGAATATTGATAGATATAAATATCAATCATTTTCAGCGAAGAGAAAATCATTATTGGAAACGTATATGTGTCTATATGGTTCATATTTCACACAATAAATATGTCAATATTTATGATCTATTCTAAGAAATTACTTTACAAGGAATGGAACATCTAAAAGATGGTGGTGTGGGGGATATTTACATATTGTTTGTTGTTTTGTTTTATCTCTCTTTGATTCCTTCCAATAACATCTTATAACAACTCAAACAGGAAGTTATGTTTTATTTATAATGATCCTAATCATGCTGAAATCTCTTTATTTTAATATTTCTTTCCCACTTTTCATTTCTTTTGACAAAATATGTTCAGGTTGACACCCCAAACCACACACATCTGGCTTATCCATACTATTATGGCCGCATCAAGGCCACTAATAGTAGATGTTCATTGGGTATAGATAATAATTATAATAATTTTTTCTATATCAAATAAAAAAATAGAGAAATATAATTACTAATTTTTATGTAACTCCAATTTAAATAAAATCAATTTTTTATTAATTTATTCATACGCTTGCCTCCTAAAAATTTTGTATTTTCATCAATTTGTATCCCATCTGTATTTACACGTGCCTCCTTACAAAACATATGATGTTTGATAGAAGTGGCATTGGATTTCGGTTCATTAATCCATATAATAAAAGGATCATAATTATGTTTTTGATTCATGTCACATAAATGTATCACAATATATTTAAAACACATTCATTTTATTTCAAGTGAAGTGTACCACATTCATGTGTTATAGTAGCGGGGCATGATTTTTTCTGCACATTGTATATATTAAGCACTAAGTAGTTGTTTTAAAAAATTAAAATTCTTTGTAAAACGTATTAGTACACATATTGTCATGTAATTTATTCCCTTAAAAAAATACCAGAAAATACGTCTCCTCACGATGACCAATAAAGATATCCATCGCTTGTTGTTTTATCATGAGTACATATATCTATGATGGGTGCATTTTTATTTTCAATTCAGTATCTTTTAGATGGTACTACACATGAATTTTTTGGAAGCCTATATGAGACTTTCTATTAATAATTAATACAAATTTCAATGTTGAGTCATCTACTATATATGAACTCTACATGTTAGAATAATGAGAAAATCAATATTTAAATATTTATTTTTTTTGTAAATTATGAAAATTATACCATAATGTTACCTTAATATCATCCCAAATTAATGAAAGAAGCTTGTATAAAACATTTTTCTAATAATCTAGATCATTTTAAATGTGAATTGGAATGGTGAGACCATTTTAACTAAAGCAAATTTCATTTTGTGGTCAATAACCTAGTTTTGTGCATTCCACTTAGTATCATATTTGTTTCAATTGGTTCCAGCCCTAATAATTTACTCTAACAATGTCACATTCTAGAGATTTTATTTTTTTTACAACATAGGTTTTTTGAAAATGACCAATTCCTCAGCATTAATATCATCAATATTTTTTTCCTCTATTTTTTAGCTTTGTCTTCTGTATATGTTAGTTTTTCCATTACATTTGAAGCATCTATATGTAGAGAAACTCATTGTTCCTTATGATTGGGATCGTCATCATTTGATGATTTCATTATCTAAAAATGTGGGTAAAAATTTAATTTATACTACATAAATGAATTATTGATAAGATAATACTATTAGGTAATCCAATGTATATTAAAAAAAACTATAACTCGATTATTCAAATTTCATTTAATATTACGTGTTGAAGGGATTTTACCCCATTATCCTATATCCAAATCCCCTCATTGTGTTTAACTCTAACAGAAAAGACTCCATCTATATTGGGACCACTGTGAAATGATTTGACAACCCATAGAAAGAGTCATCCTCCTTAGAATTGGCATCTAACCCTTCATTGGTTTTGGTCGATAACAAAAAATTTGGCTACTTTCAGTTTGTAGGATCCGTAATAAAAAATACTTTCATTACCTATGATTTTATTTTGAATGATTCATATTTTTACCTTTCCTTATGAAAATACACATTCATGGATTGAAATTTAATTATTTTTACTTTATGATTTTAATCAAACCAATTTTACTGAAAAATTGCGCTTGATAAGTTGTGTAATCTGTCTCTCATAATATTTTGATGATACCAAAGTATGAATTGTTCACACAAATTAGATATCGGCCCACGGTAATAGATAAATTTGTTTCTTCATCAACAAGTTTTACACACCATGACGTTATTATAGTTATGATTTAGAATTTCATTTGTTCAACGATATATGTTTCACACAACAACATGATTAAACAAATAGTGATATATAATTAACTATCATTATATTAAAATGACCATTTTGGAATATCCATTAAATTTGAAGTATTAAATATCAAAATTACATGTATAATATATATATTAATAAATACTTTTTACATATATCCAAATGATTTTACATATATAATATTAGAAAGAATATAATGTTACGCAAAAAAATGCTATATTTTTCTAAAGGTAGTCTTACCCCTTTTAATAGAACACTTCTTTCAAAACAAAACGCTGACACAATTAAAATTTATTTTGAAAAAAAATAAAAAAACATTTCGAAAAAAAGAATATCAAAATTATCTTAGGTTAAAATTTTGCTATTTTTCTGGAAATATTAATTTTACAATGAATACCAAAAAACATATTGAAATCCATAAATATTCCATTTTCATTATGTTAATATTATATTTATTATGTGTATAGTAACTTTTCCTATGAATGAATAAATAAAATTTTTGAATCTTATAAATAAAAATATGATATAATTATATTATAGTAGATGTAAATAAATACATTGAAAATGATAATTTAAGTGTTGGTATTTTTTTGGAAAAATAAATTTTTTTACACTATTATAAATTAGATAATTTATTAGAAAAAAATTAATTTTCATAAAATATATTCACAAATTAATTTCTTGTTATCATATTATTACAGAATATTTTTATGATACCTTAATTAATTTTTTTATATGTTATAAAACGAATTATAATTTCCAAATTGTTATATTTTCAATATATGATGATTTAAATGATTTTTTTTCATATTTTGATAATTATTCTCATAAAATTGAGTTCATATTTAAATATTTCTAGTTGAAAAATTTTTATGATCAATTTTTTTTCTTTTCTAAATTACCTATATTTTGTGTGAATCGTAAAATATACTAACATACGATATAAATACATTATAATATAAAAAACTATTCATTGAGTAATTGATGTTGTAATAACTATATTATCAAACTCATATTGATTATTTTATGATATTTGGGGATAATGATCATTCTTTTAAATGTCTTGATCCAAACTAATAATTAAATGAATACCATATTCAATAGACACCGCTCTATTTTACTATAAATTACACCTCTCAGCCCCTTCTCCTCACAGCTCCAAAGACCTGAAGTGTTGCATCCAGAGTTTTTTAGAAGATACACTATGTTCAACAGTGTACATAATACTCCATATCAAACCTTAGAGAAAAACTAAATATTAGTAAGTTTCCATATATCATATCTATTAAAAAACATGAAATGAACATTATTAGTTAAATTTATAAAATATGGTTTAAACTTGTATACAATTAATTATTTTATGATAAATTATTTATAAATCAAAATGAAACACTTTTTAAATAAAACAAAATGTGTTTTTGATAAACGATTTAAATGAAAATATGTGAGTTGGAAAAATAATAAAATCAAGACTTATGTATTATATATGTAATATATTCATTTTAATGTTTAAAATCCATCTTATATGTTTTCTATATATGATATAACATCAAATTCAATTTTTATGATAAAAGATATATTTTTCAAGATAACACATTTTATCCACATTTTGATTGATAACCCATTTTAAATCTATTTTTTGACACTAATATATGTTATATTTGACAATATAAACTTCTTATTTGGAAGACAGGAAATACAATTTTACGTTGGGTAAATTATTGGTACTTTTTGGATAATATACATTTTTTCATGAATAGTGATAAATACTGCATTTTAATTAAAAACTGTTTTATCCTCTATGTTATTTATATAGTTATATTGTTATTTTATTTGGTTTTGAATTATTTTAAAATTATGTTTTTATCCATTAATCCAATTATGGTCAATAGATGTAATTTCACATTGAAATTTGTTTTACATGCATGTCAATCATTTAACGGTTTGAACATTAAAACCCAAGTCTTCTCATTTTGACAGTGATGATTAATTATAAATTAATTCATATAACGAATGCGTTTTTAATTTTTAAAATTTTATTCCATATTTGGAATCATAAGGTACAAATTATGTAAATAGGTCCCTTATATTTTTGGACATTATGAATAGTAACATTATCAGTAAATTTTATTAAATCGCATAATAAAAAATCAGTTAATTAAAGGTAAAAATAATATTATAATAATAAAAAACTACCATAACGCATCTTCTAATTTTATTAGATGAGTCTATCCAGATAATTAAAATAATTGGGTAAATTTTTAGGGCAACTTGGAGCTACCTCGATGACATTAATAGATTTATAATATTATATTCAATGAATAGTAAATTTTTACAATTGTTTTTAAAAATAAAATTATTTTAATATAGTGTTATATAGGGAATAACTTCGACTATAAATAATATTTATAAATATAGAAATTTTAACTACATCAGGGTTTGTTATTTATAATTTTTTGGAATTAAATTACTAAATTTAATTGTTACACAAAGATGGTACAATAATTGATTTATTAAAGAAATAATCAAATAAATGATATTAGTAATATTAAAATAAATATAAGTTGATATATTTTATTTTAATCACAATTTATTTGGATTTTATGACCTCACATGATTTTTTTTGAAGTCGTCACGTTTTTATGCATTTTTAAAAAGTCAATTATAAATAGTGATCAAATTAACATAAATCTTATTTTAAAATATAAAAAATTTAGTTAAATGATATAAAATTTTAAAAAATCTAATATTCAGAATAAAATTAGATATAAGTGTAAAATTTTCATTAATGACTCATTCATTTGTTGTTGGGAAGGAGTGGAAATTATTTTAACTCTCAAAGTGTAAATTACTTGATAAATCGGTAAGTGTTAAAACTGGTTAAAACCAAGACATAAGGATTAAAAAACATTAGAAACATTTATTACATTAAATTGATGATTATTATTCTACCAAAAATAATCATATATTCTATATAAAACTTAATGGAACATTTTGAATAGAAATTTTATTAATTTTAATTCAATACATTTTATAGCTTCAAGGGTACCTCTGGACAATCTTATAAAAAGTCACCCATTCCTCTCTATTAGTGGCATGAAAAATCCTTTTATATTGGACATTACCTACCCAAAACCCATACTATAATCCATACCCACATTATTTAGAACATATATTATGCATAACACACTTCGAAGAGGTGATAATGTGTTCTTCAATGGTGATCAACCGAATAAGTGGTATCATTTTCTTTAAATATTTCTATTTTATTTCTTCTTACACATCCTTCAACGCACCTCAAACAATTTTTAAATAAATATATTGTATTATTAATATACATAGATTTCATTATGATATTATAATCACCTAAATCCATCTCCACTTCTGTTAAACGGGAATGTATTTAATCGTACGTGAATACATGTGAACTATCACCTCCAAGAACTGATCTAATTGGGTTTCCATAACCATCTATCTTGATTGAATATAAAAATGGGAATAATGTTCATATGTGATATTAATTTCATTTTAATCATTATAAAATAATAATACATCATTTATATTCTTACATTCCATGTATATTAAAATGACAACCATGTTCGTGTGTATGTGTAAACTATTACCTCCACGAAGCGATGTGTTAATTTGTATTCACAACACCTATTGTTTGATATATATATATAAGTATATTAATATATTAGTATGATATAAATGATTTTATTATCATTTTTTATTGATAAAACATTACATAACTTCTTTCCATAATGATAAATGAAAAATGAAGATGTAACTCAGGTGTATATATGGTTTACCGTATCCATGATTATGACATTATTAATTTTTCATATCAATATATAATGAATTTATTTAAAGATATAATTGATTTTAAATATATATTATTTTGATATGAATAATATTCAATAGATGGTGGAATTTCGACCTTCTGGACCGTTGAAATCCTCCCAATTTTATTTTTGACTCGAGTACTGAATATCAACAAAAAGATAGACGTGTACATAAATAATTAAGTAATAGTTATGAAATTATAATAATCATATGAAATGTAAAATAAAAATTATAATGGTTCATAAAAAATTAAATAATAAAACTATGTATATTATTTAGGATCATAATTATTGTAAGTGATGAGTCAGATATAAGGTAATAAATTTCATCTCAATCTTATTAAATTGAGACATTTCTGGATGATATACACCTTTATTCTATTATAATGTGTATATAAATAATCATTGAATTTATGTATCCATATTTTTTCTATACTCTTATTATTTAATTTTTTATAAAAGGTTCTAATTTGTTGTGGCGTATAATTTAAATGTTTAATGTCGTATAATGATGTTTAACTAAAATATTTTCTTAAGTATTTGAAATATTTATTCTTCAAAATATTTCTCATTCATTTTCATGTTTTTGAAAATATTTTATGAATTTATTTATAAGGAAATAAATTTTTTAAAATGTATATTATCAAATATTCTAATAAATGTTGTAAAGAGGTATGAGTCACTTTTATCTAAAAATCACTTTTATAAATGTTATAAATTGGTTTTTGAGAATAGGGTAGTTATCTTATTGTTGAAAATGAAATTTAATGAGTAATATGTTTTAAATTACAACATTATATGTGTTGGTACTTGTTATTTTAACTGTTGATCCCAATATAGAATATACAAAGGTTTCATCCCCATTTTGGCTCATAGGTGATCCCATTATAGCTTATACAAAGGGTTAAGCCCAATTATTGCTAATGAAAAATAAGTGAGCATGATTTATATTATATGAAGGGTGATCCCCATTATATCTCTCCAATTCATTAGGTATTCCAGAGATGGAACTTTTTGATATGGTAATTCAACTTGTAAGGGTGATTGTAAGAGTTATATGGTAGTGATGTCCCAAGGTACATACATGATATTCTATTCCTAATAATAAGATGTTATGAAAAAAATTAATGGGTTATTATGTTTCCATGGGACCAACGATCCACATTCATTGTATCCCTAACTGATATTTTTTTCTCATACCATGGTTTAAAATGTTTTTCATAGGATTAAATATTGGTAAGGAAAATAAAGATTTCATGATGAAAGTATTGAATATGTGTCTTGAAAACAAATCATGTATTAATTTTAAAGGATTTGAATTTGTAAAAAATGTATACTGAGTATAAGTGTCCACTTATAATGTACATATATACTATGTATGAGATGGATTTGTTCTATTTCTCTAAAACTCAACACTAAAAATATCATCTAATGTGAATTGTAGCTCAAAACCACTGCAATATTGTATTTTTATGTCTGGGTACTTATAGAGAGTATCAGAGGATGTTTTAGACATCATTGGAGATTAGGTTGTTTTTTAATGAGTTAGGAATATCATCATGATTTTATAATGTTAATGGTAATCATAAGTTCAATGAATTTGAAATATATTTTGGGGGCATTATGTTCTAAAATTTTATGGTGAATAACTAAATTTTTGGAGACCTTTATTTTTGAGGTTATTGTTGATTATTAATTTTTGGGATACAAAATGAAAGGAATGAGATAAAATTTGAGGTTAAAATATGTTATCGTTAATTTGAGGATTTTATCTATTATTTTTGAATGTTATAAAATTGTTTAGTTTTTAAAAATTATAAAACACTTACAGTGTGAAATTCAATCACATTAGACAAGGTTGTGGGAATCGAAACCATAACCAAAGTGAGACAAAAATTTATCACCTTCCATCATCCTATGTGAAGTCCTATTTTGTATGACTAGATTATTTTTACTTAAATTCTTTGATAAGATGGTTTTTGGATCTATTATTTTATCAAATGGATATCCATGGTATTAGAAAATGATCTGATAATTATGTGATAAATTTTATTTTTGAAGATGCTCAATATTTTTGGATCCTTATATAATTAAGATGTATAGAATACTATCAGATATTATTTAAACAATATGGTAGAATTTTATTGTGGAAGATTCTATGTTTCTATTATGGAGGAATAAGAATTATTTAATTTATATAAATGATTAATTTGTATTGGATAACAAGTGATTAGGAAATTACTTTTTGGTAAGAGATATTAAGATTGAATTATGTTATTTTGAGATAAATATTTTAACTTATCATGGAATATTTTTTGATTAAATCCTGATTATTATTGGGATTTAATCTTAGTTATAATATTTTATATGTAATTTTAAGGATATTTATTTTTTGAATGGTCTATGATGAACTTTTAATGATACTATTGAATTATAGAGATTAAAGTAACTTTTCATCATCTAATGGTTTATTCATATCAGAGAATTATTTTGTCCTAACCATATTGGTTTTATGTAATGTTTCATGATGGGAGAAATGGATTGTTAATATTCTGTGTATCATGTGATTCTATAGATGTTTATTCATCTTTAATACTCATCATTCAGAGAAAAATGTAAGTTTGTGGTTGAAAATAATTTGAGGGTGAAACACTACTTGTATTGTAAGTATGATTCCTTATGTTTTAGTTAGGGAAGTAAAATAATTCATCATCTTTATGAAATTTATTTTAAAATTAAGAAATTTTGGGTATGCCTTTCCAACTTCGATGTCAAAGAAAATTTAACGAAATTTTTTTTATAGCTTTGTGATTGAAATTTTATTTCTAAAAAAGTTTCATATCACTCTCTATGAGAACATGATTGTTAGTTTTTCATCAACATCTGTGTTTTCCTACATGGAATCCAAGTATATGTTATCTCATGTGACCTTCATACTATCATTTCTTTATTTTAATGTGGTAGTTTTAGTAATCCTTTTTTAGATATGGGATTATAGTAAATGTATTCTAAAAAGTCCTACTTTAGTTACCAAACCCAAAATTGAAATTGTGAGGATGGAATTTACAAATAGGGGGAAAATGTAACATCTTGAGTTTTAATAAAAAAGCCATTGCATTTGATAGCATAAATATTTTTCCATTAATAACATAAGATAACAAGTAAATATTATTGTGTTACCTTGAAACCAAGTGGTTAAAATTCAGGTAATGAAAATGTTTTATTTATTTACGAAAATATAGTTTATAAATGTAAATAATTATTTATTTTATGAACATATATTTGAAAATGAAAATTAAACCCTTCTAAAAATAAAGATTTTTTTTACAAAAAACCCATTTAAATGAGCATAGGTGTGTTTATTAAATAAAAAAATTATTCTTGATGGAATATAAATGTAATATATTCAGTTTAATGTTTAAAATTAATCCTATATGATTTCTAGAAATTATATATGAACAAATTCAATTATTCAAATTAAAAAGTATTTTTCCAAAAAATTGCAGTTTTACCACTTTTGATGGAAACCCCATTTAAAATATACTTTCTTAGATATTTATAAGTTTTATATGAAAAAATATAATACTTATTTGGAAACATGGAATAAAATTTTACTTTGGTATTTTTTTGGTATTTTTATGATAATATTCAGTTTTAATGAATAGTGAAAATTGAAGCATTTTAATTAAATACTAATTTTGTCTAATAAATTAATATCAATATGTTTTCCATTTAATTCGTTTTAAATTATATTTAAATTAATTTTTAATCATCTAATCCATGTTTTTTTCATTGTAAGTAATTTCACCTTGAAAGTAGATATAAACACATGTCATTAATATAATTTTTTTTTCTAATAAAAAGCTCGTTTTCTCTTTTTGACAATGGGGATTAATTTTAATTTAATTAATACATATTGTTTTTTTTATTTTGGAAAAATGGATTCCAAATTTGGAATCTAAATCTACAAATTATGTAAATTTTCACCTTTTATTTGTAGACATTATGAATAGTAACATTAGTAACAAATTTTATTACCTCCATTATAGATAAATTGTGTAATTAAAGGTAAAAATAATAATACAATAACATGAAACGACACTAAAAAATGTCCTATTATAATTTTATGAGTTTATCATTACCATGAAATTTGTTTGTTAATTTTACGACCACATTGAGCCACAAGAAAGACTTTAATTCATTCGTAATATTATATTCAATGAATAGTAATTTTTGATAAACTTTAGTTTTTAAAAAATAATATATTTTAATATATTGTAAAAAATTGAATATTGTAAACCATATATATCCATTATAAAAATAAAAATATTACCTACATCATGTAATTTTATTTATACTTTCTATGAATTACATAATTCACTTTATTCCTTACACAAATATGACGTAGTAATAGAATAATTTAAGAAAGAATCAAACAAATGATATTAATAATATTGTAATTATTTAGTTAATATTGTTTTTCTATGGAATAAATTTGTTATTAATTTTTCAAAATGTCTAGTATGAATAGTGTCAAAATTAACATATTTCATATTTTAAGATATAAAATAATAAATTAAATGATATAAATTTTAGTAAAATAGAAAAGTTTTCCAAGATATTGAGGTTAATTTAATGTTTTTGTTAATGAATCATTATTTGGTCTTTTGGCATGATTTCGAAAATATTTCAATTCTCAAAGTGTAAATTATATGATAAATTGGTAAGAGGTAAAAGTTGATAAAAAAATATAAGGATTAAAAAATATTCAAAACATGTATAATTTTATTTTTATGATTATTAATAGACCCAAAAACATAATATATTAAAAATAAATATTTTTTGTCCCATTTATAATCTAAATTGAATTTATATTAATTTAATACATTTAATAATTGGAAGGGTGACACTCCCCTCTCATAAAAAAATTTATTCATTATTCTATATTAATTTCACTTAAAAGAAATTTTTGTACATCTAATATCTACACTAAACCCTTCATATAATCCCTCCTCAAATTCTAGAGGTATTATATTACCCACAACTCTCTTCTTATTGGTGATAAGGTGTTCTTCACATGTGATCAACCGAAGTCAATTTATCATTTTCTTTAAGTTTTTCTATTTTATTTCCTCTTACACATCCTTCAAATCTCCTCCAACCATGATGAAATAATAAAAATAATATTATCAATATAACTATATTTAATTAGGTTAATACATTCACTTATTCTATATCCACATCCATTATATGAGAAGTTAATTAATCATTCATGCGTACTTGTGGACTATCACCTCCACAAACCGATCAAATTCGTTTTCCTGAACCATCTCTCATGACTGGTTATCATAATGGAATTAGTTTCCATACTTGATATTAATTACATACTAATAATTATAAGATAATATTATATCAAATACATTCTTAGCTTCCATGAACATAAAAATGATGATGTCGTTCATGCGTATCTGTGGACTATCACCTCCACGAAGTTATGCGAAGTGTTTTTATTCACCACGTCACATGTATGATATATATAAGTATATTTAAAATATTTATCTGATCATAATAACTTTTTTTCATTATATAATGTTATAATAGTACATACCTTAATTCCATAACAATCAATGAAAAATGGCATTGCTACTCATGTGTGTGTATGGCTTACCGTCTCCATGTGTGTAACATTGTTCATTTTTCATCTCCATATTTACTAAATGGATTTAACGTTATAATTGATATAAAAATTGTATTATTATTTCATGAATATTATTTCTGATAGGATGGGATTATGACCATAGGGACTATTGACATCCTACCATGTTTATTTTCGACTCATGTACTAAATAGTTAATAAATTCCCAATGTGAACATATGTAATTTAATAATTTTTACGACATGATAATAGTCACACTAATAGATTTTTGTGTTTCTGCGCCCCTGCACACGGGCAACCGCCATTGGCGGTCGCTATTAATACTATTAGCGACCGCCAATGGCGGTCGCTACTCCCGCATAAAAAAACGCGGGATATTTCCCGCCTTGTCATTCCCCACTTCCTTCTCGCCGCTGCATCTTCAGGCCATCTCCCTACCGCGCGCCGCCTCATCCGTTCACCGTTGCCACCGCCTGTGTCGGCCCTCTCTTCCCCCTACCCCCCTCGTAGGTGACCCCCGTCATCCCCCAAAACATCGGACCACCATCCACATCCACCCTCAACTTACAACACTTCCCTCCGGCCGCCGCATATCCGCCATGACCGGCCGTGAAGCTTTACCATCCCTCCCCACCGCTGCCGAGTCCACCGATCATCAATAAAGCGCAGTTTTGTGCTGTATTTCGATAAAGGCTTTAGCGACCGCCATTGTCGGTCGCTATTGCTCTTTACCGACGAAGCAATAGCGACCGCCAAAAGCGGTCTCCAGGCGGTCTCAATAGGCCTTTAGCGACCGCTTTTGGCGGTCGCTAATGGCCATTAATGTAGTAGTGTCATCTAAATGGAATTATAAACATTTTAATGGTTATTTTTTGAAGAAGGTTTTTTCCTTAAGTGTGTATCCTTAAATTTTCACTCTATATATATATATTGGACCTAATTTTAATGCCTAAGGAGTTAATAAAGTTTCCTAGGGTGTCTGGGTCTTGTGTGGAGCCCGAAACCCATGTTTTTTTTAGAAAACATACTCCACACAATGTTTGTAGTAAACCATGAGGATGGTGTATTTTTGGGCAGCAGCACCTCATACTGTTGACAGAAGGTCATGTAGCCATATAGTTTGAATGCCCCATTTTCCTAGGTAACCATGCATGGATGGTTTATAGTTTGATCAAACCGTGCAGAGGAAGACTTTTCACGCAGATCCATTTTGCACGGTACATGCACGATTTCACAAACCGTGCGGTCAAATCATACGCAGGCTAAAACCTATGTAAAATGTCCAAAAACACTTAATTACCTGTTAATCATCTTCCTTCCACCTAATCCAAGAACTATAGCGGTTTTCCTCCATTTTCACCCATTTGGAGCTTTATGAAGGCCAAATCTAGGGATCAATATATCTCTTTCATCATGTATCTGATTAAGCTTCCATTCCCCACATTGGATGCACAACTTTAAGTACTCGAGTCCCCTTTATCCTTTCTTCTACTCTTTAACTCTCGAGGATGATATCCCCATGTGAGTGTTTTTTACAATTTCATTTACCTACTCTGATTCGAGGAAACTCTAGGTCCGATACCAAAGGTGAAGGATCATAAAACCCTAAGGTGGGTGGCCTACAACTCATCCCTAAAATTCGTTGTTTAGGAATATTTTTGTTTGCCACACTAGTTTTTTTGGAAATCATTTCATAATTTATCATTCCAATATTATACATGATAAAATAGTATTTTTATGACTATTCTAAATATATGATTAGCAGTTAGGGGTTTCACCGACAACACAATCCGCCTCATGAAAATTGTTATTCAATAATTGGGTTATTAGTGTTTTGGAAAATTTGAGCCACCATTATGGTGTGCCTTTTCTTGACCTTTATAATGGTGAGTCTTCTTATTATAAATTTCTTGTTATTACTATGATTTTCAAAATTTCGAGTACCATGTAAGATCACCACTTGACCAGCCTAAGGTAAGTGCTTTCATATAGTTATGAAATGTGAAATGTGAAATAAAAAGAATAATAAGTATATCACATGTCCTTAATAAAAAGAGATTGAATAAAGGTTACATGTCTGTATCACTCCATTCCATGTAGATGGAAGGTAGTGGAGTGAACCTTAATAATTTAATAAGCCTTAATGGCTAACTATGACTTGATTAAATGGATGCAACACTACTTAGCATATTCATAGTAATGGAAGACAGGAATCAGACCAATAAATAAATGGATTCAACCCTACTTGACCAATCCACTATAATGGAATGAAATACTTGAACTAAATGAATATTTTCATGATTTCAAAAACAAATAAAAATGGACAGACTTGAGATCACCCCATTCCAAGGATACTATTTTCTTAGCTTGATACCCACCTAAATTTTGGTTCTTATTTATTCCTTGGATTTCTATTATACTATTATAGGTTCAATTTCTTCATTCATGTTACCTTAGATCCCGTACTAGGATCCAACATTAACTATTATGTTCTATGGTGAAATCCCATAGGGCCCTGTATTTGATTAGCCCCATCTAACCTTGGTCGATCCCCTTTGACATTATAGGTTCTTTATTATGTAATGTCTTGGATTACACTCCTTGGATTATAGTCATACCCGTTATCTAGACTCTGATACTACTATGTTAGCTTTCTGTGAGATTAAATTGCCCTGGTATTTTCCCTGGAACTCCCTCACTAGATATCTTTTTCACTTTTCTTTATTACATCATGGAAAGTTCAGTACTTATACTTTCACGAGTTGATGACGATGATGAGTATGCCTAATGTGACCTATTAACATGAAATAGTAGTTTCATAATTGATGAAAAAGTTACATGTTCAGACACCAGGTGAGTTTTTAAGTAGGTACATTGGTATTTAGTTACATTGTAATTTTTTCCTTACTTTATATATGCTTCCCTACACACTGATATATTACATTACATGGGCTGGTTGTTATAGAACCAATTGGTTGTGGACCATTGAGATTTGTCTCACACCCTCTCCATGTGTCATTTGTTACCCAGTGTAGATGACATGGTTACTGGTGTTGAAAAATGGAAGCTTACATCTTCCAACTCGTGATTGCGTACTAAAAATATTGAACTTGATTGCAGATGAAAGAGTAGGATCTCGGGATTCATGGAGTAGTCTTTGTTTTCCGTTGCATTGTGGAACATGTTATGCAAATTTTCTTGTATCCAAACTTTCTAGTTTTCAAGTGACAAGACATTTCATTATCATTGTTT
Source organism: Viscum album (assembly GCA_963277665.1). Lineage (NCBI taxonomy): Eukaryota > Viridiplantae > Streptophyta > Magnoliopsida > Santalales > Viscaceae > Viscum > Viscum album. Next base: position 1,592,598,499 of record OY728163.1, on the reverse strand, counting down.
AGTTGATACCATTTTGGTTGTTTTAATCTACCTATGGCATCAGTTTTCTTCAGTTATTTCAATATATTGCTTTGGTTGTTTACTATTGCATTATTTTCCTTCTTCTATGATACACTCTACTAATGAGGGAATAGTCTTACCACTGATACTATCAGGGCCCTCGCCGCTAGTCAGAAGCCTCTAGCATTTTGTAAAGATGTGCTTGGGGCAATATGGACCACCGGGCTTGGGGCACCCATTATCTAACATCATGGACTAGGTCATTACAATGTGGTATCAGAACCAGTTGTTTTTTACTTGGACTACTATTTTAAGACAATGTATTAGATAATAGTAATGCTATGGACTTGTTCATTGGTAGAGCTTGGGTGTCGCGAACCCATTTTTGGGGTAAAATCCATGTTACCCAAAATGGAATTATAATTATGCATTTTCCTATTACAGTCGATATTATATCACCATTGGGTGATGCACATGTTGTTTTGTGTTGTTAATTATTTCTCTATTTGATAATTTATTTTATCCTTAGACCAAGTATATGAGAGAAACAAGCATTGTAACATGCACCATTATAGGCACCTAGAATTCTAATGTCAGACATATTTCCATTCCATATAGGTGTAATTCACTACATTTCATTGCTTGATATGCTTGTAATTTTTGATTTTTGATGTGATAGTATATTATACTTCAATTTCTTTGGCTTCATTTTATTTATTTTCTATCTCAATTCATGAGTTTTATGGGCCCTCATGGGTTGAGATGAGTAATTTACCAAGTCAAGCCGATATGTAATAAGTAAATGGGTGTTATTTCTGATGATAGGTGAATAGGAACTGGTTTATCGGAAATGACTATCCATTATAAAGTGAATTCTGATATAAAAAACTAATTGGTTGAACTTCCATATCCCACCTTTTCATACCCCTGAAAGGTAAATATCTGAACCTAGAAATCAATTTCATAGTAACATGAATCTTATACTAGAGAACATACGAGAACCTAGCTGTCTAAGTAGGTGGTTTGGATATCATGACTTGGGTAGGGATTTTTCTTACATTTTTCTATTATTATGTATGTGATCCTATGCGTCAATGATTTTATAAGGTGTTTTCTTGTCATATAGAGACCAATTCTTCCATGAAATCCTCACGTCGTTCTCCTAGAGAGTGGTGACAACCATGCCCGAGACATAGTGGGCCTTGTGCTACCTTTCTTAATTCCAGGAGGGCCAATTGCTGCAAATCCTACTGTACTTAATCCAAGGAAATATTTCCATGTTTATTATTGATTCATACATATGATTCAGTCCATGATTGGTTCTCCATGGGTTGCACAAACGAATGATGATCTAAACCATGAGTTCCAGTAGCAGCGTCCTCTTATATTGTCATGGTATAGAATCTCAAAGGATACTGAGTCTATGCTAGAGGCCATGATGTCTATCATTGAGCATCTGGAAATGCCTCGAGAGCATAGAGTCAAAATTTCTACACACATGTTTTGATATTCGGCCAATCCTTGGTGGGATGTCATTACCAAGGTCGGTCGTCATCAGGGCATGTTATGGGTTGAATTCTAGACATACTTATATGATCAGTTCATTTCTCAGTCACTAGGATATTAGAGAGATAAAGAGTTCATATATCTCGAGCAGGGTTATATTTTAGTTATGGAATATTCATCACCCATCACTAATTTACAGTTCTTTTCATCACGTCTAGGCATTTATGAGATTTTGGGTGCTAGTCATTTTTAGGATGGGATCCAATACATCATCCTGACTAAGGTGAATGTCTTTCACCTTCCTACCTTCTATAAAATAGTTGATCAATCCTTATCATAATGTGTAACTTGAGGGATGGAGAATGTACCGGGTTTTAAGGATCGGTGCCACGTAAGGCTAGTAGTTCTTCTGGTTGAAGGAAATGTTCCCATGAGTCATTTCATTAGGGTAGTGACGTCTATAGTATGTAGTTTAATATCTTTGTATTGTATCATCAGTGTGGAAAACTAGGGTATAAGAAGCCTTGATCTGATAGAGTCCCTATAGAGTGTTGGTCTTGTGGCTGTATGGTTCATATTCAAGGATTTTTGTAGGACCGTTCCACCACCTTTTATAGGAAAATTATTAGCTTCAGTTCCACCTAGAGGAGTGAGTTCTTATGCACTGTGTGAGGCGTTGAGTTGGAGTAGCACTGGGAATTATGGGCAAAGAGGATGTAATATCTTTGGTAGTTTAATCCATGATCACCAGTAACACCACTAGAGCAGTCCTGAAGAAGGTAGTCCATATATTGCACAAGGATTTGGATCAGGTTAGTTGAATTATTCACAGCAGATACCCATGGATCAGGCATCCAGACTATCTATTGTACAAGGTACTATTCTAGTTCCCTCTACTATTTCTCTATATTTTTTGATATAGGTTCTTCAAACTCTTTTATTTTTTATCCATCATGGAATTTCTCAGACTAGAGATATAGTATCACTATTGTGTAATAACCCTCAATAAACCATTCAGAATACGAACAAAGTGAATAAGCTAGTGTAGGGACTGCCCACTGTGGTTGGATGTTACCCATTCTTTTGGAATATCTTCATTCTTGAGATGATGGATTTTGATGTCATTCTCGGGATAGACTAGTTATTTCAAAATCATTTCATTGTAGACTACTATCACTGGAGGTCTTCGTTTACCTCACTAGAAGGCAGTAGTTTTATTTTCAAAGGTGAGTGAGATGTCCAGGTTAGGAGAGCTGGACCAAAGCATCATGGGCTGTGTGGGGTGACTACCAGATTTCAAATCCTTTCACAGAGGATTAGGGTTTGATTCAAACATATTTCCCTCCAGTAGTTGATCATTTCAGGGAAGTCGTTCTTGATGACTTTTCTTGCTTACCTTTTAAGAGAGAGGTAGAATTTACAAGTTATCTTATTCCAAGAGTAGCTCCAATGTCCATTCCTCTATACATGATGGAACCTAATGTGCTTTAGGATCTCATGCAGCATATAGAGGACTTAGAGGCAAAGGTCTTTGAACAGCCCAGTACATCCTCTTAGGGTCCTCTCGTGCTTTTCGCTAAGAAGTCGGATGTAACTCTCTGTTTATGTGTGCATTATAAAAGGATGAACCAGTATATAGTAAAGAACCAGTATCCACTTCCTCAAATAGATGATCACTTTTACTAGCTCTTAAGAGAAAATGTGTTCCCTAAGATTGATCTGAGATCAGGTTATCATCAGGTGTGAGTCAGACCATCAGACATAACTTTTAATGATTTATATAGTAGGTATATTATTTATGAGTATCTTGTTATGTTGTTCGGTCTTATGAATTCCCTTACAGTTTTCATGTCTTTGATGAATAGGGTTTTCCATCGCTATTTGGACTCTTTTGTCGTGGTATTTTTGGAAGACTTATTGGGGTATTTATGCACTCATAATGACCATGAAAAACTTCTAGAGATCATTCTGAGTGCACTGAGAGAGCATCAGCTTTATGGAATGCTTAATAAATGTGACTTCTGGATCGACAAGGTCCTCATCATGGGATATATTATTTAATACTCATGAGTATCTATTGAAATTAAAATGGTTAGTGTTTTAGTCTCTAGGAAGAATCCAAATAACGTGTTTGATATAACGAGTTTTTAGGATTCACTGTATATTACAGGAATTTAATTCAATCCTTTTCTAATCTTGAAGAACCTCTTACTGGTCTTTCTAAGAATGGTATAATGTTCACACTATTAGAAGAACGTGAAGAAATCCTTTAAAAATCTAAAATGGATGCTTTTCTATACACCGATTCAGATTTTTCCAGGACAAGGTAAATGTTATAGCATCTTTTTCGATGCATCAGGAATTGTCCAAGGGCCCGTGATCCAATTGGAAGACAATTTTGTTGTGTAAGAATGTTAGTTTTTGAGGCCTCTCGATATAAATTCCCTGATGCATGACCTCGATCTAGTAGTAGTTATCCATGCCTTAGGTTTTTGGAGACATTATAACTTGGGTGAGCACATTATGGTGTATAGAAATCACAAGACCTTCTAGAATATATTTAATCAGAACGACATGAAACACTTCCTACATATATGGTTGGAATATCAACAATCCTTTGATTTTGAACTTTTCTATACACCTTGAAATGGAAATTTGGTTGTAGATGATTTGCTTTAGGAAAACTCAAAAATAGGTCATATAGGAATCCAATGATGAATGGATGTTAGTATACCATTTTTCGAAACATCATCTAGATTTTCATGATAGTCATGATAAGTATTCCCTCTAAGCCTTAACAGTTACCTATTCCCTCCTGGATAAGGTGAATATTAGTTAGTTTTTAGATCCGGATGTTTTGGGTCTCCGTGAATGTATATCAGGAGATAACCTACCTACAGATTGAACTGTGGATATAGATGACATCTTGCATCTACATGGATGTATCTGGGTTCATAATTATTTGAGGGAGGAGTTTATGAAAGAGTCCCAAAATTCTCAGTGGTAAGTTCTTCCAAGCATCTCAAAGATGTATCAATATATGTGAAATCTGTATTGGTGTCCAGGGATGAAACATTAGATTGTAGGCTTCATTACTCGGTGTTCCACCTGTCAGCAGGTGATGGTGGAGCACCAGAGACCTATAGGATTGTTACATCCGATTCCAGTACTAGATTGAAAATGGGAATATGTTTCAATGGATTTCATAGTTGTCTAACATAGGTCACTGAGGGTTAGTGATGCTATCTAGGAATTCATTGACCGATTGACAAAATCATCCCACTTACTTCGTGTTTGGGAGACATTCTCAGTTGAGAGTTGGGATGACTGTATGTCTGTGAGATCATACGACTACATAGAGTTCCACAAACTATCATTTCAGATAAGGATTCTTGTTTCACATCTCAGTTCTGGTAGGGATTGTATGAAGCTATCAGAACTCAGGTGCTTCTAAGAGCATCTTTTCACCCTCATACTGATGGACAATCGGAATGGACAATATAAATTTTGTAGGAAATGGTTCGAGCATGGGTCCTACTTTTATGTGGTTCTTGGGGGAAGCATATTCCTCTCATAAATTTTCTTTATAATAACATATTTTAGGATACAATTCAGATGGCTCCTTTTTATTCCTTATATAGTAGGATATGTCATTCATGCTTTTGCTAATTAGAGGGAGGTGAGGTATCCATAAAAGTTCCTTATCTCATTCGGTCAGGCTGATCAAGAAGTGTGTGACTACTGCTAAATCTAGATTGGGATTGTATGTTGATCACATTTGATTTCCTCTTGAGTTCATGGTTGGGGATCATGTTTTTCTTCAAGTATCACCCAAAGTTGGGCATAGACAGTTATGAAAGTAGGGAATTATTTTTCCCTATTACATTGGGCCGTTGGAAATTCTAGAGAGTGTTAGGCATGTAGCCTATCATTTTCTACTACCTCATAGGTAACGTACCATGAAAAATGTCATTAATGTCTCAGAACGTCACCAATATCATTCTAACCTATCTCATACCCTTGATCCTAAGAAAGATGAGTTATATGTCGATGCTACCGTAAATAAATTTCATGTACTCATCATAAACCAAAGTATGAAGGAACTCCAAATATTGTTTGTCCCTATTGTAAGGATTTTATGGTAGCATGAACTATTACAGGATGAGTCATGGGAGAGGGAAGATGATGTATGTGCTCAATGGACAAATTTGTTCCCAGAAAGTGTTTCCTTACCCGTGGAAGGAGATGTTGGGGTGAGTTATTTTAAGGGGGGAAGACTATAAGAATTAGGATTTTATATCATGTATGGATCCTTATGTATTCAGTCTGAACCTATAATTTGAACCTATATTGAATACATAATGAGTTAATAAATAATCTGATGGTGTTTGGGGATTGATCAAATCCCAGAACCCGTCTTTTTTAAAATAATAGACTATATGCATGGTTTAGAGTAAACCATGCAGATGGTGTTTTTTCGGTCAGTGGAACCTCACATGGTTAGGGAATAACCATGCACTTAAACTATGTGAATTCCCCTTTTTCCTAGGTAACTGTGCATGGATGGAACAAGGATTGATCAAACCATGTGGAGGATGACTTTTCAGGAAGAACTGTCTCACACGGTTTGTGCATTGTTTGAAAAACCATAATGACAAACTATGCACAGGCTAAAAAACTATGTAAAATGTTCAAAACACCCTTAATGATCTATTAGTCCAACTCATTCCTCATCATCTGAGAAATATCAGGGGTTTCATCCATTTTCACATATTTGGATCTGTTTGAAGTCCCAATCTAGGGATCAAGATATCTCTTTCATCTAGCATCTTATCGAGCATCTGTTTGTCACGTTAGATGAAAAATGGAATGTAACTGAGTAATATTTAGATTTTATTCTTCTTTTTCACTCACGACCTAGATATCACCATGTCAAAATTTTTCACCCTTTCTTATATATACTTATATACAAAGAAAATAAGGGTCCTATACTGGAGTAAATGGCTAGTACAACCCTAAGGTGGATTTTTTATAACTCGTCAATAATGTTCGTTGTTTTTTGAATGTTTATGTACGGCACAACGGTTTTATTAGAAATCACTTATTAAATTAACATGACATGATTATACTTGATAGAATGGTGTGGTTATTCTCATTCCAAATATGTGATTAGTTGTTATTGGTTTAAACAATAACTTAATCAGCCTTATTTCAAAGGTTATTCCATAATTGGGTTTTTAGTGTTTACGAACATTTGTGCCACCATTCGAGTGTGCCTTTGCTTTACCATTATAAAGGTGAGTCTTCTTATCATAAATGGCATGTCGTTATTGAGATTTTCCAAATTGAATGTACCATGTATGCTCTGCACTTGACCCGCCAAAGTTAAGTGCATTCAAATAGTTATGAAATGTGAAATGTGAATATTGAAGTATACTATGTATATAACTTGTACATAATAAAAAAAGATTGAATAATGGATTCATGTATGTATAACCCCTTTCAATGTTGATGGAAGTTAGCAGAGTAAACCTTAATAAATGAATAATCCTTAATGGATAACTGAGACTTGATTAAATGGTTGAAACACTACATAACCTATCCAAACAAATGTAAGAAAAGGCTTTGACAAATAATTAAATGGTGTCAACTATACCAGACCTTTACACACTAATGGAAGGCATGATTTGAACCAAATAGATTATTACATGATTAAAATATCAAAAAATAATGGAATGACTTGAGATCACATTGGATTCTGAAAGGAGGATACAATGGGTCTCATGAACCCCATTATGATTCAAGGGCATAGTTTTCCTTAGTTTGATACCCAAATAGTATCTAGTTCTTATATATTCTATGGATTCCTAATACACTACCACATGGTCCCTTACTTCTTATATGATTCCTCAGATACACTAATTGGATCCATCATTTACTCGTAGGTGAAATGGTGAAAGCCCATAATGCCCTGCATTTTCATAGCCACGTTTTCCCTGGCCGATCACTTGGGAAAAGTTAGATGCTTTATTGTGGAAGTCCTTGGATTACGCTTCTTATATTACAGTATTAACCTTTAGTTAGACTCTGATACTACTGAGTTAGCTTTTTGTGAGTTTATGTTACATTGGTTTTTACCCTGGAACTCCCTCCCTGGATATCAATTTTAGGCTTCCTTGTTACATCTTGGAACCTTCACTACTTATACTATCATTAGTTGATATAGGTTTTGGCTATGCCTCACATGAGCTATTACCGTGAAATGGTAGTTTCTTAATTAATGAACTAGTTATATGTTCAGACACTAATTGAGTGATGATGTAGGTACTTGGGTATTTAGTTAAATTGTACAATTTTCATTACTTTATATATTCTTTCCTGAACCCTACTATATTGCATTACATGGGCCAGATGTTATAGAAAATGTTGGTGGTGGCCCACTGAGATTTATCTCACAACCTCTCCAGGATTCATTTTGTTCCTGGAGTAGATTACTTGTTTGAAGTTATTAAAAAACGGAATCATACAGCTTCCAACTCATGAATGTGTGATTATAGGATAGAGATTGATTGGAAATGATGGAAAAGGATCTTGGGATTGTTGGAGTAGTCTTGGTCTTCCATTACAATGTAGAACATGTTATTCCTATTGTCTTATATTCAGGTTTTCTAGTTTTCTAGTGACGTGAAATTAAATTATCTTTGTTTAGTTGATAAAACTATTGTTGTTCTCATTTACTTATTGCATCAATTTGATTCTACATTCCATTATATTTATTCCACTATTTATTATTCCATTGTATTCCTAATGTTGTGCTACAGTCTACTAATTAGGGAATATTCATCCATTGGTGACACAATAGGACCTCGCTACTAGTCGGTAGCCTCTACCATTTGGGAAGATTCACTTGAGGCCATGTGGTCCACCGGGCTCGGGAAAACTATTATGTGGCATCCAGGTCTAGGTCGTCATAGTTCTTATGGAACATAATAATTAATCTATGTTTATTTTTTAGGAAGATAAATATTTTTTTGGCATGTCAGATATAAGGTAAGATATTTCATCTCAATATCCTTTTATTTTGACACTCATGACTATATAAACCATTTTTGTTTTATAAACTATATATATATCCCCTTTAACATTCTATATTCATACATTATGTATACTTATGTTGTTAAATGTTTTTTAAACATTACTAAATTAATGTGTCTTATAATTTAAATGTTCAATATCATGTGAGTATATTTAGCTAAAACATTTTTTTATGTGTTTTATAGATTTATTCTTCTAAATATTTCTCATTCATGTCCACGTTTTCAAAATGATTTTATGGATTTATTTTTGTAGACATAAATGTTTTAAAAAGGTAATTTTTGAATAATATATTTATATTTTCAATGTGGTATTGTATTCTTTCATAAAAAATATATTTTATAAATATTTTAAAATGTTTTTTGAAAATGGATGGGTTATTTTATAAATTCAAATAAAATTTTATGAGTGATATGTTTAAAATTGAAACCGTATATGTTTTGGTACATATAAATTTAACGGTTGATCCCGATGTAGATTATATGAATGGTTTAACCCCATTATAGCTCATAAATAATGGGAAATTATAATATATTTTATATTAAGGGTGGTTACTATTATTGTTACGCAATGAATTGGGTATTCTTGATGTGGAAGTAGACTGTATGTTGATTCCATTGGAAATGGTCAGTGAATGGCAGATATGGTAATAATGTCCCAAGGAAAACATGATATTATATGTTTTATAATATCTTTTTATGAAAATGTTTTTCATGTGTTTTATTTTTTCATAGAACTATAAATCTACTTTCTTTATGTCCCCTACTGAGATTTTTTGCTCATCCCCTATTTTAATTTTTTTTTCACGAGTTTAAATATTTCTAAGGACAAAGAAGATTCCCCGAGAAATGTACTAAAATCATGATTTATTTTAAAAGAATATATTTCTGGGAAAAAATGGTTACTAAGTATAAATGTCCTCTTTTTAGGAACTTTTTTACTATGTATGATTTGTTTGTCTTAATAATCTATAACATTAATCTGAATAGATTCTCTAATGTGAATTCTAGTCAAAAACTCTATAATAATATATGTTTAAGGCTCAGTTCTTATATCATTATTGTTTGATTTCTACCCAATTATACCATAAATCCAATAATACGTGTTTTTTGTCTTTTTGTGACCACCAAAATACAAATTCAATGTTCCATAATATGGTTATCAAGGAAAATAATTCAAGAGGTAAAAATCCACTTTCATTCTTTTAATTTTATTTAAAATTATTTTCTTTTCTTATAATTTCCTTAAATTTTATATAAAAACATGAATGATAAGTATATTTTCAAATATACAATTGAATTTTGTTATGATAATATGATATCTGACATAAATATTCCTCTCTTCCCCATCTCATTCTAAAAATTGAACATCAAATATGAGTTGCTGATTTCCCGCCATAATAGATGATGAGTCTTCGTTTTCCAATTTCACCTTCTACTCTTATCATAAAAACATTTTACGGTTAAACCATATTGTAGTATATGTATAAAAATATATTTAATGTTCTATAACCATTATATATAAATGATATTAATAAATGAAACAAAACATGTTTTTGATGGTCAAAAATAGCCAAAATAATCTAAATTATTATCACGAACGGCTTGTCTAATGATTCATCCTCAGCCCATATAACCTAATAGATTATATAATAATATAAAATTATGGATTTAAATAATAAAATATAAATTATGTTTAAGATATATATTCCCATTTCACCCTATCTTTCATTCATTTATACAAGTGAACCAATAATGAAATCCATTGAAACAAACACCACTGAACAACGAAAATGAATCTCATAAATCTTCAATAATTACATAAACGAGCTTAATAATATTATAATAAATAAAAGAAATGTTTCATAGGTTATTAATTAGATATTTATTAATCTATTTTCATTATATAAGACATTAAGTATAAGTGCAGAACTCTGAAAAAAAATGTTAGGGTTTTTTCATCTCAAATTTGATTCCATGAGATATTCACCACAATTTATTATGTGTGGTGTATGTATAATTACCTTTATTATATCATAAAATAATTAACTTTATTATCATTGTATTAAATGTTTCACATGAGTATTGCTTATTTTATGGGTCATACGATTTGACTATTTGCACAGTGGTAAGGCTTTCTTCCTAAACATCAACTTTTCATTCTGGATTTGATTTCTCTCTCCTTACTCAATTGAAAATATATTATTTTTATAATTATTATAAATTATATTTATATGTTATGAAAACATGTATCAGAATCATTATATCTTTTTTTGAGTGGAAATTCGTGATTTTATATTGTTACCTTTTCAATTCATCCTGTAAAAAATTCTCAATTATAGGGAACTTCCTAATATTTTTTACACATTTTCATGTTCATTACATAATATGTTTTATGAGACAAAAAGTTTTATAAAATAATTATTTTTATGATGAAAAACAATAATATATCTTTTCTGGTTTTATGTACACACTTATTCCATCACATGCTTTGAAGACTCTCTTAGGTTTTTTCCTTAAACTGCATTAAAGTGATCTATTTCTAAATTTTCATAAAAACAATTATTTCATGTTTTCAATTTAGTAAGAAATAATTTATTCTTCAAAAATAATTTCATGTTACACATTTCATGGAATATAAATATTTACAATATGTTGTTTATGAAAAAATTTATTTCTTTTTCAAAATAACTCTTCTTTTCAATGAAAAATGGCATTTCTCTCAGGAATTTCTTAAATATTTTATTAAACTACATTGATATGTGATTATGATTAAATTATTTTAAAGTTTTATGAGAAACATCAATTTAATGATATATTTATATTCAATATATAATGTATTCATTGGAATTTGTAAGTGATGGGTGGGGCCCTATATAGCACCTTGATGCATCGGTAGGTCTCATAAGACAAACATGACTTGGTTTTGGCATAAGCCTAACCCATTAATGTATACATATTTGATGAGGACTTGATGGTATGATTATGAAATATGGAATTATAAATTCCATCATTATGATATTATTAATTGATAATCCATGTGAAAATTTGACATGTTGAATATGAATGGTTATGTTTCTTTCTCATGTGATTATTTTTGGAATTATTTGTACAGATTCTATTCATGTTATCTAATGCTCGATCTTATATTATCATGGCATGTGTTTTTATTCATTCACTATACATTATTATTTTTGTTTGATTCTGCAATTTTTATGACCCTTACTAAGCATCTGATCTCACTCAATTCAAACATTTTATTTTTCCCCATGATGTGAAGATATGTATTACGAATGAAATGCAGGGATGATCTAGGAGTTTATTGGTGTTCTATATTGAGTTTCATTGTTGTTTTTCTTTATATTTAAAATTTAAAATTTATATTTTATATTTTACTCTCTATAAACTATACTATTTGTTCCTCCCGGATGTGACTTCCATGTTTATTATAACAATGTAATTAATTAAGGTACCGACTCCAAGAAACTGGGGTAGAGGTCTTTATAATTGGTATTAGTGGAAATTTATTAGGAAAATATTAAAATAGATATATGAAACATATATTAGAGAACATAAAGATAATATATTCATTGATGATATTCATAAAATGACATCCAATGATTTTTTATGGAAATAAATTATATTGTTCTTCCTATCAATATATCTATTTTAGTATACTATAGTGGGACTTGGTTCTGGAATAGATGTACCTTAACTTAATAACTCCAAAAAGGTGTATCAAGCCAGAAGTAGAATAACTAGGTTAATGAAAATAGGCCATAATAGATACCTAGTATGACACTCCTAGGGGATATTCTTAATATGAAACAGATTTTCATTTCAAATATAAATTATTTAATATTAAAAATTTCCACAAATAAAACATTTTTACGATTATGAGATTAGCGAGACATAAATTTTTTCAATTTATGTCAAGTATTTCATTATTTTTTGGATTATACATTATGTTTCTTAATGTTATGATTTAACCAAATGTATTTCATCTTTTACAAATGGTTCCTAGAGAAAGGAACTTGAACCACATCAGTGTACATAATTAATAGAGTAATATTGATCATTTCTTCAATTGGTTTAAGCCAATATTTCGAATAGAAGTTGTATCCCAAATATTTTCATAATAATAGGAAATAATATCATTTTTTAACAAATAGTGAAACAATTTACCATGTATTATGGATTCAAAGGGAAGAAAGAGAAGAATATGAAAGTGGGAAAATATAAAGACAAAGGGGAATAGGTAAATAATTATTTTTACACATGTAATAATTTTAGAATGAAACTCGTTGGTTTATAATTTGTAGGAAAATTATTTCTCTTCAAATATGAATAAAAAAGAAACCATGCTCATAATTAAATTTAAAGTGACATTTTTTCCAATTCTTAGTGCTTCAACTGCAATGTGATTGGACACAATGAAAATCAATTTCTCAGTCATTAATGGAATATACCCCAACAAAAGATATTGGATAGTTTTCAAGATTACGCTATAATCATAGATAAAGAGTAATGGTTTATATGATTTTGATAGGATTCCATAATTAGGTTATTCGGGTTTTTTATCAATAATTATATGGTTATAAGAATCATGTCATATTCATGTATTGTACGATTGCACTTCTCCTTTATATATTTGTAATCATGTATGCTTTAATTATGTTTTTAAGGGGATCATGGTGTTTATAAATTTGGTATATGTGATTAAGAGTTACATTATTTTGTGAATATCATGTTACATTGTTTTTTTAAATGTAGTGATACTCATTCTATTTTTTTTATCTTTGAATGTGGATATGCATGATTTAGATGATTCTTCATATTAAAATCTTTTTTAATGGATCATGTAAAACATTTGATATTAATATTTAATGATAACATAATCTAAAATTCATGGATTCACTAAATATTTAACGTATGAATGAATGAATTAAAAACCATATTATTCATTAATAGATTCACAGGTGGGAACATTCATCTTGAACTATCATTTCTAGGTGTAAGGTATGAATTGAAAATAGTTCATTGCACAACAGAGGGATGAGACTTTTCTTATGACATGGAATGTAATAAAGTACATGTATCTTCTCTATTTCTTATCTGGATATTAAATGAAGCCCTCAAATATAAGAAAAATGGTATGGGATAAAAACATTATATGTTTACTTTAAATTTTGATAAATCAATTGACTTTTAATCGATCACATGATTTTCAGTTTTGTAATGGTTATCTTTCTATTGAACATGTTCTCTATCACTCTTAATCAGAAAATGATAGTTATATTTTTCTTCAACATCCATGTTATAACATTACATTAATAATTTCTAACAAAAATTCTTATTTTTCTGGGGACCTTTGCTTTTCCATCATCCCCTTATTGAGAGGATATTTTAATGACCCTATTTCTGATATGGGTTCCTCACAAAAGGATTTGGAAATATCATTCTTTGATTTTTGAAGTTCAATTTCAAATTGCGAGGGTAAAATTTTTAGGAGGGGATATTGTAACCCCATAATATACTATGACATGTATCCTTCTAAATATTGTTTCTTTGATGAAATAGGTTTCACACAACACCTACATTAAACAAATAATGATATATAATTAAATATCATTATTTTAAAATGACCATTATAAAGTTGCAGTTAATTTGGATGTAATGAATGGTTTTAATGAAATTTATCTGTTATATATGAATCAAATGTTTTTACATTCATCCAAATTATTTTATAGGACAAATATAATAATGAATACAATTTTACACATTAAAAGGCTACGTATTTCTTGGGAAAGTTTTACTACTTTTTAATGGAGAACTTGTTTTAAAAGAAACATTTTAAACATTGAAAAAGTTTTTTGTTAAAAATAAAATACATTTTTAAAATATTAATTTCAAAATTTTCATAGGGTAAACCTTTATCTTTTTTATGAAAATATTTATCTTACAATGAATAGTTAAAAATTCTTGATTTCTATAAAACTGTCAGTTTTTTTCTATTAATGGTATATTTAGGATTTCAATACTATCCAATCCTATGAAATTATAAATTAAATTTTTTAATATTATAAATTAAAATATGATATAATTATTTCATATTATAAGTAAATAAATAATTTGAAAATGTTAAATTAAATGTTTTCATTTTTGTGAAACAGAACGGTTTTTAAAAAAATTTATAATTAATATAATTATTTAAAAAAAATTAATTTTCATAAATCATATTCATAAATTAATATTTTCCTTCTAATGAATATAATATACTTTTTTGATACCTTAATTCTTTTCAAATGTGTTATAAAATAAATTATAATTTTAAAATAAGTAATTGTTGAGTAAATTTGGATTTTAATTAAAAAACTAAATTTCCCATATTTATAAAATTATTGCCATAAAATAAATTTCATTTTTTAATTATAGAAATAAAAAAAATTATGGGTTGAATTTTGGGTATTTTTTTAAAATACTTCATGTTTTGTTGAAAAGTAAAATATGACAATTTACAATATAAATACATTAAAATTTAAATGCACTATTACTTTAGTAATTGATGATGTAATCACCTTAATTTTTTTTAAAATGTTAATTATTTTAATATATTTGGTTTTAATTATCAATCTATTCATATTTGTTATCCAAAATAGTAAACAAATAAAATATTCAAAATACACTCTTATCCTCAACTATAAATGTCACCCACACCAAAGCATATTATCACACATCAAAATACATGAAGATTGACCAATTTATTTCTATTCCCCCTTCCAAAATCTTCTCAACCATGTTATGGAATTTCTATTATCACCAAAAATCCATTTCAACATTTTATAAATAAGTACTCAAATAAATGAATTCAAGAGTAAAAATCCATATTCATTCATTAAATTTCTATTCAATTTAGTTTATTTCCTTTTACATTCCTTACATCCATTGTCCAAAAATGATTTATAAAAATATTATATTATAGATATTAGAATGATATTTGGATAATTTAATATACACCACCAATTCCCATCCCTTCCATTTTTAATTTTGAAAATGGAAACATCGCCCGCGAGGAGTAGATTTGTCTCCTTCCTAGACAATGAGTTTTTATATTTCAATTTTTAATTCAAGGATTTTCATGAAACCATATTTGTGGATAAAAATAGTATAATATATTTATTACAACCTATTTAATGTTAGATAACAATTTTATATACATTATTTTAATTATTGAAACAAAAATAGTTTGTGATGATCAATAAGTGCCTAAATAATCTAAACGAGTCTCACTAACGTCTTCTCTAATGATCCATCCTCACCAAAAAAATGGACATATATAACCATTCAATATTAAATTTATTAATTAATATCATTTAAAATCAATTTTGTATAACTATTCCCCTTTTATATGATCTTTCTTAAAAGTTTACAAGTGAACCAATCGCGAAGACCAAGGAAACAAACCCTTTAAGAAGACAAAATTGAATCATTTAAAACATAAAAAAATACATAAATGAAAACAATAATAATATAATAAATTAAAAAATGTTTAATATTATCTTAATTATATTATTAATGAATCTAATTTCTTTATCCATTATGTTGTGTACACGTGATAAATGATTTCAGACAAAAGGTAAGGGTTTTCACATCTCACTTCTATTTCTGTGAGATATTCACCACTATTCTGTGTGTGTAGTTTATTTATACCTCATATTTATGTCCCATATCATGAATCTATTTATCTTAATTTAATTAAATTTTTCATGTATTTATTATTGATTTTATGTGGAATACGGTTTGACTTTTACAAAGTTTTAAGGGTTTTTCTCCAAACCTATATTTTTCATTCAGGTTACACTTTATCTCTCTTTACCGCAATGTAATTTTTCATTATTTTTATATAATTATTCCAATTTCTGTGTATATTTTACCAACCCATGGATCAATTAAATATAATACATCATTGATAGGAAATACATAATTTTGCGAGGTTCTCTTTTAAATTCTTCACGTCATGCAAGTTCTATTAAAGGGGAATTCCTAATTTCCTATCCATTTTCAGAAACACTACATTATAACTAATAAGACACCAGTATTTTTCTAAAATAATATTTTTATAATTAAAAAAATTCTTATCTTTTTTATGGTTTTATGTGACCAATTAATCATTTTACAATTTTAAATAATCTGTTATATTTTCCCTCAAATCACACTTATGTAGCCTATTTCTAAATGTTTTTAGAAATACTTCTTACACGTATTTACTTTACCTTGAAATCATTTATTCCAAAACAATAAATTATTTTACCTTTTTTTTCAGGATATTCATTCTTACAATATTATTTTTTTGAAAAATAAATATGATTTTCCAAAAGGATATTTCCTTTCAGAAAATTGGAATTTTTCCCATGGAATTCTCAATGATTTTGTTAGAGTAATTTCATATTTGATTTTGATTAAAAAAATTCAATGTTTTACCGGAAAAGTTGATTGAAAGATATATTATTATACAACATATGAATAATTCATTGGTATTATTAAGTGATGGTTAAGGACCATTATAGCCCCTCGATGCATCGATATGTCTCATGACACAAACTATACAATGTTTTGGCCAAGGCCTAAGCATTTTATATAGACATTATGGTAATGGTTGTGGTGGTATATTTATGTTTTTTTTCATTATGCATTAAATGATAATGATATTAGTAGTTTATAATCCATTTGATAATTCAACTAGTAGAATATTTAATGTGTTGTTTCTTTTACATGTAATTATATATGGAATTTTTTAAATAGCTTTGATTCCTTCCATACTATGATAGTGATTATTTTCTAATGGAATATATTTTTATTCATTCACCATGGATTACTATTTAAGTTTTCTTACACTGTATTTATTACACATACTGAGTGTATGATCTCATCCCTTTCTTATGTTACATTCTTTACTAAGATGTGAAGATGTTTATTATGAATGACTTGTAAGGATAATCTTGGAGTTTATTATTGTTTCCTGTGGATTTTATTTTTTATTTATATTTCATGTTGTAATGTAACAATTATGTTCGGTTCTGGTTTTCCACGGATAGTTTCCTATTATTTCCCCTGTGATGTGACATATTTATTCAAAATACCAAGGTAATTATGTAAGGACACAACTCTAGACTACTGCATTGGTCGTCATTACAACAAGTGTAAAACCATTGTTTTTCATCATATTGAATTCAAAATGTTAATTTTTTATTGAACATATAACCATTAATTATATACCCATTATGATATAATACATTCACCCTTGGTCATATTGATATCCCTCGATATTTTTTTGAAATTGAATCTAAATTTTTAGTTTAATGAATAAATTATGGATTCAAAAACTTCACATAAAGTATTGTGTTTGATTATTTCATATCCATTATTAATCCCATGATGGATTCAAATGCATGAGAAATACATTATGGGTTTCATCAAATGGTGAATCTTATAAGGTGATATATAAAATAAAAAGGTGTTCCTAGTCACTCTTTGAACTTGTAATTGTGAAAACATATATTCTATAACACAATATTCCTAGTGTAATGAGATTTATATATACCAATGCTATCCATAAAAAAATGGTAATCAATATAGAATTCAAAACCTTCCTCAGAAACAGATCACTCTAAAATAGAACATTCTGTCTAAATTTAAATTTTTTACATATCCATTCAAAATCATCCTACACATTTCAATGGTGTACGTACATCATTAATTTAT